>CM031242.1:800576762-801959262 GCA_018340775.1 Taxus wallichiana var. yunnanensis
AATTTTACTTTTTATTTTTTATTTTGTAAATGCAAGTGGGGTACTTGGCTGACATGGATTCTTAGGTGGAGGGGTAATGCATGTCACCACCCCATTGGGTTTTGACTTGGAGACTCTTCTCCTATATTATCCTCCAACTTGGAGGGTTATGAGGTGTTTTTGGTTATTTTAGTTTTGAACTATATTGGAGAGGAGAACATTTGGATTGTGGAGAGCTTGGATTGTGGTTTGGAATACTTGTGCTTAGATTGATATTGCTCTTGTGAGGTAGGCATCACACCCTTTGAATTTTTTATTGTTTTTGAAAGGAAGTTGTGTGTTTCTTGTTTAATCTTTGGTGTTAAAATGATTTGGTTGTGATATGTTGTTTTCTTATTTGTTTTTCTCCATACGCCCCTTTGGGGAGTTGTAGGGGAAGAGGGAAGAATCCTCTTACTTTCCTAGAGGGCTTGATGGGAAAGTCTTGTTGGGTTTCATTCCACTCCCTTCATATGGTTTGAAGTAGGAGATTGTTTCCATATGGTTTGGAAATCATATCTTATTCGTGTTATGGAACCTTAAAGGTTTGAAAAAATAGCGGGGAGGAAAGGAGACATAAGTGTTTTTAGGGATATGGAGCTTTGGAGGCTACTTGGGATTCTTGGAAAAATAATTGTTGATACATTTGAATTTTTTTCTTGTATATGTGTTATTGGGATCTCTTTTACTCTTTTCCCTGTATTGGTAGAATTTTAGAGCTTCGTGTTTGTTTCACGTTAATTTCCAAACTACTTGAGTTTCTTGGATGTTGTTGGTTTTGGTTTATTTCCCTTATCCTCTTTGTGCTCACTTGGAGGCTTGTTTCTCCTCTCTCCCATGGGCTTGGAGGGAGGATAACATGTTCTCCTTGATTGGATGTGGCATGTAATGATTTCATTTGGTTGAAAGGTCACCCAAGCTATCTTATTGTAGATGGATGCATTCTAGTTGGAGTTGGACCTTGGATATAGAGTTGTTGGGAGCTTGATCTTTTGTGGAAGATTGGTTTATTTAAGTGAAAAAATTCCATGTTGTTCCCACGCCACGTTGTGGGGGAGGATTTTCCTCTTGTATTTTAAGAGTTGTTTAGTTATTGACATTGTGAATGAAAAAATGTAAATTTGTGTTGCATTTGTGTGGAAATTATATTGTAATTACACTTGTAAATCTTGTATTTGGGAAAATGAACTTCGTAAGTTTTTGCTAAAAAAAATATCTTTCATTTACCATTGTTTTCTCAAATGGACTTTGATTTGGTTTGAACTCCTTGAGTTTGTACAACTATTATCCCATCATAGTATCCTTTTGAAATTGGAGAGGTAAAAATGTCATTTCCAAACTTGTATAATCTTGCAAAGTATTATTTTAGTTATTGGTTGTTTTAAGTTTACATAAAGTAAAATGGGTTGATTTTATTTAATGGTTTAAAATGAAGTATATTTTGTGTGTGTGTGTGTGTGTGTATATATATATATTTATATAGATTTTGATATAGTGTTTATTTTTCAAAGAGAAATAATGATTCTTGAGTTCGGTCTTATACCTTTTATAGACATTTTTTCTATTTAGAAATATTGAAAAAATCGGTTTCTTTGTTTTTATATATATATATATATACATATATATATATATATATATATATATATGGGTATATATATATGTTTTAATAAAATAAAAAAATGTTTGGGAGGGGCTGTGAACCCCTCCCCCAAACACTTGGTATTATCCAATGCACAAACCATTGTTTAAAGCACAACCTTCCTATGCCACGTGTTATGCCACACATGTCATTGCCTTTCAACCAGCCGACCCCATACATTTCACCCCTATGCCTTTCGTGTATATATAATATATATATATATATAATATGCTCTCTTCAAGTAAGTATATAACCAAATAAACATTGTGTGTGTGTGTGTCTACATCCTTTCTTGGTAAAACCCACATATGGGTATAAAAAGTGGAAGAAAATAAACAAATAATTCCAAGAAGATTTCATGAGAGCTCCTTCTCAATCCTCCAAGAAAGAAAGACATGAGAGAATAAAAAGAAAATTCAAATCTATAAGGAAGTTCAAAAGAAAATTAGGGTTTTCCCAAAGTTACCTAGGATTAAGGCGGAGATTCCCGATCCAAAGGCCCAAAACATGCCTAGGATTTGCCACTTGTCAAGTGAACTTTTAGGGTTGACCCTTTTATTTTGTGCTAGTAGGGATCACTTCTCCTTTCCCTTTCAAATTTTGGGGTGAATAAAATTGGATTTATATTAATCTGAAATTGATTTTTGGATGCAAAAGGGTATGGGTCCATTTGGATGGGGTCAAATGGGACCCGTGCCTAAATGAAGCAATTAAACCTTAGAAGTTAATTGTGTTTCCTTGATATATTATTTGGTCACCTTCTAGACCAACCTCTCATTGGGGAAAATGTAATAACCCTTGTTAACTCAATAAACTTTTAAATACCTTAATCAACAAAACCTTACGTTAAATTTATTACCTTGTTAAATTATTTTCCTAACTTGTGAAGCCTAATTCCTTCGTGGAGAAGCATGTTAACCCACATTAAACCTAATTAACATTATTTGAGTTCAAATAATGGATGGGATTAAGTCTTACCCTTTGATTGGATTCAGGGGCTCAAGATTAAATAAATATCTTATCGTAATTGTTTGAAACATTCTTAATTTTTATTACCGACTTGGTAAAGTAATTTATTAATTATTAAGTGTTTAAATGAATGATATTTAATTAATGTTTTCATGGGGTATATTTTATACTCCTTGGTTAATTTCACGACGTGGGAAATAAAAATTCACTAATTACTAAGTATTTAATTTAAGGGCACTTAACCAATGTTCAATCCCTTTTAAAGAATATATATTCCCAATTTATGGGATTAACAGAGTATTTAATTGGGTCATATAAAACATGGGCACAACAACAACACACCAAGTACTTTCATGAGATTGATGCATCAATTCCGAACTATTTTTAGGAAAGTTTGTGATCGTGTACTTGGATGATATTATGATTTTCAGCACAACGCGTGAAGAGAATTTGTTACATATCGGAAAATGTTACACGGACTACAAGAAGAGAACTTACTTGATTAATCTCAAGAAGTGAATTTTTATGAAATAAGAGTTGGTTTATCTAGAATTTTTGATTCGTGGAGAAGGATTGAAGATGGAACCTGAAAAGGTATGAGTAATTGTGGATTTTTGATCACCGAGGGGTGCTTCTAGGCACGAAGTTTTAATGGGTTAGCTAAATTTTATAACAATTTCATCATGAAAGTCGTGTTGTGTGTGAATCGATTACAAATGCCATGAGGGGGATAGGAAGAAATTCATCTGGAGCGCAAGAAAAAAAAGATTTTTATAATTGAAGAGAAGAATAATAGAATAGCCGGTGTTGGCATTTTCATATTTTGAAAAGATATTTCGATCAATTGTGATGCTAGTGGCATAACTATTGGCGCAGTGTTTACTCAACTCAAAAACTTGTTGTGTTCTTTAGTGAGAAGTTGAATTATGTAAATAAGTACAATGTTTATGATCAAGAACTCTATGCAATTTTGAATGTGTTGAAAAATGGAGACGTTACTTGTTGCCTAAATATTTTGTGTTATGCACAGACCGTCATGCATTACAATTTACTAACAACCAAGGAAAGTTGAACAAGAGGAATATGAAGCGGTGGAGTACTTACAAGGATATACATTTGTGTTTAAGCACATGAGTGGAAAATCTTACAAGGTGGATCATGCACTCGGTGAGGCATAATTGTTTGTCGACAGAGATGAAGATTAAAGCTATGGGTTTGAACCCATGAAGGAGTAGTATGCACATGACAAAGACTTCAGAGAGGCATGTGAGGCATGCGAAATACCCACAAGTGTTGCTTGGACACCTTGGTTGAATTATTTTTTGCATGGATGATTGTTATTTGAGGGAAGGTAGTTATGCATCCTGAAAGGATTAATGAGAGAGAATGTAGTAAGAGAGAAACATTATAAAGGATTAGCATCTAACTTTTGCTTAGATAAAACCTTGACATGGTAAGGGGAAAGTTAATTTTGGCCACAAATGAGTGCATATGTGCGCAAAAATTTATGCATGAATTCCATGTTTGTCAATTGTCTAAAGGAAGATCTCAAAATTCAGGGTTATATCATCCTTTTCCCATTCCAAAGACACCTTGGTAATACATAAGTATGGATTTTTCATTGGGTTTTCCCAGAACACAAAGGGGTGTTGATTCTAATTTATAGTGGTGGATAGATTTTTAAAATGATACATTTCGTTACTTGTAGGAAGGCCAATTATCAATGCACATTTTGAATCTTTTCTTCAAGGAGATTGTGAGACTACATGGATTACCGCGCAATATAGTGTCTTATAAGGATACAATTTTTCTGGGAATTTTTGGCAAACATTATGGAAGAAGTTGGATACAAAGTTACAATTCAGTTTGACATACCATCCAAAAACTATCGGACATAGATAAGTTGTGAATATAATCCTTAGATATTTTCTAAGATGTTTGGTTAAAGATAAGCCAAGAAATTGGGATTTGACTTAAGCGAAAGTAGAATTTCCTTAAAACAATTTAGTAAGTATGAGTATAGAGAAAACATCGCTCCAAACCATATATGATAACAACCCAAGGGGATTTGTGAAATTAAGATGTTTACTACACAAAGGTGAAGGTAGGAGTGCTTTGAAGCAAGAGACTTCACGAAACACGTGAAGGAAGTACACCAACAAGTGTACAATCAGTTACAAAAGATGAATGCACAATACAAACAACACGCAAATGAGAAGCAAAGAGAAATTGAATATCATATTGGAGACATGGTCTTGGCATATTTGTGGAAGGAGAGGTTTCTAAAAGGAACTTACAATAAGCTTAAGTGGAAGAAGATAGGACCATGCAAGATCATCAAGAAGTTTGCACAAAACACTTATGAGATTGAATTTCCTGAAGGCATTGATATCTCTAACATATTTAATGTTGTGGATTTTTATTCATACCACACATTACAAGAATATGAAGATGAGGCTGAATCAAAATATAGCGGAGTATATTAGAGGAAAGAGATGTCGAGAGAAGGAGTATGATTAAAAAATGAATAATAGATACTGCACTCCAAAAATACATGCAATATTGATTACACAGAGTATTTGGTCAAATGGAGAGAAAATAAAAATAGAAGAAGTGACTTAGCTAAGTGTTATGAATGCCGCATAATTTGGTATGTTGGTTCCTTGAGCATGAGCTTAAGCTTTCAAAATTACTCGAGGTGTATAACACAAGAGCATCCGAGAGCTCATAGCACTCTTGTGTCAACCAAAAATAATAATTGCATAGTGGATTTAATCACTGTTTGCATTCTATATAGCATTTTTTTATGTTTCTTGAGTCACACAATGAAGAAATACATTTCTGAAGAGTCGTGGAGTCTTGTGTTGCATTTTGTGGAGTGCGTAAGTCCTTTGTACAATGTTTGTAGATCGCGTAGTTCTTTTTGTGCAATGTCTAGTATATTGCACAATTGTCTTATGCATAATCATTGTTTATGTAATCTTGTTCGAACCACAAACTTGGAATAATTGAACGATTGAATGCATAAGTTACGAGAAAGGCCAAGTGGTTATGTTCAAATTTGTTATTGGGTCTTTTGGGTCCTTTCATTTTAATTTTATAGAATTACGAGCCTTAAGATGTGGCACGCACAACTATATAAGTAGAGCCAATTGTCTCAAGTTAGCAGCTTCAAGATCGGAAATGAACTCAAAGGTGCTCAAGGGAAAAGTGGAATGTGAGCTTAAGGCTCACTGTGAAAGAAAGAAATTTCAAAAATATAACCGATGCCTAGGGAAATGAGCCAATGATCGTGAACCTAAAGTTAGGGGGCTGCGAGCCACTTAACTATCATATAATTTTAAAAAAATATACCCTTTAAAAGATTATAATTTTTTTAATGTGTAGATTTTCTTTTGTGCATTTAAATTATGTGGAAAATATATTTTTAAGGGATTTAAAATAGGTACTTTTGAATACAAAGAAAATTAATATGAGCCCTTACTTGTGAATAAAATCACCCTTTTGGGACAGTTGATGTGTCACCATTTTATTGGTTGATTTGTAGATGTGACTTGTGTTATTGGCTACCTTTTTTCTAAATTTTAAATGTGAAAATGATAAATGTTGACTTTGATTTTGACAACTAGTGGTACTATACTTCACATAACTACTCACAGTCATTGGCTTATACACAATCATTAGCTTCTTTCCCTAGTTCTCATTTTCTATATTCTTTTAAAAAAATGTTTTTAAAACGAAAAACTTAAATAATGCAACTACAAAAGTAAAAAGGGCATGTTGTTTATTATTTGATTTATAAATGATTAGTTTTGGTAGGGTTTGTTATTAATGAATGTCAATTGTGTTAGAATTGTAGTTTTTATAACCACGAAATTTGTTGTTTGTAGTTTGTATTTGCATGTTACATGGTGAGTCCACAAGTATTCGCCTATACAATCGTGAAGGCATATTTAAGATAATATCTACGAAATCCTAGGTTTGAAATTATTATTTTTGTCATGATAACATCAAGGTGTTGATTCAAATATAATAATACATGAACCAAATCACCAATATATCACTAATCAATATGATATTTGTGAAGATAAAATTATTAATCAACATGAAACTCTTAAATGAATCAAGATATGTAACAAATCCAAACTAGTATAATATGTTATTTATATTCTAAATCAATAAATTGTGTTTTGCTTGATATATTGTGTAATAGTTAATGTACATTAATAATGAAAATATTATCAATTTAATATATTTTTTCTTTCAAAATCATATGTATGTTTTTTTGTGTTCCTCTCTTGAAAAAGAAGGCACGTAATATTGGTTTGATGTACTTTAAAAGAAACATAAATAATGTAATAGTTGACCTACAATAATACTAGCAAGTGTTGTGCCAATGGGGTTTGGGTAGATCGGTTAAGATGAATGGTTGTCTCGAGATCCACACAGTTCAAATCCCATTGGGCGCAATCCCTTCGGTGTGGTTTACCAGTGGTGGCGGGTGTTGCATCACCGGTGATTATTCTCGCCATGGTGACTTTGCATCGCTCGACATTGGCGTTAAGGCGTGATGGTGGATCTAAAAATGGTGGTGGCGAAAAAAATTGCATTGTCGGTGCGAGCTCAATGGTCGCGGTTTGTGTTGGATTAATTGTAATATCTTGTCTAAAGACGTTAAGGAGGGGACCCAAGAAGCCCCAGGTTCTAAGCTCTAGCCCAAAGCGTTAAACTATAAAAAAATACTAACAAGTTTTTTTGTATTGTTAGTCTCTCCATTTATATTGTAAATTGTATTAATTATTAAATTATAGGTGATGACATTAATGTGGTATATTCATAATAATTTATATAAATTAAGTATTAAAATTGAGATTTTTTTTTTTTTGTTTTTTAAAAATAAAAATTTCAATTTAATTTTCAAATAACTATATATACAAATTATATTGATATGCATGAATATATATATTAAAAATATATTGAAATAAATGAAAGTTATTTTTATATTTTTATCAGCATTATTTTAACTACATTGTTTTGCACAATTTGAAAAGTTATAGAAAAAATATTGTTTTATAGTCTAAGTTAAAATGTGTTAATGATTGTAAGATGTGCATAATTTTTGACTCGTACAAATAAAATTCATAAAAACAACTCAATAAACTTTATTCCAGTTAAATTGTATTAATGATTGTAAGATGTGCATAATTTTTGAGTCATGCAAATAAAATTTATAAAGAAGAATGAATAAACATTGTTTAATTGATTTTTTTGTTTTTCTAACTTGAGGTAAATGTACTGAGTGAAATATAGAAAATAAATAAATAATATGTGAAAGTAGGGGCAAATACATGGGGTTTTTTTAAACTTAATTTTAAGTAGTAACTTGTAAAATTAAAAGTTGCTTCTTAAATTATAATTCATTGGGTCCACATTTATTAATTTTTGGTTCAAATTTTTTTGGTCTTATTTAGTTTTGTGCTAAGATTTGAAGGTATTCATTCCATCAAAGTCGTTTGAGTCACGATCCCAACTCTATGTTTTGTTATGGTGTGTGGGCCTTTGCACTCAACAAGGATTGATCCTCGTAGGCTCTTTGTGAGCCTAACAATTTCACCAATAGACCAACGGTCAATCTTATTCTAACTTTTTCTTTAAATATTAGATTAAAAATAAAAGAATTATTGTAGTTATCATGGTTCCAACTTGTCACATACTTGACTTTGAGCTTTTTATTATGTCGATAGTTATACCACTAGTGATCGCACATGAAGTGTGTGATGGAAATGTCGAAGGAGATGCAATGGAAAAACTAAATTGGAGGGAGTGAAAAATCGAGGGAGGAGGATGTGCATTGAAGAAGGGTTTTAAGGGAGGAGAAGTGAAAGGGTGGGGAAAATGCTAGGGGGAAGCAAATAAAAACTCTTCTTTCTTACAATCATGCACATATGAAACATGTGTCATTTGTGTCAATCATTTGAAGGAGAAAGGGGTGAGGTGTGTAGGTCTTCGACGTAATGTACCCTAAAGATATTTCAAAAAGCAAGGCAAGGACGATGAATACTTAGAAGGAAAATTTAAATAATTTTAAATTTCAAACTTTACATATGTTAGATACAAGAATTATACATTTAGGGTTTTATTTCATGCACATGGTAATACTCAATATGAGTGATTGAAATGTGGGTCTATTTTTGTTATTTTACAAAGTGAGATCATGTTGTAGAATAAAAGATTGGCCTCTAGGGTATTTCCACTGACAATGCTCACAACCGCATCTATAAAATCTTCTTTCCATTGAGCGTTAATATTTTCCTATGTCTTGCTCTAAACTCCTATTATGGCCAAATTGGAAGGATGGTGGCGAATGTATAAAAAGGGTGAAATGGAGTCATGAAACAAAAATACATGAGGCTGAGATACTATCTTATAAGACAGTTAATGGACATCAATAAAATGCACATGATGTTGTGAATAAGCACACCAACATACCCACAGAAAATCATGATTTTTTGTACAATGCAAAAGCCTAGTAGAGGAGGCAACATAGTCTTTAAATGTGTAACCCAATTCCAAATTTGAGGTATTTGCAATCTACTAAGGGACGATGATGACCCATTCCTAAGGGGGAAAGGGTAGACCATTGAACGTGAAATCCAAAATCTCCCCATCCTTGGAGGCTTTGCAGAGTCTCCTCCACCACGACCTACAAACAGAAAGCTACATATGTTTGAGTGTAGTAAGGTTATGTTCTTGTCCGTTGTAATCTCCATTGCAACATCGTCTTCCAACTTATAATATTTATTAATAGACAACATAGTGTCAAAATCTGACTAACGTTGTCATTGGATTTTTGGGTTTGTAGGAGCTTGACTCGGCTCCCCTTCCCGGAGTAGTAGATACCATGTTTCACACTTGTGATTACCTTTTTATTTGTTTACCTTCCATGCTTGCGTTATTAAAATGTATAAAAATATGATTGCAATTATATCAAAAGTTACAAATCCAATAAAAAGTAGGGCTTTTCAAGTTGATGTTGATTAAGACGTATCTATTATAAAACAAAGACATGATGATTTGATTGTAGATACCAAGAAAAATATAATGTTCAACAAACATTGCATTAAATAGACAATGGTCAATTGTTGGTTATAATTAATAATTAACTTATCTTTTCTTGCATACACGAGGGTGAGACACTATCTTATAAGACAATATAAAAAGGGTGAAATGGAGTAATGAAACAAAAATACACGAGGCTATCTTATAAGACATTTAGAGGACATCAATAAAATGCACATGATGTTGTGAATGAGCACACCAACATACCCACGTAAAACGACATGAATGTTTGCACAATGCGAAGCCTAGTATATGACGCAACATAGTCTCTAAATGTGTAACCCAATTCCAAATTTGAGGCCTTCGCAGGCTACTAAGGGACAATGATGACCCATTCCTAAGGGGGAAAGGGTAGACCATTGAATGTGAAATCCAAAATCTCCCCATCCTTGGAGGCTTTTCATTCTCCTTCACCATGACCTCGCAAATAGGAATGTTGCATATGTTTGAGTGTAGTAAGCTTATGTTCTTTTCCATCATACTCTCTAGCGTAGCAATGTTTTCCAACTTATAATATTTGTTAATAGACAACATAGCGTCAAACCCGATCGACATTGTCATTGGAGTTGTGTGTTTGTAGGAGCTTGACTCGGCGCCCCATCTTGGAGTATATATCATGTTTTCACTTGTGCTTACCTTTTTCTTTGTTTACCTTCCATGCTTACATTATTAAAATGCATAAAAATGTGATTGCAATTATATATAAAAGTTACAAATCTAATAAAAGTAGGGCTTTCGAGTTGACGATGATTAAGACATATTTATTATTGAACAAACACATAATGATTTGATTGTAGATATTAAGAAAATTTTAATGTTCAACAAACATTGCATTAAATAGACAAGTGTTATTCCCGGTTATAGTGAATAATTAACTTACCTTTTCTTGCATACATCGGATGAGATAGTATCTTATAAGACAATATAAAAAGGGTGAAAGGATTAATGAAACAAAAATACATGAGGCTGAGATACTATCTTATAAGACAATTAGAGGACATCAATAAAATGCACATGATGTTGTGAATGAGCACACCAACATACCCACATAAAAACATGAATGTTTGCACAATGCAAAAGCCTAGTAGAGGAGGAAACATAGTCTCTAAATGTGTAACCCAATTCCAAATTTTAGGTCTTTGCAGATACTAAGGACAATGATGACCCATTCCTAAGGGGGAAAGTCATAGACCATTGAACGTGAAATCCACAATATCCCCATCCTTCGAGGCTTTGCAGATTCTCTTTCACCACGACTGCGCAAAACAGAAGACCGCATATGTTTGAATGTAGTAAGCTTATGTTCTTGTCCGTCATACTCTCTAGTGCAACATTGTCTTTAAACTTATAGTATTTGTTAATAGAAAACATAGCGTCAAAATCCAACCGACATTGTCATTGGATTTGTGGGTTTGTACAAGCTTAACTCTCGGTTCCCTCTCGCGAGGAGTGTAGACACCGTTTTTTTGGGTATAGCGCCCCTCAGTCATCTCACATTCACGTAATTTCCATTCTCGCATCTCTTTTTCTTAAATTAAATGAAATCCTATCCATTTGTTTAATTAATTATCAAATGGGCTCCATGTAGACCCATTTGATAATTCAAATTTTGACATTATCTCTCACAAATTATTAATCCATGAGTATTAATAGACCTATTCGACACCCCTTTTTTAAATGGAATCTTTTATCTCACCCACCATGTCAATCATGCTCCCCACTCCATCTAATAATTCAAGTCGTGGTCCCCACGTGATCACATCAGATCTCTTAACTCGGGTTACTCTACTCAACCTCGGTTACTTGTTAACCCCAATCTAACCTCACATCTAAGTTATAAATATGGGTTTTTCCCCATATTTGAGGAGGAAGAAAAAGTTAGAAAATTTGGGTGAATGCTGAGAAATTTTAGCCATTTTATCATAATATCATTATTATTCTATCTTGGTGATAACATGTGGAATTTCCATGATACTCTACTCATGATTTGGTTCATGTGATGAGATTCATGTTGCACGCATCAGATCAATAACACCATCTGCACACCGGTATCTTCCAGTTCTTTTGTTTATCAATTTGTATGTTATTTATTTTGGACTCTATTTTATTATTATTCTTATCGCACGGGGGTTGGCATACCACCGAGGGGGTTAATGCTTCCCGGATATGCTTTGTCGTGAAACCCCACATAAAATCTCTAATCAATATTTTTCTAGTGTATGTGAACCGCAAGTCTACTGGGATCACACCAAGGAGTTCTACATCAACTTTGCTCCCATATCATCCATCGTCATCTCCAGTACTAAGCCCTTGTATACTCAACATTGTTTAGTGTTTCTTGATTACTCATACACTCATCTAGACAGGAAGCTGGAAACTCAGATCAACATTTGGCACGCTCGGTGGGACCAGATCCAAGTTCTGGTCATGTTTTTGCTTGCTCACTTTGTATAGGTGTCGTATGTATAACTGGTTATTGTATTTTATAAAGTATGACATCGTGTCAATCTAGATATGTGTTCTGTAGTTTTCATTTGTAGACTCACCCGCTTGCAGGCTCTTTGGTACTATCTTCATCCAGGTGTTGTGGTGCGTACAGGTAATCGATTATGTCACCATTAAGGTACGTCGATTTCTCGTTTGAAAAGGTCATTATTAATTTGTTTATAATCAAGGTAAAATCTTATTGTTATTGCTATTTGTTAATAATATATATATGTATATATAATAATAATAAAATAATAACATAATTAATTAAAAGTAAATAAATAAATTTAAAAAAAAAAAAAATCATTACGCCGTAAGGCGTTCTTGTAGTGGGCTGCGACCTATTTTCTCTGACAAGTATTGGCCATTGCACGGGTGAGATTGAGTTTCATAGGAGGCGTTGAAATCTAACGGTGGCGGAGATTGAGTTTCTGTGTAGACCACGTACCTCCTCTTCTTAATCCACGTAGTGCTTTTGTTCACCGTCAAACATACACGTGTCGCATCTTATACGTACTTGGTCATCCCACTTCTAAAGGTAATGCTAATTAATGATCTTTTTTGGATCAACACCGAGCTTTTGTGGTATTTTTATAGCCATTTAAACTATTAATCTGAACGCACCAACATGGCCCTTGGTACCATAACAGAAAATATGAAATTAATAAAAAAAAAAGAAATTCAATTGCTATGTGCACAACTTTGTTATTCAAAGAGAAGTTAATCCATTCATTAAATTAATCCTATTTGCATCTAGACTTCAGTCATCTGATATAGCAATGTTTGAAGGTTCCATTGACTTTTGAGTTACAATATTGCATCCAAATTCGCTGCAATTTTTGTTGCATTTTGAATATTTGGAATGTTTTCAAAGATTTTAATTGTAGAGAGAAGCTGCGTGCCCATCTCTTAAGCTTTTGCAAGTCTTGTTGCATCTCTTTTTGCCAAATAGTCCACTGCCATTTCGTAGTTTTCCATCCACTCTTTTTATTTTTTAATTTTTTTTTGTTGTAATTTGTTGAGGTTCAGTTTTTGTGTTTCATGTTGAATAATTTTATAGAGAAGCTGCCTATTTTATTTTAATACATGAAATAAATAATATTGCATAGCCAATGCCCGAACACAGGTATTCGTTCAAATAAGGTTTTATTGGCTTCTTTTTGGAGTGCTTGTCAAATTTGTGCTGTCCTAAATTCATTAATTAAGATCCCTCTTTCTCCGTGCTAACAAGTTGCCCGTATTTCACGAAGCCAATGCTGAAATGGAGAGGAGGATATGCGCAGGAAGAGCAGTGACCAATGCAATATTGGAAGATTTTAGATAAAAGTCAACAACAAAACAATTTTGACATTGAAAGAGGATAAGATTTTTGGTTTGTCCCAGCAAATCAATTTGAAAAAGGCATTACGTATATATGCTAATTAATTTTGATTTAGTTCGAGTCAAGTCTACTTTACTGTTTCATATGGTGGTTGGTAATGGCAGAATATATGCTTAAATTCGGAGATGTTTCCACTGCAGATATACAGAGACGATTGATCGCCTCCAACGGAATAGAATATGGAGCGAATACGATTCATCTTCATTCGCGAATAGTTCAAAAATCCAAATTTCTAGAATCTATTGTTTAGCAGTTTCAAGTTGCCTCGTCCACTTCTTTTTCTTTCTCTGCTTTTTTTTTTTTCTGAATACAATTTGTTTTCTTTCACGCGG
This sequence comes from Taxus wallichiana var. yunnanensis, assembly GCA_018340775.1. Taxonomy (NCBI): domain Eukaryota; kingdom Viridiplantae; phylum Streptophyta; class Pinopsida; order Cupressales; family Taxaceae; genus Taxus; species Taxus wallichiana. Next base: position 800,590,708 of record CM031242.1, read on the forward strand.
ACTGCAATTTATCGGCATTATATGGGTTTTCGTGGGTTTTGGCATGCATGCAGTGGATGCACGTAGGCATGGTGGATTGTGAATTATATGCAATGGCTTTAGGCAGGGTTTCGGTTTGTATGGATTATTTTCACTTGGGTTGTGCTAGATTGTGAGTTTTATGGAAGGGTTTAAATGTGGTATAGCTTGGTTTTTGGGTTTTAGTGAAATGTGGTGATTTGGGTGATGTAATCCTTCTCTGCTTCTAATTACATCAATTTGTCCTATAAATTTATACATAACGCAATTGATGCAAAGTTTTGGTCTGTATCCCATATAACTGCAGACAGATGTTTGATGTCAGAAGAAAAATCTTATAGCCAATAAATACATTTGAAAAAAGAAAATGAATTTAAACCCACGTCGCTTAACATTGATGTTATATCACTGATTTCAGGAAACACATTTCCAATGTGATCAGTTCTCCTTTCCAAGTATGGTAGCAGCCCGTGTTCAATGTCACTCGTGTCAGCCCAGGGTGTAGATCGGTGACACGGGGTTGCTGGATTTCATGTTCAAGTCGGTGGGCACTGGGGAACAGGGTGGTGGGCAAGGCCGTCAATCCAGATTCCAAAGTATTCAAATAAAGCCGGGAGGACGTCAGCTAATTCCTTCCTCAACATTTCTGCAACACCGTGGGATGACACTTTCTCGATATCACCATATCTCAGGTATTTCATTTCTTTTAAAATGTATTATTATTCTTATATAATGCATTCCAAAAGATTATTTTTTGAATTTAAATGGAAGTTAAAGTTCATTTTAATTTTAAGATTAATTTCTTCCCTTTTCTCCATAAATATGGATTTAGTAATAAAAAATCTATGTATAATGTTATTTTAGTTCTAAATTTCGAAGTGTTTCTTGGTTTTTGATAATTTGTATGTATTTGTAATGTCGCACTCCTTTGAATAATTTTGAAAATTTAAAATATTGAACAATTTTCTTTCTTGCAGGTTACAAAGATCATATACTTCTACAAGTACATTTTAGAAAATTATAAACCAACTATACTAGGATTAAATATTATGGGTGCCAACATTCAAACCCCTTCTTCATCGTCCATCTACCTCTCTCATTTTTTATCTTCCTTTTGTTTTAATTTTTACATCCATCACCTTCAATGTTTCCATGGTACCGCCACAACCTTCATTCATGAACCATTTGTAGAGCATGGATAGAGGTCTCCCGGATGTCTATTAATGGTGAAAGCATAGGATTCGTTTGGCATTCCACCTGTTCGAATTGCTTGGTTTAGAACATCTACCGGATTCATGTTCCACCATTCTCTTCCACAATTAGCCAAACAATAAAATAGGAAAGATTCAAATTCAATCACTCTACTATTTACAAAACAATAAAACATGAAAGATTACTATTTATACAGTTTTTAATTCTACGTCGTATGAGATGACCTAAACCATTTTTTCTATTTTTCCCTCATTACAGACAAGGACATACTATATTTTATGCCTGAAATGCTCGATATAGTTTGTATCATTTCTTAGGCCTTCACCATCATTCAGACACCACAAGAGAAATACCATTGTAAGTTCATATTTGCTAAAGAAAGAAAGTTTGGATATTTTTTGTAGCTCTTTTTCATGTAATTTTAATGGGATGTATATGCATTTTCAATTTTTGCATTTGTTTACCAATAAACTGAAGCTGATAGTTATTCATTGAAGTCTATAGACATTAGACTAATGGCGAGAAGACCTATAGAAATGCATGTATCTCATATGGATTGGATCAGTTTCCCAGGCCCATAACCTCTAAATTTAATAACTTTATTTTTAGGAAATCAGAGGGAATACAATATTTCGGGAATGAATGAATAAAGACCAGAACAATATGACCTCTGTTTTTACCACTAATATGTTGCCTCATTCTCTTCCACAATAAGCCAAACAATAAATTAGGAAAGATTCAAATTCAATCACTCTACTATTTATGAAACAATAAAACATGAAAGATTACTATTTATACAGTTTTTAATTCTACGTCGTATGAGATGACCTAAACCAATTTTTTCTATTTTTCCCTCATTACAGACAAGGACATACTATATTTTATGCCTGAAATGCTCGATATAGTTTGTATCATTTCTTAGGCCTTCACCATCATTCAGACACCACAAGAGAAATACCATTGTAAGTTCATATTTGCTAAAGAAAGAAAGTTTGGATATTTTTTGTAGCTCTTTTTTGTGTAATTTTAATGAGATGTATATGCATGCTTCAATTTTTGCATTTGTTTACCAATAAATTGTTTCTAAGCTGGATAGTTATTCATTGAAGTCTATAGACAGGGAATTAGACTAATGGCAGAAGACCTATAGAAATGCATGTATCTCAGATGGATTGGATCAGTTTCCCAGGCCCATAACCTCTAAATTTAATAACTTTATTTTTAGGAAATCAGAGGGAATACAATATTTCGGGAATGAATGAATAAAAGACCAGAACAATATGACCTCTATTTTTACCACTAATATGTTGCCTCATTCTCTTCCACAATTAGCCAAACAATAAAATAGGAAAGATTCAAATTCAATCACTCTACTATTTATGAAACAATAAAACATGAAAGATTACTATTTATACAGTTTTTAATTCTACGTCGTATGAGATGACCTAAACCAATTTTTTCTATTTTTCCCTCATTACAGACAAGGACATACTATATTTTATGCCTGAAAAGCTCGATATAGTTTGTATCATTTCTTAGGCCTTCACCATCATTCAGACACCACAAGAGAAATACCATTGTAAGTTCATATTTGCTAAAGAAAGAAAGATTGGATATTTTTTGTAGCTCTTTTTCGTAATTTTAATGAGATGTATATGCATGCTTCAATTTTTGCATTTGTTTACCAATAAACTTGTTTCTAAGCTGGATAGTTATTCATTGAAGTCTATAGACAGGAATTAGACTAATGGCAAGACCTATAGAAATGCATGTATCTCGATGGATTGGATCGGTTTCCCATTGGCCATAACCTCTAAATTTAATAACTTTATTTTTAGGAAATCAGAGGGAATACAATATTTGGGAATGAATGAATAAAAGACCAGAACAATATGACCTCTGTTTTTACCACTAATATGTTGCCTCATCATTTTTCTTCTGCAACCTACACATTCAACCAAAGGACAAGTGGTCCACACCTGTCAACTTGTTAAAGAATTGTGGAAAAATTGGATTAATTAATAAAATATTAACTTTAGACACTATTTTGTATCGCGGTAAACAAAGAAAATCCCATTTTTTCGATCATTATTGATGGAAATATCTACCAATATTGATGGCGAGGGAAAGCCTAGTCATTTCCTTGATAGCTAGAGCGATGCCCTGATCAGAAATATGCAAGAAATCGGATCTCTTTTCTATCAGGTCAACTATACAGATCCCTATCTCTAAAGTGTCCGGGATATGCACTATTGCATTCACTTTACAATTAAGTGTGTTCTAAGTACCATAAAAACCAAGTACTTGATTCCACGACCAACTATTGACATTGGTTGTATTGATCAATCACTCCTTGGCATCTAAGATATCTCGGGAAATGTTTATTGGCATCAGTCCCCCTCAACACTTTCCTTGTCCTTCGACTTCTCATCCCTTTACCCTTTCCTTTTTGACTCTCATCCTTTTTTGTTATTCCAGTCCCTTCATTTTCACTTCCTCGACGTATACCCTTCGGCGTTTCCATCGTACATTTCACGTACGATTGCTAGTCTTAACCCTATCATAAACCACCCTATCTTCATCCTCCTCCCTATACCCCCTAACCGACCTACCCTTCTCCTCACCGAGCTCATTCATCTCCTCCACTCATCCACTCCTTGCATGAGTTACCATCCTCCCCAAATCCCGTTTACCCAGCCTTTCCTCCACCTTCTCTGCTATGTTCCCTGTCTAAGCTACCATCCTCCCAACTCCCATCTACCCTCCACCTTCTATGCTCTGTTCCCTACCCAAGCTATCATCCTCCCTCCTCAAACTCTTCCCAACGCCTTCACTCAGCCACTGCTACTGACGCAGCCCTCCACGTTTCCCTCTCCACTACCTCTCTACTATCCTTTTGTTCATCTCCCACACTCCGCTCGCTTCCCACAGACCCGTTCAGCCTACCATCCTCCCACCTCAAACTCTTTCAATCCCTCACCTCCGTAGACACACCTGACCCTCTAATTCTTTACGCAGCTCCCCTCATCCAACGCATGCACATCTTCTCCACTCGCCAACACTACTTCCCCCTGTCGCAACACTTTATTTTAACACATACCTTGCACCACATTCACACACATCCATTCAAGCTTTCAACTTTTGTTGTGTTCAACTATTGCCATAGCCTTGTGGACACCGATTGCAGAGTATTTTTTGGAAAAAGCAGTTCTAATACAATCTATTCTTTATTCCACGACTTAATGTTTTTCATTATTTCTAGCGTCGTTTTAATTCATATAAGCTTTGTGTATCATGATTAGTATTTGGCTCACAATTATTTAGAATATATTTGTTAACAGTTGCTTACAAGTTTCTATAGCGGAAAGATATATAACTTATTGATTTTACAATCTCCTGGTAGAAATGGGCTTATAATTTTTTATTACAATATCATTATTTCAAGTTTATTTTGATGTGATTTGCTTTATGTCATTATACATTTAAAAAGTGGTATCCCTATGCAGTAGGACCAACCATGAAGTACCTAAAGTGAACGAAATTGATGTCAATAAAAAAGCTAGATGAGATATTTCTTTTTCCTGTCCCATTAATTAGACATCTTACCTCATTGTATAATCTATTAACATCTGACATTCAAATATATATCATTAGTATAAAATACGTTTATATTAGTTTTGTTAACATTTGTTTAGATTTGATAGACAACTAAATAAATGCAACATACATAATCACATGATTTTTTAGTTTTCCGTTTAGGAGCTTAATTTTTTATTGTATCAATTTCTCGCTTATTTTTATAGTCTAAAGTTGATTTGTCATTTGAATAGTGCATGTCATAATTTATTATTTTAAATACATTATCACATTATATTGTTTATCATTCCATGTTACAATTTACATTGAGTATTTATTTGGGAGTCACGATTGTCATCTGTTCATTATTTAATCATTAATTTATAATTTAACTTGTATTCGAATAGTCCCGATAATTTGTTTATTCTAATTTAATCTTTTTTATCTCTTTTGGGTCATATCCACTAATTTTCATATTTGCTTTTACAGGATTGCGCTGTCAAAGATAAAATCTTAAACTCAAACCACATCGCCAATCGTCTCTTGTCAATCTCATCTGCAGTCATAAGGTCCTCGGACGCTACCAATCATCTCTTTCATCATCGCACACAGATCATCTTTCTTTCTTAAAGCACACTCGCTCAACTTACGGATAAAAGGAAAATCAATACATAGGTATTCTCCAGCTTTCCCTATTTACTCTTTTTGCATGGTAATGCTTTTTTTGGGTGATTATCAACATTGCATATTTCGATATTGGGAGTAAAAACGAACCTATGCATTCTCGCTCACACTTGAGTTAACTTTTTGCATCACACCTATCATCACACACTCGCCTAAAATTTCAAAATCGGAAAATCATTTAGTGTCCTCTCATCCATTTACTTGCTTAGGTAACTCCGGGGCACGTTTTACGTCACCAACTATCCCCTTGGGATATTATCCAATTTGTGATTTAATCACTTATTCCAAATTTAATTCACCCCATCACATCTTACCCATGAGTGATTAAATATTAAATATTTGATTACGCTTCTTCCCATGCATCTTAATCACTTATCTACCCCAAATTTATTCTATCTATGTATCACATCTATTTTTCCTCTTCCTAAGCGGATATTTCCCGTATTCGGATAAATCTTATCTTTCTTGAAATCGCTCATTTTGGCCATCTCGAGTCTATTCCGCGATCGGCGCCGACTCCATATGGTCGGCGCCGATTTTCTAGAGCGGCGCCGATTATAAAAGCGAGTCCGTAACTCGCCTCTAGGGACCGAAAAGAGACCACGAACGAGCGAAAAAGCGAATGATTTAAAAAAAGAAGCACTTACGCACGAACAGAGAGCGAGAGAGATACAGTTGTGAGAAAGAGAGATCTTCTTAAGATCAATCAGATCAAATTAGGGCAGATCTCGTCCGAATCAATCCCCGAGAGGAGCACCGCACTATTCGTCCCTCGTACATCAAGCATCGCACACCACCATCTATCATCGGTGACTCTGCTCCAAAGTTGTCTCGCCAACTTCGCACATCCAAAGCAGCCACATTCACCTTCCAATTCCCGAATCTTATCGCACAGCCCCCGATTGATCGATCTCGCTTCCGGGCCGACGCCGATTCTACCTGGGCCGACGCCGATCTCGCTCAATCGACGCCGATCTTAGTGAGCCGACGCTGATCCGCTCTCAATCGACGCCGATTCTACCTGGGCCGACGCCGATTTCCCTGCAGATAGGTAAAAGGATACAGTAACACAAATTCGCATTATTTCATAGTTCCTCGCTTTCTCGTGCTTTCTGTCTCGCTGCTTAGATTCTCGCCTTATTACCGCAATCAAAATCTAGCTTTTACTTACATCTTTTATCATGTATGCTTCTTTTCTTAATTGAAAACGTGGATCGACATCCGCCGAGGAAGCTTATCGCTTCCCGACCCGCTTCTCGGCACCCACCTAAATATCTTTTAACGTGGTCTTTTTCTCACAAGCACGGTGTTTTGCAGATACATCGGATCTATTGTGCGAGTTGCTCGTGTGCGCCCGCCTTATCTACATCGGCTTCCTCATTTGTCTACATCTTCGGATCTTATCCATCGTATCGATTTTATCGAGTTTTTCAGTGGTTTTTGTGTTTAGTTTGGTGCATTAACTCGACAGTAACAAGCGCGAAATTCTTGATCTACATTCTCGCACGCCTGGTGGGACCCAACCAAAGTCCCTTATCGGTAAGTTCATTTCTTTCCTAGTTTTGAACTTTGTTCTTTTTCTTCACCGATTTCTATCACCCTATTTGAGCATTTCTTTTCATCATTTCAATCTTGCTTTTTTAGGCGAATCGTTATCTTCAAATTTTTCTAGTTCCTTAAAATAGAGATTTCTGCTTCACCGTTATCCGATATATCTTTCTCGGGTTTTCTTTGTGTTTGCTTAACCTCTTCTTGCATGAGCACTTTGCTTGTTCGTGGGATTGTTCGAGGGAAGAGCTCAACAACGCGCTTTTTGAAGTCCACACACCTTGAGAGCTAAATCTACAGTATTCCTCTTTACTTGTTTTCTCCTTTTTAGGATTTCTTTGTTTGCCTATCACATCCAAACACTTCAATTTTTGGTGCTTAAAAAGAACTTAATCGCATTTGGGAAAGAATCTGCTTTGACTTGTCTTCATCGAAATCAAACACTTCGCTTTTAAGTGCTTAAAAAGAACTTTTCTTTGTCATTGCACGCATGTTTTTCATCTAGTTTTAATTAGGCTGGAAAATTGATCAAAATCGGTAGTGACACTATTTGATTTTTATTTTTCACCCTCGCACACAAAGCCAAAATCACTAGGTATAAAGCATTTAAACAAAATTCCTTCCCCGGCCTCGCCTACTGGAAGTGATATCCAAGAGGAAGAGCCTACGCGGTACTCAAAGCCGCGCTATAAATTCACTAAGATTTTGGTATATATTGGCAAAGCACCCGACTCCTTATCGCAGCGGTGTGTGAAGTGCGGGGTAGGCCCTATATCAAGCCACGACTGGTCTTTTATCAAGTGCCTTCGACTCCTCACCAAACATTACCCAAACCATCCTTAGTTTGGCTATCTGAGTAGTTCCTGTTCTAAAAAGCCTTCCCTAACATTTTCTTTTCTTAAAAGCATCAAAATTTAAAGGAGATAATCACTTGCGCTGCTTGAATTGTCTGTGCATTAGTTAGGTCAATCTTCTTTTCTACGTGTTTATGACGGTTATCACTCGGTCACAATCTAGAAGAATGGCTCAACTGGTTCCTTCTTCCTCCGAGATCACCACTAGTGTGGAGGTTTCGCACCCCCCAATCTTCCTGACCGCCGTAGTTGGTTCCCATCCTCGTCATATAATCCTTTCTATCAAGCCAAGGCAATCCCATCACGTCCAGCCTTCCCTAGTCCTTCTAAATATCATCTCGCTCGAGTATGTTCCCCGCGGGGATCCCGACCTGTGCATTCTCGACCGCAATCCGATAGCCCTCATGGACTACCTAGTACACAAATCTATTCAAATATCTGATCAAGGACCACCAATCCAACAAGTGTACGATTACCCTCGTGGATCATCCCAAGCTTTGTAGAGCAGCTTTGCATCGCCGCTTCTTCTCGAGTCACGGAGAAGAGCGAGGCCCCTATGCCTCCCTTTTCTCTTCCACCTACCATATCGACTAGTTCTCAAATAGTCTTACCTATTCCTAACACCGCAGTTACCTCGAGTATTCCACAACCTACTTCTGAGAAGTCTTCTGCCCTGGCTATAATGAATGCGTCTCGCACACCCGCATATTGCATAATTCATCTATGCCTCCATCGTGTCCTGTCAATACTCTTCATGAGCCAACCCTCCGAATAGTCAGCTGGCTCCTACTTCGCCCTCTAGGGGTCTTTCTTCCAATATTCCAAAGAATCGTGACCTTCGCCATCCTTTAACATCGGCACTTTTAATACCTAATCCGGCAAGAGAGGCCCCTTTCGTGTCTTGTTCCCAACATGTCCAATCCAACCAACACCCATGTTCCTCAATCTGTCCCGATCCAATCAACAAACATAGGAGTCCACCAATCACAAGCTCCACCCGTCATCCAACCTTCATTTTCTCAATCACTTATTATCTCACAGCCTGCCTATACGCAAGCCACCTCACAGCAAATACCCCACCCGGTGTCACCCTGAACACCTGGTTATTCCTCTTATCATCCTATCCATCAACAGATGAATCCTCCATTGACACCTCAACAACATCCACCACTTACTTCTTATGTAGGACATACCAATGTACCTCCTCCTCAACTCGACGTGGTTCAAATTCTCTTCAAGAAAATCGCAGACTGAAGCCTCCACAAAAGGGGCTCGCCCTTCATACTCCTTTTCAAGAAGTGTGTAATGAACCCATTCACCCTCAAGAGCTTTCAAGCCTTATCCTCCCCAATGGGAACTTCCTAAATTTTCAAAATTTCATAGTGGGAAGACCTCAACAACATTTGCGAGCATTCAAACATGCTTGCTACCTCATAGTCCAGATCGGGAGCTTATGCTCCGTACCTTTCCTATGTCTCTAAAGCAGACCTCGCTTTAGACTCGGTACAATAACATTCCTCAACATTCCTTGTTTTCTTTCTCTCAATTGGCCCAAATGTTTGTTGAAAACTTTTCAATAAATATCGCGATAAGATCTCGATCACGATCTTTATAACATTCGCCAATTCGATGATGAGTCTATCGCAGACTTTGTCGCCGCTTGAGAGGGATAATCAACCAATTGTCTTTCTCCCTTCCTCAATCCCAACAAATCGAGTTGTTGTTTACTCGATCTTGTGCTAATCACATTTCTTCTACTTTAAGGATCCAAACTTTTCATACCTTTGAAGAAGCCTTCACGATGGCACGCAAACTTGAATCTCGCGCCATCGAGCAAGGGAAGCTAAAACTTCGCTCTAAATCTAAACCAGATTTTTCTCGCTTTACCAAACCAAATTCTTCCCCTTCTAAAGACAAAAATCAAGGATCCACCAACGCTATCGTATTAAAAGCATCACGAGCCGACAATACTTCTAATCAAACACCACGAAGAGACCCTCATCTTCTCGAAAAGGGACTTCATCATCTCGATCCTTCGCTCCATCGGGGAATCATATGCCTCTATCTTAGAAAATGTTGAAGTTCGCATGATCGAACTTCCCCATTAGGGATGTTGATGAAAGCCGAGAACGCCCATTCTCGTATAGGGAAAATGATTTCTGCCCTTATCATAAACCAAGGGTCATGACATCGAACGATGTCGACTTTCAAAATCTTGTCCAGAATTCATCGATAAAGGCGAGCTCATTCTCGATAACCCAAATGCTCCCCAAATCAGTGCACTCGATGTTTTTAAACAACCTTTTCCCAATCATGCCCCGAACCATAATGCTTCGTAGTCTCAAAACCAAACACTCATACCATCAACTTCATCTCTACCAAGAATCTTCTTCCGAACCAAGCCATCTCGCAAACACATCAATCGAATCAGAACCTCCTTCCACTTCATCTATCACTGGAGTTCCATTATCTTCAGATGGCCCGTCTTTGAATATTCCTACATTACTAAGCACGGAGTCTTCTTTCTCCGCTCCTTTGTCTGACCTACCATCCATACCCGAGACAGTGTCATCCTCATCTGTCTCATCTTCAGACATTCTTTCAATACTCGAGGCAATTACATCCCTTCGAGTTTCCACTACAGGCACATCCACTTCTGTTGCTCCCATTCCCGCTGCAACTATGTCCTTGGTAAACGTACCTATAATTGTGCCGACTTCGACGGAAGCGTCTTCGATTTTGACCCTTCCTATCTCTTTTCCTACAAAGAGTTTCACCCATGATTACGCGCATCGTGTAGTCCCTTCGCAAGGAACCGCTTCTTCATCACCCCCTTCTTCCATCACCAATGTTACTTCGCCTATTAAGGAAAAAAAAAAATCAAAAGAAGTAAAGACTAACACCTATACACTTGGTTCCTAACCTAAACCGAGACAACCAAAATCTAACATTACACCATCAAGCACTCTCCCCACCGCTTCCTCCGAAAAGATTACAATCACCTTATGCCGTTGAAGTTGCCACCATCCCCGAAAAGGAAAGCCCATATTTCGACCATCAAGACTCTCGTGCTCTTCCACAAAAATCTCTCTACGCCTCATAAACGATTGGATTTGCCCGCTGAGAAGGCGTTTTCTTCTACACACTTATCAAAGCCATCGTCTTCTTCTACAACACATTCTTCACCAATACCCCGAAAAATAGACTTACCTACTAAAAAGACGTCACCTCTTCTATCAGGATCATCATCTTCATTACCAAAAACCAAGGCACCCTATGTCCCTCCGATTACACCTACTTTGGGAGCTTCTTCCTCTTCTAAACCGACATTATCTAAATCATCAAGAATTCACCAAGCAACCCCTTTGTCTCCAAAGACCGCAAAATTTGTCACATCTCCATCATCTTCAAAATCTATTTTAGGGGCTCCTCCTCCACCAAAGTCAATCATGTCTCACTTACTCCCATCTCAAGTGCCCAAGACTGCTCCTCCAAATGTCCAAACAAATAAGAGGATCCCTAAAAAGACTCATTAAACCTAACATGCAAGTTCTTTTACCTCGGCAATGCTTAATGTAAAAGAACCACCTTCATCATCTCTATCCTCCTCTTCGCCTACCGGATTCTATACCGAAATCCTTCATCAACTTATCCAATCTTCATCCATAACCCTTCCTCCGATTAAACCTTATAATTCCTAAAGGAGTTAAACCTACCTGGTTTAACTCGATCTCGATTTGTGCTACCACCGCACTCTCGGTCATGATACCGAGGGATGTAAAGCTCTTCAAGCCGTTGTCAAGAACCTTCTCGAAGAAAGTGACCTTTTTTGGAGGAGGAGGAACAGTACCTCCCCGTCATCTTAGCCCCATCTCGAGCCTCAACAATCCACTCGCACTCTCCGGTGGTCCCACTCCACTTGATCTTCCACCTTCCCAAATTGACACAATCCATATCGCCACTAGAACCCAACACTATGATAACCCATCTTCATCTTCAAAGATCTCGACCACGGGTTGTCATTTCGCAGCCCCCCTCGGGCGTTTCTCCTTCCTCATCAGCCCCACGACCCAAGGTCTCTATTCGTGCCGCACTCGGCTCAAGTTCCCGTGTCTCGCTGAGGAGAGTGTTATGAAACAACTCACCTGTGCTCCGGCAAAATGTCTCTTCTTGACCTCATCCAATCCTCTCCACAACATCGCCAAGCTTTGATTGATAATCATGCCGCATCGCAGTTGAATTCGGATGAGCCCCACCTTCGAGTGGGTTGTTGATCAATAGACCATCAACCACCATTTCTTTTGAAGATTCGAAATTCCTCCTCTTTCTTCTTCCGAGGACTTGAGGCTCCTCTTTATCACACCCAAATCAATAACACTACCTTAAAACGTGTTATGATCGATAGTGGAGCTGCACTCAACGCCATCTCCTCGCACACGCTTCGAGCAACTTAAGTTACCAAAGAATGTGGTGTCACCCCGCCTTTCGCCCTTCGATCATTTAACGATCAGCTAGCAGCTACTTAGAACCGTGGTCTTACCCATTCGAGTAGGTAAGAAGTCGCTTCATGAACTCTTCTACATCGTCAAGGAAAATTCCACTATAATATGATCCTCTGACGCTCCCGGATTCGCGCAATGCATTGTGTCCCATCCACCCTCCATCGATGCTTAAAATATCAATATGAGGGCAAAATATATACTCATCCAGAGATCCTTTTCCTTCCGCACAATGCGACATGACCACAAGATCTCGCCTTTTAAAAGAAAATGCATGTTCTCCCGACGGGCCTCATCTTCTTCCATACCTGCAACCAAACTACCGGATTTACAAAATCTAGAAGAGACATTGCAGCGCTTTCTCACTAGGAGAGCTTCCTCTCTTTCTTTCGATGCCCATCTCAAACCTAATGAGTATGGTAGACCGCATAAACAACCCGAATATCAACCAGTCTCTCTGCCGCATCGTCACCATTGGTCTCGCCCAATCAATGACTAATTTCATCTACGGTGGTCTCTGATACGCCTCACTATCGCCCGCATTCTCCTCCTAAGACCAAACCTTACTTAACAGGGTTTGATTATCTACAGAATCCCACGTTTGCAAAAACTTATCTATATCGATGCGCGTGGAAAGGTTTTGGCCTGGGAAAATATGAACAAGGTATACATGACCTCAAGTCCATTCCTACTCTCATGCCACATCAGAAATTTGGTTTAGGGTTTAAACCCCTTTCAAAAGCCACCGTCACTATTCTTGATGAGCCTCTTCCTACTAAGAACCATCTTCCCCACTAAATCAGAAGCATCACTTGATGTGGACGATGACATTTCCATCCCACCTAACTTTTTTTTTTGATCAATACCATTTCCTTAGGGCCGTTAGTCTATGAGACTAACAATCGGTCCGCTTCTATACCATTAATCTTCCCTGAAATAGTTGGAGACGATTCTCCCACTATCAACACTATCCACTGTGCGGATGATGATTCTGTCCTCACCTATCTGGGGGCAGAGGATTCATATCTCCCCAAAACTATTCCTTCTGACACGTCTACCCTTCTCAACGAGGCCACTATCGACCTTAATATAGGGACTTCTGAAGACCCTCGTATCATTAAGGTCGGCCAATCCCTTAATCCACAGGAGTTAGGGGATTTTACCACTTTTCTTTCCAAACATCGTCAAGCCTTTGCTTGGTCATACGAAGATATGCCAGGGCTCGATCCCGATATTGTGGTCCACAATATCGTTACTCTTCCCAATATCAAACCAGTTAAGCAAAAATTACGTAAAATGCACCCTCGAGTAGCCCTTCTTGTTAAAGAAGAATTACAGCGCTTGCTCTCGGCTAACTTCATCCAACCCATCGATTATCCACAATGGGTGTCCAATGTAGTACCAGTAACTAAGGCTACTGGGAAAATTCGAATTTGTACCGACTTCCGGGATCTTAATCTTGCCTGTCCAAAAGATGATTTTCCTCTACCTAATATCGACCAACTCGTAGATTTAATCAAGCGGTCATGAGATGCTTTCTTATGGATGGTTTCTCTGGGTATAATCAAATCCTCATCGCACTGTAAGACCAACATAAGACTTCCTTCATAACTCCTCGGGGGACCTTTTGCTATCGTGTCATGCCTTTTGGTCTTAAGAACGCAGGAGCAACCTATCAACGAGCAATGACCTACATCTTCCATGATCTCTTGCACAAAACTATGGAAGATTATGTTGACGATCTCCTCGCAAGTCCAAACGCCGTCGATCATCTTTTTCATCCTCGCACCTCTCTTTTCGAGAGGCTTATCCGCTTTTGTCTTCGCCTAAATCCATCTAAGTGCGTATTTGGCGTTTCACCGTAAACTTTTAGGTTTTATCATTTCCATCGTGGGTATTGAAGTCGACCCCGCAAAAATAAAAGCCATCCTTGAGATGCCTCCCCGCCTAACTTGAAGCAACTCCGCAGCCTCCAAGGACGCCTTCAATCAAGCGCCGCTGCTTTATCTCCCAATTGTTTGACCGTTGTCAACCTTTTCACCATCTTCTCCGTAAGAATGTTCATTTCGAATGGGATGAGCATTGCCAAAAGGCCTTTGATGATCTCAAAGCTTATCTTCTTTCTCCACCCGTGCTTACACCTCCACGCGAGGGGGAGCCTTTCTATCTTTATATCTCTGTGACTGACCATGCTCTGGGAGCCATGATCTCGCATCGGGACACTTGTGGTAAAGAACAAGCTGTCTATTACATCGCCGCACCTCCATGAGTATGAGACACGCATCTTCGAAGCCGAAAACTATGTTGCGCTCTCTTCTTTGCAACTTCTAAGCTTCGTCATTATCTCCTTAATCATAAAACTTACATTGTCACAAGTGTCAATCCCCTCAAGACAATTCATGCAAAGCCTTATCACAATGATCGTATCACTCGTTGGCTTATGCTCATGACAGAATTTGACCTCGAGTTTATCCCGCAAAAGGCTATCAAGGGTCAGGTTATTGCAGATCAATTAGCTGATGCTCCTCTTCCAGACACTCGTGATCCCCTTGCTCAATTCCCCGATGAATATATCCAACAAATTGATTTTGGTCTATCTCCATTTAAAGTAAAGCTCTTCTTTGATGGATCCAAATGCCAGCAAGGGGGAGGTGCGGGTTTCGTGATGATTCCTCCTTGGGGTACGCCTATCCCAGTTGCACACAAATTAAACTTTGAGTGCACCAATAATGTGGCTGAGTATGAAGCTCTTGTCTTAGGTCTTCAAAATGCCATTAATCTCGGCGCTCGTCATATTGACATCTTCGGTGATTCTCAACTCATCGTTAATCAAAGTCACGGTGTCTATCAATGCAAGAATGATATCCTTCAAAAATATCGTGACATCGCTTTGCTCAACTCCAATCTTTTGATAAGTTCACCATCCAAGCCATTCCTCGCACCGCAAATCGATTCGCTGGATACCATGGCCTCATTAGCCTCACTTATCCCGCTTTTTACCAAGACTCGCCTTTTATGTGGTCAGTAACGATTAGATCAACCATCTTATCTTGGGCAACTAACTTCAATCAATGCCGTCACAACCCATACCTGTGATGAGTGGTATCAACAGATTGTTGATTATCTATCTCATTCGATCCTTCCTCCAGATCTGACTTCCAATGGTAGAAGATCTTTTGTCCAACGCGCCAATCGCTATACTATCCTAGGTGGGATTCTTTACAAACGCGGCTTTGATGGTATTTTGCTTCGATGCCTCAAAACCCATGAATCATCTAAAGCCATCCAGGAGGTCCATGACGGTATTTGTGGTGGACATTTTAGTGGTTTAGCCAGTAGCTAAGCGCATTTTACGTTTGGGGTATTATCGGCCTTCTTTAATCGAGATTGTTGTGAATACACTAAGAAGTGCGTCAAGTGTCAAGAATATTCCAATCTCACGCACATCCCTAGTCGCTTTTGCAAACTCGCGCGGATTTGTGGCCTTTTTCGCAGGGGGTCTTGATCTTATTGGTCTCATCAATCCCCGCTTCTTCACAACGCATCATTCTATCATTATCGCCACCGAGTACTTTACTAAGTGGGTAGAAGCTATCCTCTTTCTTCAACAAAGGCTAAACCCATAGTTGATTTCGCTCATCAACACATCATTTGTCGCTTTGCGTTCCACATAAGCTAATCACGTATAATGGTAAGTCTTTCAAGAACGCTGATTTGCGTAGAATCTCTCGCAACGCTTTCAATATCAAACTCCGCTTTTCTTCTCCATACTATCCTCAAGCTAATGGTCAGCCGAAGCTGCCCAATAAAACTTTGCGTAGTATCCTCGCAAAGGTAACTAGTCGAGCCGGGCAGGATTGGCATTTACATATCCCTTTTGCTCTCTCGGGCTTATCGACTAGCATTCGTACTCCTACCGGTGCTACTCCCTTCTCTCTCGCCTATGGGTCCGAGGCTCATCCTTCCTTCGGAAGTCCAAATCCCATCTCTCCGTGTTTCTCTCGAGAATTTGTCTCCGATGAGGATTATCGCAAAATCGCTCTAAGACAACTTGAATTATTAGATGAGCGGCGTCTTAACGCTCTTGAGCATCATCAAGTCTATCTTGAGCGTGTCAAACGTGCTTACAACAAGCACTTGCAACACCGTGACTTCAAAATTGGTGACCTTGTTCTTAAGGAAAATCAAAATGTCACTACACTCGAAAGAAGTCAACGTGGTAAGTTTGCTCCCAACTGGATGGGCCCCTACATTATCACTCATAAATATGGGTCTGGGGCTTATCGTTTATCTTCCATGGATGGTGTACCTGAGGCGGAACCTCTCAATGCCTTGCATCTACGGCCCTTCTATTGTTAAAATCTATCTTACACAAATCTAGTCGCAACTCAGATCTTCCATCCGTCCTAATAACCAGTCATCTACTTTTGTGGTGATTTGAAATCGTGTGGTTCTCCGCCTATTGCCTCGTTTACCTTAAATATGAGTATCGCGGCTCTACTCATCAGACGCTTTTTTTTGATATGTTCCTCCTCATGGTAGGAATACCTTAATCACCACTTCATCTCGTCCCAAGTACTTATCTTAATCGATCTACTCGGGCATGAGTACATGTTCTTCTATGTTCTCTTCCTCCATCTCGATCTATCTAGGTCTAAACTCACTTCTTCCAAAGAGTTTCAAAAAAAAAAAAAAAAAAAAAAGAAGATGCTATCCAAAAGATAGACTCGATCCTCAAGGACAGCTATCCATACATTATCAAGTGAATCAAAAAGAAAATAGACCATACCCTCGAAGGATGGCTATCATTAAAATTCAAAATACATCATTAAAATCCTCAAGGACGGCTGCTTTCTCAAAGAAATATTCAAGGCTTCTTGTAATCAATCAGCCTTCCAAATACTTTATACACTTTTAAGATCACCGAAAGACTTCCCGCATCGATCGCTTTTTCCATATCAAGCAAACTTCCCGCATTGATCGCTTTGCTTTTCTCACAAAGTCATGAAGCCGAGATTTAAGACCTTTTGTCGATCATATGGAGAATCCTATTTTCCTATCATGGACATGTATCCCGTCCCTTGTAAATTCCGACAAGATACTTACTTTTCTTTCCATTTCTATCCTAGATCTGGTTTCATGACTAGTTAGTGTCAAAGTTTTATTTTAATCTTATATAGGGCCTCAGTATGCTTGGTCTTTCGGTTTCTTATCTCGGATTTTATCTATGGTCGGTTGAAGTCCGACTTATCATTTCCCTCTTTTCCGAGTGTCTTCTCTCTAAGTCACGGTTGTTTCCATTTACATCTTTGCTCTCGTATCCTCGTTAAATTGACATTTCACATGTTAATTCAATCACAATTTATCTTCTATCAAAATTCCTCTTATCTATCAAAACATCTATCTTTATTCATTTCTCATTAAAATTACATCTATCTATACATCAAACACATCTATCTATCTATCCATCAAAATATTTAAAATATGTACATCTAAGGTACATTATATCTAATCTATACATCAATCACATCCATCAATCTATCCACCAAAATGTACATCCAAGGTACATTATATCTATCCATATCTAATCCAAACATCAAACACATGTACATCCAAGTTACATCACATCCATCTATCAAAGTTATATCCACATCACATATATTTCTATCATCTATCAGTCTATATCTATCCAATCACATCTATTTTATCCACATATCAATCTATCTAATCACATCTATTTCTATCATCTATCACCTATACCTATCCAATCACATCTATTTTATTTTATCCTCTATCACCATATCTATATCCATCTATCCATGTATATCCAAAATTAAAAGCATGAGTACAATTATATGACAAATAATGAATCTATATATACATATGTGTCTCGTACAAAAATGGGTGGCTTTCAATCAAGCCATCTAAACAATGCCTTCCAATCGAGGCTACATCACTATACGTATACAAAATCTATCAAATCTCTATATAGTAAAATCTAAGCGTGGAGGACACTATCTCCTCCACCCTCCTCTCGCACTCCGGCCGTCTCTCCCGACCGCCGCCTATCGAGCTCGATGCACTGCTGCCGGAGGTCTCGCCCACCTCGATCTCTCCCAAGCTCCTCCGCCCGAGGCTCCGCTCGCCCGTAGCTGCGCCGCCGCCTCTCTCCTCGCCCCGTATCGAGGCACATCATTCGGGGGCATGCCGCGCTAGGGCATCCTCGTAGATCTCACCTCGCCGAGGAGAGACGGTACGTGCTCAGCTCACAGCATCTGCTCGTAACGATGCCGCCGCCGCCGCCGGGCCGCCGCGCCGCCGGTGGTGCCCCTCCTGGGTCGTGCCCTGTACTGCACTCGATGTGGCACCTGCCTCCCATACTTGGCCCCGAGGGCCTCCTCGTGCCGAAGTAGCGGTCCTCTCGCTGATCGCCAGTATCTCGCTCCCGCGAGCGGTGTCTCTCTCCACAATCGTGGCATCCTCTCCTCCGTCAAAGCCCCGATCTCCTCCAGCTACCCGATGTGTCTCGTGTGAGGGTGGCATGCTCTCCTCTAATCTGGCCCAAAGAAGCAGCTATGTCCTCCTCATCGCATCTATGAGGGCGGAGATGTCGTGGAAGCTCGTGGTCGCACTATGCCGCAGTAGCCCTCATCCACCCCCGCGTCATCATCACCTCATGAGGGTGGGGCCTCTCTCAATGGGTCTCACGATCAAAATCGCAAATCTGCTCTCGCTATCCCGCCTATATGGCGTGTAGGTGGCCGGCACTGCCTCGTATTTAGGCCGAATCGCCTCAATATCCGCATGAACGGGACCCGCTCCCACATATCTGGCCTCCGGCCCCTGACCACCCGACTCCGTCTCAATGCTACCAAGTGCGCATCCTGACCGGCCCATGTCGGGAATGCCCGATATGGTCTCCAGATGACCTGATCTGGTGTAAGCGTCCTGAAACGCTCAGAGTACCACCCGGCTGGTCTACCTGTATCTCCTGCGGCCATGTCAGCCCGCCATCTCCGAAATCCATAATCAATGCCTCCCACTGCTGCTGGCATCCAAGGAAGCCCGGATGGCCTGATCACCGCTATGTGCTCATATGCCCAGCAATGGAGCACAAAATTGACATCAATCCCCGCCCTCCGCCACAGGTACATCCATAGCCATGGTATAATCGAGCTATCGTGGCATCGGCGAAGGCAAAACTCGTCTCAGACTGCAAGATGTCGCACACACAGCCTAATAAGAATAATGGGAATCTCCCACCTCCCGAGTCCGGGTAGGGCAAAATAGGATATCGCCATCTGAATCAAGGCTATCCGCCTCGCTCCGAGGGCTATCTCGCTCATCTGTGAGGCTATCTCACGCCCTGTATACTATCTCGTAATCGTCTCGCTCTACTCTCGTATAATCGACCTGGCCTTCTCGCCGCCGCTCCCGGGTGTGATTCAATCGGGTCCCCAAGAATCGGTAATCTCGTGATCTCGAATATATCCTCATGGGTGATAGTCATCTCACCTGCCTCGAACCAAAAAGTGCACGTGTGGCTGTCCCACCGCCGCACTAATGCCCGCATGAGCTCCACATCTCGTGGCACTCGCCTATAATATCGAAACCCCGAGCCCGCTAGCTTTCTAAATGCCGCCACCGCATCCAGATCTGTCACATCAGAAGAATCGCTCTCCAATAGCTCGTGATGGCATCCTCATATGTAGACCTCTCGTGCTCGCATCCACGACATCAAAAACATAATTAGTCTCTTATTTCCCAAATCACATCTTCCAAAACCATAAAAAAAAAAAATATCTTTCAATCGGGCGCGATTTGGTAAAATCGGCGCTGCTCATTTTAGTCGGCGCGATTAATACCCAATCGACGCCGATCCAAAACCAATCGACGCCGATTAAACCAATCGGCGCCGATCCGATCGCCGCCGGACATAAACCGACTCCCGCCTCCCATGCAAGAAAAAAAAATCAAACAAAAAATAAATTAAGAAAAGTGGGTTCAAGAATGACCACTTACCCTGTGTCGTGTCCTCCCGCGCTTCGACCGCTCCCGAGGCTTCCATGATGCTCAAATCACAAATGCTTTCTCTCTCGAATCAATCGTCACGCTGAAAATAAATCGCTTACGCTTTCTCGCTCGCATATTTATATGTGCTCGATTGGTCGGCGCCGATTTTTCGGGTCGACGCCGCTTTGTTATAGTCTGCCGCCGATTATTTTGGTCGCCGCCGATTTTCTATATCTGCTTTTTGCCATAGTGTTGATGCTTGGCTTACTTATCTATCTCGATCATTGTTGTGTGCTGAATTTTGCCTTTTACATTTTTTTAGATATCCTTGTCTATTTCGGGTTTGTTCCTCATGTGGGACACTGTGATTTTCTTCTCAAATTAGAGTTAAACGGGTCTCAGAGCACTAACGCCGCCGCTTGCACTGCCTAGTTGTCCCTACCAATGTGTCTCTCTTTAGATGCCGACTATTTTTGCAGCTTCTCCTTACCTCATGGGTCTCAGGCACTAACGCTGCCTCATGAGGAGACCGCTAGTTTGCCCTACCAATGTGAGTTCCTTAGGTCACTGCTTTTATTTGTTTTTATGCGCATCAATGATCAGATCTACTCCAGGCATCCGACTGGGGCATCCTGCATTTTTCATCTACCTTTTTCAAACTTGGGATCGTCTGTTCTATCATCCATCCCATCCCTAGTTTGAGGGGGATCACATCATCACAAATTCTTCCCTTCTTCCATCCCTTTGTTTTTGTCTCATAACCTTGCTTATCGCAAGTTACTTGACAAAAAGGGGCAAAATGTAGACACTTAAAATTGGTTACTCAATTTAGTGTCCCTCTCATCCATTTACTTGCTTAGGTAACCTGGGGCACGTTTTACGTCACCAACTATCCCCTTGGGATATTATCCAATTTGTGATTTAATCACTTATTCCAAATTTAATTCACCCCATCACATCTTACCCATGAGTGATTAAATATTAAATATTTGATTACGCTTCTTCCCATGCATCTTAATCACTTATCTACCCCAAATTTATTCTATCTATGTATCACATCTATTTTTCCTCTTCCCTAAGCGGGATATTTCCCGTATTCGGGATAAATCTTATCTTTCTTGAAATCGCTCATTTTGGCCATCTCGAGTCTATTCCGCGATCGGCGCCGACTCCATATGGTCGGCGCCGATTTTCTAGAGCGGCGCCGATTATAAAAGCGAGTCCGTAACTCGCTTCTAGGGGACCGAAAAGAGACCACGAACGAGCGAAAAGCGAATGCATTTAAAAAAGGAAGCACTTACGCACGAACAGAGAGCGAGAGAGATACAGGTTGTGAGAAAGAGAGATCTTCTTAGCATCAATCATATCAAATTAGGGCAGATCTTGTCCGAATCAATCCCGAGAGGAGCACTGCATTACTCGTCCCTCGCACATCAAGATCGCACACCACCATCTATCATCTCGGTGACTCTGCTCCAAAGTCTCGCCAACTTCGCACATCCAAAGAGCCACATTCACCTTCCAATTCCCGAATCTTATCGCACAAGCCCCCGATTGATCGATCTCGCTTTTAGTCGACGCCGATTCTACCTGGGCCGACGCCGATCCATCTCAATCGACGCCGATCTTAGTCGGGCCGACGCCGATCTCGCCTCAAATCGACGCCGATTCTACCTGGGCCGACGCCGATTTCCCGCAGATAGGTAAAAGGACACAGTAACACAAATTCGCATTATTTCTAGTTCCTCGCTTTCTCGTGCTTTCTGTCTCTGCTTAGATTCTCGTCTTATTACCGCAATCGAAAATCTAGCTTTTTACTTACATCTTTTATCATGTATGCTTTTTTCTTAATTGAAAACGTGGATCGACATCCGCCGAGGAAGCTTATCGCTTCCCGACCCGCTTCTCGGCAAATTCCACCTAAATATCTTTTAACGTGGTCTTTTTCTCACAAGCATCGGTGTTTTGCAGTGATACACGGATCTATTGTGCGAGCCGCTCGTGTGCGCCTGCCTTATCTACATCGGCTTCCTCATTTGTCTACATCTTCGGATCTTATCCATCGTATCGATTTTATTGAGTTTTCCGCCTTCACAATCGTGGCCTATTGGTAGTTTCGTCTTCCCTCTTGGGCACCCATAATTTAGACAGATTCTTGACACCAACCTTGTGGCCCTTCAAGATTATCTCTTAAGAAGATACATACACCTTCCTCTGATGGCCCACCGCTTCAAGCAGTCTATCCTTATAGTACTAGTTCTGAAATTCCTCAGTCCATGGCCTTACATGATTTTACATCATCCTCCACCAACCCGTCGACACACCAAACCACCCAGGTAGTCACGCCCATTCCACCCAATCTTCCTCACATCAACACGACTATCGTGACTGTCATCCCTATCACTACGACAACTCTGATGGTCACTGATACCTTCATTCAACCATCCCATGTGTCAAATCCCTTATCCGAACAACAAATTCCTTCTACATCACAAGTCTATACCCTTACTTCTCAACTTCCTCCAACAATACCTTTGCAACATACAGTGTCATTTCCAGTCTATCAACCCACATATACCCATATCCCCACTCAACAGTTACCTCACCAACCTGCACAATCTCAACAATCATACCATGCCCCTGTTTCCCACCAACACACATATTATCAACAACCACCTCAACCACAACACATAGCTTACACTCACCCATACCAAGTCCCTCAGATACCCACACATATGCAAGTCCAACCACCACCTCTCACTGCTCAACAGGCACATCCTAATGACCCCATGAAAATATTGATAGGTCGGTTAGCCAACCTAGAGGCTACTACGTTAGGGTCCAAAATCACATTGTCTTATGAACAGATATGTAACGAACCCATCCATCCATCCGTGCCCATGAAACCATATCCTCCACACTGGGAATTTCTAAAGTTCACCAAATTTAATAACAAGGAGGACCCTCAACAACATCTTCGAGCATTTAAACATACATGTTATCTCATTGTGCATGACCAAGACTTGATGCTTCATACTTTCCCCATGTCTTTAGTTGATCCCGCCTTAGAGTGGTATAATAATATTCCCAAGACTCCATATTTTATTTTTCTCGGCTTACTCAATTATTTCTTGAGCATTTCTCCATTAATATTGCATGCAAAATAACCATCAATGATTTATATACCATCCGCCAATTCAAAGATGAATCCATCACGGATTTTGTCACACGATGGTGTAATATGATAAACCAATTATCTTTTCCACTTCCTCAAACTGACCTCATCGAGCTCTTCATGCGCTCTTGCGCTAAGCATATTTCATCGACCTTGCAAATCCAATCATTTCACACTTTTGAAGAAGCTTTCACCATGGCCTGCAAGCTTGAGACACGTGCTTTAGAACAGGGCATTTAAAATTAAAAACCAATAAGCCAAAAACCGAATTTGTTAGACCATCCATATCAAATGATAAATCAAATACAATTTCCAATGTCGTTGTTGTTAGATTATCTCTACCCGATATCTACCATAGTAACTCAAAAAAATTCACACAACCAATGCCCAATTATACTCCCTTAGAGAATCATACAAAGGCATCTTTGACAAATTGATAACACACTTGATCACACTACCACCGCCTTCCAACTTTGTTAATGAATCTAGACCACGACCTATGTGGTATCGAGAGGATCACTATTGTAAGTATCATCAAGTCTGAGGACACGACATAGAAAAATGTCAGACGTTCAAGGATTCTATCCAAAGACTCATCAATCAGGGAGAACTTCAAGTGGATAACCCGAATGCCTCATCCAATCAACCTTTAGATATTTTTAAACAACCATTTCCAAATCATACACCCACATCGACAAACCAGACTGCCTCTACTTCTATATCTCAAACCCCTAGTACCCACACCATAAACACTATCCACGTTGGCGATAAAAGTCCAGTTTCCTCCACAAGTTTACCTTCTTCATCAACCATTACACCAGTCCCCTTTGACACATTCTCTACATCCACAAACTCATCAACATTCATCTCCACACCAACATTAGTTACATCCATGCCCACGTTGACACCCTTTCCTATACTCACATCTATCTCAACACCTACCACCCCCTCCTCAGGTGCAAATATCACTTCGTGTCATTGCCTCTTACATCTACCCCATTAAATCCAATCACCTTATCAAATTATCCCACCTCTACCTGTTATCTCATCCTTAGCCTCACTTCCAATCCCTCTTTCTACACTTTTACCAACACCTACTACATCTACTATTTTACATTCATCTATCTCATCTCCCTCTTCCACGGCCATGTCATTACTCGATGATTTTTGGCAAACATTCCAGATTCCTTAATTTCGAATTATCATCCCATTTCTTTTGTACCATTAGATACTCACACATTGTGCGCAGTCCTCTCACAAATATCCAATTCAATGTCTCTAGTTCCTCTTGTAGATATTCTTATCATTCCCTCTAAAATTCCCATTCATACACAAGACCTAGACCCCCATTTCCCAAGCGATCTCCTTCACATCCTCATTGAAAAGCAGACCTCACTATTCCCTATAGTAACTCCCTGGAAACCACACCATCTCCTTCTATTTTAGGACCACACCCCTCGTCTTCCTCTTCCATTTTAGGAACCTTCCCTTCACTAACAACCCATACTACTACTAGAACAATGCAACCACCCTTTTCCAACCAATATCTTAAAGAAAATTCAAAGGCGTTTGTGTCTTCCACTACTATCCCGCATCAAGCACATTCATCTGCCTTTCCAAATCCAAAACAATGTCCAAAGCCATTATTACATCACCACCTTCCCAGACGTCATTCCAAAGTTCTTCATCGATAACACCAGGTTATTATACCACTATGTTTCACCAACTACTCCAAGCCTCAGCCATCACCTTACCGCTAATTAAATTTTTTTCGATCCAAACGCGCCAAGGATTCTGGTTTAATTCTAATCTTTTTGCACATTTCACCGTGCCCCTGGACATGACACTGAACATTGTAAAGCTCTCTAAGCCATCGTGCATCATTTTTTCAATGAAAATATTAACGATGAAAAACCAATTCTACCATCTCCTCCATCAACTTCCACATCCCAACATGTGTCTGTTCAAACATCTCGACCACCCTTTTCATTAAGAAATCCTATCAGTATTCCACTACCAAATAAAGATATAACCAACAATGCCACAAACATATTATCAAAAGAGGGTGATCCTAAGGATCGTCCTCCTCTTGTAATCAACATTGTTCGGATAACCACCCGTTCAAAGCCATATAACTCTGACTCCACCTCACCGTCTGCCCCTAAGACTTATGTCACTATTCCCTCCTCCTAAGGAGCTTGTTTCCTCCGCACCTCCATCATGGCCAAAGGTTGTCATCGCTTACTCCTACCAATCATCCCACAACAACATCTTCATCTTCTTCTAAAGCCAAGGTATATGTTCTAGCCACCCCAAATCCTTCCCCATTGAACACACCATTATTAAACAACTTCACCAGGCCCTTGTCAAAATGTCACTCTACGAGATTATCCAAAGCTCTCCACACCATAAACAAGCTCTTATGGAGGTCTTGCAATAGATCTTGGTATCCTCATGAGCCCCAACCTTTCATGGATTTAGCTCATGCCTTCGCAACATTTTCTACCGTATCATTTGAAAGTTCAGAAATCCCTAGGATACCACAAGAAGAACATGATCTACCATTATTCATCACAGTCTATATTGATGACACCTGCATCCGTCGAACTATGATTGACAATGGTGCCAGTATCAATATCATTTCTTCTCATACCTTCAATCGATCAAATTTCCCAATACCATTGTTGCCAAATCTCCTACCGTTCTTCACGGATTTAATGATGCTATCACTCCCCCATTAGGAATGGTTGTTCTTCCTATCCGTGTCGGCCATAAACTCCTCCATGAACTTTTCTACATCATTGAAGGAGAATTCCAATATAATCTCTTACTTGGACATCCTTGGATTTGTGTTATGCATTGCATTCCATCTACTCTTCATTGTTGTATCAAATATGAATAGGAAGGGACTACTTATGCTCTTCTAGCTAAGATTCCCCCTTCCAAGACATGTCGCATGATCTACAGACCTAAAGATGTCCTCATTCCTAAAGCTAAATTTTCTCCTGATGCATCCACTAGTTCTTTTGTACTTCCATCTACCTTACCTCATACAGATTCTTCTGATACTATAATGCAAAATCTTGCTTTAGGGGAATATCAACTCCTCGCTCTCAATACCCTTTCTTCTCCCAATCGCCTCGGCCACCCTGATAAGGCCCCTATGTATCAATTGAATGTTGGGAAATTGTCTCGTTTGGCCCTTCTTCCCTCAAAACTAATTTAGTATATGGCGGCCTTGATCAACCTTCTTCTCACACTGAAAATCATTTTCACACCAAATGATATACAGGTGATTTCAGATTTCTTAGTAAACCATCTTTTGCTCACACATACCTCTATCGTTGTGCATGGAAGGGGTTTGTTTGGGGCACTATGAACAAGGCCCTTGCGGATATATTTTCCCAAGCCCATGAATCATGCCAAAAATTTGGTTTGGGATATAACGATCCCACCATACACCCTTCCAGCACATCTGCATCTTCTCCCATTCATCTTGATTCATCCACTTCTTCTCCATCCGGATATACTACCAATTCAGAACACACTTCTTCTCCATTCAACTATCCTACATATTCAAATAATATCTCATCTCCTTCCAACTATCCTTCCATCTTAGATAATGATTTTTCTCCATCCAATTATCTCACAGATCTAGATCAAGATGATACGGTTCCTATTCCCCCTAACTTTTTTTTATTTCCACCATCTTTCTCGACCGGTGACTTATCAAGCCAAAAATGAAACCCGGTCTTTTCCCCTTAAATATCCAGAGATGGTAGAGGAAGATTCCCCTATCATTGACATTCTTCAATGTGATGATGACACTTCCATTCTCTCCTACATGGGAGCCGAAGGTTCTCAAGATCAAGAAAACTCATCCACATCCAATCTCCTGAATGAATCCACTATCAAAATTACTATTGGAGCTCCTCAGGAACACCACATCCTTAAAATAGGTCAGTCTTTGACACCTTAAGAGCTCAAATCCTTTACTTCATTTTTTTCCAAACATAGCCAAGCATTTGCATGGTCATATTTGGACATGTCGGGTCTTGATCCCTCCATCGTTGTCCACAACATCGTTGTCATCCCCAATGCCAAACCAGTTAGACAGAAGCTTTGTCGAATGCATCCTCAAATTTCTCTTCTTATGAAAGAAGAATTGCAACGTCTCCTATCTGCCAACTTCATTATTCCCATTGATTATCCCCAATGGGTTTCTAACATCATACCCATTACAAAAGCATCTAGAAAGCTTCGTATATGTATTGACTTTTGAGATCTTAACCTCGTATGTCCTAAAGATGATTTCCCTCTTCCAAGTATTGATCAAATTGTAGATCTTACAGTGGGACATGAGATGCTCTCTTTAATGGATGGTTTTTTCTAGTTATAACCAAATTTTGATTGCACTTGAAGATCAGCACAAGACATCTTTTATCACCCCATGGGGTACCTTTTGTTATTATGTCATGCCCTTTGGTTTAAAGAATGTTGGGGCTACATATCAACGAGCCATGACATATATCTTTCATGACCTCTTACATCAAACTGTAGAAGACTATGTTGATGACCTCTTAGCAAAATCTAAACATAGATGTGACCATCTCTCGATCCTTGAGATACTTTTGAGCATCTCATTCATTTCTTCCTTCGCCTCAACCCAGAGAAGTGTGTTTTTGGAGTTCTTACTGGAAAAATCCTTGGCTTCATTGTCTCTATCAGAGGCATTGAGGTTGACCCCACAAAAATCAAAGCAATTATTGAAATGCCTCCTCCTTCCAATCTCAAACAACTTCAGCTTCAAGGTCGAATTCAATCTTTTCATCGCTTCATATTGCAACTTTATGATTCTTTGTCAACCCCTTCATCACCTTCTTCAAAAGACAACCTTTTATTGGGACCAAAAATGTCAAAAGGCTTTTGAAGATCTTAAGCAATATTTGTTATCTCCACCACATGAAGGAGAGCCCTTCTATTTATATGTTTCTATAATTGATCATGCTCTAGGAGCTATGTTAGCACACCATGATGATCGGGGGTGTAAACAAGCCATTTATTATATCATCATACTCTCCATGATTGCAAAACACGATAGTCTGAAGCAGAGAAATTGTGTTGCGCTATTTTCTTCGATGCATCAAAACTTTGACACTATCTTCTTAATCATAAAACCTATATTGTTACTAACTTTCAACCCCTCAAAGTAATGCATTCTAAGCCATATCACAATGATCGCATCACCCAATGGCTCCTTCTCATGGCCGAGTTTGACATGGAATTCATTCCTCAAAAGGTAATTAAGGGTCAAGCTATTGTTGATCAATTAGTAGAAGCCCCTCTTTCCAATACACAGACTCCTTCTAATCACTTCCCAGATGAATCAATCAATCAATTTCATCATGATCCCCTTAAAATGACTCTTTTCTTCGATGGTTCTAAATGCCAACAAGCGGAGGGCAGGAGTTGTTCTTATTCCTCCTGGGGATTCCCAATCTCCTTAGCTTTTAAATTAGATTTTGAATGTATAAACAATATGGCAGAATACGAGGCCCTTATACTAGGACTAGAAACTGCTATATTTCTAGGCATCCATATTCTTGACATTTTTGGTGATTCTGAACTAGTAATAAAGCAAGTCACTGGAGAGTATCAATGTAGAAATGATATTTTACAACAATATCATGATATTTCTCATCATCTTCTTAAAGCCTTCAATTCTTACACTATTCAATTTGTCCCGCATTCGACCAATCATTTTGTTGATACAATGGTGTCCCTTGCAGCCCTTATCCCTTGGAAAATGCAAGAGTCCAAGCTTTCGGTTATTATACATCATCATAAACAACCATTCTATGACATATCTCAGATTCATTTGGTCGAATCTAATTCATCAGACCTTTGGTATTCACAAATTTTCAATTATTTATCCAAATCCATTACTCCCCTTGATCTTTCTAAAAACGCTAAGATATCTTTTATCCAATGTGCTACTCGTTATGTAATCCTTGGTGGTATTCTTTATAAGCGCGGGTTTGATGGTATCCTTCTCCGATGCCTTCAATCCCATGAAGCCTCTAGAGCTATCCAAGAAGTCCATGACGGTATTTGTGGTGGGCATTTTAGTGGATTATCTGTTGCCAAATGTGTTCTTTATCTTGGCTATTATTGGCCTTCTCTAAATCACGATTGTTGTGAATATGTCAAGAAGTGTGTAAGATGTCAACAACACTCTAATCTTATTTGTATTCCTAGCCAAGCTTTACAGCCTACCCAAGATTTATGGCCCTTTTCGCAATGGGGCCTTGATCTTATTGGTCTAATAAATCCCCGTTCATCACAACAACATCATTCTATCATCACTACTACTGAATATTTCACTAAATGGGTGGAGGCAATCCCACTCACCTCTACTAAATTTGGCCCAATCATTAATTTTATATATCAACATATCATTTGCCGCTTTGGCGTTCCACATAAACTTATTATGGACAATGGGAAGTCCTTTAAAAACAAGGACCTTAAAAATATCAACGATGCATTTAAGATCTAACTTAGATTTTCTTCCCCGTATTATCCTCAAGCTAACGGCCAAGCTAAGGTCACTAATAAAACTCTTCAAATATCTTGTCCAAAACTATTGACCCAATAGGATGAAATTGGCATCTCCAACTTCCCTTTGCTCTATGGGCCTATTGCACTAGCATTTGCACTTCCACAGGGGCTACTCCATTTTCTTTGGTGTACGGATCCGAGGCCCTTCTTCCCCTTGAAGTCCAAATTCCATCTTTACGTGTGTCTCTTCGCAACTTCATTTCTGATGAAGATTATTGCCAGGAATGTCTAATGCAACTTGAGTTATTAGACGAGTGTCACCTTCTTGCTCTTGAGCATCATCATGTCTATCAAGATCGTATCCAACGGGCCTATAACAAACATATCAAAGAGCATGATTTTAAAATAGGTGACCTGGTTTTAAAAGAAAATCAAAATGTCACTACCTTAGAAAGGAGCCAATGGGGAAAATTTTCTCCCAACTAGATCGGACCATATATTATCACACATAAGTATGGGTCTAGGGGCTTATCATTTAGCTTCTCTTGATGGTAAACCAGAGATCAAACCCCTTAACGCATTGCACTTACGGCCATTCTATTGTTAGTACACACACTTATGAGTATAGTCTTATCTTTAGACCATGTCTCCACCATTATCCACTTCCATCTATCATGGTAATGATATGAATTATGTGGTCTACCGTCACTACTTTGATATGACCTTGAATATAAGTACAATGGCTCTACTTATAGCATATTCAATATGGATAAGTTCTCCCATTCGGTGAGAACCCCGTAATCATTACATCCATCACCCTCTCATTCTCCTATGACAGTCATGTAAAGGGTATCGGGTGTCTCTGTACCATCATTATCCCCTCCTAAGTGGTTTACTTCGCTATCCCTAGCTCTCCCCCATGTAAAGCTAACATCCATACATGCAAAAAGAAGTCAAAAGTTATCCAAAAACAGACTGATCCCTCGAAGGACAGATTGTTCATGCAAAAAAAAAAGAGAAGAAAAGCATACAAATCAAAATCAAAGCAAAATTAAAATAGACTGATCCCTCGAAGGATGGCTATCATTCTCGCCATCTATATTGTATATATAGTAGACCATACCCTCGAAGGATGGCTACTCTTTTTTATGGCATTCAGAAAGCTTCCCGCATTGATCAACTTTCTTCTATTATTGTTCTTTCCCTTTCCCAGAGCTGGGGCATAGATTTAAGGAACACCACCTTTGGAGAACCTTCTTCCCGCATACAGGTTACATCTCAAATCCCTCGTCATGTCAACATTAAGATTATGAGAATATTTCATCCATATCTTCCTCTTGGTCTTGTGATATAATCAAATCTCATTATTTATGTACTAACACCTACTTATCATTGCAAGTGCAATGTTTTGAGTAGTACCTTTTCTTGTTTACCTCTTATTCGGTTAAAAGCATAACTTTCTTACATGGCCCTTGCTCTAGGTTATGTAACACCCATCTCATCAAAATCATATTTTATTACAATTATAATCAAATTTTATATCATTAAATCTGCATCTATATTTTTTTACTCTTAAGGATGTCCCCTATCAATATCATCCATAAATCTATGAAGTTTGTTATTGTTTCTACACACTCTCTTTAATACACTATTCGGTTTGGGAATTCTACTTGATCTCCGTTGCAGTTTGTGAATTCTACTTGAGATTATCTCTCAAGTAGCATTCATTATCTAGCAACTTCTCATCCTCCACCATGACCATTGTTATCTTTCTCCATCCATTCTCTCGCATCATCCTTCTCTTCTCTACAATCATCCACCAATTTTCTTTCCCATCACTCTTATTTTTGTTTTCATCTAGTGCTGACATCATCTTCTTCATCATCACATACCTTTCATCCCCAGCTTGGCACATCTGCGTAACTCCCCACGCAACACGAAACCTTACTCAAGTAGACCTATCATTCTGGACAAGGTCTCATTCGTGATCATGTTTGTTGACCATTCCTTCCTCCTAGTCCTCTTTATCAACCCAATTTTCTCCTAAAATTCACCTCATCTCATTCTCTGTTGCTCTTCTCACCCACTTCATCCTTCTCCATTGTTTTTAATACTTCACATGTCCTCCACCCGGGCCATTATTTTTGTGTTTTTCTCTTAATATCCTTTTACTACCATCTATTTTATCATTCCATTTCCCTTTCATTCTTCTTTTGGCTTGACAATCCTACTTAACCACCCATTCCATGCAGGCTTCTTAATCACAATGCATCTCTTTCTTAAGATCCTGCCACTGTAGAAACTCCTTCATTGTTTTCTATTCCATTCAACACTAGAAACATCTTCCTACTCCATAACTTCTGCTTAACGCTTTGACATCATCACTCGTACAACATAGGCATCCTAATTAATAATTCCCCTTACACTCTCCATCCTACACTACATACATTCCTCCATCCACTCATGTCACACTCCTTTGTTTCCTTGTTATCACCTCCTTTCATTTCCTGTTCCGTTTTGGTATACACCACTCAGTATTTTCATCCTTCTTTTTCTTCTTCGGCTTGACGATCCTACTTAACCATTCCTACGGCATGGCGATCTTACTTAAGAGTCTCTCTTAAGAATGATCTGTCTTCTTTCCTTTCCTCTTTCCTTCATATTCCCATCATCTGTATTTTCTCTTCATTCCCCACAAACACATCCTCTTCCCTTCTCTTTTTCCTCAAACAAAATATCTCAAAATTCCTCAAATATCATCTCCATCATCCCTCATTCAGAAATCCACCTTAAGTATTTCATACCATCTCTTACTATGTCTTGTTCCTTCATCTTTACTTCCTTCATCTTCATCCACATTCTCATCCATTACATTCTCTCCTCACCTTCATCTTCCTACATATTGTTAGCCCTCCTTTCTTTACTCTTTCCAGTCCATTTTCTAGAATACTTCCCCATATCTATCACCATATTTACTCGTCATTATCATTGTTCATCTAACATTATGTCATCATCATTTTCCATTCTCGCGCTAAAAATTATCGGTGGACTTCTCCTAAAATTTGTTTATCCCTATTCTACTAATATCGGTTCACTCTTTTTTACCTCCTCCATTTTCTCTTCCTTCCTTTTTTCTTTTGTGCCCTCTAATCATTATCGGAGGATTTCTCCTAACATCCCTCCGTTGGTATTGCCTTTTCATCTTCCCTTCACCTTTTTCAATATCTCTACTTGTCTTTATCACATCTTGCCTTTGCATCATTTTCTTTTTTTTGTTCTCTCCTCATTTTCACCCCTGGTTTTCTTTCATTTCATTTGTATCATCTTCATCTCCTCTTCTCCTCACACTTTCATTCTACTTCTCCATTGATAACCTTTGACTCACTAGCATTGTCCCATCTTTTTATCATCTCACCATCCACATGTATTTCCATGTGTTCTGTTTCATATTCAATTCCTTTCTGTTTGGCTCTATCATCTCTTCCTTCCCTCTTATTTTCATGTCCCCCATTACTTAATTTCTTTCTCTATCACCCCTATCTTCCTAGCTCCTCATAGTTCCTTTCTTTCTCTCTTCCATTCTATTTCCTCCCCATCTTCTTTAACTTCTTCATCTCCTCCTTCATCTTTTCATTCTACCATGCATATTCATCTCTCTAATCATCCTTCTCTCATACTTCTTCACAACTTCTTTTCTCGGTTTTTTCATCTCTTTCATGATCCATTATTTCTCTCCCTTTGTTTTGATCTCCATCTCCCTTTCATCCCTTCTTCTTTCATTTTCTTGTCTTCTTCTTTATCCTTCATCATTTCTTTCTTTCACCATTTTTCCTCTTTATTACCTTTGTTGCTTCTTTACTATGATATATCTTTATACATTCAACTTCCCTTATAATCTTTTTTTCCCTTCTCATCTCATCTTCTTCTTGTTTAGACTTCCTCCCTCCCCCTTCTTCTCCTCTCTTTATCTATTTTCTTTTCTCCAAGTCCTTAGTACCTTACCTATTTATTTCCCCCTTATCTTTTTCCACTACCCTCTCATTGAATGACATTCTCCCTCTTTTTGTGCTTTCATCTATCTTCTCACCTCTTATCGTCCTTCTCTACTATTTGATCCCTCTCCTCCACCATGTCTTTTTACCGCAACCATGTCTGCTTTCTCTTATCTCTATCATTTATCATCCACATATTTCATCCCATCTTCCCGGGAAATTTTTGTCTTGGAGGATACTATAACGGCAAACATCTATATGATTTTGTACTCTTCTATGAATATTTTCTTTGCTTTTATTTTGTCACAAAAGTATCTTGACTTCTTATCCTACTTACCGAACAAGTAGGATTGTTTTTATCTTCTAATTTGCTAACACTTATGCATCTTTCCCATGAAACATGATTACCATCATATTTATTACACCTTTAGGACATTTTATCTCAGCTTTCTATCCTATCTGCTCATCATGTGCACATTTATGATTATTCCCCCTAGGGCATTTTTTATTTACACATCCATTTCTCGTTGTGTCATCTTCGTGCCCTATCTTGGGGCATCTTTTCATCCTTGTACTTGTCAACACATATAGCTCACTTTGGGTCATTCTCGTGCCCTGTGTTGGGGCATCATTATCTTCATCCATGTCCCTTTTATGGACGCATGATTTTTTTTTTGCACAATTCCTCGCAGACAAAGGATTGCGCACATCTTTCGCATTTAGTTACACATATTTTGATGTTTTCCTATGACCCATTGGTCATCTTGGTTTACATCCATACTCAGTAGTAGTCTTCACCCACTCACCGTCCAGAACGTTGTCGTCTGTCTTCGTTGAGACCGCATTTTCCTCTACCGATGTGATATTGAAGTCACCGCCATACATTTTGTTTTTCATTGTTATTGCGATCCTTTTTTGCCTGAGGCATCTTGCCTTTGGTCATATCTTCATCCATCTTTAAACATATATTTCACCTAACCCTTTTTGTTTTTGTCTTGTGGCTTGCTATCGCAAACCACTCAAAAAAAAGGGGCAAATGTAGACACCTATTTTTGGGTATAGCACCCCTCAGTCATCTCACATTCACACAATTTCCATTCTCACTTCTCTTTTTTTAAATTAAATGAAATCCTATCCATTTGCTTAATTAATTATCAAATGGGCTCCATGTAGACCCATTTGATAATTCAACTTTTGACATTATCCCCCATCTCCCACAAATTATTAATCCATGAGTATTAATACACCTATCCGACACCCCTTTTTAAATGGAATCTTTTATCTCACCCACCATGTCAATCATGCTCCCCACTCCATCTAATAATTCAAGCCGTGGTCCTCAAATAGGACTTTTTAGAGAGCAACAGACAGGGGGACGAAAAAAGTCCTCCTCTTTAATGGGAGGTTCCCTTACACTTGAGGACGAAAAGTCCCTCCTCTTTAATGGGAGAGGTTCCTTATTCTCAAACGAACTTATTTACAAATATACAGAACATTATTTTATGGTTAAACTTGGATACTACGAAAGTGCTTTTCACCAGGATCATCAGCTACGCAAGGACTGAGGAAAAAGAATAAGAAGATGAGCGAATGTTAATATCATTCGAATTATAGATAATAGCGTAATAATTCTTCGTGTATGCGAAGCTTCAAAAGATTTAAGACAAGATCATTTGAATGAGATTAAATTTAAAGACACAAAGTTCCATAAATAACCTTCTTCGGATTTATTGGTCAAGGACACAAAGTTCCTTCTTGGTTGTACAAGATCGCTGTATTTGCAAAACTGGACAGTATGCAATCAGAGAGACCAAACGAGTTAAGAACAAAATGATCTTCACAATATTAAAGGAAAACACAGAGACAACAAGAATCAGATAGACAAAGAACGGAAAGCCCTTTTTGTATTGATTTCTTTTAAGATCTATTTACACTTTCAGCAAATATCCAAGTTCTTCCTCCCCCTTTCAAAATGGCGTGGAAAGGCCATTATATAGCTTACAAGTCGGTTACTCTTCGTAACCGTTTCTTTTAACTAAGAATAGTTAAGTACCGCCAATTGCAATACCTTAACTAATTACAAAGAATACGAAAAGAAAGGAAAGAAGAGGAAAGGAAGGAGAAGGAGACAGGTGGCCGGCTACTGGGAGGGACCCACTGTCTTCAGAATCCGCTGCCTGAACTTCTTCAATGACTCAGCTATATCTCTGCCACGAGGGACTGATGTGTTAGTTGCAGACTGAGTCCAAAATCCCAGGCATTTCTCCATCTCTTTATCAAACTCGACGTGAGTATGATAGTCTTTGTTTGCTTCTTCAATGGCAGACTGAAGGGAACAAATTTCCTTTATCTTGTCCTTAGAGATGGAGTCTTCCTTGAAAAGATTATCTTTGTTTACAAAAGCTCAATCGAGCTTTGATTTCTTAAGGACAAGGGAACGCCAAAGTTTTCATCCTCTTGCATATCTTTGAAAGCAGCAATAATTCTAACGTCTTGAAAGCTTCTCCTTTTGCCATATTCTTCATTTCTCCTCATTCTTCCAGACTCGATTTTCCACTCTACGCTGTAGACCTGTGGATTTTGATAGATTATCTTTGGCATCATCGAAAATCTTATTTGCCACAAGTAAGATGTTCTCATCTGTCATCCCATGAGGCGAAGGTCTACAATGCAACCGCCTCTGCAGTTTAAGCTCCTTATCCATAACCTCAATGGTAGAGGATAGCTTATGTCACAAATTGTCTACCTTTCCATGTAGCTTAAAAGCTTCGGCGATGAAGTTTAGCCCGAACAAGCATGTCATCCACCATGGCTTCGATAAGCTCTACCATGCATGTAATACTTGTGCATATCTTTTATACTTTCACTTCATCTTGGCTTAGTATTACAGGAGGAGGTAGAGCAACAAAGGGGTGGGATCCAAAACTTTTTCCTTAGATAGAAGAGACTTGATGAAACCTCGTAAGAACTCGGGCTTGCTCTTCCACATTGCTCGATAGTTTGCTCGTCCCTTTTCCACTCTCCCAATAACTCTTGTGGATCAAGCTTCCCGGAGGTTATGGATCTCGCCTTCGGGGTAGATTCTCCCATTGGGATTCTCGGTAGCTCCAGTCGGATACTTGCAAGTCCTGTTCGATTTGTCCATCATTAGGCTTTGCAATCTCCGTGAATTGCTTGACCTCGAGTTCGATACTATCCTCGGAGGTGGTTCTTGCTTTCTTGCACGGAAGGCGTGGTGCCCAACATGGTCGCAAACAAAGATCAAAATTCGGTCCCAAGTTTTGGGAGGATGGTTTTCTTTCCTTTTTCAACCAAGGGTCAGCACCCATGCAAAAGAGGAAGAAGAATCTGCAGGGGAGAAGCAAGGGGACCAAGAGACAGGGGAGCTCATGACACTCGGTGCAATGCAGAACTGCTGACTCAAGCCGGGATGTGGAAGGAGCACCGGAGACAATGGCGTTCAATAGCACTGGAAGTTCAAGTGCTCGACCTCCTTGTCTTTATCTCTGCTGGGTCCTCGTGAACATTTGTAGGAGTTGGCCTCTCACTTTCTTCACTTTCACTGAGGATGATGATGTTCTCTGGTCCGATAGGCAATTCTGCCTGTTTCTCCTGAAGATCTCTTTCCACCGGTTCCTTCTTTACTTCCTTGAGCTTCTTCTTATATACCTGAGTGGATGGAGAAGGAGTAGGTTCCACAGGTCCCTGAGCTGCTGAGGCAGGAGGGGTTTTCTTTGGTGTTTCGACTTGAACTGGTGCTTCTCTTATTGGGTGTCGATTGATCTTGGAGGAGGATTCTCCCGAGTGCCTCCAAATTCTCGACCTTCTTATCGAACCAAACCTTAGTCCTGACTAAGACCGGAGCAAGGATTTCAGCCAAATCATCCCTCTCTTTTCTGTTCCAATCCAGGTCCTCCAGAGGGGTGTGCTTGATCACATTTTCATACTCATATGAGTATAGCTCAGAATTATCATCTTCGAGGCCTTCAGAACTCCTGCATGCACGAGTTCTTGAATCAATCAGAAGAGAACTCCGCCATAATGCCTTCTTCTCGCCTCAAAGTCGCTTGCACAACACCCGAGTCTTCTGCATCTGCCACATGGTGATAGGCTATCTTGATATTCTGTTCAATAAACTTCTTCAAGTCAAAGCAGTTCTTGGCTCAAGAAATGAACGGTGATAGGGACCAAAGTTCTTTCGATATTCTCGGGCATCCAGGTCGTTTTACATGTGTAGTTTCCCGTAGAGATGGGAAAGTGCAAGCCAGAAATCTTCTTGTCCTCGCAAGTTCTCAGGCAACTTGTCCATTTTGCCCGCATATTTCGATCAAGGCCATCTTGTCATTGAGAACATGGGAAGCAGAGGAGTACTCTCATAACCAAAGCAAGCCCGATGTATGAGAACTTCCTGAATTGGATGAAGTAGGCCCCGTGCACCGTGATATCAAGTTCATGGCTTCATCTCAAAACCTCCTGGCGGTGTCACCTCGAGCAATCGGACCACGTTAGTGAAAGCATCATTAACCCTTCAAATTGCGGTCTTTGCCGTATCCAAGGTAAATTATGGGCAATAGGCATACACTGGGTTGCCTTTGTGGGCGTCTATATATGAGAATCCAAACCATTGCCTTGATGCTGCTAGAGTATACATCAGATATGAAGTCATGAAAAACTTCTTTGTTTGCAGCACGCTTGATAGCTTCTGCTCCGATTTATGCCGATGATCTCACCAGCTTGATGTTTTGTGTACCCTCATACCATACCGATGAGCGGGCACATCCAGAAATGGAACTCGCTGGTGGAAGGCAAACCCATGACCCGAGCCAAAGCAGATATGAAATTTGACAGCTTCTTCGTTGAAGTCTCGCTTTATGAGGGTTTTGGTGAGGCGAGAAGCTCCCTTCTTAGGGTTTTTTAGCCAGGACTTCGCCACTCGTGCTCTGTACTTGTCACTGTCTTGATCGAACATGGCTTGCGCTTGGGCTTGGGAAACAACTATGGCATTGTCCAATTCCGGGATCCTCAGAGCGGCAAGAATGGCGCAGCGTTCTGCCTTCAGCCCGGCGATGAGCTCCCCATGTACGTTTGTCAATTCACTTGAGGCGGGATCGAAGTGAGCTCCGCATGCAAGCACCATGTTATCGACACTGCTGTCATCAAAAATCGGGAATCCTCCAACAGTACGCCAAACCAATCATGAATTGTCTCGAGCCATCGGTGAGGGATTTGCATCTTCCATCTCTTGCCCAAAATCGCTGAAATCGAGATGTCGGGCCTCGCTATCTCCGATGTTGCTTACAATGACTCTCGAGTGGAGAAATCGTTCTTGTCCTTGAAATTTGATCTTCATGTCGATAGTTTCAGGGGAACAAGGTCTGAAACTAGACTTGGAATGGAATTACGGTAAGGCGAGAGGAACGTCAAGTTTGTAAGCTGCAAGGGTTTGAGCAAAGGATAACAAGGAAGATGTGAGAAAATGCAAAGGGGAAATGTTCATTATATAGCCGTTTGGGAGCGGAGTGAATTCAATGCGCATTTAATTACGCAACCACCAATTTGAAAAGCGTCTAAGTATGGATGACACTAGGCACGCTTGGGACATGTGAGACGCGAATGCGCGAAACACGCGTTCGGGCGAAATGGAGAGAGAATGCACAAAAAGCTTTGGAACAATTGGGATTTAAATGCGCGAGGTACGCGGTTCGATATTTCGCCGAAAATGAAACAATGGGCCCCGCTTTGGACTTGGGACTTTTGTGACAGAAAGTTCCGAGTACGCGGTTGACTGCTCGCCAAAAATGAAGCGGGCGCATTTTTCGGTTTGGGACAAAGAATTTTGAAGCACGCGACTAGGAAGCTTCTAGAAAAGAGAAAGCTCGTACTTTTGACTTTGGGATATTTGAGACAAAAAGGTGCGAAGTACGCGGTTCGGTGGTTCGGCTAAAATTGGAATGACTTGCAAAAGTTTCGGAGACTTGGAACAAAAACTTCCGACGGCCCGAAGACAGACAATTTCGGGATTTCGCCGATCGGGAACAACTTGCACTTTGGAACTTGGGACAATGGGACAAAAATGTCCGACAGTTCGAAATACATGCGAGAAAGGCCCAATACTTGGATTTCTTCAATTCTATGACTTAGGTACCTCGAGAAAAGCACTTAGACTCAAAATTTTCAAAATTTGCTCTTGTTAGAGAGGGGAATTTTGAGCATAAACATGTCCCCACGTGATCACATCGATCTCTTAACTCGGGTTACTCTACTCAAGCCCTAAGCTTGTTAGCTCCAATCTAACCTCACATCTAAGTTATAAATATGGGTTTTTCCCCATATTTGAGGAGGGAGAAAATGTTAGAAAATTTGGGTGAATGCTGAGAAATTTTAGCCATTTTATCATAATATCATTATTATTCTATCTTGGTGATAACACGTGGAATTTCCATGATACTCTGCTCGTGATTTGGTTCATGTGATGAGATTCATGTTGCACACATCAGATCAATAACACCATCTGCACACCAGTATCTTCCAGGTTCTTTTGTTTATCAATTTGTATGTTATTTGTTTTGGACTTTATTTTATTATTATTCTTATCACACGGGGGTTGACAGCCACCGAGGGAGTTAATGCTTCTCGGATTTGCTTTGTCAGGTAACCCCCACATAAAATCTCTAATCAATCTTTTTCTAGTGTATGTGAATTGCATGTCTGTTGTGATCACACCGAGGAGTTCTACATCAACTTTGTACCCATATCATCCATCGTCATCTCCAAGGTACTAAGCCCTTGTATACTCGATGTTGTTTAGTGTTTCTTGATTACTCGTACACTCATCTGGACAGTAAGTTGGAAACTCATATCAACACGGAGTGTATACCATGTTTTTACTTGTGCTTACCTTTTTCTTTATTTACCTTGTATGCTTATGTTATCAAAATGCATAAAAATGTGATTGCAATTATCTTTAAAAGTTGTAAATCCAATAAAAAGTAGGGTTTTTCAAGTTGACGTTGATTAAGACATATTTATTATTAAATAAAGACATAATGATTTGCTTGTAGATATTAAGAAAAATATAATGTTCAACAAACATTACATTAAATAAACAATGCAAATGCTAGTTATAGTGAATAATTAACTTACTTTTTCTTGCATACGCAAGGTTGAGATACTATCTTATAAGGCGGTATAAGAAGGGTGAAATGGAGTAATGAAACAAAAATACACGAGGCTGAAATACTATCTTATAAGATAGTTAGAGGACATCAATAAAATGCACATGATGTTGTGAATGAGCACACCAACATACCCACATAAAAATATGAATGTTTGCACAATGAAGACGCTTAATAGATGAGGCAACATAGTCTCTAAATGTGTAACCCAATTCTAAATTTGAGGTCTTCACAAAGGGCTACTAAGGGACAACAATGACCCTTTCCTAAGGGGCAAAGGGTAGACCATTGAATTTGAAATCCAAATTCTCCCCATCCTTGGAGGCTTTACAAAGTCTCCTTTACCACCACTTGCAAAAAGGAAGGTTACATGTGTTTGAGTGTAGTAAGCTTTTTTCTTATCCGTTGTACTCTCTAGTACATCATTATCTTTCAACTTACAATATTTCTTAATAGACAACATAACGTCAAAATATGACTGACATTATCGTTGGAGTTGTGGGTTTATAGGAGCTTGACTTGGCTCCTCCCGGAGTATATGCCACATTTTCACTTGTGCTTACCTTTTTTGTTGTTTACCTTCCATGCTTACGTTATTAAAATGCATAAAAAATGTGATTGCAGTTATCTTTAAAAGTTACAAATCCAATAAAAAGTAGGGCTTTTCAAGTTGACGGTGATTAAGATATATTCATTATTGAACAAAGACAATGATTTGATTGTAGCTATTAAGAAAAATATAATATTCAACAAACATTGAATTAAATAGATGGTGCAATTGCTAATTACGGTGAATAATTAACTTACATGTTCATGCATACACGAGGTTGAGATACTATCTTATAAGACAGTATAAAAAGGGTGAAATGGAATAATGAAACAAAAATACTCGACGTTGAGATACAATCTTATAAGATAGCTAGAGGACATCAATAAAATGCACATGATGTTGTGAATGAGCACACCAATATACCCATAGAAAAAGACATGAATGTTTGCACAATGCAAAGTCTAGTAGAGGAGGCAACATAGTCTCTAAATGTCTAACTCAATTCCAAATTTGAGGTCTTCGCAGGCTACTAGGGGACGATGATGACCCATTCCTAAGGGGGAAAGGGTAGGCCATTGAATGTGAAATCCAAATTCTCCCCATCCTTGGAGGTTTTGCAGAGCCTCCTTCACCACCACCTGTAAAAAGGAAGGTTGCATATGTTTGAGTGTAGTAAGCTTATGTTCTTGTCCATTGTAGCCTCTGG
Organism: Taxus wallichiana var. yunnanensis; assembly: GCA_018340775.1. Taxonomy (NCBI): domain Eukaryota; kingdom Viridiplantae; phylum Streptophyta; class Pinopsida; order Cupressales; family Taxaceae; genus Taxus; species Taxus wallichiana. The sequence goes on from CM031242.1 coordinate 800,633,268, forward strand.
TGCATCATTGTCTTCCAAATTTATAGCATTTGTTAATAGACAACATAATGTCAAAATCAATGACATTGTCATTAGAGTTGTGGGTTTGTAGGAGCTTGACTCGGCTCCCCTACCCAGAGTATATACCATGTTTTCACTTGTGCTTACCTTTTCTTTGTTTTCCTTCCATGCTTACGTTATTAAAATGTATAAAAAATGTGATTGCAATTATCTTTAAAAGTTACAAATCCAATAAAAAGTAGGGCTTTTCAAGTTGGCGGTGATTAAGACATATTTATTATTGAACAAAGACAATGATTTGATTGTAGATATTAAGAAAATATAATTTTCAACAAACATTACATTAAATAGATGGTAATTGTTAGTTATAGTGAATAATTAACTTACCTTTTCTTGCATACCACATTAGAGCGGAACATTTTTTTGGCATGAAAGCCTTGTTGAGTAAGCTTAAGACATCATAATGCATTATTTTATTAATTAAAGAAAAATACCCAAAGCAAGGAAATTGCATTGTTGTTTTCTAAAGGCTTTTAGGTATGTAGGCCAACATCAACAATAATACACTATGGTGGGTCCATTCATTGCAATTTTTTTGGCAACAAGAGATGATGTTTGAACTTGTACAATACAAAAATTGTCATTATTTTAGAAAGTTAAATATGAAGTGGTCCATGTGATATCCACGAGATATAGTAACGTTGATAAGTTGATCTAGTTATTATTATTTTTAAGTTTTGAGATGCGACAAATTTCCATTTATTCTTGAGATGGAGAAAGTCTTATTGAAATATGTTGCATATCGAGGAGAAGCCAAGGATATTATTTCTAGGGTTTTGTGTAAATATGATGAAAAAAGTATTGAGTAGCATGAGTTAATCAAAATACTAATGATCCTAAGAATAATGTTGTATTGCATTTATTTTAAGCCATATAGAAGGTTCACCTAGTCAGTGGCATTAACTTTTATGTTAGTTCGAGGGTGTTGACAACTGGCACTTACACAACTAAAAGGAATGGAAAATTTTGAGAAAACATGGAAAAATGGGCTTCATTTTTTTAATTTATTTTCAACGATGTCAAGGTTTTCGATTAGATGACGTTTAATTCTTAGATACGATGAAGACATGACTTGATCATTTCCGCCACTACATCGTCTTAATCATCTTATAATAAACTTAAATATAATGTTATTTTAATAGCCGCTTAACCATATGAATGAACTTTCAAATCAAAAACATCTAATTTCGCAAGACAATTATATAAATAAGCAAGAAAAAAGCACACCTACATCGTAATAGAATATGAAAACCTCGTGTCTTTATTTTTGTTTTAACATTTTCATTCCTACTTTTTTATTTTAGTTGGTCGTTCTCAAACTCATGTTAATAGAGAAAAATGTAAATGCAATGAAAATAAAAATACTTATGTTCTCATGTTCTCAAAACATGTGACCGCTTTGAGGAGTCCCAAGTTTCATTTCCGAGAAAGAATGTGGCAAGCTTGTGATGCTTGATTCTCTCTTTAGTGGAAGATGTCATTTCGATGGCTCGAATCAATGTCCTCCCCGGCGTGGAGAATGTCGAGTCCAACGTGGATGGTCATGCTTTGACGTGGATAATGTGTGTTCTTCTAAGCCGGGAGAAGCAAGGGATGAATCAGACGGAAGGAGGTTGCGATGGAACATGTCCCCGAGCACGAGAGGTGCCGGGAGATGAACGATTTAGATCATTTTAATCAACATCCATGTACAAAGCAACTTGCAACCATTGATTTTAATTGTACATTGTTGGAAGCACCTGGGGTTTCTCATTGTGAAAACGCTTTGGTGTCATAACTTAGTGAAACACCTTCAACGTAATTACAAGGTGTGGCATTGTAATATGAGAACATCATTATTGCTCCGATGGGGAATTGAATAATGAGCTTCATAGTGATATAATAGAGGATTCAACATGAATTTGGTTCTCGAAACAAGAATTAGATGCACACAAAGCTGAGGGACTTGATGATAAGGAGTTCGAATTCCATACCTAATCGATGTTGAAGATGAGGTAACAACTCAATGAAGAGTGTCATTATAAACATGTGCAAGAAAACTCGAAGGAACATATGGCATTTTAGTTTTGAATTTCAATATGTTTACTACCTCTCTCATTGTCGATCAAGATTTTGGCTTAGGATGCGAACACGATAATCCCACCAACATCAGCCACTTGATTTCTTGTTTTAAAATTCCCAACTATTTTTTCATCGGCAACATCTAAAAGTGTCCCTTGTCCATGCAAATCCCAAACCCATTCCTCTAGTCTTTTATCCAAGCTCGATCCACCACTCGCCGTACACAAGCAATTTCCAAGGCCACAATTCTCAAATCTATACACGTCCGGCTCTTTACTCATCTTTCTAGTTATTACACACTCTAGTTCCAAATACCCATATGTCCCCACTACATTGGTCGTATGGGAGAATCCCTGATCACGTCCCATGACTTTAGCCAACCAAAATATCCTACGTTGACAATGAAATTTGAATCCAACATAATATTGTTTTCCTTGTTGTCTTTGTGCGCCACACATTGTTCATGAGTCCTCTCGAGGTTTCCCACTCGTGAAAAATGCCTTCGTCATAAATATGAAATGATTAGCGATAAAATTTCGGCCATATGAACCACATATTAAAAAGGATTATAGCTACCATATTTCAAGAAATAAACATTAAAATAATATGTACACACAATCTATCCCGAGCATGTCTCTCGAAACCCTAATTGTAATACCCAAACGTGACAAAGAACGCAGAAGTTTCGCTGTTGTGTGCCCTAATACCGATGTGGATGTCGTAATAATAAGTGAGAAAAAACAAAAATAATGGCGAGAAAAAAATGTATTAAATATTAATAATGGTGAGAAAATTGGGAAAGAGGTATTGCATGATGCAATGTGGCAACGCCATAGAGTACGTTGTAGTTTTCAACATTAACACATGAAGATTTTGCATGCACTCCATGTTAATCACAATTTTCATTGATATAAGAAACCAACAATTCAGTCAGCCCACTCAGACAATCTTGTAACACCGGAAAACATAGTAATTGCAGAGGAGCAGTAGGAGATGAAGCCCAGGTGGGCAGACATGCTTAACACCACTGACCTCTCCACAGATGAATTAGTGAAAAATGCGAATTTCAAAGCAGACTACGTTGAGAAAATTGGAATAGAAAATTCATGTGATGTTTCTGCGTCGGATGTGGCCGTCTCAAGGTTTGCAAAGGACATACCCTCTTACAAGGAAAGAGCCCCCTCCTCTCTGCTAGAGGAAACCAAACAGACCCCAAACATCATAGTCGATGGTTATGTTGCTACTGATGTCATAGACGACAGAGGCCCTCTCTCTCTGATCCCTCCAAGCGTGACACTATATTCTTTCAACTTCTTCAATTTTTGTTTGTTTGCAGCTAAAAAAACATTCATGTATGAGGGGTGTGTGAATGTAGACGTCTATCAAGCGCCCCACACTAGAGAAGCCATTTTAATTGGCATGATGCCACCTCCCAGTATTGCCATTGAAAACAATGGTCTAGACGCTAGTATTAATCCCCCAGGTTAAAGCCAACTGCCAGAATTGATTTCTGCCATTCATATTTGCGTCATTGGATCTTGTCAGAAGGGGGCTCTTTCTACCAGAGCATACACCTTTCAGCATAATTATGTAGCAAGGGATTGGATGTGATAGTGTGACCATGTACATTTTTATTTTGTACATTAAATTTGACTTCAATTTCACCATCACTTATAAAAAAATGTAGAGGTTTGTGAGGTCAATCATAAAATAGTAATATTTTGACAATACAATAGTATATGTAGACTTCTTTTTTTGGAAAGATTTGTTTTTTGTCACCAACAAATGAGAAATATAAAGAGAACATAATTAAATTAACAATCATTGTGGTATGTCTAAATCTAAACAAGAGCCTTGAAATTAATATTGATTGGTATTTTTCAAATAAATGTATTCAAGACATTTATACCAGTAGATATGACGGGATAAAGTAAAGCCAAAAATAAAATCTCAAACATTTTCAACCATTATTAAGTATAAATTGAGAATTTCCAACAATACAAAATTAAAAAATCAAATAAATATGAATTTTGATTAACAGCCAGGCGAGCAGATTCGTCACAAAATAAGTGAGTATGAAAAAAGCTAGCAAGGACTGATAGAAACAAACAAAAGAGCAAGTTGTATATTCTTATTTGGATCGGCTAGAAATTTTGCATAAAAATTTAGATTGTGCTTTTCAACCATTCTAGTGATTTTATATTATAGGAAAGGATGATACCAAACTTTTAAAAACACAAACCAAAAAATAGTAAACTTCTTCCCTAAAATGAACATTAAAAATATACTACATAAACTGGTTTTATGTTCTATTATTTCTAGAATTTCACTGAAAACTAACCAAACCATACCCTTATAATATTGAAAGAGTTCAAATAAAAAAATTACCCATAAGAGAAAACCAAGTCCAAATGTTTTGAAGCTAAAATTCGATGGTACTCACAAAGGAGATCCCCTAGAGGTCCTTGGTCTGATATGGGATGAAGAATGGCAATCACTCTTGATGTACATGTGCTTTTATATGAGCATAAACACTAACAATAGAGCGGATGGAATGTCTGTATTAGAAAGAATTAAACTGGTCAAGGCTCACAAGTGGACGAAAATTCAAATAAGCAAAAATTCCAAAAATAATTGTGTACTTAAACAAGAACGTTGCTGCCGGGACTTAAAATCAATAATGCAATTCTAGAAATCCTCCAAATTGTCAGGAGAGATGACAATATTTTTTAATTGCAGAATATGGTCTGGGTATATGCTTTAACAGATTTGGTGGGAAAATGGGGTATACATCCTCGAGTCAAAATGAAGCAGAACTTTACCAAAATCTCTTTCAAACAGAGATCCTTTGTTTGTTGGTCACTGATTGTCAGGATACCTAAGTCCCCAAAGATAATAAATATGAAAGGATGTGGATGGTGTGCAAAACAAACTGAGAGAAGAAATGTAGATATAGAAATAGTTGTCATAAAAATAATGCTAGGCCTAAAATCTTCTTTAGGGCACAAAAAAATCTTTAAGTGGCTAGTAGTCTCACGGTTGCCAGCATATTGTCCCATGCAGGACTTTCCTCCTCAATGACGACCATACAATATAGAGGTATAACGTGCAAGAGACTGGAGAGCAGTTTCATTATCACTAGCAGACTCAGAGCTCTACCAAAAGGCAACCTGGAGTTTGCAGTCCAGTCTAGAACTTCACTTTCAAAGAAGGCTAAGAAGCTTAATCCACGATGTTAAATAACTAATGAGTCTCGCCAAATTGAAATAATGGAAGACATGGACTGAAGAAGGAACACTCAAAGAAACTCTGTTTAATAAATTTTATCAACATATTCTGAATATAATTTTGTTTATATCTGAAACTTCAGCAACTTCTACATTTGAAAACCTGTTATAAAAACTAGTTTATCTATTTTGCAGGTTTTCAGACACATTAGAAAATCTGTTGTCAAAAATATTAAGCTTTGTAACGTGCTAGAAACATAAAGAATATGTATGGATTGAATAAAAAACAACATACTATGAACAGTATACAATTTGATGGAATTGATTATATTAGTTATGCCTTCAGCAGGAAAAGACTACGAGAGTCTAAAGTATATAGGTGCCCATTCACCAGCATGTTTATATGTAAATTTTCTGACGTGACAAAAACTTTCCATTAACTAAAGTTGCCGGTGGTCAGCCTAAATTTTTACGAGGACCTGAAAAACCCACACCATCATAAAGTGTGTATATACTATAGGCTATATCTAATCATAATTTCTTTGACAGCAAGTCTTTTGAGCTCTTCACTTCATTGTAGAGATGCATTTTGGAATACAACCTTGGAGATACAGATATGTACATCAGTTCATTTCTACATTGTAATCAAAACTTTTGGAAATAAAATCTCCACTAATAACTTAATAAGCATAAGTCAACCTTCGAGATGGATGCATTGGGCTCCCTGAATTTCAGATGCTGCTAATGCATTTACCGTACAAAAGGTAGAAAAGGGGCAGTTCCACAGTCATCATCATCCTGTAGTCACTTCTGTACAATTACAAGCTGAGCTTTTTGACATCAAATCCTCTGCCTGACCATAATATTTTCCTGATATAGTTATAAGGATATTCAGCATAGGGAGGTTTTCATCATCTTTGGTTGCAGCAGCCCTCAAACTTGCACATTTTCGTAGCAAAGCTCTTACTGAAGCACATGTCTCTGCATCCAGTGGTTTACCCAAAACTGCACAGAGAGCAAACAGCCACACTGCCCGGTCTTTTGATAAAGAGCTAATGCTTTCAAGCCAGGACACATGATACATGAAAAGTGTGGCCCTTGTAACTTCATCCAAGCTCAATATTACAGGAAGCAAGGGACTAGTCGCATATTTTATCTCGCCAAGGGAATCAACCTTCAGAACTTTACCTTGGTAAGCACTTGTGTCATTTGTTCGATACTCTTGGCTTGTCCCAGTGATCTCAAGATCTAAATCTTCCAATACATCATCCTTGGCTTTCTCATTTTCGCCTTCTTGGGAACAGGATTCTTCATCACTTGACAACCTATTCAAGGTGCCAAAACAGAACCTTTCCCATGCAGCTTTATCTCTTCGAGATGGCAAAGACGCAATTGAAGACTGCTAGATAGATCAGCCTTTGCAAGTGCCTGAAAAATCAATACTCACAGTCATAAAACAATGATCCCCAAAAATTCAAAAAATGCAAGGAAGCAAATATATTTCCTTTCCAGGGTAAAAGGAAGATGTTCAAACCAATTCATATCAATTACAGCAGTGAAGAAATTACCATTCGCAAGTTAGAAAAGTCTGCTAAAAATTCTCTTTCCCAGTCTTTCGAAGGCAGCAAATCTATTGAACAGTCTAAAACAGGTGGTATATTTGGCATGTATGACGTCTGTCTCTCATTCAACTTCTTGACATCAAGATTTGCAACTTTCACTTTAGGAAATTGATTAGCTTCCCACCTGCAGAATTTCATTCCAGCAGTAACAAGGCATGAGTCATTAACTGTTTCCATGTCACAATGTCCATCAGAAGAATTTTGGAGTGAGAGATCTAAATCACCTTCCAATACTTCCAATAGAGCTTCCAAGGCAACACTAATTTATGACATAATATGGGAATACACAGCAAAATCTTTGTAAAATTGTTTTGATTGCCCAGCATTCAAGCTATCCAAAAAGGAAAAAAATGTGCAATATAATCAAGCCATGCCTGAAGATATCTTCTGGTGTTAAGAAACACATAAGCTCAGATAAGATTGATCCTTCCAAAATGAGTGATTTTGCTTCACCGTGAAAAATGTAACTGAATCTTATTTGAAGTCCAAAACGAAGAAAAACAGAAACAAATTTAACAATGACAGAAGCAAAGTCATCAGACTTGTGATTCCTTGGAAAGGCTGACGAAGCAGAGAATCATGACATGCAACAAGTGATAAACTAGAACACAATTTTTCATAGAAACTAGGTGATCCGGGAGGATCATCCAGAAGCAGTTCCAGAGATACTGCCAAACCATTCTCACAGCTTCGATAATTGTGGGTACTGATCAATGGTCTATGGTACTAGGAGCACCTCCAGAGGTTTGTGGCACCTTCAAGATCACCAATCAATCTCCACCAGATGCTGTACACACTTCTACAGTGGCACAATCAATCTGGGTAAGTCGGACATGGCAACATCCATGTGCAAACCAAACCTTATGCGGTATTCACTAGTAACTTCTTCAGGCTCTTAGACGCCTACATGGCACACTGCTAAGGCCAGCTCACAGTACGCAATAACACAAGGTGCCAACAGCATTGACGCCTCCATTCCAATATGGGCAAAGCCCTAATGTGAGTCAAGTGCATGGCCACTGTGGGGTTGAGGGCCAGCAATTTTTCGACCATTAAATTTCTGGAATCAATCAACTCACCCAATGGAAGGAGAAGAGTCACAAGTGGAAGCTCAATCCATTCAACTTCCATAACAATTTTTAGGTCTTTTTCGGCTTTGTAATATATGTATACACATTTGTAGCATTACATAGCAAGCAGATTTAGAAAATAGATAGCCATACATCTCCCTCGAGAGTATGCCTTGTACAGAATGCAAAGATTAATTTAGTTTTCTGTTCCAGGTTTATTATTTTCTCTGTTTTTTTAATATTATTGCTTTTGCATACGCATACAACACATCTAAATCCTCATTTAGAGTGATGTCCCCTGGACCTCTTGGGATCTGAATCAGCAGTATCAGAGTGACTCATCTTTCACGTATCATCGAACAAGGTCAAAGTATCTGAAGCTCGGTTTCAAATCACAAGACCTGTCAGACTATCTACTGTATCGTTTCAGTATTGTTTAGATGAGAGACAACGAAGCACGACATGAAACTCACATGGTGATCAAGAATGAGATTGCAAAAACTCTTCAAGAACAAAAGACATTCGAGACATTCATGTATTAAAGGGAAAATAAATGTAGATGGGAGTGGACAACTGTTTAGGTCAGTAATCATGTCTTTCTATGTACGACTTTTTGATGAAGAGATCAAGATTGCACTTCTAAGAGTTTCAACCATCAAGCAATGGCAGCAAGCCAATACTTTGTGGGAGATAGACCAGACTTAATAAGAGTCTGAACCAACCTGGGAAAATCTCCTGGAAGCCTTCAAGGATTAATATTATCTTGAAGATGTCTACGATGAGTGTTATATTCAGTGGCAACAATTGCAACAAGGACATGACCAATCAGTCCAATCCTGCACTGATGCCTTGCATGCCATGTATGCAAAACTTGGCACATTTGAGTCAGAGAAGCATAGAGTGCTCATGTGTTGCAGTGGCCTGTGACCATTCATTCAGTTCAAACCAAAGCTGGCTGAGGTCAAGACGATGGGAGAAGCCTATCGCCAAGCAACAACTATTGAGGAAGAGTCTAAGATGAAAGGTAGAAGGTTGCGTTGTCAGCACCAAAGAAACCACCTTCTTCAAACAAAACACCACAATCACCTAAGACAAGTTAAAGGTGTGACAAGCACAAAAGCAACAGCCACTCAACTTAGAGCGCCATGCTCAGAAAAATATTCTTACACAGGCAAAAACAAAGGATTTTGAAGTTGAGCCCTCTAATGGAATCATTGATTGTGATCCAACAGTTGTGATAGTCATCGCACAAGCTACACCAATAAAGCAAGATGCTAAAGCAAAATGCCTACTCCATTGCAAATGTGGGTGCTAGGGCATCCACCGAATTTTTTGATCATTGGCAATAGCATGAAGAATATCTCTGAAACAACTGTCAAGCAACTGAATTTGCCAACCATGCCTCATCTGCAGCCTTGCAAACTCGGATTGTTCAATTCCTAAAACAGTAAAGTTATATGTATCACTCACAAGTGTCGCTTCTTGTATGCTATCTATCTTTTCAAAGAGAAGCTATTTTCTGATGTAGCGCCAATTGATGTTTGTGATGTAATCCTTGGGCATTCATACATGCATAGTTGCCAATGTGTATACATAGTCAATCCCCTGAGTCTTATTGTATCAGTGGGTGGTAAGAGATATTGGAATCCTGAAGTGATTCCGTGCTCTAAACCATGCCACATCTACTCTTAGAAGATTGTGCCATACAGTTATGCATATTCAGCATTCAAAACTTCACCTTCCAGAGAAGTGTAACGTTGACCGGATAAGACAGATCTGATTCCAGAAACTATGTATATGCTATGCCAATATACAGAGTTGAAAATTTCAACTTCTAGAGAAGTGCAACCTGGACCGCTTAAGACAGATCAGATTCGGAAACTATGTATATGCAAAATTGTTCTATGCCAATATACAGAGTTGTTAGAGTAGGTCAACTTCCTCATTAACAAAAAAAGTTCGCTAGGTTTCAGCTAGAAGCCAATGTTCTATACTAGCTTCCTAGACTCAACGCAATCCTCCAAGAGCAGTTCTAGAAATGCCACCAAGCCCATTCTCACAGCTTGTGATAATTGTGGATACTGATCAACTGTCTATGATACTCTAGAACCACTTCTAGAGGTTTGCAGTACCTCCAAAATCACTAATCCATATCCACCAAATGACGCACACACTTCTACAATGATCAATGTAAAATGAGTAGATAGGAAATGGTGCCATCCATGCCTGCACCAAACCTTATGCAGTTTTCACCAGTGACTTCCTCAAGCTCTTAGATGCCTACACGCCATACTGTTGAGGCCAACTCACACTGTGTGGTACCACAAAGTGTTGACAACATTGTTGCCTCTGTTCCAATAAGGGCAAAGCCCCTAAAGCAGTGTACCTCGGGAAGCGTCCCTATGTTTTGGGAGCGTCCCTAGGGACATAGGGACAGGTAGGAAACATTCCCTGGACATCCCCAATTTTTTCTATTTTGGAAACGTTTTAGGGATGCTTATTTTCTAGTAGGGGACGACAGGGGACAGCGGGTGACAGCTAGCCGTCCCCGGTACAGTCAGGGGATGTCTAGAAGTCCCCCGGCTAGACGTCCTCTAGCCATACCGAACATAAGAGATAATTGATAAAGCACTAGAAGTCCTCTATGTCCCAACACACAAAATTACTATGTTGAACGGAAACGGTATTAATTTATTTGACTTAATAATAAATTTGTAATCTCTAAATAGGAGCGGAATATTATGTTGTATCCTTTCTAGAAGCGAAAGAGAATGCGAATACGAAAAATGCGACTTGCGGAAACAGCAATTTTCAAAAAACCTTGGATACGAAAACGTTAACGAAACATCCGTTTGGGTACAATATATATATATATATATATATATATATATAATCATAATACTCATTTTATAATTGTAGACCATAAGAGATAATTGATAAAGCACTCAAAATATTTTGTATTCATTGAAATTTGAACTTCTAAAGAGTCATGACTCATCATTATATAGCTTTTAGGAAGTGTCTTTAGCAAGTCTAGGTAGGTAGATTAGGGTTAGGGTTATTAAATGCAACTTTTTTTTTATAAGTTTTGATGTTTTAAACTTTAAAAAAGCGGTGGAAACGTAAGACCCTAGTCGCATTTTCCGGCATTAGGAAATCACCATATCATACGAAAATCTGTATTTGCGTTTCCACCACTTTCACTTTATTTTTGTTTCCAAGTCTAGGTAGGTAGATTAGGTTAGGGTTATTAAATGCAACTTTTTTTTTAAAGTTTTGATGTTTTAAACTTTAAAAAGCGTTTGAGCGTTTCGAAACGCCTAGCATGTTTCCACCACGCTTTGTTTCTGTTTTCCGCTTTGAAACGCTGCTTTGTTTTCGCGTTTCGAAACGTGACCCCTTGGGGCGTTTCCGTGCTTCTGAGCAAAATTACATTTTATTTTTTAAACTCAATTTTTTTGCAAGTTTCGTGAGTTATGACTCCCCTAAAGCTGCACAATCTGCCATCAACGTGATGAATGGATTCCAATTGAGTGGAAAGAAGTTGAAGGTCCAACTTAAGTGAGATAACAAATAGAGCAAGCCTTATTGAATAGACACACCTGTCATGCAAAGGGGAGGTTGGATGGATGGTGTTGTTCTTTACAAATTGAGACTGTTCTATTCAACATGTAGCAGTTATATGCCCCATTTTTGTGGGTTAAAAAATGGCTTGATGTATGATATTGAAGGGAGCAAATGAAGATTGTGGATGCTAATATATGCAGCTCCAATGCTATCATATGAAAAGGTGGAAAGCAATAGCTTCCTTTGGTGAAGATTGAAGGCTTGAAAATTCATGTCATTTATGTGCATATTGCACAGTAGAACATGTGATCTAGGTGCCCTTGTTCCTAATTTTTTTGGAATAAACCAATATATCATATATGTTTTGGAATTGATTTTTAGTTTTGTTACTACTAGATTAATGTAAGATTATTATTGTTATGCATTGCTTCTATTTCTATATTACAACATTTTATGCAGCAATGAATTTGAATGTGTTATGGATATGCAATCATTCAGGGCAAATTTTGTAGACCACTGTGTTTTGTACATGTAATTATGTAAATTACTTGTCTTGAACTCTCTCCTACATAAATGACTATGTAATTATTATATATATCCACATTGAATATTATGTGAAATCTCAATTCAGCTCTAATGTTATGTAATAAGGTTCTATAACATATATGATGAATGCCTTATCAATGTTATCATATGAATATTTGAAAGTTCTATATTTTTAAAATTTCCCCTATTTTTAATAGCCATCCCCTAAAAATGGCCTCCAAAAAATTCGTCCCAGAAATGCATCCCCCACCCCCTGTCATCCCTGACCTGAAAACTTGGTGGAACATAGCCCTAAAGTGAGTCAAGGGCATTATTGCTTACGAGATCGAGGGATAGTTAAATGTTTAATGTTGATCAGCTCAACCAATGAAAGGCAAAGAGTCACAAATGGAAGCCCAACCATTTCAACTTCCATAATGATTCTTTATGCCTATGTATACACGTCAATAGTATTAGATAGCAAGCAAATAATATAAAATAGACTGATACATCTCCCTAAAGAGTGTGCCATGTACAAAACCCACAAATTAATATAGTTTTACATTTTAGTTCTATTGTTTTCCCAATTTTGTTTCTCTGAATATTATTGCTTTTGCTCACACATACAACACATTTAAATCCTCGTTTAAAGTGTTGTCTCCCAGACCTCCTGGGATTCAGATCACTAGGAATATATATTCTATTCCATTGTATTTCTCTAGACTGTTTCGGTACAGGTACGGTACGCTGAAACGACAAATTTTTAAAAACCTCAGGTACAGTATGCTGTGGGTACGTTCGTACAATATATTTTTAAAAGTAAAAAAATATAAATATATATAAAAATTTAAAGAAAACAACAAGCTTATAGTCTCAGCAACCTATAAAATATTAAAAGCCAACAACAAGCTTATTATGAATAAAAGCCATCTAAAGCAAGATTTCTTTGACTGAATACAAGAAGACCACAAAACATTAAATCTATGAGTCCATCTACTAATGGGCTCACAAACATTCCACTTATTGTTAAGGCCCAGGGAAAGGTTTGGGGAGAAGGCAATCTTTTCATAGAGTTGTTTGGAGGTAGCCTCTTGGAGAAGGGGCCCTTTGAGCCACCTCATAGTATCCCAAAAGTCATTCTCATCCTCCATAATTAGTCCAGTAGAGGGAGCTGTGAAAGCATTTCTGAGCATTGTATACATTCTGAACTGAGATTGAGGAAGCTTATAGAAAGCTTTAAGGTCTGTCCATTCCATCCACTTCCCAAATCTGTACAAGTCATGAAATATTTTAATTCCTTTCTCAAACCAAAGGAGGGCAGAGCAGCCTCTTGTCAAGGCAAGGATCTTGTCATTATATTTCAGATTCAACAAAATCAATTTGTAGGCTTGGCACCTAGTGTCAAAAGAAGAGAAGATAGGCTGCCCAACCACCAAGTGCTTCACTTGTTCCCATGCCTTCCAAATTGATTGAAGAATAAAGGACCCATGAGGAGCAACAAGAAAGCACCCAAATAGTAAGTCAACCAAATGAAGTCCTTTTCATCTCTCTTGACCCTTCGGAGCCTATTGGCAATATTGAATCTCACACAAACTTTCCAAGGTTCAATTCCAGTCAAAGCCCTCAAGTTTTTTTTTTTTTTTTTCACTTACAAAAAAAAACCATGTGGGTACGTACCCACAGGCCCTGGGTACGTCCCAGGTATGGATTTCCGTACCGGGAAATACCCAGGGCCTGTGGGTACATACCCACAGCGTACCCACAGAGTACCCGTACCAGTACCTGGTACGTATCAGGCCTGGTACAGGGGGTACTTGGCGTTTCCGGGCAGTCTAGGTATTTCTTCTTGAAAGAATGCAAGACCTCTACACAAATAATTTAGAGCCGTAAGATTATGAAAACAACCCTTTTAGGTTTAGAATTGTCGGCAATATTAATAACCTTGCCTCAACCTGTTGAATCCTGCACCTGCAAGCAACAGTAAAGAAACACAAAGCAAGGAGAAGGAAAAAGGTGGGGGTCAATCTAGAGTCCAAAGAGAAAGCAAGTTATGAAAAGTATAAATGGAAAATGGCAACATTTGGCCTATGTTCATGATTCGACTCTCTGGCCATTGGGCAAATCCAAATGGAGATGAGTATCCTGCCACAAATCAGGCAATGTGCTTTAAGTTTGAAAACAGGTGGCCGCAACATCAAAACACACATTGTAATAATCAGAAATTGTTGAAAGAGGAGGATAACAAGGAAATTGTGGATAGCAAGGAAATGACACTCCTGAAATTCAAGAAATAGAGAACCCATGGTTTTAAAATGTATACATACCACATTAAAAATAACAAAAATTTGGGAAATATTAAATTGATTCATACAAACACCAAAATTAATACAATCACATCTTTCTATTACTACAAAACTTGAAACTCCAAATGTCATTTTACATATATCCAAAATTAGCCTTCATAAATAGGATGTGTTGGTGTAAAATAATGCTCCTATAATCCTAGTTGTCACCTAAGGGCCGTTTGGGCATTCCCTAAGAGGACATGTATGTCTATCGTGTGGCCATAATCCATGTACATAAGGTACATCTCATGCCATGCACTTGGGACCACTACTAGTAAGCCAGTGGCAAATGCTTACGCGTTGGTTAGTAGGGGCCATTGTACACTAACAACTCTACAAATGGAGGTAACGATGCTTATACTTTGCAAGCAAGGCAAATGTACAATTAAACCTTTTACTAAGTGAGAGTCGGTCACTTTCTCCCCATTGTAACGTGTGGGTCAAACACTTTACATAATCACAACATGTGACTAAAACATATAAACATAGGACTCATGCCTTCTATTATTCACCTTGCTGACATTAGCAATTGCGCACAATGTCTTTTGACATCACCAAAGCACTAGTGAATCATCTAATTCAAAGCTCCTCTCCTCCTTTCTCTCTTACATTTACAAGAGATATATCATGACAAAATACAATGTGTTGTACAAAAAATACACTTTGGTCTTGAGCTTAGGGTTAGGCTGACTGCACTTAGCTGAGAAAAATAATATTCCTCCAAAGAAAACAATAATCTTCCTTCGTCAAACAATGTCTCCTACTCAAAATGAGTCTCGTTGCTCAAAATCAGTCTCTTGTCCACTCTCCACACCTGTAACCTGCGGTATGAAATGAAAAATAAGAGGAATGGGCACTTGTGAAGCCCACTTTAAGGGTTAATAAAATTAGGGATCTTTTTGTATTTTGTAATCATAAAAGCAATTTAAAAAGAATGATTTCTCTTTAAGTTTTTGTCTTTGTAAGGCTTCACTTGGAAACGCCAGCTTGGAGGAGGGAAATACATTCACCCAGCAGGGGGCATTTTGGGGATGGCCACCCAGTTGTCTCTGTTTTTAAAATGGTTTCCAAAGGGGAGTGAGGGATGAGACGGTGGGTCCTTAAAGAAAGAGACTGAAGAATTACAGACTAACATTTCTAATGTTTACAAATATTCTTCAATTTAAAAACAAAATACAGAAAAGAAAGGCTATGGAGACCTTATTATCATATACCTTACTCGCTTGGAGATATTCAAATCCATCCTGAGGTGATCCAGAAGCAAAGTCAGGCTCTCCTTCCACAACTAATGCCGGTTTCAGTAAGCTATCAAAATCATCTTCACTGCGTTCAAAATCCCTCTCCTCCTCAAATGAGCAATTACTACTTTTTGGAACTCTGCAGCTTTCAATCCTAAAAAACTAGAACAAGGTAGTTCTTCATAGCATTGTTCTTCTGATTTCGCAGCAACACCCCTTCAATATAATAAATTTTACAAAATAAATGTTCAATTATTTATCATCAAAACTCACAATTTTCAAGATGAAACAGAGACAGAAAACAGGCCTCTTTGTGTGTTAGTCTATTTTTCCATCCTAATCATTTGGTGCTGATGTACAGACAACGTCAATGTAGATAAAACAGTATCCCCTGAATATAATGCATACACATAAGTAACCATTAACTTTTGAGAGAATACCACTTTTTGTAAACATCTGTGGTGGATCTTACCTTTCTTCCGAGAATGAAAATATATTGCTATCATGTGTTAAAAGAGCTGAAGGCAATGAACTGCAACCTATCTAGTATCAAGAATAAATAATCCTATTACATCAAAGGCAAATTTAGATGGTAGTGGCCCTGTGAGATGAGTAACAACCATTAATGAAGAACAGTGAAATGTCAAATAAAATCCATCGTTAAGGAGTGAGACGTTGTTACAGGGGGCATTAAGAACCAGCATGAGAGTCAGCAAGCAGATTCTAGCACTTACTGATACGAGCCTTTTTAATTAAGCATTATGTTATTTTAATTGTGCACTTCAGTCAGTGGGGCCCATCCAGTTTTTTTATAAGTGTATCTCATGGGTCCAAACCAATTTTGTAGTCCATTTGGGACCAATTATGAGAGTCCAATGGGACCATTTACATCATTAGAAAGTTTTTTTATTTTCTTTGGTCTGTGGGGCCACTCTTGAGTATCCATTTAGGTTTTGGTTTATTAGATGTGCTTTTCATGAGAAAACTGATTATCCCACATACAAGAGGCAGAACAGCTAAAGTGGGAAGAAGTATAAATGGACAATTAGGTAATAGTGCAAGACATGTTTTGGAGGAAAGCAAATCTTGTGCACAAGTCATAAGACTGTGTTGGGCCATGGCAGTGTCCATACTGACGTGGATTTGGCCTGTGTCAGTAACCATACCCTCTCAGAAAATTTATCCGTCTGTTCTGTGCTGTTTTATATATTTTCAGCAAATTAAATGCTCTGTTCTTTTAACAGTTTCAACAAAAAAACAAATTTTCAGCAGCTTCATTTGAAGTTTTCAGAATTTCATTTTCAGAAGTTCAGATTTTCAACCCTACGACAGATTAGAGAATATCTAATTTTCAGTTCCCATTTCAATTTTTTGTTTCAAATCTGGGTTTATATAAATTTCAGCTCAGACTTTTCAAAATCGTCTTCTAGGTACAGAGCTTTTCCCTGGTGTAACAGCAAGTCCTGTTGACAACATAGCGGTATATTAGAACTGCCAATTTCAGATTTGTGATCCAGAGTTTTGACATCTTTGACAGAAGGTTCAAGTTACAAACATGGCACATGCAGCACATTGTCTTCCAGGAGAATTCTGTTAATTGACAACTAGGAGCTGAAAGATTGATTTGGCCTAAAGTTCTCAACATTCTCCCGCCTCCAATAAGGGTGATATAGAATATGATGCCAATTAGAATTGGGACTCATTCTGATATTGAAGCAGGCGTTTTAAATTATATGGGACATTGGACACGACAAAGCCTAGCATTGCCTTGACCATATTGGTTTTCCTGTGTTAATAATTGAACAGAAATGCAGAAATTATCAAATGGATGAGCAAGCAAATATTTAAACAAGAGGAAAGGATCTAAGGAAGTTTCTCTTGGCTCAAACAAGATTAAACTTGGAGTGCAACCCTGACCACAATTGTGATTATGAAAATTCAACAGCTAATAATGCTCATGTGAGAGATTTCAGCTATACAACTGCTATGTTATTGTTTACGTAGAAAGCTGTTTGAGGATTAATGGCACCTAGCAGTAAAACCAAGTTTGGTATATCTTATCTCGTTAACTATCTGTTATCTTTCCCATGCCCAATTTTGCTCTGGTATTGACTAGTGAGAGAGTACACAGGAAATAACAGTGAAGCATTCAATCACATAAGACAGGCAAAATTGATCAAATGAAGAATGCAATCATATAAAATGAAATATGATATGTATTTTATAATGGAAGCAAACAGTACAGTTGATATCCAAAGTATGGCGATGCCTCTACTGGAATAAATCTCCTGGATCCTCTGTAGATGATGACCCATTATACAACTCCCTACCATAAAGACAAATATCAAGTGAGGGGCATTCTTGTGACTTAGAAGGTTCTACTTCTATCCATGTGACTAATGGACAAAAAGTTTGGGAGCCATTACTCACCAATGACCTATAGGCCAAGCTACATTGTACATATAGTTGGTGGGCAACCTTATATACCTGAGTCACAAGTTACAACAAATTGGATTTCATTTTAACAAAGCTGTTGGATAATGGATATGTTTCCACATGAGGGAGTTTCATAAAGACATTGAAGCATATCCTTAGAAAGAAATGAAGCACATCCTCGGATATATCAATGGTACTTGTCAGCTCACGATATAATATTCTTGTGTAGTTTAGGTTACTTTGGTAGGGTACAGAGCCTAGAGTGGATGGATGCCAGGATCATTGAAGATCCACTAGACTTTGTATATCACATTGGTTCAGTTTTGGTTTGCACAATCAAGCAAGTGGCCCACTGGAATTCTTTAGTCTACTAAGATAGAATGTGGAGGTATTGTCACAATTGAAAAAGAATTGAAAGAGTTGTAGTCCAATTGGTGCGGATAATGGTTAGGTGTGTTGTCACACCATCTGACAGGGGATACAAAAGGGATGTGGCTGAGTTCAAGTCCATTGCAAATTTTACGGAATGAATACCCCTCAAGCCTTGGCACTAAGCTGAAGATGGTGGATTATTCATGCACCCGATACCAATGTGCGCAAAAAGTCTATGAAGAACATATGTTTATCCTTCATTAAAAAATAACATTTAGAAAAGATGTAGTTTGATTTGGAGGAAAGGAAGAAAAATGTTATCATCATAAACTGGTTCAATAACTGCTGTACATGCCCCATATGTTTAAGGGTTGTAATAATACAAGACAAAAAGTGGTTGATTGAACTGTGTCCTGACAGTAAAGCGGCAGGGCCTTACCATAACACTATACAGCAACTTCTGATCATCCTTGGCAAAATAAAATAAAAATAGAAGCTAAAATATGGATGTGAGGCCACCTACAAGTCTCGGGTGAATTTTCTATTTCGGCAGAATAAATGCCCCACAAATGGGGACTTTTACTGTCACGTCATAGGCTTATTAGCAACAATCTCTAGTGGGAGTTGAGTGTTTACCGATTTACCAATCTTAAAAAGAGAGCCCGAGCTTCCAGCCTCCACAGTAATGGATCTTTTAAAACTGAAGCCTGTTACATTATCATGTTCTCCTTTTTTAGTTGATTATGATAGTAAGTATTCAGTTGTTTTTACCAGAACACTGTCATGAGGCGACAAAATCGAACATTTGAACTTGATTGAGTCGCTTATTTTTTTAAACCAAAAGATTATCATGTGGCAACAAATTCATTCATTTAACACGTCTCAGACTTCATGAAACAAGAAAAGAAAACCCTTGAGATTTTCAAAACCCTGCTTCCATCTCATCACAAAATCGAAACTGAACAAACCTGATAATTCAACGTACCGGGGCTTATTATTTCCATTTTATTCGCTGCGTCTTTCTTTTTGCGGGATCTTTGACGCCTACCGTCGCTGTTTTGCTGCCCGGTATTCTCCAGCGAACGTAGCTCACTGCTAACGGGCCCAAGCGCGCACAATATTCCGTTGCACTCTTCTTCGTTTACAAGGAACTGCAGATTCAATAAGTCTTCTCTGTCATATCTTATTCTCGGGCGATGGCCGTTATTATCAGAAAATGGAGAAGCTGATAAATAATCCCAGTCGTCTATTTCTTCTTCTTGTTTTTCTTCGTATTCCATTGCAGAAGTGGGATCCTTAATTGCCGTTCCGATTTCAAGCATTTCCTCCTTTGTGATGTCTGGGGAGTAAATAATAAACTCTGGACCCTCCGCCATGGAATCCCTGGAAGCCATAAATCGCTAGGGTTGTACTTGTTAAAGCCTTCGACACTTCCACACTTTTTTAAAAATGTTTTGATGCGGTGCGGAGTCGATGTATTTTGGCGCTACTGCTAGTATGTGGTCTCGCACCACAAATTAAAAATATATATTATTTCTCTCTTAAATATATTGTAATCGTATGCCTCTTCAATGTATTTTGGAATTGTTTTTAGAACTCTAAAAAAATTATTCACTTATTAAACACAATACTAGTCCAAATAGATATTGTCATCTCATAAGTTTGTTATACTACTAAAATTGTCCATTAGGTGCAAAATATGTTGGGAGGAATGCAATCTTTTTATTAGTATGAATTATGGATAAATAAAACTCATATATACTATCAATGTATCAAAAAAGATTTATCACTAAAACATTTTAAAAAGAACATATTAAAAAAAGAGAGAATTTATAATTGTTTTAACTATTTTATACCTAACGACATAAAATAATTTAAAACTTGACCTAATTACACCATAGGCATTCTCTCGTATGAGATCACCCCCACCTAAAAATATTCATTTTCATATTTATAATATATTGTGTGTCGGAAGTATCTATCTATACGTTTTTGTAGCCTATAAAAGTGCTCCTTCGATTGATTGCTAATACTCCTAGAAAATATCATCTCAACAACCTTTTTGTGAAGCTTGTTGGCTATAGAAATGGAACTCGGGTTGTCAATATGCATCAACACAAGAGATTTGAATTATCTATTTACCTTCATAACAACATTTGGCATATAAACTTCATGAAGATCATTTGATTGGCCAAATCACAACTAAATTTTTGCAAAGCTTGGTTGTTGAATCAAAGGGAAAGGTTTTTTCGGGGCATGTAAAGCTCTTATTTTCACACACTTAAAAGTATGATGATGGTGGAAAGGTTGATTGATCAATTTGGTTTCATCTACGGTCATTTTGTAGTTAGGTTATTTGTAGCTACAATTTGCACAAACATGCCCTTTCTATTTTGCTTTGATGGGTGTGCATACCATGTTCCAAAGATCTTATTTTTTAATACTTTTTCAAGTAAGGTTATGGTAAGTACCAATTTATAGTGAATCTAGGCTTTTTCTAGTGGTTGTATTTGGTTTTTCATTTAGTGTATGTAACTAAATGGCGTCTTTATACAACCCCTCTTCATTTATATATAGGTTGTTCTCTCATGTTGGTTTTATCATGGAATATCATGATCGTAGCTAATAGAAGACATGAGAATCCTCGTGAAGCCTTGACTTATTTCACCAATGCAACCAAATTGTGTCCACCCTTATTAGTTCCATTTTCTATCATACTCTCAACATGTGCCAAATTTGGAGCTTTGAAACAAGGTATGGAAGTTTATCAAAGCATTATGGAGAAACAACTTTTGTATGATATGTTTTAGTTTCATGTGCCTTGTTAGATATGCATGTAAATTACATAAGCATGTACAAGGCATGTGAATTGTTCAATAAAATGGTTGAAAGCAATATGTTCTTATGAACTTCAATGCCCTAAATACAAACAATTGTTGATTGTGTTTCACCTCCTATATCCTTGTTTATCGGAAGAATTTCCCCTAAAAATTCCCCTCATAAATTGGTTTATGTAATGTGAATTTTATAATCAAATGTTATTTCAAGTTTGACTTGGTAAGGATTAATGCTTATATGTTGGCATGTCATTACTAGGACAGAGCTCAAAGTTGAATCGTCTTTTGTAAAGTGGGATTTTGTAGTCTTTGTGACACATACCTTCTTATTCATTGGATTCTTCCATGCATTCATCAACACAAGAGATTTGAATGATATATTTACCATCATAATAACATTTGGCATATCAACTTCATGAAGATCACTTGATCGACCGTCAAAAGTAAATTTTTACAACTCTCGAGGTTTATGTTAGGGCATGTGGAGCTCTTATTTTCACACACTTGGATGTATAGTGGTGGTGGAAAAGGTGAACTAATTGATTTGGCTTCATTTACAATTGTTTTGTTGTTAGGTTATTTGTAACTTACAACATTGCATAAACATGCCCTTTCTATTTTGTTTTGATGGGTGTACATACCATGCTCTAGAGATTTTATTTGTTAATAGTTTTTGTAGGATAGGTTATGGTAACTACCAATTTAAATTAAATATAGGATTTTTGTAGTGGTCGCTTTTGGATTTTCAATTAGTGTATGTATCCAAATGGTGTGTCGCTTAACCCCTCTTCATTTATGTATAGGTCATTCTCTCATGTTGTTTTTATGATGGAATATCATGATCATAGCTAATAGAAGACATGGGCATCCTCGTGAAGCATTGATATTGTTTCATGCAACCAAGAGGTGTTAACTTTGATATGTTCCCTTTGGTAGCATATTTCATTTTATCAAAGCATTACGGATAAGGTACTTTTGTCAAAGGCTTTAGTTATAAGTTCCCGATGGATATGTATGTAAATTATAAAAGCATGCACTAGGCATGTGAAATTTTTGACAAAATGGCTAAAATAAATGTGGCCTTATGGAACAATGTTATGAATTTAAGTAACTATTGATTGTGTTTCACCTCCCATATCCTTGTTTGTTAGATGAATTACCCTCAAAATTCTCCTTAACAATTGTAATTTACAACATGAACTTTATAATTAAATGTTGCTTCAATTTTTACTTGGTAAGGATCAATGCTTATAAGCTGACCTACACTTTACTAGGACACTAAAGTTAGAACTCAACTCTGAGAGAAATTCTTTGTCAACATAGATAATGCTTCTTTGAATAAACTTTGCAAAGTGTGATTTTGTAGTTATCTTTGTTGGAACCTACCTTCCTAATCATTATAATCTTCCCTACTAAAGTTATTTTGCAATTATTGGACTCTTTGAATCAAAATGGTGCATGTCCTTATTGTTTTACCATCATATTGATTGATCTTCCTTTAGTTTTTGAATTTTTACTCTTTCATGTGTTTTCATGTCATGTCACAAAGATATTTGGATTTTGTAATTGATAGTTTGACTTTGGTAGGGGAAAGGTACAACTTGTTGTAGACCATCGTGCGCTTTGGTCATGAGCCGTATAATCCTTTCCCTTTTTTCTTTTGGGTCTATTTTTCTTATTGGGCCCGTTTTTACTCTTTTTACTTTCATACATTATGTTTTTGGGCGGCCTTATGTGTCAATAGGATTTGAATTTCAAATTAAAGGATCCCTATATATAAAAATTACCTCTAAGAATGTATCATCTAGTAAACACCTATCTATTTACCATTTATGAGCAAGGAAAAGTAAGAATTATTACATCATGTTACATAACACAACACAAGTGGGAAATTTTCTAATTTTTGCATCTACATACAAGGGTTTCAATGGGGCAAAGTTGTCTACATACAAGGGTTTCAATGTGGAAACACGAGGGAAAAGCTAGTTCAATGGTTAAATTGCATGCACACTTACATAATGTACTAGGATAACTAAATGGAGTTTGAAATGTAGTGCAACACTCAATAAATAGAAAATAGGGTGATCATCGAGGTCAGTCCAAATCAAGCACTTCATGTTTTGTTTTTTATTTAATGTTTGCTTGAGGTTCTTTGTAGGAAGCATCATTATTCATAGGAATAGGTGCATATGTGAGGGTTATAGAAAATCTAAGGATATCAAAGTGTGATACAAGTGAAGGTGATGTGACACAAGAAAACACATAACCACACTAGTCATAGGTACAATATCGTACGTAGTAGGGCTATAATGGAGTACAATCCAGGACACACCTATACAGGGTTAGGATCTTCACATTTAGGTAGGTAGTTGATTATTTGGGCATATTTTATGCTCAACATTTATTCCACATTTACCAACAACATTGTTAGAAGAAAACCTAAACCATGTAAACCATCTTTCAAACCTAAATGGAACTCTTAATTACTTTGTTGATTTAGTATGCTTGCAATTCCCTAGTTTCCATTATGTAAATTTATTCTATATGATCTAAATTGATCTATTTTATGTAACATTATTCAACTTTATTTAAATTATTTAGATAAATTCACCACTTAGTTAATATAGGGTTAAAATAAGTAGTTATATGGTGTAAACTTACAATTGCACAACCATTAGGGTGGTTGAGTAATTGTCACCCTATTTATACTAGAGGTTCTATACCTTCGAGATAATTCATTATTTAAGACCAAAGAGATACAATTTATTATAGTCGGAGTGTGTGAACCACCTCAACCATGAGTATTGAATATCCTTGTGTTTTCCTTATTTTCTATACTTTATAAGCAAAATAATTGAAAGAAATATTTTCTACACAACTTATTTTTCACTTACTAATGATTTATATTTGTATTATTTCAGTCCATTAATCCCCTATAGTGCATTCTATAAGCACACATAAAGAGAAAAAATGGACTAGTTGGAAATAACATGCAATAGATCATCAAGGCATTCCCCTAACTTGTCTAGTATTCATTACCCTTCTTATTTCCGCTTTACAACAACTAGATATCCTAACTATTATAAATTTATATTGTCTTCTTATATCACACTCATATTGCTTTTATACCTCCTCTATGTCCTATTCCACCTTCATTCTCTCTCCTCCATCTTACCTTATATGGATAATTTATAGATGACAACATTGACCATGATCGATGCCATGTGGTAGACACATTTCCCACCTTTGCAAAGTGGTATTTTCTGGTCTTTGTTGGCATCTACGTTCCTATTCATTAGACTATTTGGATTATCTAGATTATACATTACAAAGACTACTACCTACATACAAACTACATTTTAAACCTACTTTCATAAACCAATACCAACTATTATATCTGAAATTATTTATTGTGTAAATTGTGGTCATGTCATGCTTTCTAACTTTGTTTGTGCACCTCTTAATTCCATTACGCACTTGCTCTATATTCCTCAATTTTCATCCAATCTAGGAGTTTGTTCTCTATGGGCTTCTTATTCCCTAACCTTGTGATCATTGTTGTTGGTAGCACAATCATTGGGGGTGAATCAGTGAGCCATTAAAAATTTCATTCCCTTAACATTTACATCCATAAATTATTCAATGCATTCATCAAACATATATCAACATGTAGATTAGGAAAAGATTAACCAAACACATAAGCATACATCACGAGAGCACAAGAACACATGAACACAAAATTTAAGTGGGAAACCCTCAAGGAGAAGAAAACTCGACTGAACCTCTACATATATTACTCAACACAAAGGACTCCTATGTATATTACACAACATAAGATATTTCTTTAGTGAAACACCCACTTCACAAGGAGCACCAACCCCACGAGGAGCACCAACCCCACGAGGAGCATCAACCCCTAGTTTAGTAGAGAACCAACCATACAAAAAGAAACCAACCCCATAGATGACTCAACACCAAAAAAATTCATATGAAATGAATGCCATATCTGAAATTTTTCTCACACAATTGATGATGACTCAATGAAGCTCACTCTTCTCCTTTATCTTCCTCAAAACTCCTCTCTAGCCTCCATGCCAAAAACCTCTTCCTTCAAGATGATTTCCACATATTCCCTAGCTCTCCATCACCTGATATCTCTCTAGAACAACATCACAAAATCATTCCCCTCTCATCAAGGTCATAAGGACCTCCATCACCTTCCTCAAACAACCTTATAGGTCGCACTTTTCCTCCTCTTGCACTACTAGCTCAAATGAGCTTTCTAACTTGCCTTTAAACTTGTCTTATCATTATAATTCACCTGGGTCAACCATAATAGAGTAAAAACACTCCCTGCATCAAAATGACATCATAAAAATATCACCCATAGGACCATATAGGTTTCCAACATCACCTAAAGCCTTTTAGACCTCCATTAGGGCTCGAGCAGCCCTAAAACACCAAATTAAGTAACGTGCAAAGAAGGGAATGTTCTAGACCAAAAAAACTTCAAAAAAGCATGGAACACATTAATAAATGTTTTTAAGCCTTAAAAAAACTCTAGAAACCATGAAACAACTTGGAACAACATCTCACACCATAAAACCCTCACGAGAGCGTGCACAACCAAGCACCCTCAAAATTAGCCTTCGAAAAAACAAACCCTAACTTGACCAAATATCAACAAAAATCAAGCGTGATATATCAATGGAAATATATTGATCTCATGGTCATTAAAAAATTCAAACAATGCCACAAAATTGATCAGTAGCACCTCCAAAATGCGTTGTACCTAGATTGCTCCAAACTACCCAAAACTGCCTAAAACTAGTCCTAAAAAATAGGGCACACTTGACCACCTAAATCCTCAACCATGATTTGAAAAAATCATGGAATTGAATTAAAACTCCCATGCTTTTGTAAATTATAAATTATTCAATATGTCGAATGGAGAACTTTTCCACAAACTGAAAATATCCATAAACAAGCATTTTTGAGTGGGGCCCACATACTGTCACAACCTCTAAATTAAATTAACAAAAATCTGGAAGATTCCTCTATGACATCCAATTATTTTATTTTCAAAAAAAATCCAATTTAGGCCTCTACAATCATTTTCTCCCAAGTCACTATACACTTAGGGTTTCAAGAGGGTTAAAAAGTTGTTTGGCTTCTTAACGATTGTTCATAAAAATGTGACGATCAAACAACCTCATTCCACTTGGAAAATATTCATGACTGACCTATTCAAATATTCCCAAGATCTCAGGTCCCCATACAAAGCATACACTCCCCAATGAGCATATGAAATTCAACTTTTAGCTCAAAATCTCACCTTTGTGAACTCGGTAGGACTAAAAATCACATATCTTGCAAAATATTACATTCCAGGACTTTAAGCTTGGTACACACCTCTATATGAGCCTCCTACACATTCTCCAATACTCACCTTTGCATACCTAGCTCAAAATATGATCATCTCATCTCATTTGGTCATGTTTTCTCAAGGATTAGGTCTAGGATAAACCTAGAAACCATGTCTAAACCCTATACCTACACTCTAAAACACATGTGAGTGTCCCAACTACTCATCTACATACTTCCATTGCTCTTACTATGCTCACATAACTGCTACATGCTTAATTTCACCATGTTATGCCTCATTCTCGCTCTCTGAGCCTCACAACCAAGCACCCAAAACATGCCTGTTTCACTGAATCTAACCTCAACTCCACTTTTCGAACCTTAAACACATGCGAAGAGCTCCAACATATTCCATGGCATCATCACAACATCTTCCACCTACAAGAAACTTATTTCTCAAGATCCCATACAACACCATGCAATCTCGAAAAGGCAAGTAACCTTCATGTTTCTCATACCTTTTGGCATCAATGACATGCATTGACAAATTTGACAACATCTCTCTTTGACATCAATGAAAATACAATGCCAACAATTGCAATGCGGATACTTGACTCAATGTATTCCATTGACACGATTTCTTCTATTCCATGTAGACCAATTGGAATGGCGTCTAGCCTATACTTCTCTTATAGTTTATTCTATATAACTAGAGTATTGTGATTATTTTGTCTTCCTAGTCATCTCTTAGCACATTGTATATTTTTTAGCACACTTTGATACTTTATTTATGGCCTCCGCTTGTCCATTATCTTACAAATGGTATGATGAGCTCTAGTGGTGCACAATCATAAACTCTTATGTGAGGATTTTGATGGTGTTATTTAAGAAGTCCATTCCCTTATCACTAACTAACTTTTATGGACACCCATATTTGGTTATGATGTTTTCATACAAAAATTTATCTATGTCTATTGATTTTTAATTTGGAGTGGTTGTGACTTCTACACATTTTGTGAAATATTTTGTTATTGTAATGATGTATATGGATCTGGACTCTCTAGATGGTGGGTGAATTGGGCCAATTAAATATATCCCCTATTGCTCAAAAGGTTGTGTGGCTAATAACAAATTGATGGGAATTTCATTTATTTCATTGGGTTTTCCCACTCTTTGACAAATATCACAATGTTTCACAATGTGGTGTGAATCTTGGAAAAAATTTGGCCACCAAATTCCACTTTGTAAAATGTTTTTTACAATCAATTCTCTCAAAATGTCTCATTATACATGCATGTGATTCACGTAGTATTGGCTCTCATTCATGCTTTAATGCAACTATGTGTAATACTTCAACCTTTTGCATTTTATACAAAAATACATTTATAATGGTATACGGCAAGGCTTTAGTAAGCACATGCTTATTCTCGGTTTCTATGTAGTGATTTGGTAAAATGCCATGTTGAAGGAATTGCACAATCTCTTCAAGTTTTTCGTTATTGTAATAACCCGAAATAAATGTGCATTAGGTGCATCTTCATCCAATTCCTCAAGTTCTTTGCGTTGTATTTATGCAACTTAAGTGGTCGGGTCCTATGTGTTCTCTTTCAAGCTTAACATTTATCTTAAATATATACTCCTGGAATAACATGAGCCATCTTGATATTCTTCCTCCTAATAATGGCTTATTCAATAGATACCGCATTGTTTGATGATTCGTGAAGAATTCAAATGGGGTTTCCAATAGATATTGCATGAATTCATGAAGTGCAAAAACCATAGGAAGAGCCTCTCATTCTTTGGTCGTGTAGTTTTTCTCAGCTGGTGAAAAAATTCTACTTGCAAAGTGGATGGGGTGGTCAATTCCTTCTTTGCTTAGTTGTGCAAGGATTGCTCCAATTGTGCTCCTTGAAGCATCCACATGTACATGAAATTTTTTTGTTCATTTTGGAAAAACTAGAAGGGGCTCTCTAACTAACTTTTTTTAATTGTGTAAATAATTTTTGACATTTTGTGGTCCATTCAAATTTTTCACATTTTAGTAATAACTGCTCCATAGGTTGGACAATGTTAACATATCCCCTAATGAATTTCCTATAGTAACCAATATGTCAAAGGAATGTGTTAAATTATGATGAGTTTGTAGGATGTTTGAGCCCAATTATAAGCGTATTTTTTTTATCCACGATAATCCCTTCTTTACAAACAACGTGGCCAAGTAGCACTCTAAAAGGTGTAAAAACATTTCTTCAAATTTAATGCAATGTATAATGTTCTACATTATTCTAACATTAAACATACCTTAGATATATGTTATTTGAATAAATAAAAGATTGTCAATCATCCAAATATAATTCAAAGAAATCGTGGATGAAATATTTAAATGTAGTGACAACAACTCTAGAGAAAACTACATGTTCGTTTTTCAATCCAAAAGGCATTACTCGATATGCAAAGTTGCCCCATTCGGTTTGTGAAAGTTGTTTTTCCGATCTTCTTGCACAATCAAAATTTTCAGTAGAGCCGTTGAATCCATTTGTAAATTAATATACCTTGTTTTCTACTACTGCTTCCAAAATTTGATTTGGGAATGGCATTGTAATGGATCGTTGACCCGTGCATCATTCAGAGCTCTATAATCACCAAAAATTTGAATTTTTCCCATTTTCTTTGGTTGTGTGACTGTTGAGTTCACCCAATATGATTTCTCCATGGGGTAAATTAATCCCACATCCATCACGTGATCTAGTTCCACCTTGAATTTTTCCTTCATGTTTGGATTCAATCTATACGACCTTTTTTAATAGGATTTTCCCCTCTTTTAATTCAATGCACATTTCTCCTAATAATGGGTCCACTCTCTTTATCTCACTAAATTTGGTGGGGATGAATCTTCATATTCATGCAATAATTGTAAAATATCATACATCTTCTTTTCTGTCTAATAGTCTCTAATAGTGGCTAACTTTATTGTTCTGATGAACCAATATCTTTTATCTTTATGTGCATTAGTTCATCATATATTTTATCCTTTCCCTTATTTACGATATCTTTTACCTTTTGGACCCTTCTTTTTCTTCTATATTTAGATTGCATAGATGTTCCTCTTCCTCATTACACACTTCTTTCTCAATTGGTACAAGTTCAATACATTTAGGTTAAAACATTTTGACTAATTTCATATCCTCTTCATCTTTAAGTTATTTTTTTTCTTCATTATTATCTCCTACTTTATGACACATCTATACTCTATTTTACATCTCCCTTTTTACTTATTTCAGTTTCATCATTGTTCTCTCTCTGAAATTCCTCTACTTGGTTTCTTTAGGGTCTAGGAATTTAACTCCCCTAGTGAGTCTATAGTTCCATGACATAAGAATGTTTTGATCTTTTGAAGATCTACATCTACCATGGGATTGTTATCTTCAAACATAAATGTTTGAATGAAGTCCCATTACCTATTCCCAATAGTGCATTTCTCTCCTCCTCTCATAATGAAAATGCTAAGTATTTGGCAACGGTGCTTCAATGTTTTCTAGGAATATATGCACCCACCACTTAGGTTCAATTTCAGTACTTTCTAAGCCTCAATGTATTCTGAAAATGAATTTTCACACATTGTTTTAAGTAGTACTTATGTCAATCTTTAGTTAATTTTGCAAGTAAGGTAAACCTTAAACACATCATACATATTTCTTTAGTCCAATCGAGGTTCTCTCGATCTATGAATTGCCCATCATGTGGCTACTATTCCTTTTAGTGCATAATCCAGTGTGTTGATCCTCATGTCTTCCTGAGGTACATGTTTCTGAAATTCAACCAAGAATGCATCTAGATTAGAGGTGTTAAAGAATTGTGGAGTTCATTTTTCTTCTACCTAAACCATCCTCGTTGGCCTTACCTTGTGATATCTATGAATCCAATGGTTCAAAACTGAATTTGAATCTACACTAATGGAAGATTCTAGCTTCCTTGGAATATGAATTTCCTCATGTGTCTCGGTATAAGCTTGATCACACTGAAAATGCATATAATTATGATATTTTTGTCTTAGTTGGAAACAAGATGTTGCATTGTAATTCTTCATATGTGAGTGGATTATTTGTTTACCCAATAATAGGAATTTCCCAGCTTTTGAACTCATCTACATTTATCTCCCTTTGCAATGCAAATTTGTATCCTTTTCTCGGTGTCGACCTTAAATAAACTTTCAACATCATGTGTATATAAAGACATAAGTTCTTTGGGGATAATGTATGGATTTTGTTCAGACCTTTTCATTGGTATAACAATAATAGAATCATCAAGGTGCACTTCCATTTGATTTGTTATTGTGGTGATTTTTATATTGCCATTATACACCCATTTCTTCCCGATCAACACAAGATAGTGGGTTTCATTAGTTTTCATGTCAATAACCTCAAAGTCCACTTTTAAACTTAGGGCTTCCACCTATATTTCCACATCCTCAATTCACCAATTGGGTCTACCCTCTCGTAATTTTTATGGTTGAGAGTAACTAGACTATAAGCCAAAATGGGGGCTCCCAAATCTTCTCAAGTGGACCTTAGCATCATGTTGGTTGTGCTCCCAAAATTGAACATTGCATCTTTTATTTCATATCCTCATAGGATTATATTCCATTGAGTATCCACATCCCATGGCGTCTTAGTTTTTACATACCAAATAGGTTTATTTACTTGAACTACCCCACTTGATGCACTCTCTAATAAAGTCTAGAGTAAGTTAGATATGTTATGTGAAATATCCTCACTTTGTCAAGAAATTGTAGACACACAAATTTGGTATTCTATCCTTTGACACTGCTAATCTTGACATTTCACACTTGTATGGACAAATGCACTCTTGTATGGACAAATGCACTCTCCTCATTCTTTCTTACAACACCTTGATAACACTTCATGTGATTCACACCTTTATGTTAACAATTTTTGAAATGCGGTTGTATAAAATACATCTAAAAACATCCATACTTAGGCCCATAAAGTAAAAGTGTGTTTTTCTCTTTCCTAGTCAAAATTGTCATTCTTAGTTGAGTTGTAAAAATCTATATATTTACCCTATTGTACGGTTTTGGAATGACATGTTGTGCATTACTTCTTTCAATTCAATCACCTTCATGTGAACAAACATGCCTCTTTGGTCAGCCTTTCATGTCATAACACCCTTCGGAAGCATATATAAGCAAGTTATTATACCCCATTTAGAAGACGGGCAATTTATGAACTCCTCATGAAAAAATTAGCACTAAAGGCACCTAAAGCTCCTTGAATAGTTAAATAACTCAAGCACGTCCATTAGGGAAGCAATCTTTATTGTCCCAAGTCTCATTCCAAGTTTAGGAATCTCCATTTTCATCATACAAACAAGCAAAGTGATCCTTCCTAAGAATTTGAGAAATTATGAACTCTAACAAAGAATTGCCAAAGCATGGTGGTTAAATTATGATTTCACTACGATAGATATCACATGCTAGGAGAATGATGTGTGGTTTAAGCCCTCATTTGAGTATTGGCGATGTCGGTAGTGCACGGGGGTTCCTGAACCCAACTAACTTTGTTTTATAGGAATTCCTTCTTACACTACAAGACTTAGAGGTTTTGAGTAGAGTTTACATATTCATTCTAAATGTGAGTGAAGAATACTTGAAGACAATAACACACATTTCCAGGTAGACAAAGCACTCGGAAGTCCTAGACCTAGATTTCAATTAGGTCCAAGACCGTTAAGAAGGGTAAAAAATGTATGGATGGTGTTGAGTGAAGTATATGGTTTTGACTAGGCTCATTTTTATATCACTATTTTAGAGGCAAAGCATTTCCAGTTCATTTTTGCATGTTCCTACACTCATATCACCTAGAATCCTCTAGATCCACACAAAACCAGTTAAATGCACTCTCTTATATTTTGACATTTGCTATGTCACTCGTCACTTTGAAAAGCATTATTCTTATTTTTGAAATTAATGTTGGAAGTTAATTAAATCATAATAATCAACTATAATATTATTCATCCTTTTTATGCATGTTAAATTAAACATTCCTAAATTAAAAAGGGTGAAAACATTTGGTGAACCCCATTGTTGATCGAACCCTAGTTTCCCTAAGGCTTATTCTTCTTACTTGGTTTCAAATATATCAAATTTTTCTAGGGTTTATATTCAGATTACATTTTGATTTCATCCTCTTTCTTGACCTCAAACTAATTTTCAAATTTATCCCAAAGGTCTCATGGTCGGTCTTCCTCTTTAGGTCACTTTCTAGGGCTCCTAATTGTCAAATCACTTTTTGTTTCATATCTCAAGCATAACGAATCTATTTTCAAATTTATTTGAGGTTATTTTTAATGTTTACATATTTAATGAAAACCTCTTTTCATTTGCCCTAATTTTGAGCACGCTCTTTGAAAATTAAAAATTACTATTTTTAGTAATTCAGATATAATAAGAAAAATATACACTTTCAGAAAAAACCGTTGGGAGGTTTTTCTTTTAATTTATCAGATTCAAAATTACCTATTTTTATTTTGTAAAATTCAAATTCTATTTTTATATATGGTTGTTTTATTCATTTGACGACGGTCACTTTTTGCTCAACATCACTTTTTGGGTTTTTCCCCATGGACCTTTGATTCTCAGTCCTTCATTTGTTGGCCCCATTCTTTTCTATATAATTAGATTTATATCTATAATTATTTTATACATCATGTCCCATGCCACAGTTTCTCAAGTATCTTTGTATCATTTACTTCAATGACACCCATCATGTAGAGATACTCTCACACAATTAGTGTGCAAAATACAACTCCCTGATAATACAAAACCTTCCCATGTGAATTCAATTTTGAGTTGTATTTCAAATCCTTACAATATTAATGATAACACATTCTATAAGGCTATATTAGATTCTATTCAAGATTTACACCATGCTTTTCAAGATAAATTTCAAGTTATGAATACTACGATTACATCTCTCAAAGATGAGATACAACATCTCAAGGATGTTTCCAATGCACATATTAGTTATCTTTTATGCATCATGATATTTCTAAGGCCAAAGATATGCAATGTGATACAATTTTTATGTCTACTACATGTGCTCATACAAGTGAGGTTAAAGTCCTACATAGAGGCAACAATGTGTATGTTCCACGAGATCAACCTCTCTCGGTTTAACAAGAATGCTACACAACATGATATCCTATATGAGTTACTAGATAAGAGGTTAATTACTTTGTTACCTACTCATTACTACCCTCACTATCAACTTACAAAACTCAAAGGTCAACCATTTTTCAATTATCATGGAATTAATGGACATCGTGATAATGATTGTTATGCTTTACATCGAAAAATCCAACAACTTAAGTGTAAGGGATTTATTTCATTTATTGCACAACATTATACTACACATTCATCTCAATTTTTCAAATATCAATGGGTTCCTAAAGTTGATCCATATATATCTAGTGAACATAATGCTATAGTGAATGATGCAACTTACCCAATAATACAAGAACCGCCTATTGTTGCAGGACTCAAACCCCTGGATGCAAATCAGGCTTCTAGGTTGATGTTCAGGCATCCAGTGTGATTGCACAACATGGAATCCTTTCTCCAAGCGTGGGACTTGTAAAGATGAGAAAAGATTCTCTAGAGAAGGCTGGTTCCTATTCCTCTATTCAGATGCACACAAAAAATGCAGAGGGTTTGCTAAAACCTAATCTAACTTGCCAAGGAGACAGGGTAAGAAAATGCATAGAATAAAACCTAAACTACAAAGGTGATGCACCGAGGAATGTTAGACACTCGTTTTGCAAATTTAACACAGACCACATAGATGCAATACAAACACCATGCACAGGTAACCAAACTGCAATAAGAGATCAAAATGACAACAATGAATACATGAGAGGGTCGAGAGTCAATCACAACACATATATTATTGCTCAAGAGTCGATACAGTACATTACAGTGGCCAAGAGGCAAAAAGACTGGCATTACAACCCATATGGGAGGTTTGAAAGCTCCACAATTTCTCTTGCAGGCGAGGGAAGAAGGGAGGATGCAAAACAAGAATGTCCGACCCCTTAAAGGAGCTCTTCTTTACAATATATATCAAGAAATGAGAGAGGGAAGAGAGAGGAAATCCAGAATCTACCCCAACCACTTCTTGGTAGCATTTAAAATCATCTCATTATGACAGAGTGGCGGATCCTAAGCAAATCTGAGCCAGGGCATCTAACAGAGTGGCGAGTGTCTCTGCTGCATTAAAGTTGGTCGTTGAAGCATTACTTCTGTCTATCACCACACGTCAGAGATGTTTTCTTAATTTTCTCCCTCCAAACTGCACCAAAATGTGAGATTGATCCCAGAATCATGTAGAGAACTTCAACAGCTTTCCGTTGATATAAAGAACGTGCAAATCCGAGCTCTGGATCGAAAGATATGATGATCTGAAGATTTAGGGCACAAAACAGTGAAAACGGATTTTAAAATCTTTTCCTACGCTCTCCGCCATCCGAACGACACATGGCGCAGGCTTTGGTTCACTGAGCAATTTTCTCTCCCCTTTTCGCGGGCTTTTCTTATGGGCCCCTTAAACTTGGACACGTGGCACTATTTCATTGGTTCGGATCAGTGCTCGAAAACTCGCCCCTTTGACCTTTTGGACCTTTTTCCTTGGCGACACGTGTCATGCTGTGATTTGTCTACGGGCCTGCCGGATTTTCGCGTCCACCACGTCCTTTTGTCCGGATGTCCTAGTGTTTATGCCTCGGGACAAATTCTTCAGTTCACCCGATTTGGCCGGTTCGCGTCCTCCGCGCACTCTTGTCCCGCTTGCTCCCGTAAAGGACTTGGACAAATTTTCTTTCTTTCGGCCGATTCGGGCATTTCGCGTCCATTTTTCCCAGATGTCCCTTTTCTGTTTGGGCCGCTTGGAGGCTTTTCAGCCGATCCGCGCCTTCCGCGTATAATTGTTCCAACTGTCCCAAAGGTGGCCTTGAGCAGGACTTAGCCAATTTTATGATTTTCCCCTGAATCAATCTACTTGCTTGGAACTAAAAACTCTGATGCATGTTATCAAATTAACTCTGGGGGGTGAAATTTGGATAACAATTTGGTGACTTTTCGGGGTCACCGCTGCTAGGTAGAAGATCAGTGGCCTTTAGCGATCCATTGGGCATGGAGTCATAAGCAATAACCTGAAATGAGCCTGATGCTGCAACTCCCTCTACGAGAGCACGTTGAACTGTAAAAACTCAATCTAGGAGTGACAAA
The DNA here is from genome assembly GCA_018340775.1 of Taxus wallichiana var. yunnanensis. NCBI lineage: Eukaryota > Viridiplantae > Streptophyta > Pinopsida > Cupressales > Taxaceae > Taxus > Taxus wallichiana. Next base: position 800,669,293 of record CM031242.1, read on the forward strand.
ACCTGCGCCAAAGCACTTAGGGAAACTGAAACCTAACTACAACAAGACAATGTGCATACGCACTTAGAGGAATTGAAATCTAGGCTAATATTTACAAGGGTGAACCTTTTATTTTCAGTAGCAATGTTTGAGATAGATTCCATTTACTGGAATCTGCAGTTCTTCACCATCCAATGAGGCCAATTGGAAAGCATTGCTGCTCTTGCACTTCGTGACCATGTATGGGCCACTCCAAATGGCATCAAATTTTGAATGCCTTCCCGGTTTTGCCCTGTCCACATCCCATTTCAACACTAGATCTCCAACTTGAAAAGATCTATCTTTGGCCTTCCTATCAAAGGTCTTCTTGATCAAAGCTTGATCCTTTTCCATTGCTTGGGATGCCTGATTTCTGATCTCTTGCAGCTCCATCAACTCTACATACCTCACCTCCATGGGCTCAAATTCAAGTAACTCCAGCTGCTTCATGAGTTCCAATGTTGGCAACTCAAGTGACATGGGCAAGATTGCCTCTCTTCCATAGACAAGCCTGAATGGAGAGTTACCTGTGGATCTTTTGGGAGTGATCCTATTAGCCCATAAGGCTGATTTCAGCTTGGTATGCCAAGACCTCGATTCTCATCAAGAGTTCTCCTAATGATCCTCAACAAGTTCTTATTTGTAGACTCGGCACGGCCATTACCCCGAGGGTAATAGTTCGATGAAGTGCTTAGGTAAATACCATTCTTACCCACTCGGTTACTTTAGATCCAATGAATGCCAATGCATTATCGTAGATTATTGTAGCAGTACACCAAATCTGTTTGTTATTCCCTCATAAAAGTCTAAGATGCTTTAGACTCATTTGCCTATTTGAGTGCTCTTCCGCTTCGTCTCCATTTGGTGAAGTAGTCTGTGTGGTCAGCTCAAAATCCATTTATGCCCTTGGCTTGAATTGGGATTAATGACTCGATGAAGTCCAAACCCCATTGCATGAATGGCTGGTCAATCGAGACTGGATGCAATGGAAGGGCAAAGAAACTTCTCTTTCCCGTGAAGAATGCACAATTCTTACACCTCTTGATCCACACATAGCAATCATCAAGATTTTAGGCCAATAATAACTAGCCTTCATGATTTTTAGAGCTGTCACTCTTGGCACAAAATGGCCACCAGCTGGTCCACCATGAAACTCTTCCAATACCCTTTGAATTTGACTTGTGCTAATGCATCTCAGCAGCACTCCATTTACATCTTTCTTGAACAAAACTCCATCAACAATGGCATACGGGACAGCTGTAATCAAGTGTCTCCTTTAGGTCTTGTTCATCTCTGGGGCACTGCTCATGCACTAGGAAGTGCATAATACCTTGGGTCTAGCAAGGAGTCGGGAAAACATTGTCTTCTTCTTGCTCGCCACTCGGCTCATGGTTGTCTTGGAATGTCAAAACAGTTTCTCCTTCGTTGCATACTTCCTTTTGCTTCCTAAAACCAAATTGCTGCTCACACAGTCCTTTCCCTCTTACCAGCTTGGTGATCTTGATCTCAATGTCATACTCCATGACACAGGTGATCCAACCTGCCCTTTTCTCATTCAAATCCTTGTTGAGGAGGAAGTCCTTAACTCCAGCATGTGAGACCAGCAACTAGACCTTGTTGTTTGAGACTAAATGCTTGAATTTCTTCAAGCTTCTGATTACTACAAGTACATGCTTTTCAATAAAAGAGTACCTCACCTCATAGTCATCTAGGCTCTGGCTAAAAAAGGCAATCGGCTGCTCATCATTATCTTTGTTCTGCTGTACAGAATGGCAAAAATAGTGTCATCACCTCCAAATGCATAGAGGATGAAATCCTTGGAGAAGTTTGGGTTGATGAGAGTTGGTGCTTGAGAGATAGCTTCTTTGATTGCTTCAAAACTCTCCTTGCCTTCTGCTGTCCACTTAAAAGCCATGCTCTTCTTTAACATTTTGGTGATGGGCTTGACAAGGGCTGCAAAATCTGGGATAAACCTGCGGACAAAATTGATCCTTCCCAAGAAACTTTGAAGAGCCTTCTTGTGACTTGGCAATGGCAGTGCTCTTATGGCTTCAACCCTCTCTGGATCAATTGCCAGTCCCTCTTTCGAGACAACATGGCCAAGGAGCTTCCCTTCATGCAAGAAAGATTCACTTCTTGGGGTCAAAGATACTCAACTTTCTACACCTCAAACACTTGCCCGAGGTGAAAGAGATGGTCTGTTGCATTCTTTGAGAAGACAAGTGATATCATCTAGATATATCAAGCACTATCTTGTTGATCGCCTTTGAATGCCATGTCCATTTCCCTTTGAAAGGTAAAGCACCAGCGTTGGACAGCCCAAATGGCATCTTCTTGTAAGCATATGTGCCCCATTTAGTTGTGAAGGCTGTCTTGAATTGGTCTTCTTCTTTCACCATCACCTGATTATACCCTGAGTAGCCATCTAGGAGAGAGAATCTCTCTGAACCGGATACTACTTGCAATATTTGTTCCATTGAAGGAAGTGGGTAATGGTCTTTGAGAGATGCCCTATTGAGGTCCCGGAAATCTACACACAACCTGATTTCTCCGCTCTTCTTCCTGACCGGAACCAAGTTAGCAACCCAGCTTGAGTGCTTGATCGGGAATATAATGCTTGCCTCTATTAGCTTATTTAGCTCTTTCTTCATTAGAGGCTCAATGTGAGGGTTAACAGGTCTCTACTTCTGCCTGATGGGCTTAGCATCTGGATCCAATTCTATGGTATGTTGTGCCAAATTCGGATTGAATCCTCTCAAGTCTTCATAGCTCCAAGCAAAGACATCTGGAAATTCTTGACAAAGCTGTATGAAATCTGATTTCTCCTGCTCAGTGGCCACTTTACCAATTTGAAGTGTTTTGCCTTCCCCAACCGGAATTGGCTCTGAATCTTCCCTCTTGACCTGTATGTTAGCCTTTTCTTTACGGAACTGGTCGTTAGGGTTGAAGATAGACTCCAACGTTACTAAACCCTTGGGAAGCTTGTTTGTCCGCAGCTGTACTACTTGATCCCCATACTGCTGCTCTAGTCTGTCCTGATTCCTAGCTGAGAATTCAGCCTCTTCTTGTAAAAAATTGACGATTTGTTGATTGTTTTCAAACACCGCCACCGGTGTTATTATCTGGAACTATTTGGCCTCATAATCACATGGATATGTGGCTATGTTTTTTCCCTTTTGATGTTGTCAACCACATCAAACGTTGCTCCAACTGCTGCGAGCCTATCCACGGCTTCATTTTTCTTCCTGGGTATGGACACAATGTTGAAAGCTTCGAAATCCTCAATGAGGTCCCATACCCTATTCTTGTAGCTCCTCAACAAGTCGTTCTTCGTAGCATGTTGTCCTCTAACTTGGTTGACGATTAGCTCGCTATCCCCGAACACCTGCAAGTTATTTATCCCTTTTTCCTAGCCCAATGAAGTCCATGAATCAAGGCCTCATATTCAGCTGTGTTGTTTGAACAAGAAAACTAGAAATGAAAAGCTAAATAATATTTGATGCCTTGAGGTGAAACAAGCATGGCTCCACCTCCTGCACCTTGCCTACTCCTTGATCCGTCAAAAAACAGCCGCCATACCTCATTGTCATCATTATGGCTTGGCTTGGTGATGCTAGGAACAGGTTGATTTTCTTCGTGTATACAATAGACTCCCAGCTCAGATTCTTCTACTTCTTGATAGGGATCAAAAGCATGTATCTTGTTTGCCCATTCATCGAGAGTTAGGTCTGGGATACTTCCAACCTTGGTGTCAGCCTCATCAGTACTAGGGTGATCTTCTTGATCAAATGCTGAGCAATTGGCATTAATCTGACTAGGAGTGTAAGGCTCAATATGGAAGTTTGCAATAGGTTCAGACCTAATTGTAGCCTTAGTTCCATACCTTGTTCTAAACAGCATATGAGACCAATCAGCAGACAAATACCCCCCAATCTTGGCTGTAAAGTCCCTTGACAAGCAAAGGGCAAAGAGTGGTGGAAGGTCTATGATTGATATATCTTGTAAGACAACAACATTTGGACATGCATGCAAGGTAAGACTCAAGTTTTTAATCACTCCAACTGTTGCTATTGCTGTCCCATCCAATTGCACTACCCCTTTAGATATTACTTCATATTGGAGACCCAGCTGATCAGCTATTTGCTTGGGCATCACTGAGCTACTTGCCCCGGAATCAATCATGCAATTGTGTACTAGTTTATCCCCAATGATTAATGAAACATAGAAAGGAGGGGGCTTCAACATTTTACCTTGTTGCCCTCCATGGCTTCCTTCAGGCTGGGCAGCATTTGTAAGCACTTTGTCTTGCATCTCGAACCTACCGATTCAAGTTGTCCAATCCTTCATGGCGCTTGCGGTAGATCTCTTTGTCCTGGGATGGATAGGGATTCCCACATTGATATATTGACGTTAGTCTTCTTCATCTGTTCAATGATACTGAACGGGGATGAAGTATCCTTTTGTTGTCCCTTGGTTTGTACACTTACTCCTTGTACGTGGGCAGCAACAACTGGCATTTGAGTTGGCCTAGGGGCTGTTCTTGGCTGCCCTTGTGTATTTGAAACTAGACTCTGCTTGCCAATCATTTGTGGAGCCGTGGAAGGTTGTGGATTGGCTGGGGCTAATGGCTGTTCTTCACCCAAATTTCTCCTCTTTGACCTTGTGTTGGCTGCGACACCTTGAGAAACTACTTGATTCATGCCACAGAAATCTTCTGCTTGCCAGTTCACCAACGTGGTGTCATTTGGGGCTGATTGCTGTTGGAATGTTTCTTGTTGTTGATCAAGCTTCCTCGATTTGCCCTCGCCCTCCACACCAAATAGTTGTCACCATCAGTGCTTGATTGAGAGCACCATTGAAACACATGGATTGGTTATGAGGCTCGTTGCATGGAAAGCACCAGTCATATTCCTGAGCAATGTTGTTCTGTGTTGGCACTAATGCCTTAGAGGTAGATATAGCATTTGGATTATAGGGCTGGAATGGTCTATTAGCGGGAGGCCTTGTTTGATTCACATTTGCAACTGGATTAGGTGGTCTTTGTGGTTGGTATGGCTGCCTATTAGGCTGAGCTTGAGGTTGATAGGAAGGTCTGAAACCTTGGGCTTGTTGCCTCTTAATAGTAACTAGCTCATTTCCCAAATTTTACAACTATTTCATGACCTCTTGGAGTTCATTTGAAGCACTTGGAGATGAAGTGGAAGCTTCACTTGAACTCTGATTTCTAGGAGTGGGAACAAGAGCCAAAGTGGGTGCTTGACTAGTGCTTGGATTTTCTAAGTTTGGATACAAAGGCATGGGAGGCCTAGGAGCCAGTTTACCAACTTGAATAAGACAGTTTTCAGCTCTAATGGCAATGCTATAAGCCATAGGGATTGTTGTGCCTCCCATGGACTGGATTAACATAGAAATATCAGAATTCAAAGCTTTAAGGTAATATAGAAAAGCACCTTCTATCATTTGGCCTAATCCACCGGAATCCTATCCCAAGACCTTTGAAATCTGAAGTTGAAGTCAGTCAGCTACTCGTTGGGGCTCTCTTGATAGTTGTCAGCTGCTCCAAAAGAGACAAGTTGTCTCCCTTCTCTCCAAATTGCTCGTGAAGTGCAATACACAGCTGATTCTAGTTTGTGATAGAACCAGCTCCAAGGCTCCTAAACCATTGCAATGCTTTACCCTTGAATGAAGATGCCAGTAATTTGACAGCCACTTGCATTTCATTGATTTCATGGATTGCACAAAGGTTAGCAATATCTTTAACATGATCACCTAGAGTAGTCTGATTTTCTCCAGTGAAGTAAGGAATGTTCTTCAAGGCCGCAATAGAACCGGATGTTGTGCATTGAGAGCAAGTGGGTCACCGCCTATGAAGTTGACGTGAGGGATTGTTCGAGCCATTCTAATCGGTCTTAAAACCCTTCTATACTAAATGAAAGGCCCATGGTGGAGGAGTTGAGAGAGTTCTGTTTGGTGGAGATGGAGACCTTTGAATCCTTCTTCCTCTTTGCCTTCTTCTTGGAGATAACTGTAGGTATTCAAACAACACTTCTTCTTCTCTAACTCTTGACCTTGTGGTGATTCTTCTCATGAGTTTTTAGGCTGCTGCATCAATAAAACCAGTTGATTCTTCCCCTTGGAGTCGCCAGATATACAAATAATAGCTCTTATAAGCAAGAAAACTGCAGCAGATGCATATCAACTCTCTTTGCAATAAAATGAGACCTCTAGTGTCCCACCAGCGTGCCAAAAACCGTTGTTGCAGACTCACAGCACCCCTGGATGCAAATCAGGCTTCTAGGTTGATGTTCAGGCATCCAGTGTGATTGCACAACATGGAATCCTTTCTCCAAGCGTGGGACTTGTAAAGATGAGAAAAGATTCTCCAGAGAAGGCTGGTTCCTATTCCTCTGTTCAGATGCACACAAAAAATGCAGAGGGTTTGCTAAAACCTAATCTAACTTGCCAAGGAGACAGGGTAAGAAAATGCATAAAATAAAACCTAAACTACAAAGGTGATGCACCGAGGAATGTTAGACACTGCTTTTGCAAATTTAACACGTACCACATAGATGCAATACAAAAACCATGCACAGTAACCAAACCGTAATAAGAGATCAAAATGACAAAGAATGAATACATGAGAGGGTCGAGAGTCAATCAAAACACATATATTATTGCTCAAGAGTCGATACAAGATACATTACGGGCCAAGAGGCAAAAAGACTGGCATTACAACCCATATGGGAGGTTTGAAAGCTCCACAATTTCTCTTGCAAGCGAGGGAAGAAGGGAGGATGCAAAACAAGAATGTCCGACCCCTTAAAGGAGCTCTTCTTTACAATATATATCAAGAAATGAGAGAGGGAAGAGAGAGGAAATCCAGAATCTGCCCCAACCACTTCTTGGTAGCATTTAAAATCATCTCATTATGACAGAAGCGGTGGATCCTAGCAAAACGGCGGGCTGTCTAACAGGAGCGGCGAGCTGTCTGCTGCATTAAAGTTGGTAGTTGAAGCATTACTTCTATCTATCACCACGCGTCAGAGACATTTTCTTAATTTTCTCCCTCCAAACTGCACCAAAATGTGAGATTGATCCCAGAATCATGTAGAGAACTTCAACAGCTTTCCGTTGATATAAAGAACGTGCAAATCCGAGCTCTGGATCGAAAGATATGATGATCTGAAGATTTAGGGCACAAAACAGGCGAAAACGGATTTTAAAATCTTTTCCCGCGCTCCGTCATCCGGATGACACGTGGCGAGCTCTGCTTGCCGAGAAATTTTCTCTCTCCACTTTTTGCAGGTTTTTCTTGTGGGCCCTTTAAACTTGGACACACGGCACTATTTCATTGGTTTGAATTAGTGCTCAAAACTCGCCCCTTTGACCTTTTGGACCTTTTTCCTTGCAACACACATGTCATGTTATGATTTGTCTACGGCCTGCCGGATTTTCGCGTCCACCACGCCTTTTGTCCCGATGTCCCAAGTGCCAGGGGGCCAGAATCTTTCGATCCACCCGAAATGGGCTTCCTCGTCCCTTTTCTGGTGACACGTGGCGTGATCTGATTGGCTTTCAGCTCCTTCGACAATCCGCGCGTCCCGCGCGCCCTTTGTCCCACTTGTCCTTGTGCTGAAGTTTCCTGTTTCAGCCGATCCGGCCGGTTCGCGTCCTTCGTGTCCATTTGTCCCAAATGTCCCAGTGCTGTCTGGGACAAATTCTTCCGGTTCGCCCGATTCGGCCGGTTCGCGTCCTCCGCGCACTCTTGTCCCGCTTGCTCCCGGTAAAGGACTTGGACAAATTTTCTTTCTTTCGGCCGATTCGGGCATTTCGCATCCATTTGTCCCAGATGTCCCTTTTCTGTTTGGGCCGCCTGGAGGCTTTTTGGCTGATCCGTGCCTTCCGTGTATAATTGTTCCAACTGTCCCAAAGGTGGCCTTGAGCAGGACTTAGCCAATTTTACGATTTTCCCCTGAATCAATCTACTTGCTTGGAACTAAAAACTCTGATGCATGTTATCAAATTAACTCTGGGGGGTGAAATTTGGATAACACCGCCTATTCAACAAGAAAATAAGAATGGCATACCTCCTTTGGAAATGCCAACCTTATTAAAGCAATATCACACCCTAATATTGTGCAAACTAAAGAACTACCAACTCGCATCTCAACCATTGCACACAACATCATAACATCTAAAGCATGCACAAAACCAATCTAGGGGAAAACAAAAATGAATACTATAAATGTCTCTACTCCTTCACAACAATCAAATATAAATTATCATCCACTTATCAATATTGATTACAAAATAATAAAAATGGTCTTACGCCTATAACTAGCACACCAACCTCTCGCTGAGGATTATCACAAAATAAGTATCGATGACTTACCTGATGATATGTGGATCTCTATAGGCATGGGACATTACAAGATAAATCCTAAGTTTTCTCCTAGTAAGCCTTCTCTAGGTATCTCCATTTCCCCACAACAAGCTAGGTTAGATCCTAAGGTCGCATTTACACTCCTTTTCATGTTGATGTTTATTTCCTTATCCCTGATGGTCCTGGGGATTTTCACATTGATCAATCTAAACTTCTTATCTCAAACAACATTTCCCTACGATTAATGAGACTTGTCCTCTAAAGTGGACTTTCCTTGTTATATCTACAAGTATAATGTTATAACCCATGCTTCTACCCAAGTACATTCACCTTATATCATCCACATGCACAACTATATGACTCCTCCAATACTGGGGGTCCTACTTCCCCCTCATTTCCCGATGACACACTTTTTTATAGGTTCAACTTGACTATTGAGGGAGTGGTTACACACCCGAACCTCACTTTACACACACACACACACACACACACAAATTTGGGAAACCTTGCTTCCTATCTCTAGTTGCATACTCTTTATTCATAAAAATCACTAAAAATCTATATATTCCCTCCCTGGGGGGATAATTGGATCAACCTTCCTTCTCTTCAGAGAATAGTTTTTATTTATGCCCCGTGGGACCTAAAATACAAAAAACACTAAAATATTTTCAAAATACAAAAACATTCAAATATTTGTAAAATCAGGTTTGTTTCTATGGCATACATTGTTTGCACTTTACATTATACATGTTGTTTATTCCTTTGGTTTGATATATAACATTTCTTCTTTACACACATACAATCACTTAGTATATTGAGCATGATGCATGACATACACAGAGTGAACAGGATGTTGGCCAAACCTTTACCTAGACTGCTAACCTTTGGGGGCATCTACTTTTGTATATTATATTCAATGCTTACAATCATTGCTTCATTGACTCTTTTATATCATATGTAATGTGCTTGCTTTTATAAATGTTTGCTAGTTATATGGGTGTGTATCCTTGTTTTCTACTCGGTTATGGCCTAAGGGTGTTGATTATCTTATGACATCATGGGTGTCCCATGTTTTCGTGGATCATGCATTGTGTACATGGTTGTGCATCTCTTGTTTGTAGGCTCAAGGGCCTTGATTGTCTTGTGACATTGTGGGTGTCCTGTGTTTGCAAGCACTTTACCTTTACGTTATACCATTTGATAGGTTTGCACTTGCTTCTACATTGATGAACTTATTTTATATTGTTAGTATTATTATTTTGATGCATTGACATAACTATAATTATCACACTTTTTGTTATTGTTGTTCTTGTTTTGCGCCATGGTTTCTACCATGCACATCCCCTTGTAGATACAATTTATTCTTGGTGGCCACCACATAAGGATTCTAGAGGTTATACATGATTCTCATATTCTCAAACATGGCTATGGATCTTTTCTTTTGATTCACATGCTCACATTATTCATCATGTGCATCTCAAAAAGGGGGCAAAAATTCGGGTATATTCTACATTTCTAATAGACACAAACATTTTTCTAGGAACATACATATGCAGAGGCGTAAAACAAATGAATCATAATTCGACTTAGACACATAAATTTAGCAAAATCTACACATGGTCATAAATTTACAAGATGGTGAGGACCATACGTATGATTCTCGCCTTCACTACACGCTTTTTCCAAGGGGCATTGTCTCCATATTTTTCACCATTGGCATAGGGTTTTCATATGGTTTCATATTCATATTGACTCGCCTTGATGTAGATTTAGGGAACATGAAGTATTTATCTCTCTCTCTCTCTCTCCATGGTAATCGGTTTCAGCTTTGGGAACATTAGGGGCATATGCCTCCTTTCTCAAGTCAAATTTTAGCATGCATCAATTCTAATTTGTTTTGAATCATCTCGTATAACACATGGGAAGAGTATGAGGGAACTTATTTTCTTTTCTACTATGTGTCCTAATTTACAAAATTGGGATTATATCTATCTACAAAGTGGTATGGTCCATGGGGTTATGGAAGGTATCAAGTGGCTAAGTTCTTCATAGTAGTCCTTCCTATCCTCTTACACTTAAGGGGAAGATATCGAGTTGTTGAATAACTTTGATACATGGTATTCTTCCTTTGCAGGGTGTTCGGTTCCTCATTTTTTTGGTTCTTATCTTTGGAATTTATGTTTTGGGTTTGTACACCTAATGCATCGACCTCTCCTTGGCACAATCGGGATTGATCACCCCCAATTCTCAATTAGAATTCAACAAATATAGAATCTCTAAGGCACAAGAATGATAACACATTCCCTCTACAAAATAAAAAAGTGTACTCATTCCATGTTTTACATATCTTTTGGAATTTCTTGTTACACATTTCTTTACATTAATTTCATTACATTTTAAGTTACAATTCAATTTCCTATCTTGGGCATTGACTACACTTTATGTTACAGGTTTCATCTTGGAGCATGCAAACACCAACACAACGGGACATTGCAAAATAAAATTACTATGAGAAAATACAAATTGTGTCTACACAGTCAGTATATTTTCCTTTAATCATGTAATTTTCAATTTCATACTTAAAGGGGAGGGAAAATGTAGACACTCAAATTTGCAATCTATCCTTTACAATGCTAATCTTAACATTGCACACTTGTATGGACAAATGCACTCTCCTTACTCTTTTTAACACGTCCTAATAGCACTTCACGTGATTTCTTATCTTTATACACCTCTCTTTCAACCATTTCTAAAATTTAGTTACACAAAATACATCTAAAAACATCCATGCTTAGGACCATAAAGTCAAAACGTGTTTTCTCTCCTAGTCAAAACCACCATTCTCGGTGGGTTGTAGAAATTTACATATCAACCCTACCTTATAGTTTTGGACCGACATGTTGTGCATTAATTATTTCAATTCCATCACCTTCGTGTGAACAACAATACCCATTTGGTTAACCTTTCATGTCATAACACCCTTTGGAAGCATGTATAAGTAAGTGAATCATACCTAGTTTAAAATACCGGCACTTTATGAAATTCTCATGAAAAAATAGCACTAAAGGCACCTAAATCTCCCTAAACAACTAAAAACTTAGCAACATTCATTAGAGAAGGAACCTCTACTAGTCCAAGTCTCCTTCCATGTTTAGGAGTCTCTATTTTCACCATACAAGCAAGAAAAGTGATCCTTCCCAAGAATTTTAGCAAGTGTGAAACTTAAACAAGCCATTGTCAAATCTTGATTGTAATAAGGTAGTGTTGTCATACTAAATGTTTAGCATGAAAAATTCAAAAAAAAATCATGATAACCTAAACCTCATTTGAAAATCCCTCTCTCGGTCAATGTAAACCTATCCTTCAAAAAGTTCAATTATTGTGTTACCCTCATAATGGCCAAGATGAATGTGCTAATGTGATTTTCAAATGTGTTTCATGTGCAAGGGATATTGTTCATTCCGATTCCTAAAGATATCTAGAACCAATAGAATATAAGTGCTTCTGGAGGTTCCAAAAGGGCTATTTTTACACCTAGTGAACACCCTCCAGGAAAATACAGGGAAAAGTCAAAGAATCCAAGAAGTGTGTGGTAGAGATATGTAATCATCTGAAGTAGTTTAGGAATTTTTTTTAGGAAAATTAGGTTTAGGAACAAGTTATATAACACCGACCTAGTTATAACATGGTATAAGGAAATAAAAGTGGTGAAAAAACTACTTAGCTTGTTCCAGCACATATCACGAGCCTTAGGAAGAATTGGAAAACAATAAGATACTAATTGGAAATATGATGATGCCTAATGCATGGTGAAAAGGGTTTCAAGGATTATAAGGAGCATATCTTAAGATATTGGCATGACAAAGGCAGATCAATACCGCTGATCTTGGTGAAGATTCAATTCAAGATTATGGGAGCTCCAGATATATTTGTAAGTTTATTAAAAGGAAAAATTGATTAAAATTGAACCCTCTACATGTTACATAGGTTGAGTTGGACAAAAAGATAGATTTGTTTCTCGTGGCGATCAAACCCTCCAATAACCATCTCGTGACTAGAATTAAACAGGGGCCTAATTTTAAAAAGAAAGCATAATCAAGGTATAAAAATTGTTTAAATATATTCCTTAGGTGTTGTACACTCAAAATTATTTATTTTTTTCTTATGAAACACCAAGGGAAGCTCTTGAGGCAAGAAGGCACTCTGACAAACTATTTTTAGCAGTGCAATGGTGACACCCACTTCCAAAAGTGGAAAATGTGCACTTAGAGACCCATGATGTCCCTTTTTCCATTTTACAAAATTCAAAAGGGACATAGGGGACACAATAATGTGCCACCATGGTGAGAGATTCATAACTTGAGGTTACGTCACTTAAGTTGCCACTTAAGGGGTTAGGAATGTGTCTTCCACTCATAACATGACTTGGCCCCTTCCTCATGATGGGAAAACCCTATGAGAACTTATGAGGGGTTGGTGTCATTTTTACCTCTTAAAAGTGATATGGGGGACACAAAAGTGCACCACCATGGAGGAGGAATAGTTTGTGTCACTTAAGTGACATCTTTGGGTGTTAGGACAAGTTTTCAACTCACCTCTCAAACCTGGCCCCTTCCTCATGAAAACCAAACCCTATGCACACTTGAGAGGCCTTGATGTCCCTTTTTCCATTTTCTAATGGGAGATGGGTGACAAAAAGTGCACCACCACATAGAGAGTCCTTCCTTTGTCACTTAATACTTTGAACTTGCTCACTAGGTTTGTGTTTTCAACTCTACAACTTGCATTCCCATGCCCCCTTTCATGATGATTAGACCCTTGCACATTTTTACACCCTTGATGTCCCTTTTTCCCTTAATAAATGTGGTAAGGTATATTGGGACATCTGAGACCCATTTAAGTTTTAACCCCATGCTCTCATGTCACTTAACCCGAGTTAAGCAGGGTGGGTTAAAGGTGAGTTAAGGTGTGAGTTAGCTAGGTTAGTGAAGAGATGTGATGTTGGCTAGATGTTCTGCACAGCTGAAAACCTAGGCATTCATGAGATAAATCTCCTTCATTTAACAGTGAGGCTCCCGTGTAAGATTTTGTTAGTTATATTTCCTAATATCTATTTGTTGGTATTACTTTAACTATGTAGCTCATGAACCATAACTAGACAATTTTGCAGCAAGTAAGCAACTGTAAGCAATATGTGTAGGAAAGGGAAATAATTAAATGTGAGAAGAAAGGAAAGGAAATGTGCAACCTAACCAATAGTTGACAGAGTTGATCACATGCACATAGACAAAACAAATAGATCTTAAAATGTAGAATTTGAAGCAAGGGAAAGTTTCATATCTAGATCTAAGACAACACAAAGTTTATGCTTAGATCTAAAAATAAATAAGAGATGAATGCACCATTGACACAAAGTTCTTTGGAAATCTCTTCTCTATTCCTCCTCTTATGCAGTAAAGCTATCGGGGTTTCACTCAAAGTCTAGAACACAAGAATACTTGATTACAAGTTCCCTTTCAACCCGTAGGTTCTTCCTTCATTTATAGTGTATGGAGGGGAAATTATAAATAGGAAACTTTAAATGAATTCCCACATGTGGAAGCTATGAAAAGGGAAACAACTGGCAATATTCCTCCTGGAATTCCTCTTTGCATGACTTGCTTGATTTATAACTGAAAAAATAGAACCTTCTATTTTGCATGTCTGCCACCTATTTCCAAGTAATTGACTTGTTCAAGTAACGAACTTTTAAACCAATCACTTAAGTTTTATAATTTAATTGATTTCTCAATTACTTTGTGAGAGGAAATAAAATAAAGAGGAAAAGAAATAAGAAGAAAGTTGCAACCCTCCTAGTCTTGTTCTTCTTCCATATTCTGCATGCGGTTGACTCTTTTGCCTTTGATTCTCACCAAACTGGATCTGGAAGCTATGCATGACTGTGATTTGCTTGCAGGTATTGCCTTTGATCTGTCTTCTCTTCTATCCTTGAAGCTTTTTCAATTCTTTTTCAGTACATACACCAGTGCAATGTTTGCCATAAATAATTCAAACAAAACTCATCATTTTTATTTTTAATTGCATATGAGCAATTTTAAATTCTGGAAAGCACTCTGGGTGAATGCAAATATAAGTAAATTCAATGAAGGATTCAACTGGAAGATTGGGAGCACATGCACAAGATTCGGAAGGAATTTTCCATGCGACTTCGACTTCTACATGAGGTGTGTTAGAAACAAGAGGATGAACTTTTGCCGAAGCCTTTGCAATTATGAGATTTGGATCTATCAATTAAATCGGTGATAGGTTCAGGGCCTATGTCCAATCGTTGACTTCAAAAATCTGGAAGCTATGCATGATTATGCCGATCCTTTTCTTTCATCATGCTTCATCATGGTCGAACAATCTTTTTCTCGAGCTCTTTTTCTTTTAATTCTCGCCGAATCCTTGCAATTGGATCAATTTGTGCAGATTTGGCAACTTCTTCAGATTTAGAAGATATATTCAATGTACTTGACATTGATTTGAGCACCTGTGATGAATACCTGGGCACATATACCAACATGCAGACACTCAAAATGACAAAAATTAGGCTATTCCAACCCTAGGTGCCAAAACTGGAAGCTTCCCGACAGTGGAAAATATTTATTAATGCAACATCCTCCTTTTGGTGCCAAAACCTCTCTCTGGCTGCAATCCTCATAATTTTTTTTAACTGTCTCTCCCTTATGGCGTCCCATGCTTATATAACCTCCAACATGCTATTTTTAATAATTGCCTCTTCCTATTTCTGGCAATTTAATTAATAAACAATCATGTTTATTCACCCAAATTGGGCGCCCAATTATGCATGTTGCTGGTTGCTTTTAAATAAATTTATTTTATTTATTTTTAGCATGCATCCTTGACTTCTCCTTAGCTCTTCCACTTGCATTGACTTTCCTTCTATTTATGGCGCCAAAATTGGGTGAATAAACCATTAATAAATATTATTAAATGCATTGTTATTCACCCAAGGTGGGTCACATTTTTAGCAAGGGTAATTTCCAAAAATAGGAAGTCAACTTTGATGGGAATTTCTACCCTACACTGCAGCTCCAAAAATCCCCTCTTTCACTTAAGTTGTTTGACTTTCATAATGAGAATTTTTACCCTGCAAGGCAGGTAAGAAATTCTCGATGGTGCTTTAAGTGATTTTCTTTTATAATGGGAATTTTTACCCTGCAAGGCAGGTAAGAAATTCCCACCTACCTGCCACTACCAAAATTCCCATTGCAACTTAAGTGACTTTTACTTCATGGGAAAAAAGTACCTTGTAAAGGCGGGTAAGAAATTCCCACATGCCCGCCACTACCAAAAATCCTATTAGCCTTACACTCATTCATTCCAAAAAGTGCAACTTGTCTGGGAGAGGCTTTTTGTACATGACTTCATCTTTTTTGGTCAGAAGTTTGCATTTTGAGGCTAATTCCTTTTGGTGTTGCATCAATAGATGATCTCTAGATGCTTCAGGCAATTAAACAGACTATACTAGACAAAGAACAAACCTAGGGGAATTTTACAAAGAAACTGGGAGAAAACTAGAGAAAAACGTAAAAGAAATAAATAAAAGGAAAAAACATTGCGGAGAAGTTGCAAACAATTCCACAATTCATTCCTGGTGAAAACCCTATAGAGATGAGTGAATATTGGCATGCAAAACTCCAACAGGATTCAACCAGAGCACAATTTACTTGAACGGGACATTATTTATTTAATAAATAATTAAATAAAAATTTCTTGTAGACAAAACTTGGTGGATGGATAAAATGAGTTTTGACATTTGGGTATTTGTCAAAATTGGCTCATATGATTCACTGGGAATATCTTAATGTAATACATACATCTTCTAGCAATAAAAACACGAAAAGACCTGTTATTTTAAAAAGAATGATTTTTTTGAATGGGTAGTCCTAGATTTCAGGGTGAAATATGGGGACACCATGTGAGTATAAAGAAAACAATTATTCATATTTGAATCATTTTGTATATTTTATTTCCCCATTACTATTGGTATGTTGTTATGTTATCAAAATTTCTAGAAACCCTCCATTGAAAACCACATTTTGCTTATATCTTTCAGATCCTTGCTCTATTTTAATTGAAATTTTCCTGTAGCTTGCATTCAATAACACCTTGAAGATGAAACAAACCTCATTTCCATTGATGCCCCGCATTTTTACGTAAGCCACTTTAAAATTCCAGCAAAAATTCTACCTTTTTAGATCCTTAGAGTTCCTGTGATTGAAAACACTCAAAAATTGGAGCATGAAATCACATTGAAAAACCTAATCTAACAAAACAATTTTCAACTCAATTTGACACCCAGAAGGAACATTTCTATTTTTAGTAGGTTGACACCAAATCCATACTAAAAATAGTAAGTTTTGAAAACCAAAAAGTAATCATTTCAAAACCTCTGTGCAATTCCTCAAGTCCGGAACTCTTAAAATTGGAAAAATCTAAAATTGGGAAAATTGGCTAAAAATAGAAACTGAGGGTGAGGTGTGACTTAATAAAAGTAGTAAGTATCCATATTAAGTTAAAATTTCATACACACCTCCATCCCACTAGTCACTCAGTATCTCCTCCCACCATGAAGATCAAGTACATCGACTTTGAGCCAATTTCCACTCTGGCCACCGAGTACCCAAATGTTAGGATAGTTATGTGACACATCTGGACCTAGATGATTTGAAGAAAATGATGTTGAAGGAACCAAAGGGGCCTATTGAGGAGAATTTATTCACTGGAGTAATATTCAAAGTACGATTACATCCACTCTTTGTGTAAAACATTGAGCTAGTTATAGCTTGTGCGAGGCACTATGGCATCTATGATCTCAGAACGAGAACTATCACTTTGCCAAGACAATTCTCTACTTGAAGTCACATGGTCATCATCGCATGATAATTTTCATCCTAATAATGGTCAAATATTGATTCCTATCTTTAAGGAATTGTAATTGGCTCATGGCTCAAGCTGGGAGAAAACCTTCTCGATTCCCAAGACATTGTCACAGAGTGAATTCCATGAGGCATATTTAGATGCAATTGTACTCTTGAATAGAGTGATGGGTGAAGAGCATACAAGGGACTTCCATGAGTGGATGACACAATTCATATTGGTGATCACTAAAGGATACCAAATGATTGATTGGGGTCAAATCATCAATGACAACATTCATAGAAATTGGAGTAGTTTTTCAACACTAAGAGGTTCACTATGACCTATTACTTGGTGTATGACTTTGCATACAAAATACCATTTCATTGTATTTCTTTGGCACCAAATGTCTCTCGAAATCCACTATATTTGAAAAGTATCAGAAAATCACTTTCAGAGGGAGCAACTCACATTTCACGAGAGTGAATGATGCATTCACTATGTACCTCATAAGGTTGTTTAAAGGAGATATAGAATGGAGAATTTCACCTCAAGTAGTAGAATTGATCACAAGGTATGGAGGATTCTTCACACAATTATCCACTTTCACTTATCTTAGGGTAAGTGCATCCAACCATACCCCTCTTTAGTTGCCAGGTACCTGTACGGATGAAAATGAACACGTGACCTTCAACCGCACTTGACCCCCGAGGTCATGCTTTGAGCAACAGCCGGTGCTCAATGTGTGTGGATAACTATATGAGGATCAGTGACTAAGATCTGGTAGTGTGATCTCCTGGTAGCCGAGTTGACAAAGGGGAGATTTAGAGGCTATGAACAAGTAGCATAAATTCCCTATGGTTTTTTTTCCTAACATGGATCTAAGTATTGATCTAGTTTGAAGTGTCCATGTAAACTGAATGACATTAACAATCTATGCTACTACTGAAAGGAAACTAATCTAAACAAGTCACAACACTGAAATATTACAATCACAAACAACAATTTGCTTCTATTCTAAATAATTAAAATACTTCTACACTAAAACTAAACAAGCGAGATAACCCGGTGTGGTTATTCACCTGTGCTGAGTGTATGAAAACTAAACTAACTTAAAACAAGAACTTTTCCAAATGATCTATGATGTGTAGACAACCTCCTACAAATATTCTCTCCTTCAGATCCACAGGGATGGGAAGAAGAGGATCCGTCACCGGGGATTACTATGAAATATTCAAACCCTCTTGGAAATTAAATAACTACTTGCAAATGAAAAGACATTGATTTGTAATCTATTTGATATGGAATTGAAATTAACAATTCGTAATTGAAAATTTGATAAACAAAGAAAACAAATACACAACTCCAACCTGGAAGAGTAAGAACCTTAGCAAATCTAGTAGTATCAGTATCTGTCCCCTCAGTTCTTTCCTTTCTTTCTCTAGTGTTCATGTGAGTCCAAAGGATTGGGAATGCAAAGAACAACAACAAGAGGATGGTGCTTGAGAAATGGCAACTTGGAAGCAATCAAAGCAATGCAAGTAGAAGAGAGATAGCACAAGAGATCTTGAGCTTGGCTATGTAATTCCTAGTGAGATTATGGTAGCAAAACAATACAAGATACACAAAATTCTCAGTTACTTGCTTGAATACAAGCATGGAATATATAGGAATGGAGGCTAGGAGGTTACTTCATGCACAAGGAAAGAAGGAGGAGTTCCAACCAATTAAATCTATTTAAAAATAGAAGAGAGAAGGAATACCATGCAAACAAGACTATTTTTAGGCAATTTGGTTCACAAACGCACCCTAAAAGTTGAGTTAAGTGAAGCATCGTGTGTCAAAAACACGCATGAAGAGTTCGAAAAAGTGTTCAAGACCGCACCTAGCAAGGCGGTGGTCCTGCTCATCAAGGCCAAAACAAGCACAAAAATAAATGTGGAGATGGAAAAATGCATGGAAAAGTTAAGTAAGGCTATCTAGACTACAAATATATACTACGAATGGGTTTTTGGAGCTCGAACACCTTCTTGAAAGGATTTTGAATCATCACTAGAGACTTTTGTAACCATTTTCCTGACAATGTAGCACGTGTAATTTTGGGTGCGTACATTACCTAAATCACAAGATCCTCTTGATTGAATTATGTAGGAAACTTACTCAGGTTCATATCAAATGCAAGGCTGTGAAGCGTATATGTATCTCCTTTCCCATATCCTTGGGCATTTATTCATGTAAGAATGTGGTTGATGCTTCAAACATTAAGACCTCCATTACTACATTCAACATACACTCCTATGTGGCTAGACCTAACTTTAATCTCAGAACGGATCATGAATCCTTTTTTCTACTAGACTTGCACCACATTCCTCAAATTGAAGACTTATGGGTTAATTATGCTGATGATTGGGAAGTAAAAAAGGGACTATATGAGGATGTCAGTTAAAAAAATGAGCTCTTTTGGTTTGATTGGTTTGCTCAAAGTGTGCCTGATGGTGATTCATAACTTTTTGACCACCGAGTACAAAGCACCGCAATCTTCACCTCCTCTCCCATCCCATGACATATCACATAGTCGGGATACATTAAGGAGAGAATAATGCATGTGATTAAATGGTCCAAAAAATGGTACAAGAATAGGAGGGAAGATTACATTAAAAGGGGTGTAATAAGTGCCATGCCTACACAATCTTCTCTCTCCTCATCTCATGAAGCATCTAATGAAGGTACAGGCTCATCTCATTCTAGAAAGATGAAACTTGTAGAGGTTGATGAAGTATCTCCCTCAATGGAGGTGTACAAGAGTTTAAAGATTAGATAAGATCATGTTGATCAAATTTAGTAAGGAGAGATAGATCCCTCAAAGTCCCCAGCATCCAGGGAACCAATTATCCCTAGGCGGTGGTTGAATCAGCCCATCCTAGTCATGTTTTAGTCCCCTACTAAGCATTTGAGGTGTCTGATCTCCTTTCCACTCCTTCTAAGCCCTTCTCATGGATCAATGAATTGCTTGGAGAGGAGTCAAGAACAATACAACAAGTGGTGGCACCCAACTTTGAGGCCATATCAAAGTACATCAAGACAAAGAGAAGTAGGAAGGCACATACAACCTCTAGGTTCTTCATGAGGCTTCCAGAGCTTAGTTTGTAGAGGTTGCACATCTAAAGGTCATTAACTTGTGGAGGAGATGATAACCAATGATTATGAAATGAAAAGAGCATATTTGGGACAAGATACACATGAGGGTGATGCTCACTTGTTCAAGGAGTCTTCAACTCGGATCCTTGCACAAAATGAAGAATATAAGCAAACCATTGATCAATTGGAGGAGCATGTGAGGAATTTGTCTTTATATGTTCAATCATTTCTTAAACGAAATTCATCATCTTGTTGATGTGTGCATTTTCCACATCACACGGTGGTGTCATCTCACTTAGGCAAGGTCATAGGTCTTAGGTGTCATAGAGGTTATGAAATATTTTATCACGTCATATGCGTTAGTGCGTCATATGGAAGTTACTTTCCATTTTGGGAATGTAACTCCCCTTCTCCACTTGAGGAGGTATGATTACTTACACTAGGGGGTTACACAACACCCATATTTGTACCCCTTTCTTATTAGATCTATGAGAGGTGAATGAGATTGTTGTGACCCTTTCTTATCTTTGTATGTACATTTCATGGTTGATGCTCACTCCCCCATGGAACCTCATCACGTTTCCGAGTGCAACTCGGTTGATGTTCATGTTATCCTGCAGATCCTCGTGTTGTTACATTTTTACTTTCTTTGTCATGGTATCATAACATGTTGTTGGGATCCGTGTTACCCACCTTTGACCGCTGCCCTACTGCTCTCAGTTTCATGTCTTTTAGGTTTCATATATACAAGTATCACAATGGATATTCCATTTGTGTGCTTATGTATTGTTTCGTGTTTTAAATCTTGTTTGAGGTTGTTGGATCATGTTTTCCAAGGGTTTATTAGTTTTTGGTTTTGTGTGCATGATCTAGAGGTTTATATTGGTTCGGTTGTAGTTTTGAGGTTTCAGATTTTAGAGTTTAGTGCTATTTGTTTGAGTTTTAAAAAGTGGAAAGAAGTTGTTTAAGGGCCCAACTTGGCCGCAACTCACCTACATTTCCCCATTCTATGAACGTCATTCAACTATGCTACACACCCATAGCTCGACTTATCATGTTGGTTTTATCTCTCCTCGGTCCTTGACTCACGTTCTTTGCATTGGCATTCATTCCCCTTGAGCTCGTGCATTGATCTTGTGTTTGTTCATGCGTTCATACTTTGGATTTGACATTATTTGTATACATTGTGCTTTGCCTAAGCTCTACATTTTGACCCCTACACCTTGTCATCCCCTAGCTCATTGTGGACTATGCATTAATTGGGTTTTGCATGTCGTTTAGATCCTCGCATCCGTTGTTCGGGCTCCTTGCACATCCACGATCTCGAGTTGGACTCGCATGCCTCGGTTCATGCCTTTAGTACCTACATACAAGCTCATCTATAACCTCCACTTCGCTTTTTTTGTTTGGTATTTCCCATGCTACACACTCGACTCCCATGTTTGGCTAGCTATTCAAATGCATCGCCATACACTACTCTCCCTCGACTCGACACATGGAATCAATGGTTACACCTTTGTTTCAACTCAATGCTCCTTTTGACGTGTGCTTGTTCAACTTGGTGAAGAACCCATTTGACACTTCGGACACCTCCAACGGTCAACTCGGCCTTCCATGTAGCGTACCTCGACCTCGACCGGTTCATAAATCGCTCAAATGGTCACCTTGTCAACCACTCCACTAGTGCAACTCGACTTTAACTAGCGTGAGGCCTTCTCCAGCTCATCTCGTCGAGCTACTTGCAAGCTCACCCTTCATCCAAGATCCTCCTCTCCCTTATTTTGAATTTTTCTCATTTTTCCTCCCTTTTTCAAATTAGTCAAACCTAAATAAAGGGAAAAAAATAATAAAATTCATCATTCGAGGGGTATCTCTTTTGGGCTCCATTTATATGGTTATTGGGCTTTTCTGGGCCACTTTTCAAGCTCACCACTATTGTAGTGCTCTTATTTGCTTGCAGCTAATGAGTGTGTCTCGCCACAACCTTACGTCAAGAGAGCCCCTCTTTTGTGATGTGAGACACCTTCTCTCACACTGAGCAATGTTTTTAACCTTGTTTTAATTATTCCCTTTTGTGCTTGATTGCGTGTCATTCCTCTACTTCCGACTAGGACTTATTGGGGCCTCCACTCTTGCACGATTCATCACCTATTGCAAAGTGATTGGTCAACTATACCACGTCACATGAACACACATTATTATAATGATGCACTACTTATAAAGTGTCACAAACATGGGGGTTATCATTGTTCTTAGGTGTTTTATTACACATAGACCCATTATCGGTTGTCAGTCGATGTCTTGCGACGTATTTGTATCCACACCTTACACATATTATAAATGCACCATAGAGGATGCTCTTTCCACACTTGAGCGTCATAGGATTGTTTTACACCTTCGCCACTTTTTCTTAGTAGAGATAACTACAAATCATGACATGCTTTATGGAGCGTTGTTTTGCCTACGAGGGCCTTATTCACTTTCTACATGGGCTAGTTCATGTACCCACTGATTCTTGTCATCTTGAGGACTATCTCGAAACATGTGACCATGTTGTTGGTCACTTTATGTTGCATGTCTCTAGACCTCTTTGCTTTCATGTGGAAGACTCAGATCCTCCCAAACCATCTGGAGCATATTTTAGTCCTTGTTTAGAGACCCTTCACATACTATCATTGTTTTTGATACTAATACAATTGTCTCCTCTTCTTCTTCATGTGATGATAGTTTGCATTGACACACACTCACTTTTTTCTATCCCTAATGATGAGGATTGTTATGCTTTTACTTCGATGGCGAGAGTATTGTTGAGGAATCCTCTCCTCCTTCTCTCATCTCTATTCCAGAGTATGTCGACACTCCTCTCTTCTCATCGACATCAGACTGTCTTGTTCCCAACCTCATACTATCATTACATCAACCTCTTTTCCACTTCCAGTGTATGAGGCCCTTTCCACTCCTCCTCCTTCATGTGATGATTCATACTTTTCTGACATCATTCTTCTATTTTTCAAGCCCCCTTCTTGGGATGAGTATCTACTAGACCTTTGTCATCTCTTCACAATGCCTACTTGTGATGTAGTATCGGAGTCCCTCATCATTCTACAAGTGTTTCAAGGAGTCCTTCATCTCCTTTGTTGGGATTACCTCTTCTAGGACTTTTATCACATCCATTTTCTCGGAGATCATCATTGATGCACCCTTGCTTTTGGATCCTCTTTCCATTGTTGGGGTCATTGCATTACTTTCACTTCACTTGGGCATCCTTTCGATGATGCTCCTCTTTCACACTCTAATAGTTATACACTCATGGCATTACCTTTGGTTCCTTGCACTCATTTTCTAGACCTATGTCACATTTCCATGGACTAGATTTAGATTTCTTTGTACTGTTACTTTGGTTTCCTTCATGGAGTGGGTGGACTTCCAGTACTCCATTTCTATCCTTCTTAAGGGCAAGAACATAGTTTGTTGTGGGTGGTTCTTCTTCACACATGCCAAAGACCACGTCATCGAAACTCTTCTTGGAGACTTCCTAGAGTTACAGAGTTTAGATCCATCTATGGCTTCTTCTTTTGTTCCTCTTGTCTCCTTTTTCTCCTCTCTCTTCTTCTTCCAGAGATATTTCCTTTTATACATGGGTACCTTATCAGGCTCCTCAGTTTTAAGGACCCATTTTTGGTATCTTTCTTATATTGTTAGAGAGTTTTTCCATATATTGTTGTGGATGTTTTTCCCACTAGACTTTCCTCCATTGCTTGAGATCCTTGTTGTTCATAGGTGCCTTGTCAGGATTTTTTTGCTTGGACCCATTTCTCATTTCTAAATTTCCACCTCATCCTAAGTTACGATGAAGGCGGGTGTTGGTGTGTGTTTTCCACATCATGTGGTGAGTCATCTCACTTAGGTGAGTCATCTCACTTAGGTGTTGTAGGGGTTATGATAGATTTATCATTGCATCATATGTGTCACGTGCATCAATGCACCATATGAGAGTTACTTTCCATTTCAGGGATTGTAACTCCCCTTATCCACTTGAGGAGGTATGATTACTTGCACTGGAGTTACACAACACCCCTATTTGTACCCCTTAATTTTTAGATCTATGAGCGATGAATGAGATTGTTGTGACCCTTTCTTATTTTTACATGTACATTTCATGGTTGATTATCACTCCCCATGGAACCTCATCATGTTTCCAGAGTGAAATTCAATCGATGTTTTCATTATCCCATAGATCCTTGTGTTGTTTTCTTCACATTTTCCTATGATCTTTCTTCCCAATCACATTCAATCTTTAGTTCCAATCAGGCTCAAATGTTCATGATGACCAATGAGTGAGCTATATCTCCCTCTTCACATATTTATGTGTTGAATCCTTAATTATTATGGTTGAGAGAATATTGTTAAGAGCTTATAATAATCAAGCTCAAATTGTTATGTTCACATTCTCACCCCAATAATTAGGAAAGATTTTGAAAGTTACCATATGGGTGAGTGATCATTGTGTTATAAAAATATAATATTATTGGAAAATTCAATGCTCTCTTTCCTAATATGGAAAAAGGGAATGATATCTCTTCTTTGTTCACATTCCTCTTAGAAATAGAGTTTAAGATTAAAAAAACTAAGGTAGTGTTGTCATGCAAATGTGCAACAAGAAAATTCCCAATTTTCAAGCATGACAACCATACCCTACCCGAAAATTTTACTCAAAGGTCATCTTGAGCCCTCCTTCATATCACCCTAATCCTTGAGTCAATGTTTCCATAGGTGATTTAGGGGTACCCAGTCACTCCAAGTACTTTCAAGACAAGATCCATCAAGACAAAATTTTTGACAAGCTTGGAAAGGGTCCTTTTCTGGACTTCCTAAGGTCAAAAGCGCACCTCTCCTGAGAAAAATGAAGGACCCAAATCCATCATAGAGGTGTATCAGAGAGATAATTACATTGTGAAATAATTTTTGAAGGCTTTGGGAAGTTTCACAAGTCTTGGAGTAGTTTCAGCAAAAGTGGGTCTTGGAGGCCTAGGTAGTGCACATTACGAAAACAACCCTTGAGCTTCACGGCGATTTCGAGAGCTCTAAAGGTGTTAGGATTCAAAAAAAATATCTTCAGAAAGGTAATTTAGATCCCTACAAGATGGTGGAATAATATTTTTCACAACACCTAGGTGTATCATGTTGTTGGTTGTCAAATAAGGACTTTATTGAAAGCAACAGTTAGGGGAAAAAGCCCTCCTCTTTAATGGGAGAGGTTCCCTTATTAAAGGCAAAAACTTATTTACAAATGTACAACATGTATTTTTAATTAGGAATTCTAATATCATGAAAGTGTTATAATATAACGTATCATCAATACAAAAATATGGAAGAATTAAGGAATGGGAGGAGGAAGAATAACACTCTCAGAAATATAGATAACAAAATAATTCCTTACTAACGCCATAAGAGAATCATATAGAATAGAATAATTTGAATTTAAGACCATAGATGCTATTTCATAGACACAAATTTATAGAGATGACATCCATAAGAATACAAAGCTTCTTGAATTAAAACAGAGACTTAATGATTCAATAATTTTAAACGGATAGCAATGAAAGAACAAGAGTAGGTGGAAACAGAAGAGAGATCCTTTTGTATTGATAAAATTTTACTCCTTTTAAAATTTAAAAAATAAATAGAGTTTTGGCCTTGAAAATGGTGCAAAGAGCCCATTATATAACTTATAAATTAGTTACACTTGGTAATTGTTTCTTTTAACTAAAATGTTAATTAAGGAAGTGCTTGACACAAGATCCTTAATTAATTACAATGATCCTGAGTGATAATAATGGAGTCCTCAACTTCTGGAATCCGTAGTGCAACAGCAATGGTAGTAGCATTAGGTTTAGCAATCAGCTCCCAGTGCACATTAGACAATTCCTTGGTGTTAGGGTTAAAGTGAGCCCCGCAGTGAGCACAAAGTGTTTCGGCACATTGTACTGAGATTGGGAAACCCGTAGTATACGCAAGGCCATTGTCATTGATCATTTATACCATGGGGGAAGGATTAGGGCTAGTCAATCTATTCCAGAAATCACCAAAATCCAAGTGTCAAACCTCACTATCCCCGATATCGGAACAGAGGACTCAAGCGGTGAAACATGTTCTTGACCTTAGAATTTAATCTTCATATTTGTAACATGTTGGGAAACAACCTTCACAGATCAAATTCACAATGAAAAATGTAAAGGGAATGGGAGCATGAGCAGATGGTCTTAATTGCAGGGATTCGAGTGAATGATAACAAGTGAGCAGTGTGCCAAATGCGTAGAGGGTAGTCCCATTAAATAGTCGTTTAGGAGAGAGAAGGTCATAAATGTGCATTAAATTCATATGCACCGACTCAAAAAAGCAAAGAATTGGGAAGAGTGGCAAAAACGCCCGATGGTCTTTGATACATTTTGAGACATGGGGACACGAAGACCCGACGTGGCCGATGTGGGCAAAGCAGGCCAAATGAGCATAGGCAGTTCAAAAACTTGGAAACGTGAGGGACGCGAGGGACGTGAAGACATGATTCGGCCGATGCGTAAGATGCGTGCAAAGCGAGGATAGAGGGCACAGACACTTTTGGGATAGATGGGACAAAAGTACGCGATAGACCAGATGTGGCCGACGCAGATTGGGAACAAAAGCCCAAGTGAACTTGGAACAAATGGACCAAAAAGTTATGACAAAACCAAAAGTTAAAAGATTTTCAGGAAAAGTGGCGATCGAGGAACAAGAGGTCCGATAAACTTGGGACATATGGGACAAAAATGTTTGACAAACCTGCAAATCACTAAAATGACTCAAAAAACATGAATTTTCCCTAACTCCTCAACTTTTCTCTTCACTAGAACATCATAAAAGGGTGTTAACTCAAAATTTTCAATTTTTTGACTTTCAAAAGAGGGGAAATTTTGAGAGGACAAATAATTGGCTCTTTCTGGGGATGACTTGGCTAGATTAAAAGAATGAGATAAGGTAAGAAATCTTAGAAAGCTAGGGAAGAAGACCAATGCCTTATCCATTGGGCCACAGAGTCAAAAAGCAAACCAATATAGAAGACAACACAAATAGGGAAAGGAAACACACCGAAGCAAGGGAAAGGAAACACACCCTATACATAATATACAAAGATATCTCCTATTCACCTAGACTTGAACAATTTCAGTGTACTACCCACTATAAGGAAGTGGGAGAGAGGAACCATCCATGTAATCAAGATAGAAAGAATTCTCACCAGCAAAGTGCTTGATTTTGAAAGGACCGAGCCAAAGAGAATCAAACTTACCATGGCTTCCTCGAGGCTCATGTCTTTTATCCCACAACAAAACAATGTCTCTAACTTTGAAATCCCTAGAATTGGCCTTCTTATCAAACAAAGATTTTACCTTCTTCCTGGTGGGGTAGATATTGTATCAACAACCTGACCTATCTTCATTCAACTTATGAAGATACATGATCCATTTATCTAAAGAATCATTAAAGCTAGTGTCTTCAATGGCCTTCCTTAAATACAAAGCTGGTAGCTCCACCGTGACTCGGTAATTGAACTTCCACACCATACACCACTTGAAAAGGGGACATTCCATAACTCTTTTAGGTGTAATCCTATCTACCCAAAGAGCATCATAAAGTTTCTCGTGCGCCTTCCTCGAGATTCATTAACCAGCTTCCTTACTATAGCCACTAGATTTTTATTTGTTGATTCTACTGTCCATTCCCTTGAGGATAATAATCTTAAGAGTGAGCCAGGGAAATGCCATATCCATAACAAATCCATCATCTCAAAGAAAGAAAAATTTGAAGCGTTATCAGTCCACAATCTTGTTTGGTACACCAAACATCACCAAGATGTTTTCTTTGATAAAATTACATACTACTTGTAAGTAGTATTTTTACTGGAATGGTTTCCACCCACTTAGTGAAGTAATTCATGGTAGTCAAGACATGAGTATGTCTTGCACTTGAAGATGGGTTGAGTGTTCTAATGAAATCTAAACCCCATTGTTGAAAGGGCTCTTCAATCACAATTGGTTTAAGTAGCGGAAGCCAACTTGGTCTACCTACAAAGGTCCTGACATGCTTCGCATTTATCAACCCATTTTGATGCATCTTTAAACAAGGTAGTCCAATAGTATCCAAAGACACAAAGAATCTTGTGGGCGTAATGATAGATGAGTAATGGCCTCCACATGCTTGATCATGAAAAGCCGAGAAAAGCTTCTTTTGTTTTCTTTGTCAACACATTTCAGAAATCTTCCATCCATTCCACGTTTGAACAAAGAATTCTCCCACAACACATACTTTGGGCTGATCTTAACTTGATAGCTCTCTTCTCCTTGGTAGTCAAGTTAGGGGACACTCACCATAGGTGAGAAAATGTGTGATATTAGCATACCATTCATCACCAAGCTAAGAAATAAACAATAGGAATATCAACTTCCTCCTTGGATAATTCATGACTAGCTCCTTCAAAGAATGAGTTCACACAAGCCTTTACCCCCGAACTAGTTTGGTTGTTCGATGTCAATATCATATTCTTGAACCTTTGCTACCCAATTTCCTCTCTTAGTTCCAAATTCTTGCTTTGTAAGAATAGAATTGATGGTGGTATCGGCACAAGTACCACAGAGTGAGAGTTAAGAATATAAAAATGAAACCGCTTGACAACTTTAACCACTGTAAAAGCATGTTTCTCCATCATCATGTATTTCAACTCGTGATTTTTAAGAATGTAGCTCATGAATACAATCGGAGTTCATGATCATCGAAATCTTTTTGAGTCATTTACAGTCAACCAAGTGCTTTATGTGGCATAGTAATAAATAATAAAATCCTTGCTAAAATTTGGACATGCTAAGATATCGTTTTAGCAATAGCCTTTTTAATACCTTCAAAGGATTCTTTACCTTTAGAGGACCAGCCAAACGTTTGTTTTCCTTTCATCATTTTAGAGATATTCAAAGTTAGCTCTGTAAAATTGGGAATGAATCTTCTTAGGAAGTTGATCTTACCGAAAAAAATACACTCCTTCTTACTTGTGGGAAGAGGAATCTCATTCTTGAATAGCTTGAACTCGCTCAAGATTAATTTGGATTCCATCTTTAGAGACAACATGTCCCAACAATTTTCCCTCCGTAACACAAAAGATAGATTTCTTGGGATTCAAAGAAACCCCATGTTCTCTCGCATTTCAAGAGAACTATTTCCGAGATGATGAAAATGATTTGCTCTAGTTTTAGAAAATACATAAATCAGTCATCTAGATACACAAAATACATTTCCCTTTCAAACTTCCAAAATCAAGTCCATAGCTCTTTGAAAAGTGGCACCGACATTAATGAGTCCAAAAGGCATCCTCTTGTAGGAAAAATTACCCCAAGGGGTGGTGAAAGCAATCTTGTGTTGATCATGGTATTAACTTCCACTTGATTATGCCTTGAGAATCCATCAAGCATGGACAACATTTTAGAGCCCGTAACAGCTTTGCAAAACTTGATCCATCATGGGTAGAGGGTAGTTGTCTTTTAAAGAGGCCTAATTTAGATTCCTGAAGTCAACAAAGATACGAATCTCACCATTTTTCTTCCTGATAGGAACAATATTGGCAATCCATGTCGAATGGTGAATGGGAAAAATAATTTTAGCCTTCAATAACTTCTGTATTTCCTGAAAAATGGTGTCAGCAATCTTCGATTATACTACCTTTGCTTTTTCTTGAAGGGTTTAATCCCAGGTTTGAGAGGGATGAAATGCTGCATTTCCTTTGGTTGGAAAGCTTTTAGGTCCTCATATGAATATGCAAGAACATCCCTATACTTTTTTAAGAGGTTCACCACCTTCTTCTTTTCTTCTTGCATACAACATTTCCCAACGTTCACCATTTTGGGGTCAGCAACACTCCCAATGTTAACCTTTTCATACTCAGCGGATTTCCACACTCTAGTAGAAGCTTTAGAATTAACATACATGTCATGTTTATCAAACAATTCCTCCAAACTCACCAACCCTTTAGGAATCTTGTTACCTTTGAGTTTGATGCACCCATCTTGATCTGTCTCCTCTTTGACACCCTCCTCATTGGGAGATACACTCTCACGAGGCAAATTATCACTTCCTTCAAAGTACAATTGTTCAAAGTTATCCCTGAGCTCCAAGAAAGAAAGCAAATGTTGATCATCGTTGAAGATTTTCCAATTACTTGCATTATCAGGCACACTGGGCCTATGGATCATTTCAATGGTAAATTTATCTTGAGAGAAATCAGGGTGAGGTATCAACAATGATCCTGAGACTGCTAGTGAATCGGCCCTGGTGTTCTTTTCTCTCGATAACTTCAATGGAGAAGGCATCAAGAAATTCAATAGAATCCCAAACTTGATTCCGTAATGCTTCAACCTTCTATTCTTTACTTGAAAAAGGTCTCTGACTTGTTTAACAACTAGTTCTGCATCTCCACGAGCCAAGATTCTTCACACCTTTTTATTTTGCCACATTAAGTCCAAGAATGAGGGCTTCATACTCTATATTATTGGTATTTTCAAACTATAGCTTGAATGAGAAAGGATGAATCTTTCCTTCAGGAGATATCAACACCACACCTACTCTAGAACTAGCCGAGGAGTAGCTTCCATCAAATTCTAGATTCCAAACACCATTAGGATCATGAAGTACTTTGTTGGGAAGCTGAGTTTCCTCTGGAGACATAATCATATAGTTACCATGTCCAATGTCCTCATAGAGTATCTGGGATTTGGGATCATCCATTTTTTACACAATATACTCTAATTGCTTCTCAGGCAAAATACTTCTTCATCTTTCCATTGATTGGTATGAGGGCATGTGACCAATCCATTTGAATCTCTCCTCCCACATCCTTACAAAAATTCCTACTTAACAGCATACCATATAAAGGAGGGATATCTGCTACTAGGATAGTAGCCAAAACCTTCTTCTCTGGTAAAGTGGCAAAAGCTACTTGTGCATCTTTAATCCTTCCGACCAAGGGCACCTCCTTACTCTCCATAGAATAGTAGGATCCATAAGTGCGTGTGAGAGTAAGACCCAAAGCATGAGCCACTTTGGTAGGCATTACATTATTTGATGCTCCTAAATCTATGACACAGTTGCTTGAGTTTATGGCCTGCTATAAGAAGAGTCACATAAAACAATTTGATCTTCTCATTAGGTGAGGTGACTGTAGCTACAAGGTTGGGTTGGGGTGTAGAGGATGGAGTAGGAAAAAGGCCTTTAGAGGTGGTTTTGGAATGGGAATTGACAAAGTGGACCATTTTGGAAAAGGCTTTAAGATGAGTTTGATAATACTCAACCTTTGAAATTTGAACCTTTGTCTTCTTAAGGTGATCAATGATATCAAAAGACCCAGAGAGGTGGATGGGCTATCATCACTAGGAATCTTAGGCTTATCGGTTTAGGAGCTAGAGAAGAAAAATGCTTTAGCAAAGTAGTATTAGGAAAAGAAGAATTAGCAGAACTCACCTTCTGTGTGGATGCAGTGGGAATATGAGATCCTCTTCTTGTAATAACAGGGATAGTCGTGGGAGGATCCTTGGATCTCTTAGTGGGATGTATCACTTTCTCTTTCTTATTTGTTTTCTCCCGAGTCATGACATCATATGATTTGCTATTCATATCTCGCTACTACTTCATCATAATCATCCTCTTCATCAACACCTTCAGTGGTGAAGAAATTAACTCGAGATCCCTCAAGTTCCTCCAGTTGTTCATCAGCCTCTTCTTCAGGTTCTTGAAAATCTTCATTAATCTCCTCATCTTCAGGTTCTTCAACCTCACAAGTTGTGTTAACAGGGACCTTGATGGGTGGCCCTCAATTGCCAACCTTATCTCGAGAGGAAGGTAAATGATTTATAGGCTGATAATTCCTCCTTGAAACATCTGCATAAGGAGCATGCTGAGCCAATTATTTCTTGATGGCAATGAGGTCATTTGCAAGCTTTTGTACTAATGGATCTGTATTAGCTCTAGGAGGAGAAGAAGAGGAAGAAGAAACTCTAGATTTGGAAGGATCTCTTTTCAACTTACCAGACATAATCAAGTCATCTTCAACACTAACAACTAATCTCTGATCCTCATCCAATGTTGCAAGGTTGGCCCTTCTCAATGCGTAACTAACCTCGGAAATTGAGCATTTAGGAAGAAACATTTTTTGAATTTGATCTATAGGCCAATGAGTGTCTGTGGGATTTTTTAATCAACTTGTTGAATCGCCACAAATTCCCTCATGGGTTCTTGTGATTCTTTCTTTATTTGAGAAATCAGGGCCAAAGAAAGCATGCACATCCTCTCGCAGTTTGAAGCGGTTCTCAAACCTTGTTCTCATCATGGTCCAACTGGTAATGGCCCCAACAGAAGGTGATAAAACCAATCCACCGCATTATCTTGCAAAGTTTCTTCAAAAATCATCATCGAGACATCTTCATGTTCAACTCCAGAACTCCACACACAACTATGAAGGTTGCAATATGTTCATCAGATGCACCTTTGTCACCTCTGAACTTGGGAAGTTCTTCTGTTACCCCGGGTAACTCATGCAAAGGCTAAGGAAGGGCGAGAGGCCCAACATGATGGCCCCAAGGTAATGAAACTCCCATCCTTGGAAAGACTTCTTGAAGGGGAATTGAAACACCAGCAAGAATCAAAGCGTGGAGATTAGGGCTAGGTTGCTTTGGAGGGATACCACTTATAGGGGTTCTATCTTCAATAGGAGGAGTGCTTGTAGAATGAGTTCTTCTATTTCTTCCTATTGAAGGAAGAGGGAAACCTTGTTGCTCCAAGAGTTGAAACTAAGAATCTTCAATACCAAGGGCCCTCCTGCCACGAGTAAACCATAGAGTCGCCAGATCAAAGAATGATCAAGAAATTGTTCATAAAACTAGAATACGTTCAAAACGAATCCCCAATGGAGTCGCCAAAAACTGTTGGTTGTCAAATAAGGACTTTATTGAAAGCAACAGTTAGGGGACAAAAAGTCCCTCCTCTTTAATGGGAGAGGTTCCCTTATTAAAGGCAAAAACTTATTTACAAATGTACAACGTGTAGTTTTAATGAGGAACTCTAATATCATGAAAGTGTTATAATATAACAGATCATCAATACAAAAAGATGGAAGAATTAAGGAATGGGAGGGGGAAGAATAGCACTCTTAGGAAATATAGATAACAAAATAATTCCTTACTCACGCCATAAGAGAATCATATAGAACAGAATCATTTGCATTTAAGACCATAGATGTTATTTCATAGACACAAAGTTCTAGAGATGACATCCATAAGAATACAAAGCTTCTTGAATTAAAACAGACTTAATGATTCAATAACTTTTAATAGATAGCAATGAAAGAACAAGATTAGGTGGAAACAGAGAGAGAGAGATCCTTTTGTATTGATAACTTTTTACTCCTTTTACACTTTCAAAAATAAATAGAGTTCGCCCTGAAAATGGAGCAAAGAGTCCATTATATAACTTACAAATTAGTTACACTTGGTAGCTGTTTCTTTTAACTAAAACATTAATTAAGGAAGTGCTTGACACAAGATCCTTAATTAATTAAAAGCTTTGAATGATAACAATTCCTCAACTTAAATCCATAAGGCGAAGTGATCCAGGTTTAGACATCTCCTTGTGCACATCGATATCCTTTAATTGAGCCCCGCATTATAATGTCAACACATTGTAATGAGATAAACAATGCAGATGAAGGCCATCATTATCATTTGTGCCATGGGGGAAGGATTAGGGCTAACATTCCGAAATCACCAAAATCAAGTGTCGACTCAATCCCCGATATCGAGTGAGAAAGCGGTGAAACATGTTCTTGACCTTAAAATTTAATCTTCATATTTGCAACGTTAAGGAAACAACCTTCACAGATCAAATTCGCAATGAAAAATGCAAAGGGAATGGGAGCACGAAGCAGACGGTCTTAATTGCAGGGATTCGAGCGAATGATAACAAGTGAGCAGTGTGCCAAATGCGTAGAGGGTAGTCCCATTAAATAGCTATTTAGGAGAGAGAAGGTCATAAATGTGCATTAAATTCATATGCACCGACTAAAAAAAGTAAGAATTGGGAAGAGCGGCAAAAACTGGCCCGGATGGTCTTTGGTACATTTGGGACATGGGGATGTGAAGACCGACATGTGGCGATGCAGCGTCTGCAAAAAATAGGTGCCAATGAGCATGAATAGTTCAAAAACTTAGAAATGTGAGGGACATAGAGACGTGATTCAGGCCAACTTATGCGATGCGAGTAAAGTGGGGATAGAGGGGCACGTGACGCTTTTGGGACAAATGGGACAAAAGTACATGATAAACCCGATGTGGCAATCAGGGAATAGAAAGCCCAAGCGAACTTGGAACAAACAGACCAAAAAGTTCCAACATAACTAAAAGTTAAAAGATTTTTTTGGAAAGCGGTCGATCGAGGAACAGAAGGTCCAAAGAACTTGAGACATACAGACAAAAATGTCCGATGACCATGCAAATCACCAAAATGACTCCAAAAACATGAATTTTCACTAACTCCTCAACTTTTCACTTCACTAGAACATCATAAAAGGGTGTTAACTCAAAATTTTCAATTTTTACTTTCAAAAGAGGGGAAATTTTGAGAGGACAACACATGTATACAACCAATTTTTAACACACATCCTTCAAGTAAGAAAAATCTTATTTTTTAGGGGTTGTAGGAAGAATCGAGGATGATACCACCACCATTGGATTTATAAGGTCATTTTCAGGTGGAATCATATAAAATTTCATCAAAAAAATCCTTTAGGAACTCAAGTTATGGTCTCGACAAGTCACTCTCCAAGGCACAAGCTTCAACAGTTAGTCATTTTTTGGGTTGGAAATCCAACCAATGGGAGAGTGGAGCAATTTTTTGCACCAAATACCAAATATTTGGTGTAAAAGGTGTAAGAAAATGTGACCCTACCCAATTTGGGCCATTTTACCCTTCACATGACCACAGCTTCACTCTTTCTCATAAGTTAAGCCCACGGCTCCATTTCCCAACCCCTACTCCGTGCAATCACGCTTCGCCACTTGTCAAGCTAGGGTGAGGGAAAATTTTTGTGTCCCATGTGCACCAAATATTTGGGATGGTTGGGACAAAAACTCCCCATCCCTCCCATTTAAGCTCTTGGTCACCCATGTGCCCCCAGAAGCTTCTTTAAAGTGTTTTTTCAAGCCCCTTTCTCATCCTCAACGAAAATCACGCTCCGCCATGTGGCCTAATGATGATAGGGTGCATTTTTTTGAACAAGTGAACCAATAAATTGGTGAAAGTGAGTGCACAAAAGTTTGAGCTATTCTAAAACTTTAAAAATGCAAAAAATTCTAATTGTTGTGCTGCTCTAGCTACTTCTTCACGCATGCACACATTTTCTTCAACTATAGGATCCAATCCCATTTATGCTACTACTTCTGCAAGCCTTCTCAACACCTTCATAATATTTTCACCATCATTCCATGTTTCTAAAACAATTAAACAAAGGTTTTTCAAGAAAAATCCATGATCAAGAGCTGTTTCAAACCCTAGGGCACAAAATGAGAAATTGCTCATATCTCCCAAACCGTGCATCGATCCCCATGAAATTTTGAGAAAATTTTCCTCATCCAAACACCTTAAAGCTGAAAAAGACAAAATTTTGAAAGAGTTACATGTTTTTTAATGGAATCCATCTAAAAAATTTTCCCTAGAGTTTTCTTTTTCATTTTCTCATCAAACCATGAAGCAGATTGAGCTAAGAATATGAACATAGACTAAAGAGAAAAAACCCGTAGAGAATCCACAGATTTTTGGTCAATTTGAGACCCAAAGGTGAGCTTCAAAAATAGTAAGTGCCATTGGTTTTCACTTTCCATTTTTAGTAAGTTTCAAAAATGGAAAAATCCCTAGAAGGAAGAGTAGTGAAAATCACAAAAATCAAAACTAGGACATACGGGTTAGAAAAAGTCAAAAAGTGAAAAAGCAAAAAGCAAAAAAGCAACTTTCCAAAATGGAAAGTGCTTAAAATTGACCCTAAGGCATTGGTGACAAACCTAGAACATGAAGGAAACAATTTGGTGAAAGAAACATGACCAAAAAGCACACTACCGAAAATAGCAACTCCTGGGACCAATATTCTAAAAATAGCAATTTTCGGCTCTAGTTGTAGAAATTTGCTACCATCTTCATAGTAAATTATGTCACTGATTTTTTTCATCCTTGTGGGATTGCAAGATGATTCTAAGGCTCAAAAAAGCATTGATAACTTCATATTGGTCTTGGAAGCATCGTCTTGAATTCAAGTGTGCTCAAAAGTAATGCAAGGCATCACAAGGCGTAAAGCAGATGAATTCATCTTCATCACTCAGAGAGTTGGGTGATTCAAAATGAGTTTGTCGAGAGAGTTCAATGAATTGTAGTGGCTCATCAATCAGGTATCAAGGAGGATCATCATGAGCAATGCTCGTGTTCGTCTCAAGCTCACATTGAGAAGTCCTGAAACAATGTTTCTCAACACTCATTTCGTGACCCGAGATGTCTGAGAATCATGCAAAAGGAGGAATTGTGATCATCGTAGCAGAGGAAAAAGTGTTCAAAATGCATTTCATCAAAGTTTTTTGATAAGTACAACAATGGGGCTATGTAGAAAAAGTCATCAGAGATTGATTTCAATCCTCAAACTTCTTCGAGTGGACCTCGGTGAGCAATGCCTGTGGCCACCAAGGTGATAATTCAACAAGTGTTTCTAAACACTCAATTCGAGGTGTCCGGGAATCATTCAAAGGAGATTTCTCAGGTGAAATAGTTCAAGGATTTAAATTTCACTACATTGGAGCATCTCACCGATTCACCAATGGGGTTGATCTACACCAGAGGTAGAGTGTTCCTCATCCACACTTCAAAGCATATTCTTCTCTCTCCTTCTCCCTTTCTCCCTCTTCTTTCTCTCTCCATTCTAATTCTTCATTGGGCCTCATCATTGTATTTTGTCTTATTCACTTAAGTGACCTATTTTAATATTGTAAAAGTATTTTCTCAAAATTATGAGAGAAATACTTAATTTAATGAAAAGTGAAAGGTCACAAGTGGAATAGGAATACGAAGAGTCATGTGAGGGAGATGAGAGGTCAATTCAAATTGTATAAATTGGGATGGCTTCTCCATTCCAAAGGATTCTAGATTTTGAAGACTTCTACTTTGTGGCAATATTGGATTGTGTTTGTTGGACTTTGTGTCACAAATATACATGAAATAAAGCTACAATTTCTTCCACTTTCTTCCTTTCCCGTGCTTTGTGTACAACTTGTGTAAATGTCAATCAAGGAATAGAGTTTATGCTTTCTAAGATGTATGAATGTGTGCAACTTTATATGCATGGTTTCCTCTCATCGTTGACATGATAAGCATGGTTGTTATAAGCATCTCATGGTTCTTTTATTTCCCTCCTTTATACACTTTGTAAGCATAGTGACACAAGAGCTTTGTATCTTTGATAGATGAATCTAAGAACTTGGTGTCTCAAATTGTCCATCTCACTAGATAGCTTCATTATGTTTCCTCTATATTGAATGTTGTATTACTCTGGTTATTGGGTGTGAAATCTATAATCTACTCACGGCAATAACTTTCCCTTCCTAATTTCCCTCCTTCTCCCTAACTCGCTGTAATTTCCTCCCTTGTACCCCCATACAAGCACTTTGCCACAGGTTTAGTGGAGTGTCCCTGTGTGATCCCCAACCTATTTGGCCAACCCACAACATTTAGATTAGTAACATTAAATAATGGGAGTTGCACCATTTAATGTAGAGGGACGTAGCCCCATGAACGTTGGTGGAGACACCTAATTTTCATACCAACAAATTTTCTCACCAAAAGTAGAGATCAATAAAGAGGTCCTTTGGGAAGGTAATATCTCATTGGTGAAAGAGATGAATAATTTTGATTCTCATGCCCCGATAAGCTCAATTGTGTTTTCATCCACCTTTGAAATTTTTTCTCCCATTTGGTCTCATACCATAACCTAGAGGTGTGATGGTCTAAAGGAGGCCATTGCTGATTTGAAATCTTGTGAAGAAAATGCATCATGAATTTTAGAGGGTCTTGGCACAAGCATGTAGGAGCTTGGTACTCCTTTCCTTAATGAGAATACTTCTTTAAAAGATCTTTATAATTCATTTCAAGAATTGGTTCGAGTTTAAAATTGGCGATCCTTTATCCTTCATTGGTGATACTCGAAACCATTGCAGATATTAGAGGTTCCATCTCTAATACTATAAGGAATCATGAGAAGTGGTTCAATCAATGCAGAAATCTCAATGTTATCCCTAAGACTTGGCTCAACACATTGGAGCATGTGAACATCCCAAAATTTGAGAAGGTTTCATTTATAGTTTCCAAATTCATTAAGATGGTCAAGGGTCAAATCTTCATCATTGGAGATCTTCCACGGAAGCCAACTAGAGTTGATTCTTCATCAGAGGAGGCTTCTTCATCAAGTAGTTGATCAAATTACTTGTTCTCCTCTCCCTTGCTATCTCTTTCTTATCTCCCCTTTCTAATTCTTCATTGTGTGTAATCATGAAATTTTTCTTTTCCACTTAAGTGACTTTATAATGTTGCATTGTATAGTCCCTTTTGATTTATAAAAAGGGGACTTATTTTCTCACTTATAAGGAAGATGAAAATTCACAAGTGGAATAAGAACATGAAGGGTCATGCGGGGGGTAGATGAAGAGTTAAATTTTAAATCTATAAATTGAGGTGACCTCCTCACTTCAAAGGGGATGGTTATTGTTGTTTTATATCTCTCATTTTCTCCATAGAAACAAAGTAGATGATTTCTTCCATTTTCTAGTCTAATGCATTCCTCTCCATCTCAACTACACTCCATGAGCATGTAATTGTTGAATATAATGTAATGAGACTTTTTACTTTTTTTTTTTTGTCTTGTTCCTTATTCTATGTGAATGGTGTCTTCTCATTGAAATCATGGGTATAATCCATTTTAAAACAATAAACCCTTATGTAATGTTTTTTTCTGTAAAACCCTCCTTGCTATTCTCTTCACATCTCTCTCCCCCAAGATTTTTCCTCCCTTATAACATCTACAAGAATTTTTCCACAGGTGTAGGGAAGTACCCTTGTGTGATCCTTGGTTGAAAGACCACCCCGATTGTTAGAATAGTGTAAATATTCCTTATTTTCAATAAATGGAGCCACCCCATTCAAGAAGAGGGACCTAGTCCTAGAGTATTGGTGAGAGTTCCCTAATTTACCCATGTGAAAAATTATTTCACCAATAAGTAGATATCACATGATAGGAGAACAATGTGTAGTTTGAGCACTTTTGGAATAGTGGTGATGTCAACAATACATAGGGGTGCCAATAACCCAACTAATTTTTTTATGCAGAAATCCTTACACTAAAGGGGTTTAGGGGTTTGAGAAGAGTTTACAGAGTCATTTTGAAGGTGATAAAAGAAGACCAACATACATCAACACACATTCCTAGGAAAATGAAGCACTCAAGAAGTTCCATACCCAAATTTTAAGTGGGTGCAAGACAATACAAAAGGGTTAGAACCATACCGATGATATTGATTGAAGTATTTGGATTTGACCAGGCTTAGTTTAAAATCACATTTTCAAAGGCAAAGCATTTCCAATTCTAGATCTGTTTGTTCCTACACTTAGATCACCCGAGTCCTCCATATCCACACAAAATCAGCGAAGTACACTCTCTCTTATGTTTTAAAATTTGTTAGGTCACTTGTCACTTTGAAACATGTTAATCTAATTTGTGAAATTAATTTTGGAATTCAATTAAATTAGAATAACCACTTGTAACATTATTCATCCTTTTTATACATCTTAAATAAACATTCTTAAATTAAAAAGGTAAAATTAGAAATTTACTATGTTCAATACATCTTACCGTGTGGAAACCAACCCTACCTATTTTAGAATTCCTATCATATGGATGTAAATATGTGCTTTTGCTTCTCCTGTATTTTGTCCATTGACATTTCTATTTTGTATTGAGCGGAGCAAGCCTTTGGATTCTTCAAGAAGTGATTTTTCCTTCCTTGGGTCGGGGTAAGTGTCCTTATGTGTTTGTCATATTTGGGGATCCATTGGAATCTCCGCATGTTCCAAGACTTTTTATTTTCTTTGCAATTTTGTAATGACTTAAATAATACCAATCTCTTTAGGCACCATATTTATCATTTTAACATTGCACAATTGTTTTTCTTTTCTTTGTTTCTCTAATACAGGATAATATTTTGTGTTATGTTGCACATGCACCCTACAATATGTGCAAAACACTTCCCACTCTAGATTCAAAGGAAAATTTCATGTAATGTGATTTGGTTCTCCACAAAGATAGAAAAACACTCCTTGACGCCGAGGTTGGGATCCAAACCTCATTTGTTGGTAATCACCTTGGTAACTCCTCTTATTATACACCATATGGACTCTGCGAGGTGTTCCATCCTTGGATTGGTCCTTGATATCCTCCATAGCATGTTTGAGGCATACGTGTGTTCCATATAGATAGTTTTATAGGGAAGAAGGTGCCCAACTCATATTATTTGTGGATATAGAAGGGCCCAACTTGTACTAGATTGTGGAGATTGAGGTATACATTATGGGTTTGTCTACAATGAAGAAATATCCCACTTTGTGCATTTGGTTGAGGAGAGGCTACCATCTTTATTTCTCGGAGCAAAAGTTGCA
Source organism: Taxus wallichiana var. yunnanensis (assembly GCA_018340775.1). NCBI lineage: Eukaryota > Viridiplantae > Streptophyta > Pinopsida > Cupressales > Taxaceae > Taxus > Taxus wallichiana. The sequence goes on from CM031242.1 coordinate 800,710,562, forward strand.
TTTTAACAACCAATTACATTTGTACTATAAAGACATTCCTAGTAACTTCTTCCTTAAAATCTATCAAAGCCCTACAGTTCTTAACTTCATGTGTAGTAGCTTTGAAAAATCTACATATCACATTGTAAGGCTATTTAACATAGTGTTATATAAGGTGATAATAGCAAAGTGAGTGTCCCCATATCATACATACTTTGCAATACTCTCCTCATCCCCTTGACTTTGTCTTTGTGCAGTCATTTTTGTGATGCCCGCGTCTCCACATCCCGCATAGTATATACCGAGCCTTTGTTTTACCTCTCCTATAGTTTCTCTAGTATACATATTACTATGTCTAATTTTACTTAAATTTTATGGCTGGTCATACTAATTTATCCATATTCCTTAATTGTCTCCACTCGGATAGATGATTCAATAACCTTTAATTTTGTTTGGACTTGTGTTTGTACAATTACAAACTTGATCTTGTTGTGCAATCCATCAAAAACCAGTGGATTTACTTCATTCATAAAAAAAAATTTGGATTTCTTCATCACATCAAAGAACCTCATGTCACATTCCACGAAAACTCCCCGGTCTCTACTTCATCTCCTTAAAATCCTTAATAGTCCCCCTACACATTTCTTTCTTTTGAGTTCTTCTGTGAGTGCATTCCACACATCCCGCAAGTTTGTGCAATAATATTTATAGAGTATATAAAAGCCAATTCTCTTCTATGTAGTTCCCTTATGAGTTCACACTTCTTTGTGGTATCATCTATGACCCCCTTTTCTCCTTAACACGTATCACAAGTTAACATGTGATGCTCAAGGTCAATGCAGACCCATTATAAGGCTACAACATTGTGAAAGGATTCGAATAATGAGTCATCTTTCCTCTTGTTCCCAACTAAATTCTTAGTTGACTTTGTGTAGTAGTATAACTCGTGCTCAATTGGATTTACTTGCACACTTGGTTGATTGATAATCACATTATTACTATACTAGCCTTATTGGATTCTAGCTTCTCTTCTTCTCGATTCCTTATTTTCTAGGAAGTTAACTCAATATTTTGGGCTTACTATAATCACTAAATCATGCAATTAATATGTACATCTAGCCTCTAAATATGTCATTTATATGCATGATTCCTAAGAAATAGAATTACTCATTAACACCCTTTTACTTTGCTTTGACATTACTTTTATCCTTTTCATCTTTATTGTTTGTTGTTTCGATTGATGACTTAAAGTTTCACATACTAGTCGACATCCTACTTAGCTCTAATTTCACCATCCGACCTTTTGAGCACTATGTATAAGACCACCCATTAGGGACAAGAGTGCTCGGCGTTGTTGTCCCCTCTAAGCACCTTTTTCCTCTCTCGTATCTTTTTATGATCTTTCAAATGTTACTTATTTCTTGTCTTCTTTTATCACCCTTGTCTAGCCTTTCACTTGTTAATGACGAAAATTAAGTAAATTAATCATATATATACATGTCTTATTTAACCTCATTAGGGGGAAATCATTCAAGAGGCACATACATCTACAAGGAGCTAATATTTTCTATCTACTACATCAAGGACTGCATAACAGGGCAATTTTGAATTCCATACTACACATTTGCATTGGGAAAAAGTAGTTGTAGCCCACTATCTCTTTGTGCAAGTCGTACTAGGGCATCCTAGCTCAAGGGACACCATTCCAATCACACACACACACACACGTAAACTACATCGAGTCTTAAATGTAGTGTAATGCTTGATAACAATCACATTAAGGTGACTGTAGAGGTCATCCGCTCAAGCATATGCATTATTTAATCATCTAATGTGTGCTTGAGTATTGTACAAATAGCTAGTGTTTGTTTTACATGTACAAGTGTGAAAAATCGTAGGTACATCAAATCTGATGCGACATTCAACAAGCTAAAAATGACAAGAATTAACATGGAAAGAATTAGATTATGAGCTATTTCGTAGACACTAGCACCTGAACAAACACTAGCGCCTTAGGCATCCCCTGTTTCATTCCATGTGCTCATATCCCCGAGATCATCACATATCATTTTCATAATTAGAGCTTACACAATCCAGATACGCCTTTCTAGATCAATCTCCAATCCAAAATCGGTCTAGACCTACTGATTTGAGCCAATTTGAGCCATTCTACAAACCCTATCTATCACTCTTTCTTGTATTTACTTTGCTTGATCTTGCATGTTTACTGTTTTATCTATTTGATCACTAGTGTCCTTTTCTTAGATTTAAATTTATTAAATCACTTACAAAACTATTTTTGATAGACTACTTGTTCCTTTCACACTTTTATCTTATTACAATCCTACGCAATGAGGGTTTCACAATGATAACTTTATTTCCATGGTAAATTATTCCACACCCATATCCTCTACTCTTGAATGCAACATTGTTTTTACTGTGAGTGGTTGGCTTAATATTCTTCACAATTATTGTAAAATTTCAAATTGCTCCAGTCATTTAGAAAATCCTACACAATCGATTCTCTATCTGGATCTAAGGACATATCATATAAGAGTGGTACTATCATCTTCTATGGGCCTTTATGAATTTAATCTGATCTCTTCACTATGGATTATGTATTTTTAAAATCTTTGTAATACCGTGGTCTCCATGATGGTTTCTCTAGGTTCAATAACAACTAATTCACGAATGTACTTCTAACTACTTCTAGTATCCTACCTTTAACTTCCCCATTTGGTTCCTCGGTTTCCTCCTTGGCTTCACATTCGGTGGTTCACACCTCATTACACACCATCTCACCACTTCAATGTTCTTCTTTGGTAATATTTTCATCTTCTCTAAGACACCTCCTTCGTCCTTCTTCATCTACCTTCTTACTTTACTCCTACTCATAGTTGGTTTCTTCTTCCCTTCGAAAATACTAGAACTTCCCCATCTATTGTGTTGTCTAGCACCTCTCTACGGTCTTTCAACCCTTATATTTTCTTCTCTTTTATCCTTTTTAGACCCTTCAAGAATCCTCTTTAATTCAAGCCCCTCCCCTTCATCTTTCCTCTTCTAGGATTACATCCCTTTGGCACCTACCCAACTACTCCATACTACGTGGAATCAAAACCATGGCATTTTCCATAGATATCATCTTGAATAAGAAAGGAAGTTGTCTAAATTTTTTTCCTCATAATCCAAATAGAAAACAAAATTCAACATAATCAAAAGAAAAAAAATTTGTACGGTAATTTTAGTTATTTTGCATCCAATGGTAAAAACACGGGTCCAATAAATATCCAATTTTCACAATGTTTCACTTTTTTCCTCTGTCCATTCATATTCCTCTCTATGTTCATGTCTAAAGAAGTAACATTCTAACCAAGATAACTAGGTAAATAACTGTTCATGAAGCTCACACCGTTAAAATCTCACAAATGTCTCCATATATGTAATCCAAATAGATCGTTCCAACAATAATTCCCATTAAAGTCTCTTCAAATTCTGAAAATTATTTCATTTTCTCCTACAACCATCGCTCCACATCCCTTTTCCTGGTAACCATCTCAACATTTTGGAACAAAACCGTTGTTAGTAGAGGTCCTTGGATCACAACATCAAGACTCGTAAAAGGTTGTAGTCTAGATTAATTCATATTAAGTTCATTCAACATTACACACATGAATTATCAAGACTTAATTCATAGTTGTGCAATAACTACTTAAATGACATATTTCAAAGAAAGAAGATACATTGAATGAGGAAATGCATAAAGTAATAGGAATAATTAATAATAAATTAGAATACAAACATTTTTCGAGTAGAAGGAATTAAGATAGATTTATATTAGGATCCAAGATCAACCTTCTGCATATAATACTTACATATTTTTATACATCATGAGGTGATGGTTAACCTACCGAGTCCTTCTTATTCTTATACAAAAAGGCTATTCGCATTCTCTATGTATTCAAAGAGAGAACTTTATCTTCTACCATTTGTCTTTTATGGAATTATACATTACAATGGGATTTCACAATCATATAAAATATATTTATATTGGATTTCTAATCCTTTTTACACTCCAATATGACTAAACCTATTTCCACATCATATATTATGCATACATCTACAATGCCTATTTCAATGGGGATCCCATATTCAACTTCACAATTTTGCTATATTTACTCATATAACCACTATTGTTCCTACATCTCCTATTTATACCCATATGGTTCAAATTATTTTTCTTCCGCAATGGAAATTCGTAATGGTGAATATTTTGTTGTTCAGAGCCGACTTATTCACCAAAAAAATTCAGCCGACATGTCCCTTATACTATTCCTTTCACCTAGATTTTACACATATATAAGAGGTTAGGAATGTAATTTGCCACCATTTCAAATCATATAGTGCGCATATTGCCATATTCACTGAAGTAAGCATATCAGCCGCCAACACTGAAGTCTGAAATCCGAGCCATCCAACCGTAAGGCATCCAACTCTGAGAGTCTGAGCCATCTAGCCTTGATCCAAAATACTCTACAATCTGAAATGTCCAACTGTATTCCATCCAACTGAGCCATCCAACCCCTAGCCCAACCCCTCCAGCCATCCCCCAACCCTATCCACCCCTATCCAACCCCCTATCCATCCAACCCCTATCCATCCAACCCTAGGACCATCCATCCCATCCAAAACCATCCAACCCGTATCCCAACCCCTAGCCATCCTATCCACCTATAGCCATCCAACCCTTAGCCATCCAACCCTTAACCATCCATTCTCAGAGCTTTGGAACATAAAATCCACTCGTAAGGCCATAAGCAGTAAGCAGTCATGGATACTAGAAATCAGGGAAAAAAGATTACAAATTCAGTCAGTTCAAAAAAGGGTGCCAATACTTTGCTTGGCTATTTTGGAAAATCACAAAAGATGAAGTCGGTTTCTACTTCGGCTGAAAATATCGGTATGTGGCAAGTGTTATTTAATGGTTATTTTATCTAATAGAATTTAATAATTATGTTTATAATATTGTTCTCGGAACTCTTTGACATTTGTACTCTGTAAAAATTGAACTATAGATAAGATTAATACAATATAAGTAACAATTTTATAAAATTATTTGTAGAATTTTCAGAAATTCCTTCACAGAATAATCAATTTATAGATATTGATGATCCGATATATGTTGAGGCAAAACATACCATCCCTTGATGAAATAGAAGTACAGGAAAATTCATCAAACTCCCAGGAAACACCAACAGAGGAAGCTTCTACTCCAAGGTCTATTTCCAGAAAGAGGAGACATGAGATTCAAAATATTTCTGCTAATAACCCAGATGCAGAAGTTGAATCCCATGGGAAAAAAAGAAAATATGTTAGAAGAAAGATGGCAAACTAGGACAATTGGAAGGAAATTCCAGTTCGAATGGGCTGCAAAATATCCTTTTATTGAACTTGTGCACACTGAAAATTCTAATGATGTTCCAACACAATGTCGATGCAAAATATGTGGTTGGAAATAGGGGAAGGATCACACGATGCAGCTCAAACTAGACACAATTGAAAAACACTGTGGGAAAATATACATTTCCCAAAAGCAAAAGGATGGCAAGCATAGTCAGAACTCATAAATGGAAAGATGCAAAAGATTGTCTACATGTCAAATACGTAGAAGAGTACGAAAAGGAACAAAAATGTATCAAATATGTAAATGAAAAAGGTGGGACCATAGTAGGAAAATTGAACAAAGCTATGGAGGCAGAAATGCAAGCAAAGGGTATTCAATTTGCAACCATTTTCATATAATGAAAAGGGGAAGACCAATGTCGATTTTGGAGAAAATAGAATGTTGTATCAAGTTATTGGTTTAAAGAACGTTCCACAATCTCATTGGTCAGATACCAGTGGCTGGGAGATTGTAAAATGTCTAGCTCTGGTAGAGAAGGAGGATCTGAAAATGTGTGTTCAAAAGGCAAAGTATATTTCCATTTCTTTAGATGAGGTTACATGCAGTCGATAATACATCCTGGATATGTATTCATGTTTACACATTTACTAATGAAACAAGGACTCCACCTCTTGGAAATTCATAAAATGACAGAGAATTGCAATTATGAGAATATTTATAAATTGGTGGTATCAAATCTGAAGGATATCACCGGAATGGATGACTATGCCATTGCAAAAAATTAGTTTGTGTCGGAACCGATGGTGCAGCTATAATGCAGGGATCCAGAAATGGTCTATGTGTTAGACTTCAGACAACTATTGCTCCATATATGGTTGTTGTCCACTGCATGGCTCACAAATGAATCTCACATACAAAATTGTGAGCACATTTGAAAATGTAGCTAAAGTGGAGGAATTGATACGTGATCTCCATGCCTATTATTCTTGCAGTCCTAAGAGATTTTTAGAATTTCAAAAATTTGCTATTGGACTGACAGAGGGAAAAAAACTTCTCAAAGATGTAGATACGAGATGGATATCTATGTACGAACCTACCTGTAGAATATATGATGAATATCCTTCACTTACAGGATTTATGTTTAAATACCACAGGGATTTAGATAAAGCTAAAGATCTATTGTGTCGTCTAACTGACATAGAAACTTTACTAACACTTTGCGGTATTTTACCCATGTTGAGGGAGCTAAATATTTTAACGAAGCATGCTCAAGATCGGTCTTTCTACATTACAAACTTTATAAGACTCAGAAGACGTGTTTGCTGGAGTCTAGAAAGTTTATATATTTCTGATGGGAGTTTTAAGGGTGTTGCTTTTGAAAATTGGAATGCATTAACAGATTTGAAAAATTCTAAGTGCTTCTTAAAGTACAATATAAATGATCATCTGTGTATAACAACACATGGAAAAGAGATTCCACTTCATACGTACCAAAACAAAATTGATTTGGCTTACTCAGAAATAGAAGAAGTAAAAGTGACACGAAATTTATATGATTCAGTATTAATCGAAACTAGGAATAAGTTGAGAAAGATCTCTGAATCGTTAGCTAAAGAGATCTGGGAAAGATTCAAAAATGACAAAATACTTGAAGCAATGGGAGTTGTAAATCCACAGTTCTAGAATTTGTCTGGTGGCAAACCTTATACATCTATCAGTCCTTTATTTGTCAAAAACATGGGTGATCTTACTGATCATTTATGTAAGATTGTAGAGTTAATGGAGTTTCAGTAGAAGGAATTTTGGAAAGAAAACTACTTAGTTCACAGTCAATGGATTTTGCTAATACAATGATACGACAAGTTCAACTTCTACAAAACCCATAGGATTACAGTGCCATGAAAAGGATTTGGAAGGATATCTATTCTAGTAGTATTCTAAGTGAAGATTTGAGCGAGTATATTAAGTTGTATGAGCTATGTCAAACAATGATTCTAGGTTTTGTGGAAGATGAGAGGGTTTTCAGTGCACTATCCTTTTTAAAGTCAAAAGTTTGAAACAGATTGGATAGGAATCTAGAAAGTGTCTCAGATTGTATGTATCGAGTTACTCAGTGGAGTCTTTTCCTTATGATAGAGCCCTGACATTGTGGAATTCACTAGTAGACAAAAGAGGAGTAAGTAATATTCTACCTGATCCAGGGGATCAAGACACATCCACAAATCATGTTGCAGTTGATTTCCAAGACACAAATGAAAGTGTTGCTCCAGGACTATTTGAATTCACATAGATTTCATTTCTTCTATACATTATTGAGACTACTTATGTACTTCATTCAGTGATTACAACTTTCAATAAATGCAATATTGTATTTGTCATTTTTGATCCTTCGTCATTGCAACAATGTCATCAATACAATATTTGTTTCAATAATGCCATTTGTTTTTTATGATTGCATTTCAAATTGAGACTGAAATAAGAACACATGTGACATTTATCTTTTATATCTCTTAATTTATTTATTTTACATCTGCAAGAATGCAGAAACGTAATGAAACAAAATAGTGTAAATTTAAGCAACATTTACATAAACAATAGAAAAGAAACATAGTTTGTATTTATATGTAGTTACATTATACAATTCTAACTTCCAAAGTTCATATGAAATTGATTTCTCATGTGGCGGATTACTTTATGAAAAAGTACAAATTCATAAAGCATTGTCGGCCAATACAATTCAAAAAAGGGGTTGTTTTAACATCTCAAAGCTTCGGACAAGTTCTGTCATATAAGGACACATTACGAGGTCATCCTCTTTTACCTATGATTCAAAATCATAGTTGTCCTTACGTCTGCCACACAGAATAAAAACTAAAAAAATGGGCTGGCCACTATCTTTTAATTCCTACGCCAGTGTCGGAATTGTGACAACACACATCACATGGTGAACTCAACTAACTTATCAAATTTGTGATGCAGGTGAAGGTTTTTCTTTTTCTTGCGTATCGGATGGAGCAATAACTCTTGATGCCTGAAGGTCTCTGCTGCAGTGTTGATATTTTCTAGTATACTCAGCTCCTCCCTCGCTACATCTCCTGCAGACAAAAGTGTTGCATCTGCATCTGTCTTTTCCTTCAGTAAGATTTCTGGATCCATATTATGCTCCTTTATTATCCTTCTCAATGTATTATTTTGTTTATTAATTACAATGAGTTTTTCCTTCAACTGTATAAAAGAATTCAGACTTTTGCGGGCATTCTTCAAATGTGCTTCAAAAACAGCTTGCCTCTTTCTTTAAATTTTCATATTTTTCCTGTAAAATAGAAATATTAAATTTTTAGTCAATCAAATCATATGAAAAAAATATATAGAAGTGGTAATTATATCAGATAATATTTAGTTTTTCATGTAAAAGTTAATGGCCACTTACAACAACTTTCTCTTTTTCTGCATTTGCAATCAAAACATTAGTCTTGTCTTTAGACCATTTGTTGTAGTAAGCATGTGCTTCAACATTGAGATTTTCCAACCTGTTTAGCATTATGTCTACAATTTCATCATTGTAATCATTACTATATGAAATTGTCCCTGATTGAGCTTTGTTTAGCAAAACATCTTGCCATGTTGGTTGGCTCTCTACGGTAGTGAACAATGAATGCCTTTGAGCATGATTATGGTATCTAGTATTTATTTCTTTTATCAAAATTTTTGCTCACCTTTCCCACGACCGCACCAAATCCACATCAGACATTACAACCTCTTGAATTGTTTCCCCCATGCTATCTGATATCATATTTTCTAAAATAAAGTGTGTTTTTCATCATCATTTTGTGGTGCAGCGGTTTGGGAGGAGGAGAGTCACTGCCCTGCATTCCCTGCACATTTGGTTGTGGAGGCGAGTAGATTGAATCATGTCGTGGGTGTCAAAATAGCTACTCTTGGCCACATCCCCACTTTCAAAGCCTAAATACTCCTCATCAAGGGAAATGTTGTTGAAAAGTTGTGTGGTTGTTACACTTAAAACTCCACCTAGTGACAACCCAGGAAATTCAGTTGTAGCAGGATGAACTGTTCTTGCTGACTCTGCAGGAAACCTAATATTCTTTCCCAAAGTCCTCCTTTGTGTTTGTACTTGACGTGTCGGAGGAAGTGGTGGCCTCCTTGCAAGTGGAATATGACCTGAAGCCATATTACCTGCATGGAGCAAACAACAAATTGTTAGAATATAATGGTTGGTGTTTGTAAATGCTAAAAAATTGTAAAGAAACAAAACATGTGAATCAAAGTACCATACAATATACCTCACATAGACGGAGACACAATCATGATATTTTGATCTCCAGAGTCAGAATGAGTTTGATCTTCATCATCCATCTCAGTAGTTTCTGAATACAATACATGTAGAAAAGATCAGTAGAAATATTAGAATACATAATTTATAGTAGTTGTTTGAATTTGTAATTTATATATAAAGATAACTTCATTATTCATACATGTAGTTAAATGTGATGGTAAACGTGTTGTGCAAATCGACCCCCTAGGTCACTTTTTAAGAGGTCTTATTGGTGTTGATTCTTGTTGATCCATGTCAGAATCAATAGAGACCTCTGGAGGGGCTTTACCTCTAGCAATTGCCTCCTTATGAGATGTTGCAGCTATAATTTTTCTCTGCAAAATATAATCATACATTTAGTATTTTATTTTAAATATTTAAATTGAAATCTTTATAACAAGAAAACATAGTAAATGTAAATTTTACCTGTTGTTCTTCGAGACTAAGACCAATCATCTTATCATTGATTCCAGTAGGAATCGTATGCTTGTCGTCAATTCGTAGTACGCTTCATTATAGAAAGCTAGAATAAAATTGCAAGAAGAAAATACAATCCTTGATTTATCAGTTTGATTGCCTTTGTGGGCATGGGAGATATCTGATTTAATTCGGTTGGACAAATAACTACACCAATCAAATTGTTGACCTGCTAGTGTCCGTAATAAATACTGAACTACCCAATAGGGAATGTCTGCAGATCTTCCCTGTAATACAATCCTGGCCTGAAAAAGTGAAGCAACTGCAAGAAAGAAATTGTTTGTAATACCTTGTAGAAGAAGGCCTCTTGATGATCGATTAAGAGGAGCTGCAATTACAGAAAGGAAACGTTAGATCCTGTGTGGTCGAGTAATGTTAAAAAAAAGCATTTGAAAATAATAAACTTACCATCAACCTGTACATTGTAATGAGACTCCAAAAACTTTTTGTCTTCGTCTGTAAGAACTACCTTTGTAGTAACTGGTGGCTTATTTTGGAAAGGTAAACCTGTTAGCCGATGCACGTCCTCGGGTTCAATAGAAAAATAAATTTGATGACGTTTCGGATGCACGACAAGAACGGAAAATTTTTCATCTTTTTCATTGTAAGAGGCGAGTAGGTAATCAAGGACGGATGAATCTGTGTCAATTGGGGCATGTTCACAAGCCCAAAAATTCTGATTTTTCCACCCAATCCTTTGGAGCGTCTTTTAGCTTTAGCAAAGCTAAAATCTGTGGGCACATGAGGTTTTTGTATTGAAATTTGGGTGAAGGAATAGATGTGGTACTGGCCATTGCTGAAATTAGGGACGAGTGAAATTTGGGTGTAAAATTAGATAGCTCAGAGCACTGGAAGTGGAAATTTATGGATAAAAGTGTAAAAATGAACCTTGAAATGTTATTTATAGAGTCCAGGGGTATCATTAATGAGCATTAAATACATTGGTAACAACGCCAATGAACTCCATCCAAACCACTCGACCAACCATTGCCCATCTATCCCATCTCGATCCCCTATCCCTATATTGACCAACTCCCCATCCAACCTATATTCATCCAATCCACCCGTCCAATCAACTCACCCAACCATCATTCGGCCAACACACCCGTCCAATCCCTTCCCATCTAACCCCACCACCAACCTCAACCCATCCAACAACTTGCCATCTAACCCCTTCCCATCCAACCTCCACCCATCCAACCTCCACCAACCAACCTCCACCCGTCCAACCTCCACCCGTCCAACATCCACCCCACCCATCCAACCCGTCCAACCCTCCCCGTCCAACCCCTTCCCGACCAACATCCACCCATCCAACCAACCCATCCAATCCCTTTCCCATCCAATCCTTTCCCGACCAACCTCCACCCGTCCAACCAACCCATCTAACCCCTTCACCCGACCAACATTCGTCCAACCCGTCAACCCCAACGTCCCCCAACCAACTCATCCAACCTCCCTCCATCCAACCACCCATCCAACCCCTCGTCCAACCTACTTGGCCCAAAAGTCCAACCCCCATCCACCTATCCTCCAAAAAACCACGTGAAAAAAAAGGAACCAATCCTCTGTAAAATCACCTTCACCACGAAAACATTTTTTTTCAAATACATCACCTACGATTCTTTTAAAGTCTAAATTTTATGTGAATAACACTTTAGTTGATAGTGAAATTTGAGATCTTTTTATACAATGCAAGAATAATTCATGTTTGATAAGTTTAATTTATTTCATCATTTGTAACATACATTAAAAGAGCATAAAGCTCAAATAATTAACATGAGTATGTTAGTGTAGGATTTATTTTCCTCACTTTATTTGTATTATCCTACTTGGGATATTCCACCTCACTTGGAGTTTCCCTACACTTATGGGATATGCTTGCTTAGGTGTACACTTGACCACACTATTTTAGTTAGTGGTATTTACTACCCTTGGCCACTTGTCTATTGATTGGTTATTTCGGTATGGAGGTTACCACTATTCTAGGTGGAGGTTGTCATGATTCTAGGAGGAGGTTACACATTCACCTCCTATATGTACATCTCTTGCATTATTCTATTTTATTATATTGAGTTGGAGCTATTTTTGTGTTATTGCAATTATCTCTCTTGTATTTTTGTAATTTGTAGTCTTGTATGTGTGCTTTGTTTTGTCTTGGAACAATTCACGTCTCGCATCATTCACATGTGCATTTTTGAACAAAAATCTATGGCGCTTCTCCGATATGGTATCAGAGCCCAACTGGTATTGAGATTATCTGGTTATTATTATACAAGTTTATTTTCATTTGAGGTCATTATTTGTAAATTATTTTTGTTTTTTTGGTGTTGGGTGTCTTGTATTTGTTGGTTTTCCTAGTTTGTGGTGTATATATCTGATTTGTAGGCTTATGAGGTTTGTTGGACCAACATAGTGCATATACAATCCTGGAGATTGTTTTTAGGCTTCGAGATGTGTTTTGTAGAGGCCCTATAACATTGTTGTAGGATCCCTTGAAGAGTTAGATGACTCTCACAAGCATGTAGCATACCTCTGAAGGTGTTTGGATGTTCCATACAGTCGTTAAGGTTGATTGTTGGGTGTATCCAAACCTAGAGGTTGATTTGCATACTTGTTCTCACCCTTGCATGTTTTCAAACCCTTGAAGGTTGTTGAATGACATTCACAACCTGTTCAGATCCATGAATATTTCAAATGGCCCATATATGCATTACTGATACAACATCAATTGTTGTTTTGAGTCCCTTGGTAGAGTTGTTCGCTACACTCATATCTCGTGGTGATTTAAGGTATGCGGTGAAGATATCCTTGATCTAACTTGACCATAACCATGTGTACGCATGCACATAAAAATATCTCTTGGGTTCATCTCTCCCCACCTATTTTTTGATAAAACTATATTTAAAACAAAAAAGTGCATTTCAAGTTTTAGTGCAAATTCATTTAAAATAGGGCTTATTTACGGGAAATAATTATTGTAATAACTTTTGATTGGTAGCTCAAAATTGAGTTTTGATTTTTGTAAAAGTTAATTATTTTTCATTTCCCATGCATTTTACCTATTCATTTTGTAAAACAAACAAAGTTTTAAAGTTCCAAAACTTTGAGGGGGTGCCTAATATAGTTTGGGGGGGGGGTATACAATGTGTTTCCTCTTTCATTTGACACTTCTTTCTTTCCACACATTTCATTGTTTTCTACAACAACTACACTACTTTACTTTATAAAAAATGGATCTAATCTCAGTTAATGCACTTACACCTTTTAACTACCAAGAATGGAAATAAAAATGACCATTGTGCTTAGGAGTAAAGGGTTATACCGCATCACTATGGGGTTAGAAACTGAGCCTAGTGTAGATGCAAACAAAGTCAAGTGGTTCAACAAGTGTGATGAAGATTTTGGTATCTTGTGTCTTTCAGTGTCTCCCAAACTTCTCTTTCACATAGAATCAACCAATTCTCCCAAGCACTTGTGTGGACAACCTTAGAAACCCTATTTGGAAAAGTTGACACTATGAGGGGCATGGGCTAGAAATTGAACTTATAAGCCTAAGTCCCAATAAATTTGACACTTTGGAAGATTTATTTACCAAAACAAAGTCCTTGAGATTGCAATTGAAAAAATGTGGAACAATTGAGAAGGATGAACAACTTGATCTCTCAGTTCTTGCCAAACTAGGTCCCGACTAATCTATCTTTGTCTCTACATTTTATGCTACTAAGAGGGCTCTTGGAGCCACATGGTCTATGTCATATTTAGATGAATTTATTTCTGATTTGAATAAGGAGCAAGAAAAGTTAATCCAAATGGGCACCTTGAAGTCCTCCAAACCTCAAGCTCTCATTTCCAAGAATGGAAAATAGAAAGCCTCTAGCAAAAAAGAGTATAAACAGAATAACAAGGATCAAGAAAGAAGAAGGATCAACATTCTTCCACCTCTACATCAAACTCTGAAACTTCCTCTTATAGTGTTAAGTCGAAAAAAAGAAAGGATCAAATGTGGGTATTACAAAGACAAAAATGATGAAAGTAAATGTATGAAGAAATAAATTGACCACCTCACAAGTCTTCTTAAGAAGAATAAGGTAGGTGCCCTTGAGTCTTCCAAACAATCTTCATTAAGCAAAGAATCCTCCAATGTAAATATCAATGGAAAAGGGAAAGAGAAATAATCAGGAAAGGAGAAAAAAGAGAGAGCCCTAGTTGCAGTTGTATCACCACCTCCTACATGGGTTATTGATTTTGGGGCATCACATAATATGATTTCTTCACACATGGAGTTCACTTCATTAGAGCCATGTTACATGTATACTATATGATCGGGTGAAAACATTTCTACATAGGTTTTTAAGGAGAGGTTCTATTGAAGTGAATGGAGGAACATTAAATAATGTTCTTAGTATTCCCTCACTATCAACTAATCTCTTATTAGTCTACCATATTACTCACCTTAGTCAGGGCATGCAGGTTGAGTTCACTCCAGATTCATCCATGTCAGAGAGTTACACAATGACACTATCATTATAGTGGGTGGGTGTAGTCGATCATCAGACTCAACTATATTCCTTCTCTCACTTTGTCTCTCCTTCATATTCTTCACCATATTCACTTCTAATTGATGACACTTTTATGAGCTTGAGCATATTTTGATGAGAACTTCTCTTCTGACACAAATGACTACAGTAGTGATGGGGACCCACCTCCACCATCTCCTTGTCACCTTCCAATTTTAGAGGAGTTATTTCTTGATCCACCTACTTTTGGTCCACCAAAGAATTTTCAGGAGTAGGCATCTTGATTTAGGACTCATCAGACATCAAGAAAACTTCTACTCAGTTACACAACCCTTCACATTCCTTCTTCACTTCTACATTGGATACATCATTCCTTTATAGAGAATTTGACACTTCTACCTTGCATGAGGAGTATAGTTCCTTAGATATGAACCATACCATGGTTAGAGATCCATCAAACACTTGGTGACTACCTTCACTCTTTCATGGTGATCCACTCTTCACTGCATCTACTTTTGAGCCATAATCATTCCAGGAGGTTGCTTTGCAGATACCAATGGCTATAAGCAAATGCAGATTGGAGTGGGGATTTCTAGTCATACCTTCTCTTCTTTGCCACTCTTTTAGGGGGAAGTTTTTCCCACTAAGTTTTCTCTTTTACTCCATCTTTGTGAGAGATGCATTTTTGTGGGTACCTCATCGAGGCTTTGTTGTGTGGATCCACTTTCTTTTTCAATGCACACTTACCTTAGCTGTGATTATGGGGGGTATTAGTGTAGGATTTATTTTCCTCACTTTATTTGTATTATCCTACTCGATATATTCCACTCGGTTACACAACCCTTCACATTCCTTCTTCACTTCTACATTGGATACATCATTCCTTTATAGAGAATTTGACACTTCTACCTTGCACGAGGAGTATAGTTCCTTGGATATGAACCATACCATGGTTAGACATACATCCAACACTTGGTGACTACATTCACTCTTTCATGGTGATCCACTCTTCATTGCATCTACTTTTGAGCCACAATAATTCTAGAAGGTTTCTTTGCAAGATATCGATGGCTACAAGCATATGTAGATCGGAGTGGGGATTTCTAGTCCTACCTTCTCTTCTTTGTCTCTCTTTTAGGGGGAGTTTTTTCCCACTATGTTTTCTCCTTTTACTCTATCTTTGTGAGAGATGCATTGTATGTGGGTACCTCATCAAGCCTTGTTGTCGGGACCCACTTTCTTTTTCACCGTGCACTTACCTTAGCTATGATTATGGGGGTGTTAGTGTAGGATTTATTTTCCTCGCTTTATTTGTATTATCCTACTCAAGATATTCCACCTCACTTGGAGTTTCCCTACACTTATGGGATATGTTTGCTTAGGTGTACACTTGACCACACTATTTTAGTTAGTGGTATTTACTACCCTTGGCCACTTGTCTGTTTACTAGATATTTTGGGTATGGAGGTTACCACTATTCTAGGTCGAGGTTTGCGTGATTCTAGGAGGAGGTTACACATTCTCCTCCTATATGTACATCTCTTGCATTATTCTATTTGATTGTATTGAGTTGGAGTTATTTCTGTGTTATTGTAATTATCTCTCTTGTATTTTCATAATTTGTAGTCTTGTATGTGTTCTTTGTTTTGTCTTGGAACAATTCATGTCTCACATTGTTCACCTATGCATTCTTCGAACTAGCAGATCTGTGGCGCTTCTCCAATAGAATAAGCTCAAATATGTTTTGTAATTATCCTAATACATCTCATAATAATATTCAAGGAAAATATTCTTTCAAAGGAAAGCCTCAAATTCATAAAACTAAAGCTAAATCCATTGTCAACATTGTATCTCAACCTATAAAGATACAATTACAATCTCCTCGACTATAATTCACATTATTTCCTTGTGCATCCCATCTAGTGCTTAAACAATTACTTGAGTGCAATCATCTATCTCCTCCCTCTAGTGCTTGAGGTTGATGCAAGTGTGCCTCATAGTAATACTTTTGATGCTAACACCCATTTCAATTATCATATATGCATTGGTCATACTACTAATTGATCTTTTAAAACTTTTCATGTTATATAAGACATTATCAATGATGATGTTATTAAAAAGGATTTCCCATTGAATAAAAGATTATGAATGATAATGCAAATCTTAAAATCATTAATTACCCACTTCATGATCATAAAGTTATTAATTCTATTTCATAAGTACACCATGCTCATTGTGTTATGCCACCTCAACCCTTATAATGATCACCCATTGGATGTTATGATAGGTACTATTACTCCTATGACATCTTATTATATAGTTATTAATTTTGATGATATTGATAAAAATCATGATATTTTTTCGAATACACTTTACATTCATGATTTTGTTTACCAACATCCTATACACAAAGTTTTGATTGATAGTACTACTAAACATAATGTATACACTCTCAAATTGATTCGTTTAATTGGGTATACTAGAAAACAAGTAACATTTGGTACTAAGACAAAATTTGAGAATTTTGTGCCCCTCTCACAATCTATTTTAATACTATTGTTATTCCTTTCATAGTTACATCTTTTATTATGTCATGTGACATGTGTTTAGGTTTCCCTTGGCTGAGTTATTTTAGGTATATCCCATATATATTACATAAACGTGTTAAGTTTATTCATAATGAACAAGTGGTTATAGTTAGGGGTATATTATTTGAGGATCATCTACCTAATTGGCTTGGTCCAAAATCTAGAGTTACTACTCCTACTCTTAGGCCTCCTACTTACTCTTTAAGTTCACATGTTACTTCTAGTAGGTCACTCCTCTTAGGCCTCTCTCCGGGCATTCTATTTCAGATGCTACTTTTAGTGGGTCACCCCTCTTAAGCCTTCTACTAGGTCCTCTAGTTTTCATGTTACTTAGTGGGTCATTCCCTCCTAGGATTCTTGCTAACTCCCTATCTACATGGTAATTATCACGAGTCTTTTTACTTGTCTCCTATAGTGCATATTATGGTTCATGCACATCTTCTACACTATTATCCTTCTTATCTTATGCCCTTTGTGAGGCCTAAGCCTCCTTCACATTTTGTTATGTCCCACCTCCTCATGAGGCTATTATTGGGTAGATATTGTGATACCTCCATTCCATGTACACAAATATTTGATTATTTGTGATACCCCAAATAATCACATAATACAAAAACATTTAAATATTTATAAAAATATAAAATCATGACTTATTCATGACATTGATTTGGATAGTTTGTTACTTTACTTATGTTGTTTGTTATGTTGGTTTAGTTAGCCTATTTTTATATATACTCTTCGCACACATGTATTGATGAGGTATATTGAGCTTGATGTTAGACACACACAAGTTGATACACAAGCATAAGAAATTTTATACAGTAAATATCCTCAAAAACATGTACAAATACAAAAAGTGGTAGAAATTAACACTATTCAAAACCGTACACTTTAGGTCAAGATCATAATTGATCCAGATCCTAATGGACGTTCTTGAATCGGGGAATATTCTTAGAAATTTATGATAGTTTCAAATTCTTATAGATATTTTTAGACTATGATCTATATTCAAACACATGTGACATAGTTCTTATACAAGGGGAATGAATACTTCATTCCTTCTCCATTGTACTACTCATATATAGTTACAAGAACATGTTTTGAGGGCATGCACCTTCTTCTCCTTTGTATTATTTTAGAATTTACATACTCAAACCTAGCTATAAAACACATGGTGGGGGCATGATGCATACATTACTTTTTGATTGTGTGGGTTTATTTACAAATTTGGGCCTAGATCCATTTGTAGCAGTGTGGTATTTGGGGTTGTGAAAGGTATCAAATTAGATAATTTATTCGTAGGTTGTAATTCCTCTCATATTTTAAATTTATGGTGGAATATATTAGGGTTATTGAAAATTCTAATACATAGTCTTCTCTCTTAATGTTGTGCCTTGGTACCTCTTTCTTCTCTAGTGATGGGTTACATACATTAAGCCATCCAGTTACTCCTTCAAACAATTGGGTATTGGTCACCCCCAACAATTTAATATTTCATCAACTCCAAATCTCTAAAATACATGTTGGCTAGATTTTTGCACAACTAAAAACCTAGGCAATCATGAGATAAATCTCCCTCATTTACTCGATGAGGCTCCTATGTAATATTTTTTCAATTATATTTTCTAATATCTATCTGTTGGTTTTACTTTAACCGCGTAGCTCATGCACCATAACTAGGCAATTTTGCAACAAGTAAGCAATCAAAGAAATATGTGTTTGAAGAGGGAAATAATCGAATGCGAGTAGGAAAGAAAGAAGATGTGAAACCTAACCAATAGTTGATAGAGTTGGTCACATGCACATAGATGAAACAAATAGATCTAGAAATGCAGAATTCAAAGCAAAGGAAAGTTTCAGATCCAAATCTAAGATAACACAAAGTTTATGCAAAGATCTAAAAAGAAATAAGAAACTAATGCACCGTTGACACAAAGTTCTCCAGAAATATGCCTCCTCTCTATTCCTTAGCTTTCAGAAAGATATCAAGGGTTTCAACTCAAAGTCTGGAACACAAGAATGTTGATTACAAATTATCCTTTCTTAACCTATACGTTCTTCCTCTATTTATAGTGTATAGAGGGCAATTTACAAATATGAAATTAATAAATTAAGCCGACACATGTGGAAGTTGTAAAAAAAATTGGCAATATCCTCCCGAATTCCTCTTTGCATGACATGCATGATTTATAACTAAAAATATAACCTTCTATTTTGCATGTCTGCCACCTATTTCCAAGTAATTGACTTCTTCAAGTAATGATTTTAAACCAATCACTTAAGATTGCTCAATTACTTTGTCGGAGAAAATAAGAGAAAGAAGAAGAAAGAGGAAAAGAAATTAGAAGAAAGCTACAACACTCCTAGTCTTGTTCTTCTTCCATATTCTGCATGCGGTTGACTCTTTTGCCTTTGATTCTCACCAAACTGGATTTGGAAGTAGTTGAATGTGATTTTGCTTACGGGTGTTTCCTCTGACATGTCTTCCCTCTTATCCTTGAAGCTTTTGTATTTCTTCTCCAGTACGTGCACCAGTGCAATGTTTTCCATAAATAATTTAGACAAAACTCATCATCTTTTATTTTTAATTGCATATGAGCAATTTTAAATTGAAAGCACTTCGGGTGAATGCAAATACAAGTAAATTCAATGAAGGCTTCAACTGGAATATTGGGAGCACATGCACAAGATCCTGGAAGGAATTTTCCATGCACTGACTTCCACACGGGCTGTGCTAGAAACAAGAGGATGAGTTTTTTTTACGAAACCATTACAAATATGATATCTGGATCTCAATTAAATCGGTGATAGGTTCAGGGCCTATGTCTGTATCATTGACTTTAGCAAATCTGGAAGCTATGCATGATTCAGCTGATCCTTCTCTTTCATCATGCTTCAACATGGTTGGAACAATCTTTGTCTGAGCTCTTTTTCTTTTAATTCTTTAGAAATCCCTTGTAATTGGATCAATTTGTGTAGATCTGGCAATTTCTTCTGATTCGGAAGAGATATTCAATGTATCTGACATTGATTTGAACTTCCTTTCACTAATATGAGCACCTATGATGAATACCTGGGCACTTATACCAACATGCAGACAATTAGAATAACAAAAATCAGGCTATTCCAACCCAATGCGCCAAAACTGGAAGCTTCCCGACAATGGAAAACACTCTTTAATGCAAAATCCTCCTTCCCTTGGCACCAAAACTTGTCTGGGCTGCAAACTTCATCAAAAAGAATTAACTGCTTCTCAATTATGGCATCCCATGCTTATATAGCCATCTACATGCTATTTTTAATAATTTTCTTTCCTATTTCTAACAATTTAATTAATTAAAAGTCATGCCTCTTCATCCAATTTGGGTGCCCAATTCTGCATGCTTTTGATTACTTTTTAATGAATTTATTTTATTTATTTTTAGCATGCATCCTTGACTTCTCTTTAGCTCATCCACTTGCATTGAATTTCTTCCTATTTATGGCACCAAACTCAGCTAGAAATACCATTAATAAATATCATTAATCACATGCATTAATGCCAAGGTGGGTCACACTTTTTGGCGGGGTATTTGTTAAAAATAGAAAGTCAAAGTGATGGGAATTTCCAACCTGCATTGCAGCTCCAAAAATCCCATCTTTCACTTAAGTGATTTGACTTTCATAATGAGAATTTTCACCTTGCGTTGCAGGTAAGAAATTCCCGCCGGTGCTTTAAGTGATTTTATTTTATAATGGGAATTTTCATCTGCATTGCAGGTAAGAAATTCTTGCTTGCCTGCCACCTCTGAAATTCCCATTGCAGCTTAAGTGACTTTGACTTGATGGGAAAAAGTAACTTGTTATGCATTGCTATTCGCAATGCAAGAAATTCCCACTTGCCTGCCACTACCAAAATTCCCACCGTGACTTAAAGTATTCCTTTAAAAAAGTGTGACTTGCATGAAAGATAGCTCTTTTCCAAAAGTGTGACTTGTATTGTGGCTTCTGTATTTAAAATTATGTGAAAATTCGTCACAAAAGGCAACATGGAAATTAGACGTGGAAGGCAGCCTTGAAAATTGTGACTGGCATGAAGACAACATTTCTTTCATTTTTGGATTTTTGGTGAAGAAAACACAAGTAAAGAATAAAATTTGCCATTTTTGGAAAGGGTCCGGGAAGATGTAGCAAAAAAACTTGCATGTGCCATAACTTTCATTTCGTGGCTCCGTTTTAGGTGTCGTTTTCTCTAAAAGTGCATATTTTCTCGAGCTCTACGCATTGATGGCAATATTTTCTTATTTTCATAAAATCCATTTTTGCACCTTTTTGGACCAAGCGACTTCTTGCAATCTTTTGAAAGAATCCTGAGCTCTGATCACCTTTAGACAAATTAGTAATTAAAAATATTGGATAGCTTTTCAAAACCCTAGGCACGGGAAAGATCTGCAAGAAGAATGAATAGGCTACGGAATTGCTTTGGAGAAAACAAACCAAAACACAGACAAAAATAAATAAAACAAAACTAAAGAAGTTATGAGTAATTGCTCAAAAAATTCTCCAATTAGCTGATCTGCAAAAAATTCTTCCCCCGAGTGAATGTTCTATGGTAATAATGATGGGGTGAAGTGCTTTATATAACCTAAATCCTCCAATTTTAGCTCAATCTATTTTTAAAAGAACTTTATTTATTTAATAAATAAATAAATAAAACACTTGTAAACAAGGTCTGATGAAGGGATTGAGTGAGCTTTGACATGTGGGTATTTGTCGAATTTGGATTTTATGACTCTCTGGGATATCTTAGAGAAATGCAAACAACTGTAGGCAAAACAAACACAAAACAACCCGTTATTTGAAAAGAACTGAAATTTTTAAAAGGGGTAGTCCCAAATTTCAGGGTGAAATCTTGGGGACACCAATACAAAAATAATAGGATCTCCACCCTCCATGAAATGAACATGTATTAGGTATATTCCTTCTATGTTTTGCATCTCTTTTACTTTACTTTGTGCAAATTCAATTTTACAAAAATTTCAAGACTTTATTTACATTTGAGTTAAAGTTTAATTTCTATTATAGACATTGATTACACTATGTGTTGCAAGTTTCACCATGAAGTATGCCAACACCAAACATCGAAAGAAAACTATCGAGTAATGAAAATGTGTTTGCACACTCAGGTATGTTTTTTATAAGCATGCAATTTTCAATTACACACTTAAAGGTGGGGAAATGTAGACACTCAAATTTGGTAACTTATCCTTTGGTAATGACAAGTTTGGTTGTGTTCTCTTGTTAAGACAAATGCTCACATTATAAGTGAAATAATTACATTTCTCTAACTCTCTCTTGAATTGCTTACCTCTACACTTTTCTTTGTCATTCATATAGGGAATATTAATTAACAAAATCAATAATTCAACCCCATGCACTATTCTCAAACTTTTGATTTTATAATACTACATGCCTAGGTAGAATCGTAACATTTGAGGTCATAGTGGACTATGGTCTTGGCCAAACTATATGGTCCTACCCCCATTTATCTTGTGACTTTGATTTCAATTTGATTATCTTGTATGTGTCATTACATCTTTATAGGGTTGAATTTAAAATAATATTTCACCTAAAAATTCCTATAGAAGCAAGTCAATATCACTTTATAACTCGTCTAACACTTTCTTAAAATCTTATTATAGTTTTCAATAAAAAACAACTCAAGGTTCTCCTAAATATTCCTAAATTAGTTGCACATCATTTAGAGCAACCACTACATTAGGTTTGAAGCACTCAACTAGTTCAAAGAGTCTAGCTTCCTCAATTTCTAAGCATGCAAAGGTTCTAGAGCTATGTCTTAAAAAGAGAAAATTCATTCCAAGCATTTTCAAAAGGTCATTAAGGATACTAAAGGTTTAATCTAGTAGTTAAAGCACACCATATCACACTACTAATACATTGGTTACATTCTCTCATCTATAGTTAGACAACTATCTTTGTGTCAAGAAATATGAATGCACACATAAGGGGTTGGCTTAGATCACATTCATAGTTGCACCTACACCTAAGATATCTACGTAAAGCTTGAAACCACTCAAGGGAATGTAGTACAACACTTGGATTAGTTCCACAAGGGTTAAAAACTAAGGGTATTCCAAGTGTCTAACTTCACCCACACATATCTAATTTATCCTTTATATTTCCATCTAATGCATTTAGGTGAAGGGTGTGGTGAATATATAGGGACATTTTATAAAACTCAAATTCAAGAAGTTAAAAGACCATACAAAAATGGCGAGTCATTATAGGTAAGACCTATGGTCCTATAAAAACATAGTTTCTAGCTACTAGATCATAAGCGATCTTCAGTTTCATATATACTTATTTACCCAAAATTCAAATATTTTTTTCCACTCTATACAAATAATTCTTCATATCCTCTTTTTTAAGTTATAAAACTATTATTTATCATTATTTCAATTAATGCATTATTTTGATTACCAAGATAATTGTAAATGGCAATTAATTATATAAAACTAGGCCCTAAGACACTATGGTCCATATATTTTTAAAAACATAGTTTCAAATCTATTATCATATCAAACCATAGTATCTTCGAGGTTCATATATAAAATATTTACCCAACACAGCAAAAATTATTCAAATCTCCTTTTTCCACTCTATACAAATAATTCTTTAATGTGGTTATCCTCTTTTTTGAGCTATCATTATATTATTTATCATTATTTCATATATTAATGCATTATTTTGATTATGCTCAACAAATAATTGTAAATTAATTAATTTATAACAACCCTCATATGCATAAGACCATATAAATAGACAATATCCTATATCACTTATAGTGTCACATATATTTTTAAGGGTTTAAAACCTTTGGTCAAAAAACTCACCCATATGAGAAAAGCATGAAATCTTGAATCAAATGTATACTTTCATTCAAACCCAGTTTCCACATGAAAACAGGTTCTCCTTTTATTAATGACACATGATCCTTTTATTATATTTAGACTTTATCTTTTTGTGTATCATCAAGATTAATTCTCAACTCTTTTCTATGATCTTTATCTCAACCCTAAGGTTTCTTGCCCTTTCTCTAGTATGATATATTATACCTTTAGTCAAGTCCATGCTCCTACTTGGTGTGACTGGAGGGAACCTCTACACCGATTCTACTTGTGTTAATATACAATCTGATACTATGGTATAAATAAGTTCCATATTCTATTGTTTATATCTTTGCCCATTTTGTCTTCAATAACCATTTAGAAGGTGGGGGTTCCCATAATGAATCTAATAATGGCTTGCCTGAAGATGAGGCACACCTTTTTACACATTTTTTTGCTAGATAACCTTGATAATATTTATGTTCCTCTCCATGTTACTTGGGATAAAATTAAGCATATTGTAATATCCTTTACGATGAACATATTATCACATCATCTACTATGTGTACATCTACAATTCCTATTTCAACGAGGGAACCTCATATTCCACTTCACAATATTGCTATATTTGTTCATATGACCACTATTATTCCTACATCTCCTATTTATAGCCACAATGATTCACATTATTTTTATTCTAGCACATAGGATCTTGAGACCCTTGTTCATACTTTTCAATTTCAAATATTATAATCACAACAAGACACATATGCTTCTTCTCATGTCATATATTTTACTCAATTTCTTCATAACCCACTTACACTTGAAGTGGATTCTTATCCTTTCCTATCAGCTTTCATTACTCTCAAACTCCTATCTATGATGGCAATGTGTTCCTTAAGAGAACCTTCATAAATTAAATGTTGCTTTCTTGGATTATGCTTACAATAATACATTACTTACCAAGATATTTTCTTAGAGTCTAAAGGATTTTTATTTCGCAATGCTTATATGACCTACCCATGCATTCCTTATGGAACTTTCATGCCTTTAGCCAATAAATTATTTACATGATTTTCTACCAAAATTGGGGTCAAATTTTTCCATGCTTAAATGTTTGAAATATAACAAGGTTTTAATGAACACATAAGTGATTACGTTTTATGATATAAAATTAAGCTTACCAAGATGAGTAACACTTTGGTAGATAGTGAAATTTAATATATATTTAGACAAATTATTTTTGCCCCTTTACAAGAATAATTCATCTTTGATAAGTTTCATTCATTCAATCATCTATGACATACATTGAAAAGCATTAAGCCAAGCTATTTAACATGAATAATCTCAAATATGTTAACTATCCTACCACATCTTATAATAAGTTTCAAGGTAAAATATTCTTTCAAAGGAAAACCTCAAGTTCATAAAACTGAAGGTAAAGCCATTTTCAACATTGTATCTCAACTTATAAAGCTATAGTTACAAGGTCCTTGATGGTAATTCACACTTTCCTTGTGTACCTCATATAGTGATTAAAATATTACTTGAGAGCAATATTATATATCTCCCTCAACCATTTGAGATTGATGCAAGTGCACCTCATAGTAATAATTTTCATGCTAACACCAATTGCAATTATCATAGATGCATTACTCATACTACTAATCGATTTCTTAAGCTCTTCCTTGTTATATAAAACACTATCAACGATGGTGTTATTAAAAGGACATCCTATTTAATTTAAGCCTATTAATGATAATACAAATCTCAAAATATTTAATGACCCACTTCTTGATCATAACATTGTTAAATCTACTTCAGAAGTGCACCATGTTCACCATGTTGTGCTATGTCTACCTTCTTATGATCACCCATTAGATGTTATGATTGATACTATTACTACTATGCCATATTCTAATCTAGTTATTAATTTTGATGATACTAATATGGCTCATGATATTATTTTGAATACACTTTACACTCATGATTTTGTTGACCAACATCATATACACAAAGTTTTGATTGATAGTACTACTATTTAAAATAATGTGTACACTCTCGAATTACATCGTTCACTTGGGCATACTAGAAATCAAGTAACATTTGTACTAAGAAAAATTGGGCATATTGTGCTCCCTCTCATAGCTACTTCTACTACTATTGTTATTCCTTATGTGGTTGCATATTCTATTAAGTCATGTGACATGTGTTTAGGTTTCCCTTGGATATGTTCATTTAGCTCTATCCCATGTATATTACGTGAATGTGTTAATTTTATTCCTAATCAACATGTGGTTATAATTAGGGGTATACCATTTAAGGATCCTCTACCTAAGTGGTTTGGCCTAAAAACTACAGCTTACTAATCCTACCCTTAGGACTCCTACTTTCTCTTTTAGTTCACATGTTATTTATAGTAGGTCACTCCCTCCTAGGCCTTCCATTATGTCTTCTACTTCATGAGGCTCTTATCAAATAAATATTGTGATACCCCTGTTCCTTGTACACAAATATTTCCAAACAAATAAAAACAATCAAATAATCATATAATACAAAAATAATTAAATATTTACAAATTTTCAAAATTAGAATTTGTTCATGACTTGATTTAGCTAGCTTGTTACTTTACTTATATTGTTTTTCATGTTGGTTTGTTGGATAGAATATTTTATATACTCTTTACACATGCATTCACGAGGTATATTGAGCTTGATGCTAGACACACACATGTTGATGCATGATGAAAGATGTTGTCTTCGTCCCCTCCTACTGACAATAATATTTGGGGGCATCTTATATACCATACATGTGATTTTATTTCATTATAATTGCTTTACATTTCTTCATTAGACTTGATTACATATATTGTGTATATTCTATCTTTTCAGCTAACATGACTAACACATGTGTCGTGTGCAATGTTAACCTATCTTGTTTTATGTGTTATTTAAGTGTGTTTACTACATTTTCTCATTAAATTGATTTCTTACTCGATTGTTTATTATACTCCACCTCCATGCCTTAATTGTCTTGTGACACAGTAGGTGTCCCATGTTTTTGGCTCTATGCCTATCTTGAGTGTATACAATCATTTCTTTGTATGTGGCCTCAATGCCTTCTATGTTATTGTCTTGTGACAATGTGGGTATCCCATGTTTGTGGGTTTATGCCTTCATGTGAATATTTTATATGATATCACTTATGTTAGCTTAGTTGAATATTTCTTCATTGTTGTGCTTAATTTATTTTATACAAAAATATTATCACTACTCTTTTGTATATTTACTTGGATTGACTATTGCCTTGGTACATTACACTTGTTTTGTTATCTAACACTTGGTTATTTCTACTACTCCAAATTGTTGCATGTTGTGTGTCAATTTGTGTACCATGGTGTCCCCCATGCACAACCCCTTTTGTAGGAACAAGTTCCCAATGGTGGCCACCAATACAATTTCTATGTGATCCAATATAGATTATCAAATTTATCTGAAATGGGTACACATATTTTCTTTTGAGCACCACAGTTGAATCCTTTATTACATGTACCTAAAAATAGGATGAATTCATTGGGATATATTCTACATATATAGTTAGTACATACATATTATAGGACACAAACATAGATTTTTATAGGGTACAAATCCTCAAAAACATGTTCAAATACAAACAAGTGGCATAAATCAACACTAGTCAAAATTATACACTTTAGGTCAAGATCATAATATGGTTGAGATCTTAGTGGACGTTCTGAACCTAGGGAATATTATTAGAAATATATGATAGTTTAAAATTCTCATAGCTATTTACATAATTCTAATACACATTCAAGCATATATGAGACAATTTAGAGAATTATATAGGGCATGAGTATTTCAATCCTTGTCCACTACACTACTCATATACAATTACAAGAGCATGAGAAGTATTATTTTTTTTGCATTATTTTAGAATGTACATACTCAAACTTAGCTATAAAACACATGGTGGGGGCATAGTGCATCCATTACTTTTGGATTGTATGGGTTTATTTACAAAATTAGGCTTAGATCCGTCTACACCAGTGTAGTATTTGGGGTTGTGGAAGGTATCAAATTGGATAATTTATTCATAGGTTTTCCTTCCTCTCCTCTTCACATTTATGGTGGAATATATTAGGTTACTAAAAAATTATGTTACATAATATTCTATCTTTACGGGGTGCCTTGCCTCTCTCTCTCTCTCTCTCTCTCTCTCTCTCTTAGTGTTGGGTTACATGCACTAATCCATCTAGTTTCTCCTTCTAAACAACCGGGACCGAACACACCAAATCCTTCGACATTAAATCAACTCCAAATTTCTAAATTACAACATGAATAGATCTCCTCCCTTCGCAAAACAAACATGTATCAAGTGTATTCCTTCTATGTTTTGCATCTCTATTACTCTACTTTTGTAACTTTAATTTTACAAAAGTTAAAAGAATTTATTTATGTTTGAGTTAAAGTTTGGTTTCTATTATAGATATTGAATACAATTTGTGTTGCAATTTTGGTCGTGAAGTTTTTCAATAACAACACATCTAAAAAAATATCAAGCAAGATAGGGTGTCCGCACACTCGTGTATGTTTTTCTTTAATCATGAATTTTTAATTACACACTAAAAGGGTGGAAAATGTAGACACTTAAATTTGGTAACTAATCCTTTGGTGATGAAAATTTTGGCTCTATTTTCTTATTATGACAAATGCTCATCCAATTCCAATCAACACATCTCTCTAGTTCTCTCTTGACTTTCTCACATCTACATTTTGCTTTTCATTCATACAAGAAATATTAATTAAGAAAAGAAATAATTCAACCCCAATAATCATTCCCAAAATTAAGATTTTATAGCTCTACATGCCTGGGAAAAATCATAAAATTTAGGGCCATACTTGGACTATGGTCTTGGCCAACTTGTATGGTCTTACCCCTCTTATCTCACAAATTTAATTTCAATTTTATTATCATGTATGTGTCATTTCATATTGCTAGGGTTGGATTTAACATGCTATTTCACCTACAAAATCCTATATAAGCAAGTCAATATAACTTTATAATTAGCTTGACACTTTGATAAACTCTTATTACAAATATTAATACAAAATCACTTAAGCCTCTCTAATTCTTCCTAAATCACTTGCATATCATTTAGAGCTACCAATACATCAAGTTTCAAGCACTCAACTGGGTCAAAGAGTATAAATTCATCCATTTCCAAACATACAAAGGTATTAGAGTTATGTATTAGGAAGAGCAAAGTCACTCCAAACATTGTCAAAATATCCTTAAGGGACAAAAGGGTTTAGTCTAGGAACTAAATCAAACCACACCACACTACTATTGTGTTAGGTACATTATTTACTCCATAATTATCCAAATCTATTTGTGTAAAGAGACAAAAATCACACATAAGGGGTTGCTTATATCACATTCACACTTGCATCTACACCTAGGAAAACTACATGAGGCTTGATCCTTCTCGAAGGCATGTAATACAACACTTATATTGGTTCGATAGGGGTTGACCTCCAAGGGTATTCTAACCTCATCCACACACTAATTTATCATTTTGTTATCTAAATATTTGATGAAGGGTGTGGTAGGTATTTAGGATTTTCAATTGTTGTATGTCATTGTAGGTTATGCGAGCTAGAGAAACATAAAATGAAAAAAATTCCGATACAAGTGAAGGGCACAAAATGTTATAAAACCCCATTATAAGGAGTTCCAAGACCGTATAAAAGAGGGTAGAACCTTATGGTCCTGGAAAAGATAGTTTCTAGCTACAATATCATAAATGGAGCATCTTCGAGTTTAAATATGCTTATTCATCCAATATGCACATCCACATCTCATTTTTCCGCTTTATCCAAGTAATTTTTCATCTCCTCTTGTATTTTTGAGTTATCATTATAAATTTTTTTGTCATTGTTTCATGTATTAACAAACTATTCTAATTATGGAAGGTTAATTATAAATTAATAAATTCACAATAACCCATAATCCAAACCCTTACATCCTATATTACTTATACACACATATAATTCTTAGAATTATATTATATAATTACTTTAGTTTATGTTCCCTACTTTTAAGAATCATTGTTGATATCAACATATATTCTTCTCTTCCTACGATCACAAATATGCCCTTAATTGTTAAGAGGTTTTAGGGTTTAGTGGAGCTAATGCTTTGAGGTCATCATCAAACATTAAATTACTAAGAGAAACAAAGATATAAATTGAAGGAATGAGGTCTACTTTATTTTTGAAATGAGTAGGAAGTCAATAATATACAAGTAACATGTGCATTGACAATAAACTAATATAATCCAATAATCAATAAACATATAAATACTTCAACAAGAGTGGATATGTGTTGAAGAATATAATGGATAGGTCTTACAAAGAAGGAAAACAATGTACCTAAATAACATCTCTTTTAATAGGAAATTGATTGCATATTTTGTTCCCCTTGAAAAATACACTTTAAAAAATCCGACACTAGATTTTGAGGTCATTTGCAAAATTTATGGCCTATGAAAGTTTTGGGACATCTCATAATTATGTTTTATGGCCAAGGCATGATTTTTAGTAAAAACCCATGGCTTCCTTTGTTTAGGCCGTGTAATGTCATTAAAATGAAGGCACCACCATGTTTAGTTATGAAGAGGAAGTAATTGCCCGCAATGAGGAATTTTTAGTTGTTGAGCATTTTGAAGAGGTTAGGATTTTGAAGAGAGACTCCAAGATGTTAAATAATGTCAATGAGATTTAAATTCTTGGATGGTAGTTATATTTACAAGCAAGACATATCAAGTATGTAAGAGGCACTTAAAAGAGAAAAATTAGAGTGGGAGTGAGAGGTGGCTCTAGTTTGGAGCTGAGGAGTTGAGAGAGAATATATAAAATTCATGAGAGATTGTGTAAAGGTGTAGATATAAAATCATACACTTTTACTTACATCATGCCTCTAAGTATGTTATTATATGCATGATTCCTAAGTAAGAAAACTAGACATTAACAACACTTGTTTTGCCTTTACATTGCTTTTATCTTTTCCATACTCTTGTTATTTACTTTTCTAGAATGACCACATTATTTGTGAGTAGTGGATAATGTGTGAGATAGCTTTGTATTTTTTATTTTATCCTTCGAGCATCCCGGATACTACCACCCATTAGGGACATGAGCACCCAGCACTACTATCCCTTTTGGGCGCTTATGTCATTTTCCTTATTTTCTCAAATTTGAAATGCTACATCATTTGTTATCTTTTATAAATCCTCTTTTATCACTTTGGGTAAGAATTTTTGGTATTTAATGAAGGAATTCAATCAAGGGATTCATATATATATATATATATATATACACACACATGACATACTCACTATTATTAGGGGCTGGACAACTTGGGATATTACTTACTATCTACTACTTGGGCAAAGAGAAACATTCAAGGACTGCATTTGGGTTACATTATTCATTACATATGAGGGGCTATTTCTGAATTCCATCTCACACATTCATCTTAGGGAAAATTAGTTGTATCTCACTATCTTGGTGTGATTGGAACAAGGGCAACCTAGCTTCAAGGGACACAATTCAATCACACACACACACACACTAAAACTACATAGAGTCTGAAATATAGTGTAACACTTGGTGACAATCACATTGGGGTGACCATCGAGGTCAGTCTGACTCAAGCATATGCATTATTTGTTTCATCTAATATTTTCTTGAGCATTGTGTAGGTAGATAGGGTTTTGTTTTGTAGGTTCAAGTGTGACACATGAACCCTACAATGAAGTGGATGTGACAAAGAGAAAGGAAGAAGACAAGTTCAGACCCTGAAAAGATCAAATTCATAGCTCTTCCCGGACACTGCACCCAACTTAGACACTAGCGCTGGGGTGGTCATATCCTTATTTGGGAGGTAATGTCTTAGGGAGTTTGATTCCATTTTCCAGATGAAGCTTACTCATCCTAGATCCATCATGTTCCACTCAGTTTCTAACTTGAATCATCATAAATATCCGAATACAAGCTAAGTCACTCATATTTCACTACTACATACACTTTATTGTTTGTTTCATGATAGATAGCTCTTGCTTGTTACGATTATATTCATTTGATCTCAATCCTCTAATTAAGATTTAATTTTGTTAAATCATTTAGTGAACCTAAACTTGACACACTCTTTAACAAATCTATTCTTCTCTAAACCCAAACTCTAGTAATGTTAGGGTCCATATTCGCATCTTATCTTCAGATCCAAATTTTTCATCTATCATCTACCTTAAATCAGATATGAAAATTATTTCTAGGGTTTCATGCTTGATCCTACCCTTTGGGCCACATTCTAGGGATCCTAATTTGTAAATCACCTTTTATTTCATATATCAATCACAACGAATCTATTTTTAAATTCCTTTGAGTTTATTTTTCCTTTTTAATATTTAACAAAAACCTCTTTTTGTTTACCATAAGTTTTAGAACAATTTTCATAAATTAAAAATTACATTTTTTAATAATTAAGGACTAATTTGAAAAATACACACTTTTGGACAAATCCCTTGGAGGTTTTTCTTTAAATTTATAAAATTCAAAATTACCTCTTTTTGTTTTGAAAAATTAAAATTCTATTTCGAGATATGGTCATTTTATTCATTTGACAACAGTCACTTTTTGTTTCACATCACTCTTTGGGTCTTATCCCCATTATCTCTTGATTGTTGGCCCTATATTAAATATTTGTGTACTTAGATATATTTAATTCATCATGAAGAATCTCAAGGATCATTATAAATATATATCTCACTTACATGTATCTCCTAATTATCGTCTTAATGGCTCCCATGCATCTTTATATATCACATAAGCTCTTAAGTCTTCTATCCCTTCCCAAGTAATTACCGACAATGCTCCCCATTCTATATTTAGGTTCAAATTCTTAATGTGCTTGTTAAGCATGTTTTAATTAATAATGGATATGGTCTTAATATATGCAAATTTCCTTTCTCCATCAAATAGGACTTTATGTTGTTGATTTAATTCCATCTACTCTATGTATTTGTGGCTTTAATACTACACCCACAATAAAGTATTAGGTGAAATATATCTACCCATTATATCGATCACTCACTCTTAATGTTTTATCTCATGTTATGCTTAATAATCTCAATTATAATATCCTTCTCGGTCATCCTTGGTTACATAATATGCATGTAACTCTTTCTACCCATGCCTTTGCCACACTTCTTTCATGGATAATGCTAAAATAGATTCCACATTTCATGTTTCTATATTTGTGATATCCCTCTCATATATGATAATGAAGTTACTACTTACATTGCATATCATTCTTCTCTTGTGATGGACTACAGTGCTATTGATTTACATGATAAACTTTCTATTAACACCCATGATACTCCTCCCACTATGTCTCATTCTCATCCACATGATGCTTGATCCCTAATGCATACTACTGCACACTTACCTATATCTAGAGATTTGTCCCCTATGATGGTTGCTTTACATCTACAATACCTAAGGTGTTGGGAGACACTCATATCCCCCTTCACAATGTCACCATGACCATGGCTTTCAAATTTTTTTCTTGGAACAAATTTCGATGCACTTCTAATGATCATATGCTTACTAATTCCAATGTTACATCCCTTACCACACCCTCCTCACCACAAGTAAGAACACATTGTGCTGATTTGATAATGATTCCTAATGCTCTCACTTTCTAAGCTTCTATGCATGACTCATTTACTATGGATACACCTCATCTTGTTACATCCATGGGGAAATCAATTCCCCTCTTTCCACATTTATGTCTATGGTCATAGGGCTAGTTCATACAACTTTAATGCTTCCAATCTTCCCAAATTGTACCTATTTCTTATGACGAGTCTTGTGTCTCTCCCTCCATTTTTTTGGTTGATACTGATGAGCCTCATAGCACTATATATGTTACACATATCTTGACTCACACATTGATCCTTATGTTTGCACTTACTTTTTCCACTATTGCCAACAAGCCCAATGTTCCACTTATTTTAGTTTCTCCTACTAGAAACACTCTTATTTTTTATACACTTCTTACTCATGCAATTGGGATATTGGACTCTATAGGGTTCTCACCTCACTATGTTGACACTATTATATGGTAGCGCTTGTGTTATACTTGCTACCCGATGACACACTCTTGTCTAGGTTCAAACATGACTATTGAGGGTGCACTTACCTACATGAACCTCACTTTACACACATACACTAGGGAAACCTCACTCCCTCTCCTAGTCATTGTATTTCATATTATAATAATTTAAAAACATTCAAATATTTGTAAAAATTCAAAAATAATAGCTTAGATCTTGATTGGATGTATTCTTTCTTGCTTATACTATTCTATGTTGCACATTGCTTACCATGTTACTTTGATTCATAATATGCTCTATCCTTTTTCCATACACACATGCACATTCACATGGTACTCTTGAGGTGAATGCAAGATACTTACAGTTATCACATGATGTATGATGCTTGACACTATTCTCTACTAGTCCCACTAAGGCTCTTGGGGGCATCTACCTTTCCTATTTATCTATATTCGTTTTTATCATTGTAACATCTACTACTTTCATTCCTATTTTCCAACTATATACATTGTGGCATATTATCAAATTTTCTTACATGCTAATAGGTGCTTCATGTGTAACATTTTTCTCATAAGCTTACTTCCAACCATGGTTATCTGATTTGCTTGTATCTTGTTTATGTTTGTGTCTTAATTGTCATTGTTTGTGGGCTATGCCCTATGCTTGATTACGTTTTTATTCTATAGCCTTGAATGCTTTGAGTGTCTTGTGACATCTTGAGTGGTGTCCTATGTATTCAACCGGTTACTTGCTGCATCTTTTTCCATGTTATCTTGCATGTTTTGACCATTTTATATTATATCGTGCCATTCTTGTTTATGAATTACATTTTTTACTAGCTTTTCCCATTATTTTTCATGTGTCATGGTAGTTACCATGCACATTCCCTATTCCCAGCTACATTATTTCTATTTCAGATACACACATCAATTCTTGTTTTCCTCATTTGGGTCGCGCTCACCTTGGTTCATCTCACACACCCCAAACAAGTGGGGGAAATCATTGGGTGATTATTTCACCCTCTTAGTGGTCCGAGAGACTAAAAATAGATTGGTAAAAGAAAAATTAGAATAAATAGGAGCTAAAAAATAGGTTTGGAATTAAAATTGGGCCAAAATCAAAGTAGGGACAGATGCACCCAACACAATAGGACGATGGGTGCTAGTGTTCCACCCGGTGGTTTTGTCCTAGGGTGAAAAACATGTACAATACATGATCAACAAGTTTATAGTGACAAGTTTGTCGAAAATATAAAATATATATACTCGATTACATGTTACTATTAGGTATAACATAAAAAAATTAGTAGAAAGTTACATACTTTGAGCAAGGGAACTAGTTCTATTTTCTCAGGATCAAATAAGGAATGACACCTAGGGCATATGCAAGACAATGATATGATTGTAATGATGTGTCACTTGTTACTTAGTTTCTATTGGGTTTGTGATCATCTACAGTGACACTTATATGTGGGGAAGCATTAACAATTAGAGGGTAAATCCTACAACTCTCCTAATACTCTTCCTTGTCAACATGAAGCATAAATCCTCGGTATAGGATCGACAAGACACTAAATTTCTCAATTTGATGACATAACACCTAAATTCTCACCACTATTCGACCATCGCCAAGGAAAAACATAAAAACAATTCTATCTCTTCTCTCATGACATTCAGGTGTATTATATCCTTGATTCACTTATTTTTTAATACACATTTCTATTTTCACATTTACACAAATGGAACAAGGAAAAATCTCAAGCACAAGATGCTTTGATAAAGGAAATATTCAAGAACAAACACATGCATCATTTCTACTATGTTCACAAGGTAAACCTATGATCATCACCCTCTTCTAGATTCCATGATACACATTCTATAATCTCCATTTGGCATAATATCAAGTGCAATCCTCATTCGGCATGCTATCAGTTATAACTCCCTTCGGCTTTCCACAAGGTACACTCTTCTTATCTACTTTATGCTATCGAATATTCATTCACCAACATAAAGTGGGGAAAATGTAAACAAAAAATCATACACTTGTTACTTACATCATGCCTCTAAGTATGTTATTGTATGTATGAATCCTAAGTAAGAAAACAACATTAACAATGCTTGTTTTGAATTTACATTACTTTTATCTTTTCAATACTCTTGTTATTTACTTTTCTGGAATGACCACTTTACTTGTGAATAGTGAACAATGTGTGACCTAGCTCTATATTTTCCATTTTATCCTATGAGCATCATAGAAAGTACTTCATATTAGGGATAAGACAGGGTTCATTTTAAGACCCCCCTCCCAATTTTTTTTTTATAGAATGGGCGATGAATCTAATGAAAATCCATTCGCACTTGCAAGTGAAAACTTGCGAAAATGAGTTTCATGATGGCGGTGAAAGGAGGCCGTTTTTTCAAAAAATGGTGGATGATAAAGGAATATGTAGGATGGTTACGGAACATAGAGCCACCGACCATAAGATAGATACATCACATCTTTACCAAATGACAAGACATATATCTCATTACCCACCAAGCAACATATATATCTATTACCGACCAATAATATGTGTGTGTGTGTGTGTTGTGTGTGACTAAAAACAGATACATGTGTGTGTGTTCACATACATGCACATTTGTTCTGGTAACACATATATCTGTTCTTAGTCGGATAGATACATCATTACCAAATGGTAACACTTATATCTATTACCGGCCGGTACCATGTATATCTGTTAACGATCATTAATATATAGTTGTTACTGATCAACATTTCTTAACTTGTTCACCTATTACCATTTGGTAACATATATTTCATTCTGCACTGCCGTAGTAATAGATATGTATGTTGCTTTGGCACCGTAACAACGATATGTGTTGCGGACCGATAACTTTTGGACATTTGTCTTGTCAATAGAAAATAACCTTTCCAGTCTATAGACAAAGTTGTCTTTTTTATTACCTCTTGAGTCTCTCACTTTTTCCTGAATCCTTCGGTTTGTGGTCTTATACTTTTGGATTATTCACACCCTTATAATGTAAAAAAATAGGACTATACTATGGCGAATAAATCATATATATATTAGAATGTTATAACATGAAGGCAAATTTACTAACTTTAGTCGGCCCTTGGAAATACCTAGTGAAATTATATTCAATTTTTTTAGGTCCCATAAAATTTTGGCAAACGCACTACTGTATGGTAGTACAAAATTTGTTAGATTCAAAAATCAAAATCCCTTATATTCACCTTTTCATGAATATTCGCCCCTAAAAATTACCCTAGGATAAGAGCACCTAGGTGGTACTGTCCCCTTTGGACACTTCTTTCCTTTTCCCTCCTTTTCTCAAATTTAAAATATCACGTCATTGGTTATCTTTTCTAAATCCTCCTTTATCACTTTGGGTCACTCTTTTTGGTTGTTAACGACAAAATTCAAACAAGGGAATCCTATATATATATACACATAACTTACTCACTATCATTAGGGACTGGACAACTTGGGCTATTACTTACTATCTACTACTTGGGCAAAGAGCAACATTCAAGGACTACATTTGGGTTGCATTATTCATTGCATAAGAGGGGTTATTTCTAAATTTCATCTCACACATTTATCTTGGGGAATTTTTTTGTCGCTTTCTATCTTAGTGTGACTAAAGCAAGGGCAACCTAGCTTCAAGAGGCACGATTCAATCACTCACACACACACACACACACACACACACACACACACACACACACACACACTAGAAGTACATAAAGTCTGAAATGTAGTGCAATGCTTGGTGACAATCACATTAGGGTGACTCAGAGTCAGTTTGACTCAAGCATAAGCATTATTTGTCTCATCTAATATTTTCTTGAGCCTAGTGCAAGTAGCTAGAGTTTTGTTTTATAGGTTCAGTGTGCAACCCAATAACCCTACATCAAAGTGGATGCGACAAAGAGCGAAAGGAAGAAGACAAGTTCAAACCTTGAGAAGATCAAATTCAGATTATTTCCCAAGACACTAGCACCCAACTCGGACACTAGTGCCAGGTAGTCATGTCCTTATCCGGAAGGTCTGTTCGAGGGAGTTTCGATTCTAGTTTTCTAGACAAAGTTTACTCAACCAAAATCCAGCCTATTCCACTCAGTTTCCAACCTATAACTATCCCAGATCTCCGAATACAAGCTAAGTCACTCATATTTCACTATTGTTTATACTTGCTTGTTTCTTGCATGATAGATCTTGCTTGTTATTGTTATATTCATTTGATCTTAGTCCTCTTATTAAGATTTAATTTTGTTAAATCAAAAGGATAGATCTTCTTCGTATTTTATTAACACTATAAAGGCGAGTAAGTGAGAATGTGTGTAGGAAAATATTTGTAATATGTTATTCAATTTTACAAAAAGTGTGTTTGAACTTCAAATTTGAGTAATAGACAAAGCTTACTCAAATTGAAATCCTATTCCACTCCGTTTCCAACCTAGAATTATCTCGGATCTTCGAATACAAGCTAAGTCACTCTTATTTCACTATTGTATATACTTGCTTGTTTCTTGCATGATAGATCTTGCTTGTTATTGTCATATTAATTTGATGGTAGTGCTCTTATTAAGATTTAATTTTGTTAAATCAAAAGGATATATCTTCTTCGTATTTTATTAACACTATAAAGGCAAGTGAGTGTGAATGTGCATAGGAAAATATTTGTAACATGTTATTCAATTTTACAAAAGTGTGTTTGAATTTCAAATCGAGTAATATGCTTGGGCGCGTGTCCATTATCTATTGGAGTATGTTCCCATTAGTTTGGCTTCCTCATTCCCATATACATTAGCATAACTAATCCATTCCAAAATTTCATGCTTATATAGAACTAATGCGACATAACAAAATTAACTTGTGTATAGAGTATTTACACATAACCAGTTGATTAGACTAACCTTGAAAAAGAAATATAAAAATTACATGTTCCACCATTTTTTTAACTTTATAGTACACGAGCTTCGTATTGGACAAAATTTGAGCAAATATCACATTTTTGCCCATTGTGAGCAATACTATGTATCATTCTCAAAGACTTCCCAAATGCTTCACATCCAATGATGGTTAATAAATGCACTAGCAACCGACTTGAATTGTTAATATGGAAAAGTGGATTAAGATGGAAAGTTTTTACATCTGAAATTTGTGTCAAGTATTCTCATATCTTATAAATGTTGTAATCTCTTTTAATTCAGAAACACACCTTTATTAATAACATAAATATAGGGTGGAGAAGGATGAGGATGGAGTCCTTCCTCCATCCTATATTTAGTGTAATATTTTGGTTGTTGTTTATTTGCCTATTGGCATGTTTTTTGAGCCATGACTTTTCTCGCCATCCTTTTTATTATAATATTTTTTTGACAATTCCAATAAAAAATAATAATATTAATCATAAAAAAATAATACTCCAAAATACTGAGCTCATTATGATTTTCAGCACCTTTTACTATTTGAGACAACTATTGACAGGTAATTCAAAATTAGAATCATTTCATTTGATCATTGAGAAAGCTTCATTTGCATTTTCAAATTATACATAGATTTGACTTTTCCATAGAACATTCCAATGAGACTTAAATGATCACAGATCCCATAAATTCTTGATAAAAAGACATTGGTACAACTCGTCTTTACATAGGAAGGAAGCTTTGATGACAGAAAACTGATTCTCTGAATGAGGTTTTCAAAAATACCAAAAAGGCACTTAACAGTTCAGTTCACTCAAAAACACCAAAAACTGCAAAACTCACCAACTGTTTAAGTTCATCGCTGATCAGTAGTCAGTCACGCCCAGAAATGTGCAAAGTGAGGAGCATTGCAATACATCGTCTGACTATGTAAAATCTAACCCTGATATTCTTATAATGTTTCACTACACCCATTAAAACCTTGCTAAAACCATCACTACTAGACTGTTTCTTTGCCTCACTACTTTCTCTAGAATAGCATTGACCCATTTCTGCTCAGATTCAAAGCCACTGGAATTCACAAGAATTCTGAGAGGCAGGTTGGATCTTTAAATACAGTGATTCCACTTTAATTGTGTTGTAAGAAACTCCGAGTTTCGCATGCACCTTCCTTCTTGTCCCGGCAAACAAACGTGTGCCTTATTTCTTTGAATTTAATACTTGTTTCTAAATGGCGTAGTCTCTAACTAAGCACCTCCAACACTCCAGAAAATATCCGTCGACGTAGTCTTGTCTTTATTTAAGTTGTTTGTTTGATTAGTTATGGCGGCTCCTTGTTCTCTGCTCTTCGACTCTCGCAATATGGTCGTCGTACAAGGAACTGGTTTTGTTATTTTGCACGAGAATTTCTTTCTGAAAGGGAGCATATCTTCTTCCACCGGGATTTGCATGGAAATGTGTCCCCAACTTCCATGTTTTAGCACTCAACTCTTGGGTCAGTTTTGGGAAATTGTATCTATATTAATGTTCTTTAAGATTGTCGATTAACCTAGTTTCGTCTATTAAAGGTTGTCATATTCTTTAACGACTATGTTTCATGTTATTTTTGATGATGGGTTCAATACAGGCCACGAAATGTGGAGCTCAAAAATTACGAGACTATATATTCAAATATTAATATTATAATTTTGTCTAGTTTGAAAAGATCTTTTCAAAAAGAAAAAAAGGACTCCAAACTCCATTATGTATTTAAGATATCTCAATTTTCAATCACATTCTCCAAACACTTGAAGAATAAGTATACTATGAAGATCAAATGGACATCAAAATCACCTATTAATTGCTATCATCTCCCAAACATGTACCAGTGTTTCTTAACACAAATGCATTTAGAAAAGTAGCAACATTGGAATGCAATGGGGATGGTGGGCGCATCTATCCCACATCCTATAGCCCAGTTAGGCCATCTTTCTAATGTCTTCGACACGCACTCTTTTCATATGGAATTTGTGAATCTAAGGCAAAGAAGGCCCTTCTAACTCCCGGATCGTGTGTGATGGAGATCGATCAAACTAGTTAGGCAATCTAATGTCTTCGATGACTGCTCAAGGCTCCAATCAATATCGAGGCTCCAATCAATATCGAGCTCTAACGTGATTCGATCTATGGGTTGTGGAATACGTGGAAAATGACCCGGGATAGTTTCGTATGTCTCCGTATAAGGTCATATGGTGGGTAATGAATACAATCGACTTACTTGACGATTCTCCTGCCTAGTCCAGAATTCTCTAGCTTTGTTAGCCGCTATATCTAGTAAGGATAGTTGTTCGATGATGATGGGTGGAAGTGGAGTGGATCGAATACTAGTGTGCGTAGGCCGTTGTCTATATCTCGATCGACTTGTGGATTCATTAGGTCATGGGATTTGTGGATCACAACCGTAGACTCTTGGTTGTTGCGGTCCTCGCTATGGTCATGTACGAAATCAAGTCCTAATCCCTAGTATCCAATAATCGTACGCTTTCGCCTTCTATGTTTAGACT
This sequence comes from Taxus wallichiana var. yunnanensis, assembly GCA_018340775.1. Lineage (NCBI taxonomy): Eukaryota > Viridiplantae > Streptophyta > Pinopsida > Cupressales > Taxaceae > Taxus > Taxus wallichiana. The sequence goes on from CM031242.1 coordinate 800,752,438, forward strand.
TTAATAACTGTGTGATTTTCTCGAATACCTCACAGCGCATTCGTGCAACCTGGATTCTTAAACTAGTATCTATGTCTCTGTGAGAGTGTCTCCCGCATCTCGGGTCATGGGACCAAAGGATCACAACCAAAGGTTTGTTCTCTTTCGAACCCTTCTACAAATATGTGAATGTTTGCCTAGGGTAATCAGTAGTTCGGTTGATTTGACCAAAACGTGTGTGTGCTTGGTCGCCTTTCTATATTTAACCCTCTCAACCGAGAGCCGATCACTTGTAAATCATTTGTTGTTTGGAAGACTTGTATTCTAAGGTTCTGGTCTATGTCAACTATTGCTGTGACGAGGTTGGGTTGAGGCACGATTGGCTCAAATACGTATTCCCTGGGCTCCCGGGGTCCCGTGATTGTCATACAAAACAAAATGTAAATCTAACTGTAACAAAGCAAATTCTAACTATGTGGAATAAATCTAAAACATATATAACTTCTATTTTTCTATGAAACTTTTAAGAATTTAAGAAAAGTAGCTATTTAAACGTATCTAGAATTTGATAGCTAAGATAAAATTTAAAACAAACAAAATAACCGAGTGTAGTTATTTGTCTGTGTAATTTGTAGATTTATTCTAAATAATGAAATAACTTGCTTAATCTATTTGCGAGATTCTCGATCCTACCTCAGAAGTGAGGAGTGAATCATAGTTTCTCAGAAACTATCAATCCCCACAGCTTCCCTGGCAATATCGAGAATAGAATTTACTGAAATGAAGCAATTAACTACTTTATTTGATATGATTCTAACTAGAACTTTGAAAGTTAAAACCTGGATTCCGCAGAACAGTGGCGAATCCGATGGTGTGTGTGATCTTGTCCCCTCAAAGCAGATCTCCTCGCTTTTCGTGTTCACGTGATCCGTAAAAGCGTGTAATGCTAAGCATCAACAGTAAGTAGATATTGGGACAAAGGCAGCTCAGAATGCAGACTGAATATAATGCGAGTAGGAGAGGGATAGCGCAAGAGTACAGAGCTTGGCTTATGCAATTCCTAGCGGGATTTATTATGAGTCATGCAACATAAAGCGTCCAGAACCTGAAACTATCCTGCTTGAGGAGCAAAACCTGCAACTTTAATGGCTTCCTAAGCTATTCTACTCCAATGGATTGGGTGAAATAACAAGATCACGCCACACAAGATGGGTATGTGGCTTACCAACAAATTTGAACAATGCTAACTAAGCATGCAAAGAATTAAAACTATGGCTTCTAAACAGAATAAAAGACTGAACTATGAAAATGAGAGCATGAAAGTGAATGAGGGGTAGACCATTTGTTTGTGCACAAACCATTTATTTATAGCTTTTCATTCACCCAAAGATCAAAACCAAACTGAACTCTAAAACTATAAACAATGGCCAAACACTATTCCAGGGGACCAAAAACATAAATGCAAGCCTAAGTCGGCAAGGAAAGCTGGTGAAACGTTGATTTTTACGTGAGTCGCGTTAAAACGCTTTCTGGAAAACGCGTAAAGGACCGCCGCTCGAGGTGGCGGGCGGTACAGGGACCGCCGCCTTGATCAAGGCGGCGGTCACGAGACCGCCGCCTAGGCAGGCGGCGGTTTCACATCAAGAGCAAAAGGCCAAGAAAAGAGGGGAAAAAGGAAAACAAAGGACGCGGGGCTAAGCGGGGCATGCGGATGTTAACGCACACTCGAGAGCTTTTCCGATCCCGAACACCTCGAGGAGACTCGTATCATCATTGGGGCACTTGTTACACTGTTCCTAAGCAAGACAAGACCTTACAATTTTGGGTACGCATATATTGCCCTCTGAGAAGCGTTTTAGCCATGAAGAGGCGTAAACGGTGGGTCCGAGTATGGCAGTCCCCGAAATGGGAAGTTAGAAGTTATACCCGACACGTCCGTGTGTCAAATGACGCCATCCAAAATTCCCGCTACCCGCAAAATGAAAAGAGAACTCAAGTGCAGATAGATACAATAGTTCAAAAATAAACACTAAGAATAACAGGAATGAGAACGTACTATTTGTGCGGGATAGAACTTACCTCCATCAAGCTCCAAACCCGTGAAAAGTCATTTTAAAACGAAACAGAGTGCTATATATATGAAAGTGGGCCCATTTTCCTATTCATTTGCGCGAGTCGATTTGATTGATTTTGAGCTCTGGGACCCATGGTGACGGTTTCTTGCGTGAGTAGAGTCAAACGTCCGCAGCGAGATCGTGATCATGCCTCCACGCGTGCGAACACATCGACCTCAAAGATCACAAAGTTAGTTTTCTTCAGTTTATTGTTTTTATCCCCTTAAATTTGAAATGCTAAATTCTCAGAATGGGGGTATTTTTGAAAATGCTAGTGTTAACAGTCCACTAGGGGGCGCCACTGGGTAGGTTCTATTTTTAGGTTAAATGGCCGTTTTTTACACTTTTTAGGCCTTTTTAGGTTAAAAACCCGCGTGGGTTTTCTGACACGACCGCCGCCCGCCAGGGCGGCGGTTGCAGCATGACCGCCGCCCGTGCTGTGGTGGCGGTTACACGACCGCCGCCTTTTGCGGGCGGGTTACAAAACCGCCTCCCTGCTCAGGGCGGCGGTTTTGCATAGAATGCAAAAAGAACTTGTTTTTGAGATTGTGTTTGTATTTTTAGCATTTCTACGTGTTTTTATGACTTTCTCAGCATTGTTTGGATACTAACTTACTTTGTTTTGTGTGTTTTTGGGTGTATGCAAAGTAGAGAGGAGTACATCCGATGGAGCAGAGAGAGGGAGTGTGATCGGCTCCTGTGGGTATTAGATGCCCTCTCACAGATGAGGAGGACACACTTCGTAGGGTCGGGCATATCATGCGCATATCGCGCGCGTGCCCCATGTTACACCATCTAGTCACATCCTTTGTGACTTATTCTCTTACTCGGGATGCAGATCGAACACCTTCCGATCGCTGGGGTCCGTGGCGAGTGGACCATTACATCGAGGACGCCTACCGCATTCTGGGGTCCCGATCATCGGGAGGCGACTCACTTTGAGACAAAGAGCTCACGGGCACAGATTGCACAAAGGCGACTTATATGGGAGATGCAAACCATCTCCACTGGGGTCAAGAAGGGGGGTGAGAGTTCGATCCATTCCTTCTTTGCCCATCCCCGTATTTCGACAACAGCCATCATGGGGATCCTTGCCTCGAGATTGATCGGGGACAAGGGAGGGGACACATTGTTATACCGCTGGGCCCCCATTATTACACGTATATAGAGGGGCACGGCCGATATACGCTGGGGAGCAGACATTCTCGGGGACCACCTACCATGATCTATACAGGGTGGTCCATTTACAGGAGGGCCATCGAGCCACCCGACTCTAGTCATGAGTTGGGTTTATGAGCATTTCATCCCTTATGGCAGGGGTGTGGAGGTGGCAGATCCTGAGCTCATTAGGGCAGCCGAGATGGATGACATGTCGGTGTGCTTAGAGCACCTCATCACCCGCCTGCCTCCCGACTACCGCCGACATGGAGGCGACACCGTATCGACCATGGCGGGCATATGGGGCGAGGAGACTCTTACTTTGATCTCCCGCTCCACCACAGGCAGCTTATCGATAGAGTGGGACGAGTGGAGGCGCACCCTTTGGCCGGTTCCTCAAAGAGCTTGGCCTACCATATACGGGTATGCTTCCCCCAAAGGCGCCCACATGACATGATCAGCCGCGAGGCCGAGGGGGCCTAGAGGCCGAGGTCGGACAAGGATTACTCCCGGCATTCCTATCAGCCCAGGAGGATAGTTCGTGCTGAGGGAGAGCCGGCACCTGCGCCTGCACCTTTACTTCAGATTGTCAAGGGGGTCCTACGCTCATAAGCAGCGATGACCCTATTGATATTGACTCCAGAGTCCGAGGAGTTCACAGAGGGAGGGACAGAGGAGGAGACCGATGACATAATGATCCCGAGTGGCATGACACTCGTGATATCATGCAGTGAGAGGGGCCGAGCAGAGCGCAGAGAGGGATACTCTAGTTTCGTGAGGAGCCACTCTCCCCAGGGGCCATGGTGGAGAGGATGAGTCCGCTGCGGGGTGACATGTTGCTCCCGCCACAGAGCAGCCCTCGCCTGCAGCAAGCCGCATCCGCGGCAGGCCTGCCGCCCTGCAACGACCCATCCTGAGGCCTCGGTGATCCGAGTAAGTTACCCTTTCTTCCTTTTAATGTTTATTTGTAGGCTCTCCTTAGTTGCAATTTTATATTCCTTTTAGCCTCTTTCTGCTTAGTTTCTAACTTGTTTTCTCCTTTGTTTGCAGAGACTCATGATGAGTGGCGGGATTTGATCCGCAGGTATGTACCGATTCCCCGATGATCCCCATGGATAGACGACGCGTGCAGAGCCGTCCGTAGATGCCGGGAGCCTTCAAAGCCCTGGTAGGCATACCGACGTTTTTGCTCCAGCCTGCACGTGGGCCGATGGTATCGACCCTTCGCACCGAGCTAGCGGGCTATAGGATGGCCGAGCGCTTATGAGGAGCCATTCTCGTGGTGAGACCGCAGCTGCTCCTCGGGACCCGAGCCCTCCGTACATTCGCAGCGCCGGCGAGCCGGAGTCCTAGCGCGGGCGTGCACCTTCTGAGGGGTCGCAGAGGGATTGAGAGGCCACTGCTCTCGTGATTTTGTATTATATATTCTTTTGTATATCCCGGCTCTTTTTGAGCATTTTGACCATGCTTAGTGCATGATGGCATCAGATATAAACATTGATCATTTATATATATGCATTCGTTTTGATCAAAATCTCGCACTCATGGTTTCCTTTCTATTTCCAGCTTTCTATGTATACTACGATGTATGTTTATATGCTTTTTAGAATGTATGCAATGGAGAACAAATGATGCAAATGTTTGTTTCTTTTGTGTATTTCATGATGCTTTGATATATGTAGATATAATGTGATTTTGAATCTTAGCTTCCGTAAGCAATTTTTGATATCTCATGTTTGTTTTGCAAAGTGATGAATATAACCAAGATGATGAATGCATTAACTTGCCCCACTCCTAACTCCACGCAACTAGTAAGATGCGAGGGCTCATCACCGAGAGCTAGAAAGGGCACAAGTTATGAGGTGTAGCTGAAATGATAGTGATGAAAGACAGACAAAGCTTTGTGGAACCAAATTGGAAGCTACAAGCTTACTCTACCCGAGTGACTTCATAGTTTAGAATGCAACTTACTTTGTGGTTTATCTAGACTTAGATCCGTAGATGGCCACATAGTAGACAAAATCTGGGTTTTTAGGATTTTAACTCTCTTGAATTTTGAACATCCGATTCATTTGTTTTTGACTCAAAGTTTCAAAGTTTGAATTGTTTTCATATATGATCATTTGCATTTATTTGTCAAGAGGACCCCTACACTTTGCCCCACGCTACTAGTAAGAAGCGTGGGTTTATCACCGTGGGCAAGGTATAGGCGAGTAAGGGCATTTCCATCCCTTCCCAACCCTACGTCACTAGTAAGAAGAGACGCAAGCTCATCACCGAAGGTCAGGGGGCAGGAAATGTGTAAAATTAAAATTTTCTGTTTAATCACTTTTTGACTTGTTTATTTGAGTAAAATGTCGCATGATGTTTATTTCCAAAGAGATATACATATGGGATAGATGTGACACCATGAAGCTTCTAGAATGCACTACATAGGCAAGACACCTATCCCTAAGAAGAAATCAAAGTGAGAATAAACTTGCAGATCTTGGTATGGTTACCGTTAAGACTTTGTCATGTCTGACTTTATTTGATAAAAGATTCTGAGATAATTTGATGATATCATGAAAATGGAGAGGTATGATTAAAGAGTTTATGCCAACAACATCATGAGTTTGCTATGAATTGCTTTGAGAATAGATTCCTTGATCACCATTTATGTAAGAAACAGGTGGACAAAATGATCTTAATCTATATGAAGATGCAATGTAAATATATATAAGTAGTGCTAGCCGCTTATGCGTAGAACCGCTTGAGGTGAAGGGAATTGACTGCTTTCGCCAAATTCCTCACCTTCTAGCGTATATAAGAGGTATGCACCATTTCCATAGTCCTTCATGACTCAGGGGGCCCAAACCATTTGGGCCGGAATTTCCTTCCTTCACCGGTCTTCTTGTCGATCCGGCTGCTAGTCTTAGAACTAGATCCCTTCGTATATGTCGCGCTCATAGACCTTCTTGTTGTACTACCGCACATCCGGTCAAAGATATAGATTCTATGTCACTGTTCAAAGATCTAACCTAGTTTCATCTAGGCTTTCTAGTTGAGAAAGACGTGCTTCTCTCTCGTAAGCGCCTTCATCCGTAATCCTCAATGAAATGCGAGACCGGGTATTTCAACCTCGAGTGGGAGAACCGCCTCCCCCCCCGAACACTAGTGAGAAAGGAGTTGCTCCCGCTGGTGTTCTTATTGAGGTTCTGGGGGCCACAAGGCCGGATATAACTTCAAATGCCAATCTCGCTTGTTTTCTTTCACGCTTTAAGGAGAATGGCTTTCAAAGTCTTGTTTGTCGCTTCACCGTCCGCTTGGCTTCGAGGGTAATACAAGGAAGCCGTATGATGGCTTATCTTAAATTTATTGCATAGTTCGCGAACCTCTTCATTCTTAAAAGAAGTTCCATTATCGAGATAATGATTTGCGGGATACCGTATCTCGCAAATGATTTGGTTTAAAATGAACTTGGTGATTACAACTGTGTATAAGAGAGTAAGAGGCATAGCCTCTACCCACTTTGGTGAAATATTCAAAGGGCCGTGATTATAAAATTATGGCCATCTCAGACGAGGGAGAGAATTTCCTATCAAATCTAGGCCCCATGTAGAAAAGGGCCATGGAGTAGCGATTGTCAGCAGAGGTTGGCCGCATGTGGATCTCATGGGAGAATTCTCGGCACTTATGACACCCGCATACAAAACTCTATCGCATCATGTTCTAGAGTGGGCCGAAATAGCCCATTCGATGTATTTTTCGAGTGGTGGCATGGCCACCGAAGTGGCCTCCACATATTCCACTCATGGATTCATGGAGAATCTTCTTGATTCTTCTCGTGTCGACACATCTTAGAGCATTCCATCGAATGCTTTTCGATAGAGCACTTGCTCTATAATGACGTATTTGGCTACGATAATACGTAACCGCCTTCTTTGTTGTGCGTAGCTCCTTCGGGGTATGTATGGTCCATGATATAATTAATGATATCAAAGTGTACCAAAGGACACTCGTAGATAGAAGGTCGGGTTTCATGTAGTATACGCACTCATCCGGAAAATCTAAATCTACTAGATCGCCTCCATCTAATGGGTTATCACTAACCAATCCACAATGATTTGTCCTTTAACCGACTTCTCGATTTACAAACGTTAATTCAATTCTCCCATTAAGGTTATAAAACGTCCAAATTTTTTTAGACAATGACCTTGTGTGAGGAAAGTTCGTAAGTGGTCCGTTTTTACCATGACCCTCATTTCTTGATTCAAAGATATAGTGTCTTAAGCGCTAGTAGCAAGAAAGACTATGGCAAGGCATTCTCGTTCTCGCCTATGTATAACGTGTTTCATAGTCGAGCAACGTTCGACTAATGAAATAAATCACGCTTTCTCTCTTGTCATCGTCCTCTTGGGCCAACATACAAGCTAACGAGACATCGGTAGCTCGTGAATATAGAATTAACGGGTGATCTAGCTTAGGTGGCATTAACGTAGGTGGTGACAATAGAAACGCTTAACCGCATCAAAGGCTTCATCATAGCTTTCGGTCCAATCAATGCTATAGTCTTTCTTGAGTAAATTGTTGATTGATGAACGGCGAAGCTCAAGTCCTGGATGAATCTTCGATTGCACCCAAATTTTCCGAGAAATGACCTGATTCCGCATTCATTCGAAGGTGGGACCATTTCGAGGACAACCCGAATTTTGGTCGATCAACATCTATCCTCGTGATTTATATGATGTAACCTAGAGCTTTCCTCCCGTTACGCCAAAGACGCATTTTTCTAGATTTAGTGTGACTCGTATTCTATTAGGCGTGAAAGAATGACGCGAGTACTTCTCGATGGTCACAACGCTTCGCCTTAGCCAACAAGTCATCAACGTAGGATTCCACGATTTTATGAATTAAATCGTGGAATATATATGTCATAGCTCACGGTACGTAGCACCAGCGTTTTTGAGACCGAATGGCATAACAACGTAGCATAGGTTCCCAAGGAGTTATAAACGTAGTTTTAGCTTGATCTTGCTCGATATTTTGATTTGATTGTATCCCGAGAATCCATCCATGAGAGACAAAAGTTCAAATCCAAATGTTGCATCAACAATGACATCGATAGATGGTAACGGAAGTCGCCTTAGGACATGCTTTGTGATGTCTCTCGAAATCTATGCGATGCGTATCTTTCCATTCTTCTTGAGAACGGGAACGATGTTGAGATACCCATCGGGAGTAGTCGATCGGCTTGATAAATCCTACTGAGGAGTTTTATTACTTCCTCCTTTACCATGAGAGCTACCTTGGCTTCATGGGTCTTGATTTTTGTTTAACCGGCTTTGATCCGATTTAGTGACGAGGTCAGTGCACCGCAATGTGGGGTGCGACTCCTGCCATCTCCTTATAATTAAATGCAAACACCTTCTCGATGTTCTTTTCGAGGATCCGAGTGTGTATTTCTACTTCTTCCGGGGTTAAGGATGATCCTAATTTCAAGATTTTTGGTTCATCATCTCGTCCCGATGTTGACATCGATTGCTTCTCAATCAAAGAGGCGTTACCCTCTTCAAACTCAGTGTGTGCCGAGGTAAATCCAAATCATCCCCATTTTCTACTGTGTATATGCTAGGTTCCATTTGTGAGGGGAGATCCATCATGGGATTTCCGAAATAGGAAGACGAATGTGGAATTAAGGACAAATCTAGCATATGATAGGAGAGATGTAGTGCTGCATAGGTGTTTAAGTAATCCAAAGTGGCCATATCACTATCAACATGGTCTAGGATGGTAGATTCACTTCCACTTGAAAGGGGATTTGTCATTGTTTTTATCAATGGTTCATCACGAATGGACACCGTGAAATGGGTATCTTCTAACTCATTGCTTGGAGTAAAACGCGATGCTGAAGTTGCTATTGAATCGGCGAAGATTTTTCTCTCGGGATTGCTTCAATGGATATGAAGTTAAACGCCTTGCTTAAATCTAATACGGCTTTTCAGAAAGTCATAAGTGTTCGGCTTTGGTTTCGTATACTTCAAAACCTCGGTTTGTCACTAATCATGCGAGTCTCCTAAGACTCGATGTCATCAACACCAATTCTTTTGGCTAAGGTGAGGCCAAGGAGGAGGGCTTCGTACTCAAAGCGCCGTTGTTTGTGCATTCAAAATTTAGCTTAAAGGCAAATGGTAGGACTTTCTCTTCTAAGTAAGTAAGAATTATACCCGCCCCGCTCCATAATGGCATTTAGCTCCATCAAAATGGAGAGTCCAATACTTAGCCGGAGTATAGATGTTGGGGTATCTCACACAGCAAGCACTCCACTTCTACCATGCAGAGATCCTCTGATGGAAGGGAACCAACACCTAGTGAATATCCTATGCCTACTGAATCAAATGGTAAGAACATTGGTAAATCTTGTTCTATTAACTCAACGATTTTTGTAGTAGTCCCTAATGATACCGCTTTCTTTAGCCTTATCTTTGGGGTTGGGGTTGTTTTGGCTATGCCGATAGTTTCAAGATCCGTCAGAGGTACCAACTTCTCCTCCGGTTTTGGGTCAAAGGGTTTATTAAGTTGGTTTGTTGGAAGTTCAAATTCCGAGTGCACACCGGTCTTTTCTTTAAGTCGCTAGGTGTATATCGAAAGGTTTTGATCACCTTTGGCTACAAATACCTTTCCTAGATGCAGAATCTTACTTCTTGAATAACGTAGAAGGGATTGCCTTCATTCTGTGTATCCATGGTCGGCCGAGGATCATATTATAATTAGTTTCCCGATCTATAATATAAAACTCACCAATTGTTTTGGGTCCTAAGGTGACCGGTAGTATTATGGTTCCTATCGAAGTGGCTTTAAGGCTATCATAGCCTCTCAATGTATTTCGAGTGGTGGAACAGCTTTGTTTCCCCATATCCTAGTTTTTGGAGGAAAGAGAAGGGGACTATGTTAATCGCGCCCCATCATCAACCATTTCCCATTTTACGTAGTTATTATAAACCCATACTTGTAAGTGTAAGGCCGATCACCTCGCGTGCAATCTCAAAGATCTCGTAGGCATTTTACTTATTTCAATATAAATTCGACATCCTTGTCCGGCTGCCCCTGAGGGTGGATATCAAAATCTACGTGATTTACTTGTGTTTCAGAGGTGGAGTGATGTTAATTAGATGACCTAAACCTAATGCTTCTAAAAGAGCAGCTCTGTGAGTAGGAGAGTTCTTTAGTAAGTCCAAAAATGAAATGTGTGAGAAGGTTTTTGTTAGGTCATTAATTAAATCATAGTGCACCTACGGGTTTTTCTACTATTTGTTGACTCTTATCTGCTCTCGCATGACTTGGGCTTGGTTGAGAGAAATACTCTCGTGTTCTTGTTATAGCTTCGATAGGTAGTTCAAATGCTAGTTCTACCAAACCGACTATCTTGGGTCTCTGCTGATTTCCTAATTGTGGCGCAACCGATGGATTTAGTGAAGTCGAGGCTTCATGATCATTGCTTTCCCGTCATTGCACCCTTGTTCGTCCCAAATGGATTTAGTCTGTTATTATCATGATTTGGGAGTGGATCGTTAAAGATCTTGAGGGGAGCATTCTCGAGGGGAAACCGCCCGCGAGCGTGTTTGGTGGTGGTGACACGGATCTCGCTAAAACAAATCTCGTGAAGAACTGCTTTGTTCTTCTCGGCAAACGTTGCATGAATTTATCAGTCACGACACGTCTAAGATCATGACCTCGAATCTTGTGGAAACCACAATATGAATTGGGATTGTAATTCCCGCTTTGTTGGTTTGGTGTATATTGTGGCCTAAAATTCGATCAAACTGTTGCCTATTAGGATTAAAGTTTTGCATTTGTTGTTTTTTGTTTTGATAACCAAATGAGTTTTGGCTTGGCCCTTGTATGGGATTTCACCATTGTTGTTGTTGTTGTGGATGGTTAAAATCCACTGTATTGATTGTCGGGGTAAAGTTGTTGTTTCGTTGGTTGTTTGTTTGTGATGGAGTATTGACAACATTTACCTTCTTGGGCTGGTCGGTTACTCCATCCGTTGTTACACCCCGATTTTTGTTAAGGATTTTAGGTCCTTGATTGACGCTTTGTGGTAGTGGGATAATTTGTAGTGTTCTCGATTGGGGTGATTAACCTCCCGTTTGCTCCATATGTTTTACGGCCACTATCTATCGCTGCTTGATCTATTCGAAGAGCGCTCTCAAGTACTTCATCGTAAGTTCTTAGTGGGAACTTCTGGACTTCTTCCTTCACCTCTTTGCTGAGAGAATGAAGGAATAAATCACATAGTTCCATCTGATCCATATTTGGAGCACTTGCTGAAGAATAAAGAACTGTACGCCACCTTTGGATGAAATGGGCGATGATTCGTTGTGTTCTTGTTTATGTGCAAGAATTCCCCGATTCCTGTTTCTTAACAGCTTTGTTCATGTCGAATGCCTTAATGAACTCTGATACGAGTTGTTTAAATGAATGGATGGAAGCCTCAGGTATTCTATAATACCAGTCGAGAGCAATGCCTTCCAAGGTTTTGGGGAATATTTTAGCAACAACCCCATCCCAAGGGAGTAGTTCACGTATGGCTGTAGCGTAAGCTTTGATATGCGCATTGATCTCCCTCACCTTTGTACTTGGGTAAATCGAAGAGGTCTTGAAGCATGACGCTTCGTATGGTGAAGTCTAAGGGCTCTTTCAAATATTCTCGAATAAGTCCCTATCGCATAGGTTTCACCATCGATGGTGGTTGTTGAGGGAGTGGTGGTGGGATGGGTTGTTGATACGGCATAGCAGTATGCATGGGCAGGGGCATAGGAAGTCCCCGCATTTGAGAAAACATGCCGGAGAGGAGAACATATCTCCTTGTGGTGATTTGGAGTACATGTTTAAGTATGACGGGTATTGTCTAGAATGGATTGTTTGATACTAGACCGGAGGAATGGTGTTAGAGATGATGGGCCTAGTTGGCATTTGTTGTGGATACCGAGGAGGCATGCCTAACGTGCCTACTCCCGTGAGGAGATCTACTTGGCTAGGATGGCGGAGGATCGGAACTTCCTCGCTGCATGCATGAATCGAGAATTTTGACTTGCTTGAGCAAGTTCTAACCCTCTCACTTTTTCTACTAACGTTGAAATGACTTCATTTGGTGAAGTCACGGCTTTGCTTTGCCTTAGCGGCGCTTTGTTGTATACCCCGGTGTCAGATAGGCATGTGATATCCTCGCTATGAACTCGATCACTATCTTGCCAAGTTTCTCCGAGAGTATTTCCTATATGCAAGTGGCATAGAGGTATTTTCTTGAAAAGAGACCTCGGGTTGTATTTGTAAACCTCCTATAGGTGGGTAGATACCCCGAGCGTTGTTCACTCCTAGGATAACGTATTGACTGCTTCATCATCTAAGACCGTATGGGTCCGATTGCCTACTAATTTGTGGTCTAAGTAAACCCGAGGAGACGAACCAGATTCTCCAAACGCCATATTATTCGAGCCCAAGGCTCTGCTTTGTTGCGTTTCGAGGGGTTTGATCTAACTCCTCGCTTGAAAAGATGAATTATATCTCGATTCTTGGAGTTTGTGTTGACAACCGATTAGTTGAGTAGTTGTCCCCCATACCGAGAGTGAGGGTGATGATTGCCTATTTTTTGGGCGGGCGTAGTATGCCTCAAGACCCAAGAGGGGTCTCGCCATATGCATCGAATCCCGACATATTCGGGGTATATGAATACCCGCAGAATAATGGGAAGGAGCGAAGGTGATTTGTGAAAGGCTAATGAGGCGAGAAGATGAAAAGTAAACTAAACTTTGAAAGAACACGTATACTATGACTCCGAATTAGAAAGTAGGAAGTTTACGTCAACTTCACTAATTTTGTTTGTTTCACGTCGGGTTCACCAATTTTGTACGCCGGAAAAGTGACAAGCGAGCGTGGGAATCTACAGGTAACTCTTCCGCGTACCCGACCTCCCGAGGTCGTGCCGAGACAACTGGTGGGGATGGAATATGCGTGGGATGCAGACAAACTAGTTAGGCAATCTAATGTCTTCGACACGCACTAATGGAATTTGTGAATCTAAGGCAAAGAAGGCCCTTCTAACTTGAACTGGTGTGATAGATCGATCGCAAGGATGACTCGCTCAAGGCTCCAATCAATATCGAGCTCGCGTGATTCGATCTATGGGTTGTGGAATACGTGGAAAATGACTCGGGATAGTTTCGTGTATGTCTCCGTGATAAGGTCATATGGTGGGTAATGAATACAATCGACTTACGGACGATTCTCTCGCCTAGTCCGCAATTCTCTAGCTTTGTTAGCCGCTATATCTAGTAAGGATAATTGTTCGATGATGATGGGTGGAAGTGGAGTGGACTCGAATACTAGTGTGCGTAGGCCAAAGTGTCTATATCCGATTGACTTGTGGATTCGTTAGGTCATGTGGATTTGTGGATCACAACCGTAGACTCTGGTTGTTGCGGTCCTCGCTATGGTCATGTACGAAATCAAGTCCTAATCCCTAGTATCCAAAGAATCGTACGCTTTCTCACCTTCTATGTTTAGACTCAATAACTCGTGTGATTTTCTCGGAATACCTCACAGTGTTCGTGCAACCTGATTCTTAAACTAGTATCTATGTCTCGTGAGAGTGTCTCCCGCATCTCGGTCATGGGACCAAAGGATCACAACCAAAGGTTTGTTCTCTTTCGAACCCTTCTACAAATATGTGAATGTTTGCCTAGGGTAATCAGAGTTCGGCTTGATTTGACCAAAACGTGTGTGCTTGGTCGTCTTCTATATTTAACCTCTCAACCGAGAGCCGATCACCTTGTAAATCTGTTGTTGTTTGGAAGACTTGTATTCTAAGGTTCTGGTCTATGTCAACTATTGCTGTGACGAGGTTGGGTTGAGGCACGATTGGCTCAAATACGTATTCCCTGGGCTCCCTAGGTCCCGTGATTGTCATACAAAACAAAATGTAAATCTAACTGCAACAAAGCAAATTTTAACTATGTGGAATAAATCTAAAACATATATAACTTCTATTTTTCTATTTTCTGATTATATGATTTTAAGAAAGTAGCTATTTAAACGTATCTAGAAATAACAACTAAGATAAAACTTAAAACAAACAAAATAACCGAGTGTAGTTATTTGTCTGTGCAATTTGTAGATCTATTCTAAATAATGAAATAGCTCATCTAATCTATTTGCAAGATTCTCGATCCTACCTCAGAAGTGAGGAGTGAATCATAGTTTCTCAGAAACTATCAATCCCCACAGCTTCCCTGGCAATATCGAGAATAGAATTTACTGAAATGAAGCAATTAACTACTCTATTTGATATGATTCTAACTAGAACTTTGAAAGTTAAAACCTGGATTCCGCAGAACAGTGGCGAATCCGATGGTGTGTGTGATCTTGTCCCCTCAAAGCAGATCTCCTCGCTCTTTCGTGTTTCACGTGATCCGTAAAAGCGTGTAATGCTAGCATCAATGTAAGTAGATATTGGGACAAAGGCAGCTCGTAATGCAGATCAATATAATGCGAGTAGGAGAGGGATAGCGCAAGAGTACAGAGCTTGGCTTATGCAATTCCTAAAGCGGGATTTATCATGAGTCATGCAACATAAAGCGTCCAGAACCTGAAACTATCCTGTTTTGAGGAGCAAAACCTGCAACTTTAATGGCTTCCTAAGCTATTCTACTCCAATGGATTGGGTGAAATAACAACATTGCCTGCACAAGATGGGTATGTGGCTTACCAACAACTGAACAATGCTAACTAAGCATGCAAAGAATTAAAACTATGGCTTCTAAATAGAATAAAAGACTGAACTATGAAAATGAGAGCATGAAAGTGAATGAGGGGCAGACCATTTGTTTGTGCACAAACCATTTATTTATAGCTTTTCATTCACCCAAAGATCAAAACCAAACTGAACTCTAAAACTATAAACAATGGCCAAACACTATTCCAGGGGACCAAAAACATAAATGCAAGCCTAAGTCGGCAAGGAAAGTCAGGTGAAACGTTGATTTTTACGTGAGTCGCGGGCGGCGAAACCGCTTTCTGGAAAACCGCGCCCCATAAAGGACCGCCGCTCCAAAAAGCAAGAAAAGAGGGGAAAAAGGAAAACAAAGGCACGGGGATAAGCGGGGCAGCAGACCGCCACTCGGCCTTTCCGATCCCGAACACCTTGGCCTATATCATCATTGGGGGCACACGAGACCGCCACGCAGGCGGCGGTTTTACACACCCCTTCAAGAGCAAAAGGCCAAGAAAAATTCAGGGGAAAAATATAAAGGAAAATAAAAGGACGTGCTAAACATTACTTATCATCACCTAAGGGGCATTTATAGCTCCATTTGCACCCATCTAGCTCCATCACAAGGGATAAATGTTGGTTCGGGATGTTAACGCACACATTATTTACATTCTACATCTAGCTACTTGCTCGCTACTTCAAGTGTGACACGCACAAGAGCAACCTAGGGCACAATTCCACACACACACACACACATAAAACTACATTGGGTATAAGATGTAGTGCAATGCTCAATTGTAAGTCCACCATTGTGATGGTGAGGACAATCCACCCCTTCATTTACATCTTTCTTTTTTAGGGTTTGATGCTTTGTTTGGGGTTTTGCAGGTGATTTATTCATTTTAGATCCACAACGACCTTGACAATCTTACAACGACATACACGCGATAAAAGGTGAACAAGTGCAAATCCCTAACGACCATATCGGAACTAGGTTCTGACTATTTCTACAAACCAGGGTCCCAAAACTCAAACCAAAGTGCTCCAAGTGCCCCCATTCTTTTCTAAGTGCCCCGATCTAGCCAAATGTGCCATATCTATAACTTTTCGAGATTTTTTGCGACGTTTCTCCACTCCTGTTCATCCGGTTTCCATTACGATACAATCCAACAACCTCTTCGAATCAACTAAGGCTCTCTTAATCCTCTTTGCACATTAGGGTTTCTTATTTTCATAGCTTAGTTACTTGGGTGTATTTCTATATTTCCTTATTCATTTATTTAATGTATTCTTATATCATCTAGATTAGGCTATAATTTTACATTTTAGCATAATCATTTTGGTGAACCCGATCTTCAATACACTTTCTCGCTTATTTTTTCTTATGCCCATCACCCGTAGTTTTTGGGTCTTTTCAATATTGTGATATTCCTTCATCTATCCATAGAATTTCCAAATCAATGGCCGATATACCCACATCCATGCTATAATTGAAAATCCATTAGATAACTCTCGCAATGTTCCTCTTAGGAAATAAAAGCATATGATAGTGAAAAATCATATGATGAAGATACCAATGTTGACCAAGAGCAATTAGACACACTCACTAATTTTTGACAAGCTTTGTGAAGTAATCCCACTCATCTTCCGCATATTCTACATGCTTTGATTACTACTAAGAACACTCAATGCTTTGGTACCTCTCTTGTTGCTCAATCTTTAGCTCCCATGGTCTCCTCCACCCCTTTATATTTCAACTTCCATTCCTACCACAACTACTCCCATCATTCACCCTAGCACTCCCAATGCACCACTTGGATCTTCTTCCAATACTCTGATTTAACCTCTTTATATCAGGATCTACAAACACAAATTCACCAGCTCCAACTTGCTACCTCTCGTGCATCACCATCTTTAGACTCCACTTCACTTCTACTCCTTTTGCACCCACCATTTCCACCTATCCATTACCACCTAACTTCATCTCCCCTAAATTACCCATCTTTAAAGGCCATGGTGACCCACAAGAGCATCTTCACGCTTTTCATGTGGCATGCCTTAGACTATGCGGATGACCATACCATACTAGCTAAGCTCTTTCCCCATAGTTTACAAGACTATGTGATGTGTTGGTTCTATGACCTACCTATCCATTCGTAACATATTTCACATCTAGCCGATGCTTTTCTCACTCACTTCTCTATCAACATCGGCTCTAAGATCTCTTATGCTCAACTCACACAACTTAAACAAGGATCTAATGAACACTTAGCAGATTACATTTTGCGATACAAAAACAACTTAGCTAAGATGTCAAATGTTCTTGCAACTCTGAGCTTTAGGACTTATTCATCCAAATTCTATTACCACCTCTCTAGAAAGTGTTCTTTTTGAGACCTCTCCTTCATTCGATCAACTATGTCATACTCTTAAGCTTCTGAAACCAAGCTCTTATCCATAGGCAAGCTTAAATATCAAGAGCAAGCATCATCTTCTACACATTTTCAAAGTAAGTCAACATTCAAACCATATCACAACTAAACCAACTAACACAAAAATTATTGTTAACGTGGTATCCACCACCAAAGAGCTTCAATCACAACCACCTCTACACATTCACTAAGTTCATTGTCCCTCCACATATTCTACTACCACAACTTGTCGATAGTAACCTCATCACACTTCCTCCTCCACTTCAATTAGATCCATCTCACCAAAAGGGTGTAATTACAATGAAAATTCATTGCGACTATCATCAGTGTGTAGGGCATTCCACAGATCATTGTTTCAAGCTCCATATTCTCATTCAGACCTAATCGACAATGGTAAAATTGAGCTTCCAAACCTACGGTTTCTGCACCTATCAATGAAAATCATAAGCTCAAAATATTTAACAATCCTCTACCAAACATGACACAAAAAGCAGCCGAATCCTTGGCTAATTATGTATATCACACAGTGCCTCCTCCTGCATCAGGGCTCTTGACTTTCTAGTTGCACATACATACTGACACTTCTCCACCGATCATTTCTTTCTCTGACCATGATTATCATGTGACTTTCACTTCTAATCACTTACATATTAATGCCTCTATCGGATCTATGTCCCTATCAATAATACTAAGGTTGATCCATCTTGGCCCATCAGTGCATGTTCTATTCCACTTCTCATCACTATTGGCTATCCACTATCACAAATTTCATATCCCATGAACAATTCATATGGTGTTTTCAAACTTCATGTTATGGTAGGTCCTCTCACTATGCTTGTACCTTTCCTTTGTTGGACAAGCAATCGATGGGTGTGACATGATTCTAGGCCTCAATTGGATTCATAGGTCTAAGTCTATCATCTCCATGAATCATTTGTGTTTAAAATTTATTCATAATAATCAAGTCATTTCTATCGATGGTGTGCCTCCATCTACTCCATGGTCACCACCTCTCACACAATGAATAATGCATCACCTACTACATCTAGTACACCACACCCATAGCACTCAAAAGCACAATCTACTCCTAGCTCACCTACTCACACACATTTTACATGGCCTCATCACTCTATTAGTCCAACACACACACCAGTATAGGCCCATTCCTAGGACAGTTACTACATCTCGATGTAAATCACCACCTCATTTTATTCCACATAGGTGTCCATCACCACCACATTCTTCTTCACATAGATCTCCATCACCTACACATTTTTTTTACACCAATGTGCCCATCATATACTCATCCATCACATGCATATAGAATTCACTCACCTACATACAACGTTTATCTCTACTATACCACCACTCTTAGAGCATGATCACACACTTTCATCACCACAATCATCGAGTAGAGGACCTTCATCCTTTACTTTTATCGATAGTTCACTCACCATTACACACTTGGGGGCATTACGTTTATCTCTCCCCCAATCAATACATGTTTCATTTTCTTCTACATACACACACATGTTTCACATAACACATAGTTCATCACATCATTTCCCGATGACACACTCTTGTGCTTTGGTTCACACTTGACTATTGAGGGCATCCTATACACATGAACCTCACACACTACACACTAGACACTACACATTACACATTTCACACACATTTCATACATGCACATCTTCTTACATCATCATCTTCTATATATCATATTGTATCATACATCATATACATTCTACATCACTATCACATACTACATTATTACATCATTTTACACATACTCATCACACATCTTCACACATCTTATCACACACACATACACTACACACTACTCTACATCACATATCTATCTCATGACATACTTGGATTGATGATGGGTATACATCATCTCAAATGGACCACATCACACTCACACACCAATTATGCAATCTTTCTATCATGTAACATTCTTGAGATATACGTATACTATTCATACATATCATCACTCAATGCCTTTTTCATCATTTAATGATATATTATATCACTTTACATCATCACTTCACTATTCCATCATTTAGTGATATATGTCATAGGCTACATCATCACTTCCTCTAGCATCATTTAGTGATATACACTTTATAGGCTACATCATCACTTCTTCTATCATCTCAGTGATATACGCTTTAGGCTAAATCATCACACATTTCACACCTCATCTCTATGTCATATCATCACTACACATTCATCACATCACACTACACACAACACATAGTTCAACCATTTCCGATGACACACTCTCATTTATGGTTCATTCTTGACTAGCTGAGGGGGCATAAACAAATGAACCTCACTACATACAATTCCATTCACTTGGGGGCACACTACTCCTATCATTCACTCTACATTCCATTCCATCCATCCACAACATATTACATATCTTGGTTGCATTTACTCTTGCTTACATACTTGTACATGTTCATCTTATTACACATGCTAGATAGATATCTTATATGTCATTATCTTTATCATACACACATGCACATTCACTTTCTTTCTAGTTGTGATCATAGATTATACAGGTCCATTACACAACATGGATGGATGCTTGGCAGTAGTACCTAGTACCAGTCCCACAATGGCTCTTGGGGCATCCACTTTTGTACACTACAGTGTTATTGTTTCATTTTTTTCAT
Source organism: Taxus wallichiana var. yunnanensis (assembly GCA_018340775.1). NCBI lineage: Eukaryota > Viridiplantae > Streptophyta > Pinopsida > Cupressales > Taxaceae > Taxus > Taxus wallichiana. Next base: position 800,772,557 of record CM031242.1, read on the forward strand.
AACACACTACTTTATCAATTATACATGCTTTTGACATACTTTTTATCTTCTAACATGTTAATGGGTGCTTCATGTGCAACATTTGTTTTGTATGATTATTTGCCACCATGGTTATCTATTACATTTATTGAACTTTTTGTCATTGTTTGCCATTGTTGTTTGGAATTTTCCCTTTGTCTTGTGTGCACACTTTTTGTTTTAGCCCACTATGACCTTGATTGTCTTGCGACACATCATGAGTGGTGTCCCATGTTTGTAACCCACTTTTCATGGTCTACATTGTCTTCTTGTGTGTTTTAGCTTACATATTGTTTGTTTAGCTTACACTTCATCTTATACATGCATGTTTTTATTTTTTTATACTAACACTTGTCTCCCAGCCACTTGTTTTGCATGTGCCTTGGTTTTACCAAGCACATCCCCCCCCTGCAGGGCAAAGTTTCAGCACAACGGTTGGTCCTCTTTTGGGCACATACTCCTACAACGATGTTGCATGCACCCCCAAAGAGGGGGCATCATTTGGGTGAATCAATCACCCCATACAAAGTATACATAACACAAATACATGGTACTAGTATAACACAATTAAAGGATTTTGGGGCTCATACTTGGGTCCTTGTACAACGATGACTTTCTTGAGTGCACTATAACTAGGGGGTAGTTACATGGTGATTGGGTTCAACATAGTCTACAAAACTCTACATACTTTTACATGGTGTGTTATCCTTAGTATTTACATTTGTACACATCATATGTGGTGGTGTTTTATTCCAGGGAGCAATTAAAGGTTAGAGGATAAACCAGACCTTCCTCTCTACACTACTTTTATCTTGGTGTCTCCCCAAAAACTAGATAATATAGATCTCTCTTTTTGGGAAGAGGTTACAGTTGGAGGATAAATCATCCTCCCTACACTTCTTCGGCCAAAAAGATCACCCAAAAAATTCATCTATAGGATCCTTTCTACACTCTTTTTTCTCATCACGGATCAGGTGCACATGTTCCTTTTTCACATTTTTCAACATTTTTACATACTTACATGTATTTTTACACACTTATACATATACATGTGTATTTGACTACTTGATCATCTTCTCTTTTGCAGGTCCATCCGTATGGGAAGAAAAAATCAACATCATCAACATCAAACATCACACATACATAACAATAATAGTACATCATCACACACATCAACATCTATACACACGTTTTCACCCTAGGTTCACTTTCATCACCTTTTACACTTTTGCATCTTTAGTCTCCACGCTCCATCTTTTTATCACTCCACACTTTTGTCTAGTCCTCTCACACACTTTCTACATCAATCTACATGGATATCAGGTACACATCTCTATCTACTTTATGTTACCAAGCATTCTACTCACCAACATAAAGTGGGGAAAATGTAGACACAAAATCACGCACTTTGGGTAATTATCTAGTCTCGATCACATACTACTATTCATATGGTTCCTAAGTAAGAAAAGTATTGATTAACCCATGTATTTAGCCATCTTTCATTATTTTATGTTGCTTTTTTCTTATTGCACCTTTATTGGCCCAGTTTGTCTTTTCATACTTCAATTTTACCTTTTCGGATCTGGGGCACCTAGGCCAGGACGCAGTGACACATAGGCGCCCTCGTCCCCTCTAGGTGCACCCCTTCCTCTTTGTACTTTACTCACACTTTTTGGGTCCTTTCTAGCCATTTGAGCATCTTATCTTTTTGGTAGTTGGCCTTTTCGGGTTAATTACAAAATTCAAGTGAAGGAATCATATAAATATAAAGTTATGTGATCATAATAAGGGACCAAACACTAAGCACTACTTATCACCACCTAAGGTTACATCCATCAAGGCATCTATAGCTCCATTTTCATCCATCTAGCTCCATCACAAGGGACAAAGGATGGTTCATTTGCATCACACTTCATAGGAGGGGAGTTTATTTTATTCATGCACACATTATTTACATTCTACATCTACTTGTTCTCACTACTTCAAGTGCGACATACACAAGAGCAACCTAGGGCACAATTCCGCACACACACACACACAAAACTACATTGGGTTTGAGATGTAGTGCAATGCTCAATTATAATTCCACCATTGTGGTGGCTGAGGACATTCGAACCCTTCATTTGCATATTTATTTTTTTAGGGTTTGATGCTTTATCTGGGGTTTTATAGGTGATTCATTTATTCTAGATCCACAACAACCTTTGTGATCTTATAATGACATACACACGACAAAAGGTGAACAAGTGTGAAGCCCTAATGACCACATCATCGAACTAGGTTCGAACATTTTTACAAACCAAGGCACCCATAACTCAAACCAGAGCACCCCAGGCTCCCCCGTCCTTTTCTAGGCACCCCAATCCAACTAAATATACTAGATCTGTAAATTTATAGGCTTTTGTGTGATGGTTCTCCACTCCTATTCATCCGATCTCCATTGCGACATAATCCATCAACCTCTTCGAATCAACTAAGGCTCTCCTAACCCTCTTTTCACATTAGGGTTTCATATTTTCATAGCTTAGTTTCTTGGGTGTATTTCTATATTTCCTTATTCATTTATTTACTGCTGCTATATCATCTAGAGTAGGCTATAATTTTACATTTTAGCATAATCATTTTGGTGAACCCGATCTTCGAATCCACTTTCTCTCTTATGATTTCTTCTTCTTATGCCCGTCACTTGAAGTGGCCATTTTGGGTCTTTTTCAATATTGTGAGCTTCCTTCGTCTTCCAGTAGAATTTCTAAATCAATGGTTGATATACCCACCTCCATGCCTACAAATGACAATCCATTGGATAACTCTCGCAATTTCCTTTTAGGGAAATATAATCATCTGACGGTGAAAAATCATACGATGAAGATACCAATGTTGACCAAGTGCAATTAGATAAACTGCGTAGTAATCAAAGCCATTGCAAATTAAAAAATGATTCTATTGGGATCTTTTTTTTACTTACTATATTTATAACTTGTATCCTTTGAATAATATACTATAAACAACTACATATTATCATTGAAGGAAAAAAGCTATTGGAAAACAAGAAACACTCATAAGGAAGGACATTTAAAGTAGTAGTGAACTAATGAATTGATGTTCACTTTTGTCCATTTAAGGATCTTGAAGGATAAGACTTTTTCCTTGGAGTAAAAATGATAAGTCAGTTCGATGAGGGAAATAATATTATAAATTTCAAAGATTATGGTAAAATTATACTAATTTTATTTTCACTTGAATTTACATACATACGATGTCTAAAATCACTTTCATATTTTAATGAATTGAAACATCTATATTATGAATAAAATATGATATTTGTTTCAAGTTGAAGTGTATATTTTGTATGAACATTTTTTGGGATGCCTATTAAGAAATAGGACAACGATGATTATGATGAAAATTATCAATGGTCATTACGAGGCTATCAATTCTTTATTTCATACATTACAATTAGGAAAATTCATAGAAGTTAATATAAATAATTGAAGCGTTGAATTCTATAATTTGTAGGATACCTTTCAAACTTCAAAGTTTGATAAGAAAAGGAATTTGAATATATAATGGATGGTAATTATCTCTATATTATTAGAAATGGAACAAAATAAAAAAATTCATTGCATTCAAGTGTGCAAAGGACCAATAAAATTATTTTATAAAAATCTTTCTCATTTTAGTATTTTGCTTATTATAAAAATTTACATGGTGTATTTGAGAGTTTTTACTATCAATGAAAAGGTGAGAATACTTGACATAGGATTTATGCAAAATGGTTTTAGATCCTAATGAACTTTGGATCTTGGTAGGGAGATGTCACTTTTAATCAAGGATGGGAGTAGGATCGACATTTTGAGGGAACTCTACTAGGGCTAACTGGGTAGATAAAGTTATGGGATCTTTATGTACCTTGGGATATAATATTATAATGTATATGGGTTGATGGAGATGCCAACATGTGGCACACATCCCCTTAGTTATATGTACGGGTTCACATGGGATATAATGTTTTGATGTAAATGTATTGATGGAGATGCCACATGTGGCACACATCCTCTTATCTTATTATATCATTCATTTATGATTTATTATGCTTAGAGGTCGGCCTCGGTATTGGCCATAGGCTATAATGGTATATATATATATATATATATATATATATATATATATATATATATATATATATATATATATATATATATATATATATATATATAGGGTTAGAAGGTTGTAGTTAAGGATCATATTGAGTATTGGAGTGTTATTGTATGGTTTGGAGGTTACCCCCTCGAAGTGGTATTGGAGGTTGCCCCCTCGAAGTGGCAAAGCTATTATATGAGAATATTGTCATAATTTATCTATATTTTTGTGTTCTCTCATGTTATTTTGCTGTATATGTTCTGATTTATACAAGTAATATCCTTACAAGTGGTATCAGAGCAGTGATCCGGGTAATTTGTGGGATGAAACCCTAATGTTGGTGATTCGTCTATATCTGAAGATCGACTTGGAATTTTTCAGATTATTTTTGTGGGGAGTTGATACATAGTTCAAGTGATCTTCCCTCCAAATTTCAGAGTTTTTGGAGCTGTTTTGCAAAAGTTGTGTCCGTTTTAGGGTTGAAACCCTAATTTTATGGTTTCATCTATATCTTCTGAATAATGATGAATTAGGAAATAAATTTTTTTGGGTTGATGGTATGATATTCAAAGGTGATACCACTGAAATTTAAAAAATTTGGATCTATTTTGTCAGAGTTATTTCATTTTTATTGTTTTTCACTATTTTGCTCCACATGATTCGCAAAATTTCTTACATTTTCGAAAACCTCTCAAAAATTAAATTGGGGTTTATGTTCTGTGATTTCTGATTTTTGGCCGACCTTTAGCCGAAAGGGTTAGAAAAAGTTTTGATCAAAAGGGTCTATTCCTAAAACCCTAGTTTTGTGGATCATGGGGATGGTAGCTTTTTTTGGAGATGGCAGGATTGATGCTAGAGAATGGTGGAACAAATTTAGGGATAAATTCTCTAAACCATCAGATATTTGGTTATTCAAGTTGTGGATTAGTGGCCCTGCACATATTTGCTTTTCTGAGTTAGAAAAGGAAAAGTCTAATTGGTCTTTGCAGGAACTGGAACAAGTTTTCATGGACAGATGGGCAACAAAAGAAGAAGAAGATGAAGCAGAAGAAGAAGAAGAAAAATAAAAAGAAGAAGAAGTAGAAGAAGAAGAATCATAAAGCAGAAGCAACATCAGAAGAAGAAGAAGAAGAAGAAGAAGAAGAAGAAGATGTTGATGATGAAGCTGCTACACAGGATAGGATTTCATATGGGTGGTTGGATGATCGAGCTTGGCGAACAAGTGTGCAATAATTTAAAGCACACTCATTATATGGATTCTTCTTATGTTTTGGGGATGAAACATGTCAAAGAGGGAGGCAATGTTATGTACCTTGGGATATAATATTATAATGTATATGGGTTGATGGAGATGCCGACATGTGGCACACATCCCCTTAGTTATATGTATGGGTTCACATGGGATATAATGTTATGATGTATATGTATTGATGGAGATGCCAACATGTGGCACACATCCCCTTATCTTATTATATCATTCATTTATGATTTATTATGCTTAGGAGGTCAGCCTCAGTATTGGCCATAGGTTAGAATGGTATATATAGGGGTTAGAAGGTTGTAGTTAAGGATCATATTGAGTATTGGAGTGTTATTGTATGGTTTGGAGGTTACCCCCTCGAAGTGGTATTGGGTTACCCCTCGAAGTAAAAAAGCTATTATATGAGCATATTTTCATCATTTATCTATATTTTGGTGTTCTCTCATGTTATTCTGCTGTATATGTTCTGATTTATACAAGTAATATCCTTACATGGGACCTCCGTATCTTAGTAGTTTCCTTTCCCTTGCTACCGACTTAGGGACAAAATGATTCTCCTTCACTTTGGATATACTGATACACACTTGTGGATAAAGCATTATAAAGTTTTAAGAACTCCTTGATGGGTAAGTTCGATGGTATTTACCTAAACATAGATCTTGTTCGGGATTCAACCAATAGAAGATGGAAATTTAAAGGTCATGTGAGATTGTAGTTGTAGCTAATAGTTATTTTATTTTTAGTTTTTAACTATAGAGGACCATACAAATGTGATTTTGGGGGTCCTTAGTTTATGGGTAAATCATTCTGCTATTGTCCACTTGGAACAAATATCTTTCCAACAAGTTTTAGTTGTTAGGGATCTCCTTGTTTGGATTAAGCTCCTTGCCCCACCTCTTGATTTTGGGATCCCGATATTCTCTTGGGGATTTATAATGCCATAGGAAACTTCTGCTCTTTGATCCAGCAACCAAAGACAAAAAAAAGAGTGATATAGGCGAGGATGTGTGTAAATTCCATCTTGGGAAATATATTTTTGGCCTCCATTCATTTCAGCTCCAAATGGGATAGTTGGGATTAGAAAATCATTCATGAATAATCTCCCTTCTTTTATGATAAATGTAGAGTGCGTGGACATGAATCTAGGGATTTTTGACATAATAGAAGTGTGTGGAAATATAAGGGTTTAGTACAGGCCAAAGATGGAAAAGGGGAACAAAGTACTAATAAAGTGATTTAATTAAATCTGATTGCGAGTAGTAACTATCATTGTACCTAATGATATACAAATGATAATGTAAATAGGACACAAGAAAATAACATGTAAAGTAAAAACTCTAAGCAAGAAGGAGAGATAGAGGAACTTAGCTAATTTCTAAATGGACAGAAATGATCTCGGACAAGTGCGATGATGAACAAACTATAAACATGGTCAAAAACTAGTTACTAAAAAATATAGAGTATAGGAACAAAGTAAGACATGGGTGCATATAGCGGGACAGTGTCTAAGCACTAGAGACTAGAACTCTTCGTGCCCAGATGACGTGTAAATGCTTAGAATATGGTTTATCTTGTGTCACTATGGTTTCACATTATTCTTTGTTGATGTCTCATATTCGCACCAAGATCGCCGATGATACATGTGACATGAAAAATAAAAGTTCATATACACAATCTAAACTGCATCAAACCTAAAAAGGAAAATGTACAATGAAGAGTCGATTGAATCCAAAACCACCACGAGAGTTAACTTATGATCGAGAGCTACACTAAATCTCATAATTCACGTAGTTCTTGTATGTGTGTGTAGAAATGTTGCCCTACGATGCCCTTGTACAAGTTGCGCTTGATAAAGGGATGTAGCTAGAATGTAGCGATGTAATAGTATATGTGGATGGAATAAATAGACTTCCCCTTCCTATGCTATATATGCAAAAGTATGCAACCCTTGTCCCTTGAGTGGATGCTAGACATATGCCTTTGAAGTGCTTTAGTGCCTTTGGAATGCAAGCTTAGGTGATGAGTAATGCTTAATGTTTGGTCCTTTATTTTGAACACATAACTATGCATTTATATAATTCCCTTGGTTAAATTTCATAATTGACAACTGGAAGGCCAACCCATAAGTGAAAAATATTCCCAAAAGATAAAAGATACCCAAAAAGAGTGAGTAAGGTAAGAAAGGGTCAGAGGCACCCAATGGGACAAGAGCGCATGAGTGTTGCTTTGTCATGGCTTTGGTTCTTAAGTGTCTCGAAGCCATGAAATATAAACAAGTAAAGTTCCAACTAGGCTATAGGGTGTGTAAGACAAAAGAGAAAACAAGAGACAAAGAAAAGAGGCTAAAGATAGTTTTCAATCACTAGTTTTCTTGCTTAGGAATCATGTAAATGCTAGCATACTTTTAGGACCTAGAAATGTACCCAAGTGCATGATTTTGTGCCTAAAAAAGATCCCATGGAAAATGGGTATGAAGATAGGAAAGAGCCTCAACCAAAAGTGGTGGCTAACATCCGTAGCCTCACATATTAGGGGAAATTAGCCCAGATGTAGAAAAACACAAACCTTGACATAAGATCCCACTTAGAAGAAGATAAGGAATCAATTGGAGAAAAGAGAAAGTTTGGAGGATTGAAACTACCCCCTTCCTATTCATGGAGTTACAATAGGGAAAATATATGACAATGAAAGGGGAAAAATCAAGGAAAAATATCCTCTTAAGTTATGAACTAGGGAATCATAATCTAGATGTGAGATGGACCAGGGGTGAATCCAAGGTGATTAAGATGGGTTTTAGGTTGGATAAGGTATTAGTCCACTCTACCTCCCCTAATCCTTTTTATGTATATATAGAAATTGTTCTCTACTCGGTTACGTAGGAGTAACATGACAAAATGGCATTGGAGCTTATAGAGGAAATAAAAGCAATCGATGCGAACTTGAAAACAATAAAACGAGATCTATCGAAATATATTAAGACTAATATTCATCTTGATCTAGACGATTTAAAGGTGTTGGATTTATGGGGGGACCAAGGTATAGAGTTTATGTTAGATTGACATGTGGGGTGGAGGAAAACTATAAAGGATGTAGATGGAATCAAGGAAGAGGAAGAAGATGGTTCAACATTTGGAATGGAGTAAAAGGTATAAAATACATGAGTAGAAGTAAGGAAGAGGAGGAAGATGGTTGGATGCTTGGAATGGAGTAAAAATATATAAAAGACATGAATAGAAGTAAGGAAGAGGAGGAAGACAACTAGAATACAACAAAAATAGAAAATCTAAACTCATCTGGGGTGACCCAACAAAGTGATATAATAATCAGGAGCAATCTTTGAGGGTCATATGAAGGTGGGCTATAGTGATATCTACTCTTGGATAACTAGGTTGATTGTCCACTTTGTTTAAAAAATAAAAATAATATATCTTTAGACCATTTGGATCAAGCTATTTTGATCATGTTTCTTAGTGTTGTGTTGTAAATGAGTTTTAATCGATCTATCTTTTGTTGTTTGCACAATATTTTTGGTGTCCTTTCAAAATCCAACTCTTTTACCTAATTAAAAATAATACAATTTTTTTAAAATCCTTTTGTTGTAGATTAAACATATAACAATTTTGGAAATATTTACACATGTTTCCTTTTTAAAATTGTCTAAAAATGTCCACCATAATGTGGATGTATTTTTCTCGTTAGTTCTTGTAGCAATGATTATTAGGAAATGCCTTTTCAAATCTATTTAAAAGAGATATTTGTGAATATCGGAAAAGTATTCAATTTGTATGCAAATGAGGGGTAAAATAACAATTTCATTTTCACATAAGCTCGTGTAGTATGTAAATAAGGAGGAGAGAAAATTGTTTACCTTAGAATGAAAAAGCTAACATGGTTTGTCTTGAGGATGCATAACTACTTTCTTGAGAAACAAAATGATCTGCTACACATGAAAAATTGCGGTGACCATCAACTTTTGGATTCATTTAAAATGATTGAACAATTACTAAATGTTGATGTCTATGGAAGTATATTTTTAAAATTATACATTGTAAAGAGTTAACATACATTTATCTTTAGTTATTGGAAAAATTTCTCTAGTGATATTGGTTTTGTCTATTATAAATGTACAATGAAATGTCAAAGCACAATAAAATGTCCCACTTTTTTGTATGTTTTGTACCTTTATAAACATGAATTTTCAGTTTCATTGATTTTCTAAAGGTAATAGCCACAAAACCGTACACATTCATGAAATTCCACAAACTAACGAAATGTTTTGTTTAGAGTGTAGAATACATGTACATTTTAAATTTTTTTAGCAAAAATATGGTCTTTTTCTTAATTTTATTCATATGTTGTTTCTTATGTTATAAAAGAGGAATGATTGTCCCCGGTGGTGTTTTTAAATGAAAACTTATTTTTTCACCATGAAATTTTAGATATATGTTCAAGATTTGAATATCGAGGTCTTGTCAAAATTTCATATTTTTTTATTTATTTATATATATATATATATATATATATATTATTCGATGAAGATATTTTCAAATAAATGGCATACATTTTACATAGAACACATTAGGTTAGCTGATTTTTTCACTTTGCTAGGGTTTAGGCTCAGCGAGTTATTTTCACAGTGAATGCTCGGCCTTGCCATACGCTACCATCGCGTCACACCCGCCAACTGGGCAGATCCAGGCGGGATTATTTGCATTAATTTTGTATCGATTGCCGCGATGCCCCTTTAAGCGGTGGCTTATAAAATGACCACCTCCTCGAGCCATGCATCTATTGATGTTGGTCTTATCGCAGAGCTCTGGACAATGGTGCCAAAACGAGTGAGGAAGTTCATCCCGAAGGTATTCGACGAGGTAAGGATACTAATACTCCTTCCCCGGATATTGTTCTTGATTTACCAACTTTTGACAAAGCTTGCAACTGGTTTGAATCATTTTCTCTTGTTGCTTATTTTGTGGGCCGAGTTCCCCCTAAAGGTATCCTCCACCAATGGATTCATAATCATTGGCAACCTCATGGAGTCAAGGTAGAGGGAGTCCAAAACATGACCAAAAGTTTCTTTTTATTTCACTTTACTAATTCTCGAACATTACAAAGCCATTGTTAACCACGGTCCTTGGTTTATTCGCAATACTCTTGTGGTTTTCTCCCACTTTGGACTCGAGATTATCAAGTATCCGAGCAAGCCAAACTCAAATTCTGTTTGGGTCGAATTTCCAGGCCTTCATTTGCCTCTGTGGGGATTCATTGATCAACTTATCAAACCCTTGGGTCACCTCATCTGCCATGAGCAACATGATTTCTACTAGGCTCAACCCGAAATGAGTCTGTGTTGAAATTGATCTTTCAAAAGACCTCAAAGATACCCTCGATATCCAGGTTGGAGACACGCTTTTCACACATAGAAAGTTCTATACATCAATTTGCCCAACACTTGTTTTCGTGCCAATCTGCTGACCATATGATCAAGGATTGTCCTCTCATGACTCCAAGCCCACTACCGGTTTCAGAGAAAACCGTGATGGAACCTAAATCCAACACTCCCTTCTCTCGATGGATGGACTCATCACACCGACATAAAACCTTTAGCCTCGACCCGAAATAAGCCCCAATAGGCTACTTACAAACCGGTGGTTTTCTTCTCCTTTGAAGCCATCACTGTCTGTGACCCTTCCCAAGCCCACGCTCACCATTTCTCAGACTCCGCAAGCTGCAATTGTCATCATCTCTCACCCCTCAGCTCCTACTCTTTCACACCCCTCATTTCCCGAGACCTCAAGCTTTCTGGATAACACGGCCGGTGGTTCGACTGCTCAGACAGATAGAAAGGCTGCCTTACATCATTCCCGAAGTCCTTCCCCTCCTTCCGAGGAATATTTCTCATAGAGACCCTGCCGATAGTTCGAGCTCAGGTGATTTTATTCATGGGAATGTGTGGCAAGTCACTTTCTCTAACCGCTTTGGAGCGTTATCCAACCTCGAGGAGGAAACCATGCACCTTGATAGTTCTCCATGTTAGTTTACTCATGGAATATTAGGGGCTTAATGATCGACTCACGAGATATCTTGTCGAGAGACAGGTTGTAAGCATTTTACAAAGTTTCAGGTGTTGTGTTTGTAGGAAGTCAAAATCTCTGGCTTCCATCTTTATCTTTCTTATGCGTACCATCTGGCCTGGTTCTCTCTGCCAGATGTTAGCTCATGATAATGGTTGAGGTGGTGTTGTCACTCTTTTAAGCCCTGACCTCACCTCCAATATCATATCTTGGGGCTCTGACCCCACTCATTGGGTGGTGTGGACCCTTTTTGATTTTGACGACCACATTCTTGGGTTGGCCAATATCTATGCTTCCAACGATGCCTTTGAACATTCTTCTTTTTGGCGGTGGTTGGTTGATCATCTGCCCTCTGCTACCTGGCTTTTTTGTGGTGATTTCAACATGGTTGAATCCCCAAAGACAAATTGGGTTGGCTTCCAATGCGTTGGTGTGCTGGTGAACGTGAAGCCTAGTTTTACTTGCATAATAAACTTTGTCTTTTTGATCCCAACCACCGCAAGCACTCTTTTACTGCCACTCCTTGGTTCACTTGGTCTAATTTTAGAGTTGGCGATGACAGAGTTTATAAGTGTCTTGACAGAGCTCTGCTTTCATAAAGCAGCAATGGTTTTCCTTTGACTCTTCATACAGACCTCCCGGTCTCGGTGGTGGACACTGCTTTGGTTTCTGACCATAAGCCTATCTTCTTTGGGATTCAATGGAACTTTCAGTGTCCCAAGCCCAAGTCCACCTAGTTCTATTTAAATATGTCCCACCTTTCTCATCCCAAAACTTTGGATTATATAAGACGTATTTGGAATCTTGACCCGAGACCTGTTGATGGGATTGGCTGGATTGATTGGTGGTCTCATGCCATCACTCGTACCACTTCTTTCCTTCGGCTCTATGGGAAACAAGCTGCTCTTTTTTAGCAAGAATGGTCATGAAGCCTCTCATATTGAATATCGGAGGGCTATTCAAGAGCTTAATCTGTCTCCTTTTAACACCTACTGTAAGTGCAAGCTACTCTCTGAAACATAAGCTTCAAATTGAGGAGCACTTTGTAAGGCTAGAGGAGCCCAAGTTCGAGCCCGTCTACATTGGCTTCGCATTGGTGACAGAGTTACTAAGGAGTTTTTGTTCCCTTAAATCTAATCAAACTCTCACCAAAATCAAAGCAATCAAGGATGGAAATCAAAGGCTTACTCTCTTACCTGACATTCTGCAAGATTTTGTGCATCACTATCATGTTGTTTTTACTGCTCGACCTACTACTCCATTTCTCGAGATGATGCTCTCCTCCAATGCATTGAAGTTGTTCCTTGCAAGCTCTCTAAAAGTTAGCACATCGCTTGTGATAGACCTCTCACTCTTGATGATTTGAAGGAAGTTGTTATGCAGATGGCCTCTAATAAAGCCCCCAGTGTTGATGGTTTTCCCTGTGAGTTTTACCGGTCTCTTTGGATGACTATTGGTCTAGAAATTCATCGGTTCTATCTCGGAAGCTATGTCCTCTAACACCACTGGGTGATCCGATCAACCAAGGTGTTATGTTTGTGGAGCTTGTTTTCATGTTAGAGTTTGGTACACCTTCCATGTGTTACACTCGGATATTTTTACGGCGGTCCCGCTCGCCGGTGAGTGGGTCAAGGGGGTTGGGGGTGAAGCCCCCGAAGTAAATTTTCATGGGTGGTTTATTAACCCATGGGTAATGGGTAAATCTTGTTATGGGCTGGTTTTGGGCCCATGGCTTTTCAAGATACCATTGTTTTGTAAAACCGCCTCTTCGGATACCTATTGATGTACTTATATATAGATGGGCATACAATAGGATTGATATGAGTGTTTTTGTGAAGGTGAATAGTGTGTGTGAATTCAAGTGTGAATTCGGGAGGGTTTGTTGAGCGCAACTCCAAACAAGATCTGGTTATTGTAATTGTGAAGACTATTGGCTTGTAATAAAATTTGAGCAAGTGTTCTTGGTGGATGTAGCCCACATTGGGTGAACCACGTTAAATATTGTCTTCATGTTTTGCATATTTCATTTCTGTAATTTCTATTCATACTTCTTATTATTGCGATTCTGAGGAATTATTCTGCATTAGATTCTATTAATTCCTAACAATTGGTATCAGAGCCTGGTTTGGTTTCTTGAAGTGTTGAATTGCAGGGAAAGTTTTTAGCTTGAGTGGGAGCTATGGTAGATGATGGAAGATCAAGGGTTGATAAATTCAACGGGCAGAATTTTAGTCTTTGGAAGATGTAGATGGAAGATTACCTTTATCAGAAGGATCTTTATACTCTGTTGTCTGAGAAGGTGAACAAACCCTCAAGTATGATAGATGCGGAATGGGATTTGTTGGATCGGAAGGCACTTGGAACGATCCGATTGTGTCTTGCATCTTCGGTATTATTTAATGTTTCAAAGGAAAAGACTACAAAAAATCTAATGGATGCATTAGGGAAGTTGTATGAAAAACCCTCTGCCTCTAACAAGATATTTTTAATGAAAAAGTTGTTTAATATGAAGATGTCTGAGAATAGTTTAGTAGCAGATCATTTAAATGATTTCAATATGGTTGTGAATATGCTAGCTTTGGTTATAATAGAATTTGATGAAGAAGTTAGGGCTTTATTAATTTTGTGCTCTTTACCTGAGAGTTGGAATAGCCTAGTAATGGCGGTAAGCAACTTGGTTCCAGCTAACTCAAAGTTGAAGTTTGGGGATGTTGTAGGGGTGATTCTAAGCAAGGAAATGAGAAGAAAAAGCTTCGGGAATCTTCTACTTCAGGGAATGCTTTGACAAAGGTGGAAATTAGAGGGAGACAGAAGAATAGAGGAATTCATGGAAAATCGAAAGATTAGGCAAGGTCAAAATCCAAGAGCAAGATTGTATGCTGGAATTGTGGAAAGTTTGGGCATGCAAAGAAGGACTGTTGGGAGCTTCGGGATAAGAAGAAACAATAGGAAGAAAACAAGGAGGAAAATGTGGCATCGGGTAATGTATGCGGGATGCTTCGATTCTTTCTTTGCATAATATTACTAAATCTTGGGTTTTAGATTCAAGGGCTTCTTTTCATGCTACTCCACATAGGCATTATTTTGTTGATTATGTTCAAGGGGATTTTGGGCATGTTTTTCTTGGTGATGATGAGCCTTGCAGTATAGTTGGAAAAGGTTACATTTAGGTTAAGATGCGAGAATGTGAATACATGGTTATTGAAATATATGTCGACATGTGCCTACATTAAGGATAAATTTGATATCAACGGGGCAATTGGGAAGTGGTGGTTATCTTGTGATATTTACAAATGACTCTTGGAAGGTTACCAAGGGTGCTCTTTTGGTGGCAAGAGGTAAGAAGGTTAGAACCTTGTATTTAACCACCGATAGTACTAATGATTGTAATCTTGTGGCTTCGAGATGCGATACAACATTATGGCACTATAGGCTCGGTCATATGAGCCATAAGGGCATGGACATCATAAAGAAGAATTTGCCTAGATATACGAAACGAGTTTGGATTTACTGAGAAGCTGCATATATGAAAAACGAAAGCAAGTAAGGCTTCTCAAGGTTGGACCGAAAAGAAAGAGAGTAAGTTAGAGCTGGTACATTCTGATGTGTGGGGGTCGGCTCAGTATCATCTCTTGGGGTTCAAGTTATTATGTTACTTTTATTGATGATGCAACAAGGAAAGTTTGGGTTTATTGTATTAGAAATAAATTTGATGTATTTGATACTTTTGTTAAATGGAAAGCCTTGGTAGAGAATGAAACAGGTCTTAAGTTAAAATGTCTCAGGTCAGATAATGGAGGGGAGTATTGCAGCAATGAATTTGATGATTATTGTTCTAAGAATGGAATCCATAGGAAAAGACAATTCCAGGAACCCCATGCAGCAGAATGGGGTGTCAGAAAGGATGAACAGAACAATAATGGAACGTGCTAGGAGCATGAGGATACATGCAGGATTGCCTTTGTATTTTTAGGTAGTAGCGGTGAGCACAAACCTTTGTGTACTTGATAAACAGAGGACCCTCAAGTGCCTTGGATGGAGGCATACCTGAGGAGGCTTGGTATGGTAAGAAAGTCGATTACTCATTTCTTAGAGTCTTTGGATGTGAGGTGTTTGTTCATATTGACAAGGATGATAGGACCAAGCTAGAGGCTAAATTAGAAAAATTCACTTTTATTGGTTATGATGGTGATGACTTTGGATTTAAATGTTGTAGTATTAAGGACAAGAAAATCATTCGATCTAGGGATGTGGTCTTTAATGAGAAAGTCATGTATAAGCAATTGCGGGAAAACAGGGACGAATACAAGAAAGAATATGCGGTGGTAGAGGATCTTCCGGATGGGACGGTGACCCATGAATCAGTTTAGGAACCTACTCAACAGGAACCCCAAACTCCTACAGTGAGGAGGTCTTCTAGGGTAAGAAAAGAACCTAAAATTTTTCTCCTTCTCTTTATTATTTATTACTCACCGATAGTGGAGAGCCGTGAGAGCTTTGATGAAGAAATGTAGGTAGATGCCAGGTAGAAGTAGGAGCAAGCCATGAATGAGGAGAATAAGTCTCTCATGGAGAACCAGGACTTGGGATTTGGTGAAGCTACCGGAAGGCAAAACAACATTGCAAAACAAGTGGGTGTATAGAGTTAAAGACGAAGAGAGGAAAGAAAAGATATAAGGCCCGTTGGTGGTCAAGGGTTTGCATGACGAAACAAGGTATAGATTTTGATGAGATTTTTTCTCCCGTAGTAAAAATGACTTCTATTAGAAGCTGTTCTTGGAATAGTGGCAGCGAGAATACTTGCCCTTAGAATAGTTAGATGTAAAGATTGCATTTCTCCATGGTGATTTGGAGGAGGAGCTATATATGCAGACGCAAGGATATGAAGTCAAAGGTAAAGAGGAGATGGTGTGCAAACTGAAGAAGAGCTTGTATGGCCTAAAACAAGCTCCACGTCAATGGTATAAGAAGTCGATAGCTTCATGATGGAGTAAGGTTATATTAGATGTCATTTTGACCATTGTGTGTATACAAAGAAATTTGAGGATGGAAGTTATATTATCCTGTGTTTGTATGTTGATGACATGTTGGTTGCAGGTAAAAACATGTAGGAAATAAAAGTACTCAAGAAATAACTAAGTGAATCCTTTGATATGAAGGATTTGGGGGCAGCCAGACAAATCCTTGGTATGAGGATAACTCGGGATAGGAAGGAATGAAGGTGACTTTATCTCAGGAAGAGTACATTAAGAAGGTATTGGATAGGTTTAACATGCAGGATGCTAAACCGGTTGGGACTCCTTTGGTAGGCCATTTTAAGTTATCAAAGGATCAATGTCCCAAGACAGAGCAGGAAAGAAACCAGATGTCCAAGGTGCCTTACTCATCAGCGGTTGGCAGTTTGATGTATGCTATGGTATGCACTAGGCCAGATATTTCCCATGCAGTGGGAGTAGTGAGTAGGTTTATGAGTGATCCAGGAAATGAGCACTGACAAGCAGTAAAGTGGATACTTCGGTATTTGAGAGGGACCATGGGTACTTGTTTTGTGTTACAGTGGATCAGACACTACTTTGTGTGGATATGTTGACTCAGATATGGCTGGAGATTTGGATAGCAGGAGGAGCACAATAGGTTATGTATTTACTTGTAGGTGATACAACAGTGAGCTGGATTTCATGGTTACAGAAGGTTGTGGCTTTGTCAACCACTGAGGCTGAGTATGTTGCTGCTACAGAAGCTAGCAAGGAGATGATTTGGCTACAAAAATTGCTTGATGAGTTGGGGCATAAGCAGGAAGTTAGAAAGTTATATAGTGATAGTTAGAGTGCTATTCAATTAGCTAAGAACTCTGCTTTCCATTTTAGGACAAATCATATACAGTTGAGATATCACTTCATCAGGACAACTTTGGAGGAAGATAAGTTGAAGTTGGAGAAGATTCATTCTAGTCGAAATCCTGCAGGACATGATGACCAAGGTGGTCACAAGGATAAACTAAAGCTATGTTCACTTTGGTTGGCCTTCGCGGATGACAGTGAAGGGTTGAGAAGCTTGCTCGGTGGAAATCAATCTCTAAGTGGGAGATTATTATGTTTGTGGAGCATGTTTTCATGTTAGAGTTTGGTACACCTTCCATGTGTCACACTCGGATATTTTTATGGTGGTCCCGCTCATTGGTGAGCGGGTCAAGGGGATTCGGGGGTAAAGCCCCAAAGCAAATTTTTATGGGTGGTTTATTAACCCATGGGTAATGGGTAACCATTATGGGCTGGTTTTGGGCCCATGGCTTTTCGGTACCCATTGTTTTGTAAAACCACCTCTTCGACTACCTATTGATGTACTTATATATAGATGGATATACAATAGGATTGATATGAGTGTTTTTGTGAAGGTGAATAGTGTGTGTGAATTCAAGTGCGAATTCGGGAGGGTTTGTTGAGCATAGCTCCAAACAAGATCCAATTATTGTAATTGTGAAGACTGTTGGCTTGTAATAAAATCTGAGCAAGTGTTCTTGGTGGATGTAGCCCACATTGGGTGAACCACGTTAAATATTGTCTTTGTGTTTTGTATATTTCATTTATGTAATTTCTAATCATACTTCTTATTATTACAATTTTGAGGAATTATTTTGCATTAGATTCTATTAATTCCTAACAAAGGCAACATCAAATTCATTCCCAAGTCTGGGGATCCCAAGCTTATCACCATTTGGCGGCCAATAACTCTGCTCAATGTCTCGTACAAAATTATTGCCAAAGCCCTTGCTATCAGGCTCACTCATTTACTGCCCATAATCATCAGGAACGAGTAAACCGGCTTTATCAAAAACATATATATTTTGGATAACATTATTGCAGTTTGGGAGGGCATGGAATATGCCCGTCAGACTTCTCAACCAAATCTGTTTGTTAAAATTGATTTTGAAAAAGCCTATGATAGAGTTGAGTGGCCTTTCATTCTGGCCATGCTATAGGCTATTGGTTTGGACCCAGATTCATCCACTATGTTAATATGCTCTTTCAAAATGTGGGTGCAGTACATTATCGGTGGTTAGCTGCCTGAGAGATTCTCTCTTCATCGTTCCATCCGGAAAGGTTGCCCTCTTGCTCCTTCTCTTCTCTTTATGTCATTTTTGCTTTGAAGGTCTAAGCTTCTTGCTTACTAATGCTTGCCAATGCTTTGGTTTGGCTAAAGGTATTCAAATACCTTCCTCTCTAACCAGTTGATTAATGGTCATTTTGCAGATGACTCTTTTCTCACTCTGGCTGAAACAGAGGCCTTTGTCACTAATGCCATGAAATGTCTTGATATTTTTGTCTTGCTTCTGGTTCTGCTATCCAATGGAAGAAACCCAATGTTTCAGATAGGCGATGGGTCCCAAACCTCCTTGGCTAGAGGGATTCCAATGGCTTTGGATTGAACCTAGTGTTCAATTCAAATTTTTAGGCATTCCTTTTGCCTTTATGGCATCCTCTTGCTGATCTTTGGAACTATGTGATTCAACAAGTTGAGCAAAAAATCTATTTTTAGATTACCAAGCATCTCTCTCTTCTTTGGAAAATTCCAAGTCTTCTCAAGATTACGGCTGCCACTCATGTCTATTAATCATCATGTTAGGCACCTTCTAAAGTCGCTTACCACAGTTGGAGAAAATTCGGTGTGATTTCTCGCGGCCAACTCCGACGAGAACCATGGTTTTCACAGAGTTGCTTGGGACATATGTTGTATGCCCAAGGACATTGGTGGTCTTGGCCTAATCAACATTCATATGCGGGGTTTTCTCTTATTGCCAAATGGATTATTCGCAGCCTTGAAGGTGAGGAATCTTGGAAAATTCTTCTCATAAATTGTATATCTCAAGGGTCTTCGCTTAATCAAAAGGCATGACAGGGTTTGAACTATTACTCCTTACTCCTATGCCCTGCTACTATTAAAATAGGTGGCTCTTTTGTGGCCAAAAGCATATGGAAAGCTTGGGAACTTCTCAAACCCCATCTGCTCTGGTAGGGTGATGGTTTTGGAATGGGCTCTCTCTTAACTCTCTTAGTTTGTGGTGGAATCACGGTGTTTCAATTTCATGACAAACCCCTTGCTCTTTCCTTGCAGGCTCGAGGGTTCACGTCTTTTCAAAAAAGGATTTACTATATTTAGGACATTTTTGTCCTATCACCGAGGATTGGCTTCCATGGGATAGCCTAAAAGCTAATTTTTCTCTAAATGACAATGACAAACAAGCCATTTCTATCATTCAAGATCTCATACCTAGTGATTGTTTGCATAAAATTGGTGTTACTACACAATGCCCATGGTGGTTTGATTGGCATTGGCCCTCTGCCACCCCCTTCAAAAAATTATAAACCTCGGTTGGGCTCTGACAAGCTTCTCACCCGAAGCGCTTCCTCTCAAAAAGTTAAATCTTTGGCCGGATCCTGCATTCCACTCGTTTTGGGTGGAAGCAACGCTTCACCGTTTATTTGGGCCATTCTATAGAGCCCAAAGTTGCGCACTTTCTTTGGAGCATTCTTCATCAAGGGCTTCACCGGGTAAGCGCCTTGTTCTTCCTGGGAGCTCCTGTTGTGTTGTCTTTCTAGAACCACATTGAGACTCTTCTTCATCTCTTTTGGTTCTACCCTCATGCTTCGATCTTCCGGCGCTGTTGGATTCATAACCTTTTAGAACCTTTTTGCCCACCTTCTTCACGTGGAAAATGGTTCTTCTGGGGGATCCAACCTTTATTCCTGCAAAATTTTACAACATTTGGCATTCTTTCAGAGCGGCTATTTTATATCACATTTGGAAATCTAGAAATGTTGCTATTTTTAATAAGGAGACAGTGGATAGAATTTTTGCTATTTCTAACAAGCTTGTTGTCATCTCCAATGTTTTGCTTCATATCCAGTGCGGTGCGGAGAAATTCCGCATAGAAGTTGAGCACTTGCAAACTCTTTTGGACCATTGGGGGAGTGCCCCTTGTCTTTTCTTATCGCGTTTTGCTAGATTCCCCTCACCACTCCCGCTTGCAAGGTCGCCGCTCACTTTCCCATGGGCAAAATTTTTTTGACCGGGGTCTAGCTCATGGGTGGCATAGCGCCTCTCCTCACCGGTGGGTCCCTTCTCCACCTCCGTCTTGGACTCCACCCATTCTTGGGTATTTTGTTGGCTAGGCTCGCCGATGGTGGTTCCAGTGGCGGTGCCCACCAATCAAAGTTTTTATGGCTCTCTTTGGCTATCTCACCCTCTCGTGGGGAAATGAGGAGGAGAAGCAACAGGCAAATGGCTGGGAGCAGCTTTGATGACACCCCGACACTACTTTTGGTGGTTGGGGTGGTGACCGTCTAAAGAGCCCACCGCCACCGCCACCATCTTCCATGTTTGCTCTTGTGCCTAGCTCCATGTTTGGAGTTTTCTCTGGTTCTCTGCACTTCTATTTTAAACTTTTTGATTGAAAATGCTACTGTTGATATGACACTTTGCTACTCGTAGCCTCTTTATGGCTACTTTGATCCTGCTTATGGGGTGTGATCTTTTCCACCCGATTTTGTATGATTAGCATTGTACTTCTTATGTCATCTTTAATATATGGTTATGCTTTTCAATAAAAAAATGGCATACATATGTCTATGCCAATAAATTTTAAGATTTATATTGAAATTGATTTTTTTCATAGCTATGAAGAAGACTTCAACAAATAGTAAGTTTATTTTTTCAATTTTTTGATATATTTTTCTATTTTTCAAATTGGGTTGATTGTGTACTATTGATTGTCCTAAAATACCATATGTTAGCAAAAAAAAAAAAAAAAAAAAAAATTAAAAAATGAAAATTATATTTTTAGAAAGCTAATAAAAATCTGAATTTTGTGTTAAATTTTGTAATTTTACTAATTCGTTAACCCTAATTACATGGCACCTAAGTGGCGTTTGCAAACAATCATCCTCCAAATGGATTTGGTGCCAAAATGTGTCACATAGGTGCCACATAGATAATGCCACATAGGGGTTCGCGCGAACCATCCTTTGCTGCGAACCCCTAATCGCCAACTCGCCACCACAACGTCGCCCATTACGTTTTCCTTCCAATTTGGTCGTTTTATGTAATATGTTTTTTAAAACTATAGTTTTTAAATAATATTATTCAATTTTTATGTTTTAAATTTAGTTTTACAAATTTTATTTTTAAAACTAGAGTTTTAAAGCAATTATAGTTTTTGATAAAAAATATATAATATGTTATTATATTTAAAAAAATAGTTTTTATTATTTATATATAATACAATTAACTTTAAAACATATAGTTATTTTATTTAAAAATATATTACAAAATTAAATAATTGTATATTAAATTTAAATTGTTTTAAAATTAGAAAAGTTGTTTTAAAGTTATAAAAAGTGAAATTAAAAATAACCTAATTTCTAACCTAATTTCTATTGAGATTTCTATATAATAAGAGTTGCATGTGTATAGTTTTCTATTGAATTTACTCTTAGAAATTCAGATCTAGCTCAATTTATGTGTGTAGGTGAAAATTATTGAAGTGGAGGAATCATGGGAAATGAGAAGAATGAGAAACGAAAATATACCGAGGAACAGAAAGCAGAGAAGAATGCTAGAAGATCAGTTCGTAGGAAGGCACAAACAGAGAGAGAGAAGGCACAAATAGAGAAAGACAAGGCTGCTGCACAAATTGGTACATAAATAGAAACCCATGAAGTGTTTCTCACACTTCTTTTATTTGCATTGTACTTTCCTTTTCATCCCCTACCTTGGCTTTTGTTGAAGAGTGGATGGATTGATTTAGGGTGTACCATTCATACTATCCAACATTCGTGATATTTTATAGTTTTCACATGTTCTTTAAGCATGTTGTTTTCTTATTTTAGCCTTTGTGTGACAATTATCATCTCCTCCATTTTAACATCTTCTAGTTTCCCCCTTACTTCCATGTGTTCTATTATTTCTTTCAAGCTCATTAGTTCTTGCACACAGATCTTCGATGACAAAATGAGTGGAGTCATTGTGGGGTTGTAAGCTTCTTCAACATCCTTAATCTCTACTTGGTGGTCTATGCCTTCCATGTTATGTGTTTTTGTATTTTTATGATTATTTTTCCTTAAATGCAATGTTGTATCTTTGTTCTTTTTTGTTGTTGGTTTGACTTGATTCTAGTGTACTTCTTTCCCTTGACCCGCTCGTGATTTTGATTAAACATTTTGGTCAAGAATACATAAAACCGCTCATTGTAATTTCTTACCAACTGAATTTTTTATGTGATTATAACCCTATTATTTTTTCATATTTATTTTTGTTTCTTGATATCCATTTCTCACGCCCAATCTTTCCGGTGCCTTATAATCCCATAACATTTCTTGGCATTGATGTAAATTGGTATTACAATCACTTTTGATGATGTTATGTTTGAATGCTATGACATGTTGGTATTTTGATGGATCCCTATACTTTGAGGATATATAAATGTTTCTCTCCATTGACCCCATATGCTCCAATGTTCCCTTTATTGATAGGTTTTGGGCATGCATATATGGGGACCAACTGGTGTTTTGTGATTCCCTAATGTTAAATTTGTTACTAGCTCAACCATGTTTTTAGAAGGTAGGACCTATTGGTCTCTAATCCCCATTTGTAGTGGTTGATTCCCTAGTGAGAGAGATTCCTCCATAATGCTTATTAGTTCTGAATAACCATTATACCTTGCTTTGAACCCTTACTCATGGCCCTTACCTAAAAGAGTAGATAACTAGCCTAACCTTTCCTTTGTTTTAGAGTGAAGATGTTAATAATCCTTCAAACTACCAAACTATCATGATCAATCACCTCTTCAAAAATATTTTTGGGAGCATGATAGAACACAATATTAGCAATTAGGCTTAATAAAAAGGAAAGTGGGAAAAGGGGAAAGTAGGTTTTAGACCAAAGTAATCAATAATAGATCATTATGTCACACTCAAACACTTAGTTGAAAAGGTTTGGAATACAAATGAAAAAGTATATTGTTGTTTAGTAGATTTCAAGAAGGACCTCATGAAGTGGTATCTAAATACAATTATCTTGGTCTAGACTTTCACAAATTAAACTTAATTGGGATGCATGTAAAATGAAAATAATACAATGTGGATGTAAATATTTTTATGAGTTACAAATAGATGTAAGAATGTAAATTTATGGGATTGAAAGACCACCAAGTTCCTATTTGGGTTACTTGTAACTCTAGTGGTATTGTATGGGTGTGAATTATGAGCTAGTTGCGTTATGGATTTAAAATGTAGGAAGATAGAAAGGATCCAAAAGTGCATGATTACAAAAAATTAAAAATTAAGGTGTGAAATAATCCTTACAAACAAACAAACAATATCTCATTAAAGACAATTGTTATGCCTATAAACATCAATACTACGTCGATGGGTCCAAGAAAACTAGATCGATAAGGGAAACTTGAGCTCTATTAAAACAATCTTGTTTATAACTCTCAAGAATAATCCTCCTCCTACTTCAGTTGTGTATGTAGTAAATGGAAATTTATTCATATTCCTCAAAGTGTATACATATTTCCCTTCAAAATTATGTTTAAAGGCATGTAATTAATCTAGAACTTCTTTTTGTTTAGTAAATCCTATCAAGCTTAAAGGTAAACAAAGAGTATAAAAATCATTTTTGTACTCATATCCAGGAGGAATTGATGAATTAGAATAGTAGTTTATCTTCTAGATAGTAAGTTATTTATCAACTTAAAATATTTTAATATATTCATGTTCCTAAATAAGCTCTTATATATATTAAATCATTCATGAATGGTGTAATCACATGTGTATGTTAATTTTTTTGCAAATTTTGTTTATGGACACAGATCATGATGCACAACAAGTATGCTGAAGTGATAAAAAAAGTATGGAATTACTTCCCAAGAAAAATGTGAAACACTTGGTGAAGATGGATTTCAAAAATTAAAATAATTTTCCCAACAAGAACCACTATCACGAAAGAAAACAACAAAAAGTGTAGAGATAATATATGGTGAATTTGTTAATTTGACTATAGTTGCTAGAGCACATTTGTTGGTTACATTCTTGAATCATGTTGATATGAGGAAACATTAGAATTGTTGGGTGTAGATTTTGGATGGGAAAAGTCAAAACGTATGGAAGAAGAATTTGTTGGGAATGTTTCTAAAGGAATAAGTTCTTTGGGTACAAAAACTAGGTTTGTTGATAAGAGTATTTCTCGTAGAGAATATTAACTTCAGTTGTAAGTGAAGATACGACAAAGAATCATCATGTTACCATTGTTGCTAAGGTATTGGGTGTATCTAGAAAGATGGTCAGTAGGTATGCAAAGAGGAGGAAGACATTGGATGATTCTACTTGTGGAAGAAAATTGGGCACTAATGTGTAGAAATCCACGTTCTGATAAAATAGAGGATAATATTGTGAAGATAGTTTCTAATTTTTGGACTGAGAGGACTCATCCTTCTCCAAATGTGAGGGATGTTTTAAAACACAAGATAGCTCACAATAACTATGATGAACATATAAAACATTGGCTCAAAATAACTCAACATGAGATGTACATCAAGTTTACAAAAGAACATCCAAATGTTAAGATTGGAAAATGAATGTTTGAGAATTTGAAGCCTTGGTATGTGCGAGCTGATAAAGTCCTTGACACATGTTTTTTTCGCTATCACATTGAGTTTGATTATCACTATCAGGTACAAAAAAAATTATATTACATATATATTGAGGTGTGCTTTCATTTATATCTATATATTAGAAATTTGATTAAATTTTGTTTTTTGAGATGTGATTTAAAATTAATGTATTTCAAAATCTATGTTTTTTCAGGTGTATAGAAAGTTACGAGAAGCATCAAATGGTCTTGAAAATGCCCCCTACACGTGTCAGTGAATTCATAGCTTCTATTCTTTGCACAATATCCGATGATCATGTCAATGATCGTATGGCTTACATCAAAGGTGTATGTGACAAGTGTGGGGACTTGAAATTATTGCCAAAAACAAATGAAGATTTGGACACAGTTCAAATGGTGGCTTGCAAGAGGTGATATATATATATATATATATATATATATATATATATATATATATATTGGATGTACATATTTTATTTTGATTTTTATGTTTACTGTAATAAATGAATATGACAATTTTTCCATTATGTATTGATTTTGTAGGTTCAAATACATAAAATATTCAACACGACTTGGAAAGGATGCAACCAAGTTGGATTTGGTAGAAGAGGAAATCCCCATTGTTGCATTCATGCAAAGTTTCCAAAGTTTAATTAGTCCATACATCAAACATTCTCACTATGCAAAGTGGTAGGATACATAATTCAAGACTAATAGAGACACATTCCCTATTGGTTCCATATTGTTTGTGGTTGATTTTGTTGAGAATTACTCATTTTCTCATCAAAAAGAGATTCAGACACAATATTATCATACTTGACTAGGTTACCATCATGGTTCAAGTATTTTATAGGCATGCACAATTGGATTTGGATGGGGTTGAAAGTACAGATGTGAAGCGAGTGATCAAGAAGGAGTATCACTTCTATATAAGTGATGACAAGGAACATGACACCCACTTTGTGCAACATTGTTTTGGTTTTTTCTTTCAATATCTTCATCAATGAGGAGTACAAATAGATCAACATTTTGTTTGGTCGGATGGTTGCGCATCACAATTCAAATCCTCTCGCCCTTTCTTTGCACTCATTTGTATCATCATCATCACAAAATACCTCATTTATGGAGTTTTTTTAGAGTGGTCATGGGAAGGGAGAACACGATGGTGTGGGTGCATGCATCAAACATGCTCTAAAGAAACAAATATTTGATTATGAGGAGATTGATTGATTGATGCCCACACCATTGTTGAATGGTGTAAGAAACATTTTGTAGTTCATTGAACCTCACAGCTTCAACCTCACGACCTCACATGGGATTCAACCTCACAAGCTTCAACCCCACACAAAGTGTTTTGGGAGATAACATGTATGCACATTTAAAACATATATGTATCTTGATGTGATTTATTGACTACAAGTTACAAACTTTAAAAAAAAATTATTCTTAATTTTGATGTTTGTTTTAAACTTTATTGATTTTTACATGATTAATTGAAGGTATTGATCAAAGGAAAAAGTATGGATGTGAAAGGATTCCTAATTCTAGGTCTTTGCACTCTATGATGACTATGGATAGTAATAATTGGACAATCTGTACAAGAGATTATTCTTGTTTTTGTTATGAATGCATGAAAAATCATATTCAGAGTGCAATAGTCAAAAACATGGGTATGTAGGTGAGTGGAAGAAAGTTCCTTTAGTTGTGGATGACACATATGGATCAGATCATGATGATAGTTTTGAAGATGTGCCATTGATTTCACCTGATTATGACCACATATCTGGACTGGTTAAACAAGGTATGTTTTATTTAAAAGGATTGTATAATTTGATCATTGAATTTATATGTATAATTTATAGTATACAAATCATTGAATATTTCTTTGCATTTTGTTGTAGGTGATGTATTTGCAATCATTGTTGAAGAAGAAAATATTGAGAAAGTGGAGTACTACTTGTTGCATTGCACAGAAGAGAGAACAAAGCTAACATGTGAAATAACAAGTGAGGAGACAACATTTTATATTGGCTTGGTTATAGTAGTGCATAGGGAACATATTTACAACAAGTGAAAGCCCTCCAAAGTGGGATTCACTTTGTTGATTATAAACCAACAAAAAAAGGTGTATCATTACACCCATCACATAATTTCTACAGGTTACAATTGCATCAGGTGAAGACTAAAAGTGGTCAACAAAAAATGGAGACTAGATGTAGAAGACCATGAAAAAAATTTTACAGGTCATTGAACAATGAGCTGAGCCACTTGGTATTATATAGAAGGACCTAGAATATTATATATTGATGTCTTTCAAGAATGGAATATTTTATCTATTTTATTTGTCATTTGGCATACATATTTGACAACTTTCTTGCTATGATTATTAAGGATAACCTTCATTATATGATGTATGATTTTGTTCCCTATATTCTATTACTATGGGGATTTAATATTCTTTTCATATATATTCAATGTTTTTATTCTATAAATTGTTGGAATGTGTGAATTTTTTTATATTCTTTCCATATATTCATGTTTTATGGATTCTTAAGGAAATACTAATTTCCATGTTTCATTTTCTTATATAATATAGAGGATTTACATAATATAGAGGTGGTGATTTCCTATGGTGGTGTTGATCATAGCTCACACTTCTATGTGTTTTATGGATTTGAGTATTCTTAAGGGACATACTAATTTCTCATGTTGAAAATTTAGTTGACTCATCATGAAATTTATCAATAAGGATTTGGATACTTGAACTACATATATATATATATATATATAATATGAGTTCAAAAACTTTTGATTTAAAAAATAGGGTCTACCTAACATGTCTTGTATTGATGGTGTTTTTAGATATTATGTACATGTAAAATGACATCACCATTTTTCAAAAATTGAGTTGATGATTTCTTCTTCACTCATGGATGATGTAACTAGATGGTACTTAATCATCTTTTTAATGAAAAAATGTTTTCATATCTCTATGCCATTTAAGTAAAATAAAGGCCTCTCATGTAGGACTTTTACTTTGGGAAATTTTTTTAGTTGTATCTCTTGTAATTCTTGCATCACTTTTTATGTCCTATATAGTTGTGGTGGAGACATCTGCAATTTCATATGCTTTCTCCTTTGGAAGAGAAATTTATTTTTATATTTGGATTGTTTGAAATCATAGAAAGAGGAATGTATAATATGTATCATATAGTAACTTCTCTTTGAGAGGGTAGATAAGTCCTCAAAAAAATGTATTGTATATCCAAATCAAATGGTTGATATATTAGTTGTTGCATACAAGTCTTAAACCTCATAATGTACTCACTCATTTATTTTGAGTTTCCTTGATGTAACATCTTAAGTGTTCATATGTAACTCTTGGAATCTTATTTTGAATATAATTTATTAGCAATGCTTCTTCAAGTTCCAAGAATGTGCTCAAAGATACACCAAGGACATGATGAAACCAATATAAAGCCTTACCTAATGGAATATTTGAAAAGGATTTATCAAAACACTATTACTATCATGTTGTTTCATTGAAATTCAAAACCCCTGAAGATGTAGATATAAGTCATTTCTTCCTTCAAAATTTTTTACATCAACTCTTATGTTTTTTATTTTCCTCATTTTAGTTTCTCTTTTCCGACATCTTTTATAATAATTTGAAACAAGTTCTTAGTGTCCTATACATTATTTTCATATTTGAATCGATTATATTTTACACTAGGTAAGCCTATAAATCTAACTTTCATTTAAGTTATTAAAACTTTTAATACTTATATAACATTATGGATTGAAATAAATTTTGGGGAAATTTTAGCTTATATTGAATTTTTTTGAAAATATTTGATAAAAAAATTATTTTTATATAGATTTAACAAATAGATTTCACATTTTAGTAGGGTCTACAAAATTTTGATAAAGAATTTTGAGGATTTGAATAATGGTAATTTTCAGAAAGTTAATGAAAGGTATGAAAAGATATTAGGTTAGAAAAACATATAGATTTCAAATTTCATGAAAAATATTGCTTTTATTTAAATCAAATAGTTCATCAGGCTTGAATTTAAAAGATTCAATAAGTCGATGAATGTTGTTTATCTTGAAATTCACCTACTCAAATCAAATCTTAAATAAAATTTTAGAGATAAAATTAATACTATTAAACATAACAATAATATTGTATAAAGTATATATGAACTAATCCCATAATTTAATTGCAAACTTAAATGAATGAAATCAAATAATATAACTTAATGTAGTATTTCCCTCCTTCATAAATTGAATCTAATTTAATACAAATATCATAATAGGTGTTGGATCTTATGTATCATTTAAAACATCTCAATTTTGTAGCTTAACACATGAAACTCTTTGATATTCAAAATAAACATTCAAACCTTTCTTGAGTTGTATTTGATGAAATATAACAAAACTATGTAGGTATAAAAAGTTCAACTCAAAATAGTTAAGAACACCAACTCATAAAAATATAAAATTATGCTACATTACATATCAAAATATAAAATTCATGTCTAATGAATATATATAAAAATATAAAATTATGCCACATGTCTAATGAAATTCATGTCACAATATACACACACACACACACACACACACACACACACACACACACACACACACACACACACACACACACACACACACACACACACACACACACACATATCAAAATATAAAAATCATGTCTAGAATGAGTATGATATATATGTCAAAATATAAAATCATGTCTAAAATGAGTCATATGAGTATATATGTCTAAAAATCTCTAAAATCATGTCTAAAATGTCTAAAATGTCTAAAATCTCTAAAATATCATTGAAGTCTCCTCCATGCAGTAGGGCGTGAGTGCCAGACCCCTCACTAGGCTCTGTTGCACCCTGCATGTTAAAAAAATAAATATACACATGTCAAAAACTATATATAACATACCATATATTAAAATTTATAAGAAAAATTCTACAACAATTTCTTGATTAATTAAATACATCATATAATAAATATGTACAATTGATTACCTCAATATCTATCCCCGGGTGGATGTTGGGAGTATCTACACTATGTGTAGATCTTTGTCCCATAGATCCCTGTGAAACAAAATAAATTAAATGTAAGAAGTTGATAAATAAGTTTTTTTAATAAAGTTCATTAATTTCAAACATTTCAATTTAGATTAAATATTAATTCTAAAACACATGTATATATATATATCTGGGAATGAGTCTCCAAATCTATGGGACTACCACCCACGACCTCAACACCAACAAATATCTCACCAAGTGAGCCAAGCTGACTCAGGCCCGAACATCAAGATCCATGTTGCACTGCTCAATCAAGAGTTGTGTGTATGTCATGTGGGAAAATGGTGTGGGTTGTGAAGCACCACACACTGGAGCAAAATCCTAAACACACAAGTAAACGATCAATTTTAATATTAATAAATTATAAAGTAATGATGAAATAAAATAAATTTTAATTAAATTAAGGTTTAATTTTCACACACCAAAACATAAATGTGTTGAACATCGGGTGTGATGATCCCAAAACAATAGGTCCCATTGTAGTAGCGACAATAGTAGTACCTGACTAGAAGATACATTGTCACTCTACTCTATAAAATCTAAAACCCCAATAGTGGAATGCTTGCAAATGTCATGCAATCACCTCATATGCACGCAACAAGTCAAAGCCATGATGCATCCTAGCCGATGTGTCTGAGTGGGATATGTAACCCCCTCAAATTCATCTAGTGAAATCAAATGTGCATGAGCGTATAGCTCACTGCGTGCATCACTACTACTACTAGCACCTCCACTACTAGTACCACATCTCTCGAAGGTACTTGACCCACATGGTCAAAGAGATCAATTGGGTCTCATGAGAATGCTCAAGACCCTCGATAACACCTCATGTGCATCATATGATGACATGCATTGCATGACATCTTGAAAGCTTGATAAGAATGGTCATGGCCTCGGTACAAGCTGTCACACATCAACAACTACAGAGCTCCCTCCTTTCGATATGCCTCCTGTGGCTAATACGGCCATGCCCTTGCCCCCCAAATAACTAGGGATGTCTAAATAGTTCACCTTTAGGTTTAGGTGAACCTCAACATGTAGCATCAATATGAAGTATAATGGTAATTGGTCATTATTCAAAAAATTGGCCTTGAGAGGCCACAAATCTAGGATAAATCAAAGTGCACATAGGGGACATGAACATTTGTTTACATAATATGCCCTTACTTTTGGTTTTTTCTGCATAAAAACTCCAACAAGACCTCTTAACGACTTCCTTATCGGAAAGTCATAATTAATCTCATTATATCCTACATCTCCTGAGACACTTGATTTTAATGAATCCATAAAAAATTTTATTGACTCAAAATCAAATGGGTTGTATGTTTTCAAACTTGTTTCTATTCTATGAAGATCAACCAATATTTTTTCACAATGGGCTTTATAGTGCCCAACTGTAGTTGGATCCTCGAGAATAGATTACAATTTTGCAATCTCTAAATCAGTCCTCTCAAAAAATTAGGAGTGGAAGAAGCCATGACTATAAAAAAAATGAAAGTAAAATTCAATTTACAATACTTTTAATGAAAAATTCTCCTAAGATATTCTCCTATTTTAATGAAAATATAAATATGATTTTCAAGCTTGAATGCAAATAATCAAGAAAATAAGAAATTACATATCTTATTGTCATTTGTAATAAAAACTCACTAACATAGAATTACCATTCAAAAATGGAATAATGTAAAATCTAAGTTATTCCATTATAAATAGATCACATAGTAAATCAACCTCAAATGGCATAGTTCAAGACAAAGTACATGAAAGAGATACATCACAAAAAATACATTTTATAAGTCACTACTAAAAGTCATTGCTAAGGGAACAAATTTATTACCATGCATCAAAAATCAATGAAAGATCATGTTAGGAGATAAGATGAAGTTTTTCAACATGACTAGAAGTACAAACACTTATAAAATGTATTCTCTATTTATGTAAAAGTATCCTAAAAGAATTAAAATAAACAAGTGCATTTGTTTTGTGAAATCTAAACCAAATTCATATTCTCAAAAGAACTCTAGAATTAATATATCATTCTTGATAAATTCCATGATAATAGGTTCATCCTTATTTTCTACATAGGTTAGGATCACTATGCTTAGTGTTATTTTTATCAAAGGCTCCAACCTTATGGATACGATAAACTTGATTTCTAGCAATTCTACATCAAGCCAAAATGTGAACAAGAGGAAACCATTGAATCTTCTAGTTGATTTTTATCACACTTTGTAAGATGCATCATTGAGAAAAATGGAAAGTGATGTAGGTTTTTCATGTTTGGAATGCCCTCTATGTCAATGAATTTGGTCCTTTTAGGCTCATAAATGAGACAAATAGTGGTTTAAGATATTAAGAACATGAGAAGTGTTTCTCAACATTTTTCTCTTATATCTATTAGGATCTTGATCCTCCTACCATGATTGATAATTTTCCATGTTGGCCAAAAAAAAACTTGCAAAAAAAGTAAACTCAAGATGAAGGTGAGGTCCTTTATTCCTTTCACAAATATTATGAAATATGAAAAATGTTGAGAAATAATCACACATCTTACCATCATTGAAAATGTTATTATTGGAGGAATGCCATGTTTCTTTAGAAGGAGAAACTATAATATTACCCTCATTCTCAAAAAATATGGAAAAACTCTCTATCAACCAACCAATATATAAATGCCATTCAAAAATCAATTGTAAAAATAGAGCATATTTGCTAATGATTCAAGAAATGAGATCTCAATTTTTCAATATAAGAGCTAAAAAAATTAAAATTGAACTTTCCACAAACTAATTGAGCCCCTTTACTAAAATGAAGTGGACCTTTGTTAAAAAAAATTGTGTTGCAAGATAATCATTTAAATGGTTGGTGGAGTGAGGTTAAATTTAAATTTGAGATCATCAATTCCAAATTTTCTTCCAAAAATTATTCCTCTACCACCATAGTGAGAAGTTGGATCAAAAGAGTCCTTAATCAAAAGACATTGATGGATTTACAATGGATCTTCATTACTGGTACACACACTTTCCTCGAAGCACCCACATATTTGTCATAGGCTAGCCATGGTGTCAAGACATTGAGAATTTACCAAACTTATAAACAATTTTAGGTGACATCAATAATGGATTGGTTTGACATTTGGGTGGATAACATGTTATACTTTTCACTCATTGTCATTGAAGTTTTCCAATGGTTCAAGTGTAAAATTGATTAGGAAAAATGTTTCTACTACATCGAGGATTTAAGAAATTACCCCATCGGGGTTTTTAATTAAAGGAATATAATGCTCTATGATGCATAAACTATTAACAAAAAACAAGAGTAGAGAAACTATGAGAAGAATTTTGATACTTTGTTTTGTGAATTATTTCTCTAATTAACTCGATATGATTTGTTGATTACATATTGAAATGTCCTCATGACAAAGTGCATGATCATGAGATTTTTAATTAAAGGCATGTTACTTTAATAGTTTCATGTTGCAGGAATTATGGTGGTAATATTTAGATTGAGAGGTGAATACTATGATCATTGATCATTGCATGTTGATAAATATTATAGGAAATAGTATTGAGACCTAATCCCTGATTTTGATTAAGTTTTGACTTAATTATTATTGAGATAAGTGTTTAGCAATGCATGAAGAGCTTTGGGGGAAATGGGCATAAGTTTTAAGATAGATAAGAAAAGATATTTCTAGTTAAATAGTAAAGCCTTGATTCCTTTATTGTTGATATTGGGGGTTTCTATACACTGAGTTATACGTGCATGCAAGTAATTTTTTGTTGTGGCTTTCTCAAAATATCATGATGGAGTAACTCAAATCATTGCTATCACAATGAGGATGAATGAGGGATTAGAAACAAAGTTATAGGTCAAATAACAAGGCTTGAAAACAAAAATAATAGAGTTATAGGTCAACACATAAATTTGATAGTGGGGATTGTTTTGTTCCAAGTAACAATCGGCAGTTGGTTGCTTAATTGCATTTCTTTCAATGGAAAATGAACACTCTGTTCAACTATAATAGGTAGGACTCTATCTCTAGGTTCCTAAAAATAGTAATTTCCATGTTAATAAGCACATTGAAAGAAGACCACAACATACTTGTGATGCCCAATGAACAACAAAATTTGTGAAGCTTGGTCATGATACAAGAGATTTAAGTAAATGGTTAAGTGGAGGAAAAGTGAACACCCTTTCGCGTAAAGGGGGTTTGCATGAACACTCCTTCACGCGAACCCCTTTCCATGCCATACGTGGCGCAGCCACGTACACTATATGGCTCTTCACACGGAAGGGGTTTAAGCAAAGGGGGTATTCACGTGAACACCCCTAATTTCCCACCCCACCACATTGCCCACTAGCATTTTTGGGACAATGAGTTGGACATAATACCATGCATTGACCTAATAAGAACTTTGATAACATTTCTATTACAACTTCTTTGTCTTTCATGTATTGTGCACATGTTGTTCATAACAAAGGCATAAGTCCAAGTAAGGATTTGTTTTTAGTAACACATTATATGTTTTTATTGTCTATGGTATTAATATTGCATATTAAGCTATGGTAATAGGAATATGCACATTCCTATTGGCAACCAAAGGTAATATGTTGTTTCTTCATGCAATATAATGAAGTTACGAATAAAAAGGTATAAATTTTGCATATAGGCTCAAAGGGGCTAAAATATGCTTTTACAATTGTTAAAGTCCCTTTCACCTATTCAAACAAGAATGGGAATATTTTAATTGATAGTACAAATAAGAATAATGACCTATACTTGGTTATTGTCAAATTTACAACCTTTCATTCATGTGAAACCAAATTGAAAGAATATACACAATCAACGTGAATTAGTCACATCAATATGAAATGACTACTGATTAATGTTTTCAAATTGTTTATATCCCCATCTCTTTAACTTGAAAATTTAAAATATGAATTATGACATCCGATTAACAAAATGATTGTTTTTCAATATAGTAATATACTCTAGTGTCATGAAAAATATCCAAAGTAGAAGTTGAATAACAATATGACAAAATAATTTTTGACTTGGTCATGATATATATTCTCTTATTGTCACTAGTTTTTTAAATACTAAACAAATAAAGTGATTGCATTGATGCAAAGGCATTGGATAATGACGATTAACTTTATTATAGAGATATTTCAAACTATGTGTAGAAGCATGGATGCATTTCATTATACAGGCCTGATGCTAAATTTGTTTCTTAAGAAAGAAAAAAATAGAAGAAATTTGGAGTCTATTTATAATATAAATATATAGTTACAACAAGGATTTGAGACTTGTTTCGGCCTTTTTTTTTTATGAAATAGTCTATATTACTTAATATAATATATTACAACCTATCCACAAAAATAATATTTGTTGATGATCTAAAGCAGCAATATGAAAATAGTTTTTATTTTTGTAGTTGATTGATGATTTCGTTTATAAAATAATGATAATAGTTACTAAAAATGCATTAGTGATCAAGTGTAAGAGGAAAGAAAATAAATGATGGGAGCCAAGGAATGGAGAGATAGGTTACATTTTTGTGTGAAAGTAAAGGAAGAAAGAGATAGATAGAAACAGTTTATGTAGAATTAAGTATTACCTAAGGTTGTGTGCATATTAACTTAAGAACACTTATAAAAGTAGAAGAAGAATTAAATTTTCTATGGCTGAAAACTTAAAATGTGTATTTTTTATTTATCAACTTTAACCACATGTTCTTGCAGTTGAAGACAAATAATTTTTGTCCAAATGCATATTGTGAATATTTGATATGATAGAGAAGTAGAAACATGATTTTCTAACTAAAACTGAAAGGTATAGTTTTTAATTGAAAGTTATAAGTCGAAACTTGATTTTTATATCTGCCCCACACATACCATCATTCTTGCAATTGTAGAATCATCCATGCCACCGATATCCTTCAAACTTCTTATTACCAATTCACAAATGTTTTTAGCATTGGATTTCTCTCTCATCTTGTGAATAACAAGTAAGTGAGGTTATCTCACATGAATCTCAACAGTATAAACATGCATACAAACCCAAGAAGTATTATCTATTGTTGTAACCTCATCAATAGACAAAGAAATGTATCATGTAGACTTAAGTTTCTCTTTCAAGTCTTCTTTCTCAACCATAACTACACATTTTCCCAATCCCAACCACTACTTTCAGACTAGTGAGAATGAGGAAAGTGTGTGACACCAAGAAAAGACAACATCTTCTTATGTTCAAGAAAATATGCTATATGACAACCTCTTTTTAGAATGTGAAAAATAGTAGCTACCTAAACTATTTTACCTAAAAGACTATTTTGAATGACCTTGTTAAATTGAGATGTAATTATCCCTCCATTCTCTACAACTATCCTTCGCCTCTTATGCTCCTCAAATTCATTTTCATACCTAATAGGTAAACAATCATCCACAATTTTCCATTTAGAAACATTCTTCACAACTTCATCTACAATTTGTTTTTCATATATCTTTCCTACATGTTTCTCAATAGTATCCAATTTAAGTTGCATTGTCTTGTCCCTACCCAATTTCCAGCTACATATTATACATTTGCATTCTTTGGGAGGTTCAACTTTATTTTCATTTTTAACAAGTTCAATAAATGGAAACTCGAAACCCACTCTAACCTTAAACTCCCCCAAGTCCCATTTTCTTACCTTCTAAAATAGGTCTCCCCGAATATTTATCATGGTGGAATTTAAATTTTGTTGATTGCTATAAGTTTCACCTCCAACATTCAATTGGGCAAGTGATGACATCCTAACACTAGATTGGAAATGTAAATCATCCAGTGATGTAGTTTCAAATTCATTCAATGGGATGTCTTCAAGGGGAGGCATTTCATTTCATCTTCATTGACAGTGTCAATCATCAAATCATTAATGAAATCATTCTGAGTTTCATTTCAAATGCAATCATTATCCTTGATAGTGTTGGTCCTACTGGAGAAGGATGGGATTCCATAGATGGTTTCTCAAAATAAGATGTGATTTTTGTATGTCAGTACCAAGAGGTGTTGCACTTTCTTTTCCTAAGGTTCCCTTTTAGTTGTCATTTTCCTATAAGGACAATTTTTGAGTTGGTTGTAATGAGATGAAAATTGACTAAGGCATTGCAGTGTCATGTGACATGGAAAAAATGACACTAGCGATGATGCACATATACTAGTGGTACCGTAAAATTAAAAATGACATATATATATATATATATATATATATATA
The DNA here is from genome assembly GCA_018340775.1 of Taxus wallichiana var. yunnanensis. Taxonomy (NCBI): domain Eukaryota; kingdom Viridiplantae; phylum Streptophyta; class Pinopsida; order Cupressales; family Taxaceae; genus Taxus; species Taxus wallichiana. Next base: position 800,810,091 of record CM031242.1, read on the forward strand.
TATATATATATATATATATATATAAGCATTGCTAACAACCTAACTTACAAAAGTAGATAAAATAATGCGACATGATAGAAAATATGTTTTAAATTGGATCAATATTGAATAGACTTACCTGCACTAAGTGCTTGTAGGATGTAAATTGTAAGTGCAATGCGATGGCGAACAAGACCTTGATTTATTTGATTTTTGTAAGCAATGTGTAGAATTCTTTTCTATTACTTCGCAAAATATATACGATGAATTTAATCAAATTTTAAAAAATCTCAAAAATGTCGGTGAATGAGACCAAAGGTTCCATAGAATTCTTGGTAATCCAAGAATGTTTTGAAATCTTGACCCGTCAATTACGCAGATCCATTAAAAAACACGTGGGGATTGGAGATCTATTGGCTATTCACATGGGACAAATTAATGTTTGTAGATTTTTGGGAAAAACATGGGAAGTGACATGGTCATCAAAATAGCCAAATCCATATTCCATAATTCCTACTATTCGCCTAATTACGAATATTTGCCGCTAAAATTTTCCCTTTAAATTGTTAGAAAATTTATGGATGTACTACCACTTTGTATATTTTTAAACTCTTAAAAGTACATATTTAGTCATTTTATACATGTTTCATAAAGTTTGTTTCATGGGAATATATTTCTAAAGTACAAAAATGGTAAAATGTGGGACACCATTATACGCTTTGACCATCATTTAATAAGAATTTGATTACAATTTGTATTCCCCTTGTAAAAAAATACAATATCAAAAATATGACATTAGATTTCGAGAACATATGCAAAATTTAAGACCTTTAAAAGTTTTAGGACATCTCATAATTATGCTCTATCTCTAGGCCATGGATTTTCAAGAAAACCGAAGGCTTCTCTTTGTTTAGGTTGTATGATGTCATAAAAATGAAGGCATCACCGTGTTCACTTACGAAGAAGAAATAATTGTCCACAATGATAAATTTTAGTTGTTGGGCATCTTTAAGAGGTTAGGAATTTGAAGAGACAATCCAAGTAAGTTCATGAGAGACTTTATAAAGAATAAAGCTTCTTTATATTTAAATAACACTATAAAGCGAGTGAGTGTGTGTGTGAACTCAAATCTTAGAAATACGTAATTGAATTTAACAAAGAGCATGTTTGAGTTTCCAATTTAATTAATATGGTTAGGCAAGTGTCCATTAACTACATCATTAAAGTTGCCACTAACTTTTTCCTTTCTTTCCCATTTGCATCAACATAACTATCTCATTCCAAAATTCATGTTCATATATAACTAGTGCATACGAAAATTAAGTGTTTGGAGTTAAATGCAGTGAGAGATCTATTTCCATTAACGCATTTATTTGGCCTCTTTTCTAGAGCCTCGCCATTTGGCGGGCTTTAAATATGACTTTGCATGACTCTTGTCTAGTTGTTTCAACTGCGACGGAGAGCGCGAGATTGTGAACAATGGCTCCGGGGAAGCGCCCTCGCAAGTTTGTGCCAAAAGTATTCCACGAGGTAACGATTCTCCCCCTGATATTGTTTTATCACTTTCAGAATTTGATTCCACCTATAAATGGCTAGAACAATTATGTTTAATAGGATATTTTGTGGGAAGGACTCCTTTGAAAGTATGCTTAAATCTTGGTCCAATCTGCTGGGACGGCATAGTGGCGATCCCCACCCTCAACTTGAGGAGGAGGGCTGCCACAGCGACTGCGTGGGTGGCTCCTGTAAAACCAATAAGAGCAAAAGTGCTCATATTGGGCCTTCAAAACATGGTTGTCTCGCTCGTGTTAGCTAGAAAGGTGCCTCCAAAAAAAGTTTCCACTCAAGGACTGCAAAGCAACCTTCGGATACCAAGTTTCCTCTAGCCCACATGAAGGTATTGGTTGGAAATATGGTTGGGTTCTTGAGTAAATTTTCTAACTCAACTCAAAGCACCTTTGGCCTCAAGCTCTCACCCATCTATTTTACTTTAAGTAAATTGGCATGAGGTTGACTTTGACCATTACTTGTACCTAAAAAGTGGTTTCTCCATGAAAACAGGCAGTTCGGCATTCTCGCAGCCCTCCTCACGAGCGCGAGGAAGGGGAGTATAGCCCTACCAGCCAGCGGGCTGCTCAACTATCTGATTTTTTCAGTTAACCAACGCAACGGTTTTTACAGAATAGTTTTGGAGCCCTTGATGGTTTGAGTGAGCTAGACTCAGAGATGCATCTTGATAATGTTTCCTCATGAATTGCTACTCATGGAATGTTCGGGGTCTCACAGGACCACTCACTGCAAATACATTGTCACGAGATTTTAGGAAAAGCTTCCTGGATATGGATATTTTGTGTTTACAGGAAATCAAAGTTTCAGGTTTTTTACTTGATTTTGTCGCCAGGACTATTTGGCTTGACAATTTAGCTATCTCTAGCAACCATGTTGCTGGAAGAGGTGGAATGATCACATTTATTTCTCTAAAATGGTGGTCGCATTACGTCAATCATGGATGTGACCCTGACAACCGTATTCTCTAGGTGTTATTCAATATTGAAAATCTCTCCTTTGGGATTATCAATGTTTATGCACCTAATGACGCGTCAGAAAGGATGACACTTTGGAGGTGGGTGGCTGATGACCTTCCAATTGCGCACTAGTTGATTAATGGGGATTTTAATATGGTGGAGCAGCCCAATGATAAACTGGGTCTTTTACCCATGAGGTGGCCAACTGAGCGAAAGGGAGGCTTGGTTTTACATGCGCAATAAATTTGGGTTTTATGACCCCAATTTTTCGCGTCACACCAATACGCTGCCATGGTACACTTGGTCTAATCTCAAAAATGGCCAAGATCGGGTTTTTAAAAGGCTGGATCATGCAATGATCTCTTTACAACCTTTCTTTAAATTTGCCAATGTTATTCTCTTCGGTGGAAGCTTTGTTAGCCATTGTCCTTTCTCGACCACATTCCGATCCGGTTCCATATTGAATGGACTTTTCAACTACCACAGATTAAAAAAACACAATTTTATTTAAATACTGCTTTATTGCATCATGACCCCATGTTGGCACACATTCGCCAAATTTGGAACCTCGCACCTCGCCCTCTTGGTAAGGTTAGATGGATAAGTTGGTGGAAGGATGCTATAATTCGGCTAACTAAATTCCTCCGGATGTACGGTGTCTAGCTCACTAAATTTCGGCGGTGAGCTTACTCCACCACCTCCACCGAGCTGAGCCGATCCACGGTGGTGCTCACCTACGAGCTCCTTTCAATGTGGCTTTGCAACTCCAAGTTGCTAAATTATGGAAGAAAATCCACATTGTTGATGATTACACATCACGGGGTGCTCGATCAAAGCTCTGCTGCACTGGCTTAAAATTAGAGACCGTAACACCAAAGAGTTTTACCAGCGGCTCAAAGCCAAGCACATAAACCAACAAATTTCTACTATTGTTGATGTTGGTGTTCGGATTACAGACACTCCTCAGATGGTCCAAGCCTTTGTTAGGCACTATGTTCAAGTTTTCAAAGCCCAGGAGGAGTCTCCTAGCGACAAGCCACGCTCGCTAAATGCCTCTCGGTTGTTCCATGCAAACTCTCACATGCTTACCTTAGAGGATTTATATGAAGTTGTCTCCCTCATGGCCAATGACAAAGCCCCTGGCATGGATGGCTTTCCTTGCGAGTTCTACAAAGCCCTTTGGGACATGGTGGGTTGGGATCTGCTTCAAGTATATCTCGAAGCTCTCCACTTAGGGTCCCTCGATGCCCTTATTAATCAAGGTCACATAAATTTCATCCCTAAAGCGGGAGACCCAAACTCATATGCAATTGGTGGCCGATTACCTTGCTCAATGTCTCATATAAGATCATAGCTAAGGCTTTAGCTCTTGACTTCGGCCCATCTTGCTAGTTATCATCAGTCCTGAGCAGATTGGTTTCATACAGAGTAGTACATTCTGGATAATATTTTGGCTATTTGGGAAGGCATGGAGTGGGCTAGAACCTCTAAGCAATCTGCCATGTTTGTCAAAATTGACTTTGAAAAAGCTTACGATAGGATTGAATGGCATTTCATTTTGGCGATGCTTGAAGCATTGGGCTTCGGTTCGGTCTTCATCGCCTCTGTCAAAATGATTTTTGCTGATGCCTCTGCCTCTCTATCTATAAATGGTCATACTTCTGAGCAGTTTGGGATTTTCCACTCTATTAGGCAAGGTTGTCCTTTAGCTTTGCTCTATATGTGCTTGCACCTTGAAGGTTTTGGGTTTCTCCTTGCCCATGCTCGGGACCAAGGGCTTGTGTGTGGAATTCAACTCCCTTCCCTGACTCCCCTTCAGCTTATCAATGGGCATTTTGCGGATGACTCCTTCCTCACGCTCTTGAGGAAAGAAACTAATATTACCAATGCCATGCAATGTTTGGACACATATTATTTAGCTTCAGGTTCCAGTATCCAATGGCATAAGACCCAGGTGCTTGGCGAATATTTTCTCCCCCGAATCTAGTTGGCTTAATCATTTGACTGAAGTACATCCAAATGGAGAAAATTTTAAATTCCAGGTATCCCCTTTGCTTTTGATGTTGCCCCAGTCAACTTTGGTAGTATGTTATTGACAGGGTCACCCGCAAGTTGGAGTACTGGATTACTAAACCCCTTTCGCTGGCAGGAAAATTTCAGATTTGCTCCAAGATTTTGGCTGCCACGCATGTTTACTATTCTTCGTGTTGGGTGTTGGCCAAAGCCTCCTACAAGAAGCTGGAAAAACTTCTCAGAGATTTCCTTTGGGCTAACTCGGAGCTTGGCAAAGGTTTCCACAGAGTTGCCTAGGAGTATTGTTGCCTCCCTAGGGATTCTGGTGGGCTTGGGCTTTAGGTGACATTGGCCGCCAGGGACTTCGGGCCTACACCAACAACAAATCTTGGAAATTTTGATTCGTAATCGTATATTTGCCAAGGTTCCCCGTCAAGGGCGCAAAACTTGGCAAGGGTTGGATTTTCACAGTTTGCTCATTCTCAAAGCCCCGGTCAAGATTGTGGGCACCTTTGTTGTCAAAAGCATATGGAAAGCCTGGGAGTCGCTCAAACCCTTTTTAATCTGGGAAGGGGATGGCTTCCGTCATGGGATTCCATTAATGACCACAACATTTGGTGGTCTCTGCTCATCGATTTTCATGATGTGTCGCTTGCCCAAGTGCCCTGGGTTCATGCCCTTAAGTTATATCATCGAGGCTTACGCACTCTTAATGACATCTTTTGTAGGAAGTCCAGAATGCTTCTCACTTGGCCTCAAGCTAAAGCCAAATTTTGGCTTGTTTCAGCTGACAGAGAGTCTTATCAGGAAATTCTTGATTCCATTCCTGTTGAGATGCTTCAAAAAGTGGGTATTGTCTCTCTCAAGCCTTGGTGGAAGGATTGGAAATGGTTTCCGGATATCACGTTCTTAAATTACTCCCCAAACAAAGGGTATGCTCTTCTCACCCCCAGGATGCCAATGGTGGCTTTGCTAAACTCCAGGTGGTCCATCAACTCTGGATGGTCCTCTTGGGAAGCTAGATTTCACACAGTTTGGAAGGCCATCCTTTAGCCCAAGCTAGCTTGTTTTGCTTGGTGCCTGCTCTTTCAAGGCCTCCTATTGGGCGTAGATTAGCTCATTACGGGATTTCTCCTCGGCTTTGCCCTTTTTGTGGGCATATTGAGACGCTTACGCATCTGTTCTGGTGTTGCCCAAAAGCTCAGGCTATTTGGGTCTGGATCCACGATTTCTTTCGGTCGTTTCACCCAACTCCATTTCTTTGGCAACATGTTTTTCTTGGGGATTCTATTTCCATTCCCCATGCTTTTGCACAAGTGTGGCATACTTTCAGAGTGGAGCTCCTTTTTTAATATGGAAAGAACGCAATTATGTTGTTTTTGCTAATTCCGTAGTTTCTTGCTTTCTTTCGCATTATGATAAGGCCATGCTTATCTCAAATGTGTTCTTACAGATCCAGGATCAGGCCCGCAAGGTTGAGCTGGAAGTGCGGCACCTCCAGACCCTCCTGGATCATTGGGCCAACGCTCCTTGCATTGTGGCACGGGAGCCCCCCACCTCCCCTTCTAGGAGTGTTCGTTCGAGAGGTTGTCGTGGATGTGGCCGATCGAATGAACATACCCCCGTCATCGCTCTCCCAGGTGACAACCCAAGCATTGTCGGAGCCTTATTAATTGGGGTGGTTGAGGGGTCCCCGTCTTGGCCCACGCGTCACAAAGGTGGTGGGCTCCCGCCACCACTCCCCGCCTCCTGCGCAATGGGATGGATGGGATTCTAGCAAAGTCCCCGGTTGGCTCTTGCCATATCTCCTAATCTGCAGGACAACAAAGAAGAAGAAGAAGTTGGCACCGGCTGGCCGCCCCTTCCTGGATGGAAATGATCTTCCAGGTGGTAACCTGGAGGATAAAGGGCCTCCACCACCACCCCCTGCTACTATGTTTGTTGCGCAGTACTTAGTTTATTTTCCTTATGTTTTATGGCATTGTTGCCTTTTGATGCTTTTGCCTCCTAGCCTCGGCTAGTTTGAACGTGGGGTGTGCCCTTTACCACCCATATTTTTTGTGGATAGCTGTAATATTTTTATTAAGTAATATAGTCTATTTCATCAAAATAAAATAAAAAATTAAGTGTCTAGAATTTAAAAATACATGTTTTACCTCTTTTGTTAATTTTATGGTACACGAGCTTTTGTAAAACTTTGAGCAAATATCACATTTTCAGAGTCATTGTGAGTTAATAGATGCGCTAACAACCACTTTGAATTATTAATATGAAAAATTGGATTAAGATGAAAATTTTTACATTCAAAATCTTGTGTTAGAGTATTCCCATATCCTATATAAGTATTGTAATTTTTTTTAATTAAAAAATAGAATTTTATTAATAAGAAAAATATAATACAATTTTAATTATATAAAATGATGAGCGAAAAAGTCATTGAGCTCGTCATTTTCGGTTCCATGTAATATTTGAAACAGCTATCAAGATAATTCAAAATTAGAATTATTTCATTTGATCATTGACAAAGGTTCATTTGCATTTTCAAATTATACGTAGATTTGGCTTTTCCGTGCAACATTCTAACAAGATTTGAGTGAACTAAAGAATTTGCGGAAAGGCATGGACGGATCATCAAGAATTTGAGGTGTTGTACATATAGCCTTCAAAAACACACAAAAAATACTAAACAGTGCAGAGTTTATCGCCATGACCTTGTTCAGCTCACTCAAAAATACCAAACACCGCTAAGATCATCCCTGATCAGTAGTCAGTCACGCCCATAAATGTGCAAAGTGAGGAGCATTGCAATACATCGTCTGACTATGTAAAATCTAACCCTGATATTCTTATAATGTTTCACTACACCCATTAAAACCTTGCTAAAACCATCACTACTAGACTGTTTCTTTGCCTCACTATTTTCTCTAGAATAGCATTGACCCATTTCTGCTCAGCTTCAAAGCCACTGGAATTCACAAGAATTCTGAGAGGCAGGTTGGATCTTTAAATACAGTGATTCCATTTTAATTGTCTTGTAAGAAACTCCGAGTTTCGCATGCACCTTCCTTCTTGTCCCTGCAAACAAACGTCTGCCTTACTTCTTTGAATTTAATACTTGTTTCTAAATGGCGAGAGAGTCTAACAGACTCCAGAAAATATCCGTCGACGTAGTCTTGTCTATATTTAAGTTGTTTGTTTGATTAATTATGGCGGTTCCTTGTTCTCTGCTCTTCGACTCTCGCGATATGGTCGTCGTACAAGGAACTGGTTTTGTTATTTTGTACGAGGATCGCTTTCTCTCTCTTTCTTTGTAATGGGAAAGGGAGCATATCTTCTTCCACCGGGATTTGCATGGAAATGTGTCCCCAACTTCTATGTTTTAGCACTCAACTCTATTAATGTTCTTTTAAGATTGTCGAGTAAGCTAGTTTCGTTAAGTAAAGGTTATCATATTCCTCGTCGTTTTTTACAAAAGTAGCAACCTTTAATCCACTCGGGATGGGGGACAATCAATCCCACACCCTATGGGAAAGGATTATATGTAGTGAGTGTAGACCCCTCTTCAAATCCCCCATTTGATATTAAGATTGTTAATCAAGCAAACACATTCTTTAGGCATTCCAATGTTGATTCTACCTTTAGAAAATCAGGTATTCCAAAGTATTGTCTTGAATCAAACTATTTTCTAGGAAATGCTTATAAATGTTTCATTATTATTTTTCTTTTGTAGGTTATATGTACGTTTGGTGATATAGGAGCAAATATCAGGCGATCAATATGGAACAACAACAAAGATCATGCAACACAACAAAAACCATGCTCGAGCCCCTACACAATCACCAATGCCCGGGCGCCTCTATCATGCACCTTGGGCCGCCCTTTTCCAACATTATTCTTAGGTTCCAAATTTCACAATGAGCATTTACGATGTTGTTTGCGATCTATTCAACACTTTCACAACCCATATCACTTCATGTCCATTTGAAAATCAACTAAGTACTCCTATCTCTCTTCCTTGCTTAGGGTTTCATACTTTACATCTTAGTTTGCTTGCATCATTACTATATTTTAGCATTTGTACATCATTTATTTCAATAGTTACTCTGCAAATTTAGATTTAATTCAAATTAAATTAAATCATTTGGTGAACCCATCGCTTGAATCCAACCTTCCCTCTAGGGTTTTCCTTTTATGCTCATCACCCATAGTGGTCGTTTTGGTTCCTTTGAGTACATTGAGCTTCCTCCCTCTATTCATAAGTCCTCTAAGTCAATGGTTGAATCTTCCAACCCCTTGCTTAATTCAAACAATGTCCCTCTTGAGAACATTGAATCTTCTGATAGTGAACATTCATATGATGAGGATACCAACATTGATTAAGAACAAATAGACAAGCTCACCAATTTTCGTCAAGCGTTATGTACCAACCCTTTGCATATTCCGCATGTTCTCAATGCCTTACTATTAAACATTCTCGAGATGTTGCTTCTACTCCTCTTGTAGGCTCCTCCTTAGCTGTCATGGCCTCCACCCAACCCCTCAACATTCCTACTTCCATTGCTACCACTACCCCCTCTCATTACTCCCAATACCTCTAATACACAACCTGGTTCCTCTTCAAGAACTCATGACTTAGCTTCTTTATATCAAGATCTGCAAATTCAAATCCATCAACTACAACAAGCTACTTCACACTCCTCTCCATCTCTTGATTCCTCATTACTCCTTCATACCCCTTTCGCACCCACATTTCTAGCTTATCCACTTCCTCCTAACTTCGTCACCCCTAAGTTGCCCACCTTCAATGGCCATGGTGACCCTCAAGAGCATCTTTGATCTTTTCATGTGGCATGTCTTGACTATACAAATGATCATACATTGTTAGCTAAGCTATTTCCTAGAAGTCTTCAAGATTACGCCATGCATTGGTTTTATGATCTACATGTTCATTCGGTAACTTCTTTTACGCATCTAGCGATGCTTTTCTTGCTCACTTTTCCATCAATATCAGCACCAAGATCTCTTATGCACAACTTGCTCAAATCAAACAAAGATCTAATGAGCATCTAGTTGACTATGTTTTGCGTTACAAGAACAACCTAGCTAAGATGACCAATGTCCTCGTTGATTCTGAATTGCAAGATCTTTTTGTTCAAAGTCTCTTACCTCCACTACAAGAGAGTGTTATCTTTGAGACTTCATGATCATTTGATCAATTATACCATACACTCAAAATGTTCAAATTCAAACTTCTATCTATGGGAAAATTAAAATATCATGACACTCCTTCATCCTCTTCTAATAGGTTTCAAGCTAAATCTACTTTCAAGCCATCTCCTAAACCAACCGAAGAAAATGCAACTCATTAATGTCATCTCTCCATCTAAAAACTTCAATGACAACCTCTAAAGCGTACTTTTACCAAATTACCCTATGCACCTGGTTTTACTATCCTCAACTCATCGAAAGCAACCTTATCACTCTTCCACCGCCGCTCAATCTTGACCCCTCTCGCCCCCGTGGCCGCAATTATGATGAAAATGCATGATGTGATTATCACCAATGTGTTGGGCATTCTATTGATCATTGTTTCAAACTCAAACATATTATTCAATATCTCATTGACAACAATTCACTTGAGCTCCCTAAGCCATCTACTTCTAAGCCAATCAATGATAATAAAAAGCTAAAAATATTTAATGACCCTTTTCCCAAACATGACACGAAAGCTCCTGATTCTTCTACTAATCATACATATCAATTTGTGCCTCCTCCTTCATCGGGGCCCCTTGACTTCCTTGTTGCTTCTACTAATGCATCACCACCAATCATTTCATTTTCATATCACAATTATCATGCTACATTTACTTTTGATTCCTTGCACATCAATGCTTCTATCGGTTCATAAATTGTTAATAATACTCAAATCTATCCAGAAGCTCCTATGAACATGTGCTCCATTGCACTTCTCATATCCATCACATGTCTACTATCTAATATCACATTGCCAATTCCCAATTCTTTTGGTTACATCAGGCTTCCGTTCTATCATTGGCCTCTTACCATGCTTGTGTCATTCATTGTGGCATCTTCAATCAAAGGCTATGACATGCTCTTAGGTCTCTCTTAGCTCCACGCAGCCTAAGCCATCCCTTCTATGAATCATTTGTGTCTTAAGTTCATCCACAATAAACAACTTGTTACTATCAAAGGTGTTCCACCATGTACACCATTGCCTCGACCTACTCTTGATGAAATCTATACACCAATCACAATATCTAGGCCTTTCATTCCTATCAAGTCTAAAGCACACTCTACACCTAGTTCTCCTATTCATACTCATCCTACTTCACGACCTTTTCATCCTCATCGGTCCTCTAGTCCATGTTGTTGGCCTAAGTATCTACTCAAGAAACCCCTTCACATAAGTGTTCACCACCACCTTCCCCACATAAGCCTCCTTCACATACACATAATTACCATCCTACACCACCGATCTTAGAGCATCGTCACATGCCTTTATCTCTTTGGACATCGGGTGGAGGGCCCTTGTCCTTTACTATCTTTGGATAGCTTTCTTTCACTTACACAATTGGGGGCTTCACACTTTCTTCTCCCCCTCCCATCACTATCAATTTTCTCTAGTCTCTACTACCACACTTTATGCTCTATGCCTCATAGCTTTTACATACTCTTATACCCTTTGATACACGCATTGTATCGTCATTACCCTATGACGCACTCTAGTTCCACGGTTCATACTCAACTATTGAGGGTCTAATTTTGAAATGAACCTCACATCCACTACACACTTCACACTTTGTGCTTCATGATACATCTTTCTAGTATCTATTTGCACAAATTAAAAGATGACACACTCTTCTTCTATGGTTCATTTTTTACTGTCGATGGTTTTTATAAATGAACCTCATCTCATACACATCCGTTAGGGGGCATGTTGTTCCTATCATCTTAACACTTCGCATTCCATTTCATCATACTCATACTGCATTTGTATATCTTGTTATATTTACTCTTGCTTTCGGTTTTCTACTTACATGTTGCATTTTACTTACTATGTTATCTGGATACTCAATATGTCATTATCTTTATCATATACACATGCACATTCACTTGGTCTCTAGTTGTGAATACATATCTCTTACATGTTCTTACATGTTGTAATGATTCTTAGCATTGTACCTTTTACCAGTCCCACCGAGGCTCCTGGGGCATCTACCTTTACTACTCTCACACCTTATATGTGTTATTGTTTCATCATTTACTACTTCTACTTTCTATCACATTACTTTCCATTAATACACACATACCTTGACATACTATTTATTTTTCTAACATGCTAATAGGTGCTTCATGTGTAGCATTTTCCTTACATGACTATATGCCACCATGGTTATCTAACATATTTTGCTTGATCTTGTCTGCCATTGTTTGTGGGCTATGCCTTATGTCTTGTATGCTTATTTTATTCTTATTGTATGCTTTTGGCCCCTTCGGCCCTGATTTTCTTGTGACATTGTGAGAAATGTCCCATGTTTGAAACCCACTTTTACGGGCCACTTTGTTTGCACACTTGTTTGTTACATTGTCTTTTATTGCATGTTTGCTACTTTTTCTACTAACACATGTTACTAGCCACTTTGTTTGCATGTGCTTGGTTTCTACCATGCACATCCTCTACCCCCTGCAGGTATCCACTTCAACTCAACATCAGGTCCTCTCCTTTGGGCTACATTCTCCTACAATCTTCGCATGCACCCAAAATGAGGGGGCATAAATTGGGTGAACAAATCACCCCTACATCAACTTAGAGCTATAATACAATAGGACACATTATAGAATCAACACAGCACACGACACATAACAGCCCAAAATCTAACTTGGGTCCAACACATAGTACAAAAACTAGCATCCATACTGCACACTAGTGCTAGGGCTCCTAACCTCTCCTGGCTACTAATGTCCTGGGGGTAGATACAATCATCTTCTCATATCAACATAGTTCAAAGAATTATTCGAGTAATTCTACGATTATAGGACAATCCTCCAATCAAAAAAATGCATTATATCTCCTTGATTGGTAAAATCGAACTAATTGGGACAATCGAGAACTAAATCGGGACGCACCATCTATAGTGGTGCTTATTGGGCATAGCCATGAAGGAGAGTAAAACTAGACCTCTCCCCCAACACTTTCTTTGGCGTGAGATCACCCAAAACCTCACACTTGGCTTGAGGTTGCCAAAAAAATTCACTATCGACATGAGATTTCCCAAAAACTCACTCTTCACAACATTCCATGACACATTTTTATCATTTACACTCTTTTACATTAGGTGCACACTTTCCTTTACTGCTACTTTTACACACATTTACATACTTTGCTCATATTTTTCATATACAAGACTTTGACTATTCTTTTCCTTTTCTTTTGTAGGTTCATCCTTAATACATAACAATAAACAACCTACAACAACAATACAAGCACAACAATAGGTACAAGAAATGCATACGCTTTACCCCTAGGGTTACTTTCCTTTCCTAGTCACCACGCTTCACTTTGCAATCATTTCACGCTTTACTTGTCCACTCAATACATTATTCGCCGCACATTCTACATGATCATAAGGTACACATTTATGATCTAATTTATGTTATCAAGTATTCACTCAACAACATAAATTTGGGGCAAATTTAGACACTAAATCACGTACTTGGGTACATTTCTAGGTCCTAAAATCATGCTAACATTTACATGATTCCTAAGCAAGAAAACTAGTGGTTAACAACTATCTTTGGCTTCTTTTCTTTGTCTCTTGTTTTCTATTTGGTCTTACACACCCTACAACCCATTCGAGAACTTTACTTGTTTATTTTTCATGGCTTCAGGCACTAACGCCCAACTAGGACAACAACGCGTGCAAGTGCTCCTATCCCTCTTAGGCACCCCCGACCCTTTCTTATCTTACTCACTCTATTCGGGTCACCTAAGCTTACATTCAAAAGGCACTAAAGTAATCCAAAGGCATCCATATAACATCCATTTAAGGGAAAAGGGGTGCATTAACTCTGCATACACTACATAGGAAGGGGAAGTCTATTATATTCCACACATACTACTACATTGCTACATTCTAGCTACTGAACATGTTATCAAGTGCAATCTTACATAAGGGAATTATAGGGCACAATATTATAGGGGGAATAACTACATTCTACAATCTCTACACATGCACACACACACACACACACATCAGTCTAACTCCCCATTATGAATTTTCCTTTTTAGGTTTGATGCGGTTTGTGGGTATGTGCATGTGAATTTCGATGTAGTGCAACAATAGGAACAACAACAAAGACGCTGAACATAATCACACTCATTCTTAGCTCTACATAGTCACTCTTGGGTGACCATGCCTCATCTCGATCTTTTTCTCAACTCCCCATTATGCATTTACGACCCACACATTGTTTGCAATCTTTTTAGGTTTGATGCCCAAATCACTTTTTTCAGGGTAAAATTAACTGTACATGTGAATTTCTATTTTAGGTTTTAATACTTTAGGTTATATGTACTTTATTTTCATGATATAGGATTGAATATCAGAGTGATCAAATGAAATTAAATCAACAACAACAAAGACCTTGTGATTATAATAACACCCAATTCTTAGCTCCTTATTTAGTCACCAACTTTGCCCATATATTGCCTCTATCCCGCATTTAGCGCCCTTTTTAGAAATGATGACATTTTTTCTCAAGTTCTTATAAGAATCTTAGATTTCACATTGTGTGAGCATTTACGACATTGTTTGCAACTCCATAGTTTTCATATGAGGCATTTCATGAGCCCAAATCACTTCCTTTTTTTTTCAAAAATTAACTAAGTACTCCTATCTCTCTTATTTTCTTAGGTTTTAATACTTTACATGGTGTAATTTTTTACTATACAAAAGCACTTTATGGCCTTTTAACTACATCTAGTATATTTTGTATCATTTATTTCTTATTGTTTTTTATGCTTTTATGTACATCATTTTGAGGATATAGTATTGATAAGGGTTTTAAATAATCACATCTCTATATTCTTATGCTCTATAGGGACCATAAAAACACATCCACACAACCACCACATGTTTAAAATTGGAATGTTGACGATAAAAATTTTCAAAAGAGAACCAACGTAGTTAAAATGTCAACCATGAAAATTAATGATCAATTCAAATACATAAGAAGTCATGGTCTAGATCTTTACAAACCTCATCAACAAACACTTAGTTTTTATTATTAAACTCAAAATAAAATATAATCCCTTATTTATCCTTCATTACTTCAAAAATTTTGTTTATATATTGCCTCACATAAAATATTAAAATAATCTATTTAAAAATATTATCCTTTTATTAGAAATGATGGAACTAATTTTCATTATCTCAAGAACACACCAAAAATACAATGTCTTATAAGAATCTTGCAAAATAAACTTTGTTGGATTGTGGTACTCATACTACATATTCAATAAAAAAGGTTTTACGCATTCCTTATTTACTAACGATGTACAAAATAGTTTTCATATGAGGCATACGACTACTATTTGTATGTTTAGTGAAGATGAATATTTATTTTTCCCCTTTTCCATTTAAAAATGTTATGAATCCAGAAATATCTCTTCCCATATGACTTAAGACATCTCTCAAAACATTTTTCATCTCCAACTTTGGTTGCATAGATTTTGTTAAGTCTTATTTTTCTCTCAAGGTATGGAGAATTTTTCTACCTACCTTCCGATACCTTTAACAATTACATATCACATCAACACATACACATCATATACAACCAAACTACATTTCATTCACTAGCTCATCACCCCTTTTTTCAAAGATCCTCTTCGACATGAATACAAAACATGGAAATCCTTCATAAGGTATAAAGGCTCACTAACACAATGAATTTAAGAATTATGATTTCATGGATGAAAACAATTAATAAGATAAGTATGAAAATGGGTTTGTTGAATAATCCCCCCATAACATTTTTTAGGAAAGCCATTATAATTTATGATGTCGATGTCAATATTTTCACTCTTTCAATGTTTGCTCCTTAAGGAAGAAGAATCTTGAATAAAACACATTTTAAGTTCTTAAAATATAATCATATAACATTAATGCCATCTATAACCAATCTTAACCTCATTCTTAATCTCATGGTGTTATGTAGAGAGGTTTATTTGAGTGACACACTAAATTTTTGATTACTACACAAGACCTTCATCCGAAACCTCCTCTACCATCGTCTACTATTGTAGATATTTATTTTTTTGTATATTCCAATGGAATAATATAATGTAGCTTACATGAGACAAAAGGTCTCTCTACAAGGTATTGACATTGTCTCACCAAATGAAATCCCAAGGTGTCTAACCCGATCAACTCAACTTTTTCCAAAAGAGACTCCTCTCACATATGATGACATCTATGTTAGGCATGACATCATCATTTCTGGCCTACACTCTTCTTCCCTACTCTCATATTGTCGTACATATGGCCCTAGTATTTTTATTAGGCTATAGATAAAAATAGAGATTTAGAGAGTTTTTATAGTTTATCACTTCCCATGGGAAATAACCTAGAAGGAACATTTCATTTAAAAAACAGACACTCACTAGAAAAGGATTCCTCAATCTTGGATGCCTCCGACGTAAATAGAAAAAATCACATTAGATACGACTTTATGTTTTAAAGGAACCATTTTTAATGTGCCAAAACTGCCTTATTCATGCTCCATAAATGGTAAATGTTTAATTATATTAGTGGATGTTATACTAATAAATATTATAAAAGCATGAAATACATCTTAGGAAAATTATAGTTTTTTTCCAAAATTTTATAAAAATATTTCTTTTTAATATAAATTATTATTATATTTAATTATATTCAATAGACCATATGCTAGTAATTGTCATAAAGGTGCAAAGTGGACAATAGGGAATGTAAATGTTTTGTTAAATGAAGCATTTCTATGTAAACAAGATTTTTTTGACTATAAAGTCTCATTATTGGAAAAAAATTGAAATATTTAAAGTATCATTATATAACGAGAAAAATGTCGATCATCCTTATATTTTTTTATCAATTATTCATGGCTAATATTTATTTATACATTGATTTTACTACTTTGTAAATTTGTGATTTTAAAATAATTCTAAATTATTGTAGTTCAATATGTTCCCATTTATGATTTGCCCAAATCTATTTTGTGAAGAAACTCAACAAGTTCAAAATTAACATGGTCACATTTATAAATCAATTTGTTCAATACCACATGAGCATCAAGAAGAGTTCATATCAATTAAGCCCACATTCCCACATATCACCAAGTTTGACATAAAAGTGTTGCATGTATTCTTTTGGCCTAATTTTGAGGTAACTCTTCCTTAACCCAATGTGTTTGCTAATTTTCCATTTTTCACAAGTCATTATATTGAGAAAAAATCAACAATCATTTCCTTTGTATTCATAATGCTTATTTTGAATGAATTTTGGAGTAAATATAATGAAATTTATGCATGTCTAAAGACTATGAAAAGTGAAAATCTGTTATTTTCTAGCAACAAGAGGTGTGTTATTCAAAGATTCCAAGTTCACACTCCTCCTTCAATTAGGAATATTAGGAATTGTTAGTTTATGATTAGATTTGCATTTTGTTTCCTTTCAATAAGGATACACACATCCATTATCGTTTTAAATTAGCTTACTATTTTCATGGTTTAGTTTGTGTTATCAAAAACAAGAAGAGACACAATTTTTCCTACACACACTTCTCAATTTTGATTTCCCTTATCCCATGCTAAACCATAGATGTCCTTAGTCATGGAAAATTGGCTATTAATGTGGAAAATACTAGTCACATGTTAAAACTTTAGAAAAAATGACGTCTTTTGATTTAAGATCAACATTGTGTTTGGTTGTTCATGTTTTTGTTAGGAAGCTAAATTTTTATTTCAAAATTATCACATAAATTTAGGGGAGGAAGTGGCGGAGGAAAATTACGTTGAATTATAATCACAAACACACTTTCATATTGATTTAATATAAAATGAATTAAACCTTAATTTCAGAGTAACTACTATAACTAGTGATATACATGTGATAAAATCCAATCAGACACAAGCAATAAGCATGAAACAATATGAAACCCTAAGCAATAGAGAGAAAATGTTACTTAGCTGATTTCCAAATGATTTGGAAGTGATTTAAGATGAGAAATTACTGGAACATACTAGGAAGAGTGTTTTCAAGGCTCGCCGAGGGTTCTAGAACTCATAACTGTATAGGAAAAAGTGCCCATGGGAGGACAAGAATGCCTAGTGCTAGTGTTTGTTCTAGATGCTTAGTGCCCACTCGGATACTTAGGTTCTACCATTTTCTGGGTTGGAAGAGATTTGTTGCTGATCCTCTTTTGTCGCTCTGGTTTCACTCCAATGTCATCAGTCATACATCTGTAACCTACAAAATAGATAGCTAGCTACACATGCCCAAAACCACATCAAACCTAATAAATAAGATGTAGAATGGGGAGTCGACTGACCCCAATGGTCACCTGAAGAGTGATCTTAGTACCAACCGTCGTACTACATCTCAGACTCCATGTAGTTATGTGTGTAGGGATGCCCTTGTAAGTTTCACTATGATAGCGAGCTAGATCTAGATTTGCTCCAAGTATGCAAATGTGTGAGATGGAATAAAATGAAATTCCCCTCCTATGTTGTGTATGTAGAGTGATGCAACCCTTGTCCCTTATATGAGTGTGCTAGATGAATGCTTTGTAATTCTCCTTGTGCCTTTGATGCAAGCTTAGGTGATAGTAGATAATGCTTAGTGCTTGGCCCCTTATTTGAGAGAAATAAATAAGTATATATATGATTCCCTTGTTTGAATTTTGTAATTGAAAACTAAAAGGCCGACCCAAAGTACTAAAAGGTGCCCAAAAATTAAAAGAGGCCCAAAAGGGTAAGAAAAGGAAAGAGAGGGTCAGGAGCACAAGGGTGTTTATGTCCTAACTGGGTGCTAGTGTCAAAGGCCATAAAAGATAAATCAATAAAGTTCTCACAAGGCTACAAGGTATTAAGGCTAATAAGAGTGGAAGATATAAATCAAAATGCCCAAAAGAATTTTTCAACCACTAGTTTTCTTACATAGGAATCTTATATACATTAGTATGCTTTAGGACCTAGAAATGTACCCAAGTGCATAGATTTTTGTCTACACATATTTTATACTTTTTATGAGGTGGAGAAATGGTGAAAGACATTAGTTGTGACCATTATTTGTGTATCATTCAATCCATATTGGTTCTCAACCCTCGCTCAAAAGAAGAACAAAAGAAAAGTGAGAATATGTAATAAAATAAGAATTTCTCAAATTTAGCTTTTAAAAGGATTATCCAAGTAATCTCCATCAAGGCTATATATTCTTGAATAGAAATGGATAAAGGAATGGAATGAATCCATAGATATTTCTATTAGGGTTATGATTTATAGTTATAAATAAAGTGATGCCCAATGTTGGTTCCTAGTTTTACACCCCATAGATTCCACTGCAATTCAAAAAAGGAATGGAAATAAGAATGAAAAATGCTTGATATGTGTCATATGTATCCGGGGATGGATCTAACATTCTTCCATGACTAAGTCTTGGAAATGACTGAGAGGCACGTACGAAGGAAGTGGCTAACTCCTAATACTTTTGGCTCTACCTAAACAAGGGTAAGAGGCCCCAAATAGTAGCTTAAGGGTAGGGGTATTTATGGTTAGATCCCCTACAATTATTGGTAAGTCAATCTAAATGAAGTATATCCATAAATGCAATGCTTACTCAAAAGAGTTGTCACACAAGCAATGCACATACTTAACATGTCGATATCAAGCTACTACGAAAAAATGTGATGATTATGAACATCATTTAAAGGATGTTGTTAAAACCTTGGAACTAAAGGGCATTCAAAATTCTAATCTATAAGATCAAAGGAAAACTCACTAGAAATGTGCAAATGCGGTGTGGTTTGCAGCAAAACACATGTTAGATATGTGAGGATGATGTAGTTTGCATAGGTAGAATAGGATGGTGTGATAGAAATTTAGATGAAATGGGATGGAGATATAATAAGGAGAAATAATAGAGTTCACCATCTCATCCTAATGATCCTATGATGCATTAGATCTTGAAATCAAAATAAGAAAACTTTTAGGGGTTATTTGCATTCATGGATACCCAATTTGTGCAAACACTACCATGTAATCTCTAAAAACTTTAACAAAAACACTTGTGATTAAAACTTCATGTATCTACTATACCAAATCCATAAAACCTAGGATACCCTTAAAGGTAGAAAATATTCACTCCCAAATTGCAATTGCAAAAAGGAATTTTATAATTGAAATAAGTATTGCAAAGTAACACTACAAAGCAATATTCATTCAATAACTAGTCCAAACAATGATCTAAAATGTGATTATTTATACTTAATTGATATGATAGATATAAAATTACAAAATAAAGGAGTATATTTATTGATTCCATCTCTATTTACATTAGGAAATGACATACTTGTCCATGGAAAAATGGTCTTGTGTGTTTAATTGACAAGGGAGACATGCAAAAATACTCTCAATGCTTCATTAGTGACTATAGACACAAAATCAAACACATATTACTATTTTACTACGTCTTCAAGTATGTTGTTATATGCATGGATCTTAAGTAAGAAATTATTCATTGGTGACACAATCCTTTGTCCATCCACTTGTTTTGATTGTTTCTATTGTCTTGCTCTCTCATATGACATTTATGCACCCAATTATGGTCAGGTCATAGGGATCTCTATATGTATTTATTTTCACATTTGTCTTCATTTATCCCAGGACACCAACACCCACTCTGGACACTAGCGCTCATGCACTTCTGTCCATTCTAGGCACTTCTATCCTCTTTATTCTTTTTACACTTTTTGAAATTTGTGGTTGGCCTTTCTAGTTTTCTTATCCTTATCTTGAGCTCATAGTCAGCCTTTTGGGTCACTAGTGTCGAAATTCAAACAAGAGATCCATATATATACACAACATACACTCTATTATTCTAATGGAAATTCTAAGGGGGCAATCACATCTACATACTATCATTACCATCAAAGGGACTGCATTTTTGGGCTGCATAGGAAGGGGAAGTGTTCAATTCCATATCAAACATTTTCATCTTATCTAGCTATAAGCATGTTATCTTGGCATCATCATCAAAATGGAAACCTAAGGACATTATTTCACACACAAGAAAAAAAGAACTACATGGAGTCTGGAATGTAGTGTAATGTTTAGTCATAAGTTCACTCATTGGGTGATTGTTAGGGTTAGTTCGACTTCACATATTGCATTTTTCATTCCAATTTGATATGTTTGTGAGCTTGTGCAAGTAGCTAGGGGTATTTTTGCAGGCTATAGGTGCCCTTGGCATTAAAGAGTGAATATCAAGTGATTGATAGGAAGTGATAGTGAAACCCTAATGACATAGAAGAGATCATATTCCAAGCTTTTGCACAATCACTAACACCCAGGGAATAGTCACCAAAGCACCCAGTGCCCTGTCCAACACCAGAACCCATTCCCGACTTCATTCTCAAGTCCTAGAATTTGTAAGAAGTTACACATTGTCTTCATCTTTTCAATCACTTTACACTTTGCCTGTGTCACTTCTATATTGTGCAAGATTTAGCTAATTCATTTATCTCTCCTATTAAATTATCTTTTACAATGCTTGAGTGCTTAACATCTGTGTCTTTATTGTATTTTACCATATCGATTACTCTATAATTAGAATTAATTTAAATTTAATTTAATTAAATTGTTTGTGAACCCAATCTTCTTCGAACTTCTTTCCCTAAGATCCCAAAACCCTCACGACTAAAAAAATTCCTCATCTCCCAAGCTTAGTATGGTTGATACATGTCTCGTAACATGTTTTTGATGATTTTTTGCATCCTCCGAATTCCATGACCTCTTTCACAATCCTCAATGTGATTCTTCCATTTCTTCAAAAACTTCTTGCTTTCCAAGACACTCTTCCTATTGGCCATAACACCCTAAAATTTTCATAGTCTCCCGACAAAAGAGTTGATTCATGTTCTCCTCCATATTTTATAATCACCCATGGTACCACACCTTCTTCTACTCCTATTATAGCACATGATAATTGATTATGTTAAAATGTAAAATAATAGCCTAACTTAGATGTTATAGCCTAACTTAGATGTTATAGCCTAACTTAGAATAAATAAATGAATAAGGGAATACAAAAATTAACCCAAACAACTAAGCAATGAAATAATGAAACCCTAAAGTACAAAGAGGGTTAGAAGAGCCTTAGCAAATTCAAAGAGGTTGTTAGACTATCTCATAGTGGAGGCCGAATGAACATGAATGGGAGGTCGTCACAAAGAAACCTATAAAAATGCAGATTCGAAAATTTTGTTGGTGTGGTGCACGGAGAAGGATGGGGGCATGGGGTGCTTTGGTATGCATTTTGGGCACCCTAGTCTATACAAGAGGTCCGGAAGCCAATTTCATAGGGTCGTCAGATGATGCGAAACCCTCACTATTTTTTTGCTACTATGTCGCAGAGTTTCACCAAATGTCGTTGTTGATATAGAATGAATGAATCACCTGCAAAACCCCAAACAAAACATCAAACCCTAAAAATAAATATGAAAATGAAGGGGTCAAATTGTCCTTAGTTTCCATAATGGTGGACTTATAACTAAGTGCAACACTACATCTCAAACCCAATTTAATTTTGTGTGTGTGTGGAATTGTGCCCTAGGTTACTCTTGTGTGTGTCACACTTGAAGTAGCAAGAAAGTAGCTAGATGTAGAATGTAAATAATGTGTGCATGGAATAGAATAAAATCCCCTCCTATGAAGTGTGATGCAGATGAACCAACCTTTTTCCCTTGTGATGGAGCTATATGGATGTAAATGGAGCTATAGATGCCTTGATGGATGTAACCTTAAGTGGTGATAAGTAGTGCTTAGTGTTTGGTCCCTTATTATGATCACATAACTTTATATTTATATGATTCCTTCACTTGAATTTCATAATTAACCCCAAAAAAGTCTGACTACCAAAAATATAAGATACTCAAATGACTAGAAAGGACCCAAAAAGTGAGAGTAAAGTACAAAGAGAGGATGGGCCAATCTTGGTCAAGGGTGTCGAGTCCGAAAGGTAAAACTAAAGTATGAAAAGACATGATGGGCCAATAAAGTTGCAGTAAAAGACCAAAAGTAAAAAAATATAGCCAAAGACATGGGTTAATCAGTACTTTTCTTACTTAGGCACCATATGAATAGTAATATGCGATCGAGACTAGATAATTTCCCAAATTGCATGATTTTGTGTCTACATTTTCCCCCACTTTATGTTGGTGAGAAGAATGCTTGGTAACATAAAGTAGATAGAGATATATACCTGATATCCGTGTACATCGATGTAGAAAGCGTGTTGAGGGACTAGACAAAAGCATGGAGTAATAAAAATATGGAGCGTGGAGACTAAAGATGCAAAAGTGTAAAGAGTGACGAAAATGAACCTAGGGCGAAACGCGTGTGTGTATATGTTGATGTGTGCGATGTACTTGCTTGTGTTGAGTGTGTGATGTGATGATGTTGATGATATTGATTTCTTGCTTCAAATATGGATGGACCTATAAAAGAGAAGATGATCAAGTAGTCAAATACGCATGTATATGTATAAAAAGCATGTAAGGAAGTATGTAAAAGAAAATGCTAAAAATGTGAAAAAGGAACATGTGCACTTGATCCGTGATGAGGAAAGAGTGTAGAAAGGATCATGTAGATGATGTCGATGTGTATGAGTTTTTCAGTGATCTCACACCAATGTAATGGAAGAAGTATAGGGATAAATTGTCTTGGTGTCATCCTCCAACCTTTAACGCTTCCTAAAACTATAGAGATCTCGTGTATTGTCTGGTTTTTTGGGTGATCTAACACACGATAGAAGTAATATAGAGAGGAAGGTTTGGTGTTATCATCTAACCTTTAACTGCTCCCTAGAATAAAACACCACTACAGATGTGTGTACAAATGTGAGTGATAAAGAAAATCTCCATTGTGTAGAGTTTTTGTAGATTGTGTTGAACCCAATCGTTGTATAACTACCCCCAGTTATAGATGCTCTAGGAAATACATCGTTATGCTAAGGACCTAAGTCTTATTCTAAGCTCTGAACTAAGTGGGGACCGATATCATGTATATACTCTATATGGGGTGACCGATTCCCCCTGTGGGAGTGCATGCAACATCGTTGTAGGAGTATGCGGCCCAAAAGAAGACTAACCGTTGAAATTGTGCCTGTAGGGGAAGGATGTGCTTGGTAAAAACCAAGGCACATGCAAACAAGTGGTTGGGAGACAAGTGTTAGTACAAAAAATACAAGCATGCATGTATAAGACAAAGTGTAAGCTAAAAAAATAATGTGTAAGCTAGAACACACAAGAAGACAATGTAGACCATGTGGATTGCAAACATGGGACACCACTTGCGGTGTCGCAAGACACTCAAGGCCGTAGTGGACGCAAAAAGAAACAAATGTTCATGCAAGACAAATGGAAAACCTACATACAATGACAAAGAATGGCAAACAAGTACAAACAATATAACAGAGATAAACATAGTGGTGAGTAGTCCTGTAAAAAAATGTTGCACATGAAGCACCCATTAGTATGTTAGAAAGATAAAACATATGTATAAGCATGTATAGTCCGATAAGGTAGTGTGCTTTATGAAAAAATGAAATAATAGCACCTATAGTGTACAAAAGTGGATGCCCCCAAGAGCCATTGTGGGACTGGTACTAGGTATTGTGCCAATCATCCATGTTGCGTGTAATGGATCTGTAGAATCTGTGATCAAAACTAGAAAATCAAGTGAACGTGTATGTGTGTATGATAAATATAATGACATAAAATATATCTAGTTAGCATGTGTAATAAGATGAACATGTAAAAACATAAGTAAACAAAAGTAAATGCAACCAAGATATGTAGTATGTTGTGAATGAGGCATAGTTGAATGTAGAGTGAATGATAGGGGTAGCGTGTCCCCTGAGTGAATGGAATTGTATGCAGTGAGATTCATTTGTTTATGCCCCTTCAATAGTCAAGAATGAAATGTAAATGAGAGTGTGTCATCAGGAAATGGTCGAACTATGTGTTGTGTGTAGTGTGGTGTGATGAATGTCTAGTGATGATATGTGACATAGAGATGAAGTTTGAAAATGTGTGATGATTTATACTAAATCGTATATCATGACCAAATGAGAGAAGAAGTGATTATTTTAGCCTAAAGAGTATATCACTAAATGATGCTAGAGGAAGTGATGATGTAGCCTATGGCGTATATCACTAAATGATTCTAGAGGAAGTGATGATGTAGCCTATGACGTATATCACTAAATGATGCAAGAGGAAGTGATGATGTATCTTATGGCACATATAACTAACAATTTCGCATGATAGAAAGATTGAATGAGGAACATGTGAATATGGTCCATCTGTAATGTATACCCTCAACAATGTAGTATGGACCGTGAGACTAGAGTGAATCATCAAGTAGTGAGTACAACACATATATGTAGATGAGTAAAATGTGTAAATAGATGTGTATTAGTTGTGGTGATGTAGTAAAAAAATCACGCTCTTTAGACAATATTTATCACAATCTCATACTACTATTTAGAAGGTTCTTGAGTGAAGAAAGTACTAATTAACCCTCGTCTTTTGGCCATCTTGTTTTATTTTATTTCTTCATTACCACCTATTTCCATCCACATGCCCAGTATTTTTTTATCATTTCCTGTCATTTTAACCTCGACTGGGGTGCTCGGGCTAGTACTGGAGCACCCATGGGCACCCCGATCCCACCAGGGGTACCACAAAGGTCTTTTTTGCACTTTTTTGCCACTTTTTGGGCTCTTTCTTTTTTTGGCATCTTTATCTTTCTTGTGATCGGCCATTTTGGGGTCAATTACAAAGTTAGATCAAGAGAACCCTATAATTATAAAGTTATGAGACCATAATGAGGGACCTAGCATCACTTACTACTATCACTCCATCTAGAGTTGCATCCATCTATTACATTGGAGATCACTTGCATCCACATAGCTCCATCATCAAGGAACAAGGCTAGGAAATTTGCATCACACTTCATAGGGGAAGGGATTCTAATCTATTCCATGCACACATTTTACTACATTTTCTACACATAGTTATCACTCACTACTTCACAAAAGTCAGTTGACACAAGAGTAACCTAGGGCATGTTCACACAATTTTACATAAAACTACATCAGGTCCGAGATGTAGTGCAACACTCGATTAGTAGGTCCACCATTGTGGTAGATGAGGTCATTTCAACCCCTTCATATGCATTTTTTAAAAGGGTTTAATGCTTGTTTTGGGGTCTTGCAAGTCTTTATTTCATCTTGGAGTATTGACGACATTTAGTGCACGACAATAAAGTTGATAAGACACATAGTGAAGGTTCCATGTCATCTTCTGGATCTGTGAAAACTAGTTTTAGAGCTTTTGCACTGAGACAGGCACCTAGATTATAGACCAGAGCATGTGTAGGCGTCCTAGTCCCGATCCTAGGTGGTCTAGTCTAGCTAGATCCTCCAGATCCATCCTTTTTGGGACTTCTACGTAGTCGTTCCTACTTTTGATTTTTCCAGTTACTTTTGCGATACTCTCTGACAAGCATCTGTTATTAGTTGAGTTCTTTCCTCACTCTCTTTTACATATTAGGGTTAAAATTTCCTTTTGCATAGTTTTTTAGCTCATTTACATTCTTGTTTATTGCATTTATCTACTTTATTATAGTTGTTCATAGCTTAGATTAACTATCTATATACTACATAGTTAGTCCATTTTTAGTTAATCAGGTGATGAGAAAATTTCATGTGATATGTAATGTGTAGTGTGTAATGTAGGATGTAATGTGAGATGTAAATGATATAGGTGTAAGAAGCACAAAGCCTTAGTGATGTATGATATATGTAAGATGTAAAATGTAGGTTATAAGATATAATATGACGTGTATGTATAAAAACTATAAGATGTGTGAAAATGTGCGATGTGTAGTGTCTATTGTGCTATGTGTGAGGTTCATGTGTATGGGATGATCTCAAGAATCAAGTATGAATGAAGCATAAGAGTGTGTCATCAGCTAATGACGATGTTAGAATATGGGTAGTGGGTAGAAAATGTGTGGTGTTAATTAGTGGGAGAGATAAGCGTAATGCCCACCCAAGTGTGTAATGGTGAGTGAGCTATCCAATAAAAGTAAAGGATGAAGGTCCTTTACTCAATGATTGTGGTGATGAAAACTTGTGATCATGCTCTAAGAGTGGTGGGAGTGAATTCTATGTGCATGTGATGGATGAGTATATGATGGGCGCGTTGGCACACAAAGTGTGTAGGTGATGGAGATATACATGGGATAAAATGAGGTGGTCATTTACATCTAGATGTATTAATTGTCCTAGGAATGGGCCTATACCGGTGTGTTGGACTAATAGAGTGATGAAGTCGTGTAAAGAATGTGTGAGTAGGTGAGTTAGGAGAAGATTGTGCTTTGAGTGTTATGGGTTGTGGTGTAGTAGATGTAGTAGGTGATGCATTAGTCATTGCTAGATGAGGTGATGACCATGGAGTAGATGGAGGTACACCATCGATAGAAATGACTTAATTGTTGTGGATAAATTTTAAATGCAAATGATTCATGGAGATGATAGACTTAGACCTATGGATCCAATTGAGGCCTAGAAGCATGTCACACATGTTGATTTTTTGTCTGACAAGGAAGGGTACAAGCATAGTGAGAGGATCTACCGAAATGTGGAGCTTGATGACACCAAATGAATTTTCATCAAATATGAAATTTGTGATAGCGGATAGCCAATAGCGATGAGAAGTGGAATAGAACATGCATTGATGGGTTAGGATGGATTAACCTTAGTATTATTGATAGGGATAGATACGATAGAGGCATTAACATGTAAGTGATTAGAGGTGAAATTCACATGATAATCATGGTCAAAGAAGGAAATGATCGGTGGAGAAGTGTTAGTATGCGCAACTAGAAAGTCAAGAGCCCCTGATGCAGGAGGAGGCACTATGTGATATACATAATTAGCCGAGGATTTGGCTACTTTCGTGTCATGTTTTGGTAGAGGATTGTTAAATATTTTGAGCTTAAGATTTTTGTTAACAGGTGCAGAAATTGTAGGTTCTAGGAAGCTCAATTTTACCATTTTGATTAGGTCCTCGAATGAGAATACGAGTTTGAAATAACGATCGGTGGAATGCCCTATGCACTTGATGGTAGTCACAATGAGATTTTTCATTGTAATGACACCCTTTTAGTCGAAATGGATCTAATTGAAGTGGATAAGGAAGGGTGATGAGGTTACTATCGACAAGTTGTGGTAGTAGAATATGTGGAGGGATAGTGAACTTAGTGAATGTGTGTTGAGGTGGTTGCATTGGAGCTCTTTGGTGGTGGATACTTTGCATTGACCGTAATTTTTGTGTTGGTTATTTTAGTGGTAGACAGTTTGAATGTCAAATTGATTTGAAAACGTGTGTAGAATATGATGCTTTCTCTTGATATTTAAGCTTTCCTATATATAAGAGCTTGGTTTCGCGAAGCTTAAGAGTATGACAGAGTTGATCAAATGAAGGAGAGGTATCAAAGAGAACACTTTCCTAGAGATGTGATAATAGACTTTAGATGAATAAATCCTGAAGCTCATAGTCCACAAACACATTTGACATCTTAGGTAAGTTGTTTTTATATCGCAAGACATAATCTACTAATTTTTCATTAGATCCATGTTTAAGTTGCGCGAGTTGGGCATAGGAGATCTTAAAGCCAATGTTGATAGAAAAGTGAGTGAGAAAATCATCGGCTAGATGCATGAAAGATGTTGCCTAGAATAAGCAATAGGTCATAGAACCAATGCATTACATAATATTATAAACTACAGGGAAAGAGCTTAGCTAGTATGGTATGGTCGTCTGCATATTCTAGGCATGCCACATGATAAGCGCAAAGAAGATGCTCTTGTGGGTCACCATGGCCTTTAAAGATGGGTAATTTGTGGGAGATGAAGTTAGGTGGTAATGGATAGGTAGAAATGGTGGGTGCAAAAGGAGTATTCACAAGTAAAGTGGAGTCACGATGATGCGAAAAGAGGTAGAAAGTTGGAGATGGTGAATTTGTGTTTGTAGATCCTGATATAAAGAGGTTAAATCAGGAGTATTGGAAGCACCAGGAGATGGATTAGGAGTGCTAGGGTGAATGGTGGGAGTAGTAGTGGTAGAATGGAAGCTGAAATATAAAGGGGTGGAGTGGAGACCATGGGAGCTGAAGATTGAGAAATAAGAGGTACCGAAGCATCACGAGTGTTCTTAGAAGTAATCAAAGCATGCAAAATATGTGGAGATGAGTGGGATTACTTCGTAGAGTTTTTCAAAAATCGGTGAGTGTTTCTAATTTCTCTTGGTCAATATTGGTATCTTCATCATATGATTTTTCACTATCAGATGCTTCTATTTCACTAAGAGGGACATTACGAGAGTTATCCAATGGATTTTTAGTTGTAGGCATGGATGTGGATATATCAACCATTGATTTGGAAATTCTATAGGCAGATGAAGGAAGCTCACAATATTGAAAAGACCCAAAATGACCACTACGAGTGACAAGCATAAGAAGAAGAAAGCATAAGAGAGAAAGTGGATTCAAAGATTGGGTTCACCAAAATGATTATGCTAAAATGTAAAATAATAGCCTAACCTAGATGCTATAACAACAGTAAATAAATGAATAAGGGAATACATAAATTAAACCAAGAAACTAAGCAAATGAAATAATGAAACCCTAAAGTGTAAATATGGTTAGAATATCCTTAGTTGATTCAAAGAGGTTGTTGGACTATGTCACAGTGGAGACCGACTAAAAAGGAATGGGAGATTGTCATAAAAAATCCAGTAAAAATATAGATACGGAAGATTTGGCTGGATGGAGCACATGGAGAATGATGGGGGCACAGGGGGCACTCTGGTATGAGTTTTGGGTGCCTTGGTCTATGCGGGAGGCCCCAAAGCCAATTTCACAGGTCACCGAGATGATGTGAAGCACTCGGTGTTTGTTGTTACTATGTCATTGAGTTTCACCAAATGTTATTATTGATCTAGAATGATTGAATCACTTAAAACCCCAAATAAAGCATCAAACCCTAAAAATAAAGATGCAAATGAAGGGGTCGATCTATCCTTAAACTGCCACAATGGTGGACTTATAAGCGAGCGTTGCATTACATCTCAAACCCAATTTAATTTTGTGTGTGTGCAGAATTGTGCTCTAGGTTACTCTTGTGCGTGTCACACTTGAAGTAGCTAGAAAGTAGCTATATGTAGAATGTAAATAATGTGTGCATGGAATAGAATAAAATCCACTCCTGTGAAGTGTGATGCAGATGAACCAACCTTTGTCCCTTATGATGGAGCTAGATGGATGTAAATGAAGCTATAGATGCCTTGATGGATGTAACCTTAAGTGGTGATAAGTAGTGCTTAGTGTTTGGTCCCTTATTATGATCACATAAATTTATATTTATATAATTCCTTTTCTTGAATTTTGTAATTAGCCCCAAAAAGCCCGACTACCAAAATGATAAGACGCTCAAATGGCTAGAAATCACCCAAAAAGTGGGAGTAAAGTACAAAGAGGATTGGGGCACCCAGAGGGGATGAGGGCTCCTGGCGCTAGTGTTCTGGATGGGTACCTAAGTCCATAAATGGTAAAACTTAAAAATGAAAAGAGAGACTAGGCCAATAAAGGTGCAAGACCAAAAGTAGCAATAAAAAGCAACGAAAGATGGCCAAAGATATGGGTTAATCAATACTTTTCTTACTTGGGAATCATATGAATAGTAGTATGTGATCAAGAATAGATAATTACCCAAAGTGCATGATTTTTTGTATACAATATTACTATTGTAGATTATTTGCTTGATCATGTTCTTACTTGTGACAATATGGATACCAATAATACTACTTCTAATGTTGAAATTGTACATGTACATGTGTATCATCTCTCTTAGTAGTCAAGATGAATGTAAATTTGTATCTCATACTCTTCCTCCTTCAATAGAAATACTTCCAATGAATGCAATGATAAATATACTATTAGTACTTCTTTACTACTTCTTTATATGTGAGATGACAATCTTGATGAACTTCTTACTTATGAAAACATGATTGATATTGATGTCGATTATGCTTCTAATCACAAACATGTTAGTGATGATATTACTTCTCTTTAGACCCCACTGAATGTGAATTTACTACTCCTCTTTCTTATACTTCTGAAATTGTTGCTCATGATGATTCTACTCCTACCACATTATCTATTATATTACATCACATACATCTATTTCTATTCATCACATATTATGCTCTTTCATTCTCATTCAAATACAAATCCTATTCTAATCATTATCGATCCATTTATTTCCGCATCATCATTCATTTCAAATCAAAGCAACCATTTCAACAATACATATCAAACCAAAGTACAAGCAACAACCATCACATCATATACCAATGCACATCAACAATCATGATATACACACACACACACACACACACACACACACACACACATATATATATATATATATATATATATATATATATATATCAAAAGTCATATAAAATACAATCATTGGGAAATAAGCCCTCATACATCACTATGACATATAAAATACATCATACATCATCCTTGATATCACTATATATAATCACGGGAGCTCTAGAATTAGAAGCTTCACCGCTCACTCTACGCCGATGATCTTGGCCTCTATATCTCTCCAACTGACTCCGTCAAATACCAATCTCGGTGTCTTCTTTGTAAATCATCCTGTAGCTCAACATACTTAGAAACACATCTCAAGCTAGGGTTGATCCTCCTACGACATATCTATCTCTCTCAATCTCTTTATGAGCCTCATCATGCTCACTCAATAACATGGTACACGTGCTGCTGCTATAGCCACCGACTCAAAAAAATGGGCATGCTTGCTTGCTGCAATAGCATCAATTATCTCCAACATACCACCTCCCGCGAGCACATCCGGAGGCACATTTTACATCAACATGCCCATATATGAATCCACAATCAATGACCAATAAGCATCACATGTAATCACAAAAACAACATTAGTTACTACACACCTTTGTAATATCTAATAACCAAACAACAACTAACAAATAACAATGAACAATACTTATGTTCGACTTGTTCCACTCTTTATGCCATCTACATCAAAAAGGCGTGTGCTTACCCTTCCCCTCCAACTATTAGCCCACAAACTGCATCCACCACTATTGTAAATAACAACACCCATCGATGTATCACCCACCACTCACTGGAGGCCTAGGTGTACCCCGCATCATCAACCTGTATAGGCTCTATAGCCGCATCTACCTCATCTAGAACAAGATGCACTATCTCCGCTCCTATCGGGCCCATCCTCACTCCTATTTGTCTTGTCACTCCGGTAGATCTCAACCATATATATGGCTTTGGGGGCACTTCCTGGGCCATGCTAAACTATCTGGATACTCGCTCTCCCTGGAATAACTCTTTCACCCTTAGGAAGTGATCCTCTAACCACATGGTGTGCCAAATGCACCGCAGATCTACACCATCCTCTACCCATTCACCATATTCTCTATACGGTCTCCATATTATGGTCCCAGGGCCCATCCGATCTAGCATTGACTTATAGTTGGTCACATCCATCCTCCTGCTATGGGTGCCTACCCACCTTGCTGCAAATATCTCGGGTTGATTCCAATTGGCTTGCATTGCACTTTGAGTGGCCTCATTATCTCTATATGCTCATAGGCCCATACATGCAACAAATTTGTGGCTCCTAGTCCACCCCGTGATCCTCCTAAGTAAATCTATACAAATATCTCTATAAGTGGGCCAACACACACCACACCCATGCATACCTAGTCCCATGCTCCTTTATCCTATGAAAAATACCATGCATCTTGTACAATATCCCAACTCCGCCACCCTCCACTGCCATCGATGACACTAGAATCACCGAGATGAACTTACACAACCGTAGAGTATCTCAATATCTCATCTAAGTTGATATGAGTCTCTACCTATACTCATGTACCTATGAAATATCACCTTGCTACCCTCATTTTCCTCAAGGCATCCATTATACTTATCACCTATACTCTCTCCCCTACAATAGGTAACTCTAATATGTTGTACACATCCTCCAGAGTCACTGTCATCTCACTAATAGGAAACCAAAATGTACACATATCTACGTACCATCTAAAGCACAAATTAGTCAACATAGGCATATTATGAGGTACTTCCCCCAATCTACCAATATGCCATGGTCGACACAGGTCCAATATATCCCACTCAACATCTGACAACCCCAAAGTAAGCAATGTACTCAAATGGCGGCCCACCCAAAACTCTCTCGAGTGTATATCCCTTTGCACAACACAAAAAGCAAAAAAATTATTCCATTAATACACTATACATATTGCAAAAATCACTTATCATAGCATCAAATTGATCAAAATATCAACAATTCACAATACAATGCCCAATCCACCTCGCTCCGGGATGCCAGAGGTGCGTAGAACAGTCACGAGCACCCAAACACAGTCACTAACACTCTGCAAAGGTGGGTGTTAGTGTCCCTAGGGATAGGAACACCACAGCCGCTTTCACCCATGTCATAAATGCCGAAAAATACAAAAAACAAATGTCACTAAAATTGACGAAAATAGGCATATTTGACAAAATTTCTCAAAAATAGTCACACTTACCAACTCATCGGTCATCCAGTGAAACCACGACCGATGTTACCCTCTCAAATACGATCAAGCTTTCTATTCTAACACATGGCATCCTCACAAATCAGAGCTCCAAATATCAATCGATCTCGGTACAAATGAAATACTATTCACTTTTCACTATTACTATATATAGTAATTCCATTTTTTCCTATATTATAGTTACTATTCACCACCACTTTTACTACAACTAATTCACATTGCACTACTTCACTCATATATTGAGTTGCGTAACTCCGTTTTCTTTCCATTTGTGTCGTATGAGATAATAATTTCTTCTAGCATCGTACCATGAAAATTTCAACATCTCATAGTCATATTTGGCACATGTATTATTCAATATCTATTCACATTGTGACTATATTATCCAATACTATTTCTCATTTACTATTAGAACATCTTATATGCCTTGATTTTGGATCAGTGCTCATTTATCTCGCCTTCACCCTTTCGCCGAAAGGGGAGATGTGATCGGGATCATCCCATAATCCCTCTCAGGTTACAATACAATCAATCGACACTCCTAACATATTACTATCGCAAATTTCTCTAATCTCATTCAAACAAAGGTACAAGTATTATATATTACAATCAATACTTTCTACTATTTTAAATATATTCCCCAAATTACCTAATCTTGGGAAAAAACACAAAATAACCTCTTTGTGATTAATTTACAAAGTACACAATCTCAAAGTAATATACTATCATTAAAAGTAAATCAATCAATTTGTTCAAATAAGTATACCTTACTATCTCTCCTAGATGACCTAACTTGGGAGCTACATTACATTACTATTACTTCCAAATGACCTAACTCAAGCCATATAGCATTATTCAAATCAAAACCCATTACTATAGGAGTGGGGAAATGAGACATCATTTCCTTTCCTATATATCTCTTATATGGGTTCTTCAATCAGAACAAACACTTTTTCAAATGGAACTAATCGGTTTGAATTTGGTCTCTATCCGTCTCTGCATCGGTTGGACCTTTTTGGGATGCAATCATGGATGGAGAGTAAAACTAGACTTCTCTCCCCAACACAAATGCACAAGCAATTGCAGAAATCAAAATAACTAACAATAAGATGCAATATGATCAAGAACTCACAAGACAAGAATGGATCCAAATCAACTCAATGCTCCATATACTCCATAGGATAAACCGATGCAAGTCATGTACTAATGCAAGTCATGTACTGATGCAAGTCATGTACATATAGGAGGTGAATGTGTAACCTCCTCTAAGATCGAGTGGTGAATAAATTTCACTAATCGATAATGGAAGTAAAGTTGACTCCACAAAAATAGTAAGCTAACTCAACCCAATTGGTAAGCTAACTCAACATAACCTGGTACACCTAAGCAAGCATATCCCATGAGTGTAGGAAAGCTCCAAGTAAATAAAAAAATACAAGGAAAATGAATATCCTACATCATCACCCCATAAGCACAACTTAGGTGGGCAGTGAAAAAAAAGGAAAGTGGGTCCCAACAACAAGGCCTGATGAGGTACCCATGTACAATGAAAATATCTCATAAAGTGAAGAAAAGGAGAAAACCCAGTGGGAAAAAACTCCACCCCAAAAGAGTGACATGAAAATCATTCAAAAAAAGGTAGAGAAGAAGAAGAAGTAGTGGGTCCCAGTAACTCAGCTTGACAAGGTACCCATGTACAATGATCATCCTCCATATTAGATAGATAAAGAAGTGAGGACAATAAGGTCCCCTAAGAAGAGTGTCGATGATGTGGTCATCTACGTAAAGAATGAAGAGAATCTTCCTGCACCGAACAACGTTCATGCCCTTGGGAAGGAAAAAAAGGAGCACTAAAATTCAACCCACTCCACAAAGGAAGAAGAAAATGCGGTACTGATCTCTCGCATCTAGTCTCAGAATTAAAAAAGGTGGCATAGGTCTAGCAAAACTGTGAACAAAAGACAATGGTAATTCCATTGCAATATATGTGTCAGAGAGAGAAGATGATGGGGGCCCAATAACCCTCACAAAGGGATCCAAAAGAAGAGGTGATCATGAAACGTCTCTGAAATAGTGGAAGTGACACATGTCCCAAGATGGGCATTCCCAATGAGAGAGATGAATGGGGCCTCTAAAATATGTGATGGCTCAATTGGAGCATATTATTGTAACACAACACAAGTGAAATCTATAAATACGCGACTCAATTCAGTTGGATACTCATCCCAATGGGGTTTCTCAATGGGAGTAGTGTCTAACAATAATGTATTAGCATCACAACAAGAAGTAGGAGGAGAAGACTCTTGCGAAAGATTTGTTGGAAGTCCAAGATGAAGAAACGTTACACTCGAAGGTAGGAACCGGTGTATGTGGAGTGTCATCAACTGAGAAATCAAGATGTAATGGAGCATGAGAGGAAATGGTCACATATGTCTCGTGAGGAAGTTTTCTCCAACAAAAAGCTACGAGAATGAATAGAAGCATGAACATGGATGACAATAAGATATGTGGAAGCAACAAGTGGGAGAGTGTTCTCAATAGCAAGATCCTGTGGCAAATAGTCAACATGGGACTCATGAGTAACAATAGGTGCAGAGGAAAACTCAAAAATGAAAGGGATGTGAGAAGGGGGAGAATCTATGGAGGCACTAGAGTGGTCTAGGGAAGTGTCACTCTCAGATGGTGAAACAAGGTCGTCATACAACTGTCGGATAATGGTCCAAGAAGTGAAAGGGCACTCAGTGTGCTAAAATAGATGTAATATTTCCCTATAAATAGTAAGACCAAGAATGACATAGACCTCATGATTATGGTTGAATCACTCATTCTTCCTCAGTAGAGGCTCATCGTGCTCGGGAATGAGATTGTGGAGGTAGGGCGTGAAACCGTGCATAATACAATCTTTGATAATGCATGCCTTCCAAAATAGAAATATCCTAGAGTTGAGTATAACAATAAAATGGTGAAACTCCGTAATTCCAATAAACCCCAAATATCTCGGATGGCACTTTATAACTTAGTGTGAAAAGTACAAGTCTCTAAAAAGTTTTACAAGAACCCCCTAAAATATGACACTTTATAAATTAGCATGTTTATAAAAATAAATTAATCCATCATGTATAACATGAAAAAACATTCACTTTTGACTAAAATAGTGCTCTAATCCGAGCCACCGATCAAAAGTTATAGCAAATACAATTTCTTGTAAATAATGGCTTATTTAATTAAAATTTTGCAAATTGATTTTTAAAATGCCAAAAATGAGGGGAAAGGGTGTCATGTGTATACTGCTTGAACCGAGAAAGAATAAAGAAAACAATTGTTCATCTTGTGAGGGGGAATTGACCTCCCGCAAACCCGAGGCTCACCCTTCATCTTCATCGAACGAAGATACAAGATTTTAAAATGAGCAAAACAATAATAGTGCCTTTTACAATGTCAATGATTTGTTTTTATACCAAAAAAAAAAACAATAAAAGATAGTGCCCTTCTTTTCAAGACACAATCTCATGGCCAAACTATTCTAGTATCCAATATCCGCTTTAAACCTTCGAAATAAACCAAGATGAATTACGAGCCTTTTTTTTTTCGAAATTCAAAAAGGTTGGAAAATTAGTTTAGGGCATGGGCACAGGGAGCATCGATTGAGAAGAGGAGGCCAAACCTAGGAGACACGAAGGTAACCAGGCATTGGGTTGAGCCATCATGCAAGAGCCAAGACCAGAATCGATATGTCGATCCACTCACCAACCACCAAAGAAGGAGCCATAGAGCCATTTTAACAGAGTGTGATGCGAAGAACCGAGCAAGGGTCAAGACACGGTTTGTGTGGAAGATAAAACAAAACTTGTGTCGGGTTGAAGGGTCTGAGCATTAACCAGATGCCAAATAGGAGGAACGATCCATGTTGGGGTTAACTCATCCTTTTCTCATGATGGATCGACCAGCCTCTTTTGTTCCCTACTCGGTCATGTACAAAGTCAACCAAAACCTATGCCAAGTCGGGCCAAGAAAAAACACCGAGTCGTGCAAGGGGCAAAACAAGTCCAAAATGATCATGTGTAGAGGGATGAGCGGAAAACAAGCGAAAAGGCTAGGCCATGTAGACAAATATAACGCCATGCAAACATGGTCATATTTTCCAAATAAGCGGATAGATTGATGTTGAGCGGGGTTGCAGTGAATCCATAGCCAACCCAGAGGAGAGACGTCGGGCAGAGCGAGCATATCCCACCTAGACCACCACGAAGGTAAGATCAGATTTAAATCCACCAAGCCAATTTTTTGAACCCATAACGAAGCAAACTGAGCCGAGAAGAGTCTAAGTCCAGGCAGAGCCAAAAATTGGGCTGAGACTATGATGAAACCTGCAATGCAATAAACCAAGGCAACGTAAAATTTTCAAAAACCCCTAAAAATTTTTAATCGCTTTTGGAATATTTTTGTAAACCCATGAGATTTTTGACAACCCTCAACTTATCAATAAGGAAAAAACCAAAAATCACAACCCTAAAGAACCAAGATGAAGTCAAATACTACAAATAACTCAGAAATGGAAAATGTATCACTAGAATCACTCTAATACCATATTAGAGTTTAGAACTAACAATAAGATACAATATGATCAAGAACTCACAAGACAAGAATGACTCTAAATCAACTCAATGCTCCATATGCTCCATAGGATAGACTGATGCAAGTCATGTACATATAGGAGGTGAATGTGTAACCTCCTCCAAGATTAGTGGTGAATAACTCTCACTAATTGATAGTGGAAGTAGAGTTGACTCCACAAAACTAGTAAGCTAACTCAACACAACTGGTAAGCTAACTCAACATAACTAGTACACCTAAGCAAGCATATCCCATGAGTGTAAGAAAGCTCCAAGTAAATAAACAAATACAAGAAAAATGAATATCCTACACTAACATGACATGTGTCTCTCGGTCAA
Organism: Taxus wallichiana var. yunnanensis; assembly: GCA_018340775.1. Taxonomy (NCBI): domain Eukaryota; kingdom Viridiplantae; phylum Streptophyta; class Pinopsida; order Cupressales; family Taxaceae; genus Taxus; species Taxus wallichiana. Next base: position 800,848,594 of record CM031242.1, read on the forward strand.
TAATGGGAAGCAATCTTCCAACAACTCATAAGTTACAAACCTACAAAACTAAAAAGTTGCATTATTTTTCTACAATCTTCAAATTCACAAAATATTCCCTTTTGAGGCATAAGTAGGAGCTTGCAGTTTGCAAACATGTAGAAATGCAAAGTTATAAACTTGCAATCTGCAAGTGCATTCTTCTCGTGTGGTCCAGATATTGTGACACATCCCCTTGTCGTGTTTCAGGGATGGAAGTGCAACTTGCAATCTTACAACAACTATGAAGTTGCAAAGCTGCAAAACTAAAAAGCTTCAATCTTTTTCTACAGTCTCAATATTCACCAAATATTTCGTTTTGGGGCTCAGAACAAATTTTCAACTTACAATTTGCATTAACTTTGACCTTCTCTTAGAGAATAAGTAGGTGGAGAAATATTCCTTTTGTGGGGTTCGGACTTGTGTTTGTAACTTGCAACTTTGAAAAAATGCTTCAATGTCTTACTTTCCCTTGATACCTCAGATATTCCAATTTGCGCACTTTGGGGGTAGAAATACAGTTCATAAACTTGTAAAAAGACCAAGTCCTTCACCTAGGAAGCTCCAATTCAAACATTTAATAAAAACGTTAAAGTTCAAGCATACTACATATGCCATTAAACCCGCAACTTCTTTAAAATGTCAAAATCAAAGGAAACATTAAGATGTCAGTATAAAATCACGTAACAAGGTTGAGCCATGATACAATTACGACATTAAGACCTAGGGAACCACAAAAACAATTTAAGAAAACGCTAAGAAAATGATGGGACGACTGGTTACTCCAAAATACACCCTTGAAAACTCACAAAATGTGCCAAGATTCTAACTAGACCAAATCGGGCACCAACCCCAAGACATCCCCCCATCAATTTCCCACAAAAGAATTAAAAATAATAAACATAACTATGTGGCATCTTAAATGAAGTGGTCTCTCTTGGACTAGATTAAAACCTCAACGGAAAGATAATCAATGCAGTGTTCACACACGTGAATCTTTATAAATGTTGAAGACTTAGTATGCTGTGTCACAAAGTTGAAACTAACATTCAATGTTTTTTATTTGAAATATTGATTTATTATATATTATTGTTGATTTTATGTTCAATTTTTTAAAAAAATGGATTCTAAACACTAATCATGTGTTCTCAACAAGTATCATCTCATTAATGAAATTGTGTCGCATTTGTTAATGAAATTGGGCCCCTTTTATACTTTGAATAGATATGCTAACTGAGATACTTATATTCTTATATTGTTCACTTATGTTACCTCATTGATTTATAACTAGAAATCACACGTGAAATGTGCAATGGAAATACCGAAGGGGATGCGTTAAATTAAGGGAGATGAGCATTAGAGGAGGAAGAGGAGGTATGAAGAAGGAGATTCGAAAAGGAGAAGTGTATTGGTGTGGAAACTGGCTGAGGGAACCTATGACCTATGTAAAAATTTCCTTTCTCACAACAAGGATTGTATGTAGCACATGCCATTTGTGTCAATAGTGTGAAGCAAAAAGGGGTGTTAATAGGTATTCATTATATACATGAAAGTAAGGTATGGTTGATGAGTAGTTTGAAGGAAACTTGCACATGTTTGAATGTCGAAAAGTACATATGTTTTACACTGAACCTCTAAGTTTACTGTTCATCATGTCATTGATTACATGCATAATTGCAAAAAGAGTTTCTATGAAGTGAATAAGGTAGCAATTAGGGTTTCTGTCATTAGTAGTGTTGTTGAAACTTTCTAACAATGATCACCGACACAAAACCTTGTCCTCTCATTTTCTCGATTCATGTCAAGAAAAGTTACGGAGAATCATATTTGGAATTTCCTAATAGCATAATCAATTTTGTGAAAGCTTTGGTGGAAAAGTAGCTGACAAACTTCCTCCTTGTTTTATCATACACTTTGAAGAGCGCGGTGAATTTTTAGATGAGAATATACTGGTGATTGACCTTGAAGGACATCATGCCATCTCTCCCAGTGTTGTGGAGGCCATCAGTAGAGCTTGTTATGAATTACACACAAGGAGGAGTGGATAGCCTGCACATGGTTGTTGTTGTGCTACAATAATGCCCAACACTCGGGATCTCTAAGTTTTTAATATGTCTAGCCAATTTATTTAGAAATTCACAAGTGATAACGTCTTATGGATAAGAGAGATAAAGAACAACAAGGCCATGCGATTGGCAATTTAAGTGGTTCATTCGGGGGCATAATATCTATGCTTTGGAAAAGGAGGGGAGGGTTTTCCATCTATAGAAAGACTCCCAAAGAACATATTCCCTATATCGTTTTCATAATATATATTAATTATATGAAGTATGGCCTCTTTTAATGGACTTAGTAATATGTGTCGTCATTTAGATTAGGTCTCCATTTAATACGATTGAGAAGTGTAAACTAGGAAAAATACACTACTAATAAGGAAGTAAAATACCAATAATCATACCTCCTCCTTCGCTTTCCATAGCAAACCTCGGAATACGCTAGGAAACTTGGATTGAGCCCTAATTGTATGATATGTAGGTGCTTTTCTTCAAGACGGAGTAAGACCTTCCCGCAACAACAATCCTCTTACTTTGAACCGATGGGAAAAAGAATTATGAAGCTATTTGGGCATTAGGACGAGTCGGAAGAATGTTCTTTGTTCAAAGGATGCAATAACTCGATATGGCATTAAAGCTTATTCTCCGTGTGTTTAGAGGGGAGGGGTAAGGTTGTATTTATAGCTGGGGAGTGATTAACTTAGAGTAATTTAAGTAATCATGGTTTTAAAATGTGGGCAAGATTAAGTGGGTGGTTTGAAAATGTGGGCAAGATTAGGTGAGTGGGGCCATGAAGAATAGGTGAGGATTTGAATTATATTTTTAATTCATAAGTGGAGGATTTTAGGTGAGTGGGGACCACAAAGGGTGGGTGAGGATTTGAATTTGAATTTTTAATTCAATAGTAGAAAAACACAGAGAATAAGCTTTAATGCTATATCTAAGTTCTTGCATCCTTTAAGTAAAAGAACATCCTTCGCCTCGTCCTAATGCCCAAATAGCTTCATAATTCTTTTTCCCATCAGTGCAAAGTAAGAGGATCGTTGTTGCAGAAGGTCTTACTCCGTCTTGAAGAAAAGCACCTACATATCACACAATCAGGGCTCAATCCAAGTTTCCTAGCCCATTCTAAGGTTTGTTACGGAATGCAAAGGAGGAGGTATGATTATTGGTATTTTACTTCCTTGTTAGTAGTGTATTTTTCCTAGCTTACATTTTGGCACGCCTTCTCGTGACATTTTTTCTCGAGGATACTATGACATCCGTCACTCACCACTTTCTATTCTCCCCAACAAACATTCACTCTACCTTTTGCTTAAGAAAAGTAGATTGAATTCTTCCCCCATCCGTCTACTTTCTTTGAAAGGACACTACTTTCATAGTACCCTTCCAAAGAGGGGAAAATGTAGACACCCCAATTTCACATCTATCATAAATCAATTAATTCCCCTTCCTCATTTCCCACAAAAATACACTTCAAATTAATGAAATATAATTTGATTAATTATCCATTTCAAAATCTAAAAAATAACCCAATCCTCACCACATGTCATTATTCTCCATGTTTTCTACTATTGAATTAAAAATTCAAATTCAAATCCTCACCCACCTTTATGGTCCCCACTCACCTAAAATCCTCCACTTATGAATTAAAAATATAATTCAAATCCTCACCCATTCTTCGTGGCCCCCACTCACCTAATCTTGCCCACATTTTCAAACCCTCACCTAATCTTGCCCACATTTTCAAACCACTCACTTAATCTTACCCACATTTTCAAACCATGATTACTTAAATTACTCTAAGTTAATCACTCCCCCAGGCTATAAATACAACCTTACCCCTCCCCTCTAAACACACGGAGAATAAGCTTGAATGCCATATCTAAGTTCTTACATCCTTTGAGCAAAGAACATTCTTCTACCTCGTCCTAATGCCCAAATAGCTTCATAATCCTTTTTCCCATCTGTGCAAAGTAAGAGGATTGTTGTTGCAGGAAGGTCTTGCTCCGTCTTGAAGAAAAGCACCTACATATCATACAATTAGGGCTCAATCTAAGTTTCCTAGCCCATTCCGAGGTTTGCTATGGAACGCGAAGGAGGAGGTATGATTATTGGTATTTTACTTCCTTGTTAGTAGTGTATTTTTCCTAGCTTACATTCTCGAACGCCTCGGTGAGACATAGTAAGGATTGATCGGATCTTAGAATGTAAGCTAGGAAAAATACAAGGTGTGGAAAAATTAGAATGTAAGCTAGGAAAAATACACTATTAACAAGGAAGTAAAATATCAATAATCATACCTCCTCCTTCACGTTTTGTAGAAAAGCCTCGAAATAGGCTAGGAAACTTAGATTGAGCCCTGATTGTGTGATATGTAGGTGTTTTTCTTCAAGACGAAGCAAGACCTTCCTGCAACAACGATCCTCTTACTTTGCACTAAATGGGAAAAATGATTATGAGGCTATTTTGGCATTAGGACGAGGTAAAAGGATTTTCTTTTCTTAAAGGATGCAAGAACTTAGATATGGCATTCAAGTTTATTCTCCGTGTGTCTAGAGGGGAGGGGTAAGGTTGTATTTATAGCATGGGGGAGTGATTAACTTAGAGTAATTTAAGTAATCATGGTTTGAAAATGTGGGTAAGATTAAGTGAGTGGTTTGAAAATGTGGGCAAGATTAGGTGAGTGGTTTGAAAATGTGGGCAAGATTAGATGAGTGGTTTGAAAATGTGGGCAAGATTAGATGAGTGGGGGCCACGAAGAATGGGTGAGGATTTGAATTATATTTTTAATTCATAAGTGGAGGATTTTAGGTGAGTGGGGACCACAAAGAATGGGTGAAGATTTGAATTATATTTTTAATTCATAAGTGGAGGATTTTAGGTGAGTGGGGACCATGAAGGGTGGGTGAAGATTTGAATTTGAATTTTTAATTCAATAGTAGAAAAACATGGAGAATAATGACATGTGGTGAGGATTGGGTTATTTTTTAGATTTTGAAATGGATAATTAATCAAATTATATTTGATTAATTCGAAGTGTATTTTTGTGGGAAATGAGGAAGGGAATTAATTGATGTAGATAGATGTGAAATTATGGTGTCTACATTTTCCCCTCTTTGGAAGGGTACTATGAAAGTAGTGTCCTTCAAAGAAAGTAGACGGGATGGGGGAAGAATTCAATCTACTTTTTTTTTTAAAGCAAAAGGTAGAGTGAATATTTTTTGGGGAGAATAGAAAGTGGTGAGTGATGGATGTCATAGTATCCTCCAAGACAAAAATGTCATGAGAAGATGTGATTATGGATAGATGTGGTGATGCCCCCTCGAGAGGACTGACGAGAATGGAATATATGACAGAACTCTCGAAAAGAAGAGAAATGAATTATGCGGAGAAGAGGACGATAATGGAGTGGAAGAGACTGGAATGACCGCATGACGCAAATGGAGAAAGGATTCAATCGGCCTTGAATGCTAGGTGTGAGGGTGTGTGGGAAAGAGAAAAGGGAATGGATAGGATTGGGGGTTGATTACGAGAAAAGTAAGGAAGATGGGGAGGGGAAAAAAAAAGAATGGAAGAGGTAGAAATAATAGAGAGGGATGATAGGGGAAAAAAGGAATGATGAAGGACAAACAAGGCAAAAAAAGGAAAATGACAGAGTAGAGGGTGAAGGGATAAAATAGAGAGATGTGCAAAATGAAGGAAGCAACAGAGATAGTAAAGAGGGATGCGTGGAAGTGAAATAAATGATAGAGCTGAGAAAAGCAGAAACGGGAAAGGATAAATAAGAAGGAGAAAACGAGGTGGGAGTAGGGGGTGAAATGGAGGAAAATGGAAAGAGGACGAAAGAAGAAGTAGAACGGAGAAAAAAAAGAAACTATGAGGGGCGAGGAAAGTGTGAAAAAGAGGAGAGAAAAGAAGAGAAACAGATACAGAATGAACGAAAAGGTAGGGGTGGTAGAGAAAAGGAGAAGTGGTCAAAAGAAACGTGAAAATTAGGGGAGAGGAAAGGAAGATAGAGTGAATATAGGGAGAAGATTGAAGGAATCGTGTCATTGCGAGGAAGACCAAGGCAAAGAATATGGAACAGACCATATGGAGATGCATGTGGAGGGTGGTATGATAAAAAAGACAGGACAATGCTGAACAGCCAGGTTATCGATGGGGAAGTAAGGAGGAAACGTGATGAAAAAGGGAAGAAGATGATACAGGGGAAGGGAAATAAGATGAGGGGTGGGAGAGAGAAGAGGATAACAAAGAAAATGATGTAGAAGGAAGGGAATACGAGAAGGGGGTAATAAGTGGAAAGGAACGGTATAAGGAATGTTCAGAGAAGAAAGAGGGGAGGAATGACATCGATTGGAAAAGATGTGGAGATGCATGAAATGAGGATACTAGGATGACGAGAAAATAGAAAAAGGATGTATGATGAAGACAAGTAAAGATATTGAAGAGGGCAAAGAGGAGATGGAGAGATGGGTAAGAAGTGACAAGAAAGGGTGGGATTGAGGGAAAAGAATAGGAGAGAAAAGAGAATGGGGGATAGAAGAGGCAATGCCAATGAGGGGATGTTAGGGAAATCCCCTTTACAATGAGTGGTGGGGAAGGGTGAGAGAAAAAATGAAGAAAATGAGAAAGCTAATGAGGATTGGAAAGGGTAATGCCAACAAAGGGACGTTAAGGAAAACCCTTTTACAATGAGTGGTGGGCTTAGAGGAGGGAAGGAATGAAGGGAAACTCTAGAAGGTCCAAGGGAGTGAATGAGGTCGTGCGGAATGAGGATTGATGATTTTTAAGGAAAACCCGTTTACAATTATTAGCGCGGGAAGAGAAGATGATGATGAAAGAATGATATAGGAGTGTTAACAATAATGGTGAATGTGTGTGTGGGTAGAAATGTGGGGGGAATTTGAGAAGATGAAGTGGATGAGTTGGGACTAGGTGAAAGTGAGGAGAGGATGTGGGTGATGAGGATGAATGAAGTGAGGATGAAGAACCAAGACATGAAAATAATGGGAAGAAATGGTATGAAGGATGATGGATCAAGAAGGGGAAAATGGGGGAAAAGAATGTGATTGTAGGTGGAAGAGATTAGTTGTATGTTGTAAGAGGATATGTGAAGAAAGGATAATAGTAGGAGGAAAAAGTGGGTAGTAGGAGATATCAGGTGGAAGAAGCGATCAACAAAGTGAACGAAGAATGAGGCGGGGAGAAGTTCACGATGACAAGTTAAGTGTAGGGAGGACCTTGACATAAGATTGTCATGTGACGGAAGTGGTTAAGTAAGATTGCCATGTGAGTAAAACTGGAGATGACAAGTGGTCAAGCGAGAAGTGGTGTTTGCGAGAATCGAAAAGGAGGTGAAAGGATGTGATAATGGGGAATGCCGAGAAAAAATGAAGGGTGAAGAGTGTGTAGTGATGGGGAAAGGTAAGGAGATAGATCATCCTTAAGAGGGACTCTTAAGTGAGATCGCCATGTTGGGTGAGTGGTTAAGTAAGATTATCAAGCAGAGGAGGGTGATAGTGGTGGTAAAAAGATGTGATGATGGGGAATGAAGAGGAAAGATGGATGGTGAGATTGTAGAGTGATGGGCGAGTGTAAGATGACATGTCATGCTTAAGAGAATCTCTTAAGTAAGATCGTCATGTTGTCTGGGAGAGGTTTTGTAGGATCACCCAACCGATAGGGATGATATGCAAGGAGAAAGACAAGATGATATTGGGGACAGGGGTGGAATGGTAGGTTGAAGAAGATGATCACGATGAGAGGCGGGAGAAATAAGATGGGGGAAATATGATGGGATGGGGAAGGCCATAGGGCAGATCAACCTTAAGTGGAAGTCTTAAGTAAGATTGCCATGCGGCCGGAATGGTTAAGTAAGATCGCCAAGCTGAGGAAGAAGAAGGATGATGTTAGAGTTGGTGGGAATAGGGTATGACAAAATGGACTGAAGGGGAACCCTCAAGTGAATTTTCCATACTACGAAAGCGTGTAAGTAGGATGACCAGGCATAAGACGGATTTGGGGAAGGATGAGAAAATAGTGAATGAGGTATGCATGAGTGGTATATGATATGAGATGAGGTGATAATAAGAAAGAAAGGAAACAAAGGAGTGTAACATGAATGGATGAAGGAATATATGTAGTGGAGGGCGGAGAGTGTGAGGGGAATCCTTAATTGGGATGCCCGCGTGGTGAGAGTAATGATGCGAGAATGAGAAGCAGAAGAGGTGGAATGGGAAGATGTGTTTGGTGGTGATTGTTGTTTGATGAGATGGGAGGTGGTGAAGAAGCTTCTACAGCTGGGAAGATCTTAGGGAGAGAGTAAACCTCCACCGAGGATCCCATATAGAAGGGGTTATTAAGTAAGATTGTCAAGCGGGAAGCAGAAGGGGGAAAGGAAAGAATACAAATGGGTGAGAGGGGACAAGAATGGTGAGAAGGGTAATATGGGTATAAGTGGCGGAGGAGTAAAAATGAGGAGTGAGGATGAATGGATCAAATACATGGTGATCATGGTGGGGGAGAAGGAGCTGCTGGATAGTGAATGCTACTTGAGAAAGATCGTCAAGTAGGATTCGCAAACTACAACAGTGATCAAGTAGGATTCCCAAACTGGAGAATGCATTAGTATGGGTGAATGGATGGGGTGTAAAGTAAGATGTTGATCATGCAGGAAGATACTCACATGACAAAAAATATCTTAATTTTAATATAGCACATAACAGGATGCATCGTGATATAAAAGATCAGGATGACTAGACTGTAATATGCGTGATAGCATAGACAGGGGCCATCAAAAAGGTTTGATGCCCCAATATGATATGCAAATGGAAGAGAGCATAGACAGAGGCCATCAAAAAGTATGATGCCCCAAAGATCGACATGCAATCGATAACATAAGAATATTACAGAGAGAACACCATGATACATAAAATCAAGATGCCCCGTAATATATCAATATATAAAAAAGTAATTAATAATTTATAACTAATAATGCAACACAAGAACCAATAAACATATCCCTAACGTGTTCCACAGTGAGGATTGATTGGATGTGCCCCCAAGCAGGGGTACAAGGACATAGTAAAGTATTGGGTCATTGTCCTCAAACAAGGAAACAATGAGAGCGGATTTTCCCAAGCGAGGATTCACGCGAGAGAAGTGGTTTGAATTTGGTAGTCATAAGGTGATTGGATCATTCGTTGGGGATAATAGTTCAAAGGTTAAATTATGTTGGTTATTTTAAAAAATTATTTTTTTTTTTTACGATTTTGTGGATTTTTTTATATATATATATATATATATATATATTATATATTGTAATGTTTTTTTTTGATTTTTGACGATTTTCAAATGTTTTTGATTTTTGACGATTTTTCTAATGTTTTTAGATTTTGACGATTCTTTTTGTTTTTGATTTTGACGATTTGTTTCTAATGTTTTTGATTTTGACAATTTTCAAATGTTTTTGGATTTTTGAATTTTTGACCTTTTTGTTTTGGATTTTTGACATTTTCAAATGTTTTTAGATTTTTGAGATTTTTACATATTTTTGGATTTTTGACGATTTTCAAATGTTTTTAGATTTTTAGATTTTTAGATTTTTACATTGTTTTTGGATTTTTGACGATTTTCAAATGTTTTTAGATTTTTAGATTTTTACACTTGTTTTTGGATTTTTGACGATTTTCAAATGTTTTTAGATTTTTATATTTTTACATTGTTTTTAGATTTTTGACGATTTTCAAATGTTGGTAGATTTTTACACTGTGAGTGGCAATTTATGGACCAGAGTGCAGACTTATTTTTGAGAGGCGATAAACATGGATATTATCCGTATGTACCGTGTTTCGTGTTGTAACTTATGCTCAGAATAACACAAATTCTCTTTCCATTGGCAGGATATGGTGGTGATGATATGATGAAAATAATTCCAGCTTCATTCTTGACTCCACACAACTAGTAAGATGTGTGGGCTCATCACCGAGAATCAAGAAGGACGTAGGAGGTAGATAATGAATATAGATACAAATGCTAACAACAATCCCTTTGGGAAATTGTGACTCCATTCTTCATAATGGTACTGAACCAGTTTCAAAAATGGCTTTCACTTTATGAGTCACGTGCTAGACTTAGACAATTATGTGGCCTACTGATTGGTAAGATATGAGGTTAAGGGATAGTTCTCTCTTCACTTAGGCATCTAAATTACATGTTTGGGGATTCTATAATTTGTAAGCATTGTAAGATTTTGTATTTTGAAATGAATCCCTATGCCTTACCCCATGCTACTAGTGAGAAGCAAGGGCTCATCACCGAAGGTAAAATATAGGCGAGTGAATTCCCTTTTTGTCTTTTTTTTTTTTTTTTTTTTTTTTTTTTTTGAATATTTTGCAATATTTTTATGCTTTTATGAGAATGACCCCTACGCTTTGCCCCATGCCACTTGTAAGAGGAAAGGGTTTATCACCAAAGACAAGACGTAGATGAGTAAGGGCACCTTCCTCCATTCCCAGTCTCACACTACCAATAAGAAGTGTGGGCTCAACACCAAAGACTATGAAGGATGAAAGATGTGACAATGAATTATTCATAAGTTATTGAATTGATGGATTTTTTTACAATAGTGCTTTGTATTTGGGAAGAAACATCTGCCCCCAATCTCAGCCCCACACGACTAGTAGGACGCGAGGGTTCAACACCGAAGACTGAGATGGACGACCAAACGAACTAGGTAACGAAGTTTAGAGCTTTGTTATGAAAGAGAGAATGTATTTGAAGGGAATATATTACCATCAGTAAGCTTCTAGGTATGACCATAGAGGAAAGCGAAAAAATGGAAGAATTATGAAGTATGATGCTCACAAACTTAATAGGATTTATACTTAGCACTTGTCTCATGAGATAAATATGAAGATGTGATTTGATAAAGAAAATATCTGCCAATGGAAATGAATAAATTTAAATTATTCGGAAATAAGCAAGACAAAAGAAATAATGTACACATTGTATCCTCGGAATAGTGAACATCTCAAGGATAAAATTTCTTTAAATGAACTGCATTCATTGGTTCATCAAGATCTTGGCCTGTGTCAATGGCCAATTTATAAGCTCCAAACCCAAAACTATCTATGATTTCATTGGGCTCAAATTTTTCTTGTTTGTCTCGTTCTTTGGGTGTGTTCTTTCGATTTTCTTTGAGAATGATATCATTGACCTTAAATTTTCTAGGTTTGAATTTTTTATGGTAGCTACGCCATAGCCGATTTTGATAGAATGGAAGATGATCTAGGGCATTAAGTTGTTTTTCATCAAGAAGCTCGAGTTCATTAAGGCGTGAGTGTCGATAATAATCTTGATTGATTACATCTTTGAGGATATTCTGGAATTCAACCTTGACATGTAAAATAGCTTCCCACCATAAACAAGGGAAAGGGAGTAATCAATTTGATGTGATTATATGTCTTTGAATTAATATTCAAGATTGATGGGAATTCAACCTTGACATGTAAAATAGCTTCCCCACCATAAACAAGGGAGAAGGGAGTGGCCTCAGTTTGCATTGTTTGATTTGTTGCTTCTGTTTGTCCATGAATTAATTGATTTGATGATAGATTCAAAATTAAAGATGGAAAAGGTTGCGTAAGGATATTCCTAGGTATATGTACCTTGTAGAATGTATGCACGTAAAGGTATTGACAAGTGGGAATCATTGGTGAAGAGCTACCTGCAAGATCGATCGTTGAAAGCATAATGGACATGACAGGTTACATTTTCACAAGTGTCCAAACTTGATGTGGTTGTGTTTTGACAACAAGGCTAGAGATGTTAGGCATAGGAATAATAGAATCAAGCTCAAATGTGTTTGACGATGGACTCTCTGTTGTAGTGTCTATATTTATATCAAGGGTTGAAAGGGAGTCTTGAAGTGAGGTCAAGATCTCATTACATGTTGGAAGAATGTTATTTTCCAAAATAGGTTCAATATTTGCTTGGGTTGAAAGAGAGTCTTGAATCAAGGTCAAGTTCTCATTAGATGTTGGAAGAATGTTGTTGTCCAAAATAGGTTCAATGTATGTTTGAACTAATGGAAGAAAATTTGAAGAAGATATGGATTGGTTTGGAATTAGAGATTCTTGACCTTTGTCATCGTGATCTTGTGGAATTTTAGTATGTATAGGAGTTTCGACAGTAGTCAAATCTTCATTGAAAGTTGTGGTATTGGATGTGTCATTGGTTGCAAGAGCATTGTCATCAAGCTCTATAGAGATGACATCGTCATCAATTAAGTCTTGGACGTAATTCTTAAATCACACACATTTATCTATGTGATGACCATCAATGCGATGAAAATCACAATATGTGTTAGGTTTGTACCAACATGGCTTAGATTCCCCTTCGACAAAGGGTTTTGTAATTGGATATCTTATCAGTTTAGCCTCTTTTAGTTGATGAAAAACACTAGAGAGAGTTTCTCCAAGGGGCGTAAACTGACGTTCGACTTTACGTGAAGTGATGTCTTCATTAGGTTGTATGATTGGCTTTTTGGGTGATTGTTCACTGATTTGGGTAGCCATATGAGAGAGTTGTGTTGTCATCTTATTAATTTGTTCTAATAGCTCATTGTGTGATGTTTTTTGTGAATTCATCGTGGTTGAAAGAGAGGGAGAACAGAGAAAGGTGCAATGAAGAACTCAACCTATTGATTGTGATCTTTGTTTTGGCTCAATCGAGTTAACAAGTAAGGCTATAAGGAGTAAGCTTAAACAAGATACTTGGGAGAAATATGTGATAGCTCAAACAATCTATAATGAAAATGGTTTGATTTGGCTTAAACAAGCTTATCAGAAGACAATGTAAGGAGTACACTCAAACAAGGTACTCGATACAAATGGGATATAGCTCAAATAAGCTATGATGAAGATGTTGATTGGTTTGGCTTAAACAAGCTCGGGATTGTTGATAGGGAAAGTAACCTGAACAGGTTAATCTCAATATGGTTGTGATATAACTCAAAATGAGTTATGAAAGGATTTGTGTTGGCTGTGATTTGGATAAACATGATGGTGGACAAAATAATGAGTGAACTCAAACAAGTCACCCAATATTAGTTTGATATAGCTGGAAACAAGCTATGAAGGATGTTTTGACAATTGACGATATGGGGAGTGAATGCTAGTCACTCAATATCAGTTGGATATAGCCGAAGACAAGCTATGATAGATGTATTGTTGGATGAGGCAAGCTAATGAAATTGGTGTGATGTTTTGGTCTGTGTTGTTGGATTGTTTGGATGTTTTCGCTTGGTATTGAATTGGTCGAGAACTGATTTTTTTGTGGAACACAACTAGGGTCTGAACTTTTACAATGAACACATTGATATCAGCCAAGTTTTATGATAAAACAATGCTAAACTATTTTGTTTTCAAATAGCAAGCAATCATGTGGATTCAATTGTTTTGGCTTATGAGGTAACTTCTTCAGGAATGATCATTGTTTCATGCAATCATACAAGTATGTTGTGAAATGGTGGATGCAGGCTCTTATTACTCCAAGAAGATGCATCCTCCGATATACCCTAGTCCTGATATACCTAATTCTGTACGGGGACAGAATTGGTATGGGGAACCCTTAGAGCACTGGAGGAGACTCACCAATTCTTACTTGCCTGTTTCGGAGTGAATCACCATGTCCAGAACAGGTTTTGTGAAAAGGTGGAAGGTGATGGAGGGATGAATGTGTATGGTGTCCTTATAACTCCCCGAAGATTTACAGGGATGATGCCCAGGCTTCGTTGTTACAGCTATTTAGGCGTGACTCGCATGCGCTGCACGACAACATTACCTGTAAGTGAAGAGCAAGGGCGAGGTAAATACCGAATGCTGTGATGAGATGAGGTCTCAAAGTGCAATGCAGATGCAAATGTTGTTGGTGCATGGTAGTCAAGTCCACGTCATCGATGTAGCTTTGGTGGTGATGAAATCCACCTCACCTACGTGCAAAAACAATATGATAAAGTGATTAAACGCAGGGTTCTTTCCAACTTGAAATAAATCATTAGCAGAAAATAATTACGTACCTGAGCATACTTTTTTTTTTTGTTTCAGCAATTTTCTTTGAATGGTGGTATTTTTGTTGGATTTTTTTGTTTTTTTTTTTGTTTTTTTTGACAATATTCCAGTGACGTGGTTCTACAGAAAACAAATTACTAGTTATCCTGCGAACGAAATGTTAGAAAAGTGATCATGGTTGTTTTTAATTTTCCAGATCGCTCGAAGGCGCAGGAAAAGAGCATACACAACCAACGACCAAACAAATATTAATAATATGACAAAGGAAAATAATGATTGAAATGATAGTTGGAAAACAAAGCTAGAGGATCCTGCAATGTTAGAACAAGAAACTAAAAAAATTGTGACCATTTTTGATTTTCCAGATCGCTCAAAGGCGCAAGAAAAGAGCATACGCGGATACAATTGGAATAGATTTTTTTAAAATGCTAATAATTATTGCAATTAATCATGATTGTGAAATAGTGATAAGGATTATTTTCACAAAAAAGAAAAACAATGAAAGAAGAGTGTGAAAACGTTACCTAGAAGTGTTGTCGTGGAAAATTGAAATGTAAGGCAAAAATTAAAAATTAAAAAAAAAATTGTTGTGCAGAGCCCGAGTGGCCTCACATTTCTGATTTCCAAGATCACTTTTGAAGTGCGAGGAAAGAGCATACGTGTGAGGTTGTTACGTGAAATAAAATAAAAATAATAAATTAAAAAAACTATAATTTTGTTGTTTTTTTGTTAAAAAGACAGGTGTTAGAAGAAATGAAACCAAAATTTTTTATAAGTCTAAATCTAAAAATTATTTTTCCATTGCATATATCTTTTTGATACCTTTCCGTTAAAAAAATGAATTCATTCCGAGTTCGGGAGAAAAATTTATGGCTTCCGGAAGATGGGCTACTGGTAGCACTCTGAATGAAAATTTTGAACGTGAGAAAAACGTCCTGGGAGCTAGTTTTTTTATTTTTGACTTCTGTACTTCACCTGAGAAGCTAAAATTTTGACAAAGAAGTTAAAAAAGAACAATAAACAAAAAGAAAGAGTTAGATCACAAAATTATTGACTAAAATAAAAGAAAAAAAAATGATTAACTTCCTACAAAGCAGTTATTTTAGCAAAAGTAAATAAATAAATGTATTTTCCTGGATTGGTTGTCCCATGACAGTAAGATGATAAACTAATGACTAGTTCATGTGTTTCTATAGATTATGAGTGAATAACAAAATCAGAACTGGGAACTAAACACCAAGCACCGAGGAGATCAAAGACAGGATGAGCGTCATAGTTTCATTGTTGTTATAACTGCAAAATACACCACAAGACACCACACAACAAAAACACTACCCAAAGCGTGAAGGTTAACCAAAGAAGGCCATAAGGAACAGAAAAGGAAATAATAATGAACAATAATAAACAAAGAATAGATAAAACCACTAATTGGGAAATTAATGGTAACAGATCGAAAGTAACCGGGCGTGCCAGAATGTAAGCTAGGAAAAATACACTACTAACAAGGAAGTAAAATACCAATAATCATACCTCCTCCTTCACGTTCCGTAGCAAACCTCGAAATGGGCTAGGAAACTTGGATTGAGCCCTGATTGTGTGATATGTAGGTGCTTTTCTTCAAGATGGAGCAAGACCTTCCTGCAACAATGATCCTCTTACTTTGCACCGATGATGGAAAAAAGATTATGAAGCTATTTGGGCATTAGGATTTAGGCGAAAAGATGTTCTTTGCTCAAAGGATGCAAGAACTTAGATATGGCATTAAAGTTTATTCTCTGTGTTTAGAGGGGAGGGGTAAGGTTGTATTTATAGCCTGGGGGAGTGATTAACTTAGAGTAATTTAAGTAATCATGGTTTGAAAATGTGGGCAAGATTAAGTGGTGGTTTGAAAATGTGGGCAAGATTAGGTGAGTGGTTTGAAAATGTGAGCAAGATTATGTGAGTGGGGACCACGAAGAATGGGTGAGGATTTGAATTATATTTTTAATTCATAAGTGGAGGATTTTAGGTGAGTGGGGACCACGAAGGGTGGGTGAGGATTTGATTTTGAATTTTTAATTCAATAGTAGAAAAACATGGAGAATAATGACATGTGGTGAGGATTGGGTTATTTTTTGGATATTTAATTAAATTATATTTGATTAATTCGAGTGTATTTTGTGGGAAATTGATTGGATTTTGAAATGGATAATTAATCAAATTATATTTGATTAATTCAAGTGTATTTTTGTGGGAAATGAGGAAGGGGAATTAATCATTTAGGATAGATGTGAAATTGGGGTGTCTACCAGAATTATTTGGGCATGTAATTTAAATAACGAAATGCACAACACCGCAGAAAGGATCACTTTCACGACAAGGCTATTTTGATATTATAATCCCCAAAATGCCCTTTCCGTTATCGACCAATGCAATGCGCCCCATTAAAGGTGCTCCAGAGTATGTGGTCAATCGACATGCCTCGATTGACGCCCTAATTTTTGTGGAAAATGCATCCTATCAACTCAAATTCCACACATAGTAAAATACTAGTAACTAGATAGAAATGATGAGGGGTGCAACACATTTTAATATAGACCGATTGACTATACTTGCTTCTTTTGGCACTTTTTAACCCCCCTTTTCAATTATGAGGTCAACTAATAACTATTACAAACAACCCCCGGATCAAGGAAGACAGAAGGTCGACCCTTCCCAAGCGAGCCTTTAAGATGATCAACCTACTAAGAAAACATTACAAGACATACATTGTTGAAACTTAACAATAAATTAATGGTGCCCTACTACTAAGGAAAATTTTCCTAAAATCAATAAAAGCAAAAATGGGTGTGCACAAAATATGTGACAATTTACTACAAGAAAGATCAAAATACAAAGCAAGAAAATGGATTTCCTAAAGAAAAACTTGCTTAATTTTGCAAGTAAATACAAAGATCAAACATTTAATGCTAAAGATTCAAATGTGATGAAATTAAATCATAAATCATTGGGGCTTTCATTGGAAAGCCTTGGTTTTAAATATGATCGGACATGTTGACTATTTAATTATATTGAAACAACTACATGTGTAGTGTTTATCACGAGCAGTAACTTTCCGTACATCTTATATAGCAATTTTGGCAAATCTAATAGTTTTTCTTTACAACGTATTTCATAACGCAATTTTGATAAATATTTTAGAGAAAATTTGCTAAACTTAGGGCAATTAGTGAAAATTAGATAGTTACGAAAAATTAATCATAATAAATACTCTACCAGGTGGCTTGTTTTTCGAATCTTGAGCTGCAACCCTATGAGAAGCAAAATTAAAAGACCTTTGGGGTGGCTTGTTTATCAGGCTCGAATCCTAGCAATTTCTTCTTGAAGCTTCCTGGCCGCTTTGGTCTCTTCAACCTTTTCCTTGTATTCCTACTCGAATTTTTTTCCCTCCGCGTGAGATCGTCCATCATTTTTCTTCGCTTCGCACTGATTTCAGAAGCCTTGTGTTCTTGCCACTAAAGCCTTTCATCCCGCAAGCCAAGAAAGTCGTCTAAGGCCTTGCGGACGTTTTCGTCTGTGAGAAGATCATAGGCAGTTTGAATTTTCTGGAAGAGAGTGACTGCGTTAGGGTCATCGGGTCTCTTGTCCGGATGGGAGGTGAGCGCTCGATCTCTGTATGCCTTGCATATTTCCCCTGCTGTAAGCTTTGCCCCTTCTTTCCTTGATGGCAGTCCAAGAACTTTGTAATGATCCTCTATGTCCTCCATTCTTTACAAAGACTTGTTAAAATAACACCAGTATGATAATGTGGATGCTCTCTCTCCGCCCATTCCCAACACAATTTTCAAACGAAGCATGCGGGCGTGAATATTGGCTGCCAAATTTGGGGAAAAAATACGAGCAATAGCATAGATCCGTTTTCTTTTTGCACAGATACTTGACAAAAACCCTTAGAAATTTGTCACATTATGACGGGAAGGCACATCGAATTTCAAATGCTCATACTTTCTTTACAAAACTCCAAAACTCCAATTGGGACCACATTATACTCATTAGAAATTTCAGAAAGATATTTTTCTAATAACACGTGTTTCAAGTCCTAGATTGGACATTTTAGGTCAATTTCTTTTCGTTTAAGAAAAATATATTAAATGTGAGGCTCTCTATACCATGGTGTGGGCTCATTTTACAAGGTTGGAGGAACATTTTACAATATTTTGATAGGTAATATTTTAAGAGGTAAAATAGACTTGCTATCCAATTTTGCACCTCGTGTAAATTAGTTAACTTGTAAAATCCAAACTCAAGTAGTATGATGGAGTCTCAAAGTGAAGAAGTTGGAGAAAATAGTGTGTTGCGGAGTTTGGAGTAGGTGGAGGAACCAAATGTAATATGGTAGCATGTACGGATGCTACCGACCGGTAGCATGTACGGATGCTACTCAAGAGCAAGTAGGAATGCTACTAGCCGACATCTCCAAAGATTAAAGAACATAGTCCCAGGTAGCTCAACAACTAATTTTAATGAGGTATGGTGCTCATTTCTTCTTCTGCGAGCAAAGTACCATTGGGAAATGGATTTGTAAGGTTGCTCATACCTCTTTTTAGAGATTTAATGTATGTTGTCGATGGGTGGAAGCGAATTCGAGCTCTCTCTCTATAAATATGGAACTCGCACATTGTAAAAAGGATCCCTCTTTGTTGTAATGACACCATGCCAAAATGGTGGTGACTTCCCATGAGTTTCAGACCTCTAATTTGGTCTCTGCAATGTATTCTCGCCTTCTTCGTCAGAATGTAATGGTATATGCATACTTTCAAGCAATAAAATTGGGATTTGTAGCACATTTTTATGTCATTTTCTCATTTTATTGTATCTTGCCTCTTTGTTTATTTTTTTGCATGTTGTGTGTATTTCCTACTTGCAAGTTCCTTTTTTTGTGTTACCAATGCGTGGGAAAGTTGAGTCTACATGGTTCTTGTTTGTAGTACTCTTCTCTATCCTCTCTCCCATGTTTTCCCCTTTCCTTCCCCTTTGGAGAGCAATCAACCCCTTTTCCGTGCTATCACCACCCTTTTAGCCTAGGATTTTCTCTTTTCATGCATCTCTCCTTCTAACCCTGGTCCCTTAGAATGTGTAGATTAGGATTAGTTAGATTTGTTTTCTGCTATAGGAGTAGTTTTAGCATTAGATTTAGGTAGAGGAAGTTAGCCTTCTCTAGAGGTCTATCTCAAAGCCCAAGTCCCATAACTTACCAGACAGTTGTTGCCTCAAAATCATGGGTTGTTTATGACCCAGGGCATGGTGCAATTTTGAGCTCCAACAAGACCCATTTACACATTAAATGGGGGCATTCTTAGCCTTGGTGAGTATGGGTAGTTAGTTGAGACTTTGAAGTTTGTATTGTGGTTATTAAGGAAGTGGATATGCAGATGGATTATGGAGACAAATCTTACATAATTGATTTTGGATGTGCATTAAGTCTATATGTATTCTTTCATTTTCTCACATTTAGATTGAAATTATGGTTTCTTAAATTAAGAGTGATCATGGAATGAAATTCATTTATATTTTTGAAGCTACTGAGGAGGAGAGGGGAAGGTTGAAGAAGGAAGCATACTAAGCTTACAACCTTTCAACCATTATGGTGGTAAGAGGTCAAGTTCTATTGTGTTGTCACTCCCCTATTATCATAAGTGATGCGTAAACGTCCTAGGTTCAAGAAAATCCTACAAGTTTTTCCTAATTATGTGTGCACACATGAATAAAGGCATGTGGCGTAATGAAGAAGAGGCACACCAAAATGAGGAGATGATTGTGCGATAATGCACAAAAATTTTGTGCAATGAGGAGGAAGAGAACAAAGTGAGCGTAAGAATTAGTAAGGCACTCGAAGGGTTGATGTGTGAGAGTTTTATGAAGTAGAAGGAAATAGAGAGAATGATGCATAAAAGAAGGGTGTGCAAGAGTATGCGGAGATATTTTGGCACATGATGGATAACTAAGGCACGGAAGGAATATGTAGGAGTTTAACACAAGGGAGGAAGTTGTGAAGGACGTGCGGGATGGAGTGGAGAGACTTGGCAATGACGAATTGGTCACAACATAACATAACACATTGCACGGAAGAAAGGAAAAGATGAGGCTCAAGCAAATGAATGTGTGGCATAAGAGAACCAAGGCATGGAAAATGAGTGCAAAAAGAGTGTGGGGCAAAGCAGTAGATGACAACAAGACAAGATGTCAAAAGGTGTTTGTCAATAGATGTTGATAGGATTCAATGGACAAAAGAGCCCAATGACACGATGACATGACATAAGTAGAGGTGCTAAAATTCAAATATGAAACCGAGCGGGAGAGTCAAGAAGCATCTAGAAGGAGCTAGCCCACCCAAGGCGCTTTCAAATGAGGAGAGAAGCTCGAACACAAGCATATCTATAAAAAGGAGACGAGTTCACCATCTTGGTAGTTGGCCGAGTTAGGAGAGGTTGTGGACTATGCATGTGAGCACAAAAGCCACCAGTGAATGTCATTCCCCAAAGACATTCCAAGCAAACTTAAATATATGCTCGACATGGGCTAAACAAGTCAACATTTTGGAAGTTCCCTACCAAGTACCTCGAGTTTTATGTTAATGAGTCAAAAAAAATTAAATGCCTTATAAATACCCTAATACAATGTTTTGGTGTGATGTGGATGTAAATTACATTTACAAATCGATTGGCTAGAAATCAAATTCACTAAGAAATGGAATGTATTTGCCAATATTAAACATCCACTTAAGAGAGGCTATAATATTTAAGTACATCAAATAATTCTCATACATTGTATATGCATGCACATTTACATTCATATCTATCTAGGCGTCTGCAACTACAACATCTAACAAAATTCCCCTTTCCATTGTGGTTTCGTGGGTGTTCATACCTTCTCCGAAGCTCTTATTTTTCCACGCGCCGGGAGAATGATGGAAATGGTTGGACATATGGTCATTGCATTTAGCCAAACAGTCTAACTCTCCTCCAGCAATTTAATATTTTGGCCGAGTGAGGAAAAAAATGTGTAGTTGCAGTAGAGGGGCGTTGTCTATAACCTGCTTTAAAATTCTCATTTTCCTAAGATCATGAAGCTCTGCAAATTGAGGCTATTTTCTTGAAAATTTTCAGCCGGAACCTCTCCCTCTGATACAACTCGTCAAGAACTAATCTGGCGAGTTATCCAATTGATAGGTGTTTAATAGCTTGTTTCTGGAAGTGATTTAGTTCATTTGTCAAAACAAATTTTGACAAAAATGAGCCATACCAGGGTTCCTGTGAGGCGTGGAAAATGTTTGTGAAGCTTATGCAGAGAATACAGAAATCAATCAATCGATGATAGGAAGAGAGTAGTCGGCAACATTTTTGTAGGGAAGGCAAACATGGGGAATTGGTGGAGGGCTTATCAAAAGAAGAGGATTTGATCATTGCAGAGTCTTCCAAGGCAATGGTTGATGTTTTAATGGGACTATTTGCCCATACAAATCACTGTAGGAACAAAAGTTCCGTCTTTCTCTTGTACGAGTGCAGTGAAGTTGTCACATAGATTACAGAAGCAAGAAAATGATTAAATTTCTCCTTCTACGAAAGATGGAGTAACGGTAGAGGAGTCGGGTTAGCAGACCCGTGAGAAGTAGAGGTGGATTTTAATGGAGGGACTGTTGTGAAGCCAAGGTAGCATAGCAGGTACAAACAACAACAGGCACACAAGGCGATCAATTTGTGGATTTGAGTGAGTGAGTGGGTGCTTTATTGCTAAAATGTGTGGAAGAAGGGTCGACAAATGGTTGCCATGGTGTCGATCGCAAGCCATGTAAAATGTTGATTTGTAAAATGTAAAATGTTGATGGGCAGTTAGGGTAGTTGTAGAGGGAGGAGAGGAGGAGGTAGAGGAGATGGAGATTGGGGGAGATGCAACTCCGGGAGGTGGAGATGGAGGAGCTGGAGAGACTGCAGAGTTAGCATGGCTTCATGCCGAGTTAGACCAGATGAGAGTGGAGAGAAACATTGTGGTCCGGGAGAGGGACGTAGTTGTACATGATAGGGACCGGTACCACCGACAGAGGGAGGCCTATAGGGTCCGTTTTGGAGATCTTGCTACCGTGATCGGCTGCCGAGACTGCAGTCATCCAATAACCAAATCCCGCTCCGACTCCTACGTCGTCATCATCATCTCACATTGCAACCTCCTCCTCTAATGGATCTGTCATAATAGGGCTCGAAGCTCTATGTCTATCTCCTCCCACCTATACAAAATAGGATCATGAGGTATAGTCTGGACGACCCCAAAATGTCGTCGTACTCGATCAACGTGAACGACCTCGATCATCTTCGGACGTCTCCCCTAAACCCACCATGTCTGCCTCATCTCGATAACTTCGCATATGCCCTGCACCATATGGGAAAGTCCCTATATGGCCACCATCTAATCTTATCAGTCTCTAACTCTGCAAATATATCAACATACCAATCTACTCCTTTGTCCCCCTGTCTCTGTGAGCGTGGTCGGCCCTCCATCTCAAAACTCCCACAGCCAGCTCTATATGCTCTCATGTGACCCGTGGAAGCCCTGGTGGCCGAATGACAACAATGTGCTTGTAGGCCTAGTAGTGAAGAAAGAATCCTACGTCCAACCCTGACCTCCTACCAGCCATGTACACCGATAGCTTGTGGTACACCTGAGCTAACAAGGCAGTCCCAAAATAGAACATTGTCTGGTGCTCAACTATATTTGCCACAACACCACCTGGCACAACAAATATGGAAACCGAGCTCCACATGAGTCTGAAAATCATAACAAGACATTGTTATCATCACCAAGTACATTAGCGGATGTGAGGTACACACCGCTTGTACCTCATCTCATATGAAAACACCCCTGAAGAACCCCGATGTGGGGAGCATTGGCTCCAAATAGTATTAGGTTGTGGAGCTGAATTGCTTCACAAAGGAATAAATTTGAGGTTTACTGGTTTACACAGGAATCGGCACTAGTCAGGAACTAACATTGGTCACCCGGAGGAACCAATGTCGATTAGAGAACCAAGACTACGATGGGAACCGACACCGGTTACATGTGTGTTTATGTTTTTATTTTAGTCGCGGATTTGATCCGACGGTTGATTGTAAAAGTGATTGGATGGTTGTAAATGCATAGCTAAGGTGCCCTAAGTTTGTATAAGCTTATATAAGCTAGAAAACTAGGGTTAGAATATAAGGATTAAGGAAGAATGTTAATTCTCCTTGGTTAAAGATGAAGAAGAAGAAAAAGAAGAAAATATTTGCATAAAGACAAAGCTTCAATGGAGAGAAGTTGGACATAAGGAAATAACAGGTACATCTGAATGGTGAGAAGAGTGTTATGTCTTCTACTTGTATTTCCTTTGTATTGTCTTAGTCTCAATGTAATGTAATGGCTTGCATAGTATGCAAAGCACATAGTGTTTCTTCTTGTAGATCCACATGTTGTTGTGAGATCTTGTATTGTAGATCCATGAGATCATGTTGTATTGTTGGTCCATAGGAATCTTGTATTGTAGCTAGTAGGATAGCTTGTGGGTACGGGATAGTATCTAGATATTGTAGAGGTTGTATTCTTGTTTGCACAGTGGCAAATGCAAAGATGGAGGAGAGACTTACTTCTTGGTGTAGAGTTATGGTTACACATTGGTAGACCCTTGTGAGAGGTCTTGTTTGCATATTCACATGAGAGATTCATTGCACGGTGGAAGATGCAGGTAGTTCTGGTATATGAGATCTAATGGTCTTTGAAGGCATGGTTGTTGTACACTCATGTAGATCTGTTAGAGATATGGAGGAGGAGATACTCTTGGAGAGATGCATTATACTCTTGTATGAAGAGTTGGTTTGTACTCTTGTTTATTATATATTGAGATCTCTATCTTTGGTGGACATAGCCCACATTGGGTGAACCACGGTACATGTTGTGTTATGTGTGTGTACTTTGTTTTGATTTGGATTGTTCTAGTTTATACTTCCACTACTGTAGATTTTGGGGAATTGTTTAGATCCCGTGTGCATGATTTTGTTTATTATTAAATCATAGAACTATTTCATGATCCCAATTCCCAACAAATAGCCATGTTAAAACCGCTAGTCTCTTTATCATATGTGATGGGAACTATATGCTCCCCATGTATAGGTAGTCCCAAAATCCTATACACATCCTTCATGTTGATGGTCATCTCCTCTCGTCCCGAACCAAAATGTCCACGTCTCCCGGTCCCATCTCTCCACCAAAGTGATCATCAACCCCACATCTTGTGGGATCCTCTAATAATGTCTGAACCCACCTAACCCCATTGCATCTAAGTGATCCCACTCGGCATCTGTAACATCTCCTCTAATCTTCTCATATAGGGCAGTGCTCTCGGTCTCTCAAATATAGAGTCTCTCTCGGATTACAATCACAAACAGAACATGCAAATGTCAAATCCAAAATTCAAAATCCAATCAAATTCAATTAAACTTCATTAAAAATCCAATTTAATCCTAAACATGGTCAATCCAACCTTAGTCGATCCCGACCCAGTCGGGTCAACATCTTTTAGGGTCGATCGTCACGCCTTAAGGCCCAATCAACATCGACCCACCTAGGTCGCCGCCAACCGCCCATGTCGTTATCCACTTTTTCTAAAAAATGCAACAAAATAAATGAAATACAAAATTAAACTAAAAATAAGCTTGATTTTGTTACTCACCATCCTCCGCACCCTCTGGCGTTTCCTTACAGCTCCTGCGGCCTCCATTTCTCAATTTTCTCTTTAATCGCTTTGATCTCTCTCGTCAATTTTGCACGTGAAAATGAGCATCATCGGCCGACCCCCAGGATTATATAGACACCAACACCTGGTCGCCATCGACCCCCTTGGGTCATCGTCGATTGGCATTAGTCGTCGTCGAATAGCCTTGGTAGCCTTCATTTTGGCTTCCCCTATATTTTTTATGACCTTTGTGGCCACCTTTATTTTCCCTTTAGGGCATTTTGTTTCAATATTTCGATCATATCCTTTTGCGATCTCAAAGTCCACCTTTGTGGCCATACTTATTCCCTCTTCGGGCATTTTATTTTTACAATCCTATCCAATTTGTGCACAAAGTCCACCTCGTGGCCATACTTCTCTCCCCCTTGGGGCATAATTTTTCACTACTCACCTTTTCAGCCTTCTCTTGTGTCCTATGTTGGGGCACCATTATTTTCATCCTCATCCCTTACGGACGCATAGTTTTCACTTGATTCCTCGTGTACGAAGGATTTCACATAATTTTCACATTTAGTTACACATACTTTGATGCTTGCCTATGACCCCGTGATCATTCCAACTTGCATCCATTTGAGAGCTTTCCCATTGGATTCTCTCCTTTTACAGTGATTTTCACCCACTCACTGGTCTATAGAGCATTGTCGCCTGTCTCCATTGAGACGCAATTGTCCCTCTACCCATGTGATATCAGAATTACTGCCATAGTTTTTATTTTTATTGCGATCCTTTTTGCTTGGGGCATCTTGCCTTACGTTATCCTTTAACACATATTTATCACCAACATGCCCTTCATCATCTACCTTTTTCAAACGTGTCATCAATTTCCTCTTGCGTCATCGATCCCCCATTTGAGGGGAGCTAATCATCAACCTTACACAATCTTCATCATACTTTTTTCTCTCACTATTTTTTCTCATGGCTTGCTAACGCAAACCACTGACAAAAAGGGGAAAATGTAGACACCTAAATTCAGTATCTCTACCCTTGTCTGCCCGTGTGCACATATTTTTCTATGGTCCTATCTAGGTCCCCCTTTAATTAAATCCATCCCCGTCAATATTTAATAAAATTCCCACTTATTATCCTATCATCATTAATCCTTATTAATTCACATTAATTAATTCTCGTTAATTAATTAATATTCATATCCCTAACTTGCCCTAATCAACTTGCTTTATTTAGGACGTTTTTATCCTAAATATAAATCCCTATGATTTTTCTACCCATTCCTATCTTCTAACTACCCATGATTCATCCTTAAACAACCTAATCCTACACATAAGCTTTAAAGCGCTTTTTCCCTCCTTAAAAACACTAAATCCCAACCTAAAGCACAAAAAATTCATCCCATTGGGGAAATTTTCCCGTGGTCACCGTGACTCACCTTCGTCATCGACCCTATAAGACTAAGGTCTTTCTTTCCAAAAACAACACAAAAACACACAAGTGCGTATCATCTCTAGTTTTCTTGCACTTTGTGAATCACTCTTCTAATCAAAGCATCCTAGCAATCTTCTTGTAGCCCTTGGAGGCTTGTTTCGATAATCTACATAGCTATATGAGGTTTTGCATTGCTTTTTATGATATCTATATCATTTCTATTGCTATCTTGTTCAATCTAACATTGCGGGTCCAATAGCACTTGTGACTTCATTATTAGGTTGTTCTATAAGTGTTTCTACTTGCGGGTTACCTTTTTCGAGATGGTTTCTCTTCGTCCTTACTCCAACTCGCCACATTCGCTCGTCACCTAGCCTTTGAGTCATCGTCAACTTGACCCATTGTAACTTTGATTTCTACTTCTAGAGCCATCTCAAACCTCTGCATGTGTTTTGTCTCTTCCCCAGCTTGCTAAACCACCATCCAGTCTCTCTATTGCACTAAAATTAGTCGATCTACATCCCATCCTTGTCGTTTCACCTTGGTCATCGTTGACCAAGGTCTCGATTCCCAACCTATCCTTCTCAATCTTTGTTTTCTATCATTTTCTAGTTTCTTCTCCCTCGTATTCCTTCACCTTCCATCAATCTACATCATACTCCTCTTTTGTCACTATTTTTTTCTCATGGCTTGCTAGTGCAAACCACTTGACAAAAAGGGGGAAATGTAGACACCTAAATTCGGTATCCCTACCCTAATGCTGCCGTGCGCGCATTGTGTTATGGTCCTATATAGGCCCCCCTTTAATTAAATCCATCCCCATCAATATTTAATAAAATACCCACTTATTATCCTATCATCTTTAATCCTTATTAATTCACATTAATTAATTAATTTTCATTAATTAATTAATATCCATATCCCTAATTTTCCTAATCAACTTGTTATTTAGGACACTTTTATCCTAAATATAAATCCCTATGTTTTTTCTACCCATTCCTATCTTCTAACTACCCATGATTCATCCTTAAACAACCTAATCTCGCACATAAGCTTTAAAGTACTTTTTCCCTCCTTAAAAACATGAAATCGACCTAAAGCACAAAATCCACCCCATTGGGAGAGTTTCCTCGTGGTTGCGGTTACTCATCCCGAGTCTTCGTCAACCCTATACGAATGAGGTATTTATTTCCAAAAAAAAAAAAAACACAGTGCGTGTCTCATCTCTCGATTTTTTTACACTCTACAAATCAATCTTCGAACCGAGCATGTCAAGCAATCTTCTTGTAGCCTAGGAGGCTTGTTTTGATCATCTACATAACTACATGAGGTTTTACATTGCTTTTTATGTTATCTATATCATTTCTATTTATGTCTTTTACAATATAACATTGTAGGTCCCAGCTGACACTTGTGACTTCATTAGCGAGGTTGTTCTATCGGTGTTTCTACTTGCATGTTACCTTTTCAGCTAGTTTCTCATCGACCTTAATCAAACTCTGTCAAAGTCCTGTCGCCCCCCAAGTCACTTCATCGACTCGGTTGTGCCATAGAATCTATGTTTTTCTACTTCCAGAGCCATCTCCAACCTCTGCATGTGTTTTATCTCCGCCTCGGCTTGTTAAACCACCATCTAGTCTCTCTGTTGCACTAAGATCGGTCTATCTCATCCCGGTCGTCGTCGCTTCACCACTGGTCATAGTTGACCGGGGTCTTGATACCTAACCTATCCTTCTCAATCTATGCTTTTCTGTCATTTCTGGTTTCTTCTCACTTAGATTCCTTATGTAGGTTGACTCCAACATCCACATGATTATGCGATTACTGCAGTTACATTCGATATATGTCGGCCTACATATTTTGCTTGTTGTTTCAAATCCTCACTCCTAGGTCGTCGTTGACCAAGAAAAGGTATCATTTAATTTTTGTTCATTTCAATCCAATCAGTATCTAGATCAAATATTAGTTACTTTCAGATTCGATAACACCTTTGTTTATGCATGTAATTTGCTTATTCATCCTTTACTTAGATTTTTCTTTAAAAACGGGGTTGACATCCACGAAATGAAGGTCACACGTCTTGGAGCCGGCTTTGTCGAAACCCCGCATATCTTATCTAATCATTTTTCTGTTTAGACACTCTTATTTGCAGGTTCATTAGCCACAAGAAGATCGATTACTTGGAGCCCGTCCCATCTTCGTATATCACGCTTCGAGGTATTATAAACCCTCCATATTATGAGTTGTTAGTTTCTTTTAGTAGCTATCTTATTAATTTGAGTACAAATGAAGAAACTTGGTCAAAATTCTTAGAACGCTGGTGGGACAACCCCTTAGGTGATCCATTTTCATTTCTTTTCTATTTTTCTTGCTTCTTTTGTCTTCTACTAACACTGCAACGCGAGGTCATGCTTATTTCTTGCTCATGTTGGTTCAAATTTATTATATTGTTCTTTGCTAAAGTTTAAATAAAAAGGAAAAAATTTATCCATGTATTCCTCATTTTTCCTTATTTTCTCCTTTTTGCATTGTATTTCCCTTTCCTATGTGTGTCCTCATCGAAATATCACACTTCAATTTGGTTTAAAAAGAACCTTTCTTTTCTACATCCTGCTTGCTTACATAGTCTAAGTAGGGGTTAACTTGTTGCATCTCACATTCCTCACACACAAACCAAACTCATGCATTCAAATCAACACATCTAAACATCCTCCTACCCGATATACTGATTGGGATTTCATCACCCAATAGAAGCCACCTGATACTCCCCAACCATAACAGTCCTAAAACCAGACATAGACTACCTTCTCCTAGGTACCCCGTTATCCATCCCCTTTTCTATTTTTCACACTTTCTTAATTCAAAAATAAAAACAAAAAAAATTGTTTTCTTGACTTGCTTAGTTTAGTTAACATAAAAATTATTCTTGTTTCATGCTCGTGATGGCTCATTCAACAGCCAAAATAATGGAACAAAATTCCCTTCAAACAGTCTCGCCTCAACCCAAAAGACGTCTACTACAATAATTGCTTCGTCCATACCCTTGATTACCTCTTTCATGGGCACACAACCCCTCTTTAGTGTCTCTCACCCAGAATCCTTATTCAAACCACTACCTTAGGAGAAACTAATCCCTTCTTCTATCATCATTCCATCCCATCTAGACCACCACCTCCTTCTGCATCCAGACCTTCTAGACCTCCAGTCATCCCTCATGGTGACTTGGATTTCTAGGATCTCCTTGATGCCAATCCAGTGGCTCTCCAAGACTATCTCCTCAGAAATCAACTCATCTTCCCTAGATGGTCCACTACTTCAACAGATTTATCCTTATCAGACTAATCACGGTGTCAATCAACAATTTACAGTAAACGAGCTTGCCTCGTCTTCTAAAAATCCTCCACCCCACTAAAATGCTCAGTTATTCATGTTCATTCCACCCAATCAATACAACCATCACCACTACCCTTCTTATTTCCTCTTCAGCCCCAATATCATGTCCCCTATTTGAACAACATGATCCCCTCACATCACACATGCATATCATCGCTTATCAACCTCCTCTTATGGGTGCTCTTCCTTATTCAATGTCTAACCCCTTTCAACAACAATTTCAGCCTACCTATACTCATCAATTGCCTACCCAATCTCAACAATCATACAATATCCCCATGACACAACACCAAACATTCCAAACTCAACCTTTAACTCACATTCATCAAACAATCCCCCAAACACACATTCAATCTCACCAACAATTTTATCCAACTATCTCGCAAGTTGTGCAACCACAACCACAACCCATTATCACTTCATCAAATGATCCTATGCATGCTCTCATGAATAGGTTATCCAACCTTGAGGCCCACCACCGGGACCCAAAGTTGCATTATCATACGAACAAATTTGTAATGATCCAATTCATCCATCTCGTACCAATTAAGTCATATCATCCACATTGGGAATTGCCTAAAATTCACCAAGTTTAACAAAAAGGAGGATCCACAAAAACCATTGAACACCTTCGTGCATTCAAACATATGTGCTACCTTATTGCACATGATCAAGACTTGATACTCCACACTATACCCATGTCTTTAGTTAGTCCAAATTAGAATGGTACAATAACATCCCTCAATATTTGATATTTTCCTTCACTCATCTCGTGCAATTATTTTTAGAAAAAAATTTGATCAACATTGTGCGTAAGATAACTATCATTGATCTATACACCATCCAACAGTTTGAAAACAAGTCCATCGCAGAATTAGTTGCATGGTGGCATGGCATTATAAACCAACTATCATTTACCCTTCCGCAAATTGAACTCATTGAGATCTTCTCACGTTCATGCGCAAAACATATATCTTCTACCCTACAAATCCAATCCTTCCAAACCTTTGACAAAGCCTTCACCATGGCTCACAAGCTTGAAACATGCGCCCTTGAGCAGGGCCATTTAAAACTAAAATTGAAAAAACCTAAACATGAATTCACTAAAACATCTGCACATAACGATAAATATAAGGGAACGGCCAATGTTGTGGTTGTCAAATCTTCTCCTACACCAACATCTAGCACATGGACTCAACAATGAGCTCCACGACCGAAACCCAACTACACTCCCCTCGGGGAATCATATGGCTCTATCTTTGACAAGTTGATAACAAAAATCTAATCACACTATCATCTATCCGACCAGTTGATGAATCAAGATCGAATCCCATGTGGTATCGTGAATACCATTATTGCAAATACCACCAAACCCGAGGTCACGACATAGAGAAATTTTGAAATTTCAAGGATTTGTTTCAAAGGCTCATTGATTAGGGTGACCTACAAGTTGAAAATCATAATGCTTCACCCAATCAACCACTTGACATCTTCAAACAACCTTTTCCAAATCATACACCAACAAGCCAAGCCACTACCACTTCCACAACCCAAACACCTAATGCTCATACTATAAACATCATTGATCAAGAACCTACAACTTCCCCTCCTTCATCGCCAATCACATCAATCCCCTTTGATATTATTCCTACATCTACAAACCCATTAACACTTATCCCCACAACCGCACCAATCATATCTACATCTACCTCGACATCCATTCCTACTACTAGGACCCCATTCATGCAAACATATCATTCTTGCCCTAGAATAATTTATGAAACAACCATTCCCACCTACTTCTACAGTTGACATTGGTTCCACATCTACTACGTTACCTATTATATCCACTTCATTACTCACCAAATCCACTTCACCGGATCCAGCTACCTTACCTACATCCATCCCACTCCTACTTGTTATACCATCCTCAAAGTTAAAATCAGTGCCTCTTTTAGAGCTTTTACCCATACCCACATCAATTGTTGAAATTGCATCCACACCACCTTCTTCCTCAACACCATCTTTATTATTTGAATAAATTTTGAAAACACTTCAACTTCCAACAACCTCAAATGATCCTTCTACCTCATCGATGCAATCAAATCAATCTTCACTTTCCTTAGAAAAATATTGCTTCCTACGCCTATACCAACTGTGACACCACCTCTAGATCCTCCGGTGGAAATTGTTGTCGCTCCTCCTAAGGACACACCCTTACAAATAAAATCTACAACCATTAGTACATTACCTCAAAAATCCCTTGTACATTCCTACAAGAAAATTGACATTCCCACCTCTAAACCATCCAACACAACAACCTCTTCATCAAGAACATTTCATCAACCCAATCAAACCATTCAACACTAAGACATTAACCTATGCCAAAATTAACCCTGACCATCAAGACATCAACATACTCAAACTTTATCATCTCAAACATCCACTTCTTCTTCAAAGACCAAGACATCTAGCAAGGACAAAGCACCTCCTAAGGCTTTGGGTGAATCATATGCAAACGTTTTCTAACACTGATTACGAATTTCCTTAATCACGCTTCGCCTATTAGGGACTTTGACCCGAATAAAAAGAAGCCCTTGTGGTTTAATACCAACCTCGTCTCAGTGCATATTACTATACCCTAGGACATGACACTAAGCATTGCGAGAATATTCCAAGCCATCGTCCATGGCTCCATTAAGGAAGAATACCTTCTCTCGAGCCAAATCAATCTCTTCCTTCCACTCTAGCATCTACATTTTTGACCTCATCCATCCAAATGCAAAATTCCCCTAGTTCTCCACAAAATTTCACAATCATCCCACCTCCATGTGACCATTCTTCCAAGGATAGTCCCCCTTGTTCATCAATGTTGTTCGAGTAACCACTCACCACGCTTGCTAACCAACGTAATCCTAAATCAACATTTTCAACCGAAAGCTAAAACCTTCATTTTCATTCCTCATCCTGAGTAAACCATGTCATCGACACCTAAGGTTTCCATCTTAACATCACCTAGGCCTATTGAACAGAGTATAGTCAAATAACTCCAGCATTCCCCGCTCTACAAGCTCATCCAAAGCTCTCTCATCAATTTTGCGAATGAAAATGAGCATCGTCGGCCGACCCCATGCTTATATAGCCACTGACACTTGGTCGTCATCGACCCCCATGGGTTGTCGTCGATTGGCCTTAGTCGTTGTCGATTTCATATCGATGCTAGCCTTGTAGCCTTCATTTTGACTTCCCGATTCTTTTTTTTGACCTGTTCTTTGGCATTCTTCAAATTCCACCTTTGTGGCCATCTTTATTTTCCCTTTAGGGCATTTTATTTCAATATTTTGATCCTATCCTTTTGGCTTTATCTTGAAGTCCACCTTTATGGCCATACTTATTCCCTCTTCGGGCATTTTATTTTTATAATCCTATCCAATTTGTGCACAAATTCCACCTCGTACCATACTTCTCTCCCCCTTGGGGATTAATTTTTCACTACTTGCCTTTTTCGGCCTTCTCTCGTGTCATATGTTGGGGCACCATTACTTTCATCCGCGTCCCTTGCAGACACATAGTTTTTTGCTCAATTCCTCGTACGAAGGATTTTACATGATTTTTGCATTTAGTTGCGCATACTTTGATGATTTCGTGATCATTCCGGCTTGCGCACTCTATTTGAGATCTTTCACATTGGATTTTCTCCTTTTTTTACAAAGTGATTTTTGCCCACTCACTAAAGCATGTACAACATTGTTGTTTGTCTCCATTGAGATCGTAATTGTCCCTCTACCCATGTGATATTGGAATTACAGCCATATTTTTTATTTTTATTGTGATCTTTTTTTCTTGGGGCATCTTGCCTTACGCTATCCTTTTACCCATCTTTCTTCACCCACCTACCCTTCATCATCTACCTTTTTCAAATGTGTCATCAATCCCCGTTTGAGGGGGATCTCATCATCAACCTTTCATCAATCTTCATCATACTCCTCTTCTCTCACTATTTTTGTCTCATGGCTTGCTTAGTGCAAACCACTCAACAAAAAGGGGAAAATGTAGACACCTAAATTTGGTATCTCTACCCTTGTATGCCCGCGTGCACATATTTTGTTATGGTCCTATCTAGGTCCCCTTTAATTAAATCCATCCCCGTCAATATTTAATAAAATGCCCACTTATTATCCTATCATCATTAATCCTTATTAATTCACATTAATTAATTAATTAATTAATTCCCATTAATTAATTAATATTCATATCCCTAACTTTCCCTGATCAACTTGTTATTTAGGACGCTTTTATCCTAAATATAAATCTTTATGCTTTTTCTACCCATTCCTATCTTTTAACTACCCATGATTCATCCTTAAACAACCTAATCCCGCACATAAGCTTTAAAGCGCTTTTTCCCTCCTTAAAAACATGAAATCCTGACCTAAAGCACAAAAATCCACCCCATTGGGGAAAGTTTCCCCATGGTCGGCGCAACTCAACCCAGCCATCATCAACCTATAAGACTGAGGTCTTTCTTTCCAAAAACAACACATAAAACACATAGGTGTGTCTCATCTCTAGATTTTATTGCACTCTATGAATCAATTTTCAAACCAAAGCATCCTAGCTATCTTTTTGCAGCCCTCGAGGCTCGTTTTGATCATCTGCATAACTATGGGAGGTTTTGCATTGCTTTTTATGCTATCTATATCATTTATATTGCTATCTTGTTCAATCTAACATTGCAGTCCAAAGAAGACTTGTGACTTCTTTATCGGGTTGTTCTATCGTGTTTCTACTTTCGTTTACTTTTTTCACTGGTTTCTATTCACCTTACGCCAACTCACGCTTACAGTCATCGTCACCCGGCTCAAGTCGTCATCGACTCAAATTCCCTCAGAATCGTGTTTTCTACTTACTTCCAAATCCATCTCCAACCTCTGCATGTGTTTTGTCTATGTCCCGGTTTTGCTAAACCACCATCGAGTCTGTCTATTGCACTAAAATCGCCTATCTCGCATCCTGCACATCATCACTTCACCCTAGTCGTCGCCGACTGTGGTTCCGATTCCCAACCTATCCTTCTCAATCTCTATTTTTTATCATTTTCTGGTTTCTTCTCCCTCGATTCTTTCTACGGTTGAATCCAACATCCACATGCTTCTCATAGCTACTAAATTGCATTCGGATCTCTGTCGACCTACATATTTCACTTGTTTTTCATATCCTCACTCCCGTGTCACCATCGACGTCTTTCTTTACATAGTTTGGGTCACCGTCGACCCAAACCGTATCATTTAATTTGCGTTCATTTCTATCCAATCAATATCTAGATCAAATCTTAGTTACTTTCAGATTCAGTAGCACCTCTATTTCTGCATGCAATTTGTTTATTCATCTTTTACTTTGCTTTTTCTTTTTAAAATGGGGGTTGACATCCGCAAAAGGAAGGTCACACTTCTTAGAGCCGATTTGTCAAGAAACCCCACATATCTTATCTAATCATTTTTTTATTTAGACACTCTTATTTACGCTTTCATCACCACAACAAGGATTAGTTACTTGGCGCTCGTCCATCCACATATATCACGCTTCTAAGGTACTATAAACCCTCCATATTATGAGTTGCTAGTTTCTTTTAGTAGCTAGCTTATTAATTTGAGTACGAACGAAGAAACTTGGTCAACAATCTCCTTAACAATAATATTGCTAGAAATTATAATGTAGTGATTCCTATATAATTAGTAGTCTTTTTCAATCACGTGATTATGCTCTTGGTTAGTGGGTTGATATGTTTTTGTTGAGATAAAGCTTGGAGTGTTTGAGGATTTCCACGAGTCATCACAAGTGACATTACGCATCATAGTTTGTGATTTCAAATTTCTCCTCCCACTACCAATGGATTGTATCTTTTTCCTCGTGATTAGAATCAAACAATTATATATATTTTGTATGTTTGTTCAAGAATACACGCTTAAATTTTCATAAAATTTTCACATTACGCCATCGATGAGCATATGCATTCATTTATTGCTTTCTCCCTTCCTTCCGCCATTAACTAAATCAACTATAAATGTCTAAAAGTGGTCTTTTAACTCTTAAGGGAAAATAATCGGGGATTCATTATGACAATTGCTTTGGATTTAGAAGGGGCTTTGGCCAAAACAAACAATGCATGGATGGGAGAAAAAATCTATTTTCGAGGTCATTCCACATTCGAGGAAACATAGGGGTGAAGAAAGATGAAGAGGCTCTCAAATGGGCTACTCTGAAAAGTTGACATCTTATCACCCCGAGAGGAAGTCCATTCTTAGCGAAGTTGTAAGAATCGGTGAGCTTCACTTATCGGAATATGGACATCAACAAGCTCTTCAATGAAACACGTAAGAAGTTATTTCATAGAAATCTATAGGAAGCGATTTAGACAACCAAAGTTTTCTCTCAAAATTCACGCAAAGAATTGACATGTGACGAAGCTAGAAAGGACAACAAATATCAACGGCCGGATGTGCAACCATGTAGGATGTCGACGTACGTCAAACTTTTGACATGAATACTCAAATGAACTGGTAGGTCATCAAGCGCATAAGAAGACATTGATGTTATCCTAATCCAATGCGAGGGCTCGGCAGGAGCTCCTCAAGAAAGTTGTCAAATGAAAATAACGAGTGTTGCTAGAAAGGATAATGAATATCGACAATGGAGGTGCAACCATGCAGATGGCGATGTACTTTGAATTTTTGGCCACCAATTAACATGCCCATGTCAAACATGCGATGGGATTTCCCATGATAAAGAATGCCTTTCCACATAATTAGCTTAGAGATAGTCAATAAAATATATTATTTTACGCCTTAATACATTAAGTATGTTATTCCTTAATACCTAATTTCAAACAATAATCGATAAAGTTATACCATTTAACAAATAAGAAATACCATATGTGCCTGGGGATTATTTAATAGGTAGTAGGTAGTTTGGTATTAAATTTTCTATTCGTGTTAATTACAAATTTATTTAATATTGTCTTTGAGATGAAAATATAAAATACAAAAATGCGGAAATGATGATACAACTTTAACGAAATCCTTAAAATGCGTGTAACGACTTAGGCAAGACTCAATAAAGTGAGATATTTTGGGGAAATTCACCTCACCTGAAGTAGTTTGCATTTACGCCATAAACATCACATGCGCAAAAGTAAATGGAGGATTCGGCGCAGATGACGGGTCTTTCATTTAATGTTAATGATGATTGTGATTTTCTTATAATATTATGAAATCAATTTTAATTTAAAAGATAATATTAAATAATAAATAACTTTTAAGTTCAATTTTTTCGAGATACATAAATTATGAAATTAAATATTTTCCCTTCAATTTATGAAGTGTACGCCTTAGACAATGTTTAATTTTTATATATATAATGTGACTTTCTATTAATGTAGACACAAAATCATGCACTTTGGGTATCTATCTAATCCTTATCACATACTACTATTAATATGATTCCTAAGTAAGAAAAGTACTTATTAACCCATGTCTTTGGTCATAATTGATTGCTTTCTATTGTCACTTTTGGTATTACACACCTCCTTTCCCAGTCGACCTTTGACCCTTCATTTTCTCTGAGTTTAAACAATAGCACCCAACCAAGATGCCAACGTCAGGGCCCCCGTCCCCTCTGGGCACCCTTGACCTCTTTGTACTTTACTCTCATCTTTTGGGTCCTTTCTAGCCATTTAGACATCTTATATTTTTGGTAGTCGACCTTTTCAAGGTTAATTACAAAATTCAAGCAAGAGAATCATATAAATATAAAGTTATGTGACCATAATAAAGGACCAAGCACTAAGCATTAGCTATCACCACCTAAGGTTGCATCCAAAGGCTATTCAAGAGCATTCAAACATCCATTCAAGGGCAAGGGACTACATTCTTCTACATACACTTCATAGGAGGGGAAGTTCATTATATTCCATGCACACATCTACTTACATCTTCTACATTTAGCTATTTGCTCACTATCAAGTGCGACACGCACAAGAGCCACCTAAGGCATGATTCCTCACACACACAGAACTACATTGAATTTGAAATGTAATGCAGTGCTCAGTCGTAAGATCACTTGTTTGACAATTGAGGACATTTTGACCCCTCGTTTGTATTATTTTCTTTTTGGGATTTAATGCGCTTTTGAGGGTTTTGTAAATCAATTCTTTATTGTGGGTTACTATCGACATTTGCGGACTTAGTGCAACATACTAACAACAAGAAACGAAGGAAGACAAACATCTTACGAACCAACAAAATTGGTTTTTTGAGGTCGTGAAACATCTCTAAAGTGTCTTATGAGACAAGTAATTTTCCCATGCCTGTACATGTCTTCGACATGCCCAAAAACACATGGGCTAAAATTACAAACTATTATTGACATTTGGCATTATTGATGGGCCACTTATTGCTTTGAGAGATATCTCCAAAATGAGTTACACACCATAACCCCTTTCTCCTTCAAACGATTGACAAATATGTCATGTGGTTGTAAGAAATAAGAGTTTAAGATCTTGATTCCTTGTTGTGTTTCAAATGCCCTTACACTTCTCCCTCAAACCCCTTCTTTATCACCACTCTTCCTCTCCCGCTTTTCCACTCTCAATTTTACTTCAATATATCCCCTTCGACGTTTTTATCATACATTTCACATGTGATTGCTAATAATATTTCATAGTAAAGCTTATACAACAAACAAAATTGTAGCCAACATTTCAACTCTAACAAGAGAAAGAAGAACCCTTGTTCCATTTACTTCATGTCTTTTGTACTTTCACTCCCATAAGGAGTTACAATAGTAGTTCCATAACCGGTTGTAATCCTTAATCTAATCTTCATTTTAGTGGAGCCACTTTTCCACTTTAACATTTAGGGGACTTTTACAAAATCATGGGTGATTCCAATTTTTACACTTTACAAGTAAAAATAACTAATTCAACTTACATTATATAATCACTTGGGACCCATGTGACTATAGCTTACTTAAGTAGTTACCTAGCCACTTGTAACTCCTTGATCTAATCTTCATTTTAGTGGAGCCACTTTTCCACTTTAACGTTCCAAAGGACTTACAAAATCATGGATGATTGTGA
Organism: Taxus wallichiana var. yunnanensis; assembly: GCA_018340775.1. Classification (NCBI taxonomy): domain Eukaryota; kingdom Viridiplantae; phylum Streptophyta; class Pinopsida; order Cupressales; family Taxaceae; genus Taxus; species Taxus wallichiana. The sequence goes on from CM031242.1 coordinate 800,887,450, forward strand.
CTTGTACACTTCACAATATTCATAAAATGAATTAATTAAACTTACTAAAATCACTTGGACCCCGTGATGTATCCTACTTCAGTAGTTACATAACCACTTGTAACTCCTTTATCTAATCGTCATTTTAGTGGGAGCCACTTTTCCACTTTAAAGTTCTGAGGACTTACACAAAATCATGGGTGATTGTGACTTCTACACTTTACAATACTCTTAGAAGGAATTAATTCAACTTGAATTACAAAATCACTTAGGGGCCCACGTAACTATAAGCTTACTTGACACCTACTTATAGTTCACACATATTTTACTATTTAATACATAGTGCATTAATAGGTTGCATATCACAACATTAAAATAATTCATAACTAAAGATTTAAATCACATTATGACTTTCTACTTAAATTAATTAATTCCAACAAATTAATATAACTTAATGCTAAAATCACAAATAGATACATATTGCAGGGCTCTTATCTTGGATTTTACACATACCACATTGATTGATAATTTCATTATTTTATCAGCTATTTTTCTATTGACTAGTCACAAATAGCATCCATCTAGGTACTGCCCACCTCAAAAAAATCTATTCAAAAACAGAGCTCCAAACTCCATCATATGGGTGTAGTACAGTTTTTAGATTAACTTCTACAATAAAAAAGAATAACTTCTTTGAAACTATCACATGGACAACAAATCAAGGTCAAACATAAAAGTGGAAATGCTCACACCACTAGACTCCGCCCCCTTGTTGCCAAAGTAGAATGCCCATCAACATAATCATATAACTTGTATATACATCTTTAAAAAATAATCTGAAATATGCCCAGCAATAGCAAGTTTAAGGTTTTGTTCTTGGAATTTTCACATACCAATTTTGATTAATTTGATTACATCTCTGCCAATTTCTCACAAACTGGTGACAAATGGCATCAATCTAGCCACACCATTGTGTGGGTATCAAAAATCATTTACAAGAAAAAATGGGGCTCAAACAATATAGCCACAATATTACCATTTTTCAACCGACTTCTCCACACAAAATAAAATTAAGTGACAGTCAAATGATGTCAAATTTAAAGATGAAATTGCCCTGTGACAGTCAAATGAATGCCATGAACTTCCTAACTCTATTACATCCCAGCCCTTCTTATCATTGTAAAACGACTTTCGGTGTAATTACAAAATAAATGAAGCTCAACTTGAACCAACCTAGGACACCAAGTGTGTCCGCCATGACTAGTCCATTGGGTAATAGAGTCGGTCAATTCCATTTTATGATTACCTGCTTGCAGTTGCCCTTGGCAGCCCCCTTGGTTACAAATTGCAATTGGTAGTAAAAATTTGATGATGAAATTTCACGACAGGTACACATCCTAAGAAAGAGTCTTCCTTCAACCTAACATGCCCTCATAGACAAAAGGGATGTTATGCTTGATTATGGAAAATTAGCTTTGAGATTATCTCATAAAAACTAACTTATTGGGGTAGGGTTTACATATACAAACTTCATTTCTCAAACTGTCAAGTTTGAATGGGAATAATTCCAGAATTCAATTCACAGATGGAGCCTCGTAATTGCCAATGAGTCAAAAAGCCAGAGAGACAGAAAATCTAGAGGAAGAACACGACCAAGATAAACACATTCATGATAAAGTTGCCATCATTACCCTTCTTGTCAATCAAATAAAAAGAAAAAGAAAAGAAAACCGAAGTACAGAGCTACCAAGTCAATGCAAATATGAAATTTAAAGACCAAAACTTTAATCGCACTCTCATGATTTACAACCAAAAGCCCCAACAAAAACTCCAGCTTTAATCCAAACTTTCAATTTCATAAGATGATTCAGTCATTACTAAAATTAAGCTTTACATATTGTTGGTTGTTAAACTTGCAAGCTATCTCACATCATGACAAACCCATCTCAATGCCTCGATGCCTCAAAACCTGCCAATCAAACCATGCAGTTAGTCGAAAATAATTCATGTAATCACCATTGTTAGTCAGAAAACAAATTTGCAGGATATTAAAAAAATAGAATGAATTACTGTGTTTAAATCATCGGCTCAGCATTTACCAACTTAACTTTTTGCCAGCATACCTACTCAAATGAGTTCATGTAATTAGAATTTAGAACAATTAGTTAATTACTATGTTTGCACCATCATCCAAAGCTTGTTGCAATTTGCTATTCGACCAACCATTTTCATCTTGTTTACACATAAATTACTACGTTTGCAACATCATCCAAAGCTTGTTGCAATTTGCTATTCGACCAACCATTTTCATCTTGTTTACAACATAAACTAGCAACAAATTTTGGATACCTATCACACAACAGCTCATTAAAATTGCAAAGAAATGCGTACAGGGCCCACTGAGAAAGGAGTCATTCAAGTGCCTTAGAAATATATCAAGTATACATAAAGAACACAGTTTAGAACAATATATCTGTAAGTAAAAATAACTAAAAACAATCACAGAGAGCGAAATGTTTTTGTAATTGTGTTTTACACTGTATTTGTAAAAAATAAAAATAATAACCAGCAGCATTATCTTGTACTTGATTTGAACGGTAAGAACTGGGCTGAAAAATGACACTACAATTGTGATTATAAGATAAAATACAGAAATTTGACATTACCATCACTCAATTTGTACATAGTAGTAACGTACGTTTCCATCCAACCCATACTTTTAACAAGAATTCATTACAAAAACAAGGTGGTTTAATTAATGAGGCAAAGAGTACCTTTAATAACAGTGATAAGGAGGCCACGTGCATATATTGCTGTCATTCAGACCTACTACGGGATGGAGATCTATCACCGTACTTTCTGTCGGAGGAAGGGGACTGACTTCTCGATGGTCTCCTCCTAGGAGACCTGCTGTAGGAATTTTTCGACCTGTCAGACTGAGACCTTGAACGTGAATGAGAAAGGGAATGGGAATCCCCACGGTATCTCCTATCATAGGAATTTCCCTGGCATCTCCTATCATCAGGAGAACAAGATCTGCAAGATATACATGCAGTTAAATTATTTAGCATATAACCATCAGCGTATCAGACAAACAGAGAAAACGCAATTGTAAGTGTTTAGACAAATAGCTTGCTAAGAAAAATGCAGTGTCATTCAAAAAAATCCTTCATTGTAGGAGTTATGTTCACGTTATCTAGCAATGTCTAAAGTTTTGGAACAATGTTTCAAAAACAGTAGAGGTTACTTCAAATGTTGAACTTTGTTGCCACAAGCATCAAAGCGTCAAGCATGAAAGGTCCATTAGGGTCTACCTTGAAAAGCGCTCACGACGAGGGAGTAATAGCCAGGTGACCGTGAGCGTGAACGCAATTGTACTGCAGAGTAATATCTTGAGTTATGTTGGGAATAGGCATCGGACAACAAAAGTAACTACTACGACTGCTGATATTTCATGACCGACAAAAGGTTATTGTATTACTAACAATATCTTGGTTCCTCAAACTTACCATCATATGGCGAATAATGTTGCCCATGATCCACACGATGCCTGCAAACCAAAGCATAATGACCTATTAAGAATCATAAAATTAATAAGCTTAAATTCATATAAACAACACTAAATTGCTTCTAATGCAATTGAATTATAATTGAGTCGTCTCAGAGAGGGGTACCCAGTTCGTTCTTTTCTCCGCATATCATCTGGCTGTTTCCTTCTCTCCTCAGCAAAGACAACTGTTATTTCTCGTCCATGAAGGTTCTGTCTATCCATGTAATACTTTGCTTCTGCTGCATCAGCTGGGTCCATATACTGCACAAACCCAAACCCACGAGGCTCCCTGTACCAAAAAGAGAAAAGTAAGTTTAGTAGTCATATACAAAACACAACTTAATATAATCACATACTTATCACTCTTATAATTATGCCAGAAGACTTGCAGAGCTTGTTTGAATCTAAAGAGCTCCCCAAGCCCTCCACATATGACTTGCACATTGATATGCAAAATCCCTTGCAATGCATTCAACATGAAGTAAAGCAAACCCTTAGCTGCTGACCTTTCTATGCAACTCAATACATATCGCCAGATCAATTATAAGATGACTTCAAATTCCTCTGAGACTTCTTCAAAATAAATAACTTCAATATTGTCCCCAAACTATCTTCTTCACTTCTCACGACCCACTATCTTCATTCATCAGACATCTCTTGAATAGAACTAGATGGATGCCTTCAGACTTTTCTTTCACCGTAAGAACTCTACAACCTTAGAGAATTAAAGATGTTAGGGATTCTGTATTAATAGTTGTGCGTCTCAATTTTGTCCCACAGAGAATTGATGCAACCATTCACAAAGAAGAAGAACTCACAAACAACATAATGGCAGGTGCACATGAAACAAACATATGACAAGCTATAACTCAGTTACAGACACCCATAACTCCATACTATATGGAAAACAAAATGCATGTCAACTGCCACCTCTGAGTTCAAATATTCTTTTACTTCCACCAGCCAGAGACTTCCATAAAAGCATCTGGAGCAATTGATCTTCTGGAGAAAATAAACCAAAACTACAATAGATTGGACCTGATGCTGCCAAGCTAAATTCAACTAGAGTTTGAATGTTTTCATTCATCATATTGGTGCTAGTGCATGCTAGATCTGTGAGAACATTTAAAATAACATAGTGTCCTTAATGTACAACCAAAAGCGATACTTCCAGGAAGAAAACAGAATCAGAGACACAATCCTGTCACTCGAGCAATATCCGATTGGAACTCATACTTACCCAGTGTAGTAATCTCTAGGAAGATATATGTCCTTGAGAGGACCAAACCGCCCAAATGGTCGACGAAGATCTTCCGGCCTGCAAAGTTTCGAAAATCTATAAAATAACAGATAACTCTGGGTTTTTCAAACACATAAGAAACAAATCCACTACTGCTCACAAATCATCAGACTAAAAAAATCTAAAACCAATAACATATTTACATAGAGCATCTGTAAAATGCAAAGATCAAATCGAAATCCAAGGACAACCAAAAATGAGATTACATAAATGTTCAAATCACAGCAAGAGATACACATTCAGAAAAAAATAAAGATTTGAACCAGTGCACTCCTGAATACACAACCGAACTAGCTCAATATGAGCAGACAAACAACTACGACTTATTATCTTGAAAAAATGAACCATTGAAAAACAATCAAAATCACAACTCATTTTGAGCAGACAAACGCACATTGTAAGCATCAGATTTTAATATCAATTATCAATTCACAGGACGACCGTAGCATGAACATTGAACATATTGACAATTTCTATTACAAATTCATCCTCCAAAGTTCATCGGACGTTTCATTAGAGATGCACCAATGTTTTCTGTAGCATGAACATTGAGCATATTGACAAATTCTATTGCAAATTCAACCTACAAAGCTCATCAGAGGTTTCATTAGAGATGCAACAATGTTTTGAGAAACATACCTGCAATCACGGCGGATATTGCGCACTAGGAGACTTGTTGGTAGATCCCTACCTCGAGAATCATAACGGACCCTTGGACTTGGACTCCTGCCCCTACTGCCATACCCTCTTCGAGGTGGAGGGCTGTAGCTTGGAGTTCTCCGCCCCATTTCAACAATAGCAAAACTTCAGGCAGTCTATACAAGAAAAGTTTAAATAGATCAGCAGTACATTCATACAAGATTAAACCTACCATGTTTGAACATTGGTAGTCCTAGTTAATGTAGTTTTCATATTCCATATCAAATTACAATAGAAGTTCAACTCAGGAAAACTTTACTGTTCAGAATATTAGTTAAAAACAGAAAACAATGAAATAGTGAATGGATCCTACTCAATGAACAAAGACAAAAGGAATTGCAAAGTTTGCCCAAACTTTTTCATAGAATACATATGGAAACCTTTTAAGGGGTAAAATGATAATATTTAGAGTAAGTACAATTAATAAACAAGTCATAATGCATAACGTAGGGGCATAACACGTTTAAAAAACATACCAGGATAATATATGATATAATACTTGTCCCATGATCCATCATTGCAACAACCATCAGCATAACAGTATATATCTTTACGTACTTCTCAAACATCATCTTCCTCCTAGCTACAGTAGGGAACCAGAAATGACCTACTTAATGAACGGCACACAGAAAAAAAGTTTCAAGGATCATCCACAGTCCTTTTAATAGAATATATATGTAAACCCGTTTAAAAGAAAATTGATATAAATTAGGGTAAGTACAACTAATAGATTAATAATAACCCTAAAATGGAGCATAACCTATTTCATTGTAACAACCATCAATATAACAGTAACATGTCCTTATGTGGTCCAGTGAATCTTTGTCAATGACGTTCATCCACCCTTGCGTGTTTTGTATCCCTCTTAACTAGTGAACCAAAATGATCTAGAAATGGTGTCAAAGTTCTCCTAAACGTTTCTCTATGCCAGCCACTTCTCTTCAGCAACTCACTTAAATATTTCTACACACCAGCTACTTTTCTTCAGCAACTCACCATCCTTGAGCCACTTTTTTATACCTATTGTTTCAGATGGTGCACTTCATTTTAACTCCGAATATAGGTGCATGTTAAAGGAACAAATGGAGTAAATTTCTTCAGTTATAAGGGAGTGGAAAACAATTATCAGATGCTAGGTTGTCAGGAAACAAGTACAGGTACAGGTTTGAGACGCGAAGCCCCAATTACCAAAAACCCTTGGGTACGAAACAGCACGGAACATCCCCAAAATATATTATTAAAAAATATAAATATGTATATAAAAATGCATAATACTCATTTTTGTCCATAAAAGATAAAACACTTTGTATTCATGAAAGTTCAAAACATTCAACATGCTTAAATTTTCATATGTACATAATTATAATCTAGATTCTAGAATATATCATCTAGATTTTCCTGAAGTACTGCTGAAACAGAAGTAACTAGTTTTTTTATTTTTATTTTTGGTGTTTAAAAAACAGCAGCACTGCTGAAACAGTACAGAAAACACCCCCGGTACAGCCTAAAATGGTACATTAACATACCACGTGACGAACCAGGGTACAGCTATCCGAGACTGTTTTGGAGTTTCAGAAACGTTTCAGGCAAGTACCAAGACTAGTACCAGTACCCGGTACATCAATACATGGGTACACTGGCCTGGTTGGCATTACCGGGTAACATAGCTCAGATGATATTGCAAGATAAATGTAGAAGCTTCGAGATTGAATGACAAGAAAAGATTAATATGCAAGACAAAATAAAGAGGATATATACTAACCGGAGCCCCTTTTAGTTACAATTGTACACATTACAAGCAATGGAAAATGTTGCCCTACTATGTAGGCAAAGCACTGTCATGCGACCTCCTAGTTAAAAACCCCTTTCATATGGTGAGAATATTTAGCTGTATATTGACAATACAATTATAGCTTTTGTGAAAGAATCGAAATCTTCAACAAACCCCTGGTGTTCCATTTCCATGAAATTCTCTTAACACACCAATTGTGTTTTAAAGGCAGATATACAGTTGCAAGATCATTTATATGTTCATTTAACACACAAACTTCAAATGCCACACATTAAGAGGATTGATTTTAAAGAACTATAATAGATCGAGATAGTATGCATTTTATCTTTTAGTTAATTGATGATTTTGTATGGTGCACCTTCTCAATGGGGCCGAATCTTATAGGGTGGATCCTCAATTCTCACTTAAGGGTAGTGCAATGAGTCAGTCTTAGACATGGAAGGAAAATTTGTTGCACATTTATCACATTAATCCCAGCATATACCAATTGTTTGTTCTGAAAATTCATGAATTTTCTTGTGTGCATCCTCCTCTACTTGGCAGTGTTTGCTTTGGATTTATAATACTAAAGCCATATACATCTTGACATTGAAAGCAATGGCATGCCTCAAAGCTAAGCCATATACATCGTGGTTCGTGTTCGTGTTCGTGTTCGTGTTCGTGTTCGTGTCGTGTTCGTATTGTGTTCGTGTTCGTGTTCGTGTTCGTGTTTCGTGTTCGTGTTGCAAAGATAAAATTCGGATACATTCGCAAAGATAAATTTTGGATAAGTTCAGCAAAGATGAAAAAATTGCGATTAAATTTGATTAATATTAATTTGCCAAAAATAAAGAATATAGAATTCACCAGCCATTAAATTACAATATAATAAAATAATAATATATCAAATTCAAATACATTATAATAAATTTAAACATATTTAAAAATAATTTTATAAATAACAAACTTTATATTTTAATCTTTATCTTTTAAAATATTTTAAACTTTATAAAACTAAATAAACCTAAATAAGTCTAAATAAAACTTTATCATTAATTTACTATGTTACACCAAGTTTCCGGGATGGGGACAGCAGGGGACAAGGGGACGTGTTTCTAGGACGGATTTTTTTGGAGGCCTTTTTTTAGGGAAGGCTATTAAAAAATAAGGGAAAATTTAAAAATATAGGAAATTTCAAATATTCATATGATAACATTGATAAAGCATTCATCACACACATTATAGAACCTTAATACATAAAATTGGAGCTGAATTGAGATTTCACATAAGATTCAACAATTAAAATGATAATTACAATGAAATGCCCAAAGGCTGCAAGTTTCAACTACAAAATGTCTAAAACATAGAAAATGAAAATTTATTGCTGCCCCTAAAGAAAATCCGCTAAAATGGCATCAAAATCAGAACGTGAGTCTAAGTCACTAAAACTATTAGGGATGCCTCATCCAATAGAACCGCAATCAATCCCACATGTGCCTCCTCAACCTATGTGGCATCTTCGAGCTCAACATCGCAACATGCAGTTGGAGTTTGATAATACTCCGGAATATGTCGATCATGAAGTTGCTAGGCACTACACATGACCACTAACTTCTCTCCTAATCAAGAGGTAAGTTTGTTCCTCTTAACCGAGTAGATGAGGCCGTGGTGGACCAATTCCTCTCTGCAACAGAGGAACTAGAAACTTGTGAAAGGAGGCGAGTGGCAAGAATCCTCAAGTCTAGTGCATCCTTGCCATGCCATGTCCACCATCCAATGGGGTCTACTTGAGCTAATGTAGCTCTATCTCCTTGCCTCTCGGTTTGCTAAATGTTGGACCACGGAGATTGACAAAGGCTAGCCATTGTCCACACAAAAAAGTGGACTCCTCATCGTGTACATCTTTCGAAAGGCCTTCATGAGCCCTTCTTTCACCTCTTCATCATCGATGAAGGCATTCTCCCTGTGCCATGTTGTATACCATTTGGGATTTAGAGCATAGGCTGCCATATGAAGCAGGGTGTTCATTGTATTCCACCGCCGTGTCACAATGGACCTAATATGCTACTCATAAAATCCCAAAGTAGGATCCCCTCTACAAAATGGCTCGCTTCATCTTCCCAAGCATGTTGTCAAATGTCTCGTAATCTCTCCAAAACTAGGAGAGTCTCAGTAATAACATATCGTATGACCCCACAACAGTGAGATGATGGAGCAAACATATGAAGCGAGCATCCTAGGTCCAAAGTGATCGTCCACAAAATTTGGGTAAGTATGGGTACACGCAAGGTTGGAGAGCGCATGAGAAAGAAGAGGGAAGGTGCGAGAAGAATGAAAGAGGATTGTGCGGAAGGGCGCGATGATTTAGCACCATGGCTTGGAAGGAAGATACAACGCACAAAAATGTGAACATGCCCGAGAACGACAAAAGGAGAAGGCGCACGCAAAAGTTTTGAGAAGGAAAGAAGTAGAGAAGACGACGTGCAAATGGAGGAATGCATAGAAATTTGCGCATGGAAGAAGTTGTGAAGACCGTGCGAGATACTTTGCAAGTAGGTAGCACGTGATGCACGTAGGATTTTGGTAGAGTGGTGGAGTTTTTGACTCGCCTAGAAGATTGGAGGCATGCAGGTATTTGTGAAGGAGTTAGGCGCAAAGATGGAAGGATTGCACAATAGCTAAGGCCATCGAGAGGGAGCGTGAATGTTTAAAGAAGGCCCGGAACCCGGAAAAATAGTGTGCAAGAAGAGTTGAGGGTGAAGCTCGAACAAATGAGCATGCGACAGATGTTTACCAAGCCATGGCAAGCAACACGAGAGAAAGGAGTGCGCGGAAAATGGGTAGTTAAAGACAAGACAGGGATGTCAAAAGTTGTCCGACATGGATGATGACAAGGATGGGATGGTCGAGGAGCCAACGGCTGAGATCGACGTGGCACAAGCAAAGGCGCGCTAGATCAGAGCATTAAATGAGCTCAATTCAAATTTGAATATGAGCAGGAAAATTTAGAAACATCTAGAAGGAACTAGCCCATCCAAGAAAAAATTTAAACAAGGAGAGAGAAACGGGAAAAGGATAGGGCACGCAACTATAGGAGGATGAGCACACCATTCTCCGGTTGTTAAAGCGTGGCTAAGGGGCGAAGATGGAGGAGACCTTATGGATCATTAGAACCAAGATTGTTGAACATGCTTGTAAGCACGCAATCCAGTCTAGGATAGGTCTTAGGGAACACCATAGAAGTGTCTAAGCTCCATGTAAAAGAACTGTAAGCTCCATTTGTGAGCAGCTGCATTGTAGATGCCTTAAAGGCCTTTGAAGAAATATAAGGAAACTTTTGAGTTTCAATCCGTTGTGTTGGACTCTAAAAAGCGGCATGCTCGTGAAGTGCCCGATAGAGTTTTCCACCGTCAAGTGGTATCAGAGTTGGTTCTTTCCTATGGGAAAGAGGGGAAGCGGAATAGCTAGCGAGATCATCAAACGTGAGGCAACTAGCGTAGAAGTTTGTGTTCTCCATCGTGAAGAAAGGTGGGTAGAGAACACAAGGAGAGATCCCAGTGTGTAGCACAAAGGAGGAATTAATGATCTTGCGCGAGAAGGCAAGATGCCGCCAAGAAGGGACTATTCAATTCAAGAAGTTGTAAAAATGTTGGAAAGAGTGATGGAGGAGCTAAATGATGTCAAGACCATACTTAGAGGATGCAGAGAAAAGACCATTGACGGAGACGAGGTCTTGTGGCGTGAAACACCAAAAGGAGGTGAAAGACTCAACGAGGAGTCTAGAGCGTAGAGAAGTATGCACGAGAGGACCGAATGGGGCGCGAAAGGAAGAAAAGACGTGCATAGAAGTACAACCAAAGATTACACGAGCATAGCACAAGAGTAGAGAGGAAGCATGCGCGAGTACTCGAGAGGATGCACGAGACAAAGTGCATGGAAAGAGCTCAAGATTTGAGTGAAGCATGAAAAGAGAAATCACCCATGAGTGGACAACAGTAGTGCGCAAGAGTATTGCGCCAGAGGAAAGGACTACTAGAGAGGAATATGGTCATTGCAAACCATGGGCGTGTATTATGTGGAGCCGCGAGATGAAGCGGTAGAAAGGAGAGATGAGAGTGTGCAGCCAAGTGAAGAATGACGCGCGGAGATGAATGTCTCGGTCGTGGGACAGAGGAAGGTATTGTCACTAAAGGCCATGCACACATAGAAGGTGACCTCGATGTCACACTAGAGGCCATTGAGAGAATGGCAAGGAGTGTGCGTGAGTCCAAGGAGTGGACCAGAGGGACACGCAGGAGTGAAGAAAGAAGAGCACACATAAGAAAAAGTCTCGACATGAGGACCAGAGTGTGCGAAAGGATTGTGCAAATGAAAATGTCCCGGTCGGACAAATGGGGTGCGCATGGTCAAGTGTGCAGAAGAAGATGCCCAAGAGAGGGAAAGAGCACAAATGAATGCGCGAGAGGAGAAACTCTGAGCACATGAGTTAAGGGGCGCGAAGATAAAGACGCGATCAACAATGAGAGCACCATTGTGAAGGAAGGAAGTAAAGGCGAGAAGAGAGTTGCCTCAAACACAACTCAAGCCAGCGAAGCCTGACAGCCAGAGAGTTACTAGAGTGCACATGCAAGAAAACACACCAAAGGAGAGACCCGCGAAAGTCTCAAGGAAGTGGAGCGTGAACAGGAGCGCGTGAGAGAAGAAGGGCGCAACCAAGCGAAGGGATTACGCAAGGAAAGAAATGTTGCTCAAAGGTAACAAAGGAGGACCATGAGAAGACGACTGCAGAAGAATTCCACAAGGAACAATGTGCAAGAAGAAAAGTGGAGAAGAATGAGATCCGAGAAGATCTCAAAGGTTAAGGCGATGAGGGAAGTTGCACAAGAATGTGCGTGGAAGAATAGAACTGCCCCGGGAAGAGAAGAAAGGTGGCCCATACCACAAGAGGAGAGTGCGTAAGGATGAAGTCGCACTAAAAAGAAGAAGATGCAGAGGAGCCCGAAAGATATCGAGCATGATAGAGGAGACTACGCGGGAGAAATGCGCAGGCACGAGAGCAAAAGAAAGATGAACACGTGGGAGAGAAGCCTAGGCAAAGAAGTGTGAAGAGAGGGATAAAGACCAAGAGACAAATGGTCGAGATGAGCATAAGTCCATCAATGTGCAAGAAGTTGGATGCACCAAGGAGAAGAAAGCGAGAGAAGACAACGCGAAAGAATGCACACAAGAAGAGGTGAGGTGAAAGGGCGACAAAAGAGAGGAGGAAAAGAAAGTGCAAAATGATTGAGTGCACAAGGATTGAAGTGCAACAAGGCCATGAAGAGAAAAAGGGGCCGAATGAAGAAGGTTGGAGCAGGAGGAGTGAAGCACCGCATGAGAGACAAATGACAAGGAAGAGAAATGCGCACTGAAGAACGTGCAAAGGAGGAATCCCAAAGATGAGGAGAGCGAGGAAAAAAACAAAGCTTTGAATACTTTAGGAGGAGGATGGTTCAAGGCAAGCAAAGACTTGCGTGGAAGAAGGGTAAGAATGAAGAAGAGACTCGTGAAGGATCAAGCAAATAGATCCATTTGGAGGAGGTCAGACTATGGTGAGTAGAAGCTCACAAGTATGCACGAGATAGCATGGAAAAGTCACAGGGAGGTGACTAAGGACCGAAAAAGATGATGGAAGAAGAGCGAGGCCGGGAGCAAGTTTAGAGGACGAAGGAACCGGAATTATTCACCTCAATAGTTCAAAAGGTGAATCTACCACTCACTTAGTCTACTTGAGGAGGACCTCAAGTTTAAAGTACCTCCGGTGTTTGATGCAGGAGCATCTTATAGGTCCACAGTGATCCTACACAAGTTTTGGCTAAGTATGGGTGCACGCAAGGTTGGAGAGCGTGTGAGAAGGAAGAGGAAGGCACAAGAATGAAAGAGGATTGCGCGGAAGGGCACAATTATTTAGCGCCATGGCTTGGAAGGAAGGTACATCACGCATAAATGTGAATAGGCACGAAAGAGCAAAGGAAGAAGGCACACGAAAAAGTTTTGAGAAGGAAAGAAGTAGAGAAGACAAAGACAAATGGAGGAATGCCTAGAAGTTTGCACATGGAAGAAGTTGTGAAGAGCACGCGAGATATTTGTTGGGTAGGGCATAGAAGAATAAGACGCGGTGATGTCCATAGGATTTTGGTAGAGCGGTGAAGATTTTGACTCGGCCTAGAAGACTAGAGGCGTGTAGGCATTTGTGAAGGAGGTAGGCACAAGGATGAAAGGAATGTGCAATAGCTAAGGCTACCAAAGGTAATGTGAATGTTTAGGAGAGGCCCGAACCCAAAAAATAGTGCACGAAAAGAGTCGAGGTGAAGCTCGAACAAATGAGCATGCGGCGAGATGCTAACCAAGCCATGGCCGAAGCATGAGAGAAAGGAGTGCGCAACAAAATGGATAGTTGGTAGACAAGACGGGATGTCGGTTGTCGACATGGATGTTGCAAGAGGCAGGATGGTCGAGGAGCCAACAACCGGATCGATGTGGCACAAGCAAAGGCGCAATAGATCGGAGCATTAAATGAGCTCAATTTAAATTTGAATCGAGCAAAGGAGAATTTAGAAACATATAGAAGGAACTAGCCCGCTCGAGGAAAAATTTAAATAAGGGGAGAGACTCGAGACAAGGACTCAAGCGCAACTATAAAAGGAGGACGAGCACACCATTCTTGAGTTGTTAAAGCGTGGCTAAGGACAAAAACGAAGGAGACCAGGGGCCATTAGAGCGAAGATTGTTGAACGTGCTTACAAGCATGTTCAACAATCTAGATAGGTCTCAAGGAAACACCATAGAAGTGTCTAAAGCTCCATGTAAAAGAACGTAAGCTCCATTTGTGAAAGCAGCTACATTGTAGATGTCATAAAGGCCTTTGAAGAAATATAATGAAACTTTTGAATTTCAATCTGTTGTGTTGGACTCTAAAACAACAGCTCGGGAGTACACAGTGTAGAGTTTTCTATTGCCAACATATCTCGCAAACAAGTTACAAAAAATTCAAAAGATAAGGAATTTAAGACTCAAAAAGTGAATCAAAATGTTATTACAAAGAATGAAAACTAAAATAATTTACAAGTTAGAAACATGGATAAAAATATTAAAAATTTAAAAATTAACATTAAAATTAAATATATAAAATCAGCAATTGCTTACCTCACTATGGACCAATCATCGCCGAGTTTTTTTGTTTTACACTTTTTCCTTCAACAGTGTTTGCCTTTAGCCATCTACCCCACTCTTGATTAACCATCATTAATTATAGAGCCTCCTGCACCTCAAGCATCCTCTCTAACAAAATGAAATAGCTGGCATATCTAGTGTCCACAGGCTTGAGGAATTCCTTCCTTGAAAAAGTCCTAAATAGAGCAAGTGAGGTGTGATGGTTGCAAATGAACATCTGTATGTCTCTAGCCTTTGCCACCACTGCCTTCACCCAATCTATCTTTCCAATGTCTTTCAATGTGTTGTTCAACGCATGAACACAACATGGAGTCCAAAAAATGTGCTTGTAAGTACCCTTAACCATCAAGCCAGCTAACTTACATATGTAGGTTGAATCATCGTCACTTGTACAAAGATTTGAGGGCTCAATCTCCTCTATGGCATCCTTCAAATTTTGAAATTGGAAGGTTGATCTTTCCTCTTCCTCAGACAATCAATAAGCAGGACATTTGACAATGATATCATGAGTGGCGATGTCTAATATCGGTCCACCCATCCATGATGATAGAGCAGCCCACCCGTATCAAAGTTTGCCTCATCTCCTCCATCACCACACTCACCTTAGAATATTCTTTATTAAGTAGGTTGGTCCATAGTTTATGTTCTCCAAGAGGGACATAAGAGGAACCAGCAACAATTACATCTTTGAACATTTGTTTGAAGTAAGGGGAACGTGACACATGAAATGGTATTGCATTGGCAAAGAAGAATTTGGTAATAGAAGAGTCGGCTACTTTTCGTGATTGCACATTGAACATCCCGGAATAGTAGTAGCCTTTCTCTTTCCCTTGGTAGAATCCTCTCCCCTTTGACTTTCAACATCCACGGATTGGGTAGGCAATTGTGTACCATGCATAGTCTCCAATGGCATCCCTTTTTTCTTGCCTCACCCTCCATGTGCAACCTAGTCACTTCGGCCTTCTCAGCTAATGTTATTTTTTCACAACCTTTTACCCCCATCCAACTATGCCCAAAAGATGACAATAAACCCTTGTGTAGCTGCCCCTAAAATCTTTGTTGCACATATGACACAACCACACTCTCCCCGTTTTTTTTGTACCCACAATGGTTGTTGTAAATTGTGAAAGGCACTTTTTGGAATTGAATGGACCCTTTGCATAAATTTTGAGGAGTTGAGAAAGGCATTCAGATGGATTATTTGAACCCACACACTCTCACTCCCTGAAGAAACCCTATTTCTACCTCTATGTTGCATTTGAATCTCTTCACCCTCACTACCCTCACTGTTGCTCATTGTTTTTTATTGAAAATGCAAAACCCAACTGCAACTGCAAGTGCAAACAAAAAACCTCCGTAAGTCTTTGAAACCTTGAAAAAAAAACAAAAGCAAATGAAAAATAATTTGTGTAAATTTGCAAAATGAACAATGGATGTGAAACATACCTCAAATGGTGTAGAACTAGCAATTGCACATGAGTTGCAACTTACGCCGGTGAGGATAACGTTATTAAGTTTGTTGGAGGTGTAATTTGTTGTAAAATATATTTTATGATCTATGATAGATGTTTGAGAGAAGAACATAAGTTGCATTCTGCTAAATAGTTCACGCGCTTTTATGTAAGGTTCCACATTCTGCATACATGTCTACCAAAACATTTGTAACTACATCTAACAAAATTCCTCTATATTTTATGTTTTGATGGTTGTCCATACCCTGCTCGAGAGCTCTTATATTAGCACAGTGGAGTACTGTTGTAAAATTTAAATTGATCGGGTTGGAGGCCTATTTGTTGCATACGGTGAAACAAGGTGAGGAGTATGCTGGCAAATGTAAACAGCAACGTCTTTGTACGTAAGCGGTGCAAGCGGTTCAGCAAGGTTTGACGAATATGTAAAGCGGGAGTAGAAGCGGCTGGATAAGAACAGAAAGATGGAGGCCTCATTTAAAGGAAGCATGGAGATGCTCTTCCGCTGCAACATCTTGGGTATCATCGGCAGTGTCTGAATCTCTTCTACCTACCAAACATTGAATCTCTTCTACCCACCAAACAAAGAGATGATTCCCACAAGTGTGTGGATAATTTGCAGAGCGCCTTGCTTAGCCATGAAATACACATTCCCCAGTGTAACGACACCTGCGACACCATGGTATGTTTATGTGGGACTCAATTGCACCAAATTAGCCATCCGATATGCTTACGAGCCTTGATGTCACCGGCCGCCCCCACCATGTGACCAGCCTGCCCTATGTCCTTACTCTTCAAGATATATGCAGAATGCCTACTTATTCCGGGTGTTCTAACTGTTGAAAATTAGTAAACTTAACTAATTACTAGGTTTTTGTTAATAGGTTAATGAAATGGCAGAGGTGAATCGAAAGATCAGACAGAACAAGAGGGATTTATAGTCGGGATTGCGAGCTCATGGGGCTAACGTGGTTATTAGCTAAGAACAAAACAATCTACATTCCCATTGTTTCAGCAGTTTTCCAGGCCTTAATGTACAACGGTCTTTTGCCCCATGCGACCATGTGCAACGCCGACTGGTAGAAAATACCCCTCCTCGTGGATTCCTCCAAGTTAGACATGTCTACGAGTTATAACAAGGCCAAGGCAACTTTTGTTGCTTTACCACCACGGTCGTACTAAGCTCTCCTTTACCATATCCACACTACTTAATAGAATTTTATTGAAATTAAGAAGAGAGTTTGTCCTTGAAATTAAAAAGTTGATGTTGATGTTTATTTGTTTGGGCTGGTTTCACATTTTTAATTGTCGAAGAATGCAATCCTAATGTAAGAATATTTAATATGCAATGAATGTAAAGGTTGATGCACGACGTTCGAACGCACAAAGCTGGCAGTGGTAACATGGCCTACCATACAGCATAACAAGAAGTTCCTATAGGAACCGCGGGAGTGTGCTTGAGCAAGCACATTATGGAGATCGCCGCAAAGGCGCTAAAGACCAACATGCGAGACTTTGCCCCCACCATGTCCAGGCACTCTATCTCTTCACTAATTTTCTCTCCAAAATGTTAAAGAGCAGTGTCACCACCAAGTCATTAATTAACAGACAGTATGTTCCGGACTTCAGGCGCCCGTTTCAGCACATCTGCATCCATTCAGGGGGCAAAGCGGTGTAAAAGGGTATGAATCTTAGCCCCGTTGGTTCAGAGCCTTCCAAAATGGTGCTCTACAGATTTGGCAATACCTCATCTTCTTCAACATGGTAGCAGTTTTAGTATCTCAAATCCAAAGGCCGGATGAAAAAGGGAAACAAAATCTGACAGATTTGTCTGGGCAGTGGTTTTAAATGCATTTGTGTAGTGTGGATTGTGAACAGAGATATTGCACCAGGTCGGGGAAGTATGGCTATGCGAACAAGACCAGCGTCACCATATCCACCTTTGCTTGGCATTCCAGCATTGTGGTATCCTTCCCGCGCCTCAACTATGGACAGGTCTGTCGTGACCATTTGTACCTGCGACTGTGATCATTAAAAGGATGTCAAGTCAGAGATGAATATCTAGGATAGTAAATATCTAGGACTGTACAAAAATATTTAAAATCCAGCGACATGCAAAGTTAAGACCACCAAAATTTGACACTTTCCAGCAAGGGCATCTTCAAAGGTGGGCACCTACCGTGAACAATGCTCTCTTTCCTTCTTCTCATTGTTGTCCTCTTTTCTTCTCTTTGTTGTTTTCTTTCTTTGTCTTCTCCTTCACAATATGGGAAATGACAAAAATGAGCTCCTTTTTTAGTTTTAGTTGTAAGAGAGGTTGTTTTAGGTTTAGGTTAGTTAGGAATGAGTGTGGAGGTCCTTGTGGGCCCCCACATCCCTTTTATTTTTATTAATTTTGAGTTTTTTTAAGTTTTATCTTTGTTGGGACGTAGGGGACGCCCAGACGTCCCCGATACGGTTGAGGGACTTGTAAAAGTCTCCTAGCTTGTTGAAGTCCCCACTGGTTGTACCGGGGGCGTCTAGGTGTCCCCCGTCAGTCCCCCTTCACAAATTTGACGTCCCCAAGGGCGTCCCCGATTTCCAGCATAAAATGGGGATGAGTAGGGGATGTTTCCTACCCGTCATAGCATCCCCAAAATGTCCCTATTGGGGAAGGACCTAAAAATACAGGGGACGCATCCCCGTGGAACATAGTCAATTTATTTATAAATTTTAAAGGTCAACCAGCAATGATAAAACCTACACGTTAACCAACAATTATATAACTAAATAAACCTAAATAAGTCTTTCACGACTCTTTCATTTAATATATCTTTCAATAAAGTTTAAATAGCGAAGCAGCAGCAACATCGACAGCTCCTCCTGAGCAAGCTTCATTTTCAAACAGTGGCAGCAACAACAGTAGCTGCATCGACAAGTCCTCTTGTGCAAGCTTCGACCAATCTGCACTCACATGTCAAAGCCACGCCGCTTATGATAACTTCTGGTCATGTCACTCACAAGGCCAATCACTCCACTTGCAGGCTCTCCTCTCATGCAGCCACGTATGAGTTTGAAAATCCTCCAAAATTCTATGCACACAGCCACGCACAGGGCTGAAAACTGTCAAACATTCCCGATTATTCATGATTTTATGGTCTACATTAGAAGTTCGGCAATTTTCGAACTTTGTGCTCAAAAATCGCTGAACCCTATAACACAACCTCCAACCAAGTCAGTACTATTGAATTGTGAATTATGCAATTGCAGATATATTTAATGCAAGAGAAATTCAAATCCCATGATTTCAAATGTCAATAATTGCAAACTTGGAAGAGCAACACAATAGTTTGATAACAATTATTTTCTATTCATTGTCTTCAGATGGAATGAAGTTCTATGCTTAAGTCAGATGTCAATGAGTCTCCGCAACTACCAAAAGTTGCCAAAGAATCTACTCTTTGTCAAAGGTGATGCATTTTAGTAACCCAAGATATACCCAAGTGTCGACAAGAAATGGCTTCACTGCTCATCTCCCTGTTGTTATGTGCCTATGCAGACTAAAGATACCCAGCATATGTTGCCAACAAACAGTTTAGTTGCCTGATTGCCTATGACAATGAGCCGGACTGGTCTACCAACACCATGACATAGTCATATCCAACTAATGACAAGTTACGTCCTACAAGTAAATCCTTTGATGATGAGTTTCAAGGTCGAGGGAATGATTAACAAGTACTCGCTGGGGTTTAAAAATATAAGAGAGTAAATGAAATAAACTTATGAACACAAAATACCTTTACATCGTATGAATTCTCCTCTCTACTCCAAAATGGAAAGAGATTTTGGAGAAATGGAGTCAATGGATATTGTTTACTTAAGGATACTTGCACAGTAAACAAACACAAACCTTATGCAAAATCATGTCTTTTTTGTAGAAATCTAGCGATCAATCACCTTCGGTTTGTTGCCACTACAAATACAAAATCACTTTCTATCTGATGTCTAGGGTTCCTAAATTTTTGTAAACACAAAATATGGGAGATTTAGCAGAGAAATCATCATAATAGTGGAAAGGTGGAGAACCTTTATAGGTTACAAAGTGCACATTTACTGATCCAGAGGACATTTTGGGATTTTGGGAGTTCCCTAAATCTCCCTAAACCATGACAGTGCGGTAGAGCATTCAGCGAGCTTTCCAACGGTACCTAGAACGCGGAAAACAGACTTCGTATGCTCAAGTTATCGCTAGTCAAAGTTTGGTCATAGTTCGGACTCGGTAGAGTCAACTGACCAATACGGCAGCAACACATGGCGGAAGTGGCGGAGCAAAAAAATTAGTTTTTAGGTATGCGGCGCGGTCTTCGACACTCGTATTCGGATGGGTGGACCTCGCTTTTGCTGGCCGGGGCCTCACCAGTTCGGCACTCTTTTCACGAAGAGTGCCTGTCGCCGCATCGTCAGATTCACCATGTGGTGGGTCCGCAAGCCACCACATGACCTCCCACCACAATGAACATTGCATTGGACCAAGCCAACTCGGTCGAGTCATCACCCAACTCGGCGAGACCATTGCAAGGCGAGTTTCCATATTGCTCGAGCGAGCTAACCAATTAGCTCGGCGAGCTATTCATTACGTATTGCATGGTTCGGGTTTATTCATGGTACTGACTCGGCAAGTTAACTGCCGAGCCAACTCGACGTAGCACTTAAAGAACCCGGAGACCATGACACTCATCGTTCGTGCACCAAACTACACCACCCACATTCAATATCAAGCTCGCTTGCAGCCACCTACACGGCAATGCAAACCACCGCCCACCAACTTGTGTGTTACTGACTCGGTTGCCACCTAAGTGGCAATGCAAAACAGCCCCACCGAGCATTCAACATATTACAGGCTCAATCCACCTCCCAAGACACTATGTGGCAAAAGCGGTATGTATGGGCTGCAACCACAATGAAGATTGGCGGTCGGCCAATTTAAACACACCACTCCCCTTTTGCACGTACATGTGGGATTTAATCCTCATGGCAATAAACTTGGTCGGCATGACGGTTGGGAGAATTGAACCCCAACCGCCCATTACCAAAAATAGCTCCTTACCGCCACGCGCCATAATAGCTCGACGAGCTATATAAGGAGCTTGGAGAATTTTGTTTAAACACGGCTTGTGTACAAGCTTAAGGCTTAAGGGGTAGATTGTAAAGATAGCCATTTTTGGAGCACTTGGAGGAAGAATTAGCCTTCGGTGTAAACTGGAGAAATACTCAAAATTCCGATACATTCATGATGGTGTATTTGTTTTCCTGATAAGGTGTTGTGGACGCCGTTTTGCCTCATGGAAGTAATTCGAACGCTTGAGTCCATCTAGAGCCTTTGTCAAGAGTGCACCTCATTGAAGGAAGACTGTTAGAGACTTGTTCTTACGCATTGGTCATTGTAAACCATGTTCTTATTACTCGGTGGATGGGGAGGAGGTATTGTCTTCAGCTTTTCTGGTTCGGATTCATTGTGAATCAACTGCATCTGTGATCATTTTGCTATTTGGTTTGGATTCATTGAGAATCAACTGGGTATGTGATCATTTTAGTTATCGATTTGATTCTTTTGAATCAATTGGTATATTTATCTGGTTCATGTTGTACATTCACAACTTCATTTGTAAGTTGTAATTGTTTGCAAATCGGAAGTTTTAATGAATCGGTTCAACATTTGAACCCGGAGAACTAGGCATTTGCCGAACTCCGTTATCAACTTGTTTGCAGTGTGTGGGTGTTCATTTCTTGAATTGCAATTTCCTTTTAAGTTGATAATATTTTTGGAGTTATTTTACAAGTGCCTATAGGGTCCGAGGCCAGTTAAAAAATTTGGCCTTATTTACGGATCATTTACAAATATATAGGCTATTAAATTTACCGAAGACTTACCATACCAAATTCAACTAGTTTACTGATGACCAAAAGAGAATCCACAACAAGATATGCAACATATTTACCAAGTCCAGAAATTTGGATCCACTAGGAAAGTCGAAACAAAAAAAAGAAAATATTGGAATTCTTGAAATGTTCAGAAAATCAAGTTCGTGTATATAAATAATTAAATATTGATATTCAGCATTTTCATTATTCAATGCAATGTGTTTGGTATTCCAAAGTTTCATTTGTTATTACTTACACATTTTTATAACTAATTTTTCAAGTATATATATTTGCACCGTCGTCCCAAAACATACGGCCTTGGTCCCCTATCCCCAAGATCCGTCCACTAGCCCCCGTCCCCCTCTCCCCCCATTTTGACTCTGTGGAACTATGGAAAATTCAGACCTCTTTTCCAAACATTCAGATCTGACCTGTCAATTTCAGTTTATTGGCATATTCTGGATTTGTAGAAATAACACATGCCCTACAATATCTCAAAAGAAGTCTTCTAGGTATTTTTCATGTCCTCTTGAGGCACCTGAACATTCTATCTTATATTGAGCGTGAGCCACAAGAACTGTTAAGAGCATGATCATTTGTATGTGCCGATTATACCATTTTCCCCAAGTGAAAAAAATTGAACAAAGGGCTCCGATCATTGCTTGGCATGCACACAATATGAACATTAATCTTTCATTTGTATTGATTAACTCTCTGAAGAATTTCTGCACCTCTACCCCAATTATTAGCATATTGTACAGTCTTATTAGTGTGATGGATCAGCCCATCCTTCTTAGCAGTCTTTGATGATGGATCAGCCCAACCTTTTTGGCACTTTGAGTGATGGATTATCCCATCCGTGCTGCTTTACGGCAGTTTTCAGAGATGGAATTTCAGCTAGATAGCAACGCTACGACAAACATGGACATCTAAATGATTTGTTCTTGGGTGGACTCAAGGATAACATCCAACTTGATGTTTGCCTTCTTAATTCGGGTTCGATATCAGAATCCATGATAGTTGCTCATCATGTGGAGGAAAGAGATTTGGTAAAATGGAGTGGTCTCACTACTCAAAAGGAGCACATGATTCCAACCATCATTTCCCCAACTAACACGATTGACTCCTCAACAAATTGAAGAGAAGCGAGCAAAAGGTCTATGTTACAATTGTGATAGCAAGTGGAGCAAGGGACATAAATGTCCTAAGAAGAAATTGTTCTACATTGAAGGGCCCAATGAGGAAGAAGATGAGGAGGAAGCAACTGGTGAAGAGGAAGAGGTTCTTGAGATCGAGGTTGAAGAATCTCAACCATCTCTTGCCATGCAATTTCAGGCATTAGCACCCCACAAACCTTAAGGTCGTCGGTTTTATGAAGAAACAAAGGGTGACAGTATTAATTGACTCTAGAAGTACTCACAACTTCATCAATCATAAGTTGGCCTTGCGCTTAAATTGCTTTGTTTATCCAACCCCAAAGTTTCAGTCATGGTTGCAAATGGAGGTAAAGTTAGTTGTTTAGAAAGTGTCATAAGATTAAGCTATCCATGGGAGATTACCTACTAGATAGTCCATGTATGTTCCATTCAATGGGGGCACATACATTGTGTAGGACTCCATGAGTTTACTTGGGAATGAAGATGAACTTCAAATTTGTTCATGCATTTTCCATTTGGTGAAGGACTTTTGAGAATGCAGGATGCTTAAGAAGGGTGCAAAAGCTCCACAGTTGGTGAGTTCTCATCAAATGTACTTTTAAGAAGGGTGCAGATGGGTTTGTGGCACAACTCAACCATCAAAAGGTCATATACCATCAAATCTACAAGCAATTATTAATGAGCACTCAATTGTTTTTGGGGATATGCCGAAAGGGTTACCTCCCAAAAGAGATCATGATCATGCTTATTCAGCTAGTACCAAGAAGCCAACCACCCAATATTCGACCTTATCGGTACCCATATCTACAAAAGAGTGAGATTGAAAAGATGGTATAGGAGATGTTGGAAGCAGGTATTATTCGCCATAGTCAGTGCTTACTCTTCTCCAGTGGTGATGGTAAAAAGAAGGATGAAGGTTGGTATGTGTCCAAACTACAAGGAGCTCAACAAATACACAGTAAAAGATAAGTTTCCTATTCCTGTCATTGAGATTTGTTAGATGAGTTACATGGTGTTGTTTATTTTACAAAATTAGATCTTTGATCGAGATATCATCAAATCAGAATTCGTGATGAAGATATTCATAAAACAACATTTAGGACACATGAGGGCCACTATGAATTTCTAGTAATGCCTTTTGGCCTTACAAATGCACCATCTACATTCCAAAGTTTGATGAATTCAATCTTTCAGGCCATTTCTACAAAATTTGTCCTAGTATTCTTTGATGATATCTTAATCTACAACAAGACATGGGAGGAACACTTACATCACGTCAATAAGGTTTTGGAAACTCTTGAACAACACCTTTATGCCAAGCCCTCCAAGTGTGCTTTTGGAGTCATGGAGGTAGAATACTTGGGTCATATCATTTCTCATGAAGGTGTAAAAGTGATCCTCACAAGATCAAGGCCATGGTGGACTGGAAGATACCTAAAACCCTCAAAAACCTTAAGGGATTCTTAGGGCTTACAAGTTACTATCACAGATTTGTGAAGAATTATGGTAGAATTGCAACACCACTCACAACTTTATTGAAGAAAGACTCCTTTCATTGGAATGAGGAAGCAACCTGGCATTTGAGACATTGAAGAAGGCCATGTGTACCACTCCAGTTCTTTTACCCCCAAATTTCTCCAAAACCTTCATTGTCAAATGTGATGCTTCAGGGTGTGGCATAGGTGCAGTACTCATGCAAGAGGGTCACCCCATTGCATTTGAGAGTTCATCAACTCAAAGGTAAGAACCTATCAAAACCAACTTATGAGAAGAAATGATGGCTATTCTTCATGCAATCAAACAATGGAGACCATATCTCATGGGTCATCACTTCAAGGTGAAGACAAATCATGATAGTTTGAAATACTTCTTGGAGCAATGACTATCATCTAAAGAACAACAAAATGGGTCACAAAGATGTTGGGTTATGACTTTGAGATCATTTACAAAAAAAGGAAAGGAAAATGTGGTAGTTGATGCACTATCCAGAGAGATGAGTCCACAAAAGCATTATTATATGCCATGTCCATATTACAAGAAATTGGGTTGATCGAGGCAAGATCAAAATGGTAAAATGACATAGAGACCCACACTCTCATTCAAAATCTCCAACAAGATCCAAGCATTTCAAAAAAATTGTATGGAAGGGGGATGCATTGTGGTACAAGGATCGGTTGTACTTATGCAAGAACTCTAACCTTAAAAGTCAGGTTCTTTCTCGAGCTCCATGCTTCTCTAGTGGGTGGCCATTTTGGGTTCTTGAAAACTTATCATCAAAATTAAGCAAGATTTCTTTTAGAAGGGTTGAAAGGGGATGTCCAAAATTTGTGGCAAATGCTTGGTGTGTCAATGTGTAACAAGGAGAAACTATTAAGACCCAGGTCTTTTACAACCTCTATCTATTCCTAGTGAGCAGGTGGGAGGAGGTTTCCATGGATTTCATCACAAGATTGCCAAAATCTGAAGGGAAAAGTGTAATTATGGTGGTTGTGGATAGACTCACCAAATATGCTCATTTTTGTGCCTTGTCACATCCTTTTACAATGAAGTACAATAGCACCATATCTTTTATGGATACAATTCAAAAGCTACATGGTACACCCAAGATTATAGTCAGTGATCATGACCTATATTTACTAGCAATTTTTGGACTGATTTATTCTCATGTTTGGGTACTCAATTGGCTCATAGTTCATCATATCATCCCCAATCTGATGGACAAACAAGGTAGTAAACAAATGTTTGGAGGGGTATCTTCTTTGCTTTAGATAAGTAGAGAGATGGGTTCAATGGCTACCACTTGCAAAATGGTGGTATAACACTTCATTTCATACCTCATCCAAAATGTCTCCATTTTTGGCATTGTATGGTTACCATCCACCATCCCTCACCTCCACTTGAGGGTCCAACCTAAAGTGAGAGCAGTTGAAGAGCACATTCAACACCAACAAGAGGTACTCTCTAGCCTTAAAGAGAATTTGGCAATGGCACAAAACCACATGAAGCAACAAGTTGATCAACACCATAGTGAGCAAAAGCTTTGAAGTTGGAGACTTTGTTTTTGTGATTGCAGCCATATAAGCAACTATCTTTGAAACAACAAAAAAAAAGATAACAAGCTTTCACCTAAATACTATGGCCCTTATCAAGTGTTGCAAAAATTGGTAGTGTGGCATATAAATTGGAGCTTCCTCAATCAACTAAAATACATCCAGTTTTCCATGTTTCTTGCTTGAAGAAGGTCATTAATAAAGGTGTCTTCCCAGTCAGTGTTACCCGAAGCTTGATGAGGAGGGACGATCATCTTTTGGAGCCTGAAGGAATCCTATAAACACACACACTAAGAAGTTGAGGACAAGGGTCATTACCGAGTATCTAATCAAGTGGAAGAATTTGGACATTGAAGATGCAACATGGGAAGATGAAGCATTCCTGGTAACAAACATCCAAATATTACCAACATTGGGGACAATGTTGCTTTGAAGGGGAGGGGCATGCTACGCCCTTAATCCTAGGTCATATATCGGATATGTATGGCCGACTTGTGGCTAACATAATCTCTTATCATGTCATATCACATTTATTTATGCTTTCATATGCTTAGTAGGTCGGCCTTGGTGCTTTGCATAGCATAGTAGGGTATATATAGGAGTTAGTAACTAGTAGATGATCATCATATTGAGCACTTGAGTCTTATTGTATGGTTTGGAGGTTGCCCCTCTAAAGTGGCTAAGTCATTCCATATTGTGATCATTTCTCTATATTTTGGTGTTCTTTGTATCCTAATCCTAGAAGGAAAAAAGCATCGTTGGAAGAATCTCTTGCTTAGCTAAAACCCATTAACTTATATTGTTCTGATATTCAGATATCTAAGTAATTTCAACCAAGCCAAAGAATACCAAACAAATACGATGGCCATCTTGCTTGAAAGGGCTAAATATAAGGACTAAAGCAACCCTCGCATGCAAGCTTGTAGAGATTTTGCAAGCAACACAAACCAAAAATCCATTCATGGATGAAGATTCAACATATGTTATCAAGTTACCCACTAGTTTTGAAATAGGGAGGATATATGATTTTGTGAAAACACGCAATATTACACAACCAAATGGAGAAAGCTATATTCTATGGGATCAACTTTTACTCGATGTGATAAGAACTTCAAAAAGAGAGTAAAAATAGATCGATGTGAATTTCTAGGCATTGTCTTGAGTTGAACTTGGGCCAAGTTTCTATCACATTTTGGATGATAATGCAAATCTTGCATCTTAACATTTTAGTTGTTTCTTCCCGATCTAAATGGTTGGCCCATGAGTTGCCTACCAAGTTATTGTGAACCCCTTTAAGGCAATATTCTTGAAATCTAATCAAGAAGATATTTGAGGTTATTGCGAAACCCTTTAAAGGCGTAGTTTAGCGCACTTATTCTCATTTCTACTTGAGGTACATGTTCTTGAAATTTAATCAAAAAGATGTCCATGTTTTAGTACCAAAATACTACAAAATTTTCCTTTCAGAGGCATGTACAATTCTCATTGGGTATCGTTCATGTTCTATTTGCATCCAGGTGATTCATGTCGACTTCGGAGTAAAAGTAGATCGAATGTCAAACACCAATAGCAGACTAAAGCGAAAAACCATGACAAATCCATTGATCGGCTTATTGATCCCAAGATTCAAACCATGATGGAGGTATAGAGCATTATGTTATTGGAGCTCACAACAAACGAGAAAGAAGATATGGGCATTAATACAAGATTGAGACAACAACGTGGAACGATCCCCCACACTATGAATTACTTGAAAAAGAGCAGATCTCGGAAGAGCGCAAGGCCAAGCCAAACGACACAAGTCGCAGAGGACGAGCTAGTCAAAAAGATCAACTAAGGGTCATAAACAAAGAAATATTGACACGACTCCCAATATTCGAGGATCGCCCCAAGGTAATGCGCTCTTATAAGTCGGCATTACCAGGATGTCATATGGTTCAAAGCGCGAGAACTTGTTCCCATCAATGTTGTAACAATCGCGAGGCCATATGCCCACTAAACATGGGAACCTTGCATATAAGTGCACAAACCAACCTATTGATCTACGAGGCAAAAGTTGTGCATGCTACCTAACAAAGAGGGCAAGGAATTCCATTCAAAGCCATCCAAGACAGTCCATGCGCATTCCTCGCAAAAGTGATCTACAAGTAGTTTTGCAAGCATCATGTGGAAGCGAGAACAATAATCATTGGGAATGGTGGATATTGCTTAACGCATATGAAACAGGGGGAGGACTTTAACTAACCCCGAAGTCCTCGCACACAAGTTGAATAAAAATGCACCGAAGATAGTTGCAAGCAGTAAGTAAACCCTTCCAATATCAGAGGTTTGTCTTATTGTTGTTTTTTACATGTTGGGGCGCCCGAGGGCATCGTTGAAGTAAAAGACGAATACGCCCTCATGAAAAGTTTGAGTAACTTATACCACCCAAGTCATACACAACATTAGAAGAAAGTCCATGATGGCACAATCGCAATTGAAGGGTGACATGGCTAAGCAACCATTAAAATTTCCTTTCTTCATCACCATGGAGATAGTGTTTGCCAAATTGAGCAAGCAACATGGAATGATCCCCACAAATGTCCCCCACTTTGCGAAAACAAGCCCAACCCAACCAAGTAAGTTGACGATTTACTGCAACCTTAGAGGCGACAACATAGGAAGTGCTAGAAGCAACTGTTGAACCATCACTAAAAACCAAAGTAAAAAGAAGAAACAAGAACATGGCACACAAGCAAAGCAGAAGAAGTCTAGGCATCAAAAGACCCCTAACTACTCGACGGGTTTTGTCAATTGAACTTTCTTGCTGAAATGAAAATCAAGGACGATAAAGTGTAGAAGTTGGCCTTAGAAGAAATGGCATCGCACACATATACATCGAAGGAAAGGGAATGGTTCACGTGATGGATCGTTCGCAACACGGAGTGCAAGCAAAGGTGCATTCTAGCAAGCTTGATAAAATGTCACTATTAACCCATTCATTGTTGGTGCGGTAGAAATGGAGAACGTAACTTAAGAAGAGCTCTTGTAAAGCATCAATCAAACTCTCTAGGAGGCCAAAGTTAAACCATAGCTAAAGGTTGTCAATGTAGAAAAACAACCTCGGAAAATCCGACCAAGCCCCTAAAGAAAAGACGCACAAACAAGATCGAGCTCGAAGGAGCACGAGAAAGCCCGTTCAAACTAGTACGCATGCAGACAAGGTTGGAGGAGGCACTACCACCTGTGCAACAATGGGGAGTACAGACAAGGCGGCACATGTCCATTCCTGGGATATCTAAAGAGGAGACAACGGAGGCTAAGAAAAGACCAGTTGAGCAAAAGGCAGCCATGGAAAGAGAAGCCCACACCACAAATACAGAAAAGAAGATACAAATTCTAATGGCCACAACTACCCCATCTCCTCCACCTTACACCTTTTATACAAGCAATGTCTCCATAAGCACCACAACAACAATTACGACCAAAGGATGCAATGGTCTCCTTTGAGGAATAAAATTCTATGTTCATATGGGAATTCTTGCATGCAAGGCCCACTCGAGAGGAAAAAGAAAAGGAGCAAACTAGCCTACAAGTTGAAGAGGAATAGAATAAGAAGGTTGAGGAACAAAGAAGGCAATAGGAGAAAGAGGAAGAAGAGTAAGCGTGGAAGAAAACAAGATGAAAGAGCGGAAAAAGAAACAAAAGCGCAAGATGCTTTGAGGACACTAAGCACAAAGTAGGGCACGAAAAACTTGCACCAAAGGTTGAGGTAAAATGTACGCGCAAAGAAGAAGAGAAAACAAAAGTGGTTGAAGATGACGAACTCACAAAAGATGAAGGTGAAGTCGTTGCACAAGTGAAGGTAAAGCAATAGATGCAGCAAAAAAAAAAAAAAGAAGGGAGTAGGAAGCGACTCGAAGAAGAGTTGTAGAAAGCGAGCAACAAGGAGGGAGAAAACTCAAAGAGCATAAGGCACAAGAGGAACAAGTTGGCGTTGCCAGGAGCAAGAAAATGCCAAGAAGGAAGAAAAACAAAAAGCAAAAGAGGTTGAGATTGTACAAGCGGAACCAAAAGATGCACAAAGTGAGTCTCCCAGGTGTACCAACACAAACATCACAAGGGGGAAAAGACAAAGATGTTGCACAAGGAGCAGGAAGTTCTACTTGAAGCCTTCCGCATCACACACATTTGAAGAGATAGAAGAAGACACAGAACGGTTGGTGATCTCGGGCCAGACAACTACACTAACACGAAAGTGCAAGCTTTTTCTCCTTTCTTCCCATGTGCACAAGATGGTATCACAAATTGCACTACCATTGCCAAGTGTGGCGATGACACGTGCCATTCGTATAGTGGAGGTGGATGTAGATCAGCTCCCTTTGAAAAATAGATAGAGGCAAAAGCCCTCTTCATGAAAACATAAGCACAACTATTCTACGACTTGCACAACAAAAATCCACTTTACAACAAGCAATGCACCACATGAGGAGCAAAATTAGGCAAAAATGCCTACAAGTCGTTGCGGAAGTAATTGGGGAACAAGTGATGAGCGAACAAATGAGACTACAACAAAGACAAGGGAGTATGTGGTTAAGCAAAAGCATGAAGCAAAGGAAGTAATCGTAATGTTGCAAGAATACAATAAGCTATTGTAGGAGATTGTAGGAGGATGTGAAGCAAGCAAAGAAGTCACATTTGGCAAGAAGTGAAACAAGACTGCCTGTAAGACACACAAAAAGGCACAAACAGCCCAGCTGCTCATCAGAACCACACAAGATGATAAGGAAGTCGAATCAATGTTGGATACATCGGTGATGTCCTGGGGACAATGTGGTGGACCACTTGCATGAATGGGAGAGGAACGTGCCACGCAGCACCTTTACAAGAATACAAGCATAGTGGTCAAGAGAGCGCATCAAACCCTTCACCAAAGAAGTAACCAATGTTATCTCCTTGCATACACCATTTATTGAAACTACAACTAGTGATGAACTCTTCGAGGTAATGTAGGCTATAGCCCAACTCTGATTTTTCATTGGGTGCATTGACGAAGCTATGGCAGATTGGAATATTTATAAAGAAGACTTGGAGGTGTTCTTGCCATCAAAAACATTAAGGACATACCAAAACATTTAACTCCACAAGTGATGCTACACAAAATTCAAGCAGCGGCTACAGCACAACTAATTCTAGGAATTCCACATCCACAAGCAAAAGTAAGCTCATAGCTTTACAATTTTGTGAACAAATTTCAAACAATTGCATAGAAGGAACAAGGGAATCTGGAAGTAGGCCCACATACGTTGAAAACACGAAAGGACAATCTATGGGAGCTTCCCACATGTTGAATACACACAAGGGTAGTATGTTGGGATTGCTAATTGATTAAAAACCTGCAAGGGCATTTAAGTAGTGTGCATGGGATGAAATCTGATAAATGGCATTCCTTACAAAAAACTACAAACAAGTATCAAATTGAGCAAGCTGAAGTTGAACATCCAAGAGCTAGACAACAAAATACTATTGTCTGGATGTCAATAATGTCTTGTCTCAGGATGAGATGTTTAAGTCCATGAACATGTCGAATGGCTAATAAGGTTTAGAAGCCAATTTTTGTATGTTTTGAAAATTGCAAAGTATTTGCACAACACCTAGAAGTATATGTATGTAGGAGAAAAGACAAAACAAGAATATGAAAAGCTCTTAGAGCATAGCACGAGGAAGATGACAGGATTGGAAGGCCGATAGTCGCCTGAAATTGTACAAAAAATGTAACAAACTGTTTACAAAAGGTTGGTTATGTAGAGTAAATGAAGTTCAACAAATAAAATAATCATTTTGCTGAATTCTCTCTTTTCTATAACTAGATGTTTGCATTTCTAAGTAATTCCTTTGGGTAGTATAGTGCAAAAGTTATATATGTAAGAATATTTGAGTTGTTTAGTTGTTCACGAGTTTAAGATGGACATTAAATTTTAATGAATAAAGTTGCATCTTGCATAGACTACAACATTAGCATGTCCCGATGAAGAAAGGCATGGATTGCTACTAACAAGTGATTCAAAGCCTTCAAAGAAAGTTGTGAGCTATAAGAGAGTTCATAGGAATTCAAAGACAAGACACTCGAAGGGGGCCTAAGCCAATTGATATGGGGGAATAAGCTAACGTTCTCTCTTTATTGAAGGCCAAAGGAGTGGTGCCTTCATCGAATACTTGGCTTCAACAAATTACAAGAAACCCCAGAACAACAAAAAGGAGTTTTTAAAAGCGAAAGGGATTTGTGTTGCACAGTGTCTTGCATATGATTAAGAGTTGTTGATCAATAGGAATATCAACAATTATGAGATGGAGAATATCTTTGTTGATATGGGCACGAGAGGTGAATATTAAACATTTACAATGAGTCTTTTCTTTCACATCTAGGTATTAGTAGACATACCTTTGTTAAAACCAATATGATCATTAAGGGCTTTGATAACCAACTACCAAGGGCCCTTGGAGTAATTGCATTAGATATATTCCATCCCAAGATGGTAAGCACGAGAATGTCATGTTATATTCAACAAAGCAAAGTCAGCTAATTTTGGTTCAAGGAACTGAAGATAATTTTGGCACCTTCTAAGACATCGAACCGGTGACATATTTGACTCTTTTGACATGCTTTCCCCTTTCAACTACCTTCATGCCCCCTTAGTCACCTCTATCTTCTACTCTTACATACTTAGGATCAATTCTAGTTTTCTCACGATCATGTTAACCCAATGGAGATAGTTGTCCATTTCCAAATCCTTGTTTTTGACCTCGAGGTCAAGATCAGCCACCATAGACAAGTTCGACCACCAAACTTGTCGGTCTCTATCAAACATATCATTCTCCTATGCAATAGCCACTTTTTCAAACTAGGCACTTTGTCATCAAGTCTTCCTAAGCGTGACTTTTAGGTTGGCTTCTATGGTGAATTAACAAAGAATCTCGTATATATACAAATGAACACTAAAGGTTATTTATACTACATATCTATTACACCACAGTGATCACTACTACAAATGCTTGTAAACATCTTAAATCTCCCAAGAGTAGTCCAAGAGTAAGCCATGAGCTGAATTCCAAATCCGAAATAATCCCATGTCAAAGTTGCATGTTGCCAAGCATCTTGTGCCAACCGAAGGATCATCCTAATTACATATTGATTTACATGGTTGCATTTGCTTGAGCATACAGAACACAAGTAAAGCACAAAAAACATCACTCAATTCAGTAAAACTATACATGGGCCCTAATCCTCGATACATAGTGCATTGCTTTCACACAACGAGGTGTGGGAGATCAATGCATGCTTAATCGAGGATTTATCTTCCTTTGTTATTTCACGTGATTCTATACTTTCAAGCCGAGGAGAAGCCATTTTTGAATCATCACAGACTTTCCAAGTAGGATTCCAATAGAGCAAAGACAAGCAAATAGGTGCCTAAAACTGCAGATGGTTTAGAATAGTAGAAGACATGTTCGGCTACCTCAAACAGGTTCAACCTCTAAACCTAACCCCCTCTACCAACCCTAACTAAGATAGTGCTTCAAGTCATCAATTTTGCAATATCTATTGACGATGTCTTTCTAAGCTTGTTTCCAATTTCTATTTCTC
The DNA here is from genome assembly GCA_018340775.1 of Taxus wallichiana var. yunnanensis. NCBI lineage: Eukaryota > Viridiplantae > Streptophyta > Pinopsida > Cupressales > Taxaceae > Taxus > Taxus wallichiana. The sequence continues at coordinate 800,921,162 of CM031242.1, forward strand.
TTGCACATTAATCCTTCAAAGCAGAATCAGGTTGGTTCATTACCCTACTCACATTCTAGCAGTTATTTTCTATTTTCGACAGGACCTTCTCAAATGCAAATAGGGGTAAGGAGAAGATTGTTTACAAGTCACAAGAGAAGGCGGAAGTGTACGATGATGAAGCTGCAAAACACAAAGCCATTATGGTTGAGGCAAGAGGTGATTTAGAGCCTCCAAGGAAAGTTGCAAGCTGCAAGGAGTTCGCAGGAATTCAAATACAGGACACTGGCAGGGGGCCTACGCCAAGTGATGTGGGCGAATAGGATGAACAGATGCATACAATGTCAACTTGGGAAATAATTAATTTTTAAATTTGTAATTTTCCAAGACATTAGAAGATACTTTTGTAAGGTTGAGAAATTGCTGAAGCATGTTCTCGCCAATATACAGAAGGTGCTCATCGACATCATGCAAAATGGCTGTGGAAAATTTGATGATACTTGAGCAGACTGCCAACTCCAGATGAGTAATTGGATGGCTGAAGACCTATCAGGGATTCGCAGTCACTTCTGATGGCCAAAATACTTATGTACAAGTGGTGCTTTATTTTCTTGCTATGACTTTAGATTCTGCTATTTCAACTTGGTCTATGGCTAGGCTTTTGAGTCGTTTAGTTAGTTAGTTTGGCATGCATCGTCAGTATCCACAATACATTTTAGATATTCTATATGCCATCTTTCCTAGGTTTACATACTGCAATGAAGAACTGGTCGGAGGTAACTTTCTGGAATTTCTATGTTAAAGGCTGGTTCCAAAAGCCCAGCCGTAGTAAATAATGGTAATAGCAGTAGCTAAAGTGTTGGATACAGTCTGCAACAGATTTCTGTTATTAAAAAATCCTCTGCAATGGGTATTAGGAAATATAGGAAATGGTGGGTTTCAATCCCCAAAGCCCCGAAACATTGCGTATGCAATGAAAGGGACTTATTTATAGCAACGAAAAAGAAAACCTCTAGAACGATTGATGTTTGTCTACATGATTCGATTTATTCTAATAAACCCGTCTTCAATTGGCATTAATAAGAGCCGGAACAAATTGGCCCTGCCCTAGCTTCGCCTTATATTTTATTAAATACTTTCAGACTTCTAAAAATAATTCAATTCAGAAACGCTTTAAGTTGAGCCGCAAAATTTTACCCTGCTCAGACATTAACCCTAACCCTTGAATTGCTGCAAAGTAAAACTGGAGTCGACTTTTCTAGGGTTTATCTTTTCTAACCGCCATACCGTGGCCTTTTTGGGCTCTGCGGGAATTTATTGCTATAGTCTCCTAGGGTTTCTCGCCCTCTGGTGTCCCCTATATAATGTCCTCACCATCTTCAAACCCGGTTGTTTCAACCATGGCAGGAGATAGTGGAGTGAGCAATGACACCGCCGGCGAAGCGACCCAGAAATTTTCCCAAAGGTCTTTCACGAGGTAATCTTTCTCCTCTTGATGTAGTTTTGCCCATTCCTAAATTTAATGTTGTTTGTCAATGGTTAGAGCAGTTTTGCCTCATTGGGTATTTTGTGGGTCGAATCCCCTCTGAAAGCATGCTCAAATCCTAGGTTAACACAATCTGACTCCTCATGGAGTCTACTTGGATAGCGTTCAAAACATGACCAAGGGTTTCTTTCTTTTTCATTTTTCTGACCCTGCTAATGCGCCCAATATTTTGGCTAAGCAAGCCACTTGGTATGTCTCGCAACTCGTTGCTTGTGTTAACACCCTAACACAAGGACTTTGTGGTATTTGAATATACCGCCCTTAAAGTGCATGTTTGGGTTGAATTTCTTAGTCTTCCTCTGCCATGCGTGCCTTTTTTCCGCAAATTTCCGCCTCACTTGGGTGGGTAGTTTGCCTGAAGCCGATAAGTTTTACCATGCTCGTCCACAGAAGCGAGTATGCATTGAGATTGATCTCTCGCAGGATCTCAAAGAATTTGTGGATATTCAAATGGGCGATAAACGCTATTCCCAGTGGGTCATGTATATCAATCTACCCAACACTTGCTTCCGTTGTCAGGCGTTTGATCACAAGATCAAGGATTGTCCGCTTTATGTACCCATAACCGCCCTGTGGCCAAAACAACTCTCGAGCCAGTCAAACCCCAACAGAGGAAGGTTGGCAAGTTGTCGGGGCCGGCGAAACAAGAACAAAGCCCAACAATCCAAAGCCTCTAGCTCCCATGGCCATCGGAACCAATTGTTAAGGAACAATCTCTCAAGATATCCCACTAAGGAGCTTCATACAATCGCCGTAAAGAACCAACTATTGTTGTCATCTTACTCCATTTGCTAAAGTATTCCAACATGCCCCTTATGGCGTCGATTCTCATGGACCAAACAAATTATGTTTCTCATGTCCCCATCCCACATTTAGTTCCACTATTGCTGCCAAGCAACTCACAAGGGTCGTCCAAACGACCCTAAAGTCCTTCCCGCATCTCTCGGGACCATAGCCCAACACGCAACGTGGATTCCACCAAAGCAGAATACAACATTGAGTACGTCGACCAAAAAAAGTTGATCTGCAGGATTTTTGCAGCACAATGTTGCTTTGTTTCTTGCACAATCAATATGATGCCCTTGATGGCTTAGAGGATGGGGATATGGCTTTGGACCAACGTTTCCCATGAATTGTTTATCTTGGAATGTTAGGGGTCTTACAGACTCCTATCAGTAAATATGTGGTGCGTGAAACTCGACAACGATGTGCAAATCTAGACATTTTGTTTTTGCAGAAGTAAAAATTACAAGTTTTCAATTCATAATGGTATGCAAATCCATCTAGCCTGACAACTTGGCTTTCTGAAGAATCATGAAGCAGGCGTGGGGATTAATTTCACTTTTTTCTCCCAAATGATGGCGGCCCTTATTAATTGACCATGGTATCGACCCCACCAACCGTGTCATATGGGTCCTCTTTAATATTGATGGCCGCCCTTTTGGGCTCATAAATATTTACACCTCGAATGATGTGGCCGAAAGGGTCGATCTGTGGCGGTGGATAACCAACTCCATTCCCGATGCCTACTAGGTAATAAGTGGAGATTTAATATGGTTGAATCCCCTAATGATAAATGTGGCCACTTGCCTATGAGGTGGACACCTAGTGAAAGGGAAGTGTGGTACTTCATGCGAAATAAATTTAGATTTTTTTATCCTAACACATCTCGCTTTCCCACCTCTGCAACTTGGTACACGTGGACCAATCTTCATGGAGGGATGGATCGCATTCTTAAACAGCTTGACAGGGCCATGTTGTCAGCTCAAAATTTCTTTGAGTTCGATAGCATTTATTCTATGCCAGTGGAGGTCATGCCTGACTTTGTCCTTTCGGACCACTCTCCTATACGATTTCATATTTGTTGGCATGATGTGCGCCCCTTTTTTCATAAAGGCAATTCTTTCTTAATACTGCCTTGATGCAACATGGCCCCACTGATCAATCATATCAAATGGGTTTGAATTTAATTCCATGACCTAATCACTATCAGTGGTTTCATCCACCTATGCAAGCCAGCTGGATACAATGGTGGGAAGATGTGTTGACTCGACTACCAGATTTCTTAGAATCTACGGTGGCCGATAGCTGGCAAAAATTTGCAAAAATACACCGATAACACCTCAGGTCCCAGCTCTTAATTGACGATGGTGGCGCTTCAAGGTGATCCCTTCTTTGACGCTCTGCAACTGCAAGTTGCAACGCTTCGACATCAAATCCAAATTATGGATAACTATAATGCCAGAGGCACTCAGATCCGGCTCGATGCATTGGCTCAAGATTAGAGATCGGGTTTCAAAGAATTCTTTCTTTCTCTCCGAGCCAGAAAGCCTTCTCAACAAATCCAAGCTATCATGGACAACGAGCTCGATTATTGACCCGCAACTTATGTTGCAAGCCTTTGTGCACCATTACAAGCTCATCTTTCAAGCTCAACCACCCTCTGCAGCTCGCCGAGCCGCTCTTGATCAATGTTTGGGTGTTGTGTCACACAAACTATCAGAGGCTCAAAAGGTGATCTGCGAAAGAATGCTCACCATTGAAGACCTCCATGAAGCCACTCTGCAAATGGCTAATGATAAAGCGTCGGGCTGTGATGGATTCCCTTGTGAATTTTATAAAGCTCTTTGGGATTTTGTCGGGAAAGACCTTTTTCAGGTCTATCTTGAAGGATTTCAGAACCAATCCCTAGGGCCACACATTAATAAGGGAAACATCAAATTTATCCCTAAGCAAGGAGATCTCGAGAAAATCACTTGTTGGCAACCAATTACATTGTTGAATGTCTCCTACAAAATCATTACCAAAGTGTTAGCTCTGATGATTATGCAATCTTTTGCCTATTATTATTCAACCAGAGCAAACAGGCTTCATACAAGGACATTTCATCCTGGATAACATCATCACGGTGTGGGAAGGCATGGAATGGGCTCGCAGATCTCATCAAGTTGCCATGTTTATCAAGATTGACTTTGAGAAGGCTTATGATCGGATTGAATGGCCATTCATTCTCGCCATGCTTTAGGCCCTTGGCTTTGGACCCATTTTTATTCAATCCATCAATATGCTTTTTGCAGATGCCTCTACTCAAATTTCTATTAATGGCCTCATCTCGAGCCTTTTGGGATTTTTTGGTCTATTAGACAAGGTTGTCCTCTTGCCCCTGCACTGTATGTGCTAGCGGCCAAGGCTTTGGTTATCTCTTAGCTCATGCCAAAGCGCAGGGTCTTGTTCATGGAATCTCATTGCCTGATGAGCCCAATTCACAACTTCTCAATGGGCATTTTGTGGATGATTCCTTCCTTACGCTTATTGAGGATGAAACCAACATTCGCAATGCTATGCAATGTTTGGATACTTTCTTCTAGCTTTTGGCTCATCCATTCAATGGCGAAAAACCCAATGTTACCGGCAATCTTTCCTTCCCGCACTAAATTGGCTTGCCACCTTTGATTGGAAAATTCTGCAACATGGTGAGATTTTCAAAATTTTAGGTATTCCTTTTACTTTTCAAGCCTCCCTATTGAACTATGGCATTATGTCATTCAACGGTGGCGAAAAAATTGGAATATTGGATCACCAGCCTTTATCCCTGGCTTGGCAAATTCCAAATCTGCTCTAAAGTTCTTACAACCACCCATGTTTACTACTCGTCTTGTTGGGTTCCTTCCAAAGCCTCCATTTAAAAGTTGGAAAACTGCTCAAAGCTTTCTTATGGGCTAATGCTTCTACTGAAAAGGTTTTCATCGGGTAGCCTAGGATATTTGTTGTTTGCCTCGCAATTCTGGAGGCCTCGGGCTTATTCACATTCAACGTCAAGGGCAAGCTCTTTGTGCTAAGTGGATTATCAGAAGCATTACTGGCCAAGAAGCTTGGAAAGTTCTCATACGGCATGGCATTGCGGAAGGTTCTCCTTATGGCCGCCCTACGTGGAAAGGCTTAGGGTTTGTCAATTTTCTCATCACTCTTGTGCCTATCAAAATTGTTGGCACCTTTGTGCTTAAGAGTATTTGGAAAGCGTGGGAATGTGTCAAACCCTGGATTTTATGGAAGGGGATGGCTTTCGTAATGGGATTTCTCTCAATCAACAATCTCTTTGGTGGTCGCGATTTTTCAATCCCAAGATAAATGCTTAGCAGAGGTCCCAGGAATCTCTCACGCTCAAATTCTTTAAGCGCGAAATTTGCACCATCGAGGACTTCTTCTACAAAAAAATGCTCAATCCTGGTTCTCTTGGCCGATTTTAAAGCTCTGTTTCAGCTTTCCAACCAAGATCAGGATACTTTCACTACTGTGATCAATTCGGTTCCTGATCACATGTTGCATAAGATTGTTGTGCATTCCTCTCGCCCATGGTGGACAAACTGAAGTGGTATGCTGATACTCCTTTCTGTAACTACAAAGCCAACAAAGGCTATCGTTGGCTCTCACCCCATTTTCCCATGGTGGAAAACTTAATACTCATTGGGGAATTCATGCCACTCTGTCTACCTGGGGTAGGTGATTTGAAACTGTTTGGACTATATGTGTGGAGCCCAAAATTTCTCATTTCCTTTGGTGTATTCTACACCAAGGCCTTCCTATCGGGGCTCATCTTGTTCAAATTGGGATCCCAACTCCCAACTGCCCCTTTTGTGGACATTTGGAAACACTTTTGCATGTCTTCTGGTTCTGTCCCAAAGCTCAAATTGCCGGAACTAGATCCATTCATTTTTTTCCTTCACAACCCCACTGTTTCACTTGGCAACATATCCTCTTGGGAGATAATCCCAAACTTTTGCCTATGTTCACCCAAATTTGGCATGTTTTCAGAGGGGAGATTCTATTTTGGATATGGAAAGAAAGAATTTTTTTTTTTTAATTCTGCAGTTGATCAATCTTTCTCGATTTATAATAAATTTATGGTGATCTCCAATGTGCTTCTGTAGATTCAAGTTCAGAAAACAAGGTGGCATTGGAGGTGGATCACCTCCAAACCTGTTGCATCACTGGGAAGCCCCGTGCAAATGTTGCCTCGAGGTGCCTTTGCCTCTCCCACCAGGCACTCCTCACCTTCAACCCGTGGTGGCAGGCAGCAACGATCTCAATGCCTTGTTTTCACCGCACCCACCGCTCTCCGGGCTATTACATCAAGCACAATCACTCACCATCTCATTGTGGCTGTGGGCTCTCTCGCCACATTCGTTAGCTCTCCAACAGGGATGGGGCTCGCCACCTCACCAACATGGGTGGGGCTCTCCTTCTGCCGCTGCTTCGCAACAGGATGTTTGGCACCCACCGCCACCTCCGCCACCATTAGACAAATTCCCTCGCCTCAGCCTCATCATTCCTACGCACGGGGAAGCAAACCCAAAGGAAGAAAATTGTTGTTGGCTGGGAGTTTCTGAATCTTGGTAAGGACTTGCTTGGTTCGGGGTGGCCGGATGATCGGATCCACCTGCCTCGGGCATGTTTGTTGTTGTTGCTTGATAGTGTTTTTTAAAATATTTTTAGGCGATGCCTTTTTTGTTGTACTCTCCTAGGCTTAGCCTATCTTTGTTTGTGGTTTTGGGGCATGCTCTCATACCACCCACTTTTTTTGTTGAAAGTTATCTTGTATCTTATTGCATTAATATAATATAAGATCCATTTTCATAAAAAAGTCAAAAGTTAATTAAATAACTAATGTTCATATATGGTATCTAGTGGATAGAATTAGTAAATGCACATTAGAGGAGGGAATGGAGATGTTGAAATGGATATGTGGAAGAACTTAAATCACAGTAACTAACATTGCAAAAGAAGAGAGGTGATAAAGAAGGGGATTGAGGGAAGAGAAGTGCATGGGTGGTATGCAAAACTCTTATTTCTTACAACAAGACACATATGAACCACATTCCATTTTTGTCAATCGTTTAAAGGAGAAAGGGGTGTGAAGGAGTAAGGGGGTGTGGTGTATAAATCATTGAGGAAACATATTTTGGAGATATTTTAGAAATCAAGGCCTTGTCGATCAACACTCACATTGTTAATGATTAATGTATAATATATGATCTCATCATACTAATCCTTTGATTAAGTTTGATCTCCTTTTGATCATTGTGACTTTTAGTTGATCCGATATGAGTTAGGATGTAATTGTCTGTCTTTTTGATCGATTGTGATCCTAATGTTAAAAACTCTGAAATTCCTAACATAAAGTGTGTGTTTAAATTCAGTTTTGTAATAAAGTAGTATCTAATCAAGTCGAGGAAATGAAGCAGGTGGCATTTAGTATGTTTTTTTATAGTGTTCTTCCTACACAACTTAGTTCTAAACTTCCAAGCTAGTTCCAGAACTCCATCACACAGTCATCATTTAGTTCTAGAACTTTCGGACTTAGTTCTAACTCCAGAATTTAGTTCCGGAATTTTCAGACTTAGTTCCGAACTCCTGGTGACAGCTCCAAAACTCTCACAGTTTTGGTTCTTAACAATTTCCTATGGTTCCTAACTTCTCCAAAGTTCCGAAACCGATGGGAGTTATCTATTTTAAACCACATCCAGATTTTGCATCTTACATCTACAATCATGAAGGACGAGAAGATTTCTAAACGCAGATCCAGGAAGAGTTATCCTACAACTATCTGATCAACCGCCATCCGACTCAACATCTATTCTGGGCATGATTCGATTTCATCAGAATCATTGAGACAACTAGATTGTAAAATGTATATAAAAGTAGACCTGCATTAGATAGAAAAATTAATGAGAGATATAGAATAGAGAAAAGAAATAGATTAAGTATCCAGATCCAGTACATTTTGTAATACTAATGTTTTCATCAATAAAATAGCCATTCTATTTGAGAGAATTCTAAGTTGTTAAAATCTTGATTCAAGGAGGAGCAAGGGCCCACTCCCCCAAGGACTAGGATATTCATTTATTTGGTATTTATATTTCTTCAAAGAAATAGCTTAGATCTATTAATTTTGTATTGCTTTAGTTCTTTCAGTTAAACTCTATCATGTATACTTGTTCCTACAGGTGTTTAGATAAATCTTTATATTTCTTGCAATTGTTTTCAAGCATTTTAATTCAAGTGTGTTTATTTCCAAAAGCAAGTGTGTTTATTTTCCAACAACAAGTATGTTTCCATTCTACACATGGTGTGTTTCCTTTCAGTGAGCTTTTAGTGTTTTACTTTCAGCAAGTTTTCATAGTTTGATTTGAATAAGGTTTTACCAAGAAGTCCTTAAGACATTAAAGAGATCCCCTAAAAAATATAAAAATAGTTACAGTCAACTACTAGATCAGTTAAAGTACTCTTGTTGCATATAGCTTTAGACACACCCCTGTTTGATATGACATCAACAAGAAGTTGATTAAATGAAGGGAATGATGACACCCATCATTTTTGGCACCATTTCCGGGGAACACCAGTTGGAATTTTCTAATTAAGTGTTAGCAAGAGCAACAAAACATACATCTAGTAGTTGAAGAATCTTCCCTACTATATCACAAAATATATGAGTAGACCAAGAGACTCACAGGGTAGATTCCTTCCAAAAAATCTTCACAAGAATTCATAACATCCTCTAGTCAAAGTAAGGAAATTGATCAAGAATTGGAGGCACCACCATCCCCTGTCAGACAAGAAACAAAATTGCCATTTTTGGAATTCTTAGATCAGTCACCTGAAGGGAGTAGAACTTTTAGGAGAAGGCTTATTACCCAAGATCCATTGAGGGTAAGTTTTGATTCTCAATTGAGTAGTCAACCTCCTACTCCTGATTTTTCACCTTCCCCAAAGCATACAACTTACCACATTGATTGGGAGGAAAATTCAGAAAATATTTTTGAAATGGCACGAGAAGTTGAGGGAGTACCTGATAGGACCTTTACCTATCCAATCCAATTGGGAGATGATGACACATCAATGAAAAATATCTCACCTGCACATTTACCCACCTTTAGAGGGATGTCATCTGAAGATCCTGACCAATTTCTATTTGAATTCAAGGTGCTATGTCAGACCTATGATTATAAAATAGATAATCAAAAACTCAAGTTGTTTCCATCCACTTTGAAGGATGCAACAATGAGGTGGTTCATGGGATTAACATCCAACTCTATTAGCACTTGGGCACAAATGGAGACTGCCTTCCTAGATAAATACCAGGATTATTACAGAGGGAGAAATAGGAAGGAAGAATTCTTCAAAATCAAGCAGGAAGAGGACGAAAACATAGAAGACTATTTAGACAGATTCCTCTTTGTTAGCAAAAGATGTGGATTTGTGCTTATAGAGGAATTAAGTAAAACCATTTTTCTCAAAGGTTTGGATGACGAATCTAGAGAAGCCCTTAACTTGATAGGAGGGGGAGATATTGATCAGATAAGAATGAATGGAATTAAAGAGATTTGTAGAAGCTATTCCAGAACAAGAGGTGGACCTAGAAAAGGAAAATCAAGAAAAGTCTGAATCCAGATATGAACAAACTAATGGATGAGTTAGCAAACTTTAAAATAGAAATTTTAGTGCAATTAACCTCTACTATGGATGGATTACAAGCTAAAGCAAATTCCAAAACTGAACCATTACTATGTATTGTCCTAGATGCAGAAGAAGCATGCATTAAGAGATTGTCCTTTGGATAAAATAGAAATGTGTCTTATCTGTGAATCTAAAGAACATGATACTGATGTTTGTTCTTTACTTCCTGTCATTAAAAATCAGCTTAAACAAACCAGTGCCTCATCTACAACCGAAGAATTGAATTTTGTTCAGAGACAACCTAACCAAGGGCAGTTTATGCCAAGATCAGCTCCTAATCCATGGACAATGCCATGGGCTACTCAGCAGTACCAAAAATTGGGGACAACCACCTTGGGTACCTCAACCAACTTGAACCCTCAAGATTGGGCAAATCAAGCCTGGTATGCTCAGGACATCAACAACCATGGGATGGTCAAGGAAATCCTTATGCTTGGTCACAACCTAGATGGAACCCTAATTATTCCCAAGGAAGAACATATCCAAATCAGAATCAACAGGCCATCATGGGATCCCCTGCACAAAATTCACAAACTGAGAATGTAGTCCAAACACAAATGCCAAAGACAACCAAAGAAGAAAAACCCCAAAAACAAACAACAACTCCTGTTTATGGAACAAAACCTAAAAAATCAGTTGATTTACATGCTATGCTATGGATCAGTAAGGATATTCAAACTAGATCTGGGAAAATCATTAACAATCCACCCCTTATAATCACTGAAATGACAGAAGAAAATGAAACCCTAGTATTGTTGTTCCAAAAGAGGATATAGAAAGAAAAGAAAAGGAGCCAGATAATAACACTACTGAGACTCCATTTCCTGAGAGATTCAAAGAAGATATAGAAATCAAGGAGTCTGAATTAGTTCAGGAATTAAGGAAATTGAATATTGAAATACCACTATTACAAGTAATTAAAGATATTCCAGAATTGAACAAATTAATCAAAATGTTATGCATGAAAAATCCTGGAAGAAAGAGACAATATCCCAAGACTATCAAAGTAGATGGGAAACTTGTTGATTTATTAGCAGAAAACTATTACTTCCCAAATACGAGATCCTGGAAGTCCTGTTATTTCTATCTCTATAGGAAATAAGGATGTACATAATGTTTTGATAGATTTGGGAGCTCGCTATCAATGTAATGACAAGTGGATATCAAAACATTACCATTAATGGGTATACAACCTACTAATACCATATTATAGATGGCAGATCACTATAGCAGAAAACCAAAGGAATTATCAAGACATGGCGTTATGGTAGAGTCATGGGAATATCCAATTGACTTTCTTATATTGCAGCCAAAAGGTAAAACATTAGGTTATCCCATTATTTTGGGCAGACCATGGTTAGCTACAATTGCTTTTGATAGATTGCAGAGTCGTGTGATATGACAATCTCGAATGGTAAGAACTCTAAACAAATTTCCTTATATCCTACCACACAACCTTTTACTGACAGTCATGAACAATTATGGGTTGATTCTCCTGAAACTAATAAGCAAAATTTGTCTTCTTTGCTATGATCACATCAGGATCATGTAAGAGAAGTAGAAGAGATGATTAATCCACCATTGGATGAGAACCTGTTGTCTTCAAAGCAATCATAAATAGTTCCAGAACCCGTGAACTTAGTTCTAGAACCCACGAACTTAGTTCCAAACCCATGAACTTAGTTTCGGAACCCGCGAACTTAGTTCCAAACCTATACGGCTATAGTTCCGGAACCACCACATTTAGTTCCGAACCACGACAACAACAGTTCTCTTTGATTGAAAATGATTTCACTCTGGAGGAATGAGATTTCTCATGGGGAGAGGATGAATCAGTAGCTTTAGTTTCAAGTACATCAGGAAGTGGTGAAGAATTTTTGGAAAGTAGCAGTGATGAGGAATTTGGCCTGCAAAGAGATAAGTATCATAATTCTCATTACTGTCCTTTTTCCAGTATTCTGTCTCAAGGAACTTTTGAGATGTTGTCATACATACCATATGTTGTTACCACATGCATGTCCATTAAATACTTTAATGAAACCCTTTCCACAAATCAGTTCATCACATATCGAACCAAGCATGTTGAAATTCAACCAGTAAAACTTTAAACATCAATAAATGGTCAAAGGAGGATGAAGAAGCTAAATTGTTTGATGTTCTAAAAATCATACTAAAGCTTTTGCTTGGGATTACAAAGATATGAAGGGATTCATCCAAGTATCTACACTCATCACATCTATACTAAAAACACTAAACCAGCTAGGCAAATTTCAAAGAAGGATTAACCCATCTTTAAGGGATATAGTCAAACAAGAAATTGAAAAACTATTACAAGTAGGTTTCATCTACCCTATCTCAAATAGCCAATGGGTATCTCCTCTTGTAATTGTTCCCAAAAAGAATGGAAAATGGAGAATATGTGTTGACTATAGGGAACTAAACAAAGCCACAATGAGAGATTATTTTCCCTTACCATTCATAGATCAAGTCCTAGATAACCTTTCAGGTAAACAATACTTTTCTTTCTTGATGGCTTTAGTGGGTACAATCAGATCAGAGTTACTTGAGGATCAGACAAAACTACATTTACATGTCCATGGGGAACCTTTGCCTATAGAGTGTTACCATTTGGTTTATGCAATGCTCCTGTAACTTTCCAGAGAGTTGTACTTGCAATCTTTGTTGATCTAACAAATGATTGTGTTGAAGTATATATGGATGACTTCACTGTACATGGAGATACATTTGAAGATGCTTTGAGAAATCTGGATAGAGTGTTAACAAGATGTGAACAACACAACCTATCTCTTAGTGATGAAAAATGTTTGATGATGGTGGATGAGGGAATTGTATTAGGACACCATATTTCACAAAAAGGAATTCAGGTGGATCAAAACAAAATTAGGATCATTTCAGATTTACCTATCCCTCAGACTCCCACAGATATCAAATCATTTCTAGGACATGTTGGGTACTATAGATGCTTTATAAAATATTTCAGTAAAATTGCTGCCCCCATGTTTAATTTGCTAACCAAGGACTGTGAATTTCTTTGGGATGAAAAGTGCCAACATGCTTTTGAAGAAATTAAAAACAAATTAATCAGTGCCCCAATATTGAGAGGTCCTAATTGGGAAAATCCATTTCATATCCAAACAGATGCCTCAAATTATTCCATCAAAAGTGCAAGATTGGGACAAAAATGAAGAAGGAAAGATGTATGCCATTTACTATCTTAGCAAGAATCTTACTCCCACTGAAAAGAATTACACCACCACTGAAAAGGAATTTCTTGTTATAATTTATGCAATCAATAAATTCAGACATTATATTACAGGGTACAAGATATTTGTATACACAGATCATTCAGCAATTAAGTATTTAATGAACAAACCAAAGGTCGAGGAAGAGTCATTAGATGGTTATTACTTTTGCAAGAATTTGATATTACCATCAGGACAATCCAGTAAATCTAATGTGGTAGCTGATTTTTTGTCAAGACTAACCACCACAGGGAACAAGATCCAATAAGGATAACTTTCCGATGAACAACTATTTGCAATCTCAAAGAAGTACACCATGGTTTGCTGATATGGAAAATTATCTTGCAACAGGGAAGTTCCTCCTTCTTTCACTAAGAAACAAATAAAGAAGTTAATTAAAACCAGTGCACAATTCAAATGGTTAAATGGAATTCTATTTAAGTGTGGTCCTGATTTTGTCTTGCATGCAGGTGTGTAAGAGAGGATGAAATCTTTGACATCCTCAGAGCATGTCATGATGAACCAAGTGGAGGACACTATTCAATAAAAAGAACAACTCATAAGATACTTGGCACTGGTTATTATTGGCCATCTCTGTACAAGGATGTGAAAAGATATATCAAGAGGTGTGATCCTTGTCAAAGGATGGGACAACCAACTTTCACCAATGAAATGCCTCTTCACCTCAAGTTGTGGTCAACCATTTGAGAGATGGGGATTGGATTTTTTTGGTCCCTTTAATCCTCCTTCACAAGGGAAGGAATATATTCTCAGTATGTACCGACTATGTGACAAATGGGTAGAAGTGCAGCAGCATTGACAAATGCCACTAAGGAAGCAGTTGTTGATTTCCTTTGAACAAAATTATGATCAAGTTTGAGCACCAAGGAGCATAGTTTCATTCGTGACCACAATTCATGTCTAATATGATCCAAGCTTTCACAAGGTATTACCAAATCAATCATAGAAGTCATCTCCTTACCATCCACAATCAAATGGACAAGTCAAGTAACAAACAGAGAATTGAGAACATCCTTACCAAAATGGTTGAAGTCGGAGAAAAGATTGGGTAAAGAGACTACCTAAAGTTTCTCGGGCATATAATACAACTTGAAAACTACAACAAAGGTTTTCACCATATGAATTAGTCTATGGGAAAATCCCTCTTGCCTATAGAATTTGAACTTCAGACATCGAGGACAATAAGTGAAGGTGGGAATTGAATTAAATGCAGCTCAAAAAGAAAGAATCCTTCAACTCAATGAGTTGATGAATTAAGGTCAAGCACTTCAAAGAGATAGAGATGATTCAAGAGCAAAGGAAGCAATGACATGACATACATATCAAGAAAAGGAAATTCAAAGTAGGAGACTAGGGCATTACTGTTTGACTCTAAGTACCAATAGTTCAAGGGAAAATTGAGAACCAGATGGTTGGGACCTTATCAGATTGATCAAATTTTTGACAATGGTTCTATTCAGTTACTTCCCATTGATGGCAGCAAAGCAGTAAAACACTCTTGGTCAATGGACATAGGCTGAAACTCTATAGGAAGCCTCCCACTAAGAATGAATTTTTGAGGAAGATTGAAGTAGATAAAGAATTTGATCATATGGAAGAACTCAGTTCTTCCAAAATGATCAAATAATCAGATGATAGATCCAGAATAAAGGGAAGAAGATGAAAACCAGCAAATGGCGTCTTCTTCCCCCAAAAATATATATATATATATATATATATATATAAAAAAAAAAAAAAAAAAATTCTCTCAAGGTCAATTGAAAACCAACAAATGGCGGTTGACCTCTTTTTGGCTAGTTCAAATAAAGGAATTCTTTTGAATTCCAAATTGCCTTATCTAATCATGTTTTGTTCCACTTGTAGGAATGACGAGTCATCATAACAAAAGGCTTACATCATCAAGGATGGTAATTATGTCTTTTAACTTATTTAGGGTTGATTAAATGTTTGCATGTGTGATGTGACTTAATTTAAAAGTAGGTATGATGAGTCATCTATTTATACATTATGATTACAAGTGTGTAATCATGATATTGATTTGGATGGAATAAGTGGTGGCATGGTTATCATTAGTAATCATTATTGCAAACATCAAGTGAAATAAAGATTGCAGAAATATCTTGAGGAAGGAGCAACGAATTGAGTTTGTATTCCATAGAAAAGAACAGAGAATTCAGACGTTTCATAGCTAAAAACTAAGGTTCCACAGCTAAAAATAGAGGTTCCACAACCAAGCCATTAGTTCCACAGCTAAGAAGAAGGCCTACAACCAATTCACACAAAATCAAGAGAGACAAAACTCAAGCCGATATGGGGATTAAGAAGAAATCAAACCAGAGGATGATTCCCAGCTGTCACTCAGATGAAGAAGTAAGTAGCATCCATCTTTGAGCATGCAGGATGGCTTGAATTCCTGAAGAAATTTTCAAGGCATAATGACGAATTGGTAAGAGAATTCATCATAAATCTAGAATAGTCTAGAACAAAAGTAAGAAATGTCTTTATTCCTTTTTCTATAAATACTGTAAGTAATGTGTCTGGAGTACCCATTGTTCATGTCCCACAACCTGTAAAGGGGACTTTGAAAGAACTCAGTCAAGTCTTGCACAAAGAAGAAGAAGTTGAACCCCAATATATCTATAATACAAAGAAAATCATAAAAGGGGTCAGAAGGGCTAGTTTTCCCAAACCCTTTGACAGGGTAGCATTTTGGATAGTAAAATATTTAACTTGTGATGGTCTACGGCTTTGGGTCTCATGGGAAAAGAAGTCTTAAAAATGCTCATATATCTGAAGTATGGAGCCACCAAGCCTGAATACATAATAAACCTCCCAGGTTTCTTTTTTATTCCATTCAGACCATGGCTCAGAGGTATTCCTGGGTGTTGGGACAATTAGGCATCATGGTCTAATTCATTTGATATGCCAACACCATTTCCTGTCAAAAAGAATGGAGAAGAAATTTGGGACAAGTTTCTTGGCAAGTTCAAGAAAAACCCTAATATTATCAGAAGGACAATTCCAGCCCCATTCTCTCCTTCAACTAATCTGAAATTGATGCCCTCAGTAGAAGGACAAAGGGAAATGGAAAGAGAAAACATACCAAGAAAAAGAAGGTCAGTGAGGAAGATAAAAACAACAGAGCCTTCTGTACCTATGAAGGAAATTCCTTCTTCCACAACAGCTTCAGAAGAACCAATATCTGTCTCTGATGGTGATAGCTCACCCACACAAGAACCAGAAAGAATAGTAAGAAGAAGTTCTAGAGGGAAATTCACTACTGGGCATGTTGAACTTCCCCAGATAAGAAAAAGTCATAAGAGGTCAAGGGGAACTCCAAAAGGAAGGAGTGAGCAGGAAAGGATGGAAGAGGAAGCTACTGACATTTTGGGCAGCATGGCCATGACTCCACCTGAGCCAAGTCATGCTGAAATGGACAGAGGAGAAGAGAGATTTGATGATCAAGATTTTCAGGAGTTGGCTGAACCTTCAGCAGTGCCACATGAAGAAGAAGAGTTGGCATCTAGGATAAGAAAAGGAAAATTTCCTTTAATAGAGGAAGAATGCCAAACTCCTCAAATAATTTTAGAGGAAGAGGAAAGACAACAAGTTAAACATAGCTCTGTTCTTTGTCTAGAGTAGAGCTTATTATCAGAGAAAAAGATGAGGAATTGGACTTCCTCAAACTTAAATTGGAACAAAGGGAAACACTCATTAATGAGCTAACAACTCACTTTAAGCCATAATCGAAGAATTATCAAAGAACCAAGAAGTAACTGATAGAAAAGAGAGAAGAGTTCCAGACTTCCAAAAATAGAGTGTTGTGTCCATAACCTCTCTACACAAACTGAGTTGACCTATTTTCCACTGAAACAACAATGGGATGATATTTGCAGAGAGCTCAAAGAAGCCAAAACATCAAATGAGGAATTAAAGACCAAGATGGAGGAAGAGATGAAGGCAAGAAAGGAATGGGAAGAAAAATTTTATAAGGAGGAAGGAAATAAATATAAATGTCTTGCCAAAATTCATATGGTTTGTATTATGAGTGAGAAATTGCTTTCCTGCAGGAGACCTTCTCCTGCATATAGTGTGTTTTTGGAAGAGCAGTTCATTCACTGGAAATTGTCAAGAATTACATGTGGGCTTCCACATGAACTACAAGATGAATCTGAATTCATGGCAGCTTACTCTCTATCCAACCCTGAATAAAAAAATCTCCTATGTGAATTTTATCTTTGCAATTATATGCTACAGAAAAACACAGGATTTATGATTAACTTATATGTAGGGGAGAGCCAAGCTCAATGCATTTGTCTCTCTTTTGCAAAACCAAATTGCATGGAAGGAAAGAGAATCTGAATTTTTATTGAAAGCCAGCTCAACAGCCTCTACATGAGAGCTCATTATGGTAAACCTTTTGCCTTCCTCACACATTTTAGAACTCATGCCTTTGATAGAGATTCAAGACACATTACCCTACCATTCTGCAAAAGAGTATTGATGCCTTCACCTCCTATGAGGAGGAAAAATTTGAAGATATTTATGAAGGATGCTCAAAAAGGTGGGAACTCCTTACTATTGCTTTGAAAAGAAGGGAAGTAATTTCCCCTACAAATCTGATATGGAGTTTAGAGAGGGCCAAAGCATTATGCACAATAATTCCCCAAGTCAATGAAACCTACAACCAAATATGGATGGGAATGCGAACAAGGCCACCTCTACTTCTCACCCCCATGTCTCCTTGTAGAACAGAGAACCTCAAGACCCTACTGAATTTGAAAAGTGGGAGAGGAAATAGAAAAAAGGAGCTGGGTACAATACATCTGAGCTTAAGCATTGGAAAATTTAGTTTCAACCATTTGATCTGAGCAATCAAATGGAATGCAGAACATATGATCCCACTTTTGAAGAATGAGTTTGTAAAGGGACTTACAAACAAGTAAGTTTGGGGAAATGATGAGGCCATAATATGTCCGATTAATGTATAATATATGATCTCATCATACTCTCCTTTTGATTAAGTTTGATTGCATTGTGTGACTTTTAGTTGATCTTATATGAGTTAGGATGTAACTGTCTGTCTTTTGATTGATTGTGATCCTAATGTTAAAAACTCAAAATTCCTAACATAGTGTGTGTTTAAATTTAGTTTTGTAATAAAGCAGGTCTAATCAGTCGAGGAAATGAAGCAGGTGGCATTCAATATGTTTTTGATAGCGTTTGTTCCTACACAACTTAGTTTCGGAACTTCCAAGCTAGTTCCGAACTCCATCACACAATCATCATTTAGTTCCTAACTTTTGACTTAGTTCCTAACTCTAGTATTTAGTTCCAAAATTTTTACTTAGTTCCGAACTCCTAGGGACAACTCCTAACTCTCACAGTTTTGGTTCTTAACAATTTCCTATGGTTCCGGAACTTCTCCAAAGTTCCAGAACCGATGGGAGTTATCTATTTTAAACCACATCCATGGAGATTTTGCATCTACAATCATGAAGGACGAGAATATTTTTGAACGTAGATCCAGAAGAGTTATCCTACAACTATTTGATCAACCACCATCCGACTCAACATCTATTCTAGGCATGATTCGATTTCATTATAATCATTAGACAACTAGATTGTAAAATGTATATAAAAGCAAACTTGCATTAGATAGAAAAAATGAGAGAGATATAGAACAGAGAAAATAAATAGATTAAGTATCTAGATCCAGTACGTTTTGTAATACTGAATGTTTTCATCAATAAAATAGCCATTCTATTTGAGAGAATTCCGAGTTGTTAAAATCTTGATTCAAGGAGGAGCAAGGGCCCACTCCCCCAAGGACCAGGATATTCATTTATTTGGTATTTATATTTCTTCAAAAAATAGCTTAGATCTATTAATTTTGTATTGCTTTAGTTCTTTTAGTTAAACTCTATCGTATACTTGTTCTTGCAGGTGTTTAGATAAATCTTTATATTTCTTGTAATTGTTTTCAAGCATTTTAATTCAAGTGTGTTTATTTCCAAAAGCAAGTGTGTTTATTTTCCAACAAAAAGTATGTTTCCATTCTGCATGGTGTGTTTCCTTTCAAAGGACTTTCAATGTGTTTTACTTTCAGCAAGTTTTCATAGTTTGATTTGAATAAGGTTTTACCAAGAAGTCCTTAAGACATTAAAGAGATCCCCAAAAATATAAAAATAGTTTGTGTGAGATACGAGAATAAGAGGATTTAAAAGAAAGAGTTGCATGATTTTGGATTCCATGTTGCTTTTATTTTTGGCGTTTATGGTCCGCCACAATAAGGGTTTGTTTACATGAGGAAAGGACAAATGGAAATTGTGTTGTGTACACATATAACAACGGATATGTGGAAAAATATGTTGACCTTAATATCAACAATTCGTAGATCCTTTACACAATCACTCTTACTTCCAACAATAAATGACAAAAATGGATTCATTAGTATTATGGCTATTCATAACACCAATCATTCATTCAAACATGGGACCTAAAACCACACATAGTTATTTTATAAGGGACTTGAAACTATATGGAGCTAACATTTTGATATGGGACCTCGAATTGTACGTTGGGTTTTTTCAAACAAGTATTGTTTGCCTAAAACTTCAAACAAAAAACACGTTGCATTAAATATACATTTCAACACATATTGTAAAGGTCGCAACAAATTCAAAACTTCAAATATTATTAATAAGATATAGGTTACATACATAAGAACGTAGGAGACATTAACTCAACATTAACTCGACACACAACCAAACAAAAATTGTTGTAGTTGTAGAATAGTGAAAATGAAAAAAATGTCCGAGCAATATTTACAAAAATGAATCTTCGGTGTTTCTCAAAGATTAAGAAGGAAAACTATGTGTGCACATTATCCTTTGCCTCAAGAGCTTACATAAGTATTGTTTTAGAAAAATTAATGTGTGTGTGTATATATATATATATATATATATATATATATATATATATATATATATATATATATCCATAAGACTTTAAAAATGTAAAATAGAGGATAACACTAATTTTAAGCCACTTAAGATCCAATATGTCCATTCGCCAACTAGGATTTATTTTTGGGTTAAATTTACAAATTGAAAAACACCCTTTAGTAAATCATCTAGTAAAAGTACAATATAACCAACAATGGCATGTACTTGATGTGTCTTACACATTAGATATACCTATAAACAATGCACGTGGGAATGCATTAAATAAATACCCCAAATTTGAGCATCTTTTTATTAGGAATTATCTATTAGTGCTCACATTATATGAACTACTATTTATTGTGTTTTAAATAACACTTAATAGGTTGTTACATTACCTAGGTAAGTGGGTAATTTGTTACACCCCCCTATATTTGTTAAACATGTTATTTGTTATAGTCTTCCTATTTAGTAGGAAGATATTTTATTCTTGTAATGGTTATATAATAAGCAAATTCTTTGTGTAATATATATGAATATTGTATTGTTTTGTATTGTTTTTGTTGTGCAATTCTAAACCAAATTCAAGATTTGGTATCAGAGTGGGTATGGAAGTCTGAGAATTGAATGGGGCAATCTGATTAATTCTTGCCCTCCAGATGGAATCTTTCTCTATATGAGACGTTCATTCTCACAACTTGAAAAATTAGAGGAATGACATATGCATGATAGAAATGGTATATAAGTGGTGGTATTTTTGTGAAGAATGGCATTCTGCAAATGTTTGGAGCTTGTTTTTTGTGATAAGTTGATTCATATATATGCGTAGATCTTAATGGTGGTTGAAAGCCCCAAACCAATCTCGTTTCTTTCCCTATATTGATTCTCTGGCCACAATCCATGCATTTATCTTCTTCTGTGCCGCGTATGACACTGATATAGCATATTTTATCTAGTTCAAACTTTTGTCTTAGCTTCCATTCACAGTGTAGTTATGGATCAACGTATTGTTATCTAAATGTGTTGTATTCAACGTATGACTTGAGATTTGCTTTGGTGTATTGTGAGAAACATCTTGTATCTGTTATATCCACGTCATTTCATGCCCAGTCAGATATTTGTCTCATCTCTGTGTGGTTGTCTTCCTAGTTTGTGTCCTTCACATGCGAGGCTTCATACATAGCCTTTCCATGCACGTGTCCATTGAGCTGATTGCATTTTCTATTTGGATAGAAACTTGTGGGACGTATCCCAACTGGTCAAGTTGTGAAGTCTTGGATTGGCGTGACTAGAGGAATAGAACTTGTATTTGCAACAACGCTGTGTAGATATACATATATGCAAGCCATTCACACACTTCCCAAAGATGTTCTTGATGCTCCAAAGCTAAGACAAAGCGGTGAAATTCAGATCGGGACATGACATCCTAGAGAGAATATTAGAGCATGGTCAATTTATATGCCACCGCTTGCTTGACTACCCTCCAAACTCACCACTTGTCCCCTCCAAGCTCGTTGTCAAATAAAGGTTGTGTCATGCAAATTGACAAGTGTCGAGGTAAACAATTAAGTGTTGTTCAATTGTGTATTATATTTTGCTTCCATTAGTTTGATACTTGTGTCCATAGTATGATCAAAGCCATGTGTTGAGTTTTAGTTTAAATGAATAATTTGTGTATTAATGTTAGAGTGGGTAATAATCATATTATTTTTGTTAAGTCAAAAGTGTGAAAATTCATGAAAATCCAATCTTTAATTGGATTTTGTTATCATCAATATAGTGTCCATCATTGTTGTTGTCATTCCATAAGTTTTGTAATTCGAGTTAGAAAAATTGTAAAAATAAAAAAATTTTGCCTTACAAACACATTTTTGGTGGAATCTGACGTTCAGCTAAGGATTGCATTTTGAGCTTCAAAAACACATTTTCTTGAGTTAGCAACATGATACTGGAGGATGGAGGCACAGGAGGATGGAGGAAAAACAACGTCCTCTCGTCAGTCACCAATGACGGGGCCATACGACGCTGTGGTGGCATTTTGTGGTGTGAGTTTGTTTTTTTATTTCAGAGATGTAGTTTGTTGTGTGCAATATTATTTCAGAGTTCTTATTTTGTGTTGAATAAGTGAAATTTTCTCATCGAGGGGGGGAACATGACACCAATGTTCCATTTCCAGTTCTCAGTTTGCGTAGAAAACTTCAGTAGACTTTCCTATGTTATTCTCTGCAATGAAATGTGATGAGGGTTGATAATAAAACTTGGCACATCATGATGTGGATGTAGGTAAACCACTTGAAAACCTTCATTTTTGGTCTGTGGTACTCTAATTGAAAACCACCATTTTCGGTTTGTGGTTAACCATTTGAAAACCATACAACGGGTTTATGATCATCCTGCAGTAAAAAACACCTAATCATGAAAGCAGGTGCAAGTACAAATGCAAGTTTTCCTCATGTTCACACTAAGGGGGGAATGTTAGGAAATTATCTATTAGTGCTCACATTATATGAGCTACTCGTATTTATTGTGTTTTAAATAACAATTACTAGGTTGTTGTGTTACCTAGGTAAGTGGGTAATTTGTTACACCCATATATTTGTTAAACGGGTTATTTGTTATAGTCTTCCTATTTAGTAGGAAGATATTTTGTTCTTGTAATGGCTATATAATAGCCAAATTCTTTGTGTAATATATACAAATATTATATTGTTTTGTATTATTTATGTTGTGCAATTTTGAACCAAATTCAAGACCTGCCACATGGATTTCCATTTCATTAATTATTGCTTGCATGCCTCTTCCGTGTATGCATGCACATACCATGTGTCAATGCCATCTCACATGTTAGTTTGGGGACCTCGATAGATCGAAGGGATGATGTAAATGAGGGCGGTGAGTGGAAATGATACGATAGTGAATTTTGGGGTTGTGCATGAGATGTGTCATGTTTTATTCCAAAGCCTTCGCCATGGTGTCAATGTCATCATTGAGGATGTTGAGCAAAAACCTTATAAAGTAGGTAATTCATCATAGTAATTAGCCTATTTTTATTCACCTAGGTTAATTTTTGATTTGTTGAGCTATAATATTTGTTTGTATTATATTTGTTATTGGAAATAGTATTCCCATAACTTGTTTCTTGTTTTATTATGGGTTTGTTGAACTTGTGCAACTAATTATATTGAATGGTTTTGGTTGTGCAATACATACATACATACATACATACATACATACATACATATTGCATCCTTCCCATTGAATGTAATATAATTTTTGCACATCAATAAAATACCGTAGGTACCACCCTATTTCTGCTCAAAATTTGTTATCAAAACACTTTGAAGCTCTGAACCTTGAATGAAGAAGTTTGCACGAGAGATTAGAGGTCTAAGAGAAGCTTGAGCAAGAGAGAAAGCCGCAATTATCACTCTGTCCTTCTTAGCCCATTCCCCCCGCAGATTCATTTGCACCAAAATTTCAAAAATTACTTAGAGCTTGGTCCCATGCAGGGGACTATTGCTTCTATTTTATTGGGAGATATGGTCCTATGTAAAAAAATTTTTTTTTTCACTTACTTAAACCCAACATAAGTCCTGAAATTTCTCAATGTGACTACATTTTATGGAGAGACTTTCTAGAATCATAAAGTACTCGGGGGTGCACAAAAGGAAATTCAGCTGCTTAAATTTTTTTGGGATTTTTCTACCACTGGCATCTCTCATTGAGTTTCCCTCCCAATTCTTCCTTCCAATAATCTATTCGGGATTCATGGGACCTTGTTTTTGCTACTGCTAAAGTCTCATATTTTGTCTCTGCAAAGAAAAATAAAAATTCATGGGACCCTATTAATGCTAAAATACCATTTTTTCTCTCCCATACCTGCTCAAAATATTTAGCTTACCCCTTACACTGACCACAACCTTAAAGAACTAGGTGTTTTCCCTTTAAATGTAGAGGTCCATTTAGTCTTGGCTAAAATTGGAGAAACCCCAAACTTGAGGCAACATATCCTTTCGAGGTTGAATTGAATTTCTCTTAGCTGTTGCATCAAATAAGCTCTGCCTTATATTACAAAATCGATTCGACCAAGCACCCACCTGCTCGTAGACCTACATCAAGGCTTCAACGACGAGTTAAGTATATGCACAAGGTACCTCATCCCTTAAGAACAACGATGGAATGTCAAGTTTCATTGCATAAGCTTTGGATCAAAACAAATATCATTGCTGCTTAAATCCTTGTAAATCCTCGCAATAAGATCGACTGCAATACGCTTTTAGGAAGAGAGTTTATACAAAAATATCACCGTAAGGTTGGCATGCGAAAGTCCTCGATGGATTATATTCACCATTTCAATCAAATCGGCGTGTCAAATATTCGTAAGGAAGAGACAAGGCTCTCTCCCTACCGCAAATTAAGGGGTAACCCTAAATATTTTAGTGACTCGTTTTATTAAAAAAATTTAAAAGGGATTTGTAAAGTCAATTCTTACTATTGGAACTACCCATTATATTAACAAGAGCCACAGAGCGGCAGTTCTCGCCTCACGGTTGGGAGATGTGCTTGGTGTGTAATTGTTTTTCGCATTAGCTTTTTTTGCGGTTGGTACTTATAACTAGCAATTACATGTGTTCAATGCAATGTGAACGCTGAACGGTATATGTTATTTGATTTAGAGGTATAGTTATTACTTTTGTAGTTGATGTTGATAAGGGGTTTGATTGATTTTGTAAGTGTAGAAATATAGTTGAGCCACTTAATTTTAAGGTTGTTTCTACATTTCAAACTTGTTATAAATTCGTACATGAATACATTTGATACCATTTTCATAGTTAATTAATTTTATAGTTGATGTATGTATTTAATTTAGGTTAATTGTGGTAGTTGTGCATCGGTTGTTTGGTTGGTGTTTTGTTGAAAAAACCCTTATTGTACAATGGATAATGTGTGTGATTGATAGTGGTAGTGTAAGAATTTAGATGAAACATTACATTGAAAGTTTGTATGTGTACATTTAATTTTGTTACAGATTTGTACATTTAAAGTTGCAAATCATATTTCAAAACATCAAATACATGAAGATCTACATACACATAATGAGACATGTATACATTTGTAGTATTTATATCATGAATGGTAGCCTTTAGTGGGTTTTTTAGTTTCAATAAACATGATTACATTTGATACCCCTTGATCGGAAGTGTCGTTTTGGATACAAGAAGTGTTGAGTATAGTAGTAGTGAAGGTGCTATCAAAGCAGAGGGTAGTATTTACGATGGGTTGAGTGATAGTAGTCTTGCTTCTTCATTTCTTCTTGCTCCAAGTGTTGGTACGTGCACCATATTTGAGTATCTCTCAAATGAAAAAGCATGTGAAATGTGGAGATGTGGTTGATGTTGTGAATGAATTCTAGATTTTATTTATCAGAAATGATTTTCCTGTGCCATTTGTTCCTTGAATTATAAATCTTAGTGGAGGTAGAAGAGTTTTGTTTGTTGAATGGTGTAGTATGGTATCAAGAGCTTTCTATTGTTTATATCAGACAAAATAAGTGTGGAAGATGGTGGTGTGCATGTATGGTGTTGTTAATTGTGTCTACCTTCTCTCTCTCGATGAATGATGAACTAGTTATCTGTAAATCATGGGGAACATCATGTATGCTCCAATTATTGTGTATGTCAAAATCTTGTTTCCCCAACATGTCAAGACTGTCTAGACCCGTGTTGTTTCCTGGAAAAGTTGTGCGAAGACTTGCCATTCTTGCAATGGTTCGTGTTGAATACTGCATTCGGGCTCAGAGTCAGAACTAACATCTATAACAAGTCCTGTATCTGCGGTAGTGCATAAAACATGCCACATTCTGTAGTTGTGCTTGAACATGTCCCAAGTGTCGTTGATGTCATGTGGGGTTGAGCCAAATTCAAACGTAATATTTCTGAAAGGTTTGTATAAAAGGAGTTCTGACCAACAAAAAGGTCATATGACATTGAATCCTGAAAGCTCTGGAACAAGGTAAATAAATTTGCTTCTTTTTGTACATACTATGATGATGCTAACACGGCTTCAGAACATCAATCTGTTGTTCCACTTTGAGGTAGATCAGCAGGTGAATGGAATCTTTCTCAATTTCTTTGGTTTCAACGGAACAACTGGTGTTTGGTGAATAAAAGCTCTTGAGGAGTCTGGAGGATGGCTAGAAAGGACAATTGTTGAGGACATGGATATTGTTGTGTGTGCCCATCTTAATGGATGGAAATTTATCTTTCTGAATGATGTTAAGGTACTTCTTGAAGACTATTAGCACTAGGGAAAGTCATATTTGTGATGTTCTAATTCAAGCAACATTTTGATAGTCGTACTCTAACATTTTTTGGGAATATTTTCTTCCCTTTGATGTGTCTTTGGTTTTGGTACTACCTTGTAACACAGTGTTGCTTTAGAGATGCCACAAGAAACAAAATTTGTTATGGAATTATGTTCAATTTTTGTGTCCAACAATATTTAGCTCTAAAGTCTTCTTAAATTAAATCTCTTTGATATAGAGAGACCTTCAATGGAACTTCTGGTTTTACTACTAATTTGAAATGTTATATTACTCTAGGTACTTTGTGAAGTTCCAGAGAGTTTTGAAGCCTATACAGAAGCAACAAAATGATGGCATTTTGGGCCTATGCAACTTTTTCGCATGTGCCTTCCAGACATAATTTATTCCAAGGTATATTCAACATTTCTATTATAATGCCACCAAGGCAGAAGTACATGTTATTCTCACTTCTAGCCTATTGTGGCCTTGACATTAAGACTGTATCCTGAGTTGCAAGTCTAGAATTGGGTTTGTCCAAAATTCAACTATCATTTGAGTTCATTTGTTCTCTCCAATAATTGCTACATGTAAACCATATATGTATTATTGATTCAATTGTGTGAATCACAAGGAAATCATTTCTTGGCTATTAGTCTTAAATAAATACAATTTTTTTAGCATCTTACACTTGTTTCTATTTAACCCATGGCACCTCTACCTGTTAGTCTTAATTGAAGACAAACTGAGGGATCCAGGAATTCATGTGAAGATTGACTTTGGATGCTTGATATTCATGAAATATTTTCTGATTGAATTGTCTGCTCTTAGGTGTCTTTCTTTTTGAATTCCTAAAGATGTATTTTATCAAATTCTAACTCAAAATTGCATGTCCAATTACATGTGGAGCTCCAAGCTTTCATGTAAAGCCAACTTTAATTTAGAACAACAATAATATATTATAAAGTTTCCTTGTTATCAAATGCTTATTCTTTTTATTTTTCTAAGAATCACGTACTTTAGATCTTCATGTTTTACTTGTCTTCATTACTTGTACCAAACTTCAGGAGTTCAAGAGCCAAGTGATCAAAATAACATTCTCTTGGCTTCACACAAGTTGCAATATTAGAAACTGGGCTACTAGGCTATTTGTATATGGGACAGGTTGAAGGGGTATTTTTTGACGGTAAAGGTTTAACCAAGAGCTCTCTAAAAGGGCTTCAATTACTATCTTGCAATTTTAGTTTTGAAATGGTTGTTTTGGCTGATGTAAATCATGTTCAGAACAAGACATCATATAAATGTTAATGATATTTTAGAAAGCCTTAATATTTTCATCAAATTGTGATTTTGCTCTACCTCCTCCACATTGTTTAACAAATTCTTACCAAGGAACGTTTTCCCGAGCATTCAACTTTGGATCTCTCACTTTATGTTGAAAACAATATTTTTGTGAAGTTCTTTTATTGAAGGAGTATATATTACCGACTGTTGATCTTTGCAATTGTTTCTATTTCTAACTTAGAAATTGGGAGGCCTTTAATGAAATGGGGGTATATGCCCACCGGTTTTGGTTATCAAGGCTCTTGGTGATTACTTGAGAATTCTTGTGCAATCTCTTGTGTTAAAGATCCATATTTTTTGGAGAGAAGACACAGTCTCACATTCTTGCTCCAAAAGGTAAATATGCTTCGTAATAAAAGTTGGAAAAGCTCTTCGGAGTTCATACCTATTTTTGATGTTGCAAATTTGTAATCCTATGTTCTATTTATCAACATAGAATGCCATTGATTCATATTAAGATTGCAGCTCGTGTGGTTGATTTCTTTTTACTTTTTGGATATTTGTTAGATAAGGTCTCAGATCCATAGTCATTTAAAAGTAACTCTAATGCAATCAGATTTCAGTTGTGCTTAATTGCAAGCTTGTGTATAGTTAATTATCAATGTTTGATCAATTGCTAACTTATATATTTCTTTTTCAACAAACAAACAAGTGGTTTTGACATGGCACCTCCTGGTGCTGCAAACATGATGATGGGGGCAACTTTACCAAGTCTGCACAAAAGGGCTTTTCTTCTTTAGACAACCATATTTTTTGCATATTAGGTTGGCTTAATGCCAGTTACATTTTGGAGATTCTATGATTGTGGATCTGTAGCAAGTAACTTCAGCAAGGGCAAATAATACTTGTACTCTAAGTTTATATTATAAGCTTTAAGTTTAAGTTGTTTTTAATCTTTTGTTTATGTTGTTTGCTAGCTATGCATGGGTTAGTGCTTGTTATGATATTTATGTAGAACTAATCATCTAATTCAAGTGCAGCTTTTGAGAACTGGTTCTTATCCTAATTGATGGTTTGTGCAGAGTATAGAAGAGAAATACTTTATCCAAAATCATTTGACATATGATGTAAAGTTTCACAGGGACATGGAGACTGATATTGCACTTATTGTTGGTTTTGAAGTCACACCTTTCAGGTAGTATGTTCAAAAATTTCTATCCATTGTATTGTTGGTTTTGCATTGCTCTGAAATCATTGAAAATATACACCATAGAACTTAGATCATTTGAGAAACTGTTATTCTAACCACTGAAAATCCTAACCAAAATTACATGAAAAATAGACGAGTATTTAATATTTATAATGCACAGAGGCTAATGGTAACAAATTTTAAATGTATAGATAGAAACTTTAAATGTAATGCTTCATCTATATTCCTACACTTACAAAATCAATCACACCCCTTATGAACATCAATTACAAAAGTAATAACTATCCCTCTAAATCAAATAACATAAACCGTTCGGTGTTCACATTGCATTGTAGAAGTTTTAGAAGTTTTGGAGGGCCCATAAATTGGCTTGTGATAGAGGGTGCCGAAGGGAGTAGTCATCGAATCTACCTAGCCATGAAGTGTATTGGTTTATGAAATTAGAGGGTTGACGTAACATTTGGTACTTGAAATAGTGTCGATTGAGTTCCCATTAAAACTGGAGACACGAGCAGCTTTCAAGGCAAGGACCAGAAGAGGCGGTATAGAAAGCATGTGTAACTAGACCACGGGAACACATGCAAAGTAAGACAAGTGATTTCCCACTTCAACCTGAGTAAGCCCCTTTATTGCTCTTTGAAACAATTAGTTAATTTTCAACAATTTTTATTATTTTAGATTTGTCAATTAATTAATTTTTTAAAATACTAATTATTTTTATAACATGTACATAAATTTGTCAAATTCATCAAAAATATAAATATTTTAGTAAAAAAAATGTGTTCTTCCCTCACCATTCATATGTTTCCCAAATACAATAACTTGTTGACTATCAAATTTGAAGTTTGATAAGAAAAAAACTCTAATCATCACATTAGACAGGCCTAATGTTGACTGTCAAATTTGGAAATTGATAAAAAAGAGCTCAATATAAATCTTAAATCAAATCTCTATCATCAACTATCATAATCAATATATTTTTCTCTTTGGTCCAGGTAAGCTACAAATTCAATACTTAATAGGAGTGGAAGTTGATAAATCAAAAGATATGTATTAGAGTCAATACTTATTTCTCTGTCAATTTGGAAATGGTTGTGTGGGAAGTCGTTGGATAAGATGGCGTGACTTACCGAAAGAAGAACATGCACTTGCATCCTCCAGGGTAACAACTGTTGTCCAAGCAAACATGAAGGAAATTACGATTGCCAGAAGTAAAACACAATACAATATGGTTTTGTACGAGAGATTGCGACCTGCAACCTTAATCTTCATCAAGTCCAGAAGACCAGTAGAAATTGATATGGCGACTCTTCTCATACCAGGGGATATGTAAACCTGCATTTTTTGTAGGTCTGTTCTACACGGAAATGTTAAAACTAAGGATTGGGTTTCAATATTCACAGACTGACATCCTTCTCAATTGAATCCCTCAAATACCCAAAAATGTTTTCCATCTGAATTTCTCTAAAAATCAGTTCTTTTTCACCATGGACTTAATCAAATACCATTGACTTCTCAAATAGATTCTCAACAGACCCAAATTTGCCAACTGGGTCCTTTTGAAAGCCAATATTTTTCATGTGGGTGTAAGAATGTCAGAAACCCATTTTTTTAACGTGGGCTTAATTTAAAATAGAGAAGCTTTCAATCACCGCCAACTGATCCAAGTCACTATCAAACCGGGTCTATTAGCCATCCAATATATGCAAATTGTCTCCGTTTAAAGGCAAAGCAATGCAAAAATGACTATCAAAGGGAAAACAAATTCAAAAGGCCGTCAAAACGGAAGTCAAAATTAACCACCTTGGAAAAACGTCCGAGAGGCCGTCAAATTTAACATTGCTGCAGAAACGTCCGAAAGTCCTTTACCATAGGAGCCGCATGTCTTTCCAGGGGTGTGTGTCGTGGTCTGCGGTGTTTTGCATCTGTTGCAGGTGGCACCATCTCTGTCATTTTCTGCCACGGGTATTCCTTTGTTGGTTTTTTTGGTTTGTTTGTTGCTGTAACCAATGTTTTTTTGTTTTTGGTCCCTGTTGATTTACTTCTGCCAACACTACCTCCTGTTGATTTGTTTCTTCTAGCCCTACTTGGAGTCTTCGTGCACACCATCCCCAAGAAGTACAATATTATTCTTCATCTCTATCTTCTTACCCCCTAAAGTGATTTGTTGTTTTTCCCTCTTTATGTTGTTTGTTTAATGTTCTAGGAAAGTCGTTCTTATGACTGCGTTTTTCATGTTTTAGCCATTTAGCCCAATATTTTGAAACATTAGTTTGGAACATTTTTTCATGGCATTGAAAGTTAGAAAAGAACTAGTTTTAGACTTTCTAGGTCTTGGGTGCATTTGCGATTCAGTTTGAGAAATGGGATTGTTGAACAGGGATTATGCACATTGCAGACATACCTGAAGATGGCTTTTCAAATGGTAGTTTTTTTTTTGGCTTGCCATCTATACTAAGCTTGGGATCAACTAATTTTGTGGGAATTATCCAGATTTAGGCTATTAATGGATGGATTGCCAGGTGTTTGACAAAATGTCGAAACAGTCCCCCTGTCACTTACAGCATGCACTACCATTTTTAATGTTTTCACTTGATCCCTCGACACAGTCCTCAACTGCAAATTAATTTCAACTTGTTTAGCTAATAACTAGCCAGCCTCTTTCTATTTTGGGCCATACAATTATAAGATCTGGAAAAGTTACCACTTGTCGAGAGGCCATTTTTTTAGTTGTTTGGTGTTTTTGATCATTTGTATCACTTCCAACTAGCGATTGTTTCTCCAGAAAATACATCTTGATACCTCTACGACATTTTAACTCAGTTGCCAATTAATTTTATCAACAATTTACCCACGGAACTGTAACAATGTCCCTCGGGCTAAAAACCCTAACGCAAATATTGGTTTTAATGTATATATTACAATTAATACATAAAGTATATAAGGCTAATGTGCAATCTATGATTAAAATGTTATAGGATATAGGATATTGTAAAATAGTTGAAGAAATTTCAGAATTGTTTGACAATGGGTGCCAGTAAGCTTGGAGGTGAGAAGAAGATTGCAGAACAAGAGAGTAATGGAGGTTTGGGTGTGCCCTCCATTTAATGTCCATTGACATGAAGTTGCCTCCCTTGGAAATGGAAGCCCAAGTCAGGTTTGTAAAAACACTGTTATGTTTGTGCTTGAAGTGCACTATCTATCAAGGCAACATAAAAAACAATATTGTTTACCATGCTTGCAGAGATGTGTGTAGAACTCTAATCAAGAGATGCAGTTGTTTACCTGATACCCACTTCAAGTTGGAGACTGTCTCGTGGAATTACAAATCTTTGTAAATACAACTTTTGCTAACTAAAGTCTGGTCGGCAATTCAACCGTGTAGCTCGGTTTTTAATTTTGTGTTTTTTTGCTTAGGGTACTATATGGCTTATAAGCCACATTTTAGAGCATTATTGCCACCACATTATCATGGAATGCTATGGGTCTTGAAATCTTTATAAATACCCATGTTTTTAAAGATTGATACAAGCTACTAGCTTTATGCTTATTGTTGATTTGGTTAAGTTGTGTGCAGTGTGCTGCCAATGAAATGCATTGAAGCTTCCTACATCCTTGAAAATATCTATTTGCTATACATTTATGTCATTGAATATGATGTCAAACACGCTGCCCAGGAGCATTAATGCTTGGATCAATCTCTGCAAAGTGAAACCAAAGCATGTAATCCAACCTGGTATCCACTGGTAAACGGTATTCCAATTGACCTTTAGAAGTCAATGTAAGAGCAGTTTGATACAAATGAGGTGGGAAATAGTCATGAGCTTGATCAGTGCTTTTTATTAGATTCTGGGTTGACAAAACATGTGTTCTTTCAAGGCTATTTACAAAATTAATGTCAGATTTCCAGGCATGACCAAAACGATCCGTATCATTACTAAAGCCTGCACCAAATGAGTTGGAGCCGCAACAATACTATACAAGAATACTCTAGCTTGACCGTCTAAAACAAGTCCTAGTGCACCTCCACGAAAAACTCAATTTCAAAGCTTTGATCTTAGTTTCCACCTCTACTAAACCAATCTCAATATGGCTCTATTTCCACCGTTTATTATTTTGGCTATCAATAATAGCTACAGAGGTTTCCTATCTACAACGCTACAATAGTTAGTTCAACTTAACCAGCATCTCCACTCAATTGCAGCATCTGTCCATATTTTTGTGGGTTGAAAGTTGAAACCTGTATTCTCACTTTTGTTTTCAAATCAGTATGATCAAAAGCTTCCCTTTCCACCTCTTTCCTCTTCACATCTCTACTCTTTCTTTTGTAATCAACAGAATACATCTGCTCCACTCTTCTATCTCCCTCAACACCTTCAAGCACACATAATGCCTCTCTCTTCATGCAATGGGTTGGGACTGATCCATCCTTCTTCTTCTCCATACTTACATCAATCATCTCAGAGATAATAACCTCCTCTGCTACGTAATGAACCTGATCAAACCCATACTTCTCCTCATGATTGTTCATAGCTTCCATTGTTGTCTGCAATATTTTTCCATGTTCTCTTCTTCTCCTTTCCATATGGATAGAGTAAAAAAATTTAATTCTTTGGCTATAGCATCATCATTTTCTTCTCCTACCTCTATCCTCAAAATGTCATCAAGAGTATCATACTCTATTTTTTATTTCAACCTCTCTCTCTATTATTGGAAAATTCAACAAACTCATTCTCCTTTCTTTCTTCACAACTCATTGTTCTTAATCTCAGTCTCCTTATTTCCCTCATTTCTTCTTTTCTCTTTCTCCTCACCTTCTCCTCTGTATAACAAATACATTTCTTCACTACATCTCTCCATATCATCTTGTCTCTCTTTCTTCTTGGCTGGCTTCTTCTCCTCAAATGTCACCTTGATTTCTCCTCTCCCTTCTTCAAGGAATTCTTGGCCTCAATATCTTTCAGCAATTTGCTACTTGCTGGAAGTCTCCCAAACCATCACTTCAGTAAATTTCAAGCAAAACATGACCTTGACCATTTTCATCTAATTAGTGTAGGCACGTTCAATTTATTTGGATTCTATAGTAGTGTTCTTTATGGAATTGCTACAAAAAAATTAAATACCAGGTGGCTTCCCACAAGTTAAGTGACAACAAACTTTAACTTACAGTGTAATCTTAGCTACCTGCGTAAAATATTAAAACTAAAAGGTAAGAAAAGTGTACTGCAATATAGTCAGTAAATAGTTTAGTAGGAAAGACATTGATATGAAATACACAACCTAGCACCACCTCAATTACTTCTGTTTTCTGGAATTTTTCATAGATTCCATAAGGTCTGACACTGCAACCAAGTACCTGTTCCATTTTTTATGCAGCAGGTGGCCTCGTGGAATATCTGGGAAATGCAATAAAGTAGAATCCTTCCCAGAGATTTCGAGCAGCTCCTGAAAAGGGAAGGGCTTGAATGTTTGCACTGACCACTTAAGAGATTTTTGGTCTACATTTTCCCACGATGGTAAGACTTTAAGGTTTTCGTGCTGTTGATACATTTTGTGTACGGTTATCAGATGGTGATATAAGGATTGTTAGGTGGAAATTGGAATTCCATAATTTACCTCCAAAGAATTGGTGATAATTTCGAAGGCAAACTCTTAGAAATAAAAAAAGTCTCATTGTAAAACAAATCAGAAATGATCGTAATTTCTTTTGGAAATAAAGCATGCCATACCTGAAGTGCATCTTCATAAGATTGGTGTTTAGTCACCTTCCAGAAGGTGGAAAGATTGGAAATGACTGGTTGAGACCCCCCTTTCATTGGATTCCTAACTCCTTGACAGAGTCCTTAGGTAGATTTCCAAGTCTTCAATGCACTCCAAAGTGCTTGGCAAGAATCTTCTCCAAGTGTCATTAGCTATTGAAATTGTGTCTACTTCGCCAAGTGTTGTTTATTGCTCCCGAAATGCTATCTAACCCCCTCCAAACCACTATTGAAACTCCTACATATTTTTGGCAATACAAAATTTCCTTCAACGCCGAGGTGTTTCGCATCGACACCCCATCTATATCTTCTCGGTGTAGGTTGTGTTTTTCAAAAGGGTATGTAACATATTGGGATGAGAGTAGAAGGTGGTGGGTACTTGTTACGTTTTTGACATCGGTAATTTGTTGGGTCTCACGCATGAAGTATGGTGTATTACTCGAAGTGGGTCTGATTTGATTAGCGAGAATTAAGCTGGGCAACATTGACTGCTACCGACACAAATGGTCAAGAGGTTGTAATGATGTGGTCAATAATGTAGCAGTTGATGTAGGAGATGCGTTGCCTGTGGATGTAAATGATAGATGTTTGAGGTATTTTAATGTACGACAAAGTAAGAATTGAAAATGTTAATGTCGAAAGAGTCGAAGCATCGAGGAAACTTTTTTTAATAAATCAAATAAAGAGATCGATGCATTAAATTTTACATTCATTCTTTCCGTTGATGGTAATAGCATTGGAAAATTATCAAGATGGAATGTTTTTGGTTGTCTTAGCAAATGGATGGAAGTTTACGGATATGCGATTGGATCTATGACCAGTGACGGTCCGAACAAATGGAAATCCAAGCAACTTATCAAGTTCGAGTAAAGGTTTACGGATGGACATTGGATTCATCATGATGGAAATCATTAGTACAAGTACTATTTGAAAAATGTCTAGGACCATCCCTAGGTGAGTTTTGCTAGGTAGTTTCATCATTATCGAGTGAAACTCACCACACAATTTCATCAAGATTTGGCAAAACTTGCCGAGTTTTCCCTGTCAACTCGCCTAGAATGTATACAATCCCCAATCAAAATAAAAACTAAATTTTACACACGCACCTGCAATTTTTTGATTTTTCCTTTGCAAATAAAACGAATACATTATACAGTTAGGTGAATGTGATTGAATCATTGATTGGAGTCATGGTTTTTAGCAACTCAGTGATTTTAGAAGCAAAGTGTGATTGTTTGGAGCTAGGAATTTGAGTTTTGAAACAATCATAAGCATATAACAATAAACAAACTTGTAACTTGGCATTCTCTACACTCATTTCTATCATCCAATTGCCATTGCCAAATATCTTTATCTGAATTCAGGTGGGAAAATGTTGAACATGGAACACCGCTATCATTTATCTACCATGGACGTTGCTCAATCAATAGATTCATGGGTGTCTGTATTTGAGGAATTTGTAATTTGGTCTTTCTCCATCAAATTAAGTGTGAGCCAATCAAAGGGGTGGTTTCTATTGTTTTCAAGGATTTTAGTGGGCCTTCGGATTTATTGTTGACTGCCCTCTTATTTAATGTTGATTGATCCATGCCCATGTGAAGATATTTACTATTCACACTCGAAATCCATTAATTGACTTATCTTCTATATAATCATTGCCAATTTCCATCTTAATCCTGCTTCAATCCTCATCCTAGGCCCAATCTCGAATGCATTCGAAAGCTCTGGTTTCCATACGAGTCCTTTCCTTATCTCTCTCTTCCTATCTCAACACAATACCACTCTATTTTAAACTATAATCTTCTTGAGATCTACATTTTTAACGACATTATATCTTCAAAAGGGATCCAAACACATCTTGACAAGAATCAACCCAACCATTGTATGTAGTATAGATGCAGGAGGATTTCAATTCATCATTTACATTTAAGTAATCTTGAATACAAACAATTCATTAAAAGAATGCCGAGCTAGAAATGAATTTCCAACTACGCAATACTTCAAGACATGCTCAAAAGTAAACCATTAGTTTTACTTGACATAGAACCATCTCTAAATTTCACTAGACACAAGAGGGAGAGGAGGAAAGCATAATCCCTTCTCTCAAGTCTCACCCTTAAATTTAGAGCAACAAGTTGATAGCTCAGTCACAAGGTTTGAGTTTGAGTTCATGGTCGATGAGGAAGAAGTTCATTTCAAGTTCGCCAGTGGATAAAGTTCAGGAAAAAATGTCTTAAAGCTTGAACAAAAGATTTTTTAATCATTTAAAATTTCTGAGAAAAAAACAAGAAAATGTGCAAGGGATAGATTGGCAGAGCTTTCCATCTTCTACTTTCACTTAGTATCCACATATATACACACATTTATGAATATATTTCAAAATTACAGAATTTACTATGACCCTTACAATACGTATCAAAGCTTATTGTTAATATACTACATTCTTTTCTTATGAAATATTTTCTATTCTCATTACGTTTACGTTTATTTGGTTGTATTCTGATTGAAATTTTCGCAGTTGTATAAGTTACTTATCTTTTACACACTTTTGGCAGTGTCAACATAAAAGCGGTAGGCCCTGTCAAAAATGGCAAATACCACTCTAGGAAAAGCACTTGGCGCACCAACAACTATTAACAAACTACATCCATATCATATGGCATGGATATTGGAAGGAAGAGTCATTCGCAAAGGAACAATACATGACTACAACAATGCAAAAGGAGAAGGCCAAATTCTCAATTTCAATGTGATTGACACTCTTGGTGACGACATAAATATTACATGTTTTGGCAAAGCTATGCCTTTTTACCATGCAAAATATAGAAGGCACAATTTACAGAATTTCAAAGGGGACTCTCAAATATGTTAAGGTAGGCTATAGGGATTCTAACAGCCCATGGGAAATCATGTTAGGAATGGATTCTATTTTAGAGATCTGTACAGAACCTACTACATGCATACCAACAACTGCTTTCCACTTCACACCAATTAGTGCAATCCAACAAATGCCTCTCGGAACCACCGTGGATGTTATAGGCGCAGTAACTTTTTGGTTTGAAATTTCTAAGAGCACCCGAAAAGATGGAAGTAGCACACAACGTTCTACAATTACTATAAAGGATCACACCGGATATTGCATAACGATTACTCTATGGGGAGTACTTTGTGATGAGGCAAACAAAATTTTACAACCACAACATGGTCAACCTACAGCCGAAATGCCAATACTAGTTGTTAGAAAAGCTAAAACTCGCAGAGTTTAGAGGTAGAACACTAACATCAGCTCCTTCTACCCAGCTGTTTGTAACACCAGCAGAGATCAGAGACAATCACTACAAATTTGGTTAACCACAACAGAAGCATCTACTAGCACAACTCCACTCACTACACAAGCACCTGTGGAGAAGAAAATTGCTTGATATTCATGCTTGTACCAGCCCCAACGCTAACGAACAGATCGTTACCGTTGCAACTATTATACATCTCAACATGGAAAACTATTGTTACCCTGCTTGTTCACGCGTTGTTAATAATAAACAATGCCGAAAAAACTAATTACAGGCCCAGGACTCAACATGGCACTGCAGTAAATGCAACTTGTCCACAACTACATGTGATTATAGATATGCACTTCACATGATGGTAGAAGACCGAACTGGGACCATATGGGTAACGGATTTCGATGATGTAGCAATAACCTGCTTGGTGTACCTGCTAATGCTCTTAAAGAACAAACAAGGACTACAGATGACTTGTGGAACATTATTAAATAGGTGTTGTTTCATACGTACAGGTTCATTTTCTTTGTGACTCCATCTACCTACAAGGGCAAGGAACAACTCTCCTGTACAGTACACAACATGACTCCTGCCGAACAAGACGTAGACCACGCAGAGCTGGTAGCAGCATTTTTAGATGGCACAGAATGAAAAAGCAACAACTGTAAATATTTTGTATATATACGTCTGCTAAAAAGCACTACACTTGATTGTAATATGATGTCCATATATATGAAGACAAGTATTTTGTGTACAATCTGGGTCATTTTATATACATGTAATTGTTACTTCAAAATTGATTTACGCATTCTCTTGTTGTTAAAGGGGGAAAAAAATGAAATATTGTTAGAAAATTCAAGCATTTGAACAAATAAAATATCTTACAAAACACATTTAAGGAAAAAAAACTACAAAACCTATTTAAGCTAACTATAGACTTATAGATAACTGCAACAAAAAATAAATAAGATACTATAATGGAAGGAATTTTACGGGAAGAATTTTCTTGAATCTAAAACATCCCTAAATCCTAATAATTCCTCCACTCCATAGTTCTTAACCCGCTACCCCGAAACCCTAGGCATTTAAAAGCTTTGAAGACTATTAAATGAAGGAAAATCTTATGAGTCTTTAGTTAGCATCGATGGAATAAAGTGAGCAAAGCCTCATCTACTACTTAATCATAGGGATAAGTTTACTCAATTATTTTCTACCATTTTATTACTTTTAAAAATCTAGATTCCATTAAAAAGAGATTATAATTTAGTTTATGACCACACTCCTTTTGCAAGTTTAAGGTATTTACGTTTAAAAACTAGGGTTCAAACGTTTTAATTTTATAGTAAAAGTAAACCTCTATTTCCTTTGGCCCATCTCTCCTAACCTACCCCCAATACCTGATTCTAAAACATTAATAAATTAAACCCTTTCACCCCCTCATGTCTACCGATATTGAGTTTAATTTTATTAATTTTAATTACCTCAATATGAACCCACGTGCTAGGATGTTGCCTATTTTGGCATAATGAACCCCTGTTTTATATACATGTAATTAGCTACTTCAAAATTGATTTATGCATTCTCTTGTTGTTAAAGGGAAAAAAACCGAAATATTCTTAGAAAATTCAAGCATTTGAGAAAATAAAATATCTTACAAAACACATTTAAGGGAAAAAAAGTAACTATAAAACCTATTTAAGCTAACTATAGACTTATAGATAACTGCAACAAAAATAAATAAGATACTATAATGGAAGGAATTTTATGGGAAGAATTTTCTTGAATCTAAAACATCCCTAAATCCTAATAATTCCTCCACACTACAGTTCTTAACCCGCTACCCCGAAACCCTAGGCATTTAAAAGCTTGAAAGACCACGAATTAAGGGAATTTTGAATTTTTAATTTAGTAGCAAAACGATGGAAAAATGACATGTATGAGCAAAGCCTCATCTACTACTTAATCATAGGGATAAGTTTTACAAATTGTTTCTCTTTCCCATTTTGGATTTTTAAAAATAAGCTCCATCCAAATAAACTTGTACAGTTATTATTATTTGAAGTACAATTACAACAAATGTAAAATGCCTTACTAGAATCTAACGTCCATGTTTTGCTATTGTAGGTATTGCCTTAGCACACCAAAAAATGGACAATGCTCAGCGCCACCTGCATTACAACCAAAACAAACAAGCTATAAATGCAAAACCGCCAAACGTACGCAGTTCACAAAGACACCCTCAACACACCCATGCAACAAGCAACAACCAAACTTTATTCCCTTACCCCAAGTTGCCCCTTTACACGAAAGCCCCACTTTGTCCCCTTTCAACACCATTCAACACACATTCCGAGCCCGCTTAGAATCTCTCCTTCCTGGTGAAGCTTGTTCAATTTGCAAGGAACGCTACCCAGGAATGCAATCAAGACTCACCCCAAACGGAATTAGTTTCCGTAGGTGCTCTTACGAAAAAAAGGACATCACTTTTCTTCATGGAATAATATGGACCCCGGCCCTCAACCCATAGAGCTATCAATTTTAACCCAAGTAGAGGAAATGTTGATAGCTAGAGTAGCCCCGCTATTACAAGTCACCCATGCCCGTGGAGGCCAATACATGTACATCGGCCACACCATTAGTTTCCCCAAGACATTACATCCATACTACGATTCTTTCCCCATGCCACCCGAAACCCTAGACATTTTAATCCTTAAAAGATTAGGCTTGGAAGGAAAACCTTATGAGTGTTTTGTTAGCAGAGCCCATATCCAAAATGCACTTTCCTACAAAATCCAACATGACCCATACTACAACGACGTCATCATAGATGAAGCCGCCACCCTTTCAAGTTTACCAATACCTACAACTAACATCTTTAACAACCTACCCCATATACTTGAGCAACCCAATTCACCAAACCCCCCAACACCTGACACAAATGACACCGAACCCTCTCAACTGACGCAACCCATGTAACATCATTTGTTGCAAGCCTCCCCCCACTGATACAGAGGTTTCCCAAATTAGGGCCTATGCCCTACCAACATCAAACCCATACCCACCATCAATTGAATGGCCCCAAATCAGTTCAAACCCCATCAACGAATACACAACTGAGGGGTTATTCTCAATGGCCTTCCCAACTCTATTCCCATCGGGCTCAGCTATGTTTCGCAAGCCCACAACTCAGAAATCGAAATGCATGAATATGCTCTTCATCTGCTACGTTACCATGACAACCGATTTGGAAGCCATCCTCATTTCCAATATTTTCTACTCAATCTTATGATGTGCCATAGAAGTCAAGCCACTTCCACTATTTTTACAAAACAACAAATTGAAGACAACACGCCCACAACAATAGAACACCTCCGCACATTGTTAGAAACCTTGCCGGATGAACAAATAGCCAACCGCCTCATGTGGTTTGCCTCCCACCTAAGAGGCACCCATTCTTTTTGGACACAATGCAAGAATGAACTTAACGACATGATTTCCTAGCTAGGAACACCAACCTTATTTTTTACCCTAAGCGCTGCTGATACTAAATGGCCAGACTTGCACCACCTCATGCCAGGACCTTGCCCCCACCCCTTCTGCTGCCCAAAAATGGAGAAACCATAACATCATTACATATCCACACTTGACAACAACATATATGGCTGCGAGGTTTGCAATATTCCGTGAAGAAATCTTAGAAAAACATCTACACACAAAAGACTTACTGGTACAGGTAACGTAATGTACCCTTTAAAGCTTAGGTTACAACTATTGTGGACTCTTTTTCCCATGTTTCATACTAACACTTACTATACCAGTTCGAATGGCAACACAGAGGCTCCACACATATTCATGGTTTTATATGGCTCACTGACAGTCCAAATATGGACACCCTAGACTGGGTGAACCCCAGTGCCATACAAGTTACAAAATCATTCTTCGACAACTAGGTCACAGCTTGGAACCCACTTCAAAGCTTTCAAGCTGCTTCTCACATGCCCCATGCAACAATAGATGATCCATGTTTGCTACATTCATCAAAATACTACTTGCACCTACCGATAATGACTACATAGCTTTAGTCAACCGGGTTCAACGCCACACCAAATGTACTACAACTACGTGCTTACGAAGGAAAGGCAACCAATTACAATGTAGGTACAAATGCCCATGGCCAATACAAGCTGAGTCGACATTATGCCTAGACACACAAGGACATGTAGTTTATACTCTAGCTCGTAACGATGATAGGTTAAATATTCACAACAAAGATATGCTAACTTCACCGATGCCAACATTGACTGCCAACCCATGGTTTCACGTCATGCCGTTCTAAAATACATAGCAAAATATGCATCCAAAGCTGAGCACAAGTCGAAACATACCACCATATGCTTGTCAGAATCTCAGCAAGCATAAACCTAAAAAAATGTCAACACAACATACAGTAAGCTCCTTTCAGAAACAATTGCTGACCGGGATATAAAGCACAAGAAACATGTCACATGATGTTGAAATTATTCACACTTACCATGTGTAACCGAGTGTTTGTGACACTATCCATGGGGAAAACCATCTATAGGAAAATTTCAAAGTCCAATTCCTACAGAAATTGTACAACACCATTTATAGATGCCTACATAGCATGACCTCTTGCCCTAGACAACTACTTGTTTAATAGAAGCCACTCGGTCATGGGCCTATGACAAGCGTAGGAAAGCACATGCATGGAAAGAATGCCAA
This sequence comes from Taxus wallichiana var. yunnanensis, assembly GCA_018340775.1. Taxonomy (NCBI): domain Eukaryota; kingdom Viridiplantae; phylum Streptophyta; class Pinopsida; order Cupressales; family Taxaceae; genus Taxus; species Taxus wallichiana. The sequence continues at coordinate 800,964,007 of CM031242.1, forward strand.
AAACATGCTATTGTTAGAGTGTTTCCCTGAATAATCACCATACCTATTGTTAGCTCACCTTCATACAACACTTTTTGCTTCACGGAACTCCTCTTGTACAAACCTTTTCGATGTATTCCATCCGACATTGGCACATCCCCAGAAACACTCCAGCTTTAATGGGTTGCATTCTCTCTAACCTACTAGGCATGGCACGTACATCGGGTAACGCCCCACCAAATAGTAAGTAGCCCAACCACTAGCTCTGAGAGCGATTGCGATGTGCCTACCACAACTCAGATGGACGAATGGGAGGTGTTTTCAAGCTTACATCCTACAGGGGTTGTCGACATCAGTGACCTAGGCATACTTGGGAAGCATGATTTTGATCTTTCGCACATATTGGCCACAAGCTACTATTGCTAAACCACTTACATGAAACAGGGGAGATTTCATAGACATTGCTCACTCAACCACTAAAATAGTTGCACCATTCTTCCTACCTACTATAAATAGTTGTACCCTATCGCCAGAACAACAAGATGCATTACAGAGAATCTTAACCCATGCAAATGCACAACCATAGATTTCCTGTTATACATGATAATATAAGGAACAACTAGCACTGGTAAATCACATTTGATCTGGGAAATTTCAAGGGCGCTCCACTCATGCAACAACCTCCATTCCAGCCACTTACTCCTCCTAGCTCCAACAGACTAGCAACATTCAACATTTCTGGCACAACAATACACACTGGGCTACACATACCTATAGCTGAAGTTACTCCTCTTCGAGGCCAAACCCTCACTACATTCCAACAAACTATGGTAGATGTGGAATACATACTAATCGATGAAATGAGTTTTATCGGCCCAAAACTACTATCCAACATAAATAGCCACCTACAGAAGCATTTCCCACCTGTAGATGCAAAGTTTTCGGAGGGCGTTCTATTATTCTGGTTGGAGACCTTGCCCAGTTACCTCCAATTAAAGATACTCCCTTGTACATTCCAGGTACCTACGGGCATATCTTATGGTCACTTTTTAGGAATACAATCACACTTATAGTTAACTTCCACCAACAAGGAGCCACCCCTGCAAACCACAACTTTCGAATCTACTACTAAATGTAAGAAACACCCTTGCTACAGAGCAGGATCGACATCTACTAATGTCGCGGACTCCTACAAATATCAGCCCTACAGAACAAGAAACATTCCAAACCGCAACACACCTTTATGCTACAAACACATTAGTTACCGTGCATAACAAATACAAAATGTGGGCCCTCAACACGCCAATTGCTATAGCTATAGCTGAACAGTCACGACAAAGTGATGCAGGGCAAAGCAGTAGCACACAATTAGAGGCTAACCTACTGCTCTGTGAAGGTGAACAAGCAATGTTGACAACAAATGTGGGTGCAAAGTGGCCTTGTAAATGGTGCACAAGGACAAGTTGTTACTATGTTATACGAGCAAGCAACCACGCCCCCAGCTTGCCTTTATATGTCGTAGTCGACTTCCCAAGCTACAAAGGCCCAACCTGGGACCCAGTGCATCCTACGTACATACCAGTCCCGCCTATTACAAGAAGCAACACGACAACAATTGCCCTTAAAAATGGCATGGGCCCTAACTATTCATAAAGCCCAAGGACTGACGCTTGATAAAGCTAGCATCGACATTGGCCGTAGAGAACGACAAGGCCTAACCTTCACAGCCTTATCCCGAGTACGAGCCCTTACCGACCTCCGCATTTTCCCAACATTCTCATACACCCATTACAAGCGCCTGCAGGAAGAAAAACATGCTGCACTCCGCTTAAAAGTAGAAGCATACTTACAACACATCCTACCTCTGGTTCCAACATAAGCACATATCCACCATGGATTTCACCTGTTGTGTCGTTGGTACAATACTCCATCTAACCTTAACTTGTTTTTTTAAATTGACTACAACTATGCTCCACACATCAAATTACTATATTTTTTACGCTTACCTAAAAAAAATGCCTCATACTATGATAAGCACTACAAATTTTGCTAACTAACACTCAAATTTCACTTGTAGGGCACTTTCAAATGGAAGACAACTTTTACACACTAGCTGCCCGCACAAACATTGATGCCAATCTTTTGGAATCCCTGCTATGCGCATATGTGGACTCTCAGTACCAAATGGCTGCAACGGTGGATGAAGCTACCATTACAAAGATGTACTCCACACAAAATAAAATTGAAGAGGCACAACAAATGCTGCAACAAACAATTGTAGCTGCCCAAAATGCACAAAAGAAAATGAAAGCAAAAGGTTATAACGACATGTTTCAAAAATTGATAAATAAGGCATTCACTTCTTACCTTCTAAAAGGGCCCTAGAAAAACAACCTACAGAAAACTAGTACCCCATAAAAAAAATCATTCCGTCTTGTACATATTATACTTATGTTTAATCCTCAAACCCTATACATATCTACTCTTTTCAGTACCAGCACAAGTAAAGGTGTCTGGTTTTTTGGCTTGTATTTATGTTATATAATGATTGATTGAATGTGGTTTATAAATAAAGTGTTGTTTCAAATTAAATGTCGTGTTATAATGTGCCTAATGATTGCTTACACGTTTTATAATTCAAGTTAATCTTTAAATTAAACTGAGCACTCTATAACACACCCAAACCATGCAGAATACTCTAAACTTTATTGTAAAAAAACTAATTAAAGTCATGGAGAAAATCTGATTTTTAGGGACCAAATAGGGACTGAAATACAACTCAAAAATCTGCAAATAATATGGCTGGAAAATGGTACTTTTGTTTGTCCAAAAATATAGAAATTGATTGGAAAAGATTCATAAAAAACCTGATATTATACAAAGTTTCCACAAAAACCTACAAAAACACACCCAAGGTATGGGTCGCTCTATAGAAGAGTCAAAAATACAGCTGCCATTATGTGATTATCCTTTGATATAATGCTTATATTCTAGCCAAACAGATAACAGTCCTCATAAAATAACAAATGGATGAATACCCTTAGAAGATAATATGACCATAGGGATACTATTATTAGACATTGGGATTTACTAAGAAACGTCTCAAAGAAAAGACAACCATTTTCTTACACTAAATTTCCAGGAGCTCTACATACTTTCAGTCGATTCTATTTCTTTTATTATTATGTTGTTTGGTGTGTTGTATTAAAAGTGATATTATAAAAGATTAAATTTGTTACTCTCTATGCTTCTTTAATTCTTTAAAGATGGTTTCTACCATTTCAGTTGGCTAGGGAAAACCCTCTTAGCTTAGCTAATTCTTTATACCATTTCGATTGGGTAGGTGAGGCTAGGCTATTGGGCTTAAGGTATGTTGCTATGCTTCAACTCGGAGAAAAACCAATGTGGGATTTCAACCCAATCATCTTACTATATGAACAAAAGCCCAATCCAAACTCATTTAGTTTTTGCATTAACTTGTAAACAACATCTTGATTACATCGCATTTTGACCTTGTATCAAAATACCTTTCTAACATACTGTGTACCCTCCCCCTTTTACAGTACTTTAAACATGACAACCACATTCGACACCGTAGCAAAGACGAATTACAACAAATTGTACTCGCATACAACAGTTGCTATCTGAATGTGTCGAACAACAATGCATGGAAGCCACAACTGTAGATGACACCACAATCTCTGCAATGCTACATACCCAACAAGAACTACAACAAGCACAGATTGCACTTTGCAACAATCATCCATAGCCAGCGAAGACACCATCCACATTCTAAGAGAAAAATTTTACATACAGTTCTATAAATCCACCCCCTCCCCATAACAACAAAAAAACACCCCAAAAAAAAAAAAACTTAAACACCCCTACTGTACATACCCCAAACTATGTGGTTTCTTGTTTACTGTGTAACTTATGTTTTTGGATTAATGTTAGTTTTTGATAACATACGATTTTCCATATACTGCTCCATTTTAATTTATGAGTAAAGTCGTGCAGACTATTTATATTGAATTTAGTGTTTCATAGATTATGTTGTGTAAAATTCCTTTCTCATATCCTCATGATTTTAAACATACTTGTGAAATTTGACTTCTATTGGAAGTGATTTTAAATTTTTTGTTGAAACCAGCTGTGATAGCCAAATACAATGGTTTCATAGACGTATCATATGTTTTGGTGGAAGTGTTTAAATTTTTTAATAAATTGCTATGTTGGGCTGAGTTTTTAAAAAAACAACAATTTTTTTTATATCCAAAATGCCAATTATTTCGTTATATCCATTATTTACCTATAGATTATCTTTCTGTGCTTATCCTATTTTAGTAATGGACGGTTTGTCTCCATGATTGAGGTCCACTTTGTAAGACACTCTGTACAAAATTTACTACCGTACAGTCATGTATATAATGAGTTGTTTATTGTTTGCAGGTTTTTGGCGATTGGGATTGTGCCTTAAGCGTAACGAAGCCCTACACATTATAAACATGTTTCAAATAACTTAGCAAACCACATAAAGAAGGAAATGTAAAATATTAAGTATATTAGTATATTGTCCACACGATATATTTTAGATTTGTTTGTATTTGTGTATCATATGTATGGCAGCCACATAAATAAGGAAATGTAGAATCTTAAGTATATTATATTTGTCTCCAACCTGTAGATATGTTTTGCTGAGTTATTTTTTGTGGAGCCGGAACTAATCTGCTTCTTCCTGGCTTCTACCTATCCCTCACGCACGTTCGCTTGGAGATTTTATTTACATTCAGTCAAAATTGAACTAAGTTTCTCCACTCAACCAACTTGGGTAAACTAAATGGACATATTGTGCGCTGGCGTTGGATTTTATTTACATTCTTCTGCTAGCTATATTCCATAGAACATGATACGGTTTTTTTGTTGTTTTCCTCTCTTTTTTGGTTTCTCTATTTGGATTACAGTGCACGGGAAGAACAGCCATTCGATTATGGGCAATGTTATTTTGCCTTGCAAACTTAAGGCAGCTAGGTACAGAAACACCTACAATCTATTTCAGTCATCTATTTGCATAGCTCACATACACATTGCCTACCAAATTTGGGTAGGGTAACTGTTCTTTTTTTAGAAATAAACTCATGAAATACACTGTGACAGTGGTTTTCAACACCTGACTCTCTTTCTTCCTCAATCATTTCAAATTTCTAAGTGAGGCTTTCAAATAATCTTTACATTTATCAATTCATTGATTTTATCTATGGTGCCATTTACAACAGTTAGCTTCTACATGACTTTGTGCAGCATGAAGCATTCCGAACACAACTGAATCGATTCAATTGGTTTCTTTTTTCCAACTGTTTCCCACCCAATTAGTTGTTGCTGTCATGCACTATGTTTATAAATCTTTAGGTGTTTGATTTCTGTCCTCGATTCGCCTAATGAGGAAGAATTTATGTTCTCCAAATATTCATCAAAATTTTAAAATGTTGGTATATACACAATGAATTTGAAGTATACTTAGAGGCAGAGGCCTTATATTCCAAGAACAATTCAATGCTTTCATGTATATTTGGGCGTGAGAGGCAGTCCACCATTAAAATATCTATGCTAGCTTTGTCTTTGCTTATGAATGGTTGTGGAAGGGTGTATTCAAACCAGATTTCTGGCCAACTGAAAGCATGCTACGATGCTGGAAGAGCTCCACCATGCGCTGCATAATGTGAAAAAAATCTTTACATTTTATACTATTTTGTGTTGATGTTGCTATCAAGAAGAATGTTGTTCACTCAAGTCGGCTAAAAACCATTATTGCCCCTTTGAAGAAGCTTACAAGTAACTTTGAAAAGAGGTCGCTAAATGCAAAGACCTGTCCCTATTTCCACCAGTTGTTCACCTTGTATCGGACATGACTTCTCCCATCTCCAGCATATGCTAAGTCTGAGAATAGGATAGAAAACCATAATTCCAATCCAACACCCCTAACAAATATTCATAAGGATGGCTATCAAGGCAAATTCAATGAGCTCCACATTAACAACCAGAACTCCATAATCTTAGCTGCAATTCCTTCATCCAACCGAATCAGACTAGGTATATTGAGACACTCAGGAAACAGAGGATCAGTGCGGTTGAGCTTTCCAATGGATTCAACAAACAATATCACTTTAAATTTAGTAACATCCATAGTACTTGAACACTGTCTGTAACTAATAATCTGAATACAATGGGTCAGAGAACGGTGTCCAAATAGTTAAAAAATAATATAGCTAAAAAGCAGAAGCTGCCCAAAGAATCCATAAGATTTTTCTTACCCTGATGATGATTTTAGTTGGTTGATCTCCCTTCATTATCAATTTTGCAAATTTGAATGGATCCGAATATACCATATTCCCTGAGTAGGCCCAAGTTTCATATGAATGTCAGAAACATTCAGCTCCGCAATCATTTTTAAGAACAACAGACAAAATGAATATCCATGTCAAAGTGCTGATAAAATCAAATGAAAGAAGAATGTACTAGAGGATTTTTAGGCTCCACAAAGATTTCCTAAAATTTTGCATAATATTTCTTTTTTTTAAATCACCAGCATCTGGTATAAAACATGTCCAAGAGTCTAGACTTAAAAAATTTAACACCAACATTTCAAAACATCTAAAAAGTGTATGATTCCTTCCAATTTTCTCTAAATCAGAGACAAATCAGCTTAGGAAAGAGTATTCTATGAGCCATATAGAAGAGAAACACTGCAAGGAAAAATACCATGAAAGACGTCTCTTCAAGACGAAATAGAGGATTTTTAATACCCTAGGTCAGAAGTACTATGGAAATCTTAATACAAGCTGACCAACATACGCTTCTTGCAGATAGCATGATTGCCCTGTAAACATGGTATTAAATGTAAGTCCTGAGACTCACCAGTTTTTAAAGTAAACGGTATTATTTTTGAAATAGCCTTGAGATAGAGGTAAAATTGAGATACCATAAAATAGGAGATGATACCAATGATACAATGAATGTTCCCTAACAGACGTGGACTGAATGAAACATGGACTGGGAATGTGATTGTTGGTACTGAAACTTATTGAACATAAACCTCTTTACAACACTATAAATAATTAAAACTTAATGCATACTTACAGATATTTATTGGACTTCGTCTGCTGGAAAGGAATACAGGTTCAAACAACAGATCTTTAACTGAATTTAAACAAATTAACAAAAAAACACACCGAAAAAACAAAAACCCCCACTACACCACACGGCGTAAACTTGCTCCCCTTGGAGCGATCACTAGTAATATTCACTGTAGAGTACTGTTCATCGACAAGAGTGTGGACTGGTTAAGGAAAGAGGTAAATAAGATTACATAGTTATAAATGTAATACATGAGAACGCATCTGCAAGAGGTTTTTCATCTATTTAAGGTGTACAAGAAATCACATTAATTTCAGATTTTGGAAAAACATTGCAGATACATTCACAGCTTTGAAGTAGCAAGCACTAGAAGATGTTTGCGAAGGATCTTCCTATGGCAGATTTTGGAATGCCCTTCATGAACGCCATTTTCGTACCTTCTTGTATGGTGTCACGGCCTGCACACTCATTCAGTAAGAGAACTAATACAAGGGATTAAAGCCCCCTAGTTAATGTAGAGAATCTTTGTGGTCTATTATACCTGTGCAGCAACGAAGCGGATAGCATCTTGTTCATCTTAAACCACTTACAGCTTTTCTCACAACATATGCCTGCGGTATTTGGCCTACTTCTTCATCAGGAAGCCTGAACCAGATTTTCCATGACAGGAAATCAATAATAGTTAAAAGAAAACTGAAACGAAGTCAGATCTAACCAAATTATGTATTAATTAGATCTTACGGCACAACTGCTGCATCCACAATCCTAGGATGTGATAATAGGACAGCTTTCAGTTCTGCTGGGGCAACCTGCACACTCACAGTTCTGCTCACTGTTATCTTAAATTCAAGAATGGAGCGCGGCCTATTTGGAGGCACTGAATATTGTGCAAGATGACTTGCACAACAAACTTTGGATATGGTAATCGTAATTTTGTTTTGTGCATCTACTTCAATTTACAAATACATTGCGTCTGGTTTTGTTTTAGTTTGAGAAGCGTGAGGACTTTGTAAGGCTTAATATGGGTCTCTCAGACTGCTAACGAGGATCTGTTGATCCTCTCCAGACAAAACAATCGAGTTAATGAAAGAAATCGATGATGATGTTGAGTAGAGGCGGAAACAAAAAAAAGGAAAGATAAAGCCTACCTTGCACCGCATTGTAAGAAGAAGAAGTCTGACATCATCCATGAGAAGCACTTTGTTTTTGGGGTTGGATCCATAATTATCTACTCTGAAAACCAGATTTCCCGATGAATCAAATAATGTGAATCCTTTGCCATTTAATAACAGCGATATCTTCCAAACTGTGAACATGGTAGATGAGCGTGAAATAGAATATTTATGATCGATCAAAACATGCCCAACAATATATCCGACACGATTCTTGTGGTCGCCCAAGAAGATATCTGACAACACCCAACATGCAGCACGGAAAACAGTCTCACTTAAAAATCAAGAAAAACCGTTTCATATCAGCGGCGCTTAAAAATAAAATTTCGAACAACGATAAATATCTGCAGATATTAGCGCTGTTGTAGGCTGCATTTGATAAAGACAGAACAGAACGAGTTCTTGCTGTTGAAATGTTAATATATGCTTTTCAGAGAGCTTACTATTTTTTCAATAGAAGGGACAGCTCAAAAAATCAAGTAGTGAAATCTAAATAATATATGCATTCTTTGAAGTTACTAAATATGATTTCAAATGTTATGTTCTCAATTTCTGTTTAATTTTTTTAGAAATTATGTGTTGGATTGAGGCCTTAAAATCATAAAGCAACTAATAGAAAGACAAATAAATGATTTATTGTATAACTATAATTTTACAAATTTCTATATCCAATATTTAGACATTACAAATATTGATTTTAGGCTAATAATATTGAAAAATGATTGGTTCAAACTTGGGTGAAAGGTATAGTACCCTGCCTATAAAGAGAGTTACATACATAAGAAAAGAGCTCCATGGAGTAAAGTCAATTCTTTAAATAGAAACTTTGTCAAAAGTTTTCATAACGGTTATAGTACATAGTAGCCCACTTGGCTAGGTGAAATGTTTTGGACCGTGGTTACTTAACAAAGCTTACAACAAGATTTTAATGGATTCATTAGAGGAACCCCTAAATTTAGAAAAACTACAAAATTTGAATCACCTCTAATCCCGCTTAGTTGTCACTAGCTATTAAAAAAACAACTATTTACAAATAAAAACATTTTTTGAAAAAATGAAGAATACACCTCTTATACTACAATCAAGGAGGCCCTAGAGCTCGAATTATGTTATTTTTTGCAAAAAAATTGCGAAAAATAAAAAAATGCATTTTTTTCTATTTGTAAGGGGGTTATTCAATTTTTAGTGAAAAGGAGCAATTTTTTTTTCATTACATTGTAATTGTTCTAAACTAACAAGTCATTGAGATGGGAGCTTGTTTTTTTACACTCTTTCGCAATGGCTAAAAATGCTCCCAAGTTTTTTCTCGCTAGATTCCCAAATCCTACAAGGAGATAATTATGTTGTATGGAAGACAAAGATCATTACACAACTTGAATTTGAATACATATGGCCTATCAGTGGAAGGCTCTTTCACTATACCGATGTAGATGTTGTTGCAGAAACATTAGTTTGATCGAGCTAATCGAAGGTGAAGTTGATCATCTTATTTAGAATCTCATATGACATGTAACCACACATTGCAAGCCAAAATGGCCAAAGAAGTGTGGTACAAATTGAGTATAGTCTAAGAGGCCAAAAATAAGAACACCATTCTACACCTACAAATTCACCTCCATTGTCCCAAATTCAAGTTGAATGAGAAAGATTAGGCTTTCTTACAATGTGTCAGCAACTTTGAGGGCATCCCTCCTAGCCTTGGGAGAGGAAGTGACAGATGATTCTCTCGTTCTCATTATTTTGAGAGCATTACCTCCCTCATACATGATATTTTTGACCATGATCAATCTCTACAAACGACCCATTAGCTTTGAAAAGACAAGAAACATGTTACAAAGGAAGAGTCCCATGTTCAACACGGTGCAAAAGAAGAATAAGCTCTAGCTTCACATCGAAAGGGAAGAGATGATTTCACTTTTAAATCCCATAAGCAAAGTAATCAACAAGGGGACAAATAACATAAAAGAGTTTGATTCATGGCATAAAAAGTCCATTAATTTAAAGGTTGTTGGTATAATACGTTCCAGAAGGGATCATCATGGCAAGAAGTTGAATAACCAACAATCTCATCAGGGACAACAAAATAATAAACAAGGTTAGACAAAGGAGTCGATGAAGAAATCCCGGAATAACAAGGAAATGTTGTTGAACAAGAAGATAACTCGATGATGAGCCTTCTTGTATGTTTCCGATCACATGAAAATGCCACGTCTATAAATGATATCTCGTACGTTGACTCAAGAGCCACCCGACACATGACTAGATGTAAGGACTAGTTCTTCACTTTGAATGACACACCCACCAAAAACCATGTTTCATTGGGTGATGATAGCTCCTATAGTGTCCAAGGTATTGGTAGTGTTTCTTTACCCCTCGGTACACATAATTGTAAAATAATGATTGTTTTATGTCCCTGGTTTGACAAATAATTTGTTATCAATCAATCAACTATTAGATCATAATCTGAAGATTGATTTTGACTATAAATGCAGTAAAGAGAATTTGTTTAATTAGAGATTAATCTAGAAGCTTGAAAATTGTTGAAAGAGCTTCAAATGCAGGATGGATGTTTTGGATTAATTTTTATACAAAGAGAGACAATCAAGCACTTGTGGTGAAAGACACCTCCTCGACACAATTGTGGCATCGAGACTTGGTCACGTTAGTTTCAAATATCTTGACACACTCCATTGATATGATATGGTGAGAGGACTTCCACCTCTCAAAAAGGACATAGAAAAGTGCCAACATCGCTTGACAAGAAAATAACATCGAGCACCATTCCGCAGAAAAGTACATTTCATGCTCTAATAAGCTTGATCTAGTACATACCAATCTTTGTGGACCCATGAGACCTAGTCATGCTGGTTTTCAGTATTTTATGCTCTTTGTTGATGATTTTTCATGTAAAATGTGGATTTATTGTCTTCGTACTAAAGATGAAGCTTTTGAGTATTTCAAGAAATTCAAAGTCTGATTGAATCAAACCGAGTCTATTCATAAAATCAAAACTCTTTACTCATATCGAGGAGGAATAAACCAACAATGAGTTCAAATCCTTCTTGAAACTCGGTGGTTCATTAATCGACAATGCCTCCTCCACATACACCATATAAAAAAATTTTGTAGAGAGGAGAAATTGTTTGATCATGGAGACAAAGGTGTGATGTATGATCAATGATTTTGGAATAAAAATATATATTAGGTCAAGCAACCAAAACAATAGTATATCTCATAAATAGAGTTCCCATTATTGCTTTTAATGGGGTAACACCACATGAATCATGGTCAAGGAAGAATCCATCTATTGCACATCTCAAATTTTTTGGATGTAAAACAGTATGCACATTCCCAAGAAGAAGAGAACAAAGCTAGACATGAAAGCTAAGAGATGTGTCTTCTTAGGGTATAATGAAGAAGCTCTTGGTTACATTGATTGATTGATCCTAAAACTTGTACACAAGCACAAGGATGTTGAGTTTTTTGAGAAGAAAGAAGAAGAGGCTCCTTCCACAAGCTCACTTGATCAAATCAACCATGTTGTAAAAATAGATTATGATCTTCCCTATGATGAAGACAATGATGATGGGGATGATGGTGATGATTTGACAAGACCACCACCCACAAGAACAACTCATTGTATGCCTAAATGGTATACTAATGTGATATGAGATGCCAAATTGGATGGTCTCCTAAACACATCCACACCTAGACCACAAACTTACAACAAGGCTCGTGATGAGGTAAATTTTGCCTTAATGAGTAAATTTTTTGAATTTGTTAAACCCCTACGAGTTCATAAAACCTTATTATCTAAACCTTGAAAATATGCCATGGATGTTGAGTATCAGTCTGTGATGAAAAATAACACATGGCAACTTGTTAATCTTGCACATGGGAAGAAGGTCGTTAGATGCAAATAGATTTTCAAAAAAAAGTACAAAGTAGATGGTGTTATTGACAAGTACAAGGTGAGACCGGTAATGAAGGGGTGTGCTCAAGTAAGGCATTAACTATGAGGAGAATTTTTCTCTCACACCTAAGATCAAAACAATCGTGATGATTCTCTAGTTGCCGATTTGGTTGGAGAGTCCACCAAATAGATGTGAAAAGTTCCTTTCTCAATGGATATTTATAGGAAGAGGTCTACATGACTCAACCAGAAGGTTTTTTCATGCCTAGAAAAGAAGAAAAGGTATGTAGACTCATGAAATCTCTATATGGTTTTAAATAGGCTCCTAGGTTTGGTACATCAAAATAGATGAGCATCTCGTTCATCATATTCCATAGAATCATTATGACCCCAACCTCTACCTCAAAAATTAAGGTGGGGGTGATTGCGATTGTTTTTTATGTGGATGATCTAGCTATCATTAACAATTCAACGAATATGATCAATGCAACAAAGAAAGATATTAATCGATCATTCAATGTGATTGATCTCAAGTTGATGCACGATTGCCTTGGCTTGAAGTAAGGCGAAAAGATAATCACATTTTTGTATCTTAGTTGAAATATGACAAGCCTATGTTGAAGAAGTTTCGAATCATGGACTATAAGCCCATTTCCACACCTATGGAGACAAGACTTCAATTGTCTCATATAGATCCATCACCACAAGTAAATACAAATCTCTATCAATGGTTGATTAGGAATATCATTTTCTTGACTTACACTAGGCCAGACATCAACTATGTTGTTAGCTATCTTTCATGGTTCATGTAGGAACCAAGGACATGTCATTGGAAAGTAGTAAAGTGGATTTCAAGGTATATCGGATGATTCATGGATTTTAGTCTAGAATACAAGAAGAGTGATTAATTATCCTTGACATGATATTCAAACTCGAGATCATACAATTAACATTGATGATAGGGAATCCACTTTCAAATATATATGTTTTGGGATATTGTTCAATATCATGGGAAGAAAAAAACTTTGTTTCTCGATCTTCAATAAAAGCCAAATATCGTGTTGCAGGAGGTGTTGTCTACGAAGCGATATGGCTATGTCGCGTACTTGAGGGACTTAGACTATCACATGAGAAACCTACCATCTTGGATGTTAATAATGAAGGTGCTTTAAAACTTGTTCGCAATCTAGTTTTTCATGAGAGGACGAAGCACATTGAGGTAGAGGTATATTTCATACGCGAACATGTTGTATGACAACACAACATTCAACTTCGCTTTTCCTCGCAAGTCAACAACATGTGGATGTCTTCACAAAGTCACTATCACATGACAAATTTGAGGCATTCAAATAATTTCTCAATTGTTTGCTTGAGACGATGTAGAATTAATGGGGGAATGTTGGGTTAAAACCTTAGTGAATAGGTAATTCACAATAGTAATTAGCTTGTTATTATTCACTTAAGTTAATTTTTATTTATTGAATTATAATATTTATTTGTATTATATTTATTATTGGGAATTGTATTCATGTAACTTATTTCTTTCTCTATAATGGGTTTGTTGAACCCGCAATGAATTATGTTGAATGGTTTTGGTTGTGTAATACATATATATTATATCCTTCCATTGGAATGTAATCTAGTTTTTGTATATTAATAAAATAACACAGTATCATGATGTTTCGCTCAATAAAGGAACTCGAACATGATGTCACCACTTACTCGTTTGTGAGCTGATGGCCACCTCCAATTCCAATAAAAAGGGGGTTTAAATAGGAAACCGAGGAGATTTCTTGGCTTAGTTTTCATTATCATTTGTTTATGAGGGGGGGATAATATTGGCTATCCACAACTTACACACCTCGTGTATGCCCATAATTTTGATAGCAAGAATGTTTGGTCAACTTTTTACACTAGGCAAGATCATAATAGGCTTCGAGAGCCATATTTACACCTTCAATTATATTTCCAACAGAGGCTCTCATGTTTGATACAAGGTGAGCACAACATAAGTAGATGTGAAGGGCATTCCAAAGAGGAAAAGTCAAGGAAGATGTTCTTATTTAATGCAATGTTTGTTGAGTATTAAATTTATCTTAATTATCGCCTACTTAGAAATATTACCTTTTTAATGGACTTATAATTTTTTTGGATTATTGCAAATTACATTATTATGTGTTTCAATAACAAAAAATGGATTAGTAGATAGATGGGTGGGTTTCCTAACAAAGTTAGTCCTAAGAAGTGAAAACTTCCTAGGATGGATGTCAACCCACGTATTTTTGATAAAGATAAGATAAAATATTGATAAATTAGATGTAGCAGAATTTGAATAAAATAGAAACTAAAATGCAAAATGATAAAATCATATCTGATCTAAACAAAAATAAACCAAACCTATGCAGGTTGACGATGACCTAGAGACTATGCAAGGCCTAGTCGACAACCTGGAGCGTGATCAAGTGGAAAAATGACAAAAATGTAGATCTGAAGGCCTTGGAGGTAGATCTAAAGATGATTGATGATGGACTGTGATGAAAAATAAAGAACCTACAAGAGATATGAAACATGATCTGATGAAAGGATGTAAGAAAATTATGAAATAAAAGGTGAAATGCAATGAAAACATTCTAGTCGATGATGACTTTGGTTGAATCGAGGTGATTAGGGGATGGCAAAATAGATCTGAGATGGTAGAGAGGGAAAAATGACAAATATCTCGAGGGATGAATGACTATGGAATCAGAGGAAGGATGATAGGGATTTAAATGAACGAGAAGGCCAACAAAATGGAAATTGGGTCGATGGTGACCAGGAAGGTTGACGATGACCAAGGAGATGATCTAGGGTTGATGAAAATGGATGGATGAAATGAAGACTACAGATGAGAAATAAAGGCCTGAGAAGGATAGAGACATGGCTCCTTGATGATAGTTGAACCTGCACAAGATCTGATGAAGAATATGGATGATAAATTACAATAATAGATCCAAGCATGCAAAGAGAGAAAGAGGATTCAAATGTTCCAAATGTGGAGCAAAATCTCCAAGAGAACTCCAAGATGATTGTGGCAGATGTAAGAAACCCAAAAAATGAAAGGCAAGATCACAAGAAATCCTAAAGTCTCCAAAATTACATCCTAGAAAAAGGAGGGTAAGGGTAGCTTTATAGGGTCGATGGACCCATGGATGGGTCACCACCATTGATTGGGGATCCATCCATTTGGGTGGTGGAAGGTGACGAGCTTGAGACAATGAGCCCATAAGAGGCAAGATTAGGGTTTTGAAGGGTTAGGATGAGTTAGGGTTGCTTAGGATGATAAATGGGTAGGTGGGAGGTGAAAAATATTAAATAAAGGCCAAGGGGAGGTGAAATTTATTAAATGAGGGCCTAGGAAAGGATAAAATGGAGGATTTAGGGAGAAAAATGAATTAAATGGGGATTAGAATTAATTAAAGATGATTAGGGATGATTAATGGATGATTAATTAAGATGGGAAATAATGATAAGTGGGATAAATTGAATTTAGGAGGGAAAGGGGAATTTGAAAGGGAAGAGAGGTATGTATGTAGAAAAGATGATGAGAGAGAACGTGGGATGAGGGGTAGCGATACCAAAAATTGGTGTCTACATTTTCCCCTTTTTGTTGAGTGGTTTGTGTGGGCAAGCCATGAGACAAAAATGAGAGATATGAAAAGATGATTGATGAGGTGCTCCCCCTCAAACTAGGGATCGATGACATGAAAGGAAGTTGATCATGAGTTTGAAAGAGATAGATGAAGAAGGAAAGGAAAAGGATGAAAAAAAAGATGATGAGATAAGATATCCCAGATGAGGATAAAAAAAACTAAAAAAGTAAATAAAAATATGGATGGTGGTGATTTGGAATCACTTTGGTAGGGAAACAAAGTACAACCTCAATGGAGATGATGAAAATGTCCTATGACCTATGAGTCGAAAAAAACCACTATGAAATGGAGGGAATCCAAGGGAATCCACTCAAATGGATGTGCAAGCCATGGGACCAATGGGTCAAAGGTAACATCAAATATGCAAAAAATGTGAAAATGGTCTGAGACAAGGGTCAGAAAAAAATGAAAGGGGGGAAGAAAAGTGAATGTGATATCCTACATATAGGAGGAATCAAAAATATATGCATCCTGGGGGGATGATGAAAAAAATAGTAAAATAATGGTGCCCCAGAGGGAACACAAAGATGGCCAATAGTGAGATGTGAGATGATGCAAAATGAAAGATGATAGATATAAAAAGCCAATGGGACAAATAAAGGTGTGATATAAGACACATAAGGAAAAAGTGGAAGAAAAGATAATTTGAAAGGAAGGATTGATCAAAAAGAGAAAAGAAAGTAACATTGATTGAAAAAAAAGTCAGGTCGATGGCGATGACCAAGTGTAGGTCGGTCATGGTGACTAGGATGAAGTGTGACAATGACCCAAGGGGGTCGGTGACCAGGTTGGTGGGCTATATAAGCCCTAGGTCGGTTGATTAGGCTCATTTACACAGTGCGAAGTGATGATCAAGAGCTTAGAATAAAAGAGAGTTGAGATTTTGAGAGAGATGGAGGCTAAAGGAGCAATGAGGAAGTGCTAGAGGACTCACAGGATGGTAAGTGCCTAAACCTAGCTTGTTTTTAAAGCATTTTTGTTGTTTTTATTTATTTTTTTACATTTTTTCAAATTTTTAGGGTTAGCGCAAGGGGTGGTCACATTGAGCGATCGGGTATGGTACGTCACCATCACCGATCGGGCCTAAAAGGGTCGACCCAAGCTAGGAGGCATCGACCCAACCTAGGTCGGCATCGACTAGGGCTAGGATGGTAATAATTTTTGATTTTTTTTTTTTATGATGAGGAATTCTAATGATTGTTTGTTTGATTGGTTTTTAGGCCAGACACCTTATATCTCATAGAGATAGAGTGTCCCTTTATATGATCAGATTAGAGGAGATGTTACGAGATATGCAGTGGGGACCACTTAGCCACGTGGGGTTGGGTGGATTCCATCATTACTAGTGGATTCCACAAGAGATGTGGGATTGATGATTACATTGGTGGATAGATGGGATGTGCATACTAGCACATTTTGGTTTAGGACAAGGAGAGATGACAATCACACTTGAGGATGTATACCACATCCCGAGGTTGTAATATATAGGGGAGCCCATAGAGCCCATCACAAAGATGATAGTAGATTTGGGGGTATTGACATGATTATTTGGAGCCGATGCCCCACATATTACTTTCACATCTAGGGAATTTTCATATAGAGACACAGATATGAGCTGGGGTGGCAAGAAAGTAGATTGATATGTTTAGTGTGATGATGGCCATTTCTATGTATGCACTTCCAGATTCTCGAGGGGGTGTGAGGATTTCCCATGGATACATTGGTGGGATTACTATGATATTATAGATCACATGAGGGTATTTTTCTTTGGCATACACATTATTAGGCATGTATATATGATGAGTTGTGTGATGTGTGACGAGAGGAGGAGATGGATTGGATGTAGGGGTTCTTATTACATTGTTGGGCATGAGCATATAGTTGTGATTAGGCCACCAAGGGGCTTCCATGGGTCATAGGGGACCACATTGAGTTATATTTGAGATTTTTTGATGATGAGCCAATCAAGGCTCATGGTGATAGAGGGAGAGAGAGAGGAGAGGAGTGGTATATAGATAGAATGTTAAGAGTTAGATGTGGATCATGTGAGAGATGGCGGCCATACCATGATTTTCCTACATGTATGGCCTAGGGTGATGTGGAGTTAGTAGGGGATGAGGAGGATTAGGTGGGTGCAGGGAGGAGACCCAATATGATGGAGGTGGTACATATTTTGATATGAGTTATGAGATAGTTTGGGGTAGTGCAGATTGTACCTGGGGAGCCTATTAGATATAGGTGAGATGAGGCAGAGAGGGACTTGCCTAGTCCCGTGATGGTCGATCCATTAGAGGAGGTGGAGCACCATGGGATGAGGATGATGATGTGGGTGTTGGAGTTTGGATTTATAGAGTGGATGACCATGACATGGGTAGCCTAGATGGCAAGGAGAGAGAAGGGAGGATTGATGAGGAGGAGGAGGAGGTTCCAGGGAGGAGATGATGACACCTAGAGAGATGATGGTGGAGATGGAGGGGCTAGGAAGATGAGAGAGATGGCCCACTTACATGCAGAGTGATACATACCCACTAGAGAGGGAGGACATGGCACATGAGAGAGAGAGAGTAACACAGCATTAGAGGAGGCTATATATTACATTACACTAGAGAGGGATCTAGGCCATATCAACAGAGATAAATATAATATAGAGGAAGAGAGGAGGCCTATAGAGCTAGATTTGGAGACCTCACACCTATACTTAGCCAGCGATTTGGAGAGTGGAGCACCAATGACATCATATAGGGATTTAGATCGAGATGGCTTCACCAGGTATTGTTCCCTATAGAGAAGTATAGGCAATTAGCAGTAGAAGGCACTATATGATGAGCACATAGTGACTGTCAAGGCTACCACACCGAGTATAGAGATGTCACATATATCTAGAGCAATAGGGGAGCAGGGTAAGGTGACCAATGCCATCTAGGAGCATAACATGAGATGGGCACAACCATGATGAGATCTAGGCCATGATGGAGGAGATGAGGCCCAAGAGATGTATAGGAACTTGCCCCTAGGGGGAAGATTTGAGATTATCTGATGTAGAGTTTACTTATTTTGATGATGTATCATCTTTGAGATAGGACCCTTAGTGGCCTATGATGGATGTATACATGTATTTGATTTATGATGATATATATATATATATATATATATATATATATATATTTTCATGTGTATATGTGTCATGTGTTGATTTATGGTTTTGATGATGTTTATTTTATTATATTTAGATTTGATGATTATGATTATGATGTTATGATTTAGATTTGATTATGATGATGATGGATTATGGATTAGATGTAGATGATTTTGATTGATTATATGGATGATGTGTGATGTATGTATATATTTGATTATGATAATATGGATTGATGGATGTTATGGATGTAAATGATATGATGTGATGATAATGATGAAAATGTGATTATGACATAGATAAATGGATTTTACTAGATATATGATGAAATAATGGATTTTAAATATGTGATGATGATATGATAAATATGTATAATTTGGATGATATGGTATGATATGATGATGTTATATATAATAATTATATATACATAAGTATGGATAAAAGATGGTTATATTAGAAATGATATAAATTAGATGTGAGAGAAAAGGATTGACAATTTTATATAAAGTGACCAAAAAGAGATAATGAAACTTGATCATAGTAAGGAGCACATGAAGAAATGATGCTTTAAACCGGATTGGAGGTAAACAAGAAAAGGAGCCAATCAAGGAAATGCACTTGTAACCAATAGCAGTGTTAACACACAACCATCGATAGTTAGTAATCCCAAGGATCATGAGGGAAAGTATGGAAAAGGTGAATTATAGACCTAATGTCAACATGACATAAGGGGTTTAGATGTAACTCATACATGGGAAATAGGTTCTCCTTAGGTGGGTGTTCCTAGGTCTATGCCCCAGCTCTAGAGCAATATGGTGCAAACTGATCAATGCGGGAAGTTTTTATGGATGAGAAAGTTGATCGATGTGGAAGCTTTCTTAGGATGCTTACTTTTGAAATTTTATGCTTTTTTTTGAGTATATAGAAGGTTGATCAATGTGGGAAGCCTTCACTACCATGATATGAGATGGTAGCCATCCTTCGAGGGAGTGGTCTACATTTTTTTTTTTGATGCTTTTGGATTTTAGATTTTTTTATTTTATAAATGGAAGGATAAGATATGCATGATAGTTTCCTTCGAGGGATCATTCTATACTTTTGATATTTTTTATTTTTATGAATAACTGTCCTTCAAGGGAGCAGTCTATTTTTTGATAAGATAGCTTTTTAAATGAGCATCCATGAAATTTTTAATTTTTATGGAAGAGATTGGGGATAGCTAGGTAGACCACTTAGGAGGGGATAAAAATGTACAAGTGACACCTATGGACCCTTAGCATGGTTCTAGTAGGTAATAAGAAGGAAATGGATGTAATGATTGTGGGGTTCCCACCTAAAGGAAGAACTTATCCATAAGGAATATGCTATGAGAGAGTCCATGGTGCCCATATTCAAGGTCATAGATAGGAAAGTGATGGTAGACCACATAATTCCAAATCATTACAATGAAAGATGGAAGAGGCTAATGATGGATGGATGACCACTAGATAACTAAGTTCACATTGGTAGGTATGTTAACAATAGAAAGGCAAAGTGCAATGCATTAAGAGGTTTTGTTTCTAGTTTACCATCAAGGAAGCCAAATGATAGGCTCCAACCCATACTTATGCATGATAATATAAGGTCCAATCTAGTTGGGAGAAAACTTTCCATGTTGACTCCTTTCTAGAGTAGTGACATTTTGATTTTCTTTAAGGACAAGGTCACCGATGTTAAAGTCACATTCCTTGAGGTGTTTTTATAAGCACATTTGATGCACTCTTGATAGACATGATGATGTTCAAGAGAGAAGGTGACATTCATCTAACAACTCAAGTTGTGTTAGACACTGCTTTGGATATATCTTCATCAAAGATGAAGTCATGAAGAGAAATGCACAAAGATGGGATTTGGACTTCAAGAGGAAGAATGAATTAAGCCATAAATGAGAGAGAAAGAAAGGAGTAGCACTTGTAGAGGTGTGGATGCTTAGTCCGATAAGCCCAAAGAGTGAAGGGATATGAAGATGCCAATTACGACCTAATTTATCAATAGTCTTGGCAAGGATATTACAAAGAGTTTTGTTAGTGGCTGCTTTGGCTTGGCCATTAGCTTGAGGATAATATGGAGAAGAGAAGCTAAGATTAATATTGAATGAGTCCAAATATTCTTGAGATTTTTTTTTTTTGGACTTTCCATTGTTCATGATGATTTTATGAGGAGGAACGCTTGAAAAAAAAATGATATGTTGATAGATGAAATTAACAATTTGATTAGCTTTAGTTGATGTGAGTGGAATGGATTCCACCCATTTGGTGAAATATTTAGTAGTAGTGATGATAGAATGATGGTATTTGAGAATGAGAATGAATGTGATTGATGAGGCCAATGAGGTCAAGTCCCCATTGTGAGAAAGGCCAAAGGTCTTGAGTCGGGCTGTAAGGCTTGACTAGGAATGTAGATTAGATTAGAATGTTGTTGGCATTTTTGACACATTTCTTAACATATTCACAACAGTATTGATTAAGAGAGGGCCAATAATAACCCATGCAAGGACACATGTTGGTGATAAAACAAACCACTAAAATGTTCCACCACATATACCATCGTGGACTTTGATAGCTCAAGTGATTCATGAGACTTAAGGAAATGAAGCAAAAGATGCCATCAAGCCACACTTGTAAGGATGCCACCAAGGATGACATAATGGTTAGCACATTGAAGAAAGGACCTCCTACCATTTTTGATAGGTCGGAGGGGATGATGGATTGAGAAAGATAGTCAAATATTTGAGAATACCAAAGATCATGAGGATTAGATTCAATGAGATTAACGCTAGGGAGCTCACTACTAAGATGAGTTGGTTTTCAATGATGATGAACAATGAAATGATGAAGAGCTTAGATTCTTTCATAGACCAAGGGATGAGAGATGAAGAGAATCCATATAATGTCTGTAAATGATTAGATGATGATAGGGATGGTTTGAAGGGTGTAGAAATCAAATGCTCCAAGAAGGAAGTCAACAATGTCCTTATACTTTTGAAGGATCTCATTTTTACATTGATAGATGCCTTTGACTTGATTAATGATGAGTTGAGAATCCCCATAGATATCAAGGATTTGGACACCAAGTAAGAAAATAGTGGTTTGAAGACCTAAGATGAGAGCTTCATATTCATCATATTGTTGGTGCATTCAAAATTAAGTTTATAAGCAATAGGAATAGAGTATCCCAGGAGGAATGATAATGACTGTTGCCCCCCCTTTCTTGACACTTAGATCCATCAAAGAAAATGAGTCATCATTTTGAGGGGGAAAACTAATTGATTCAATGATGGTTTGATATGCTCATCGTGAAAATACTCATGAGGAAGATGATTATTAGAATAGAGGGCATCTAATTAATATGTGATGATGATGCCCTTGATTATCGAGATGAAATTTTAGTTAATCTTTGTCAAAAATCATTCCATGAGAGTGATCCCTCTAAAATCAATAAGTAAGTCCCACTTTCCCGAATGGTCTTGAAAAGGAAATCATAGTGAATGACATGTAAGTTTTATGATTGAATTTAGATAATGGAGAAGGCTTATAGAATAAAATAAAAGAATCATGAATTGATTAATTCAGTAATTAGATAGAGGAGCAAAATAATTATGCATGATAATAGTTCTAAATGTAATTACCTTTGTATTTTTAGTCAATGATGTAATGATCAAAATACTAAGATATCTAGTGATGATGAACATGAACAGGATGAAAGGCAAACAATATAGAAAGGGGGCCCATCATGTGGGAGGTTAAGCATACACCATGCTAGATAGGAGATACTATATTGATATCCTCAAAGCCTAATGGCTTTTTAAGTCAATGAATTTTTATAATCAAATATTATGAATAAATCTCATGGTTAAAAGGGAAATGATATTCATAAAGTTACAATGAAAAAGAAACTAATTTAAGTCACCAATGAATCTCCTCATGATTAGATTAATTAGATAAGGATGGAAGGATGGAGGTTAATTTATAAAGGAAGATCAACTTCATTACCCTAATAGTAACTGATAAATCCAAGGAGTTTAATGCTTAGACTCCTAACACATGTTAGATTAATTGAGATGGAGAATAATATAATAAGGTGCTTGAAATAATTTCATGGAAGGTGTTTCATTGATGTTCATGGATTTACCATTTAACTTCATAAATGTCCTCATAGATTTTCATTGATTTAAAAGTATTAGATCCCCTAAAATCAATGTGTTAAAATGTCAAAGGATATTGATAAAGAGGCATTTGATATTTTTTCATTTCAACCATTGGATGCATGATTTGATGTGAACTTTCAAGAAGGTTTTATATAATGTTGGTATATAGGAATATCGGATATATAGTTCCGAGGAGGAATGGTAATGATGAATAAAATCATCTCATGTCATGGAACTTAGAGATTGATGTTGGGAAGAGTGTCATCTTTAGGGAAGAGAAAATTCATGATCAATAGTTATTGATAGATTCATCTAAGAAATTGCTCATGAGGAAGATGGGTATTATCAAAGAGGGGCATCATAATTGAATTATTGCAATGAAGTAGCTTAAAATTTGATTGATTTTGAAGAGATGAACTCTAGGTCAAACTCATCATGAGCATGATCGCATGTGGAAAGTGATGCAATAATTATGATAAGGCTTGGAATGCATGGTTTTGAGAAGATGAAATCTAGTGATGACATAAGTCTTATGATTAAGAAGATAATGAAGAAGCTTGGATGTAGTGAAGAAAAGAGAGCAACACAAATTTTTCAGGATTTTTAGTTAGTGAGTCTCATAATCTCGAAGGGTGTGATGATGTATATATAATGGTATGAGACTTTCCTTTCCTTTCTCATCATGATGTGCCAACATGGATATAGAGCATGATCGAGGTAGAGACATAAAGATAGAAAGGCTCCCCCTCATGTGGAGGGAGGTAATACAGTAGGGGATAGATAGATATTTTATTTGATATCATCAAAGGATTTTTGGAAGTTATCATCCCATTTGAAGTCAATGTCTTTAAAGAAGGTGATGAAAGGGTTGGAAATGATCAGAAAGTTGTGAGATGAAATGGTGGATGATTGAAGTCAGCCTTGAATACTATGCAAAGTTACTTTAGATTAGAAGGAGGAGGCATCTCAAGGATGGCTTTGATTTTGGTGGGGTCAACTTCAATACCCCTGATAGAAATGATAAAGCCAAGGAGTTTACTAGTTAAGCACTCCAAACACACACTTGGATGGATTGAGATGGAGGAAGAAGAGATAAGGTGCTTCAAAAATAACTTCAAGGATGAAAAGTGGTCACATGATGCTTGATTTACCCAAAGAGGTCATCAACATAGTCCTCTATAGTCTTATGGATGAGATCATGAAAGATGTAAGTCATGGCTCATTGATAGGTGGCTCTCAGCATTTTTCAAACCAAAGGGCATAACACATAAAGAAAAGTCCCCAAGGAGTGATGAAAGAAGTCTTATGTTGGTCTTCTAGTGTGATGAGGATTATTTATACCCAAAAAAACCATCCATAAGAGAAAAAGCATCTCATGGCTTATGGTAAGGTCTACGAGTTTATCAATGTTAGGAAGAGGAAAATCATCTTTAGGGAAAGTGAGGTTTAAATCTCAAATTCATGTGTAGAATGAAAGATTTTCTAGAAGCTTTGGAAATGGGTACAATATTGGAAACCCATTGTGGATAGTTGATAGGGATGATGAAATTAGCTGAAAGAAGGCATTATAACTCCTCTTTGAACAAGGAGGGAAACTCAGGGTGCATGCATGTGAAAAGCTTTTGCTTAACCAACTTAGCTTAGTGTTAGGAAGGTAACAATGTTATGGAAAAAAATGGAAGGATCAGGCCCAAACATGTCAGGCATATGACCATGTAAGGCTTGGCTATGTCATAGTAAAAAAAAGGTGAAAAATTTCAAGCTCTTGTGATCAAGGGATTGACCCACTTTGAGGATGTGGGGCTCTTGTGAGTCCCTATGTTGATGTCGATGGTGGATTCATTAAGAAGGGTGGATGTGTCTGTGGTAAGGTCTTATGAAGATAGGAATATTCTTTCCCCATGTAAGAAAGGATGGAATCATCATCAGTGCATTGAATAATGTCAATGGTAGGGGAATCTTCCTCTATCATTTCTAGAATTGAAGAGGGAGGGACCTAGTTTCACCTTCACACTGATAAGTGACCGGTCCCAAGGTAATGGTGGAGATTAAAAAAATCTAGAGGAGATATGGACACAATGTGTCATCATATCCATAACCTCATGGGATGGAGAAGATGGAGGATCAATGTCCATGAGAGCTAAAGATGGTGGGAGAGGGTTTCATAGATTTGTTCCTTATAATCCCAACCCAAATTTTTCATGGGGTTTGTGAGATTGATCAATGATGAGGTCATGCATGCCTTGTTCATAATGCCCCATTCCAAATCCTTTCCAGGTGCAAATGATGAAGATAAGTGTAGGAAAAAAGGATTTTTTGTAAAGAAATTCAAAGCCATTGTTATATGTTTGGTGTGTGGTTGAGTGTCAATGTGGGAGAAGGGTGATCATGCCACCATAGATGATGATTAGTGCAAAGATGAGATGGACCAAAAGGAATGATATCCCCAATGTTAGGTTGATACATTGAGCTTTATCGGGTCTACCAAGTCTATTAGGGTGTGGGAAGAGCATTAAGTGTGAGAAGATGATACTCCCCCAAGTGAGAGATGATCCATCACTTTGTCTAAGGAGTCATCATTGGGAAGTTTGGATGCAGAGAGATGATGAGCTAGTGGATGCTTCAGAAGATCTTTTTGGGGAATGAGCACATCATTAGGATGATAAGTCATGTGACATGATTTGAATGGAGGAATGTCTATGGGGAGAGTTAGGATTTCCCCTCATGTTCATATTTGATGCATCGATGAAGGGTGGAAGGAACACAACACATGGCATGAAATCCATGGTCATCCAAGTAGGATATTGTATTGAAACCCCCTTCTATGATATAGAAGACCTCATGGAGGATTTTTTCACCAACACGGATAGGAAGAATAACTATGTTCCCAAAGCGGGGGGGGAAACAACATCATTAAATGCAAAGAACCATGGGTGATTGGGTGATGAATGGAATTAGGGAGCTTGAGATGATCAAAGGTGTGAGATGAGATGATGTTTATGTTAGCTCCATTTCAATCATATAATGATGAATGAATGAATGTTCATTATATGCATACAATGATGAAAAGGGGAAGGTCATGTTCTTTAGGTGATATGTCGGGAATTTTGTTATTGTCAAAAGATATGGAGGTGGAAGTGGCAAGTGCTCCAAACAAGAGATGCAAAAGGTTGAGCCTCATCATTAGGAGTAGGGATACATTTAGAGCTTCAATGAGAGATTTTTATGATCTGGAGAGATTTGGATGAGCTCATAAAGTGACATCTTAACTAGGGGGCCTAATGAAGTTGTTTCATAACACTTTTTTCAATAACAATAGGCCGAGGGGCAGCTAAGATAGACACCTTTAGGTTTTGATGAAGAAGGGGTGGAGTAGGCTCTTTAGGGAGCAGGTGATAATGAATTTTGATTTTGATTGAGTAGGTGGTTGGAATTCATGGGGGTGAGAATGGGTCATGATCCAAACAACATTAATAAAGAAGAGAGGAGGACCTTCTTTGGGAGAGGTCGTGGTTGGAGGAGGGATGGAAAAAAAGTCTTGGATGAATGAGGAGATTTAGATATCTTGGTGGATGAAGGTTGGGATGAAGAAGTGAGATTGGTAGATGGAAGAGGGTGATCCCCTTCAACAAGAAGATCATCCTCATCGATAAGATTATGGATGATAGTTTGGAGGGCCTTACAATGTTTGGTATCATGTCCTAGGTGCATGATGGTATGCAAAAATGAGATTAGAATCAAACCATGAAGGTCTTGGGGCACATGGATCAAAAGTTTTGATAGGTGGAAGGGTGATTGCAGATGCTTGAAGTAGGTGTTGAAATATTTTTGTGTAAGAACCAATGGGGTGGTTGAAGAAGAGGTTATAGATGAAGTGGTTTTAAGAATGGTGGATGAAGGTAAGAGGGATGGTTTTCTTTGATGAGGCTTTTTTGGGAGATTTTTGATTCTATCTTGGGCTTAAAAGAAGAAGAAATGTGGTTGTGTCTTGGTTTCAGTTTTGATTGATGGTGACTTAGATGGTTTGGATTCTGATTTGATAATTGAGGATGTGGATGATTTTGAAGGGAGGTCAGATTTAGAGGAAGGATTAGATTGCTTTGACTTGTTGATAATGGGGGATCTTGGATGAAGGGTTGGCCCTAAGATGGATGGAGATGCTCTAAGAGTGATGATGTGACATTAGATTTCTTAGGAGGGTTAGTCTTGGGAGGAGGAGCTCCAAATTTTTGTGTGGATGTGTGAGGGATTTTTGATGGGCATGCCAAGGTTCTTAGACTTTGGTTGTGAGGATTTTACCTTTGGTAGGAATGATGACAATTTCAACCGGGGGATCTGGAGGTAGAACTAGGTAATGTAGATTGTGTTTGTAGAGGTGGATATTGAAGGTGGAAGTGGTTTTTGTATGATGCACTTGACAAGATCTAAAGGGGTGGTAGATTGTGTAGGTTTAGGATTCATTGGTGTAGGAATGATTGGAGTTGTAGATGGGGTGAGAGTCTCATTTGTAGATGTATTAAGTGTGGGTGTTTTTGCATGGTGATGATTTAAGATGGATGGGTATGGATGTGGATGTAGATTCAGATGTTGATGTGATGTGGGTATAGTCATAGTAGTAGATGTGATGTGATGATGGAAGTGTGGTGTAGATGGATGTAGGAATGAGATGAAGATGTTAAGGTGGGTTGAGGTAGTATAGGTGATAGGATGATGATGATGAGATGAGATGTGGATGATATGAGGATGTGAGAAGTGGGTAAGGATGGGATTGAGTTGGTTGATGTAGATGTGGTATGTGGTGTGATGTAGATATATAATGATGTATATGGATAGGTGTAGATGTTGATGAAGTTGTGATCATGGGAGAAGAAGAGTCTAAAATAGATGTGATGTAATGGATGAGATGATGATGATGGGTGTAGGTGATGGTGTTGGATTTTTGATTTATAGTATTAATTGTATGGGCATTAGGTGCTGTGATGTGGGGGTGGAGTTTGATTATTAGGTGGATGATTAGGAAAAGGTTTTTTGAAAACATCAAGGGGTTGATTAGGTGGTGCATTAGGATTATCCACTTGGAGGTCACCAGAGTCTATGAGTTTTTGGATGAGGTATTTAAAAGTGTGACACTTCTCAATGTCATGACCACAAAATTAGATGATATTTACAATAATGTTGTTCCTCATGATACCATGTTGGTTTGGGTCATGATTCATCAAAGGTCAGATGGGAGGAAGTTGAATGAAGATGGACCACCATTAACTTGTCAAATATTGAACTATAAGATTCCCAAGAGGGGTATAGTTAGGAGGTGGTCTAGAGCTCTTTGTGGAGGCTCCATGTGAGAAGTGGATGTGGAGGAAGATTTAACCATGATGGCATTAGTGGTATTCTTAGATTTTTCACCATGCATGGAGGATTTAGTGAATTCAGACTTGGGTTTATTTGATCAAAGTTTAAGATGGCCTTGCTCAAGGGTGTGAAGTTCAAGTTTGAGCCATGGTAAATGCCTCTTCAAAGGTTTGGAATGATTGAATTTGAAGAGTAGAGGAGATATGCTTCACACAAGACCATGAGAAAAGTTCAATTAATTCATTTTATGGAAGGGAGAATGATAGTTGGTTGATTATGCCATGCCATCATGTGAAAAATCTATGATAGATTCATCATCATATTTTCTATCTGGCAAGGTTTTGATAGTGATCTTACACAATATTGATCGAGAAATGTTCTAGGAATAATTACATGAGTTGGTGAAGGAAAATAATGAATGTTGTGGGATGTCATTATACCAATCCAATGCGGGTCCAACTAACAACATGGGGAATGTGTGAAGCATAAGGTCTTGATCATGAGTGATGAGGTAACGCATGAATGTCTAAAAAGCATGAAGGTGTTGTTGGGGTCCTCCTTGCTATTGAACTTAGAGAATTTTGGTAATTCCCAATGAGGAGGATAAGGCTTTATGGGGACTGGATGGATTGATAGGTTTGTTATTACAAATTTGTTCATATGAGAATGTGGTTTTGATCCCAAGGTAGTGGCTTCAAGATTATCCATTCTACTCAATAATGCTTGCATGGGATCATTAGATGGATGGGGTTGAGAAGTTGAAGGATGATATTGTGATGCATATGAAGTAGATGGGTTAGGTTGTTGATAAGGTTGATATGTTTGAGGATGAGTAGGTGTTGGTGGAAGTGGTTGATAAGGGGGAATGTAATTGAAGGGTTGTGATTGAATGGGTTGAGATAAAGGTTGTTGTTGAGAAATGGGATGTGATAAGATTGGTGAGATTGAGTTGGTTGTTGAGAGATGGGGACATTTGATTGGTTTGATATAGGATGAGTTGGGATGTAAGTAATGGGTGGTTGAGATACTTGAGTTGATTGATTGGGAAGTATGTAGTAATGATAAGCACCTCGAGGAGGAGGTTGATGGGTTTGAGTTGATTCAAAGAAGGATGGGGTTGTGAAGTGATCACATTTGCATGGACATGGGAAGTGGAAATAAGGGGTAAAGTTGAATTATGTTGTTTGGGTGGAGGAGGAAGCAAGTGAGACTCTTGAGATGATTGGATAGGGGCACAAGTGACCATAGTAGATGATGAGGTGATGGGGATAGAAGAAGGTGATAGTAGTGTTAATGTGAGGAAAATTAGGGGAATGGGGACCACCAATTGAGTGGTTTGGTGATTGTGAGGGATTGTGGAAGAAGATTGATGAGGATCAAGCTCATGTTGGGCCATGACAAAGTTCATTCATAGCTCTAGGGAAGAATACAAAAGTTGTGATGTGAGGACTTGTGTAGATTCAGGATTGGAATGGTAAGCATAAATTTTTAAAAAGGTCCCATCAATGGGGAGGTTGGTAGTCTTACAAAGGAGATAGTCATGAAGGGAAACTAGATTAGCATCGAAGAAGCTCTTGAAATTCCACACACCCACAAGGGATGATAGGAGGCCCAAAAGCTTTGATAGAGGTGGTGGAAAGGGGTGTTGTTGGTCTAGATGGGATGGAGTGATGATAAAGAAAAGGGGTTAGTTTTGAACATGGTGTTAGGTTGGATGAATTTGAGATCTCTTGAAGAGGGAAATGGAAACCATGGGTTGAGTAACTACAAAAGAGTGACCAAAGGGGTGGAGGTAAGGATAGAAAGTGTAGAAGTTTGTTGGGAGGAAATAATAGTGGAAATAGAATGTTGTTGGATGACATGTTTTGTTCCATTTTTTTTTTTGGGATCATGTAATAATGGGCATGAAACAAACAATAAAAAAAACTATGCTTGATTTTTAATTAACTCAAACAAGTCATGCAAAAAATTTTGATTATCTTGATTATTAAAGATGTGAAAAGAAATGAAAAATGGGCTTGAAGGGAACCTAGAAATGGCCAATCTATGGATGGTTTTAGGTAGTTTTGGTTGGAGTCCTCGATATACCCAAAGGTACATGAGGCATGAAATCTATGATGACTACTGGTACAGGGCTTGGTATTGGGGCCTACCCCTCACTTCATGGTCCCACAATGATAAGGGAGTCGAGTGCTTAGCCAATATACCAATAGAAAAAAAATTGTAACACAACCAAAACACACCATGGTGGATTTCCTATTGGGTGATGAAATCCCAATAGTTCCACCTAGGAGAGAAGTGTTTTAGATGTGTAGTTTTTTGCATGTGTGTTTTGGATGTGTGTGATGAAGAGTGTATGCAAAGATTAAACCCCTAATTAGACTAGATTTCAAGAAAATATGAAGGTTATTTTTAGATCCAAAATGAAATGTGATGTTCGATGAAGGAATCAAAAAGAAAAGGAAAGTAAATGCAAAAGAGAGATGAGGAATAAAAAAAAGGAATACCTGATAACACTTTTCCTTTTTATTAATTTTTAATTTTTAAGAAAGCAAAAAATCCAATCCAAATAAAAGTGAAACCACACACAAGAAAGAAAGAAAGCAATGCTCCTTCCTATGAGGTTAGTAGAAGATGGATAAAAGAAAAATAGAAATGAAAAACAAATAAAAGACTCACCAAAGAAGGGTGGGTCCCACCGGGCGTGTGTGCCAAAATGTTGAACAAGTTTCCTCATTCTACCTGTTTCAGATTAGTGAAATCACAACAAAAAAACAAGTAACTCCAAATATGAGAGGGTTTAAGGTACCTCTAGATGGGATGATGATGAATACAGGAAAAATGAGAGATCCTCCTCACAAAGCTAGATGACCTACAGAAAATCAAGAGAACTCAACATGAAAATTGGATTAGTAGATAGATGGGTGGGTTTCTAAAATGTCAGTCCCAGAAGTGAAAACTTCCTAGGATGGATGTCAACCCACATTTTGATAAAGATAAGATAAAATATTTGATAAATTGGATGTAGTAGAATCTAAACTAAAATAGAAATAAAAAATGTAATAAAAGATGATAAAATGTAGATCTGATCTAAATAAAAATTAAACCAAACCTATGTGGTCGATGATGACCCGAGACTTGCAAGGCCTATGAAAGGCATGGATCACTGATGAGAGATCAAGTAGAAAAAGTGAAATGAAAAATAGATCAAGGCCTTGGGAGATCTAATATGATGGATGATGATGATGAGATGAAGAAAAAAAACTTGCAAAGATATATGGAACTGATCTATTTGAAAAAAGGATGCAAGAAAATTATGAAATCTATGATGAATGCAATGAAAATGATCTCGGTCGAATGGTGACCAGGATGAGTCGAGTGATCGGCTAATTGGGTTAAAAGAATATATGAGATGAAAAAAGGGAAAAATGAAAATTTAAAGGTCTGAAGTGACTATGGAATAGAAAGAGATGATAGGGATCTGAATGATAGAGAAGCTAACAAAATGGGAGTTGGGTCAATGATGACCAGATAGGGTCGATGAACTAGGGATGATCTAGGGTTTGATGATGAAAATGGATGGAAAAGAATGAAGACTACGTAGATGAAAATGAAGATCTGAGGAAGGCAGAGATAGGATCTCCTGATGATAGTTGAACCTACAAAGATATCGATGAAGAATATGATGATAAAATTGCAATAATAGATCCAAACATGCAAGAGAGAAAAAGATCTCCAAATCTCCAAGAGTGAAGCACAAGATCTCAAAGAGATGATGATGGAAGTTGCAAGAGAGAAAAAAAATGAAGGCAAGATCACAAGAAATCTTGAAGTCTCCAAAATTGCATCCTTGAGAAAAAGGAGGGTAAGGGCGGCTTTATAGGGTCGATGATGACCTGGATGGGTCACCACCGATCATGGAGATCCATCCATTTGGGTGGTGGAAAGGTGAGCTCAGACAATGAGCCCTTATGAGGTGAGATTAGGGTTTTGAAGGGTTAGGATGATGAGTTAGGGTTGCTTAGGATGATAAATGGGTAGGTGGAGGTGAAAAATATTAAATAAAGGCCAAAGGGAGGTGAAATTTATTAAATGGGCCTAGAAAGGATAAAATGGAGGATTTAGGGAGAATAAATGAATTAAATGGGGGTTTAGAATTAATTAAAGATGATTAGGGATGATTAATGAATTATTAAAATGGAAATAATGATAAGATGGGAATAAATTGAATTTAGGATAAAGGAAACCATGGTCTTACATTTCAAGCCAAGTATTGTTTTAGACAAAACATCAGTATGTATGTGTACACACACATGTGATCGGACATCACTAATTTTAAGTCACATAAGATTGACATGCCCATTCGTACAACAATTTATAATTTTTGGATTAAATTTACAAATTTAAAAACATCATTTAATAAATGATTTGGTAAAAATACAAACATAGCCAATAATAAGCCATACTTAATGTATCTTACACGTTTGATACACTAATTAACAATGTGCATGATAATGTATTAAATAAGTAACCCAGTTTGAGGCTCCTACCAAGTGGCCTCCGCTTCACTTGATTATTTCTTGCATGGTTGTTCCACATATGCATGGACATACCCCATGCCAATGTCATCTCACAAAGCCGCTTTTAGGACCTCATACAAATCAACGAGATATTGTAGCTGAGGAAACAAGTGGAAATTATACAACAATGAAATTTTTGGTCACACACGAGAGGTGTCATGGTTCCATTCTAGAGGTTTCATTATGGAGTTGGTGCATGCATTAAGAAACTCAAAACATAGTGTCACCACCAACTTGTTTGTAAGCTTACAACCACCCTCTAATTCAAACAAAATAGGATTCAATGTAGGTGACGTAAAAACATCCTTAACTTAATTTTTTCCATAAATTATTTATGAGGGGGAGAATCTTGGTCATCTACAACTTGCATACCTCTCATCTACCCAAATTTTAATAATAAGAATGTTTGGTCGCTTCTTAAGTTAGACGAGAACACAACAAGCTCAATGAGCCATATTTTCACCTTTGATTATATTTCCAATAAAGACTCTCATTCTTGGCACAAGGTGATCATAACATGAATGGATGTTAAGGGGTTTCAACAAGCGAAGTCGTGGGAGACACTCATATTTACCGCAATGCTTATTGAGTATTAAACTTATCTTAACTTCCACCAACCTAGAAATCCTACCTTTTAATGGACTTGTAACTTTGTAGGATAACTGCAATTGCATTATTATGTGTTTTAATAACATAAGTGTTGAACTAATACAACCAAAAATTCTTAGATTACTACATGTTTTAATAACATAACTATTGCAAATAGAAAATACTTCAAAACTAAAAACATGCTAGATAAGAATACATTTTGACACATGTCAGTAAGGGCCAAAAAATTCAAAACTATAAATATTATTAATAAAATATGTCACATGTGTCGTAACATAGGGGACATTAACTCAAAAATCCCAACAAACAACCAATAAAATAATGTTCTAGTTCTTGTCAAAGTTAAAATGTAAAAATATCCATGCAATATTACATAAAATGAATCTTCAATATCATTGAAGATTAAGAAGGAAAACCATGTGTGCATATTATTCATCGCCCAAGAGCTTATATAGGTCTTGTTTTAGACAAACATTGTCGATATATATATTCCTTTAAAATACTAATAAAAGCACAAACAAAGGATAAAATTTAAGCCACATAAGATCTGATATGCCCATTAACCCATCGAGATTTCATTTTATGGTTACATTTACAAATTGAAAAACATCCTTCGATAAATGATTTAGCAAAAGTACAAAGATTTGTCTTACATGTTTGATTTGTCAATCAACGTTGTACATGGGGATGTATTAAATAAATACCCTTTTTTTGAGGGTATTTCCAGTGGATTTCCTTTCACTTAATTATATCTCGCATGGATCTTCCATGTATGCATGGAAATACCACGTGCCTCACAAGATAATTTGAGGACCTCAAACAATCAATGAGATGTTGCAAATGAGGCAACAAGTGAAAATGATGTAGTATTCAATTTTGGGGTCATGCATGAGATGCCCCATGGTTTATTCTAGATTTTTTATTGTGGTGTTGGTGCCACCATCGAGGAAATCAAACACAACATCACCACCTTCTCATTTGTGATCTCATGGCCACCCTCCAATTCCAATGAAAAAGGGAGTCCATTTAAGTGACGAGGATATTCCTTGCTCAAATTCTTTCCGCATTGTTGCTTGTTTACAAGGGGGAAACATTGACAATCTACAATTTGTGCATCTCCCTCACGTGGCTCCATTGACTAGAGAATAAAAATAGGAGACACAACAAGAATGGAACCACCCCGTGTGTGAATTTTACATCAAAATAACCTCCTTCAAAGTGTGTCAACAAATAAAAATATAACTATTTTTGGGTGATAGGGCTACTCTACGTGGCATCCAATGTGGAACACCGGGTGATAATGTTAATGTTAGTGGTGTCCAATGTGGAAAATTATGATACATCAATGACCAAATAAATCATAGTCATCAATGTCTTAATTTCCTATTAGTATTACCCCCACAATTATTCTTTAGAACATGCCTTTCGTGTAATTATAAAAGTAAAGGGATGAAATATCCAAATTTACTCGATAAAACATCAACAAAAGAGAGTATTATAGGGTTTTATACCAAAACAAAACTACTTATAAAACATTTTTCCTTGAGTATTTTTCCTCCCAAGGGAAACCACAATTTACTTTGCCATTGAATTTGTCCTCATGTTAGAAATAGATCCAAAAATTTATTGCATTAAGTCATTATTTTTGTAAAATTTCAAAGGGTTTTGGAAAATAAATATGTGTTGTGGAACAAACTATTTGAATAAATATACAATTTCAATGAAATCCATGAGTGGATTTTTTTAGGGTTTGAAAAAAACCTTTTTTTATAGGTAAACAATGTCCGACGGGACCATTTCATGTAAACAATTTTTTGTTAGAAGCACAATGGACTGAGAAGGGGGTGAATCAGTCCCTTCAATAATTCAATTTCAAATTTCAGATTTGCGTAGTCAAAAATCATAAACATTTAACCATCCATTAATGTGTGTATTCAACAAATCATCACATGTGCAAGAACCATAAGCAAGACACAAGATATAAGTGGGAAACCCTCAAGGGGAAGAAAACCCATTGAAACACAATCTTATATTGATATGTTTCAAATTTAGTGAGGTACCAACCCCACAAGGAGCACCAACCCCTAATTTTATGAAGCACCAACTCCACAAGGAGGCTACAACCCCCAAGATGATCAAGCACCCACTAAACCACCTTATCAAGATACGATCTCTATTTTTTTGCTGCCATAACTGATGGAGACCAAGTATTCACTAACACTTCTTCAACCAAATGCTAGATGACCAATCTTCGCAAAACAAGTTCTTCAATCACTTCTTAAATAATTCAAACACTTGCAAACATCCTTGCTGATATTTGTCAACCTGCAAAACACTTGATTCAACCTCAATTTATGCTCCAAAACCTACAAATTATTCACACCTATGTCGCTCAACTCGCACACACACAACCAAACTTTCGCAAAAACCCCAACACACATAGCCACTCTACGTCATTTCAAATTCAAACACAATATTTTTCCGTCCTTTTTCTCAACCCATACATCACAAAATATCCCAAATTTTAATTACAACAAATAAGTGACCCAAGTAGATCGGCCTAGCTAAAAACCTCATTAAAATGCCAAAAATGGTTCAAAACTCCATGGGCACAATCTTAAAATTTTCCTTACATCAAAACCATAGATAGTCATGATCCATAATACATTACAAATGATTTAAATATCATTTAACATTCATACATGATCTGAATTTAGATCAACAAATTAAATTATTTCATTTAAGGGCCCAATACTCTTTGTATTTCTCAAAACTGTTGTTTCCTACACCCTTCAACACCTTGAAACTTCATTATGCCAACAAATCACTTCTACTAAACCAAACCATACCATGTGACCACTTGATGAAATTCCAAAACTTTTAGATCACTTCTAAGTAAGTTATAAGCCTTGAATAAATCACCCGCTTAAACCACAACCACGTTTGCCTTCACCAAATCAACCTGCCAAAAAGTTGTTTTCAAAGGTTAGCTCATAAATTTTTTTATACGAACATTGAATACCTCCAAATGGATTCATTTGATTCCAAATTTATTCCTCTTCATATTACAGGTGATATAAAAGCATCACCCAATCCATATCATGCTCCAAACAACTTCAGACTCTTAGAAAAATGCATCCTATCCCGCACCGAAAAACCTTCCTATCCAAATAATGACATGGAAACAATATCAAATACCTAATCATGAATAAAAAATTATGTCAATGGAAATCCCTCTGAATTATATTTCCATCACATTTTTAATCATCTCAAAAATCCATCTCAGTAGCTCTAGATATGACCATTTTATCGAGTACTACTTTTTAAGGCCTCAAAACCACCCTTTGACCAATCAACCTCGTATGGACCTGATTTGACCATTTACCTACATGAAAATTTCCTAAAATCTCCATTTACATCGATATAAAATCACATAAATTCTATGACATCGATTTAGAACATACCTCATTTGACAACCTTGTCCCAAAACCTTCTTCTTCAGAAATTGACCTGTTTGAGTGGGGCCCACTCATCACCATGACCTCAACCTTACATTTATTGAAATATAAGATAGTACTATACATAATCCAAAAATCACTTTTTATCAACCAATCAAAATGGGTCACTATACCTCTCTCTATGCAAACTGCTCCTAACTAGGGTTTAATTAGGGTTTTAGACCACTTTATCTTCCTAACATTTTGTTCATAAAAATATGAAAATGAAATTACCTCATTATTTTTGTTAAACCTTCTAGAGTAACCATAGAAACATCCTTGAAATATAAAAGGTCCCATGAAAATAAAAATTTTAGGGTGAGCATTAGAAGTACCAACTAAAGCTAGAATTTCACTTGTTCTTGA
Organism: Taxus wallichiana var. yunnanensis; assembly: GCA_018340775.1. NCBI lineage: Eukaryota > Viridiplantae > Streptophyta > Pinopsida > Cupressales > Taxaceae > Taxus > Taxus wallichiana. Next base: position 801,001,617 of record CM031242.1, read on the forward strand.
CCCTGTCTCACATAAACTGACATATATTGAAAAATTCACATCCTATAAATCTTAAATTTTACTCAAATAACCATGAAATATCACAATAAAATATCCGATCATCATAATGTCATCACCATACCTCAAAATCTCCAAACAATGAGACTTGCATAACTAGACCTTAAGGATTCTCATTGTAGAAGCTTAGGTCATCCAAAGAATGCAATAACTCATCATAAAACCTCTAAAAATGACCAAAAAATGATTGATATACCATGACATACCTGAATTCATACATCCATGAGCTCATGTAGCTCCAAAAATAAATCTCACACCTCATAACAACCATACCTGCTCTAGATGAACACCTGTAACATAGCCAATCACCTGTATCTACATCATGCCACTATTGTGAGTGCCTAAACACTCTCCAAACCTTATTCCCATCATTTCAACATGCTTCTCAAGCATCCAAGAATCTCATACCATCATGCAACATCACCTAGGCACATGAATAGGATTAGAAAAACAAATAATCCTCACTGAATCTTACCGCATCACCATAAACACATCTGAACCAGTATGTCAACATCATATACATCATCATATGAACCTAATACATCATCCAATTTTTCGTTAATATGGTTTTGCATCAATGATAACACCTGAAATGACCAGATGCCAACACTTTTGAATGAAGCTACGAAATGAGTATACAATAGTAAGTGCCCATGACCGACATTACAATCAAATACATTCAACCACAATGAAAACTTGCCACCATCGGCACAAAATTCAGAGAAGATTGACCACCTTGAAACATGCCACCAACGTCACAACATTTAAAGAAGAATCGTAGACATGCAAAATGTCGACAGGGTCATCATACTATAGTAACCCATCCCCATTATCAACCATATAATAATTAATTATAAAATTAATTAATTATTATATAACTATACTTCAATTATTTTCTCCCATCTACTCCATAATCCCATTACATCCTTACAAATATTAATACATCATTAATATTTTATTTACTACATTCTAATCTTCATTAACTATTTTCTAGCAATTTAAAAATACTCACCCACCTACCACCTACCCTATACCTACTCTATGCCTAGCTTCTCCATCTAATCACCTCATTAAACATACTTAATCTCACCTAACTACATGTTAAATGACCCTCCAAATCTAGAGGCTTTTATTTCTAGAAGCCTCTCCATTCTTCCCTCCCATTTTCAAATATTCAAATAAAATACACTATTCCATTGAATTTTTAATTCAATGGAGAATTCTCATGAAATCTAGAATTTTCTACAATTCTCCCCTCTCATCCATTCTCAACCATTGATCTAATCCACCATGGAAAGATCTTAACCATTGATTTTTGCCTCCTCTAGCTATAAATAGAGGTGCCACCCTCCATGGCAAGCACCTTAGAAATTTGCAAGTAAATGTTTCCCAATCTTCAAGCCATCTAAGCAATCTTCATAACATTCCATCAAGCTCAATCAAGCATTTGATCAAGGGGAGGTGCTGTTGAATTTTTCTAAAATCAAGCATCGTTACATGCCATTCAACAAGCAAATCAAACTCATCAAAGGAGGAGGATTTCACTTGTAGGTAAGTACAAGTATATCACTCTCTCCCCTTTTGATCTCTGCTCCATCTGAGGTAGATGAACTATTGTGTTAGATATTGTTTTGAATTGGTTTCATAGTCATTTCATGTTTACATGCTAACATTATTATTCTTCTACAGAACAATCGCCACGAGTGCTACACACTTGGTCTATTCGCCATAATCGACTTGATCCAAACTAGTCACAACGACCACCATGAGTACAACAAAAACAATCTACCACAATTGGTGAGGAAACCACCCCAACGGGCTCACTCAATAGAGGGATTTGAACCCGGTGGTGCCATATACAACCATTTGACTTAACCAATCCTCCTAACCCCATTGACAAAAACCTGGATGGTAAACATTTTTATTATACCAGAGCTATGAACTAGATTGGTAGAGGAACACTTTCTCTAAGTGGGACATGAGGGTGGGATTGGGTCCTTAATTTCCATCGAGAGATGCACATTCGAGCACCCCATTATGTTCCACATGGTACATAGGGATAAGTTTGACCCCTACCTCAAGGTGTCCCCATGACCACTTACTGAAACTCTCTAATGGACTTAATGGGAATGGAACTTGGGTTGATGATTGCAAACTACTTATAACTCACCAATATCCCAAGAACTCGAGTCCAAAACTTTGGTGTTAAATGTTTTTAATATACTAGAACTATGAGCTTGAATGGTTGGAGGATAAATTTCTTTAAGTGGGACATGAGGATGGGCTTGGGTCCTTAATGTACACCAAGCGATCTGCATTCGAAGCGCTCCGCTATGTTTCATTAGGTCCATATGGAGAAGTTCAACCCCTACCTCAAGGTGTCCTCATGGCCACCTATTGAAAATGTTCAATGAAATCAATGGGAATGGGATTTGGGTTGATGATTACAAACTACTTGAACTCCCCTGATAGCCCAAGACCTTGAGTTCTAAAAAATCTATATTTTTATTTCAAGGGTTTTAGGGTGTAAAATTTAAAATAATAATAAAATGTCAAAGTGACGGTTTGGATTTGAGGCTTTTGGTACAAAAAAACAATTTTTTTTTTTTTAGCATGCACATGTCACATGCAAGCTATACATTCATCCTTCAAGAGGTGTCCATCATGACAACTACAAAGACTGTGACATCAATAAAATAAATTATGTAGATCCTAGAGATGAGGATTCAAGTCCCTATAAGATAAACATAAATAATGGAGGACAAGAGGATAATCAAGAGGATAAAGAAATCGATCCTTTGGAAGTTTTTATGGTAGGAATATAAGAAGACATGAAGAACTCCCGTGAATCCAAAGACAAAGATGAAGAAATTCAAGAGGATGAAGATGATACAATGAACAAATTTATTAGGGCTAGAAAGGATACATGGTTAGATCTTATATTGTAAGTACAATGGATCAGGGGGTGAATCAATCCTTACAAACTTAATTTCAATTTCAGATTGTTCACTTAAACCATTAATCAATTAACCATCCTTTAGAGTGTGCACAACATCATACAACATATCAAAATCACATGAAATATGGTTGGTTGATGGGGACAAAAATACCAAATTCTTCCATGCTTCTGTCAAAGCTAGAAGAAATGCTAATTATATTTCCTCCCTGAAATTGGATGATGATTCAGTTTTGTCCTCTCAATCTTAGATTAAAATCGAGACGGTGTCTTTTTTTCAAAATCTTCTGAATGGAGATCCTACCTCTCCTCTGGATGCTCAACTTTCCTTTTTTAATCAGATTCCTAATTTGGTCGATGATTTTGACAACGCTAAACTTCTATCTCCTTTTTCTAAGGATGAAGTTCGCCGGATTGTTTTCTCTATGCAGAGGGATAAAGCACTTGGTCTAGATGGCTTTCTTGCCTCATTTTTCCAGATTTCGGGACTTCATTAGGGATACTGTTTGGCATTCTATGGAGGAATCTCAATGTTTAGGCAAGCTTCTTGGTGCTCTCAATCACACCTTTATTTGCATGTTCCCCAAAAAGGTGCAGGCGGTTTCTCTTGATGACTTCAGGTGATCTCCTTATGTAATATGTCCTATAAAATCATTTCTAAGGCTATTGCATCTAGAATGAGTGTTCTTCTTCATAAGCTTGTGGCGTAGGAACAAAGCGGTTTCATCTCGGGAGGTCTATAGCTGACGACATAATAATTTCTCATGAAATGATTCACACTCTTCATTCCTCCAACCGCTCTGAATGATGTTGAAATTGGATTTTAGTAAAGCTTACGATCGTACTAATTGGAGGTTCCTATGTAAGTCCCTTCTCGCCATGGGTTTTAGCAAGCATTTCTACAATTGGATTTTCAATTGTATTTCTTCTCCTTAGTTTTCTATTCTAGTTAATGGTTCGGCAGAAGGTTTCTTCAGCAGTAGTAGGGGCCTAAGGCAGGGAGATCCTCTTTCCTCCTTTCTTTTCATCCTGGTTGTTGAGGCTCTTAGTCGTAGTATCAAAGCTGCTCTTCAGGATGGGGTACTTAAGGGTATTCGTTTAACCACCAATCTCCCTCCCCTTTCACACCAACAGTTCACTGATGATACCTTCCTTTTCGATCAAGCATCTATTCCAGAAGCCCATTGTCTTTCTTCCATTTTGGATTCTTATTCGTCTCGCATCTCTGGTTAGGTAATCAACTTCCACAAATCTGTTATTTTCTTCTTTAATGTCGCACCCAGGCTGCAGGGAAGGATCAAGGCAATTCTTGGCTTTGCGGTGGGCTCCCTCCCTCATAAATATTTGGGCATCCCTCTCTTTTTTGGCAACGATAAAGTGAATCTTTGGGATGGGCTTCTCAATTCCCTATCGTCTAGACTACTTTTGTGGAAAGGGAAATGGTTGTCCTTGGCTGGTAGAGCTCTTCTGATCAACTCCGTCCTCTTGGCTCTCCTGATTTATATGCTATCGGTCTTGCTACTTCCTAAGACCGTCTTGCTCAAAATTGAGAAATTGGTCAGAACTTTCCTTTGGCAAGGGAATCATGAAGAGCGAAAATTTCACTTGGTGAAGTGGGAGATTGTCAAGCTACCCAAACCTCTAGGTGGCCTGGGAATTTAGATCTGGCTCTTCAGAATTTGGCTCTCGGTGCTAAACTTGTTTGGAATTTTATTTCTGATGCCAAGCGGTTAGCTTTTTAGGTTCTTTCACATAAGTATCTAGGAGGTAGGTCACCCAAGCTCTTGCTTTCCAGCTATGAGCTCCCTAAAGGCTCTCATATTTGGAACTTTTTATGTAATTACAAATCCATGATCACTGATTCGGTCTCCTGGCAAATCAACAATGGTCAATTGGCAGCCTTTTGGGAGGATAGTTGGAATGGGTCTCACCCGCTTAACCTCATTCCCAATCTTAATAGAGTTATGAATGTCACCAGTGCTTCATGGGGTACTAAAGTTGCTAATTTTGGTCGTCAGCATCCGAATGGCTCACCATCCTGGCAATGGAAAAATATTTCCACCATTGGTGCCTCCCTCCAAGAATCTTCTACTCTATCTGAAGCCCTTCGGGCTAGGCATGTTCACTTCAATGCAGGTGAAGATCAACTGTTATGGCTCGGTGATAACACTGGCTCTTATTCGGTGAAATCGGTTATGCCCAACTTATTTCTCGGTCGAGTTTGGGCTCTCCCTACTCCTATGGCTATTGGCACCCCAGATCTTACCTAAGGTGGCTATCTTCGGTTGGTTGGTTTTTAAAAAGAAGTTCTTACTCAAGTGAGGAGAAGATCTTGGGGTTATGTCGGTCCCTCCAAATGTGTGCTCTGTGGTGAAGCTTGAGGAAGATCAGGATCATCTATTTCTTTTTTGTTCTTTTGCTTCCAGCTGTTGGCATTGGCTTCTTTCCAAATTGAATCTTGCTTGGGCTCCCTGTAAAAATATTGTTGACACTCTCCTCTCTTGGCCTAGGTGTGGTCAAGATAGTTCCCTCAGCTCTATCTGGTTCATTGCTCCTTTTTTCCTTATTTGGCACATTTGGTGGGAACGTAATTTACGTTTTTTTGGGATCGACCACAGCTCCTTGTTTTTCTAAATAAGTTGGAAGTGGCCATTTCTGAAAAAAGTCAGCAAAAATAGTCTCTCAAATCCCATTTTCTCTTCTAGAGATGTGACAATCAGAAACTCTTGGCCTCTCATCAAACTCCCCAGTCCTGGTTCAATCATCAAAAAAGGCCTTTCCCAAGTTGAGAAATTAATCAGAAGAAAAAGGGCCAAATGGCGACCTCCCCCCAGGGGCTTGTGGAAATTAAATTTTGATGGGGCCTCAAGGGGGAACCCTGGTAAATCTGGTGTTGGTTGTATTATCAGGAGTGATTCAGCACTCTCATTTCTGCTGGTTCCTTTCCTATTTTGGATTGTTCCTGTAATTTGGTGAAGCTCAAGCACTTCGGAAGGAGTCAAATTGGTTGTTCACCTTGGTTTTGAATCCCTTTACATTGAAGGTGATTCCCAAATTATTATTCATGCAATCTCTAGTGGGTCTTCCCCTTCATGGAAAATTAACCCTTTCATTTCCAATATCCTCTTTTGGCTAGGCAAAATACGCACATGGCACATCAATCATATTTTTCGTGAAGCCAATCAAGTTGCGGATCTTCTCGCAAATTATGCCATTGATTACCCTGCCGCCACTGTCATCTCGAGACACGCAAAAGCTTGGCTTGGCCTCTCCAACATCATATCACACGAGCTGCAGGGTACTCGGCTGCAGCATGGATTTTCCCTCCGCACGTGTAATGCCTCTTTTAGGTGCAAGTGTGGGATGGTGTTGGCATCTTGCCCATGTTCCTATGTTTTCTTGGTGCCTGTTCGCTTTTCCTTGTTCATGGTGTTCTTAGGCTTTCCTTTTGTTTTTCTTCGGAGCTCAGTTCTCGGAAGAAGCATCACCTTTTGATATTGATAGAAATCATCTATCTGAAATCTTTCGTTACTCATCTCATGAGGAAGCCGAAGCGATTGAAACCATCTTGGGTGATTCCTATCATTTCCGGTCTCGGCGTGCCCGTTCCAATTCAGAGATTACTTCGGCCTTTGTCTCCTTTTGTTTGTTGTTGCACTGGGATACGATTGTAGTCAAATTCATCACCAACGATGAGATTTACCTTGCTCATGGGGTTAATATCCACGAAGAATTGATTGATTTCTCCCTCCCTGATCCTCTTCTGTGGGTCAAAGAGGTGGATGAGCTCGTTATTGGGTCTGGTCGGAGTATTCAGTGGCTTTGCGGGTAGTATAGAGATCTCCTTCGCTACGCTGAATATCTAGTCTTTGATTTCGGCGGGTCGTCTTGATCACAGGCTCCTCCCCGAAGTGCATGTTGATGAGGCCATGTTTCTTGTTCAATCTGCTACTGAACATTGGCAGGAGCTTAAGGACAGGGCCACGGGTGCCTTTCACTTCCTCCTACGTGAGGCTAATAGGCGAGTGGGCACCCATATCGGTTGATTTTCGAGTCAGTCTCTGCTCTGGTTTGTTTTGTTAGTTTCGGCTCTTGTGTCTTAGTGTTTCTTGTTCCTTTCCTCTCTCTTGTAGACGTTGGACTTTCTTCTTTTCATCCCCTTCTTTCTTCTTCCTTTTCTCATTTTCCTCTCCTCTATTGTATGGTTGGGGCCTAACCCTCCGGTTCATAGCTCCGGTCAAAAGCGTTTAATAATAATTAAAAATACATCATACAACATACATTCAATTAACCATGAACAAGAGAATCAATTCCATAATACGGATATAAGTGGGAAACCATCAAAGGGAAGAAAATCCATTGAAACTTATAATTATATTACTCAAATAAAAATGTTTAGTGAAGCACCAACTTCACAAGGAGCACCAACCCTAGTTTAGTAGAGCACCAACCCTATAAGGAGCACCAACCCCTAGTTTTGTGAAGCACCAACTCCACAAGGAGGCTACAACCCCCTAATATGATAAAGCACCCACTCAACCACATTTTGATGAAGATATTTGATGTCTTTTTGCATCCAAACCGATTGAGATCACATATTCAACTCGCTCACCTTAAAACCCTTGTTCAAACCCTAGCTTCTCAAACTTGCTCTATCTTTCACTTTCACTTCTCTTTTCTTCAAAACCTTGCACACACTCTTCCAAAAATTATTCAACCTATCATGAAATATCTTAGATCTCAAAACATTCCTTGGTACCTGCAAAACACTCTCACATAGGTCGCACTTTTTCCTCTTGCCCAACTAGTTCCAAATTTAAATTCAAACACGCACTTTATACCCTTCCTCTTGATTCAAACACACACCAAGTTGGTTTCCCTCCTTTGGTTTAACCAAGGAAACTTAAAAACATCCCAATTGAATCATTAAAATAATCACATATGACCCATATAGATCATCCATTCCCAAAACCTCTCACCTTACACCAAAAAGCTCAAAACCCCATCACTAGGATGAGATAAAACCACAAATCATAAAAACATGATTATTAAAGCTCCAAAATTCATCATACATGTGTAATATAATATATAAACATCATCCATGGTCACAAATTTTCTTGACCAATCAAATAAATCATAAATGGTTCATATCCTTTCACCAAAACAGTTTTTCCAAGACTCTATTTTCACCTTTGGGAATCAATACCACCTAATATCAACTCAAATATGGAATTTAACCACTAAATGGAATCCTTGAGACATTTAGAACACATCCATGCATGTTAGACATCATGAAACATCCATGTGTTCAAACCACAACTACTTTCCTCTTCTCCAAATCATGTTTACCCAAAAACTAGTTTTGTAAACTCAACTAGTTTACACCCTTTCTGACACTTTAAAGACCTCTAAATGCCTTCAATAGGAATAAAATTTTATCCCTCTTCACTTTCCAGGTGATATAAAACATCAAATCATTCATCTCATGCTTCAATCACTTCATTCTTTCAACCTCAAAATTACTCCTTCCTAAAAAAAGAAACCTTCTCCACAAACTGACCATTATGACCCATCAAATCTCATCATCATGAGACAAAAATTATACCAATATAAATCCATAAAATCATATTTCCATAACATATTATAACTCCTTCCAAATCCAAGTGGAAGGCCTTCAACTAAGCCCATCTCTGTGAAACTTGCCTGAAACTACCCCAAAATTGCCCTTTGACTAGTCTTCATAAATAGGGCACACTTTTCCATTTTTATGTATCACCATGACCTAAAAACAACCATGTACATTAATAAAAACTCACATACTAAAAACAATGTCCATTTATTTTGTAACTCCTTTGGAAAACCTTGTCCCAAACTAACTTCTTTAGAAACATGCATGTTTGAGTGGGGTCCACTCATCACCACAAACTCACTACCATACACTTTATGGAAACTGTAGAGGATTCATATACATCATTCAAATATCATAATTATGCACTATAATCCAATCTAGGGCACTTAAGAAAAAATATCTCATACCAATTTCAAGCTAGGGTTTCAAGCACACAAAAAGTTGTTTACCTTCTTAACATTCGTTCATAAAAAATGTGACGATGAAATGACCTCATTATTTTTATGAAACCTTATATATTGAATGTATAAACATACGTGAAATCCAAAAGGTCATATGAAAATAACAAAATTCATGGTGAGCATTAAAGGTGCAATTGAGCTATAAAACATCCTTTTTCTTGGACCTTGTTTCACTCAAATTGACATATCTTGTAAAATTCTTTATCATGACTCTCAATTTTTTCCACAACACCATGACACACCCTACTAACATATCAAATCATCATCATTTCACAAATAGGTCTCCATATTTCCATCCCATCTCATTTATGATAGCTAGCCCTTAGGGTTTTATGGTTTAGGTTAGGGTCAACTGAAACAACATCATAACTCATCATGAAACTCTCCAAAAGGTCATAACATACCTGGTACATCATGAAACACCTTCCTACATGCATCCATGAGCTCACATGGCTCCAAAAATCAACCTCATACCTCCAAGCACCTAGACCTAGTCTAGATGAGCACCTGAAACTTGGTCTTCAACTTATATCTACACCCTGAAAACTCATGTGAGTGCCTAAAAATCCCCAAAAATTATCTCCATGCTTCCAACATGCTCCTCAAGTCACCAAGAAGCTCTCAGCCATCATGCTCCATCACCAAGTCTAGTAAGGTTACTGATTAGGTTTACTACACAAGCCAATCTCACTAAATCACCTCATCTCATCATTTCAACATCTAAAACTCCATGTCACCATCATATCGAGCATCCTCGACTCTACTCCATCATCCTCTTTTTCATTAATGGGATTTTACATCAATTAAACACACTATAATCACAACATGCCAACAATCTCCCCTTTTTCATTGATGGAAAACCTCTTGAACTTCTCCCCCTTTTTACATTAATGAAAAAGCATACATGAACTTGCATGATCTTCACCTTTCTCATCTTCATTTATTCACCATTTGGTTGGAAACATCAACCAAAGACTTCATTCTAGCTCACAATCTTGAAATTTCTCACAAAATCTGATTTTTCCTTCTTTCCAAGCATAGAAACACTATACTCCCCATGGGAAAAGCATATACAACACCTATATATAACAATAATCATGAAAGGAACATAATTTTACCTCTTTCTTGAGCAAAAGAATCATCAAACCACCATACTATCATGTTAAAATTGTCATTTCACTCTAGGAATTTGTTTCTGACCTTCTTTCAAAGCATAAAAACACTATAACAAACATATAACTGAAGGATACATCATATGAACATGCCAAAAATGATACAAATGAAGTAAAAATCATCATACATACCTCTTGTTTGATCTACTTCAGCTTTTCCTTGCCCAAACTAGACTAGCTTCTTACATACCTTGACTTTTCACACTCTTGAGGACTGAGATCCCTAATACCAACCTTCAGTGCATTCTAGACCATCTTTAACAAGATCTAGAACACCATAAAATCCATGACACAAATTCCCATCACTTCCCTATACTTATACCATCTCACTCAAATAGAAAGCACAATAAATTGACTTCTTACCTAGTCACTTGTAAGTCATGAACTAGATGAAAATCATCTCACCCCTTTCTTTGAACCTTTCCTTCAAGTGTTTTGAACCTTATTTGGGCTAATGAACCTTTATTGAGTCAAGAAACCCTTTGCCTCTCAAATAAGCAAGAATGTTCAACATTTACCTTGCCTTACACCCTTATAGTCTTCTAGAGCCACTCCTAGAAAAGCATAACATACTCCTCCTAACCACTTGGCCCTCACACATAACTATAACATTCACAACCTCACAACAACTTGTAGGGGAGAAATCATCTCTAAGAGATACAAGAAATCAAATAAATTCTAATCACACTCCTTCTAAGTCACTTTTCTCATGGTTTTGAGCCCAAGAACTTACTTCCCTTGTTTTAGTTACCACCTACAAACCCTTAGGGAGCAAATTTGATAGATCTAAGATCATGCATCTTGAGCATTGGTAAGAAAACTATCATACAAACCTTTTAAAACATTGATTCAACTATCAAGATTACCTTCTTGAACCCTTAGTATCACATTATTAAAATACATAGTTAACTCCCTAATTGATTAGGACCATACACACATTTCACACCATAGTTCTCTTTGCATGTTAGTCACAAAACTTGTCCACAAACTTTGTACTTGTATGCTACTTTAAGAGTGCCCAAATATAATCAACACTTTTGAATGAGTATTGTGAACCATCATATAGGTGTAATAAATCATATAAGTCATACTATCATGCACAATATTAGTTCAAAAAAAGTCCCTAACCTAGGTCACCATACACATGCTTAACATATTCACTTTCAACCCTACTAGTCATTGATGATTAGGGGATCATTTTTTAAGTTCATAAACATCCCTAAATGGCATCGGTGTAGAAGATTGTGTTGAGAGCTTTCCAATGACTGTGAGAATGTAAAAATAGACATCAAGAGCTCTAGATATGTCCAACCAAAGTTCATCAAACGAAAGTCAACTCTAGTCAACGGTCAATATTGGACCAATGGCACTGTGACATGTGGAAAAAGGAAAAGGGAGTCGTATGTTGGTTTTCAATCTCCGGTCTTCGACAAATCGTAAAAATATTTCTCGTCGATTTCAACCACTTTGCAAGAGGCTCAACTTTTTTATACGGAGGGGAGCCCGACCCAATCCATTGTGGACTATGGTATTATCACCGACGTGGTGGGTCCACAAGCCACCACGTGGCTTGCCACCATGAATCAAATTAGCTGAGTCATACATGGACCGAGTTACATTTTACTTTGTAATTCTTTTCCATACTTATTTCTAAATGCCACACACACACACACACACACACACACACACACACACACACACATTAATGTTCAAACATTAGTATAACCACATAATCCTCCACTTACCTACTAAACAACCAACTTGCCAAGGAAAACGTGGAGGAAGGATGAAGTTCACAGGGTAGGGGGCATGTAATGTCATGTGTGGAAGATTCCACATGAGGAGAGGGAGATGAAGGGGTGTTGGGGGCTAGGCCCATTCGTGGAAATTTCCACGTGAGGAATGGGAGATATAAGGTTTATTAAAACCTTCCCTAAAGCTAAGGCCGCCAAATGTGGGATAAATACCCACTTTAGCATGCAAAACTGCCCCCTTCACCCTTAGCCACCAACATGGGTATTTAGCCCATTAAAATATGCAAAATCTGCCAATTTGGGATTATATCCCATTAAAACATGCAATCTAATTTAATCCCATTACACATGTTACAGGATGAGGCTATTATTAGCCTTAGGATAATATTTGAGGCATTATTTTAAGGGCCCTATTTTTGTATAAATAGGGAACCCATGTCATTGTAAAACACACACACAACGCAACAAAGAAGCTCATTCCTAGAGCTCGGAAAGGCGGAGAGCGAGCCAAGAGGAGAGTTAGTTGCCATGGGCATAGTTGTGTGAAGACCTAATTTATTTAGGCATTATTATTGACCTATTATTTTTAGGCAATAATAAATTAAAATTATTGTGGCTAGGAGTTATTAATACTACCTTTAGTCAACCCATAGTGCCACACCAAATTATCAGTGAATCCCGAATATCGATCGGAGTGCCATAGGGCATTACGAAAACGCTTTGGAAGGCCGATCGAGAACCGGAGGATTCCGAGCAAAATGAGTTGGTGCCATCGAGCTTGACGAATACGCCAAGAAAGAGGAAGTCAGGTGCTATTTTTCACCCTTGTCTTCTGAAGGTCTGGTTATTCTTCTAAGCAAGTTCTTAATAGTTTCCATTAGGTTTTCTTGTGAAAGTACTATTGTAACTTACAAGTTTTGACTAGTGGAATGGTTCGATAAGAACCTAGAGACGTAGGCAATTGCTAAACTCCGTAATCAATTTTTGTGCAATTGTCTTTATTGTCTTGCATTAATTTTTAAATTGATTACTTAAAAGGAGAAAATTGTTGGCAATAATTAAAGCCTATAAGGGTCCAAGATCAAGTAGATAAAAACTTGATTATTTTCGATCAATTGATCACACCTAATCCACCTCTTTTCTCATCATTATTACAAGGACCATCACCTAGAACATGATGAAAATACTTCAACAACTTCATGAACATTCCTTGATTACATATCTCACCAAAAAGGTTCACAACAAATGGACAAGAACACCTACAAAGCTTGTGATGAATCATTTTGAGAAAGATAGACATTTACATCAAAGTACAAATCTACTTCCCTTCATAGTCTCACGAGTCCATTAGAATCCTGAAAGATACCCTATACATTTGACCAAGGAATAAATATGCTTCCCTTATCTCATAACACTACATCATGCCTGTAGAAGCACATTTTACTCCTTTTCATAGTCTTAACACTTTTGTCATTCATGCTTCCCTTCATAAATTTGAATTCATTATCACTATGGACACTTAACCTTATTCTCACTCATGATGAAAGACATCAAATATCCTTATTCATGCCTGATTGGCCTTGAGAATCATCAAATATCCATTATACAATCTTCACTACATCAATTTACTTACACAACCTACTATCCCCTGGATCAATGGAAAACCACTTCTAGATTTTGATGCACACACTTTCATAAGAAAACCATACCTGCTTCTGAGTACCCATTTGGCCATATTATCACCACCATAAACCGTAAATCATGTTACTGTAGATGATTATCCTTCATTTTGCAAGTCACTCTTTGTGAATTAGGTCTCTATCACTTTTTATGGATGCTGGAAGCCCATGGATTCCAAAGATCTCTTCACATCTTTTGGGGATGAAACCACTTTAGTCTTCAATATTACCTTGTTAAGATGATTTGTATCAAATTTTTCCTTCAAGTGAATCAATTATTCCCTCAAACATTTTTTTTCCTTCATACTTCTCCTATGATCCTCTTCTAAACCCAATTTGAATACAACAAGACCAATGCATGAGTCATCATTACTTAAGCTTCATCCAACATCACTTAACTCATCCCTTTACACAAGAACCATGACAAACATCCCTTAACACCATACCATGACACACCCACATGATGGACCTTTGACATACAATTATGGAAAATGTATGCTCGGACCAAGATGTCAACTTACCCAACTCTGACAATGAATAACAAACTTCACACTCTTCATGTAAAAGCTCATTAGATACTTTCTTCCTCCTAACACACTTCACACATCACTTAGAAAATGGACACACAAACCATAACTCATCTCTACCTTCTTCAACAACTTAAAAACAAATCAAGACAACAAGACTTGAAATTTCAACCAATCGAAACTTCAAATGAAAAAAATTGAAACATACCTTTACAAGATGACAAACATCCTACTCGATACAATTTTACCCATGAATTATTTGGAGAAAATGAGTTCCTTTACATGCTCTCTTTGTAAATATTTATACCATTTAAGGTCTGCTAGAATCCAGAGATCACTCAAAGCCTTTCCCTTATAAATTCAAAGGTAGGTTTTGGTAGAGGCTTTGTCGAATGTCAACTACTTCCTCCTTAGTAGATACATGCTCCAACTTGATACATTGCTTACTCACTTGATCTCTTAAGTAATGATACTTAATAGGGATGTGCTTAGTTTTAGAATGCAAAATTGGATTCTTGGACACACTGATTGCACTAGTACTATCACAAAGAATAGGTGTAGGCCCATCACACTTTACCTTCCAAAGTCTACCTCATCCACATGACTTGAGAACAACATTGTGTAACTACATACTCATCTTCACATGTTGAAAGAGCCACAAGATATTGTTTCTTGTTTGACCAAGAAACAAGACATCCTCCAACAAAGAATGCACCACCACTAGTACTTTTTCTATCATCCATACTACCTTCCCAATCAACATCAAAAAAATCCCTTAATTCAAAAATTCACTTCTTGGATACCACAAACCAAATTCAGTAGTCCCTTTAAGATATCTAAAGATCCTTTTTACTGCTTGAAAGATGTGACTCTCTAGGATCTTCTTGAAACCTTCCAACTAGGCCAACAACTTGCACAATATCTAGTCTAGAGGAAGTTGCAAAAGAAGGCTGTCAATCATGGATCTATAATCTGATTGATTCACTTTAGGGGAATCATCTTCCTTTCTAAGCTTACATCCTGTAACCATGGGAGTACCAAAAGCTTATAATCATCCATTTGAAACTTTTTTAACATCTCCTTGATATACTTGGCTTGAGATATGAATATACCCTCATTTGATTGATTCACTTATAATCCAAGGAAAAATAAAGCTCACCAAGCATAGACATCTCAAATTCTCTTTTCATAGCTTCAACAAAATCATGTGGCATGATTTCATCCCTCCTCTAAATATGATATCATCTATATAAAAACAATTAATAAGTGATCTCCTTCACTTTTGATATACAAATTACTATCAACAACTCTCTCTTGAATCCTCATCCAATCAAGTCCTTGTTAATCCTTTCATACCAAACCCTAGGGGCTTGCTTTAGGCCATAAAGTTCCTTATTTAGTTTGCATACATAATATTTCTTATCATTCAAATAAAAACCATTAGGCTGCTCCATATAAACTTCCTCATCTAGGTAACCATTCAAGAAAGCATATTTTACATCCATTTGATAGACCTTAAATCCTTAAAACTACATAGGCTAGAATAATTTTATTTCTTCCATTCTAGCTACAGGAGAAAAGGTCTCATCAAAATCAATTCCCTCAACTTGTGCATACCCATTACAAACTAATCTAGCTTTGTTTCTTGTGACTTCTCCATCCTCATTAAGTTTGTTTCTAAACACCCATTTAGACCCAATAACATTCTTATCCTTTGGTCTAGGTACCAATTCCCAAGTCTTGTTCTTTTCAATCTGATCTAGCTCTTCATTCATATACTTTATCCAACATTCATATTTGCTTGCTTTACTACATTCTTAGGCTCAACTTTTGATAGAAAAGCAAAGTTCTCTTGGTATTGAAAACTTATCAATTTCCTCGTAGTAACTCCAACATATTTCTTTCCTAAGATCTAATTTCAGGATGGTCTCTCCTAATTTTCCTTGATGGAGCCTTAGTGTCTAGCCTTTCTTCTTCATCATCTTCTCCTTCATTTTCATGAGTAACTTCATATTCTTCTTCTTTAGGATCAGTCACTTAAGATGTGATTATATCTTATAGGATAAGATTCATCAAATTTCACACTTGCACTTTCAACTATAGTTTTCAACCTCTTGTTATAGCAAATATAGGCTGAAATTCTTGAAGAATAACCCAAAAATATACCTTCATCATATTTGGAATCAAAATTACCTATATTTTCTTCAGTCCTCTTGATGAAGCACCTACATCCAAAGACTCTAAAATGTTCCACATTGGCTGGTCTTCCTTCTAAAGCTCATATGGAGTCTTGTCACTATTTACTCTTAATTGAAATCTGTTGAGAATATAGAAAACCATGCAAATTACTTCCTTCCAATTGCCATCAGTAGTTTAGATTCATTAAAGATGGTCCTTGCCATCTCTTGAATAGTACTTTTTTATTCCTTTCAACCACTCTATTTTGGTTGAGGGTTCTAGAAGCTAAAAATTGCCTCTTGATCCATGAAATCTAAAAAACTCATAAAATGACTCTAAGCAAAATTCTCCTCCATTATCTGATCTAATGCATTTTATCCTTCCATTTTTATCATTTTCAATAAGAGCATTAAAAGAATTTAAAACATCAAAATCATCTGATTTGTTTCTCAAACAAGCAACCCAAGTATATCTAGTGAAATCATCAATAAGAAGCATAAAATAGTAATCACCGAAGTGCTCTCAATTCTCATGGGTCCACAAAGATTAGTGTGAATCAAATGTTGAGAAGTTGACTAGTGGTAGCCATGTTCATTTGTCTTGAACCTCCTTCTAGTTTTCTTTCCATGAAGACATGTTTTGCATAATGTATCCTCTGAGTTTACGATTTTTGGCATATTTCTCACACAATTGTTAGAGCTGATTTTGACAAGATTGTCAAAGTTTACATGGCCTAATCTCCTATGCCATAACCAACTATCATTCATCTTACTCATAAGAAACTTTTCTTTGTTGACTTCCTTAAGGATATACATGTTATTTTCAGTCCTCTTAGCCTTGGCAACCAGCTTACCTGTTTCTCTTTTCCTAATTTTGCAACCCTTATCATCAAAAGATAGAACATACCCTTGTTTGCACATTTGAATTACACTGAGTAGATTGTGCTTTAGACCTTCAACATATAGAACATCCTTGGTGATGGTTTTTCCATTATCCAAACTCAAAGAACCTCTCCCTACAATCTTTATGGTAGAATTATCACCAAACCTAACATATCCTGAAGCATTATTTCTTAAGGAGATGAAATTACTCTTGTCACCTATCATATGAGTTGAACACCCACTATCAATAGTACCAAATCATATTTTCATCTTAACTATGAAAATCAGTTTGAGAAATTCCACATACTTCATTATTCTTCAGGATGGATGAGGATGATTTACATACTTCAGAGATAGAATTCCATATATCAAATCATAAAGTCTTCAAATAAACCCTCATTATAATCATGGGAAACATTCTAGCTCACACTTGACTGTTGTCCATAATAGTGCTTTAAAAGATCTCCTTTTGATTTAACAAAAATATGTTTTTTTGTCTAAACCCTATATAGGATATTTTAGAGTCACAACGATAAATAAATCAATAAAGTACATGAAGTGACATAAGCAAAAATAAGATGAATGAAACCCTAAGTGCAATGAAGAGTTATAATACTTATCTGATTTTGCAATTAATCCTGGACTATGCGAAGATGGAGAACTAGTAAAACTAGAACATAGGAGGTCATAACCAAACCCAAAAATTTGTAGAACTACGAGAGGAAGGTTGGACCAGGGTGCCTAGGGCAAGCATTTAGGGCACTTGGGCACTAGGATCCATGTTTGGGTGCTAGAGTCTACGTAGATTCTCAAAAAATGATCTTCGCAGGGTCGTTGAGTTGTCGCAATCCTTCATTGTCTGCCGCTTTATAATGTCTCATAGTAGTTTGTCGATGTCATTGATAACATGAAATAAAGATATGCCCTCAGTAAACCCCAAAACACATCAATTTCTAAAAATAAAATAATGTAAAATGGGGTTAGACTGTTCTCAGCTATCAACAAAGTGATCTTACGACCAAGTGTTGCACTACATATCAAACCCAATATAGTTCTATGTGTGTGTGTAGAAATTGTGCCCTAGGTGGCTCTTGTTAGGTTGTGGAGCCTGTTTTCATATGAGAAAGTGTTGAAGAATGTACACTAAGAGTACTGTACACTTTCCACAGTTGTCTCATCGGGGTTTGGGGTGCAACCCCTGAGAATTTATTTTTGGCCTTAAAACGTGCCCGATATACTGGGAAACATGTTTTTCTCATATGGGCGGGATTTTGACCCATAGGTTTATGGGACGGTTTTGGCCCATGGTTTTGATACCCACGATTTTGTAAAACTACTTAAGCAGTTGTCTACTTATATGGTTTTATGCATATGGTAGATATAATGTAATATTGTACATGTGTTTAAATTCGGGTGTGAATTTTGTAGAGTTTGTTGAGCATTGCTCCAAACGAGATCTGGTATTGTATTGAAAGAGCGGTGGCTTGTAATAAAATTTAAGCAAGTGATTCTTGGTGGACGTAGCCCAAATTGGGTGAACCACATTAAATATTGTCTCTTTGTGTTGTATTATTTTATTCTACACTTTTATTTGAAATCAGAATATTTTCTACGCATATTAGTTTCTCTTGTTACGATTCTATGATGGTTTATTCCACATATTTTATCTCTTATTTCCGACAATTGGTATTAGAGTCTAGTTTGGTTTCTTTGAAGTGTTGAATCACAGGAAAGTTTTATCTTGAGTGGGAGCTATGGCGGAGATGATGGAAGATCTAGGGTTGATAAATTCAACGGGTAGAATTTTAGTCTTTGGAAGATGCGGGATGAAGATTACCTTTATTAGAAGGATCTTTATATTCCATTGTCTGAGAAGGTGAACAAACCCTCAAGCATGATGGATGCGAATGAGATTTTCTGGATAAGAAGGCACTTGGGACAATCCGGTTGTGTCTTGCATCTTTGGTATTATTTAATGTTTTAGAGGAAAAGACTAAAAAGAACTGATGGATGCATTAGGGAAGTTGTATGAAAACCCTCTTGCCTCTAATAAGATATTTTTAATGAAAAATTTGTTTAATATAAAGATGTCTCGAGAATGGTTCAGTAGTAGATCATTTAAATGATTTTAATACAGTTGTAAATATGTTAGCTTTGGTTATAATAGAATTTGATGAAGAAGTTAGGGCTTTATTAGTTTTGCTCTTTACCCGAGAGTTGGAATAGCACAGTAATGGCGATAAGCAACTCGGTTCCAAATTCTAACTCAAATTTGAAGTTTGAGGATGTTTTAGGGGTGATTCTAAGTGAGGAAATGTGAAGAAAAGGCTGGGAATCTTCTACTTCAGGGAATTCTTTGATAGTGGAAACTAGAGGGAGACAAAATAATAGAGGAAGTCATGGAAAATCAAAGGATTGGGCAAGGTCAAAATCCAAAAGCAAGATAGTATGCTGGCACTTGTGGAAAGTCTGGACATGCAAAGAAGGACTGTTGGGAACTCGGACAAGAAGAAACAACAAGAAAACAAGGAGGAAAATGTGGCAACGGTAATGTATGTCAGGATGCTTTGATTCTTTCTTTGCACAATATTACTAAATCTTGGGTTTTAGATTCAGGGGCTTCTTTCCATGCTACTCCACATAGGAATTATTTTGTTGATTATGTTCAAGGAGATTTTGGGCATGTTTTTCTTGGTGATGATAAGCCTTGTAGCATAATTGGAAAATGTTCTGCTTGAATTAAGATGCGAGAATGGGAATACTTGGCTATTAAAGGATGTCGAGACATGTTCCTACATTAAGATGAAATTTGATATCGCAGGGCGCTTAGGAAGTGATGGTTGTACTGTGATATTTACAATAGACTCTTGGAAGGTTACCAAGGGTGCTCTTGTGGTGGCAAGAGGTAAGAAGGTTGGAACCTTGTATTTAACCAATTATAACACTAATGTTTGTAATCTTGTGGCTTTAGTAGATACAACATTGTGGCACTATAGGCTCACCATATGAGCCATAAAGGCATAGGAGATCACAAAGAAGAATTTTCTGGATATACAAAAATAGGTTTGGAGTTATATGAGGACTGCATATATGGGAAACAAAATCAAGTAAGGTTTCTCAAGGTTGGAACTACAAAGAAAGAGAGTAAGTTAGAGCTATTGTATTTTGATGTATAGGGGCCGTCTCGGGTATCATCTCTTGGGGTTCAAGTTATTATGTTACTTTTATTGATGATGCAACAAGGAAAGTTTGGGTTTATTGTATTAAAACAAATCGATGTATTTGAAACTTTTATTAAATGGAAAGCCTTGGTAGAGAATGAAACAAGTCTTAAGCTAAAATGTCTCAGGTTAGATAATGGAGGGAGTATTGCAATAATGAATTTGATGATTATTGTTCTAAGAATGGAATCCACAGGAAAAATATGGTTCCAGGAACTCCGTAGCAGAATGGGGTGTCAAAAAGGATGAACAGAACAATAATGGAACATGCTAGGAGCATGAGGTTACATGTAAGACTACCTCTTTCTTTTTGGGTAGAAGCAGTGAGCACAACTATGTACTTGATAAACAGAGGACCCTCAAGTGCCTTGGATGGAGGCATACCCGAGGAGGCTTGGTATGGTAAGAAAGTTGATTATTCATTTCTTAGAGTCTTTGAATGTGAGGTGTTTGTCCATATAGACAAGGATGATAGGACCAAACTAGAGGCTAAATCAGAAAAATGTACTTTCATTGGTTATGGTGGTGATGACTTTGGATATAAATATTGGAGTATTAAGGAAAAGAAAATCATTCGATCTAGGGATGTGGTCTTTAATGAGAAACTCATGTATAAGTAGTAGCTTATAGGAAAATAGGGAAGAATCCAAGAAAAATATGCAGCGGTAGAGGATCTTACGGATGGGAAAGTGAAATATGAATCAATTCAGTTCAGAACCTCCTCAATAGAACCCCAAAATCCTATATTAAGGAGGTCTTCTAGGGTAAGAAGAGAACCTGGACATTTCTCCTTCTCTTTATTATTTATTACTCACTCATAGTGGAGAGTCCGAGAGAGTTGATGAAGCAATGTAGGTAGAAGCTAGGAAGAAGTGGGAGCAAGCCATGGATGAGAAGCATCGTGGCTCTCATGGAGAACCAAACATGGAATTTGGTGAAGCTACCCAAAGGTAAAAGAGCATTACGAACAAGTGGGTGTTCGTAGTCAAAGAGAAAGAAGGAGGAAAGAAAAGATACAAGGCCCTATTGATGGTCAAGGGGTTTGCATGAAAAAAAGGTATAGATTTTGATGAGATTTTTTCTCCCCGTAGTAAAAATGAATTCTATTATAACTGTTCTTGGAATAGTTGCAGCAGAAGACTTGCACTTAGAGCAGCTTGATGTAAAGACTGCATTTCTCCATGGTGATTTGGTGGAATATCTATATATGCAATAACTGTGAGGGATATGAGGTCAAAAGTAAAGAGGAGATGGTGTGCAAACTGAAGAGGAGCTTGCATGGCTTGAAACAAGCTCCACATCAATGGTATAAGAAATTTGATAGCTTCATGATGGAGCAAGGTTATATTAGATGTCATTCTGACCATTGCGTGTATACAAAGAAATTTGAGGATGGCAGTTATATAATCCTATGTTTGTATGTGGATGATATGTTGGTTGTAGGTAAAAACATGCGAGGAAATAAAAGTACTCAAGAAGCAACTAAGTGAATCCTTTGCCATGAAGGATTTGGGGGCAACGAAAAATCCTTAGTATGAGGATATCTTGGGATAAGAAGGAATGAAAGCTGACTTTATCTCGGGAAGAGTACATTAAGAAGGTCTTAGAGAGGTTTGATATACGGGATGCTAAATCGGTTGGGACTCCTTTGGCGAGCCATTTCAAGTTATCAAAGGAGAAGTGTCCCATGACAGAAGCGGGCAGAAAAACTAGATGTCCAAGGTACCTTACTCATCAGTGGTTGGCGCTTGATGTATGTCATGGTGTGCACTGGGCATGATATTTCCCATGCGGTGGGAGTGGTGAGTAGATTTATGAGTGATCCAGTAGAGATCACGACGGCAATAAAGTGGATCCTTCGATATTTGAGAGGGACCATGGGGACAATTTTGTGTTACAAGTGGATCGAAACCACTTTGTGTGGTTACATAGATTTAGATATGGCTTTAGATGTAGACAGTAGGAGGAGCATGACAACTTATGTTTACACCGTAGGGTGGGACAACGGTGAGTGGATTTCATGACTACGTGGCCGGTGGCTTTGTCAACCATGAGGATGAGTATGTTCTTGCCACAGAGGCAAGCAAAGAAATGATTTGGTTACAACAATTTCTTGAGGAGTTCGGGCATAAACAAGAGGAAGGAAATCTGCATATTGATAGTCGAGTGCTAAACACCTAGCTAATAACTCTTCTTTCCACTCTAGCATGAAGCATATACGGTTAAGGTACCATTTCATCAGACAACTTTGGAGGAAGAGAAGTTGAAGCTAGATAAGATTCATACCAATCTGAATCTTGCAGCAGACATGATGACCAAGGTGGTCATAAGGGAAAAACTAAATTTGTGTTCAACCTTGGTTGGTCTTCACGTAAACTAGTGAAGGCTTGAGAAACTTGCTCAAAGGAAAACTAGTCTCAAGTGGGAGATTGTTAGGTTGTGGAGCTTGTTTTCATATGAGAAAGTGTTGAGACTATACACTAAGAGTACATTAGGATTTTTTTGGCCTTAAATTATGATCGATATATCGGGAAACGTGTTTTTCTCATATAGGTGGGATTTTGACCCATAGGTTTATGGGACGGTTTTTGCCTATGGTTTTGATACCCATGATTTTGTAAAATTGCTTAAGCGATTGCTACTTATATGGTTTTATGCATATGGTAGATATAATGTAACATTGTAGATGTGTATTGAATTCGGTGTGAATTTATAGAGTTTGTTGAGCATAGCTCCAAACAGATCCGGGTATTGTATTGAAAGAGTGGTAGCTTGTAATAAAATCGAGCAAGTGATTCTTGGTGGACGTAGCCCAAATTGGGTGAACCACGTTAAATACTATCTCATTGTGTTGTGTTATTTTATTCTACACTTTTATTTGATATCTAGAATATTTTCTGCATATTAGTTTCTACTATTGCGATTCTGTGAGGGTTTATTCCGCATATTTTATCCCTTATTTCCAAACAACTCTTTTACGTGTCGCACATGATAACTATAAACAACTAGATGTAAAATATGTAAATAGATGTGTGCATGGAAAAATAAACTTCCCCTCATATGTGTGTATGCAAAATAACCAACCCTTGTCCCTTGAGTGAAGCTAGATGGATGTAATGATGCTCTTAGATGCTTTTTGGATGTAACCTTAGGTGGTGATAATAGATGCTTAGAGCTTGGTCCTTTAATTTGATCCCATAACATTGTATTTATATGATTCCCTTGCTTGAATTTTGTAATTGATCACTAAAAGGCTAACCCCTAAGAGATAAGGATGTGTAATAGATAGAAAGGACCCAATATGAGTGAGTAAGATACAAAGAGGTCTATGGTCCCAAAGGGGAGGAGGGCACACAGGTGGCTTGACGTCCCTGGGCTGGCACTAGTGTCTAGATCTAGAAAAGGTCAAGTATCAAAATCGACTAGGTAGTAGGGTGTGTTGGGCCAAGAAGGAGACCAAAAAGGAACCTAAAAAGACAAATATAGTGATCAAT
This sequence comes from Taxus wallichiana var. yunnanensis, assembly GCA_018340775.1. NCBI lineage: Eukaryota > Viridiplantae > Streptophyta > Pinopsida > Cupressales > Taxaceae > Taxus > Taxus wallichiana. The sequence goes on from CM031242.1 coordinate 801,025,626, forward strand.
TATTACTTTTCTCCCTTAGGAAACATATGAGTGCAATGCATGTTATCGAGACCTAGAAATGTTCCTAAGTGCGTGATTTAATGTCTATGCCTTTCAAGTGATTAAACTTCTCCAAAAGGACCTGCTCCCATAAAAATTGTTAGAAGAAAAATGGATTGAGAGGGGGATGAATCAGTCCTTACAAACTTAATTTAAATTTCATATTGTTCACTTAAACCATTAATCAATTAACCATCCATTAGAGTGTGCACAACATCATACAACATACATTCAATTAACCATGAATAAGAGAAGCAACACCATAACACAAGATATAAGTGGGAAACCCTCAAAGGGAAGAAAACCCACTAAAATTTATGATTATATTACTAAAACTAAAAGTTTTTAGTGAATCATCAACTTCACAAGGAGCACCAACCCCTAGTTTAGTTGAGCACTAACCCTACAAGAGAACACCATCCCTAGTTTTGTGAAGCACCAACTCAAAAAGGTGTCTACAACCCCCTAAGATGATCAAGAACCCAATAAACCATATTTTTATGAATATATATTATGTATTTTTTCTCCCATAACTGATGGAGATCACCTATTCAGCTCACTCACATGGAACCCTTGTTAAAACCCTAACTTCTCAAACTTGATATATACTTAACTTTATTCACTTCAATTTGCTTCAATTCCTTACACACACACTTCCAAAAATTATTCAACCTTTCATGAACTCTCTCAAATCTCAAAACATGCCTTGGTACTGTAAAACACTCTCACATAGGTCACACTTTTTCCCTCTTGCTCAACTAGTGCAAATTTGAATTCAAACATGCACTTTATACCCTTTTCTTGATTCAAACACACACAAGTTATTTTTCATCCTTTGGTTATAAAAAGGGAACTTAAAAACATCCCAATTTAATCATTAAAACATTCACATATGACTCATACAGGTTGACATGCCCAAAACCTCTCACCTTGCACCAAACAAGCTCAAACCCCATCACGAGGACGGGCTAAAACCACAAATCACAAAACCATGATTAGTCAAGCTCCAAAATTCACCATACATGTGTAATGTAAAATATAAACATAATCCATGCTTTCAAATTTTCTTGGAATAATCAAATAAATCATAACACAATCCAAATGGCTCATATCTTTCACCAAACAACTGTTTTTAACATCCTGTTTTCACCTTTGGGCATCAAGACCACCCAAGATCAACTCTACTATGAAATGTAACCAATAAATGGAGTCCTCAATACATTTATAACACATCCATTTATGTTAGAGATCATGACACATCCATGTGATCAAACCACAACTATTTTCCTCTTCTCTATCGTCAGGATAATTCTTACACTTGTGTTAGCCCTACACTTGTTGGGTTAGCTTGCTTAGGTGTACTAGTTGTGTAAAGTTAGCTTACTAGTTGTGTTGAGTTAGCTTCTTAGCTATGTGGAGTTACCTTACTAGTCTTTTGGAGTTAACTTAATTGCCAGTATCAGTTAGTGGGAGTTCTTCACCACTAATTTAGGTAGTAGTTGCACTTCCCTCCTCCTATATGTACATCTTTCTTATTGAATAATTAAAGTCATTCTATTATAATGTATTGAGCATTATGGATTATGATGGATTTCCATATATGGTATTTTAGCTCTTGTTTTGTAAATCTAATGTGGTGTGCTATTATCATTTGAGATCACGGCTTGGAATAATATTCTTTTCGTTCCTTTCATGGTATCAGAGCGATAGATGATGTAGACATCCATCTGTAAGTTTTTCTTTGCAAACAAGGGTTTATTATTTTCATGTATTTGGAATTTGTTAGCAATTTTCTACAGCATGCATTTTTATGCAAAATGGAGTGCGGAATTGGATTTGGAAGGTGCAAAAACCCTAGAATCAACTATAAACTTGACCATGTTTTGAGATAGTCAAATCTAGATGCAAATTTGTACCCTATGGGTGCATTCTTTTATCCATTAGATATAAGCATGTACCTTCCGGATGCATTCTTTTACCCTCTGGGTATTTCAGTTTTGGATGTAGTCTTTTATCCACTAGACGTAGATCTGTACCCTCTGGTGCATTCTTTTATCCATTGGATATAAGTGTGTACCTTTCGAGATGCATTATTTTACCCTCTAGATATTTTGGTTTTAGATGCAGTCTTTTATCCACTTGACACGATCATACCCTCTGGGTGCATTATTTTATCCATTGGATATAAGCGTGTACCTTTTGGATGTATTCTTTTACCCTCTGGATATTTCGGTTTTGGATGCAATCTTTTATCCATTGGACGCAGATTCTGTACCCTCTGGGTGCATTCTTTTATCCATTGGATATAAGTGTGTACCTTCTGGATGCATTCTTTTACCCTCTAGATATTTCTGTTTTGGATGTAGTCTTTTATCCACTGGACGTAGATCTGTACCCTCTGGGTGCATTCTTTTATCCATTAGATATTGACGTGTACCCTCTGGACGCAATGATTTACCCTTTGGACGCGATGATTTACCCTCTGGACATTTTAGGTTTTGGGCACATGATTTTATCCTTTGGTTACAAGCATATATCGTGTGGATGCACTCTTTTACCCTTTGGACATTTGGGTGTCACGTGTACCTTTTAAAAGATCAACATTAAAATATTATTTTAATAGCAAAACCTTGTAGATCTCATAACTTTTGATCCGTAGCTTGGATTAAGGTGATCTTTTTTTGAAATTGCGTATTTTTTTTTAGATCTATGCATTAGTGAAATTTTTATACACATATTTAAAATGTAAAAGGTAATATTTACTCATTGTAATATTTACATGCACTCAATTATAAAGTGCCAAATTCGGGAGGGTGTTGTGATCACTTGTGGACGCAATTTCGGTTGAGCCCGATGTCCTAAACTTTTGGGTATTGCATTCTTGTATCTATGGGTGTATACATTTATATCTCTCTTGTTTGTTGAGATATTTTGGATATGTATTTTTGACACTTTTTTTGGCATGTTGACAGTCTCTCTTATGGGGGAGCTATTCTGGTGGAGCCCAGTGTTAGTTTGTCAGTGTTCAAGTAGTTGATTTTGACAACTCATACAGATCTGTGGTGTCACTCTACCCATTCTGTAGTATGGGAGGGTGTGGTGTTGATACTGCTTCTTTAGGTTTCATGTCCTTGCCTTGTTACCTTGGCTTTTCTTGGATCGTGGCACTCCTATTTATTTAGATCTCATGTCCGCCTTGTTGCCTTGGTTGTTCTTGGATCATGGCACACCTATTTGTAGCAGTTGATCAAATTATGTTTGGTGTTTGTTTTTCACTTTTGACATCACTCCATTGACAATCTCCTTGCATGGAGCTATTCTGGTGAAGCCTAGTGTCAGTTGTTTTGAGTTATATGATCGAGCAGTGGATTTAGACCATAGTGCGCACCACACTTCTTCAGCATTGTATGAGTTTTTGGAGCCGAGATTCTAAGGATATCTTGCAATGGATTTTTCCCTCTCTACTTTGTTATTACTGGTTTTGGGTACCTTGCAGTGTCTAATTTTCCTAGTTGTTGTACATGGGTACCTCATCGATTTGTTACCGGGACCACCTTCTTTTCCACCCACCTAAATTATGCTTACGGGAGGGTGTTAGTGTAGGTTATTATTTATCCTTTTATTTATTTATCAGGATAATTCTTACACTTGTGTTAGCCCTACACTTGTTGGGTTAGCTTGCTTAGGTGTACTAGTTGTGTGGAGTTAGCTTACTAGTTGTGTTGAGTTAGCTTCTCAGTTATGTGGAGTTAGCTTACTAGTATTTTGGAGTTAACTTAATCAAAGTATCAATTAGTGGGAGTTCTTCACCACTGATTTAGGTAGTAGTTGCATTTCCCTCCTCCTATATGTACATCTTTCTTATTGAATAATTAAAGTCATTCTATTGTAATGTATTGAGCATTATGGATTATGATGGATTTCCATATATGGTATTTTAACTCTTTTGTTTTGCAAATCTAATGTGGTGTGCTATTATCATCTCGAGATCGTGACATGGAACAATCTTCTTTTCGCTCCTTTCACTTTCCTCTTCTCTAAATCATCTTTGCCCAGAAACCAGCTTTTACAAACCCAACTAGTTTGCACTTGTCGATTCTAAGACCTCCAAAGGCCTTAAATAGGAACAAAATTCATCATTATTCACTTTCCAGTGATATAAATCATCAACTCATTCATCTCATTCTTCAATTACTTCATTCTTTTAGCCTAAATAGTCCTGTCATGAAATCCAAAAAAATATTCTCCAGAATGAGCTAAATGACCCATAAAATATAATCATAATGATATAAAAATTATATCAATGAAAATATATATGAATCCTCTTTCTAGAACATATTATAAATTCTTCCAACTTCAAGTGGAAGACCTTCAACCAAACCCATCTCTACAAGTCACTTGCTGAAACTCGCCCTTTGACTAGTCTTAAAAATAGGGGCATACTTGACCATTTGATGCATCAACATGACCTAAAACCACAATGGACATCAAGAAAAACTCACATAATCAAAATAATTTCCATTTATTTTGCAACTCCTTTGGACATCCTTGTCTCAAACTGAACTTCTTTAGAAAAAAATGTTTGAGTGGGGTCCACTCATCACCACATACACTACCATACCTTTTGGAAACTTGAATGAGTCGATACATCATCCAATCATCATAATTGCACTAAAAATTTATTATGGGCATTTAGGAGAAAAATATCTCATACATGTTTCAAGCTAGGGTTTTAAACACACAAAAAGTTATTTACCTTCTTAACATTCGTTCATAAAAACCTAACGATGAAATGACCTCATTATTTTTGTGAAACCTTATAGAATAAATGTAGAAACATCTCTAAAAGCCACAAGGTCCCATGCAAAGCACACAATTCAGGGTGAGCATCAGAAAGTGCAATTCGAGCTAGAAATAATCCTTTCTTGGACCTTGTTTCATTCAAACCGACATATCTTGAAAAATTCTCATCATGACACCCTAAATTTTTTCCCACCTTACCATGACACACCCTAATAACATCTTAAATCATCATCATGTTACAAATAGGTCTCCATATTTCCAACCACCGGGTCTTTTTGTGACTATCCCTTAGGGTTTTTCATGGTTTAGGCTACGGTCAACTAAAACAACATTGTAACTCATCTTGAAAACTCTCTAGAAGTTCCTAACATACTTGGTACATCATACAAACTTTCCTACATGCATCCATGAGCACACATGACATAACTACTCAACCTCATACCTCCAAGACCTAGACCTAGTCTAGATGAGCACCTGAAACTTGGTCTTCAACCTCTATCTCGCACTCCCCGAAAATCATGTGAGTGTCTAGAAATTCCCAAAAATTCTCTCCACCTCTCCAACATGCTCCTCAAGTCACCAAGAAACTCAAACCATCATGCTCCATCACCTAAGCTAGTTAGGTCACTTGATTGAGCTTGCTACACCAAGCCAATCTCATTAAACCACCTCATGCCATCATGTTAACATCTAAAACTCCATGTCACCGTCATAATGAGCATCCTCGGACTCTACTCCAATACCCTCTTTGTCATTAATGGGATTTTACATCAATGACAACACCTATAACACAACATGTCAACATCTTATTGCGGTGTATTGCATGTATGGGTATGATTCCAACGTGGAGGTTTATGTCCTCGCAAAGTTCATGGGATGCAAGGCTTTTATATTATGATTTTGATGATAATCTAATTATTATTGTTGATAATAAAAGTTTAATCCCATAGTGGAACTAGGTCATCTTGACTATTGTGATTAGGCCATACTTTAATGACCAAATTAATCACAATCGTCCAATGCTTTATTATCGGTCGAAATTAGCCACAAGCATTTCTAATTTAGAAAATGCCTTTTGGTGTAATGATTTCATGTTTTCAACCATTAAATATTAATAGTTCCATGTATTATTTATTTTAAAGTTTCAAATTACAAGAAAATGAAATAATTTTGAAGTTTTATTTCTCAATATTTTATTTATCATGTCAAAACTTTATAAAATAAACACAAATAAACTAATACCTAATTAGTTTCATACAAACATGTTTATCTTTGTTATTAGTAGCATACCTATTTTAGGTAAACCTATGTAAAAAATGTTAAGAGGTACTCGAGGCGCTTTATTCAAGTTATATCGTAAATCAAATATAAGGGGCCTTGAGAATGCTACATCTCAACATCTTTTAGATTTATCTACGATCGGTATGTTAATAACATTTACATGCATTGTGTGTTCCTTTAACATATGATAAGAACCTTTGTATTAAAATTTAAATGTGAAATATATATCACATTAAATTATAGTTAGAGAATCACAGGGAAAATCATCCAAATGTGTAATATACATGAGACTATGAAAATAAATAATTGTCTAATACTAATCACATCATGTCATGCATGCACATCACATAAAATAATAAATTCACATGAATGAATTTGTAATAAACAAATGATATAATTTGTCTTCTAAGGACTTTAGACTCTGTAGACACAAAATCTATGCACTTGGGTAAATTTCTAGGTCCTAGAGCATACTAATATATACATGATTCTTGAGCAAGAAAACTACTGATTGACAATATTTTTTGGGTATTTTGTTTTGTCTCTTATACTCTTATTAACCTTACACACTTAATAATAAATTCACATGAAGGAATTTGTAATAAACAAATGATATAATTTGTCTTCTAAGGACTTTAGACTCTATAGAAAAAAATTCTATGCACTTCTAGGTAAATTTCTAGGTCCTAGAGCATACTAATATATACATGATTCATGAGCAAGAAAACTAGTGATTGATAAACGTCTTTTGGGTATTTTGTTTTGTCTCTTATACTCTTATTAACCCTGCAGCTTAATAATAAATTCACATGAAGGAATTTGTAATAAAAATGATATAATTTGTCTTCTAAGGACTTTAGACTCTGTAGACACAAAATCTATGCACTTGGGTAAATTTCTAGGTCCCGAGCATACTAATATATACATGATTCATGAGCAAGAAAACTAGTGATTGACAACGTCTTTTGGGTATTTTGTTTTGTCTCTTATACTTTTATTAACCTTACACACCCTACATGCCTGTCAATATTTGACTGATTTATCTTTTATGGCCTTAGACACTATCACCCATGGAGTCAAGACAAACCATTTTTATTTTTATTTTCTTCTTACTCTTTTGGGTAATCTTTTACAACTTTAGGTCAGTTTTTTACTTGTCAATTATGAAATACAAATAAGGAATCATATATATATATATGGCTCCAAAATGAAGGGCCAAGAACTAACATTATCTACTATCACCTAAGCTTGCATCCAAAGGCACAAAGAGCATTACAAAGAATCTATCTAGCACATCCACACAAGGGATAGAGGTTGCATCACTCTGCATACACAATATAGGAGGGAAAGTTAATTTTATTCCATCTCACATATTCTATACATTTGCTATATTCTAGATCTAGCCCGATATTATTGTGAACCTTGCATAAGGGCATTCTAGGAATCATTACACACACTTACACACAGAACTACATGGATTCTGAAATGTAGTGCAACACTTGGTACTAAGTTCAATATTTGGGAGACTATCGGCATCATTCTCAATCCACATTCTGCATATTTTTTATATTTTGATGTGGTTTGTGGACATGTGTAGGTAGACAACTATTTTTTTAGTTACAAGTACAATGTACAACATTGAAGCAATATCGAGCAAGAATAGGAAACTAATAATGAAGCTTCTTCTATATAGAAGAGATCAGATCCAAGTTATTCAAACAAACACTAGCACCTGGAGTGGATGCTAGCACCTGTGCTCTTATCCTTCCCAGTGGGAAATTCTATCTTGCACATTTTCTTAGTTTCGAACCCCTGAATTGAGAACATTAACGAGGTTGCTTCAGTTTTCTATTTTAGTTATTCACCTACCTAGATCATCTCTAGGTTGCGTGAAATTAGCTAAGTCACCCTCTCTCTCTATTTCTTAGGGTTTCATATTTATATGATTTTTTGTTTTGTTTACTTATTGTATATTATCATTGTATATCATTCATTATAGTAGTTACTCAAATTATATTTATTTACATTTAGATTAAATCATTTAGTGAACCCTACCTTCCTTCAAAGTCTTCTTTTATGCCCATCACCCGTAGTGGTTGTTTTGGTCCTCTTGAGCACATTGAGCTTCCTCCATCCATGTTTATAATCCTCTAGATCAATGGCTGAATTTTATAATCCTTTGTTTAAATCAAACAATGTTCCTCTTGAAAACATTGAAACTTTTGACAATGAACAATCATATGATGAGGACACTAACATTGATCAAGAATAGTTAGACAAGCTCACTAATTTTCGTTTTCTTTACATGACCACCCTACACATATTCCACATGTCCTAAATGATTTACTCACTGCAAAACATGCTCGAGATGTTACCTCTCACCCTCTCATGGGTTCCTCCTTGATTGTCATGGCCTCCACCACCACTCTCAATATTCCTATTTCTATAACTACTACTACCACTCCCCCTCATTCCAATACTTCTCACACATGACAAGTCTCCTCTTCAGGCACTCAAGACCTAGCTTCTTTATACCAAGATCTACAAATCCAAATTTTTCAATTACAACAAGCTACTTCACATTCTTCTCCATCTCTAGATTCCTCATTACTCCTTCATAGCCCTTTTTCACACCCGCATATCCTCTTATCCACTCCCTCCCAACTTCATTGCACCTAAGATTCCCACATTTAATGGCCATGGTGACCCTCAAGAGCATCTTCAATCTTTTCATGTGGCATGTCTTGACTATGTGGATGATCTCACATTATTGGCTAAATTATTTCCTAGAAGTTTGTAAGATTACACTATGTGATGGTTTTATGATCTACTTATTCATTTGGTAACCTCCTTTACATCATTAGTCGATGTTTTCCTTGCTCACTTTTCTATCAATATCAGCACCAAGATATCCTATGCACAACTTTCTCAACTCAAACAAGGATCCAACGAGCATCTAGCTGACTATGTTTTACTATAAGAACAATCTTGCTAAGATGAACAATGTGCTAGCTGATTTAGAATTGTAAGATCTCTTTATTCAAAGTCTCTTACCTCCACTTCAAGAGAGTTTCATCTTTGAGACTTCTCCCTCCTTTGATCAATTATGTCATACACTCAAATTACATGAAGGTAAACTTTTATCTATGAGAAAATTGAAATATTATAATACTTCTTCATCCTCATCTTCTAACAGGGTTTTAGGCTAAATCTACCTTCAAATCATCTCCTAAGCCCAATATTAATGTTGTTTCCACACCTAAAAAGCTTCAATTATAACCTCCAAAGCATAATTTTACTAAATTACCTTACACACCTCGATTTCTATTACCACAACTTATCGAAAGTAATCTTATTACTCTTCCACCACCACTTAACCTTGATCCTTCTCGCCCATGCGGCCATAACTACGATGAACATGCAAGTTGTGACTACCGCCAATGCATTAGCATTCTACTGATCATTGTTTTAAACTTAAACATCTCATTCAAGATCTTATTGACAATAATACGAATCGAGCTCCTTGAGCCATCTACTTCCAAACCAGTCAATGATAATCAAAAGCTCAAAATCTTCAATGAACCATTTCCCAAGCATGACAAACAAGTTATTGATTCTTCTGTAAACCATACATATTGTGTTGTGCCTCCTCCTTACTCGACCACTTTATTTTGTTATTGCTATTCACGATATTCCCCGCTAGTATCACATTCTTGGATCATGATTATCATGGTACTTTTTCTTTTGATTGATTAATATCATATCAATGCTCTCATTAGTTCTCATACTCATCAATAATAATATGGTTTATCCATCATCGGCTCTTACCAATGCATGCTCTATGGCACTACTATTAGTTAACAACTGTCTAACTTCTCTAATCACATTTCTAGTTCCTAATTCTTATGGTCATGTCATTCTTCCTATCACAATTTGGTCTCTTACTTGTCTTTACACCATTCTTAGTTACCTATGAAATCGTAGGTTGTGACATGCTCTTAGGTCTTCCTTGGCACTGTGTTACACAAGATATTCCTTCCATGCATCACTTGTGTCTCAAGTTCATCCATAAAAAATAAGTTGTCACCATCAAAGGTATTCCACCATGTACACCATTACCTCGGTCCACTCTCATTGATATCTTTGCACCATTCATGGCATCTAGGTCTACTATGCCTCTCAAATCTAAATCTATCACTGCACCTAGCTCTCCTTATTCACACACGACCTACATCACAGCATTTTTATCCTCATCGGTTCATTAGTCCACCTTGTTGGCCTAAGTCCCCTACTCGGGAAACCCCTTCCTATAGATTTTCTCCATATCCTTCACCACATCGGTCTCATTCACGTGCACATAGTTACTCTCCTACACCACCAACCTTATATCCTTGTCACATACATTTTCTCCTTAGATATCATGTGGGGCCCTCACCCTTCACTATCATTAGATAGTCTTCTATCCCTTACACATGTGGGGGATCATTGCACTTTCTCCCCTTTCCATCACTATCACCTGTCTCTAGTGTCTACTATTACACTTCATGCTCCACGCTTCATGTCTAATATTTCTAAGCACTCTTAACTCTTTGGTACAAAGATTATACCATCATTTCCCGATGAATCACTCTAGTTCTACGGTTCACACTTGACTATTGAGGGTCCAATTCTTAAATAAACCTCACATCTTCTACACTTCATGCTCAATATGTTTCATGATAAATATTTTCTAGCATCTACTCTCAATTGCACACATACAAAATTTCCCGTTGACACACTTTAGTGCTATGGGTTCACACTTGATTGTTGAGGGTCCAATTCTTAAATTAACCTCACATCTTTTACACTTCACCCTCGTATTTAATCGCTTCACGATACAAATTTTTAAGCATCTACTATCTCAATCACACACATAACAATCATTTCTTGATGAAACACTTTAGTGTTACGGTTCACACTTGACTATTGAGGGTCCAATTCTTAAATGAACCTCACATCATATACACTTCACACTTTGTGCTTCACAATACATATTTTCTAGCATCTACTCTCAATCGCACACATACCACTCATTTCCCGATGATGCACTCTTGTTCTATGGTTCATTCTTGATTGTTGAGGGGGAATTTATAAATGAACCTCATCTCATACAAAGTTTTGGGAAACACTGATCCTCCATCTACACATCTTAAAAATCAAAACACACCATCACACTCACATAGCATTTGCATATCTTGGTTACATTTACTCTTGTTAGCTTATTCTACTTACATGTTACACTTTTTTTCCTATGCTAGACGAATTCTTAGTATGTCATTATATTTTTCTATATACACATGCACGTTCACTTGGTATCTTGAGGTGAATGCAGACCTTTCACAGATTCATACACGATGCATGATGCTCAACACAACTTTTGCTAGTCCCACCGAGGCTCTTGGGGGGCATCTATCCTTTTTCACTACTCTCATACTCTACACATCATAGGTTCTATTTTACATTATTCTTTCCTACTTATTGGCACTATCACTTACTCTTTCACTGATATATACATGCTTTGACATACTATTTATCTTTCTAACATACTAACGGGTGTTTCATGTGTAGCATTTTCTTGCATGATCTATAAAACCATGGTTATCTGTCACTTCTTGCTTAATATTATTTATTAATTGTTTGTAGCTATGCCCTATGTCTTGTTTGATCATTGTATGCTTTTTGCCGCTTTGGACCTGATTTCCTTATGACATTGTGAGTGATGTCCCATGTATGAAACCCTCTTTTCACGATCCATCTTGTCTTCCTAGTTGCTTTTTACATTTTCTTCTATTGCATGCTATCTTTTTACACTAACACTTGTTTCTAGCCTATTTTTTTACATGTGCATTAGTTTCTACCATGCACATCCCTTACCCCCTGTAGGTATCCTAATTCAGATATGCATATCAAATTTAGGTCCTCTCCTTTGGGCCACATTCTCCTATAATCATCACATACACCCCAAACAAGAGGGGGCATCTATTAGGTGAACAAATGACCCCTACAATAGATCGAGCTATATTACAACACAACATGAAACAAAATCAACACAAGAACAAAATTTTAGATTGGCTTTTAATCAAATCGGTCCCAAAACATAGAGAAAACACTAACCTCAGCCTCCGGATAGTAGTGGTGGGCGCTTGTGTTCCTCCTTGTATTTGTGTCAGGGGGATAAAAATAGTCATTTTATCACTCCAAAATAGTTCAGTTTAAAATAGTCTTCAACATAGTTCTTTGGTACCAGAACTCGCTTATAAAATTAAAAATACAATTAATAAGTTACAATTGGTTACAATTAGTAAAATCAAGAACTAATTAGAGATGTACCATCTTCAATGGTGTTTATTTGGGAAAGCTTCATGGAAGGAGATAAATGTTATACCTCTCTCCCCAAAACTCTTCTCTTGGCGTGTGATCACCCTAAAAACTTGCACTTGGCGTGAGATCACCCAAAAAAATTGCTCTTGGTGTGAGATCACCCAAAACTCACTCTTGGTGTGAGATCACCCAAAAAACTCACTTTTGGTGTGAGATCACCCAAAAACTCACTCACATGCGATTTCCAAAAACCTCACCATTGACTTTCAAATCCAAAACTCCAAGAAAACATGACAACATTTCTATCTCATACTCTCTTACATATCAGTGCACACTTTGCTTTCACTCTTTATTTGCTTATACATGCATTACTCTAATTTTTCATAAACGGAACCCCGATCGCTCTTTTCTCTTCTTTTTACTGGTCCGTCCCTATACGCAACAAGAAGCAACTCACATCAACAAGCACAAGCTCCAATGAAACTCTACTACGCATACACTCCACCTCAGTAGTCACAAAAGAACACACTTGCTATTGCATTTATACCACCAAGTATGTTATTTTATATATGGATCTCACGTAAGAAAAGTATTCACTAATGGATCATCCCCTAGTTACAAATGTCGAGTTAATTAGGTCAGTCATCATCATTTGTCTCTGTCAATCGCGTAATTTGCACATGCCTTACATAGTCAGTCATCTCTCGGGAATCTCATCTATTTTTATTTGGTCATTTGTCATCTCTAGTCTCTAACTAGGGTGCCTAGAAAGGTATTGGGCACCCGTTGGTGCCCAGTCCTCTTTTTAGGCACCTTGGTCTTGTCGCACTTCATTCTCATTTAGAGTTTCGAGGTTGGTCTTTATGGTTTGTTGTCTCATTCCCCTAGGTACTAGTTGGCATGTCGGGTCATTAGTGTCAAAATTTGAGCAAGAGATCCCTATATAAACATAACATACTCACTATTCTAGGGGCAGACTATCTATTATCAAGATCTATCTATCTATTAAGGCAAGGACTGCATTTGGGCATCATTTACATCTGCATCACACAAGCATAGGGGGAAATGGTTATATTAATTCTATTCCATCCACCATTTACATATTACATCTAGTTATTTCCCCCTACTTCTGTGTCATCGACTCTAGGGCACCCTAGGCACACAAATTACACACACAAGCACACAAAACTACATTGGGTCTGGAATGTAATACAACGCTTAGTCGTAAGTCCACCATTGTGGTAGCTAAGTTCATCCATCCATTTCATATGAATCTTTCTTTTATGGATTTGATGCTTTGTATGGGGTTTTACAAGTAAATCTTCATCACAAATTCATGACGGCTGCAAGTGAAGGTATTACGAAAAATATGCGACAAAAGACTAAGATCTAGTGAAGATCTAAACGACAATGCTTGATTCAGATCCTGAGATTTTTTGCAGATAGAGCACCCCAGAGCACTGTAGACCAGGTGCCCACATGCACCCAGTCTTCTTCTAGGCACTCCAGCTTTAGTCGGATCTTCACATGCTATAATTTCACGTAGCATGCCATCACCCTCTCTTCCTCTCGCACATCATCCCGTTCATTCCGACATCATAACGAGGTAAGTCCTTTTCAGGTTAGTGTCTTATCCCTACTATTTCAATTATTTTCATTTCATTTAAATATTAAATAGATTTATTCAGATTTGCATTACACTTCATATAAGTTATTTCATTATTGTTTGTAGTTTAAATTAACTTAAAATAATATTATAATTTTCCTTCTTTTAGTTAATCATTTTGGTGAACCCGTATTTTTGAATATTTCATCCCCGTATCCACTACAAACCCTCATGGACAAGGATTCTCTTAATTCCCAAATCTCATTTGATAGTTCTTATTTAGAGTGCCTCTCATTGAAAACTACAATGATTTCTCCGGTTATAGGCTTTTCCCTTTGTTTATTCATATTCCATCTTTTTAAAGATTCCCTTATAGATCTTGAAGTTCTGAGATGGCACTTTATCATTGCTATATGCATACTATTGATCCTAATGCTTTAAGCAAAGATGTTCTATATTAGGCTAAAAAGCACAAGTTACTCAAGTTGATCACATAGTTACATCTCAAACTTCTACTCCTCATGAAATTTCCAAAATTGTTTCTCATTCGATACATCTCACTACTAGTTTACATTTCCTTCACACGTTATGTCGATGATCCTCTCATTGATAAATCTTTGTTCTTACATCACTATCTGATACTAATGAGGTGGATGATAGTCATGGTTTTCTTTCCTTCTATACTACCGAGTGTGACTCACCTACTACATTACTTCCTTCTCTTGAGATCGCATCTACCACTATGCATGATTCACCACCATCTATCACTTCTCTTCTCCTACTATTTCATCTCCTCTTGTCACATCATTTGCATCTCCTAGTCCATCTTCTCCTATAGATGTGTCTCCATTCGCTCACCTCATCTATTATGGATGTTTATGATGCTATTCCTACCATAACTATGGATATTCCATCTATATCACCTATTATAGCTTCCTCGGCACCTACTCCTAGTGTGCCTTTAGCATCAAAATCTCCCACATCACCTCTTGATATTCCTATGATCACTCACAATGGAAAATTACAACCGCTTAATACATTGTTTCCATCTTCCACCATTCCTTCATAGGATATCATCTCTCTCATGCATGTCATAGGTTAGTTACAATCTCAGGTTCAATCCCTCACTTTAGAAAGTAGGGATTACTATGCTTCTATTGACAACAATTCATTACATGGTAACCTATGTCCCTAAGAAGATTCATAACTCTACATTTCCTCATAACTTTATCATGCCTACTTTCACATGTTTTGATGGTACTGGTGACCCTCATGCTCATCTTCTACATTATCGTATGGCTATGGCCTCTTATTCTAATGATCACTTATTACTTAAGGCCTTTACAATCTTATTGATGAGGCATTACAATGGTACACTCATCTTCCCTTTGGGTCCATTATTACTTTCTATGACATGGAGGATGCTTTCCTCCATCAATTTATAATAAAAATGACCCTAAAGTTACTTATGACCATTTACCTACTCTACATCGGGCTCATCTAAACCTATCAAGGATTATATTTTATGATTCAATGTTTATATGCATCAGCTAGTATTCCAACCTATATACCTTGAGAAGCAATTCATTTTTGTCATGGCCTAATTCCTCCACTCAAGAAAGATTATAGTATGATACATGTGATTCATTCATTATTCTATGTTATAAAGTCATTGACCTAGAACAAGATCTTCTCTCAACACACATCATAGATCCTCCACACATCTCTATGGCTATTGCCTCATCTAGTTCTCCACAGTGCCTCCAGTGAGATAATCTTACACATCTCCACCTTTTCCTCACAAGAAAAAAAAACAAGCTCAACCCACTCCACCACAAAAACATACTTCTTCTCTAGCTTCAGTGACAGGCTACTCCTCTACCACTCCACCTAGGTCATGTGATCCTTTACATTTATCTCATCACGCTCGACCACACGATGTACTACGTATTTTACTTATTGAGAGATTAATTTTCCTACCCTCCAACCAACATCATCTCACAACACCAATTACAGCGTTAGCATGACCAACCTTATTATAATTATCATCACATAAATGGCCATATAGGACAATGAATGTCTTTCCCTTCATGATAGATTGCAACAACTAGAGGATAAGGGCATCATCTCCTTTGGCTCTCACTCACATGAGCGATCCATCTCTCCTCTACCTCCACCTCGAGATTTCTACTACAATTGAGTCATCTCCTACATTTGGTGCTTAGGCCATGGTACGTTCACCAGTTTATTACTCATGCATTCTCTCCACCATGTCCATACACCGCTGCATCATCACATCCATTGCATCCAATTCATCCATCTCATTCATCACATTCACACCATCCACCGCATCATGGTGCTCCTTCACATTGGTTTCACAAACTCTACTCTTACATCCCACCACAGCTCCATATGACATTCAGTTTGGTTCATACACTCATATTACTTCCATCCCACATGCTTCCACCGCTTCACACTGCCTTGGTATTTGGTAGGTGATTACTATCACCTTACCCCCAATGACACACTTGTGTTCTTACGGTTCTTACATGACTATTGAGGTTTTTCTTAAGAACCTTTCATCACACGCTCTGTTGTTCATCTAGCACATTCAATCATTTCCGATGACACACTCTTGGTTTTCGTGGTTCATTCTTGACTATTGAGGGATCTTAACTACATGAGCCTAAGCATCCATACGCTGGGGGGCATATCTACTTCCCCCATTCCTATTAACATATTATGATTACATTACATTATCCCAATACACATTCATCACAACACGTTAGTTTGATAATCATACATCATCTCTTTTTACATTCATCATCATGTTAACTACACGTTACAAAATTCCATTTAATAAACACTTCACTTAGATCATTATTCACATTCATTATCTATTACACATCCTATTTGCTACTATTACACAAATATTACATCAATCAACATTAACAACACTAACTAAAAACATCACATACATTCCAACAATAATCATAAAATCATACAACATCGATACAACACAAAATAAGCTCATCATATATAAGTCACATTTATCCATACATAGTGAATACAATCATCACTGGGGGGAAAGTCCCCTACATCATATACAATAATACCCATCACACCTCATCATCATTATCACTCTCGGGTACTATAAAAGCCCTAGAACTAGATGCCTTGCCACTAACTCGACGCCATTGTTCGTGGCCTCGATACCTCTCCACTTTCCTACACAATAAGGTTTCTCCAAAATACTACTCGAGAACTAGAGCTTCAAATCCACGTATCGAACAAATACATCTTACGCTAGGGGACCACCACCCAACGCTCTCTCACGTCTCCATCGAGTCTCCTCACATGCCTCATCTCTCTTGGATAACAATACAATACATGTGGTTACTGTTATGGCCATAGTTCAAATAAATGGGCATGCTCACCCGTGATCTCATCCACTCGCTCAAGTATACCTCCACCAAGTATATCGGTTAGAACATTCTACGTCAATGTGTAGATGGATGTGTTCGACTATCAGGGACCAATACACATTGCCTACAAAACCAACAACACAACACGTTAGATAACCATTACTAAATCATCAACTAATAACAAACCACACAAAATAGACATATATAGATACTTACGCTCTATATAGCTACGCCACATCATTTGGGAATGTGCTTCCCCCTCTCCTCCTCCTCTTACATGCGGTAACCCCGTTGGACTACAAATAATACAAAACAACAATACCCATCGAATACCCTCCCACCATGCGTGGTACTCCTTTGTGCAACCCGCATCGTCTAACATCTATCACCTCTATCATTACATCTACCTCATCTAGGACCAGAGGAACTAACTACTCTGTTTGGCCCTGGTCTAGCCCCCAACCTCCTTAGGTCACTAATAACTCTCTCAACCATATATATGGCTCTGGGGGCACATCCTGAGCCATACCAAATTGATGCGATACCATCTCCACCTGGAAGAGCTCCACCACACTTGGAAATCTATCCTCTAACCACATAGTCCTTTGAATACACCACAACTCTATAACATCCTCGGGCCATCCTCCATAATCACAATATGGCCTCCATATAATGGCTTCAGTCCCCATCCTATCTATCAGTTCCCTGTAGGTATCTATATCCATCCTACACCCATAATATTGACCCATCTCCTCACATATATCTCAGTCCTATCCCACTGCTCGTGGGAACCCCAACTAGCCTAACACTACTATGTGCTCATACGACCCATTCGCACACATGTAACAACATAATAGCTCCTATCCCCCCTCCGTGCTCATCATGAGTAAATTGGTACAAATATTTGTATAGGTGGGCCAACACACATCGGCCCATGCATATCTAGTACTCTCCTCTATACATCGACATATATCATGCATCTTATACAAGATGCCTACACCACCTCCTCCACTACTATAGATGAAGCAATAACAATTGCTATGAACTTCCGTAAGCGTGAAAACTAGAACTCATAATAACATCTAGGATGATATGGGCCTCGATAGGCACTCGAGTCCCCACAAAATACTATCATCTCACTCACATCTACCTCTCCATATCCTCTAATGACATCACTTGTACTCTCTCTAATAATCGAAAATCATATGATCCTCTAAAGTCACATCCTCCCCAAAAACAAAAATGTAAGTCATCGCACACCATCTCTTGCATAGTGCAGTCAACATAGGCATATTATGGGGCACATCCCCATCCGTGCTATGTTCCATAGGCCGGCATGGTCCATCACATCCCACTCATCATCTGACAAAATTCAATCCAAGCAACGTACTCAAATGATGCCCACTACGGAACTCCCTCGAGTGAATATCCCTCTACACACCACAAAATGACAACAAAACACAATGTTAGAACACTACACAAATCCAAACACACTCATTTATCACATTACTATACATTACACATCTAATTTTCACCATTATAGGCCACATACACACTTTCTGACTAGGGCACCCAGATTCGTGGACTCAGGGCACCTAGGGAGCAGACACTAATGCGTCCTAGATTTGTGTGCTCCTATCCCAAGGATCACTAATGCATCCTCACTCACTTATTGTCTAGGTCTAAAATGTATAGAAAATTTAAATTCTCAAATTTGTAAAAAAATTTAATAAAAATGACTATTACACCATACATTTTTTGAAAAATAATGCACTTACCAATTCTGGTCGTCATGTGACGACGTTACGACGGTCATCTTCACCACCCTCTCAAACCAACTAGGATGCACTGCTCTCACTTGTGGAATTTTTACTCACTTTGTGTTCAATCTCACAATCACACAAACAACAAATGAAGTGACTAAACACTTTTTCACTTCACTACTTATAGTTACTTTTTCACCTACTTTACTATAGTCATTATTTCATGCTTATTCTCACAACTAATACACACCACACCATTTTTTCATATCTTGAGCATTTCTACTTCGATTTACACCCCGTTTGTGGAATTCTTTTTATAATTCTACCTACCACCATAACATACACATTACATACGCATTATCTCTCCTTAACATTGTCTTCCATCCAATTCATACACATTTTTGGCAATTTCTATCACTTTCTATCTATTTCGTGCTTACTTTCAGCTTAGCGTTCGTTCTTCTCATCACTTCCCTTTTGCCAAAAGGGGGCATATCATTAGGGTCATCCTCTAATTCCCCTTATATCATCACGTGCTTAAAATACAAACGACAAATTAAAAACGCTTTACTAGTTCATTCACATAATATTTCACCATTAATCCCCCTTAATGACCTAATATGGGGGCAACAAACATAAACAAATTTATCTATGTGACATTTCATCACTTCCACATAATGACCAAACACCTGGGGAAAAGCATTAAAAATCCTTCCATGTAATATTTTTTGATTTCTATTGATTCCCCTAATGACCTAATATGGGGGCAACTAACGTAAAATCTCTCTATGAGTAATAATTCAAATCAATCAATCAATCAACGTGTTCACATTTATAATAATCAAAATCATATCATCACTACAAATTTAACACAATTGGCCTCCCAGATGACCTAACTTGGGAGTTATGTGCGACCTCCTAGATGACCTAACTTAGGAGATTACATTCATTACTTTCTCAGATGACCTAACTTGGGAAGCTATTCATACATTTCACATTACTTCTAGATGACCTAACTTGGAAGCCATCTCACATTGCATGTTTACTTCTAGATGACCTAACTTGGAAGCCATTACATTGGTGACACCCATGGAGTGGGGGAAAGAGTGCCTTTCCTATACCACTCTTATATGGGTCAACTATTTGATCAAAATTATCTGGATCCAAAACCACAAATATTTGATCTGAGTCCATGTCTATAGTGGCTATATCTTGAGGATGTAGTTAGAGATTGGAGAATAACACACTTTTCTCCCTACACTCTTCCTCTGGCGGTAGGATGCCCAAATCCTCTGGTTGATTATTCATATACACGCATTCGGTTGGGAACTAATCACTCCCTTCCCCATCTTATCGTCATTATACGCATTCAAAATCATCATACATTGTAATCATCACTCTCATTTAGTGCACTTCATCATACTAGTACACTTTTCATTATGTTGCATGGATCAACCTCGCTGATCCATGGTTCGACATGCTTTATGGTTCTTTCGGCACACTTTTACTACCACATCTACGCATTCTACTATAACATGGGCTTCTCTAATTTTTCTTAGGTATGCATCTCTATCTACTTTATGTTACTAGAGATTTCCACTCACCAACATAAAGTGGGGAAAATGTAGTCACAAAATCATGCACTTGTTATTACATTTATACCGCCAAGTATGTTATTTTATATATGGATCTCGTAAGAAAAGTATTCACTAATGGCTCATCCCCAGTTCTTTCATCGATTAATTAGGCCATCATTTTCATTTTTCTTGAACTATCATTATTCATTTGCATAGTTTTGGTCATCTCTTAGGAAGTCTTAGTTGTCATTATTTGGTCATTTGTCGTCTCTAGTCTCTCACTAGGGCACTAGAAAAGGGTCTTGGGGAACCGCTGTTGACCCCGGTCATCTTTTTAGGTGCCCTGGTCCTAGTTGCACTTTATTCTCATTTAGAGTTTTGAGGTTGGTCTTTATGGTTTGTTGTCTCATTCCCTGGGTACTAGTCAAGCATGTCGGGTCATTAGTGTCAAAATTTGAGCAAGAGATCCCTATATAAACATAACATACTCATTATTCTGGGTGGACTATCTACTATCAAGAGATAGCTATCTACTAAGGCAAAGGACTGCATTTGGGCATCATTTACATCTGCATCACACAAGCATAGGGGAAAGGGTTGTATTCATTCTATTCCATCCACCATTTGCATCTTACATCTAGTTATTGCCCCTACTTCTACGTCATTGATGCTAGGGCACCCTAGGCACACAATTACACACAAAAACACATAAAACTACATTGGGTATGGAATGTAGTGCAATGTTTAGTTGTAAGTCCACCATTGTGGCATTAAAGGTCATTGACCCCCTTCATAAACATCTTTCTTTTTTATGGATTTGATGCTTTTATGGGGTTTTGTCAAGAAATCTTCATCACAAATTCATGGAAACATAAGCAAAGGTATTATGACAACTATGCGACAAAGAACAATATATTGTAAAGATCTAGCGATACTTCCAGATTCGAGATCCTAAGCATTTCAAGAAAATAGAGCACCTGATGCAGATTAGGGCGCCCACAGGCATCCCAATCCTCTTCCAGTGCCCACCCATTCGAACTTCACCCACTGTAATTTCTGGGTGGTGCCATCCCACTCTACTTTGTTAGCACATCATCCTCATGCAGTCAACATCACGACGAGGTAATTTATTTTCAAGTTAGTATCTTATCCCTACTATTTCAATTATTTTCATTTCATTTAAATATCAAATAGATTTATTCAACATTTACATTACACTTCATATTAGTGATTTCATTATTGTTACTAATTTAGATTAACTTAAAATCATAGTATTATTTTCCTTATTTTTGTTAATCACCACCCCTAGGGTCTACCTCCCCTTTCTAGTTTTTGTGCTTCACATGACGATCACTTCACACTTCACTTGTCCACTCGACATACTATCGGATACACTCTTCTCTATATGATCACAAGGTACACACCTTCTATCTACTTTATGCTATCAGAGTATTCACTCAACAACATAAAGTGGGGAAAAATGTAGACACAAAATCTATGTACTTGGGTACATTTCTAGGTCCTAGAGCATACTAATATATACATGATTCCTAAGCAAGAAAACTAGTGATTGACAATATCTTTTGGGTATTTTCTTTGTCTCTTATACTCTTATTGACCTTACACACCCTTCTCGACCTATCGATATTTGACTGATTTATATTTTATGGCCTCCGACACTAGTTCCCATGTAGGATAAAGCACCAAGATGTTCCCTGTCCCTTTTTAGGTGCTCCCACCATCTTTGCATTCTTCTTACTCTTTTTTGGGTCTCTTTACTTTTGGGTCAACTTTTACAACTTTGGGTCAGATTTTTAGTTTTCAATTACGAAATTCAAACAAGTGAATTATATATATATATATATATATATATATATATATATATATATATATATATATATATATATATATATATATATATATATATATATATATATATACACATACATAGTTATAGCTCCTATATGAAGTGCTAAGCACTAGAATGATCTATTATCACCTAAGATTGCATCCAAAGTCACAAAGAACATTACAAGTATCCATCTAGCACATCCACACAAGGGACAAGGGTTGCATCACTCTACATACACATCATAGGAGGGGAATTTCATTTTATTCCATCTCACACATTCTATACATTTGTTATATTCTAGATCTAGCTTGTTATCATTGTGCAACTTGCACAAGGGCATCCTAAGGCATCATTACACACACTTACACACAGAACTACATGGAGTTTGAAATGTAGTGCAACACTTAGTACTAAGTTCACTCTTCGGGTGACTACTGGGGTCAATCTGACTCCACATTATGCATATTTTTTTATTATATTTGATGTGGTTTGTGGACATATGCAGTATAAAACTATTTTGTAGGTTATAAGTATAATTGATGACTTTGAAGCAATATCAAAGTGACAATAACAAACTGATATCAAAGATCCTCATGTATATAATAGATCGAGATCATGATTATGCACACATACACTAGTGCCCATAATGGGTGATAGCGCCCAAGTGCTCATGTCCTTCCGTAAGGCACTTCTATCATGCACATTTTTGAGTTCCAAAACCTCTAGTGAGCATTAACAACACTTGTTCCAGTTTGTTTTAGCTATTCACCCGCCAAGGTAATCTCCATGTGTTGTAAATTAGCTAAGTCAACCCCCTCTCTCTCATGCTTAGGGTTTCATATTGTATATTCTTTTACTTACGTCTTATTGTATATTATCATTATATATCATTCATTATAGTATTTAATCTAAAATTAGATTTAATTACATTTAGATTAAATTAGTCTCTCTTTTTCAACATTTCGCTTCAAAAATTATATGTCACAATGGATGTAATGTGCCACTATATGATAATAATCAATAATATTTTATCTTTCTCAATTTTGGGCTTCTTATAAATTATCCGTGGTATTTCTATACAATTGAAAATCAACATGCGATTTCGGATGCACGTGACCCCTCGAGGTCGTGTTGGGACATCCAAAATGTGATAGATGAGATGATAATGCGATGGATAAATATAGTTTAGGTGGGATATGTGGGAATGATGATAAGAGGTCACAATAATAGAAGTTTCCCAACTATAAATTTAGGAATTTTCTTGTTAAAAGTGATGAATGCTCACCTAACATGTGTGGGTGTGATACTATGATCAAGGATGATCGCGGTGCGTAGATCTCGGTCAATGTCAGTGGAACCAAATAAAACCCGACTCAGGTTGAGGAACGCAAGGGAATTGTCCTTCTTCTATGTATTTCTCTCCGAAGAGGGTCATGAAGGTATGAGAGAAGACATGGAAAAAGGAAAAATCAAGGGTTACGAGGTCTAAGCTTGTCTACTTGGTTAGCCCAATACTCTTCGGAAATTTTTGATTTGTCGTTAAGGGAAATGAGTTGGCCAATGACTTCGTGAGGCACAAGTGCATCTTTAAAGACTAATTGGTGAAATCATTTATCAATATCTATTTGGTTTCTTTCAATGTTTGGTTGTCTTATAAGTGGATCAAAGATTCTAATATGTTGTTGTGGTGGACCCAGAATGGTCATGTGGGCACCAAGTCAAGAGAAATGGAAACAAACAAGCAAGCTAAAATCCAAAGGGACTGAGAGCTAAGTTCAGGTAGCCTAGGTTGTTAGGAAGTAGAAGTTGTGTTCTTTCCAGATCTAAATTACCTTTAGTTCCTACCTTTAAATAAAAAAACAAATAAACTTGAATTAAATAAAAGATGATTGATTTCTCCTTTTAATTTAACTAAGTTTGATTTGTAAATATTTAATCAAAGCAAAGTAAAACAAACTATCTAATTATTTTTGTATTTTCAATGAAGCTTTTAAAAGAAATAAATAAATGAATCTACTTAACTTCTAAACTATCTTTTTGTACTTTTCTAGTTACTAGAAATTAAATAAAACAAAAAGCTATAGACACATAAATAATTTATTCTAAAATAAATAACCTACTTATACATTAAAATACAACAAACAAGGAATAATTGGATGTAGTTATTCCTCTGTTGCAGATGTGAGATTAAATATAATTTAAAGAAAGATGTATTCTAATTATAATTGTGGAAATCTAACTTCCTCTAATTTCTTCACCTCAAAATCACGGGAAGAAAGAAATATTCTCAGAAGCAATTTCCTCTTTCCTTGAGACTTCCCCAGAAAACAAATAATTTATACGAGTAAACTAATAATGAAGAAATAAAATGAAAAGTGTAGAAACAGAAACTTCCTCAAGATTCTTTCCCTTACAGATCCATAGGGATAAGTAGGGAAGAAGATATCAACAAAATTTTGTTCATACGCATACAAATCTAGAAATGAAGAAATTGAAATGTACAGCATAATTTAAAACAAAGAAATGAAGAAATTTAGGCACAAAACCTTCCTCTAAATTATTTCCATGCAGATCCACAGGGATAAGCCAGGAAGAAGATATCAATGGAAGATTTGTACTGGTAATGAAGAAATTATAAATTCTACCTCTTAAAAAAAGTATATTGCTTATTTTAACTTTATCGACAATATTCAAAATAAAATCTTTAAAGAAATGAAATACACCCCAACCTAGTTATTGTAGTACTATGAAAACTTCCCAAATGTGGTGATGATTCTATTGTCTCCTCATCTTCCTTTCTAGAGATGAAAATCCAAATGATCCAGAGTGCAATGTTGATTGTTATAGAAGAAATCAAGAAAATAATAGAGTAATCTGGTTGTAGAAAAAACCGATCATAAATGCAAGTAGGAAGAAACCAAAGAATGTATTGTGTTGTCTATGTAATTCTCAACGATTTTGGTAGAGTAATGGTGCAATTAAAATAAAAAATCTCTAACCCATGATATGGGTAAAATATTGGATTTTATAGAAATATGAAGAGAAGAAGTCTAACACAAATGGTAATCAAGAAGTGCTCAAATCATCCAGAAAGGGAGGAATCAACTTCTAATAATAGTAAACTAAGAAGAGGATTCCAATACATATCCAACAAGCTAGAAATCAAGCATAAATGTCAATAAATGGGTGAAGAAAAACACTCACAAATTTGAGACACACATTTAAAGATGCACATTTGGATTCTCGGTTAAAAGTGCACAAAACTACCAATCCGATGAGATAGAAGGTAATTACACAACCACCGTGATGGTTGTGTAATTACCATGGTGATTAGGAAGACTTAATTTACAAGAACAATGAGAAAAGGAGCAAAAAAAGAAAATTACAAAGGCACAAAAGCTAAAAGTTTTAGAAACAGGATAAAAATTCAAATAAACATGTTGAAGGAAATAGGAAAGGATCTAGATGTCATCATTATTCTAGAAAAGAAATATTTCATCATTGGAGACTTTACTACCCATTAATGTAAAGACCTTTGAAATTTTGGGTGTGTACATATTGCCCCTCGGAGAATCGTTTTAGCCATGAATGGGCGTAAAATGTGGATTTGAGTATGGCACTCCCAAATGGGAGAGTTAGAAATTATACCTTAATCGTTAGTGTGTTGAAATGATGTCAATCCAACCTTCTTGCCACCTGCAAAAAAAAATGGGAATAATCAAGTGAAAATATAAAACAAGATAAAAAAATACTTTAAAATAAAATGACAAGATTACTTACATGTTTGCAGGATGAGAATATACCTACTCCAATGTGTCGACCCCAATGCATACACTCACTCAAAGTGACATTAGAAAACCAAATTTGAGCTATATATATATATCACTTTTTTAACTATTTTCAAATTATTTTAACACACCCTCTTAGCTAATTTTAGAGTTCGGATTACCATGAACGTTTCACTTGTAAATATAGTCAAAACAAAGAGTACTTAGTGATCACAATGGAAATGTAACTGTAGAGCGGCAGCGAGAAGGGTCACATGAACAAGTAAGTTATACACATTTTTTATTTTTACCTAAAATGTAGCTTTTATTCAAAACTAGTTATAAGAGGGTATATTTTTATAATTTGGTAGTCCAAATGACTATAGGGGGCCTTTTAGGTTTTTTCATTTGTTTAAATGATTTTGGTTATTTTTTTCATGTTTTTGCAAAAAATTACATTTAAAAGGTATGACACCTATTTTCATGGGCACACAATTTACTCATCCAAAGAGCTTTGGGTGCCCTAATAGTTTGGGATACCTTATCCATATGTTCTTCCATAGAATGGCCAAGGTTTACAAAGGTATACGAGGAGGCGAGAGCTAGCCTGAGAGGCCAACTCAAGTGGATGGTTCAATGCCTAAGGTTCTTATTGGTACACCATGGGCCACTAGATCCAACAGATTAGCTTGAAGTAGAACTAGTCGGGTTTTACAGATTGGTATAGGTCCCAAAATAGAGTGAGGAGGAGGAGGCCGAGAGAGACTCAAAGCGATCGGGAGGAGTCGAGAATCTGTGGCAGGCATGGAGAGGCCTCACCAACACCAAATCAAGGTAGAGTGCAAGGAGGAGTTAATATACCCGAGGAGACAGAGGAGGCATCCATGCATCCACATGCGGTGAGAGGAGAGGGTCTAAGGAGGAGGAGGTTGTACTAGATCCTCGTAGTGGAACCATTGTCAATCTAGCTGGGTGCTTAGAGACTCAAGTGAGTATAAGCACACTTCTCCTATCTTTACTTCCTAGATTATATGTTAGTAGGATCTTTCTTCTTTTTATTTTTTATATTTCACTTTCTAACTCACCATTTATTTATTTTCTCTTTCAAACCATACTTGATGGATGTCGAGATCTCATTCGAGACACACTTCTATATATGTTCATGATTCCCAATGGGATGACTTAGGAGAGGCTACTTGCAGACCCTAGAATACTAACACGAGCCAATCCTCATCACCGATGTATTTGCACTCCATGTTGATGGAGATGAATCGGATGAGAATCGACATTGTCATGAGGACCAAGATTGAGAGGACAAGAAACATCACGTATGTAGAGCTACTACTATTCGGTCATTCACATGGAAACTCTCACCAGATTGACACATGAGGCTCCCATGATACACCAAACCGATCTCATCGCAAGAGTCGCATAGCATGAGCCCTCACCTTCCCCCTTCGAGAGGGATCTAGAAGGGATGAATAAGTATAGGTCCTTTATTACTTTGAGACAATTTTTGATGTATATATTGATTTTTTTGTATTTTGAGCTCATAGTGAGCATTTTGACCACACTTTTCCTATGGTGTGACAACATTATACATGAGAAATTTTGATATACATGTATACAACACACATAGACTTTTTGGTTTGAAATTATTTCTTAAGAGTTGATTTCATTGTGGTTCATCTCATCTATGTACTCTTAGATGGTTTAGAATTTCTGATGCTTTTGTGTTTTTGAATACATGTTATGGATAATGATGCAATGTGATAGAAAAAATGATGACATATGATTATGAGTATTGTAACAATGATCAGTAATTATGAAACCTTAATTTTAAGTAACTTTTAGCATTTCTATTCCATTACCAAAATGGGTTGAATATGCTATGATGATAAGATAACATTACTTCATTATTAACTCCAAGCAACTAATAAGATATGAGGGCTTACCACCAAATCCAAGAAAAACATGAGACATATGCTTTGATGAATGTAAATGAGAATGACAACCAAGAGACAAGAATTTTGACAAGGATTTACTCGAAAACTATGTAACCCAACCCAAACAAAGATTAACTTAACCAATTCAAAATGAATTTTACTTGCAAGTTTTGACTAGAATTAGATCCATAGATGGCCTATTAATTGATAAGATCTACTTTAAAGAATATTTGTCTCTCCTAACATATACATCTAAGTCATTTTATTGGGAATTTTCAAAAGCACTTTTATTTCCTTGTTTATTTGCAACTTTTGATTTATTAATGCAACCCCTATGTCTTACCCCATGATACTAGTAAGAAGCATGGGATCATCACCGAGGACAATACATAGGCGAGTAAGGGAACTTCCCTCCTTTCCCAACCTCATGCTACTAGTAAGAAGCATGGGCTCATCATCACCGAAGGTTGGTAGGGATGAAAAGTGTAATTATTTGTAATGAGAATATTTGTGTTTATTGTTTATTTATTTATTTTTGTCTGATTTGACTTTGAGTTGTGCTTTTTGGGAAGAAACACTTTCCCCTAATCTCAACCCCACACAACTATTAGGATGGAAGGGCTCATCATTGAAAATTGAGATATGTGAACAAGAGTTCCAGAAATGTTTAAAAAAAATTTTTAGAGAGAGAGAGAGAGAGAGAGAGAGAGAGAGAGAGAGAGAGAGAGAGAGAGAGAGAGAGAGAGAGAGAGAGAGAGAGAGAGAGAGAGAGAGAGAGAGAGAGAGAGAGAGAGAGAGAGAGAGAGAGAGAGAGAGAGAGAGAGAGAGAGAGAGAGAGAGAGAGAGAGAGAGAGAGAGAGAGAGAGAGAGAGAGAGAGAGAGAGAGAGAGAGAGAGAGAGAGAGAGAGAGAGAGAGAGAGAGAGAGAGAGAGAGAGAGAGAGAGAGAGAGAGAGAGAGAGAGAGAGAGAGAGAGAGAGAGAGAGAGAGAGAGAAGAGAGAGAGAGAGAGAGAGAGAGAGAGAGAGAGAGAGAGAGAGAGAGAGAGAGAGAGAGAGAGAGAGAGAGAGAGAGAGAGAGAGAGAGAGAGAGAGAGAGAGAGAGAGAGAGAGAGAGAGAGAGAGAGAGAGAGAGAGAGAGAGAGAGAGAGAGAGAGAGAGAGAGAGAGAGAGAGAGAGAGAGAGAGAGAGAGAGAGAGAGAGAGAGAGAGAGAGAGAGAGAGAGAGAGAGAGAGAGAGAGAGAGAGAGAGAGAGAGAGAGAAGAGAGAGAGAGAGAAAAATCATGAATCATGAAGAATATTGAGTGTGTAAAACTTCATAAAGCAATGTCAAAATTTGTCTCTTAAATGAAAGTGATGATAAAGATTATACAGATTTGAATGTATGAGAAGAATGTTGAAATATGTATGATTAAGAGATTTTCCAATGTTTGAAAGTCAAATAATTACTTGAACAATAAGTTTCCATTTTACAATTTAAAAATGATAATGCAAGTAACAATACAATATGAATGTAAGAGAGGACAATGTGGAAATTCCAATGACTATATGTAGAAACAATTGAGGTGACGTGAATTAATGGATTCACTAAATTCTTCACCCTTAAGAGTACAAAGATGGTACACATTGTTCTTGAAATCTTCCATGACCTGGTAGGGTCCAAGCCATTTCAGTTTGAAATTTCTACCTTCGCCAACCTTTTTGTTGACTCATCTATCCAATCTCAAGACAAGGTCTCCTACCCAGATTTCACACTCATAGACCTTCTTGTTATACTAACGACACATTTTGTCTACATAGATCCGATGATGTTACTTAGACCTAATCTGATTTTCATCGAGACTCTCTAAATCTACTAAGCATGCATTTCGATACTCGTCTTCATTGAGAATGCCTTGTAAAGACGCATGAAGACTTGGAAATTATACCTCCAAATGCCATAAGACCGCTTCGACACTGAAAACTAAAGAGAAAGGGGTTGCCCCCATCGGAGTTCAAACAAGTCCTATAGGCCCATAAGGAAGGAAAAATATTTAAATGCCAATCTCTCTTGTTCTCCTTAACTATTTTAAGAAGAATGGACTTAGAGTCTTATTAGTAGCCTTAGATTGTCTATTGGTTTAATGGTAATACAAAGAGGTCATGTGTGATGAGATATCTTAAATTGAGCACACAACTCACGTACCTCATCATTCTTAAAAGGCATCCCATTATCTAAGATAATGACCTATGGGACATCATACATGCAAATGATCTGGTTTAGGATGAACTTAGTGATCACAGATCCATACACTATAGTTAGAGGCATATCCTCAACCCGTTTGGTAAAGTATTATGTGGCCATGATTATGAAGTTATGGCCATCGATGAAGAGAGAGAGAGAGATTTTCCCTATCAAATCCAAACCCCAAGAAGCGAAGGGAAAAGGTGTGACTATTGGTTGTAAGGCTTGAGCTAGGATATGTATGGCATGTGAGAATTCTTGACACTTTTGACACTTCATATGTATTTCACAATGTCATGATTTAGTGTGGGATAAAAATAGCCCATTCGATGGATTTTGTGAGTGGTTGAATGCCCTCAAAAGTGACCATCATAGACTCCATTATGGGCCTCAAAGAGAATATTTTTCACTTCTTTATTGAAACATCTTAGTAGCATGCCATCAAAAGATCTTCGATACATACACTTCTTCCACGATTGCATACTTTGCAACTATAATGTGTAATTGTCGTATTTTACGTGAATTGTCCCCCTCGAGATATATTCTCTCTACAATGTGATTCAATAGATCTCGGTACCAGGGACATGAAACGATGGGGAGTTTCTCTATACATTAATGCATTGTTGGCATATGGATTTGCACGCATGCAAATGACATGCAACTATAGTGTGGGAACGAATTCCCTCCTTAATGAAGGTGAGGCTGCCTTTATTGAAAACCAAAATTGTATTTACATCTATACATTCAAAATTTTATGTGGGGGATGTTTTGGAGCATCAATGGAAAGAAAAGTGAATGAAGGAGATGGAATGGAATGAAGGAAAGGAGTGAAATGGAATGAACTAAAAGAACATGCAAGAGTTAGGTAAACACAGAGCCTAATATTGCATGAAGAAGAAAGACAAATAACTAACAAAAATAAAACAGAGTTTGAGTTAGCCAAACAAGAACGTGTAAAAGGGAACACACATGAGCAAGTAGATAATCAGAGCTTGATCATTGTGAACTAGAACAACCAATTAATAACGTTGACAATAAGATCAAAGATAATATTTGCATGCAAGATTCAAACACCTAACATCTAATGAACATAAGAACATCAAATATTAAAAGAGACAATGAATGAGACACAAAGTTTGTATTTCATTAACTCCAAAATGTTTTTCACAAAAGAACAAAAAGTTTCTTCCTGAAACAAATCTTGCACACAATAGTATTTCTTCTCCTCTCTCAAAGTCACCCTTTAAAAATGAGCCCTCACTTCCTTTTATAACCCAAAAGTTGGTTATAAAGTAGTTAGGGTTTACATGATCATTAAATAAGGCACTTAAGTGACCTTTGAATTTTTCAACCAACTTATATTAAAGACAACTCAACAATAGAAATTACTTAAAATATCCATAGTTTCTGAAAAACAAATAACAACACCTTTTAAAATATACAATAATAACCGATGCCTTATCCATTGAAATGGGGTCCACCTATCTCAACCATATGAGAAATAGACTCTCCCATTTCATTAGATACCAAGAAAATCAACTCCTGAATCAACCGGTGAAATTAGGATTTCTTGCTTTTTGCCACTTGAAAGGATCTAAACCTTCCTAAAGTTTTAAACATATTTTCTTCTTCCGGAGGTTCACTTGGTCAAAGAATAGCCTCACAAAATACCTGCAATTCAAGAATTCTACTTGGCATATCATTTAAATTAATAATTTTGGATTGAGCATTCTCAAATAAATTCTTTAATTTGATGCACCGCTCCATTTTGGTTATGAAACCGGTGAGAAATTGTTGGCGGAGTGTACACCTTTGATGAACACCTTTGATTATGGTCATTTACAAGGTTACAAGGAATCTCAGCCATGAATTCTGAATCAAGGAAAGTGAAGTGAAGGCTTCATTTCACATGCTTTCATAATGGATCATAGAATCCTCAAGAAGTGTTTTTCTTGATTTGAGATGCACGATACCAAAGAAAACATGTCCCTCGATGTTCAAATTTGAGAATTCCTTCAATAGCTAAAATTGAAGATTCCATACTTCTCATCTCATGTAAACTAGGCAATATCTCATCCAAATTTGATATAGCGAAACAAAAGTTTCTTTGAAAGAAAGAATTGGATCAAGATACACACGACATCTTCATGAATCTTAACAAGGTCTTGATCGTCCCTTGGCCTAAAACGAGAATCTTTGAAAGCCAAGTTTTAGTGACATGGCCCAATGTGTTTATTTCCTTTGACAAATTGAGAGTATATTCATCTGGGGCAGCCACTGCATCAAGTACTGGGAAGGTGGATGATATGGGATTTATCAAATGTTGAACATATTCCACCAATTGATTCTTTTCGGCCTTGAGCTGAGAGTTTTGAGACTTGTATTTCTCAAGTCTCTTTAGCACAATATCAATTGAATCTCGAGCCATCGCCATGTCAGTTTCTAATGTAGATCTTCCAAGTCCAAGTCTGGAAACTTCATAGTTAGCAGGTGTCATAACATCGCGCTCTTTATCAACTTGTGGAATGGCAAGGTCTGCAAATTTGTTTCCATCATTATCCACCATTATTCGAGAAAGCACCTTAGGCTTCTTAGGAATGGTGTCATTTGAAAGTTTGAAAAGGGCATCAAAATCAATGTCAATTGGCTTGACAACTCTCTTCCTTTTCTTTACTTTGGAATCAACCCGGAAGGAGTATCATTCACTATTTCAGCATACAAAATCCTGGAGCTCAAATCAATATTCTCATTATTCTCAACATCATGAGATCCTACTTGAATCCTACCTACGACCTTGATTTGAGGAGAAACAACCTCAATATCCACTTCCTGATTATTTGGGAGATTTTGGGAAATCCCTTCATGAACTACATGCTCCGAAGTATTTGATATTTGAATTACTTGCACCTGGGTGGATGCTTGTTTGAAGCATGGCTGAGGATCATTTGCTACTAGCTTCTGAGCACTATTAATGATGTGGGTAGAAGAATCTCTACTCGAGGTAGAAAATCTGGACACACACTCTCTTCCTTCTTCGGGGTTAGGATCTTTAGATCTTTCTCCTTGTGACACGTTACTTGGCGAAGTGGATTTTGGAAACCAATCCTTTCTTGCTTGTTGTGTATGATTGTATGGTAATGAGGTTGATTGAGAAGAGACTTTGGTAGAATGGAGGCCCCCGTATTGGAAATTTTGTGATTCCAAAACATGATCCGGAATTGATTGCAATTTGGAAAGTTCTCTCATACCAAGATATGCTTCTTTCAATAATTGGTTGGTTCTTACCATCAAGAGAAAATTCATCTCTTTTGGTCCATTTGATTCAAGCGATGGGGTATAGGCAACGACATCATATGAGGGATCAATGACATCCTCATCATCATTTATGAATGAATAAGGAGGAATCTTGATGCAGAAGGCCTTGATCTGAGCAAGTGTTAGGCAAGAGTACTCCCGTCTTCTTACTTCATGTTCATCCAAACAAGCAGCCCATAAATCTTCCATGGTAGGATTATGTTGGTACTTTGATCCTAGAATCTTTTGCATATATCCATTGATTTCAAACTGGGCTCTCTTCACATATGGATGGGTGGTTATGAGAGCGAACTCTTTTTGCATGAGTTGTGCACTAAAAGATTTGGACATTGGTATTCCCCAATTTGGATTGGGAAATGAATTCCTGAACGATGCTTGTCACTAAGAAGGTAGTGAACTTGGAATAATTGTTGTGCCAACTCCATTAATGCCCATCTGTCACTGACGTACTTGGGAAGTTTCCACGGGGTACCAAGAAAGCCACTCATGCGAATGTAGGAAAAAGATGAAAATTGAATAAACCAGTTCCCCATTGGGAAATGACACTCATGGCTTCTTTAGAAAACCTTTCCTCAGTATTCCGATTCAGGTTCTAGATCACGTGGAAGGTGAATGCATCGTTGACTCTTCTAAAATGGTGAGAACTATTTTTGAAACTAAGTTGAGGTAATAATGAAAAAAGCTGTTTGATGGCCCCATGACTCCTCTCGTTTTCGAGTCCTGAAAATAGCTTCTTCTTCGATATCTGCATAAGTCATATATGATGTCATGTAGAAGCATCCAGTCATCTTAACTTCTATCAATTGTTTGTGAAGGGTGTTACTGATGATGGTGGCCCAATCCAAAAACTCTTTCTTGGCTAGGATGATACAGATAAACTGGTACATCCATGGGTGGAAAATCCTAGCAGAAGGTAGACCCAAAACTCGACTTAGGAGAGTAATCATGTCCTCGATTTCTTCCACGAACTTAATGCGTAGTTCTTTTGGGAAGCCTATCAATTCAAGGTCTCTTGGTTACTAACCAGTTGTTGTTAACCATCTTGCTCCATCTCAGGGGTTCTTCATCCCCAAATTCTTGTGCTGACTGGCAAGTGATATCCGCATTCTCGAAAGTCGGGTATGCCAAGCAATTCCTCAATGTGCTCTGGTGTGATTAAGAGGAAAGGCTCGTGATTATCTTTAAAAATTCCTCATCTCTCGTGGTCACAATGTCAAAATGCAAGCAATAACCAATTCCGAGACACTTGCACCGAGATATGAAATGCTGCCGCTTGGGGTACCACTATGGTAAAGTCTATCTCGAGATAATGGTTTTACCTTCGCCACCCACGCAGAATGTTGCATATTGATGTGACCCAGATTTGTATCAGTGATGTTGTCATATGCTGACTTAATGGAACTGGGAGGAATAATTCCTTGGAATTCATACTTCAGGTGGATTTGTTAGATTTCTCCACTGGCTTCCTCGATCTCCCCACAGATTTGGATTTTTGCCATTATGAATTTAACAGAAGAATGACTCAAGCACGTAAAACAATGCAAACGGTCGTCTCGGTCTCGAAACCCCAGTCGATGCAAGAAAAATATGTTCTGTTATAATATTATTATTATTATTTTAAAATAATAATAATAATAATGACAATAACTTGATCAGGTTACAATTTCTGATTCGGTGACGATTATTTATTTATTTTTAATTTAAAATAAACAAAATCACCTGATTTTAATATCCCGATATTTGATTTTTACTTCTCCGGTGCGTGAATCCTCCTGAGAACGCGTGATTCCTTGTGGTAGAAATAGGAAATATTTAATGTTCTTCTTTGCAAAATTTATTATTTCCTTTGGCTTTGTGCGTAGAGATCTTTTGTTCTTGGCGTGTGGCTACTTCCTTGGAAAATGCATTGGAATTTAAAGACTCTCTTTTTAAAAATTTTCCAACTTCCTTTCTCCTTTCCATGTGGTCTTGGACTGTTCTTGCGTGAGTATTTTGTTGTCAAACTCCTGCGTAGATTCCTCCTTCAGGCTGTGTGGGTTGTCTTGTTCTTGTTTTCTTTGCTATTTTGGATTGTTCTTTTAAAACCTACGCATTTTTTCCTCCATGTGGCCTTGGACTATTTAGATGAATGCGTGAAGATGTTTTTTTTTTATTGAGACTCTTCCTATTTCTCTCCTCATGCGTGGGATTGGCACCGAGAATGCGTGGAGAATGTTTGGAGAGTGCGTGGAGAATGTTTTGAGAGTATATGTATGATTTTAAAGCTTTCCCTTTGCCCAATGCGTGGGCTTTGCTAAAATTAGTGTGTCTCCTCCTGGTCACCTCCTCCAATGCATGGTATTCCTCCTTCGATTGGGCGCGTGGAATAACTATCTTCCTCGGCATTGGAAAAACTGCTCCTTGCCTTCCCCCGTGGTCTTTTTATGCTGCTTCTTGATGCATGGTTTCTCCTTTTCACTTTGGCGTGGCTCTTTTTACCTCACGTGGGTAATGATCTTTCTCTCTCCCTGCGTGGGAGCTAGTCTTTCACCTCCTTATCCCTTGCATGTGTGGAAAGCTTCATGCTTGGGATTTTAAAACTGTTCTTTAATGCTGCTCTCTCCCTCTCTTCACGCGTGGTTTGGCCTGGAGAATGCGTGGAGGATGTTTTTGGGTAACAAATGATTTAAAGCTTCCCCTGCCAATGCGTGGAAAGAAATTTTTTGTCTTCTTGCTGTCCTTCTCTCTCCTCATGCGTGGAAAAAACTGTCCTTCAAAAAAACATGGGTAATGATCTTTCTTTGTCAGTTTTCCCTTGGGTTGTGCATGGGAAATGTTCCTTCTTTACTTCTTAGTTGTATTCTCAGGCGTGGATTTCTCTGTAATACAAAAATCTTCTTACTTGGCGTTCGCAGTATTGTGGGATGTGACAAAATATTATGTCCTTCAGAAGAAATAAGAAGCAATCGGAAAGCTTCGCATGACTCTTTCCAATGAGTTTGACGGAGGAAGTTATGAGGATTAATCCAACTTCCTCTCTTCCCGGGTAGTGGAATTAAGTGCCAAGGGGAAATGGGGAAAGCAACGGCCAATTGCCAACGGGAATGGCAAAGTGGGTGGCAATCCCTGTCAATTTCCCCATGTGGGAAATTGGGAGATTTCTGCCTATTAGCCAATCCATGATTTGGCAATTGGTGGAGAAAATCCCACAAGTGGGAAATTTAAAGAAGATTGCCAGAAAGGAAATCCAAGTTCGGGAAGCCAAATTGGCATTCCTAGCAGTTGGAAGCATAAGCTTACTTCCCCGCAATAAAAATTTGTCGAATGAACTTTTAATTAATATTTATTTAATTAAATACTCTCAAGTTATTTAAAAATTAATTTTATCAAACAAGGAGCAATTAATTAATTAATTTTAATGTATTTTAATGCAATTTAAAGCCTGGCGGGAGGAGTTCTCACCCAAAAAGGACGAAACAAAGACCGAAATGATCAAAAAAAGGAGACGGTCGTCATGAGGGTGATAAACCATGCAAAGTAACACTTTTAAAAAAATTCATTTAAATTTTTTTTTTTTTCCAAAGTCAAAATTAGCTAATAACAACTGGCTCTAATTGGGGACAAGGACTTCATGGACACAGCAATGAACCTAGACCAAAATAGTCATGAACACAATCTCAAAATGATGGGGCACAAAAATGGGGCAACACAAGAGAGGAGACCGAAAAACAAGGAAACAAACAAACCAAAAACCTAATTACCTATGTACATATGGGGAACAACCCGTTTTCAATTTTGATAGTGCTTGAGATATTGCCCACTGTAGGGCAAAGGAAAATGAGTTCCATCAGGATATGCCAAGTAATAGGTACTATCTCCACAGAAATGCCTTATTTTGAACGGGCCTAGCCACAACGAGTCAAACTTCCCATGCTTTCCTTTCGGTTCACGTCTTTTGTCCCAGAGAAGAACTAAGTCATTGATTTGAAATTGTCTCTCCCTAGTTTTCTTGTCAAACAAATTTTTTACCTTGGATTGATGTTCCTCGATCCTGTTTACCACTTGAATTCTTTGTTCCTCAAGCTTGCTTAGGAACATAATTCTTTTATCTAATGCATTGGTGAAGCATGCATCATCAACTGCCTGAGCTAATTTTAATGCTGGTAACTCCAGTGTGACGGGAATTTGAGCATCGGTTCCATACAAAAGTTGAAATGGAGACATCCCGATTGCCCTTTTGGGAGTTATGCGATCAACCCACAATGCATTGTATAAATTTTGTGCCAAGTTCTTTGATTTTCTTTGACTAACTTGGCGACAATAGTAATGAGGTTTTTGTTACTGGATTCAGCCTGACCATTTCCCTGAGGGTAGTAATCTAATGAATGAGACAAAGATATCCCATATCCATAACAAAAACCTATCATCTCTGCAGAAGAAAAATTTGAGGCATTGTCCGTCACAATCTTGTGTGGAATTCCATAACGAACCAATATTTTTTGATGAAATCACATATTACCACAAGGTAGATGTTTGTTTCACCGATATAGCTTCCACCAACTTTGTAAAGTAGTCAGTGGCAGTGAGTACATGAGTATGACCAGTGCTAGAATTAGGATTCAAAATATCAATGAAATCTAAACCCCATTGTTGAAAGGGTTCTTCAATGATAATCGGCTTCAAAGGCAAAGCTGCCAACTTTGGTCTTCAACAAATTTTTGACAGTTTCACATTTTGTCACCCATTTCTAAGCATCATAAAACATAGTGGGCTAGAGAAATGACCACCGATCTTGGAGCATGATTGTGGAAAGCTTCCAACAATCTAGGTTGTTGCTCTTTATCAACACATCTGAGGAACATGCCATCAATTCCTTTCTTGAACAATGTGTTATCCCAAATGACGTACCTGGCAGCTCTTAATTTGATAGCTCATTTATCCTTAGTCATGATTCTCTCGGACACTCACCATATGTGAGGAAGTAGGCAATATTAGACTACCATTCATCATGGTAATCTTGCAAAAACTACCAATGGTAAATTTTCTTCAACTGGTTCTTCTTCAGAGTTATCTTGTGGTTCATTCTCTACAATGAGTTGGCAGAGTCCTCTTCCTCAAACCAACTTGGTAGGCTTGATGTCCAGATCATATTCTTGGATCTTGGAGACCCAATTACCTCTTTTAGATCCTGGTTCCTATTGTGTCAACATTGATTTCACTGCAGTGTCCGGAACTAAGACTTTGGTGTGAGAATTCAACACATAATACCTGAAGTGTTTGGGGCTCTCACCATTGCGTACACATGTCTCTCGAGGAGTGTAATTAAGTTCATGTTTCTTGAATCCTAAACTCATGAATGTGATAGGAGATTCGATCCCCTCTTGATTATGTTGCATCAGGATGGCAGAGATTGTGTGTGGTGAAGCATAGCAATAGATTATAAAATCCTTTTTAAAATTGGGACACACCAATGTAGGAGCTTTTGCAATAACACTCTTGATTTACTCAAATGCCTCTCTACCTTCCTTTGACCATTTGAAGGATTCTTTCCCTTTCATCATATCAGTGATTTCTTTAGTCATCTCGGCAAAATCTGGCACGAACCTTCTCAAAAATTTCACCTTCCCAAAGAAGGAGTGGACCCCAGGCTTATTTGTAGGCAAGGAAAGATTCTTGATAGCTTGAACATGCTCAGGATCGATCTTAGTTCCTTCCTTAGAAACAATATGACCTAGGAGTTTCCCTTCTGTAACTCCAAACATGGACTTTTTTGGATTCAGAGAAATCTTATGAAGTCTGCACCTTTGCAATATTTTCTCCAAATCCCTTAGGTGATCTCCTCGTTTCTTGGAGAAAATTGTCAAGTCATCTAGGTATATCACAATGATCTTGTCTTTATAATCTGCAAATGCCATATCCATGGCCCTTTAAAAAGTTACGCCGACATTGATCAAATCAAAGAGAATTCTTCTATACGTGAATGTACCCAGGGGTAGTGAACGCAGTTTTATGTTGATCTTCTCTAGCCACTTCAATCTGATTATAGCCAGAGAAGCCATCTAGCATAGATAACATTTCCGATCTAGTTACTACCTGCAAAATATGGTCCATGACTGGTAGTGGGTAGTTATCCTTCAAGGAAGCTTGATTAAGATTGCGGAAATCCACGCAAATCCTAATTTCTCCATTTTTCTTGCGAACCGGTACAATATTAGCTATCCAAGTCGAATTTTGAATAGGAAACACTATTCATGCATCTAACATCTTTTGAACTTCATGAAATATTGTCCCTGTAATCTTGGGATTATATTGTCTTTGCTTTTTCCGAATGAACTCGCACCGGGCTTGAGGGTATGGCATGCTCCATTTCCCTGGGTTGGAAAGACTTCAAGTCTTCGTATGAATAAGCCAAAACGTTCGAATATTTGGTAAGGAGGCTTATGAATTTCCTGCGCTCCTCAGGTGAGCAACACTTACCAATATTGATCAGGTAAGGTTTATCCTTGGTACCGATATTAACTTGCTCATAGTTAGTAGAATTCGCAGGTCCTGCCTGCTCTTTCTCTTTAATAAACCTGTCATGTTTGTCAAAAAGTTCTTCAAGTGAAACCAATCCTTTGGGAATTTTATTTCCTTTGAGTTGAATGATGCCATCACCCAGGATCTTCGTTCACAACTCCTTTCGAATGGGTGAGGTAGTTGATTCGTGAAATGCGAATCACTTCCTTTAAAGTACAATTGTTTAAAATTTTCTCTCTTTTCCAAGAAGGCAAATTTGTTGATCATCATTAAACACTTTCCAATTTTTGCATTATCGTCAGAACACTTGGCCTAAAAACCATTTCAATGGTGTATTTGACTTGATCAAATTCTCAATGAGGATCATTAATGAAGTTTGACTCTAGCTAGAGAATCCACTTTTTCAGTCTTTTCATGAGGACAAATTTTATGGAAAAAGTGTCGAAGACTTCTATTGCGTCCCACACTTTATTTACTGTAGTGTCTCAAGCGATCATTTTTACTTGGAACTGATTTCTTACAGTTCACGATCAATTCCGAATCTCCAAAGACTTCCAAATTTTTTATCCCTTTCTCCTCTGTGACTTGGAGGCCAAGGATTAATGCCTCGTATTTTGTAGTGTTGTTAGTATTTGAAAATTCAAGTTTGTAGGAAAAAGGAAATATTTTACCATTTGGAGATATGAGCACCACTCCTACACCAGATCCCATTGAGAAACAACTTCCATCGAACTCAAGAGTCCAGATCTCATTGGAATCTTGGCAAGTGATCTCAGGGGTATGAATTTCTGTATTCATCATATAATTACCCATACTTGAGCCTTGGAAAAGGATCTGTGTGAGGATCTTGATTTTAGTTACCGTGAAAATTTTCCCGAGCTTCCACCCTAAGCTTTTCATTTCTCCATTGATAGGGATCATGGCGTGAGACCAATCCATTTGAATTTCTCCACCTAGATCTCTACAAAATTTCTTACTCAACATAATTCCATACGGGAATATTGACAACTAAAATAGTTGCCTTAACTTGCTTTTGAGGGAATTGGGCTACACCATTTGGGCATCTTTAATCAGCCCGATTAGAGGGATTTGCTTGGTTTCCATGGAGTAACATGATCCAATGTTCTTGTACAAGTCAAACCAAGAGTATGTGGTACTTTATCGGCATCACAATATTTGAGGCTCCAGAGTCCATAATGAATTACTTAATTTGCATCCGTTGATCGAAAAGACACAAAGAAAGGTTTGATCTTTTCATTTGAAGGTGTAGTGGCTGCCACAATATGTTAAAAAAAATTTGAAAATTTTCAAGTGTTACTTTGCGTGGTTTATCACCCTCATGACGATCGTCTCCTTTTTGTGATCATTTCGGTCTTCGTTTCATCCTTTTCGGGTGAGAACTCCTCCCACTAGGCTTTAAATTGCATTAAAATACATTAAAATTAATTAATTAATATTTAATTAATTAATTGCTCTTTGTTTGATAAAATTAATTTTTAAATAACTTGAGAGTATTTAATTAAATAAATATTAATTAAAAGTTCATTCGACAAATTTTTATTGTTAGGGAAGTAAGCTTATGCTTCCAACTGTCGGGAATGCCAATTTGGCTTCCCGAACCCGGATTTCCCCTTTCCTGGCAATCTTCTTTAAATTTCCCACTTGTGGGATTTTCTCCACCAATTGCCAAATCATGGATTGGCTAACGGGCAAGAAATCTCCCAATTTCCCACATGGGGAAATTGAACGGGATTTCCAGCCCACTTTGCCATTCCCGTTGGCAATTGGCCGTTGCTTTCCCCATTTCCCCCTGGCACTTAATTCCACTACCCGGGAAGAGAGGAAGTTGGATTAATCCTCATAACTTCCTCCATCAAACTCGTTGGAAAGAGTCGTGTGAAGCTTTCCGATTGCTTCTTATTTCTTCTGAAGGACATAATATTTTGTCACATCCCACAATACTACGAACGCCAAGTAAGAAGATTTTTGTATTATAGAGAAATCCATGCCTGAGAATATAGCTAAGAAGTAAAGAAGGAACATTTCCCACACACAGCCCAAGGGAAAACTGCCAAAGAAAGATCATTACCCACATTTTTTGAAGGACAATTTTTCCAAAGCGTGAGGAGAGAGAAGACAACAAGAAGACAGTTGTGAAATTTTCTTTCCACGCATTGGAGGGAAGATTTAAAACATTTGTTACCCA
Source organism: Taxus wallichiana var. yunnanensis (assembly GCA_018340775.1). Lineage (NCBI taxonomy): Eukaryota > Viridiplantae > Streptophyta > Pinopsida > Cupressales > Taxaceae > Taxus > Taxus wallichiana. The sequence goes on from CM031242.1 coordinate 801,068,284, forward strand.
AAAACATCCTCCACGCATTCGAATTCTCCAGCATGGAAAAAGTCCACGTGTGAAGAGAGGCTTTCTAGTATTAAAGAAAAGAGCTTCAAGCTTGGAAAAAAAAAGAAAGCTTTCCACACATGCAAAGGGATAAGGAGGTGAAAGACTAGCTCCCATGTAAGGAGAGAAAAGATCATTACCCACGTGAAGAAAAAAAGATTTTTCACGCACATTTTTCCACAAGAAAACAACACATTAGTAGCAATAAAAAAAAAGACCACGTGGGGAAGGTAAGGAATAGTTTTTCTAATGCCAAGGACAATTATTCCATACACCCAAAAGACCACGGAGGAAAGAATACCATGCATTGGGCAAGGGGGAAAGCTTTAAAATCATACATATACTCATCCAAACATTCTCACACACTCTCCAAACATTCTCCACGTGTGAGGAGAGAAAGAGGACAGTCTCCAATAAAAAAAATTGTCTTCACGCATTCATCTAAAAGGAGGCCACGTGGAGGCAAAAAAAATGCAAGTTTTAAAAGAACACCAAATAAAGCAAAGAAAAACAAGAACTTCAATTGACAAAGGAGGAATGCTACGCAAAAAAAGAAAGCTACGCAGAAATTGAAAAATACTCAACAAACAAATCCAAGACCACGTGGAAAAGGAGAAAGGAAGTTGGAAAATTTTAAAAAAGAAAAAAGGTCTTTAAATTCTAACGCATTTTCCAAAGGAAGCAACCACATGCCAAGAAAAAAGAAGATCTCTCACGCGCACAAGCAAAAGGAAATAATAAATTTTGCAAAGAAGAACATTAAATATTTCCTATTTCCGCCACAAGGAATCACATGCGTTCTCGGGAGGATTCATGCAATCAAGGAGAAGTAAAAATGTAATATCGGGATATTAAAATCAAGCTATTTTGTTTATTTAAATTAAAAATAAATAAATAATCGTCACCGTTTCAGAAATTGTAACTTTCAAAAAATTGTTATTGTCATTATTATTATTATTATTTTTTAAAAATAATAATAATATATTATAACGGAACATATTTTTCTTGCATCAACGGGGTTTCGAGACTGAGACCCGACCCCGCTTGCGTTGTTTTACGTGCCTAAGTCATTTTTCTCGTAAATTCATAATGGCCGAAAAATCCAAATCATGGGGAGATCGAGGAAGCCAATGGAGAAATCTAACAAATCCACCCTGAAGTATGAATTCCAAGGAATTATCCTCCTAGTTCCATTAAGTCAGCATATGACAACATCACTGATACAAATCTAGGTCACATCAATGTGCAACAATTTTATGAGCGGGTGAAAACTGAAGGCAAAACCATTTTCTCATATAGACTTTACCATAGTGGTCTACCCCAAGCAGCAACATTTCCTGTCTCGGTGCAGTGTCCGAATTGGTTATTGCTTGCTGGAGCATTATGACCTTGAGAGATGAGGAATTTTTAAAGATAATCGTGAGCCTTTCCTCTTAATCACACCAGAGCACATTGAGGAATTGCTCGGCATACCCGACTTTCCCGAGAATGCGGATATCACTCGCCAATCAGCACAAGAATTCTGGGATGAAGAACCCCTGAGATGGAGCAAGATGGTTAACAACAACTAGTTAGTAACCAAGAGACCTCGAATTGACAAGCTTCCCAAAGAACTGTACCGCATTGAGTTCGTGGAAGAAATCGGGACATGATCACTCTCCTAAGTCAGTTTTCGGTCTACCTTCTGCTAGGATTTTCCACCCATGGATGTACCAGTTTATCTGTATCATCCTAGCCAAGAAAGAGTTTGTGGATTGGGCCACCATCATCAGTAACACCCTTCACAAACAATTGATAGAAGTTAAGATGATTGGATGCTTCTACATGACATCATATCTGACTTATGTGGTAGCAAGAAGAAAGCTATTTTCGGACTTGAAACGAGAGGAGTCATGGGGCCATCAAATAGTGTTTTTCATTATTACCCTCAACTCAGTTTCAAAAATAGTTCTCACCATTTTAGAAGAGTCAACGATGCATTCACCTTCCATGTGATCCGGAACCTGAATCGAATACTGAGGAAAGGTTTTCTAAAGAAGCCATGAGTGTCATTTCCCAATGGGGAACCTGGTTTATTCAATTTTCATCTTTTTCCTACATTCACGTGAGTGGCTTTGCTGGTACCCCATGGAAACTTCCTAAGTACGTCAGTGATAGATGGGCATTAATGGAGCTGCACGACAATTATTCCAAGTTCACTGCCTTCTTAGTGACAAGCACCGTTCAGGAATTCATTTCCCAATCCAAATCGGGAATACCAATGTCCAAATCTTTTCAGTGCACAACTCATGGAAAAAGAGTTCGCTCTCATAACCATCCATCCATATGTGAAGAGAGCCCAGTTTGATATCAATGGATATATGCAAAAGATTCTGGGAGCAAAGTACCAACATAATCCTACCATGGAAGATTTCTGGGCTGCTTGTTCGATGAACATGAGGTAAGAAGACGGGAGTACTCTCGCCTAACACTTGCTCAGATCAAGGCCTTCCACATCAAGAGTCCTCCCGATTCATTCATAAATGATGATGAGGATGTCATCGATCCCTCATATGATGTCGTTTCCTTTACCCCATTGCCTCGAATCGACTGGACCAAAAGAGATGAATTTTCTCTTGATGGCAAGAACCAACCAATTATTGAAAGAAGCATATCTTGGTATGACAAAGAACTTGCCAAATTGCAATCAATTCCAGATCATGTTTCGGATCACAAAAATTGCCAATACGAGGGGGCCTCCATTCGACCAAAGTCTCTTCTCGATCAACCTCATTACCATCCAATCATACACAACAAGCAAGAAAGGAGTGGTTGCCAAAATCCACTTCGCCAAGTAACGTGTCACAAGGAGAGAGATCTAAAGATCCTAACCCCGAAGAAGGAAGAGAGCGTGTGTCCGGATTTTCTACCTCGAGTAGAGATTCTTCTACCCACATCGTTAATAGTGCTTAGAAGCTAGTAGCAAATGATCCTCAGCCATGCTTCAAACAAGCATCCACTCAAGTGCAGGTAATTCAAATATCAAACACTTCGAGCATGTAGTTCATGAAGGGATTTCCCAAAATCTCCCGAATAATCAGGAAGTGGATATTGAGGTTGTTTCTCCTCAAATCGAGGTCGTAGATAGGATTCAAGAAGGATCTCATGATGTCGAGAATAATGAGAATATTGATTCGAGCTCCAGGATTTTGTATGCTGAAATAGTGAATGATACTCCTTCCTGGGTTGATTCCGAAGTAAAGAAAAGGAAGAGAGTTTTCAAGCCAATTGACATTGATTTTGATGCCCTTTTCAAACTTTCAATGACGCCATTCCTAAGAAGCCTAAGGTGCTTTCTCGAATAATGGTGGATAATGATGGAAACAAATTTGCAGAGATCTTTGCCATTCCACAAGTTGATAAGGAGCGCGATGCTATGACACCTGCCGACTATGAAGTTTCCAGACTTGGACTTGGAAGATCTACATTAGAAAGTGACATGGCGATGGCTCGAGATTCAATTGATATCATGCTAAAGAGACTTGAGAAATACAAGTCTCAAAACTCTCAGCTCAAGGCCGAAAAGAATCAATTGGTGGAATATGTTCAACATTTGATAAATCCCATATCATCCACCTTCCCAATACTTGATGCAGTGGCTGCCCCAGATGAAGATACTCTCAATTTGTCAAAGGAAATAAACACATTAGGCCATGTCACTAAAACTTGGCTTTCAGAGATTCTCGTTTTAGGCCAGGGGACGATCAAGACCGCGGTTAAGCTTCATGAAGATGTCAGTGCATGTATCTTGATCCAATTCTTTCTTTCAAAGAAACTTTTGTTTCTACTATATCAAATTTGGATGAGATATTGCCCAGTTTATAGGAGATGACAAGTATGGAATCTTCAGTTTTAGCTATTGAAGGAATTCTCAAATTTGAACATCGAGGGACACGTTTTCTTTGGTGTCTACATCTCAAATCAAGAAAATGCTTCTCGAGGATTCTATGATCCATTATGAAAGCATGTGCAATGAAGCCTTCACTTCACTCTCCTTGATTCAGAATTCATGGCTGAGATTCCTCAGTAACCTCGTAAATGAGCATAATCAAAGGTGTTCATCGGAGCAGGTGGAAGAACAATTTTCACAATTGTTTAAGGACATGTACACTCCCGCCAACAATTTCTCATCAGTTTCAATGGAGCGGTGCATCAAATTAAAGAACTTATTTGAGAATGCTCAATCCAAAATTGTTAATTTAAATGATATGCCAAGTAGAATTCTTGAATTGTAGGTATTTTTGTGAGGCTATTCTTCGACCAAGTGAACCTCCAGAAGAAGAAAAGATGTTTGAAACTTTAGGAAGGTTTAGATCCTTTCAACTGGCAAAAGCGGCAGATCCTAATTTCACCGGTGTTCAGGGAGTTGATTTTCTTGGTATCTAACGAAGTGGGAGAGTCCATTTCTCATACGCTTGAGATAGGTGGACCCCATTTCAATGGATAAGGCACTGGTTATTATTGTATATTTTAAAAGGTGTTGTTATTTGTTTTGGGAAACAATGGATATTTTAAGTAATTTCTATTTTTGAGTTGTCTTTAATAAAGTTGTTGAAAAAGTCAAAGGTCACTTAAGTGCCTTATTTAATGATCATGTAAAACCCTAACTACTTTATAACCAACTTTTGGGTTATAAAAGGAAGTGAGGGGCTCATTTGTAAAGGGTGACTTTGAGAGAGGAGAAGAAAATACTTTTGTGTGCAAGCTTTGTTTCAGGAAGAAACTTTGTGTTCTTTTGTGAAAAACATTTTGGAGTTAATGAAATACGAACTTTGTGTCTCATTCATTGTCTCTTTAATATTTGATGTTCTTATGTTCATTAGATGTTAGGTGTTTGAATCTTGCATGCAAATATTATCTTTGATCTTATTGTCAACGTTATTAATCGGTTGTTCTAGTTCACAGTGATCAAGCTCTGATTATCTACTTGCTCATGTGTGTTCCCTTTTACACGTTCTTGTTTGGCTAACTCAAACTCCATTTTATTTGTGTTAGTTATTCATCTTTCTTCTTCATGCAATATTAGGCTCTTTTTTACCTAACTCTTGCATGTTCTTTCAGTTCATTCCATTCCACTCCTTTCCTTCATTCCATTCCATCTCCCTCATTCACTTTTCTTTCCATTGATGTTCCAAAACACCCCCACATACAATTTTGAATGTATAGATGTAAATATAGTTTTGGTTTTCAATAAAGGCAACCTCACCTTCATTGAGGAGGGACTTCATTCCCACACTGTTGCATGTCATTTGCATGCATGCAAATCCATATGCTAACGGGGATTTAGGAATCGTTAACCAATGCTTGGTTAAATCTTTATGACTATCCCCTCTGCACAAGCTCCAGTTCTTCAACCGAACCTTGTGCCCGACGAAGATTTCCAAGGATACATTGCTACCAACATTCAAACAATAGCTCTAGAAAACTATGAAAGCTTGCAGCAATTTGTGGTGTTTAGAGCCATTGAGAGAAATCTACATCAAGACCTTAGAAGAAGAGCACCCACACTTGTGGCCGAAGACCTCATGGACACGTGTTGATCATTGTTCACCAATGCAGTCCTCTTCCACCAAGGTAATAAGTTTTATGACTATTACAGTAACCCACCTATCTTGCAACCAAATATTGTTTTTTGCAGATAATAAGAAGATATATCATCAGACTTGAGACCAACTATTTGGGAAAAGTGCACGAGTAACTATCACTTTCATCTCACCGCATCAAGACTAGATAACGAAGAAGAGAAAGCCATGATATTTTTTAGAGCTATTCAGACACAAATAGCTCAAGAAAGAGAGCGAAGAGAAAATGCTAGAGCTGGTCAAACACGCCAAAGATCCTTTCACAATAAAATTCCAAACTAGAAGGAAAGATGTTTACGCGGAGAAAAAGCTAAAGGTTGATCTAACCCCACTTTTGAATTTCAAGGAAAATTTGGTTTCAAGTTATCTCCTCCAAAGAAGAACACACCTCGTAGATCTACAAGCCTCGTGATCAAGTCCCGAAAGAATAAGCAAGGAAGGAATCACTACCAATCAAGCACTTGTCCTTGCTCACGTTGTTTTACCTTCGTATACCACCTTTCCCAAAATGGCAATTGATGTACCATGGGAAATGCCATAGGCCCATTGGCCTTACCTCTGACATGAACTCCCACGAGGATCAAGAAATATTCTTCCCAAGTTTGATGGAGATGGGAAGACGTTACCGATGATGATCATATTTCTACCTTTTTCGCTACATGTGCTATTTTGTTGGTAGAATATGAAGATGATGTTATTCTTCTCTTCGTTGAAACATTGCATGATGTTACTACCAATCGTTTCATCATCTACCAAATGGATGTATCACAAATTGGAATGATATGAAAACTAGGTTTGAAAATCGATTCAAAATGACAGAAGATGAACATGCTCTTCTTTCCCAACTATCTCGAAAGTGAAGAAAGAACCAACATAACCCATGAGGAATTTCATGGAAAATTCAACAAGATAGTGAACAAAGTTCTATCGGGATTTGTCCAAACCTTAATGGACAAAAATGTTTCTTTATTAATGCACAAATGAAGTGTGCTATCACCGAGAAGGGCTATGGTGGCTACTTCGAACTTTCTCAATCTTTGGCCATAGAAATTGAAGATGACTTAATCATGGTAGGAAAATTCAAGAAAAATTCCCTCAAAGGAAAGAGTCAAGAAACTCCCAACGCTTCAGAAGCTATACTCACTAAGTTGGCTAATGATGTGCTGGCTTTAAAAAGCAAGTTGCTCAAAGTAGTAAACCTACTCCTTACAAAGACATCCCGAGAAAAGGATACATTCCCAACAAATCTAGGATTGTAGGTGCTCCAACGAGGCTTGCTATTGAAGCAACTCCCGCAACTAATTCAAAATGTGATGTCATTGAAGAAAGCGATGATGAGGTTAAGTCGTCGAGGTTGATGAGGAAGAGCCAGATTCTGAGACATCTGAACCTGAAGTTGAAGATCTTGAGGGGGAAAGTAATAATCATTTCTTTGAGTATCGTTTAGAGGAAGAAGATGAATACGAAGAAATTATAGAAGATATGAATAGTCAATCCTTTGTTGTCTTCACGCGCTCTCAGAAAAAGGAGCAGGATACCACTAAGGCGGGAGATAAAGAGGTTTCCAAGGAAACTCCCAAAGAATCCAAGACAAATGAGGCTCCTAAAGAGTCCAAGGCGACTAAGGTTTCAAAGGTCAAAACTATCTTAAAGAAAGGAGGGTCTTTGTTAGATCAATCAGTTGGTAAATCAACTATGAAGAAAGCTTCTTCTTCCACATCAGTGTTAACCAAGCCCGAGGCCAAGGTCAAAAGTGTGCCATCATCAAGTTTGAAAGAACTTATATCTCGAGACTTCAAGTATGATTAATTTACCTAAATTTGATATGATTGATCATATCAATAAAACAAAAATTTCCATGTCACGAGGTAGAGTACTTGAAGTCTAACAAGGATCACTCGAGAAATTGGTCCAGCTTTATCAAAGGCATTAAATTCACCTTCATTGAGGAGGGACTTCATTCCCACACTGTTGCATGTCATTTGCATGCGTGAAAATCCATATGCCAACATGCACTCATCGGGAAATTAAGGTCCAATATTTCATTGCAATCTATAGGATTATCGGCTAACCAATCAACACTAATTTTTCCCTTAAAGGACTTATGATTAATAAAGGTAAGATCAAATTCAACCATTCACGTTATAAACCTACCTATCTTCCTAGACAAGATTGCTTGAGTTAGGAACATTTGTAACTGATCTAATTTAATAATTACTCTTGTTTCCTAGTTGAGCATGTAATGCCTCAACCTCTTAGTCAAAAACAATGGCCAAAAACTCTTTCTCCACTTGGGTGTACCATGTTTCATAGTTGAGAAGTGTACGAATAATGAAATAGATGGCACATTTGTGATCATCATCATCCTCTTGTGCTAACATGCATGTTATGGAAACATCTGTAGCTCAAGAATACAAAATCAGAGGACAATCGGCCTTGAGTGGCATGAGCATCGGTGGAGACATGAGAAAGTGCTTCATTCGACTCAAACACACCCATGCCTCGTAACAATATTTTTTAGCAATTTGTTGATAGGATGGATAACATATGTTAAAATTAGGGACAAACCTATGGATTGCCCCAAGTTTTCCCAAGAAATATATAATACCGCAGGACTCATCCGATAAAGGAGTCACTTCAAGAAGTGCCTCGAATTTTGTAGGATCTACATCGATTCCTCAAGAGGAAATAATGTAACACAATAAATTACCTCCAATGACTCCAAACACACATTTCTCTAGGTTTAAGGTTATGTCGTATTCGATCAAACATGAAATAATAATTCTAAGGATTTTAGGGTGGTCACTATCGGATTATCTTGTGAGGATAAATACGGAACCCCGTACACATCGAAAAAAGTTATATTTTTATGGTGTTGTGAATGCTCCATGTAGTGAGCAAGAGATTCAATCATAAAATGAGAATCAAGTTTGAAATAGTGTCTTCTCATTCTCATAGATAAAAAAGAGGTACATATAGGAGTGTTGTGTAACTCATGTACATGACACATGGACACAACCCTAACTAACCCTAATGACCTATGACCTCACTAAGTGAGATGACTAACCATCTATGGTGGAAAAGATGTCGAATGATGACAAAACAAGTCATATACACCAACACCCCCTTCATCAAAGTTGAGGTAGAGGTCATGACAAGTCAGAACAAAAGAGAAATCCCCTAGAAAACTAAGAAAGATGTGTCAATGGGGCCGAGAAACTAAGCTTTATAAGGTACCCATGTAGAAACAAAAAAATTCTAGAAAAGAAGAAGAGGAGAAGGAAAATGGGTCTCGTAACTAGGCTTGATGATGTGCCCATGTATAATAAGGATATCAAGTAATGGAGTAAAACCTAAAGGAAAAACATCCACTTATAAGACATAAATGACTCTCCTAAAACAACCTAAGAAATATGCATCATATGGGTCCCAAAACTAAAGGCCTAATAAGGTATCCATGTAAAAACTACAATCTTTCTACAAGAAGAAGATGAGGAGAAGAAGAGAACTAACAAACTCCTCCAAAAGATAATTTCGATAAACTCCCATGGAATCGAAGGACGTGACAGTCGTATCAATGGTGGATGAAGGAGGAACATGAAGTGTCTCTAAAGGTGGAAGAGAATCATGAAGATACAAGGAAGATGAGAAGGCTTGAAATAGATGTGAGGAAGTAGTAGTGGACCTCACCCCAAGACGAGAGCACAAGTAAGGATACTTGGCTTCAATGAAGGGTTCGGTAAAGAAGCTTGCATTGGATCTGAAGTCTAAAACTCTATGAAGTCTCCAAGAAGAGTGTTGATGATGTGGTCTTCCACATGTAGAATGAAGAAGGTCCATCCGCATCAAAAAATGTTCCTATCCTTAGGAAGGAAAAAAATGGTGTAATGAAAGTCCACCCACTTTGTGAAGGAAACCAAAGGCATCAATACGAAGAACTTTGAATATGGTCCATGGAAATGTGACAAAGGTATGGAAAGTAAGTGCACAAGAGCTAAAGGTAATGCCACAAATGTAGAACTGTTAGAGTGTAAGAGAGAAACATCCGTTGAAAGGATGCCCAAGTGAAGTGAAGGCAAGGAAACAAATCTTAGAATAGAAGAAAGAAGATATATAAGAAAGGGTGGATCAATGATGTTCTCTGAAATAATGGAAGTGATAAGAGTCCCGGATAGGACTCCCAACAAAGGAGAAGGACTCCTTTGAAACACTTGTAGAAGGATGAGAAAATCCATGTATTGCATCACAAGTAGGAACTATGAAGAGATAACTAAGGTATGGTAGATACTCATCCCAAGAGGGTGGCTTGACAAACATAAGAGAAATGTATGACATGTATGAATCATCAATGCATGAAGAAGGAGGAGTGGAAAGGGCCTCACATAGTGGATGTGGAAAAGAGGAAGATGTAATAAGAGTACAAGGATATGAGAATAAGACTACCCAATGATGAGAAGGGAGGATTGTCAACATTCTATGGAAGGTGGCCAAGAGGAGGAGAGAAGTCCTCATATGTACTCTTGTCATAAGAACTAGAAGAACGATCCTCGTCATCAAGGATAGGAACATGTAATTTTGTGTTAGAAAAATTATAATCATGTGAGTAAGAAGATGAGACAATTATATCAATAGGAAAATCATCAATGGAAATCTCTCAAGGGTCTCCAAAGAAGGACTGAATAATTCTCCAAACAATGTAAGAATAGCATAAGAATCATCAATTGACAATTTCCATAAGAATCTACCTGGTAAGAGAAATATATGAGTAGACCTAGAGATTCAAAGGGTAGATTCATACCAAAAGGTCCTCCACCACAAACTGATCAGTCTTGGGATCAATTTGCACAATTAGAAGAAACATTAGACTCATCAATTCAAGAGGACACAACCCTTGCTTTACCACAACCTTCAAAACATTCTCTTGAAGTAGGGCCTTCATATCTAAGAAGATCTAGATCAGAAGATCTAGTTAATTGAGTTATCAAACTTAGGTTAGTAGCCTTCCACCCACACTAGATTTTCACCTAAAAGGAAAATTTTGTATAAAATTAATTGGGAAAGAATGGAAGATGAACAACCAAGAGTTGAGCATAACCCACGTAATGCAATGCATAAAAGTTATTATACCACAGAGAACATTTACTTATCCTATTGTTATTGATGATGAAGATGATACTCCCATGAAAAACATATCCCCAATTGTATTACCTACATTTTGGGGCATGACCTCTGAAGATCCAGACCAATTCCTCTTTGAATTCAAAGTAATTTTTCAAACATATGACTATAGAACTGATAACAAAAGTTGAAACTTTTTCCTTCTACACTTAAGGATTTAACCATGAGATGGTTTATGAGTTTGGCACCTAACTCCATCCACTCTTGGGATAGAAATGGAGGAACAATTTTTGGATAAATATCAGATTATTGTAGAGGGAAGAGATAGGAAAGAAGAATTTTTCTAGGTCAAGAAAATGAAGATGAAAATTTGGAAGATTACTTGGATAGATTCCTCTTTCTTCATAGAAAATGTGGTCATCCTTTGAGTGAAGATTTAACTAAAACCATTTTCTTAAAAGGATTGGATGAGAGTCAAGGAATCTTTGAATCTAATGGGAGGAGGAGATGTGAATCATCTAACCTTTCCATCAAATTGAACAAGTCTATAGAAGTTACTCTAGAACCAGGGAGACCCTAGGAAAAAGGAGAATTAAGAAAACCAATCCTGATGTAAAAAATTAATGGAAGAACTATCCAACTTCAAGACAAATATTTTGGTACACTTGAACACTACTCTAGATGGTATGCAAGAAAAAGTAAAATCAAATATTGAACCACTAGCAATGTATTGTCCAAGATGTAGGAAAAACATGCCCTTAGAGATTGTCCTCTAGATAAAACTGAAATATGTGGGATATGTGAAAATAACATGCTACTAAGGATTGTTGGCTCATACCAACCCTCAAAACTAAGCTCAAACAAACACCCACAGAGGAGCTCAATTTTGTATAGAAAAAGGCAATCAACCTTCTCAAACATCACCACAATTCATGCCAAGAAACAATCCTAATCCATGGATGATGTCATGGGCTTCAAATATGTATCCTCAACTAGAACATCAATGTGGGCTCCATCTAAATGGACATCCCAGCCATGGATGCCCAATCAATCTCAATTTGGACACCTCAACCATGGATGCCCCAACCTTATCACCATTCATGGACTAATCCATATGGACACAATATCCTAATCATCCTACTAGTTATCCACAACAAAGAATATTTACACCCCAAAATAACAATACCCCCAACAACATTAATGCCACCACCTTTGTTCAACCTCAACCAATAGAACAATAATTCTAACCACATATGCTACACAACCTATGTGGCCAATCCAAAAATAGGCAAACAACCACTATATTTTTAGAGATGAACAAGAATCTATGGGAGTAAATGCCATTGATTATAAGGACATTCAATTAAGATTAGGAAAATTTGTGGATAAACCACTAGTTGTGATCATAAAATACCCAAATGAGAAGCCAACACTTGATAAAGGAAAGGAAAAGGAATATGAGGAGAAAAAAATAAACCTCAAGAATAACCCATAGTCTCTCCACCAGCTCCTTTTCTTAAGAGACTCAAGGAAATTATTAATAAAGAATTGATCTACTTAGGGAAATAAAGAAATTGAACATTGAGATACCATTTTACAAGCCATTAAAGACATTCCAAAAGTAAATAGGTTGATCAAAAATCTTTGTATCAAAACCCCAAGAAAAAAAACAATATCCCAAAACTATACTTAGATGGGAAAATTGTTGACCTGTTGTCAAGAAATTATTTCTTCCTAAGTATGGTGACCCTGGAAGTCTAGTTATTACCATAACAATTGGGAAAACAGAGATACCAAATGTATTGATCGACCTAGGTGCAACTATTAATGTCATGACAATAAACACTTTAAAAAAATACCTTTACATGGACTACAACCCACTACTACCATTTTACAAATGGCAGATCAATCTATTGCTAAACCTGAAGGGGTGATAGAATATGTTATGGTAATAATAGAATCATGGGAATACCCTGCAAATTTTATGATCCTTCAACCTAAAAAAAAAATACAAGGATACCCATCATTCTTAGGAAGGCCATGGTTAGCTATTGTTGCAACTTTAATAGACTACAGATATGGAGATATGACTATATCAAATGGAATGCATGCAAAAAAAATTTCCTTATTTCCACCAGCACAACCATTTGTAGATGTTAAAGAATACATTTGGGTTGATGATTCTGAGTTAACCAATTATAACTTATCTTCTTTGGCTATGATTAGCGCTTAAAAACACATTGCAAAGATTGAGGAGGAATCAACACGAATATTGGAGATGGCTAACAATGCTTTGAGTCTCCCGGGTTGCTTCAGTCTCCTCAAGAATCCCCTCAGTTTCTTTGAGTCTCCTCAGTGTTGCTTTAGATTATCCTCATGCTTAGCTTCTTACAAAAAAACCTTCTTTTCAAATTCAGACCAATAAATGAAAATGTTGAGATGGTAGTATCTAATGAAAGGTATGAATCAATCCCTTTTCAACTATATGTGCAGAAATGGAGATATTTGGATCAAAATATTTCTACCACAAGTTTCATTTGTCCTTTAACAATTTAATTCCATAAGGAAATCCAACTTTTGAGGACATGACTGCATTCCATAGGTTGTTACCTCATGAATGTCCATTAAATTCATTATTAAATGAATTTAAAACCATTAACTCAGTCTTATCCAAGCACAAAACAAATTTCCCTTTATCTAGAAAAGAAGTTAATATCAATAGTTGGCTAACTAATGATGAAGAGGCCAAACTTTTTTCATATATTGAGAAACCATACCAAAGTATTTTTTGGGAGTACAATGATATGAAAGGAATTCATCCTAGCATATGTACTCATCACATCTACACAAGCAATGTTAAACCAATCAAGACAACCACAAAGAAGGATAAACCCAACTCTAAGAGACATGGTTAAAACAAAAATAAAAATTATTACAAGTTGGATTTATTTATCCCATATCAGATAGTCAATGGGTCTCACCACTTGTAATAGTACCTAAGAAAAATGGGAAGTGGAGAATTTGTGTTGACTATAGAGAGCTTAATAAAGCCACATTGAGAGATTATTTTCCCTTACCATTTATTGACCAAGTCCTAGATAATCTAGCAGAAAGAAATTCTTCTCTTTTCTAGATGGGTTTAGTGGTTATAATCAGATAAGAGTGGTTGCAAAAGATCAAGATAAAATAATGTTCACTTGCCCTTGGGAACATTTGCATATAGAGTGTTACCCTTTGGCTTTATGCAATGCACCAACTACTTTTCAAAGAGTTGTTTTGCCATATTTTCTTATTTGATTAATGATTGTGTGGAAGTATATATGGATGATTTTACAATGTATGGGAACTCTTTTGAAGAGGCTTTGGCTAATCTAGACAAAGTATTAATAAGTGTGAACAACACAACTTATCTTTGAGTAATGAAAAGTGTTTCATGATGATGGATGAAGGAATAGTCCTTGGACATCATATTTCATCCCAAGGTATAAAAGTAGACCAAAAGAATATTGAAGTGATCTCTAATCTGCCTATACCCAAAATCAAACAAATGTTAGAAGATTTTTCTTGGACATGCAGGGTACTATAGGTGTTTCATTAAAGATTTTAGTAAAATTGCTGCTCTAATGTTTTCTTTTCTAGTGAAATATTGTGAGTTCATTTGGGATGAGAAATGTCAAGAATCCTTTGAACTAATCAAGGAAAAATTAACTTCAGCCCCAGTGTTAAGAGGACCTAATTGGAAAGAACCCTTCCACATTCATATTGATGCCTCTAACACTACTATAGGGGCAGTATTGGGAAAAAGGATGAACATAATAAATGTATGTTATTTATTATATTAGCAAAACCTCACTCCCACAGAAAATAATTACACCACTACTAAAAAATAATTTTTAGTTGTTGTCTATGCCATTAATAAATTTCATCATTATATTATAGGGTATAAGACATTTGTGTATATTGACCATGCAACTATCAGGTACTTAATGAACAAACCAGTAGTGGGAGGTAAGGTTATTAGGTGGTTACTAATTTTACAAGAATTTGATATTACCATTATTGATAACCTAGGTAAATCTAATTTGGTTGTTGATTTCTTGTCAAGGTTAGAAACACCCGGAGAAGAGGACCTTGTTGATGAAAATTTCCCTAATGAGAAAATTATTTTTCATATTTGCAAATTCACCATGGTTTGCTGATATTGCAAACTATTTGGCAATAGGAAAATTTCCTACAAATTTCACTAGTAGACAAAAGAAATGGTTAATTAAAGAAAGTGTTACCTTTTAAATGGGTAGATGGTATTTTATTCAAATGTGGATTTGACTTGGTGTTACACAGGTGTGTTTGAGAAGATGAGGTCTATGATATTATTAGATCCTATCATGATGAACCAATAGGAGGGGGCATTAAAAAAGAATTGTGCATAAGATTCTTGGGGATGGATATTATTGGCCTTCTCTTCACAAAAGTGTGAAGAAATATATTTGGCATTGTGATGCATGCCAAAGGATGGGAAAACCCACTTTGTCTAGTGAAATGCCTCTCCAACCTCAATTGGTTCTTGAACCTTTTGAGTAGTGGGGGTTGGATTTTGTTGGACCTATAAACCCATCCTCCCAAGGAAAAGAATTCATTTTAGTTTCACATAATTATGTAACTAAATGGGATGAAGTGCAGCTTTATCTTTACCCCAAGCTAGAGAAGAAGCAATGGTAAAAACTTCCTATATTACTAGATCATGCACAAGTTTGGAGCACCAAGAAGTATTGTTTCAGATCAAGGTCCCAGTTTATGTCAAATATGATCAAATATTTTATGGACCTTTACCAAATCAATCACATAAAAATCATCACCCTACCACCCTCAAGCTAATGGGCAAGTGGAAGTAACTAATAAAGAATTGGAAAATATTTTGACCAAAATAATTGATACCAACATAAAATATTGGGTGAACAAGTTACCAGAGGCAGTTTGGGCATACAACATCACTTGGAAAACCACCACTGGGTTTTCTCCATATGAACTTGTATATGGAAAAAATCCCATATTTCCCATTGAATTTAAATTACAGACATTAAGAACAACTATTCAAATTGAATAGAGCTAGATGAAATTCAAAAATAAGAATACTTCAACTTAATGAATTGGATGAGATGAGGATGGAGGCTTTGCATAGGATTGAACTACTACAATTTCAGAAAGAAAATGGTGTGATATCCACATCAAAAAAAGAAAGTTCCAAGAGGGATATTTGGGCCCTATTGTTTGACTCCAGATACCAGGATTTTCTAGGAAAACTTAGAACTAGATGGCTAGGCCCATATGAGATTCAAGAGGTATTTGATAATGGATCAGTTCAATTACTTCCCATAGATGGGAAACACCAAAACACTGTTGGTTAATGGACACAAATTGAAGATATATCATAAACCATTGGATAAACAAGAATTTTTACAACAATTTCAATCAGGAGGATAATTCAACTATGAGGAAGAACCTAGTTCTTCCCTCATGGCAAATATTTGAAAAAAATAAGTCCAATAAAAAGAGAATAATTAAAACTAGAAATGGCGGTTCTTCTCTTCAAAAAAAAAAATAACTAAAAATAAAAAGTTTAAAAGTCAAAAGATGAAAAATAAAAATGGTGGCTTTTCCACCAAAGCATGCAATCAAAAGCAATAAGGTGTGATTTGATTGTTATTACTAACTAAAATGTTTTTTATAGGATACATGGAGGGAAAAAAATTAGCTACACCACTATAAAGGTAAAGTGATATACATATCTATAAAACCATTAAGAAGTTTAAATGTTGTGATTATTCATGGAAAGAAGGAATATTCAAATCAAATTTCATAAAATATTTTTTAAGAACATCCCTCATTCAAATTATTGTAGATTGGAGAATTCTTCACATTCTTCACAATGAAAGGATGAAATGAAAAGTGAACTCACATGAACATAAGTCAAGGCTTCATAGTAATAAAGACTACATGCTATGAATTAATTCCTGACTGATATCCATATCAATATAAAAATTAGCAAAGGAACAACCTATTGTTTGATTCTACCATCCTTAGGATTTTCTAGGAAAACTTAGAACCATATGGTCTTGGGCCCTTTGAGATTCAAGAGGTCTCATAATGGATCCCCCACTATCTCCCATCTGTCCCTGTAAACCCAAAATTGCTTTGGACTATGAGGATGGGACAAAAGAAGTATTCAAGAAACTTCTCTTCCATTAGATAAATGAATATTGCAATATATTCAATGATTGTTTGAAAATCGGGATGGTTGGAATTATTAAAATCCAAATCTTAAAAGAGGCAATAGTTAATCCTTACAAATTTCAAAGTAAGCTCTTCAAAGGTAAGTGGCTGTAATATTTCTTCATTAAAATGAAATTATAACCAAATAATTGGATCCTTTGAAAAGAAAAAATTAAAACTGAGGCCCACTTACAAATGGACCTAAGTCAAATTTTCCATGGGAGATCTGGAAACCTTGAATGGTAAATTGGCCTAAAAAAGAAAAATTAGTTGTCAAAGGTATTAAGAGGTACACACTTCAAAATACGATAAAAGCTCATTCTAGAAGTTAAGTAATGGTGATGGTGAATACAATATCCTATGTTGTGAAATCAATGGTCATATTTTTAAAGACTTCAATGTATACCCTTATTTGGCATCATTACATGAATTTTTAATTTTTTTGTATGGAAGGAAAATTCAAAATATATTTATAAAGAGAATGGAGGAAAATTAGGCACGATCTGATTCATAATTTTATATGCCAACATTCCATCCAATAATCTAAAAAGTATGAACAACAAAGTAGAATAAACTTCAAGAGAAGAAAAGATTTTTCCCTTGTGTCAAACAATTTTTTATTTACCTTTTTTTTTCTCAAACCAATGATAATTAACATAAAATATATCATATATTCAATCATCTTGATTTGAAATCATTCTCTTCACCTTTACAAATCATTAAACAAATCCCCTATTTTTGATACTATTACCATTATGGGACACAAAACAAATTTATAGCTATATCATGATTCACTTCTTATGCCCGCAAGATAATGAAAGTGGCGACTCATCTAATCTTGAGAATCGGGATGGTTGAATTTATAAAGAAATTCCAAGGCTACAAAGAAGCAATAGTGGAAGAATTCCTCAAAAATTTCAAAGGAATCTCTTCAAAGGTAAGGGAAATAAGATTCAAACAATCATGTTATAAGTCAAATGGAGAAATTCTCTTGTCGAAGGATGCATATTATAGGAAGGTCCATTTATAAAGACCTAATTCAAATTTTCCATGAGGATGGAGAATCTGAACCAAATTGGCCTTAAACAATTCCAAGACTGTAAAAGGTATTAGGAGGGAAACCCTTCCTGAACCATATAGAGCGGTTGCATTTTGGGTAGTTAAGTATTTCACCTGTGAAGGTGAATACAATATCCTAGGGTGTGATACAATGAGGATTGATTCATTTAAGGCAGGGTTTGCACAAACCAGGCATCAATAAACCTACCTCAATTTTTGTGTGACAACATCCACATTTCGCCAAAATATATAAGGAGAAGAAAGGAACAATTAGGCACCAAGGCCTCATTTATCCTGATATGTCAACATTCTATCATAGAGAAGAAGGGTAAAAAGGAATGGAAAATTAATTTGATACAAAATATAATAAACTTCCAGAGAAAGGAGAGACATTCTACTCTTTAGCATCTATTGCACCCAAATCAACTCCATGCCTCACTCAACCTGAAGAAAAATTTGAGGTACACCTAGCTCCAACATAGGTCGAGACATTTTCCACCACATCAGTTGGACCAATTTCCAAGAGAACAAGAAGATTAAGAAAGTTGGGAGAGGAATATTTCATTTCCTCCAAGAAGAAAGAGAAAATTAATTCTTCAAGAAGATGAAGACCTTGAAGAGGCCACAGAGATTTTGGGTAGCATAAATTTAGCCATAAGAGATTTTCTAGAGAACAAGAACAAACTAAACTTGAAGAAATCCAAGATTTATTTGAACAAAGAGGGTCACCGAACCTATGGCACAACCTTCTTCTTCCAATAAATAAATAGAAAAAGGAAATCTCCAGTGATAGAAGAAGAATCCATGTCCCATGTTTCAAAGCAGTCAAAACCTAGTATGAAGAAGAACAAATACAACATGCACTCCTCTCTAAGAAAGAAGAAATCATCAAACAACAATAAGAGGAATTAGTTTTTGAAGATAAAGGTACAAACAAAAGAAACCCTTATCTCTTCTTTACAAGTACAAATTGAGGAACTTAAGATGTAATGCAAGGAAAAAGAAGAAATATCTCTTTCCAGCACTAAAATAAAAGTTAATCAAGAAGTTCAAACTTCCTTAAATATAGAGGAAGTCAAAATTTTGGGATATGATTTGTAATAATTTTGAAAAATTAAATCTTCAGAATAAGAATTGAAAAATCAGTTGGAAGAAGAAAGAAAAGAGAAAAAAAATACAAAAAGATAAGGAAAAGATAAAAATGTCCTACAGACTGCTTGTGCATTAGGGAAAAATTTTGCTTGTAGAAGACCATCCTCAATATATAGTACCTTCCTACAAGAACAATTTTATAGATGGTAGTTATCAAGAATAACATGTGATTTTCCATTTGAAATAAATAATGAAATGGACTTCTTGGAGGCCTTTACCAAAAGTTCCCTAATCATCAAAATCTCATGTGTGAGTTTCACCTATGTAATCTTTGTTAGGTCACATGTCGACTTTCTGATTAATCTCTATGTTGGAGAGTCCCAATTGAGATCTTTCTCTTCTACCATACAAAATCAAATAGAATGGGATCAAAGGACCAATGAGTATTTTGAGAAAGTGAAGACAAAGGGTCTATGCATGAGGCCTCAATATCCCAAACCAGATGGACAAATCAAAACATTTAGGGCTCTGGCTTACCAACCCAAAATTCAGGAGCATCACATTGCACAACTAAAATAGAGCATTGCAAGTGTTCAAAAATTATCTCCACAAATAGAGTTTGCAAAATCATTGACATCCTGTGAAAAGAGATGGGATACTCTAAACATTCCTTGAAAAGAAGAGAGGTACTTTCTCCCACAAATTTGAGATGGTCAATGAGGAGAGAAATGGAAATTGCAAACATGATCCCAGAATTTTTCAAACACAAGGATGTAAATGGATTGGAATGTGGTTTAGACCGCCACTTATTCTTTGCCCCATGCCTTCATGGAAAGAATCAACATTGCAAAATACTGAAGCATTTGAGACATGGACAAAGAAGTTGAAGAAAATGAAGGATTCTGTGTCTCAAAGAAAAAAAATATGGGAACTTCATAAAAGTGTTTTTGACTTGAGAAAATATTTGGAGGACAAGATCTTTGATCCAACCTTTGGAAAATAAATTGCAAGAGGACTTGCAAACAAGTAAGTGTGGGGGAGAATGATGAGCCCATTAATTGAATAAATAATGACATCATTTGTATTTCCCCTTGTTTGAATTTGAATACATTTTATAACTTTTTCTTAATTTAAAGTAGAGATTGTATGCATTTTTTGGATTAGTGTGTAAATTTGTTCTATCCTAAAATCTAACTAAAATCCTCAAAAATACTCTAGTTTTGTGTGTACAGATCAAAGAAAGAATAATTTTGACCAGATGCAGAGTTTCGGGCAAAATCTAAAGGTAGCTCACTTTTGTCTCAGCTTGCTCACTTTGAAGTGTCTCATCTCACTTTGAGTGTATCTCATCTTCTTTGAGTGTCTCATCTCACTTTAAGTGTCTTCTCACTTCGCTTCAAGTGTTCATCTCATTTGGAATCTCATCTTCACTTGAGTCTCTTCTTAGCTCATTCTTTAGAAGTCTTCTCTTTTTTAGGATCTCGATTTCGGAATTATCTTGCGCTAGAGTTTTGACTTTGGCTTCAAGATCTTGGTCTAGAACTTTTAGATCTTTCCAACTAAGTGACAACAAAACCATAAAATATGACAATTTTTCCATCCTGAGAACACACATCCAATGCATAAATGCGACATGCCAGAATAGGAAATGCCAATTTTAGAATAAATCATGTAATTTGTTTTGTCAATCGATTTCCTTAATCCTCTCCATTATTTCATCCTAAAATATGGAGATGATTTGGAATCTCTATTTCGACTATCTAAATAAGGATTCTTCTTATAGTTTTGTAGGCATCAGTTGAGGAAGATGGATTATATAATTTGCACCTCACTGATTGTGATAAGTTAGAAGAAAATATATACTATTGTAATTTTGCTATATGATCTAAAACTTTTGAAATCAATAAAAATGTTGCTTTGGTGAATTAGTGTGTAATTGTCATTCGATCAACGGGAGAGCAAGGGCCCACTCACCCCGAGACCTAGAACTTTGGTATTTTTTGTATCATCTAGTTTTTGAATTCTCCATTTTTATATGTGCATTTATCTATTTTTACTTCTTATAAATCTTATCACTATTCACTCACTCTTTCGTGATAGTAAATATATATAGTTCATTTAATCATATAGTCATTACATTTATTTACATCTATCACTTTTAGTAACAATTTTAATTATTTAAGTTGTGTGAAATTTCTTTCCAGAAGCTTTCTATTCTTTGACTTTCAACTCTTCAATTTATTTCAATAAGTGTTCTTTCCTTTAAAATCCTTGTGAGTTTAATTTTCAATAATTTCAATTTCCTTCAAGTTGTGTGAGTATTTAAATTCTGCAAGTTAACTAGTTTCATTCAATTCAAATGGTTTGTGCAATCTTTATTATAACATAGCTTAAATTTCAATTTTAGAAACTTAGAATTAGAGAAATCCCCCAAACAAAGGAATATCACCAAAAATTGTTAATTTCACAAAAACCTTATTGCATATTGCCTTTGGACACTTCCCTAGTTATAATGGTAATGAAGTAAATCCTATTGTAATTGAAATGATTTAGGTATCTCATTAAAAACACAATAAGAAAGATCTAATCTAACAAGTTAGGTTAAAATAAGATCCGAAGGTCAAGTAGTTGGTTCTGGTTCTCTGCAGGTCTGATAGAGGTCTCAGGTAGGTCACAAGTGATTAAGGGTGATGTGAGAATAGGTGGGTAGGTCACTGTTCTGGGATGTTATTGGTAAATACAGAGACCGATGCCGGTTAAGGGTGACCAACACGGTTGGGGAGAACCAGTGCCGTTACTATGGAAAACTAGGAATGCCACATAATGAGCTTTGGATCTCCCTTATGATTACACAAGGACTAGGTTGGTCGGAATGAGGTATTAGGTTGTTTGGATGGGGTTTGGTGAGGGTTTTAATGGGGATATGGAGGGGTGAGTATTAAAGGAGGTCAATGGGTGGCTAGGAGAACAAAGGATGAAGATACAATAATTAAATGAATGAACCAGAGGAGTAAACTATTCTACTTACTTGAAATCTGGTTCAGGGTGCCTGTGAGTGATGGATGAAGGTGTTGGTAAGAGGTTGAATGTTGTTGAGGATCACCAAATGTTGGAAAGCTCTACATGGGCTGCATGTGCATTCCTTTTTGCTTGGTTGGATCAAATCTGTGTTGGGTGATTTTGGATGGTTGTTGGATGAATGTTGGATGTCTATGTAAGAGAAAATGCTTGATCTCCTTCCTTGCATGCGTGTTCTCACAGAAACTTGTTCTCAAAAGATGTGATATCTCTCAGAATGTTGCCAACCTTTTTCCAACCTCAAAAATAAGGTTTTTTTGGGGATTAAAAGGTGACCGATGGTGGTTCCGGCTTAACCGGTGATGGTTAGGGTAACCGTCGGTTAAGGTGGGATTTCCTAGGTTTACTAAACTAGGTAGATCCCCTTGATTTTCTAGGATCTCGTGTCATTAACCCATGGATTAGGATGGAAGCTTCCTTTAAGCATGTGGGAATGTGGTTAGAGGGAATGTAGGCATTGATTTTTAGGGTTTGGGTAAGTCTTAGTTAGTTATGGCAACTTACTAAGAATAGGTCTTAGGGTGAGGTGGCTTGATGAGGTGTCTAGGTGAGGTGTATGTGTGGACATTATCTAAATTAAGATATTTAAATAATAAATATGGTGAGGATAATGAATTAATTTTAATTAATTAAATTAATATTAGTGGGGTGAAGGGGGCCATGGCTAGGTGAATGTGATGAAGGTATTTATTTGTCGAGGGACCAAAGGGGAGTGTGACCTAATTTTAGTGTCTACATTTTGCCCCTTTTTGTTGTGCGTAGCTTGTATTGGTAAGTGACACTAACAAAAAATAAGATGTGGTTGCCCCATGTGTGGGTGAAGGTGATCCCCCTCAAACCAGGAACTGACGAGGCAAAAGGTAGAATCGGTGAGTGGTTTGATAAAAGGTAAATGTGATGAAAAGGAAGGTGGGTAACGGGGGAAAAAGGAAAAATGTCTACTCGGGTAATCTAGGTAATGGGTCAGGGTCAAAGGTAGTAACAATCAAATGCACACACACATATATAAACTGTAGCATAGCTACTAGGTTGAAGAGCAGGAAAACTCTACATTGTCTAAGGTCGATAGGTTTATCCAAACAAGGTTGAAGTGATTCCGTATCCAAGGTATAGGATATGGTCAGAAACACAACGTAGGTTAGGTGTAGGAATGTTTAGGTATGTTCCGGTACACCAAAGGTAGGGTCAGGATAAATGGTCATGGCAATAGGCTAGGTAAGGTCATTAGGTCAACAACACAGGTAATAATGCCACAAGGTATAGCGAACACATGAGGTCAAAGGTCACTAGCGATGGTCCAGGTCCAAAATCTAGGTCACGGCATGGGTAAGGCCAAGGTATGGGTAAAATAATGAGTCCCCAAAGGAGGACGAGGTAGGTAGTAAATGATGAGGTATGGAGGGTGAGGT
The DNA here is from genome assembly GCA_018340775.1 of Taxus wallichiana var. yunnanensis. Lineage (NCBI taxonomy): Eukaryota > Viridiplantae > Streptophyta > Pinopsida > Cupressales > Taxaceae > Taxus > Taxus wallichiana. The sequence goes on from CM031242.1 coordinate 801,091,970, forward strand.
AAATGGTCAGGTTAAAGGTTGGGTGAGGTAAATGGTCAGGGTAAAGGTTGGTGTGGGAAAAAAAGGTGATGGGTAGGGTAATAGGGTAAAATTTAGGGTTTTTGTGCAAGAGAGGGTGACCGATGTCGGTCGAGGGTAACCAAGGCTGCCAGGAGAGGAAACCAACCTATGGTAAGGTAGGGCACACGACCGATGCCGATGCGGTGAAGGTAAAACCGCATCGTTAGTTCGGTTTTATTATAAAAACAAAAAATCCATGTTTTTTTTATTCATTTGTCATTTAGTGAATTGAGAAAATGACAAAAGAGAGAGAAAAAAGAGAAAAAAGTGTCCGATGGAATGGAGTGTTGAGTTGGTGGTCTGAAATGAGTGGGGTGATTGGTTGGTGAGAGGTGGGTCCACAGATCGGTGTGTGTGATTTGATTGGTTGGAGACGTGGGTAGAGATTTGGTGATGGCAGAGGCCGGAGAGGGATCGGGTGGGCCACCAGGTGCGTGGCAGAAATGTGCCACCCATGATGATGACAAGCATGATGAGGTAAGCATCCAACTCTTGTTGTATTTGGTTAGATAGATTAGGTGATTTGCAAATTGGGTTTTTTTTTTTTTTTTTTTGGGGGGGAAAAAAAAAATTTGGAAATGGGAGGGTAAAGTGGGTAAAATAGGAATGGGGAGAGAGATAAGTGGGAGAGGAGGGGAGGGGATGAGGTGTAAGGGGAGGTGTAGGTGATTTTAGGTGGGTAAAAGGGTCAGGGTGGGAAGTTTTTGAGAAAGGGGGTTTGGGGTCACGGGTTTTCACCACGACAAAGGACCGGCGTCGGTCGGTCGGGTTGGCCGGTCATGCATGGTAGGGTTTAACCGGTATCGGTCACGAAATAGGTGACCGATGCCGGTTTAGGGGTGACCGGGGTCGGTTAGAGAGAACCAACACTAGTTAGGGCTTTGGAGAGCAGGGGCCAAAAGTGCCACAGGTTGGGTGGTTGAGATGGGTAGGGTAAAATAGGGTGTTGGAAAATGATAGTGGGTGAGTATGGGTGTGATAAATGTAGATTAATGTGTTGTTTATATTGGATGTAGGAGAGATCAGCTACATATGCGGGATAGGGTTCCACCCCTGCTCGTGATAGTGTGTGTGTAGCAATGACCCCTGAGGAGCTGTGGCATGTGGAGGTGGTGGGCCTGAGTGGGGTCCGACGTTACCGGCATGTAGTTCGATAGCCTAGTTTGATGGTCACGCTCATCGATAGATGGGATTCCATGACCAACACATTCCACCTACCGATGGGTGAGATCATAGTCACCCTGAGGACATGTTTAGGATTCTATGGCTACCCATATTGGGTACACAGGTCTACTCTATCTCCTCCGAGGCCTCGGAGGAGCTGATGCTGATGGTGTTTGGAGAGGGGATGGCCGAGCTGACATTCCATAGTGCCGCATTCACTATGGAGAGATGTACCTAGCCCATCTGGAGGAGATGAGGCTAGTAGTTCTATTGATGGAGGTAGTGTGTTGCTTTGCACTACGCTGCATGTAGAGGGTGGGTGATTTCCCCACTCATTGATGGGGGTATTACATGACATGATGATGGACCAGACCCACTTTTCCTAGTGCCAACATTCTTGGTGTAGTTATACAGGAGTTATGGGCATATGGATGGTTGCACGCAGTTCAACTGTGTGTGTACACCTTTTTACTTCATTGCTTGGGCATATGAGCACATTGTCTGTGTGCATCCAGTGGGTATGCCCCAGGCTGATGCCTTTCCACCAGCCAGGTATGTACAGTGGGGTATAGGTGATGGGTGCCCGCTATTGGAGAGTGAGATCAGACAGCCCACACATGATGTGGCCTATTTCCAATGACTATTGGAGGGGTTGTCTAGGGTGGATATCATTTGGAGGCCATATGTGGGCTTCCCATCATATAGGCAGATGCGTGATGAGCTAGCTGAGCTGTAGCTACTTGAGATGGATACAGGGTCACCATGTCGGGGAGCACGAGATGATCCCGGTTGATAGAGTTAGGTGGCAGTTTGGGCTGCTACAGGACATACCTCCGCCCTTCCCATAGTATAGGAGAGATGATGGAGAGGCCCTTACCTCTACCACAGCTAATGTGCCCACAGGGTAGGAGGAGCAGGTAGTGGACTAGGTGGATTGATGATGTCGGGGTCACAAACAGGTATAGATAGTGGTGGGTGGCTCATTTATGAGCCATACCACCCAGGCCGGGGAAGCATCGGATCTAGCCACCATCACGGTGTAGAGAGATGCCCTACAGGGGCAGGTGGCTACTCTGATTACCTAGTTGGGTATGGTGCAGACACAGCTTGTGAGCTCAGAGGTGGAGGTAGTGGAGCTACATGTACAGTGGTGGCCAGATCTTCGAGCCCAGATGGCCGGGGGTGGGGATGGAGACAAGAGATGAGGATGATGGTCGGGTGGCGGCCTTACAGGCATAGGTGACAGGGTTAGGGGCTAGTTGGCCATAACTCAGGCATAGATTGGGGCCTTATAGGCCCAGATACAGGCACAGGGGTAGAGGGCACCACCACAGGCACGGATAGGGTCCCAGTTCACAGGCAGAGTGGGACAGGGTCCCACAGATAGGTACAGGGGCCGAGGCCTATGGGGCCACCACCACATGACCATGCCTATATCTAGGTTACGGATGCCCTAGGTGAGGCCAGATACTACTAGGACCAGTTGATGGTGGTCGAGATAGACTTTCTATCCTATGGAGAGTACAGGGCACAACAGGCCTCGAGTGAGAGGACTAGATCTCACACTCACAGTGTAGAGAGCACAGGGGGCCATCGAGCTCCGAGGCTAGATCATGGAGAGGCCACCAGCTCACGGAGACTCAGCTCTAGGTGAGGCACCAGTAGGGACCTAACCACCACCTATGATGGGTGGGGAGATGTTAGAGGTCCTAGGCAGAGGGGCCGAGGAGGTAGAGGGTACAGGTGACACAGATATGGAGGATGTGCGCCGAGATGCCTGATATATGGCTCCTGATTTTTGATGTATTGTAGTCATTTTTTGATATATACCAGCCTACGTGTGCCAAAAGATAGTGAGGATGTATGAGAGTTTTTTTATATTTTGAGCATATACCGGCCTACGTGCTAAAGAGATTTTGTATTGTTTTATTGTTTTAGTGTATATGATATCCATGCCTGCACGTGCGATGACATTTTATATTAGTATCGGCCTACGTGTGCCAATGATTTTTTTGATGATGGACATGATTGGATATCCATGTACATTGTATTGAGACACATATTTATTTATATGATGAGATACATGAGATGCTTGATTTGTTGGTGTTTTGATGAGACTTTTGATTTGTTGTTGTGATATGGATGGAAATTAGGTGAGTTAGGCATGATGGAGTGAGTCATGGATCAGGTTTGTTTAGGCATGGATCGAGTCAGGTCATAGGCATGGATCGAGTCGGTTGGTTTAGGCATGGATCGAGTCGTCAGTCATGGTTTAGGCATGGATGGAGTCGGTTGGTTTAGGCATGGTTGAGTCAGTGGTTTAGGCATGGATGAGTCAGGGTTTAGGCATGGTTTAGGCATGGTTGATGGATTGAGTCGGTTGGTTTAGGCATGGAGTCGAGTTTGGTTTAGGCATGGTTGATTTTAAATTGTTGAAGTTGTGATTCATTAATTTGTAATGAATGATGATATGGGTCATGTGTAAGATGTTTCATAATATATGTATGATGATGGTAGAGAAATGGTAGTCATAATAAATGTATGTTGTGATGATGATAAAAATGTTAAGCAACTTGTTGTTTTTGGGTTTGATTTCAATTGTTGATATAAAAAAAACTACTAAGTGGGGTAGAATGTATTTTAGGAAGATGAAAGATGGATTGGTTAGGGTAGAGAGTGGTGAGCTAACCTCCAAGGGCCCCATGCCCTCGGAGTGCTACCTACATAGTCCCGGTGAAAAGGGACCTCAGGCTGATGTAGTTCTCCCATAAGCTAGGGAAGAATATGAGGAGGTATGAAAATGAGTTGGTAGGTTTTAGGCATGATGGGTTTAGGTAATTAGGTGTGAGTGGGTTATAGGAAAATTGGTATAGGTGATGTCGATTGTGGAAAAAGAAGAAGATTACCCCAAAGGTAAGCGTCGAGGACCAAGTCCTATATAAGGTAATCAAAATGTAAATAAAGATGGTTAAAAGATAAGAGGGGGTAATAAAGCCACCTGATTGGTTAGGATCATACTAAGTAGATCATACCTTGGAGGAGGTGATGAACGTAAGACCCTAAAGACATTGCATGATTGATTGTTCTAAGGTGAAAAGTAGTCACATGATCACCAAATGTCTTGGTTTCCAAGAGGTCCCTTGAGGCGGTAGGAAAATGGGAGTGGGAATGGTGAGAGGGGTGAAAGGTGGGTAATTTTATATGATATGAGGTGGCATGCTCTTTGGGCAAGAGATCCGAGGTCACAATGGGCAAGTCCATGACTAAAAAGTTTTTATTTTTTTGACTTGTATTTGAGATAGACTTGATCGATGTGGGAAGTCTATATGGGATGAGGAATTTAACTCCTTGAGGTCTTCGTGAAGTGATCGATGTGGGAAGCTTCAAATTCTCTCACTTTTTTTAAGAGCTTTACATAGTTGTCCTTCGAGGGAGCAGTCTATTTATAAGCATGATTGCTTTGAGAGAAGATGTCCTTTTGAGGGAGTCATCTTTTTGTTAGAAGTTTGACTCAAGGAGTTGGGTCCCATGTGGGGCTTTGAAGTCATGGACAAGACCAAGGTGAAGAATAGGATTCTTGTTCAAAAAGTAGGGTGAAATGACCATGGGATCTCATCTAAAGGTAGATGAAAAAAGTATCCATGAGAATCATGCTATGTGCAATGCCATGGTACACATATTCAAGAGAAGATAACAAGTGACGAGTACTCACATGATTCTTGTTTAATCATTGGTGAGGTGTATGAAGTGGATAGCGCTCAAGGGATGAGCATGGAAAGAGGAAAAAAAAGGTGAGGTAGGACTATAAGTCAACAATAGAATGGTCGAAGATGCAAGGCATTAAGGGGCTCAGGTTCGGGTTTACCATCGAGTGAAGATAAATGATAAGCACCTGATCCATAAGTATGGTCACGATGTATGGTCCAAGCCAATTAGGAGAAAATTTTCCCGTTTACTTTTTTTTTTTGTTACATGTTGATTTTCTTTCAAGACAAGGTCACCGACTTGGAAGGTTCGTTCATGGACACATTTTTCGTAGGCACGTTTGATACATTTTTGGTAAACTTGAAGGTGGTCAAGAGCGTTAAGATGACATTCATCTAATAACTCAAGTTGTGCTAAATGGTCTTGATGAAAGTCATCATCATTGAGCATGTCATGGAGAGAAATGTGGAGTGAGGGAATCTAGACTTCGAGAGGTAGAACAACCTCTATACCATAGACCGAGAAAAATGGTGTGGCGGTAGTGGAAGTGTGAATACTAGTGCGGTATGCCCATAGGGAAAAAGGAATGTGCGTATGCCAATCCTTCCCAGTATCGTTAACCACTTTCATGAGAATTTTGTTTAGGGTTTTGTTAGTGGATTCGGCTTGGCCATTGGTTTGTGGGTAATAAGGTGATGAGAAACTTAGCTGAATGCCAAAGGCATCACAAAGTTTTTGTAAATGTTTTGTTTTTGAATTGTTTTCCATTATCAGTGATGAGGCGATGAGGAACACCAAAGTGACAAATGATGTGATGATTGATGAACTCACATATTTTCTCGGCTTTTGTGGAGATGAGTGGTATGGCCTCAACCCATTTTGTGTAGTATTCGGTAGCGGTGATGATCCATTGATGTCATTGGGAAGAATGGGGGTTGATCTCTCCGACAAGATCCAAACCCCATTGAGAGAAGGGCCAAAGGTCACGGGTGACCTGTAAGGCATGACTGGGTGTATGATGAAGGTTGGCATGTTGTTGGCATTTTACACAACGTTTGAACATAGTCACAACAATCATGGTTAAGGGTCAGCCAGTAATAGCCTAGGTGAAGAATACGCTTAGCAACAAGGCCACTGAAGTGACCTCCACATATGCCATCATGAACTTCCTTAATGGTATAAGGAATTTCAGAACTCATGAGGCATCGTAAGAGAATACCATCAAATCCACACTTATAGAGAGGCCCCCATGATGACATAATGAGAGACCTTTTTAAGGAAGGCATGTGTTGTCCATTATGGGTGAGATCAGGGGGTAAGATGGAGAGAGAAAGATAGTCGAGTATTGTTTATACCAAAGGTCACTCGGGTCGGGGGTAGTGGTTCCGATGAGTAAACATTGTGAGGTAAATAAGAAGGTGATTGGAGTCATTGTATGGTGACAAAGATTTTAGAATCGGTGGGTGAAGCGGGTATTTGAAGCCAAGCAGGCCATGGTATCTACAAATTTGTTGGTTGAACGAGGAAGGTTTGAAGGGCATAACGGTCAAAAGGTGGTCAAAAGTATGTCTACATGATGTTTATACTTTTGAAGTATCTCATTACGACATTGGTATATACCATTGACTTGGTTTATGACCAATTGAGAATCACCAAAGATGTTGATTGATTTGACATCTAGGGCATAGGTGGCTTGGAGACCTAATACGAGCGCTTCGTATTCGGCAAATATTGTTTGTACAATCAAAATCTAGTTTGAAAGACAAAGGCATGGGTTCACCATCAAGTGGAATGAGGATAATACCAGCCCCACCCCCGCACTGACACTTGGAACCATCGAAGAAGAGTGTCATTTGGTAAGGGGGTTCATCCAAGGAAAGGGTAGCAATTGACTCATCTGGAAAGTCAAAATTAGAGGGTTGATCCCCAGAAATAGGTGCGTCGGCCAATTGGTCGGTGATAGCTTGGCCCTTGATGGACTTTTGATGAATGAATTCAAGGTCGAGGTCAGCTAAAAGCATAAGCCATCATGTGTGCACACTGCTGATTTTGATAAGGTTTGGCATACATGAAGTGTAAGGGGTCGGTGTTGGTCACAACATAGGTTTTGTGGTTGAGTAGGTAATGGCGGAGTTTTGTGGCAATGAAAAACTAAGGCTAAGAAAAAAAAATTTTTCAGGATGGGTGTATCGGGTTTCATAGTCCAAAAGAGTATGGCTTATGTAATAAACCACCTACTCCCTATGTTGTTCATCACGATGAGAGAGCATGGCTCCCAAGGAGTGATCGGTAGCTGAGATGTATAGGTAGAAAGGTTGATCATCTTTAGGTGGAATGAGTATGGGTGGTTGGAGAAGGTATTGTTTTAAGGCCTCAAAAGCTTTGTGGCAGTCATCATCCCATTTAAAGGAGACATCCTTCTTGAGCAGATGATGAAATGGTTGACACCGATCCAGATAATTGTGAAATGAAATGGTGAATAGACTACAACTTACCTTTAGGCTACGGAGTTGTCTAAGGTTAGTGGGTGGAGGCATTTCGAGAATGGCCTTGACTTTAGCAGGGTCAACTTCTATACCACATAGGAAATGATAAAGCCCAGGAGTTTTCCTGAGAGGACCATGAAGACACACTTCTTAGGCTGAAGGTGAACACAATATTTAATGAGATGGTCAAAAATGGTTTTGAGGATGGCAAGGTGCTCGGAGTGGCATTTAGATTTGGCCAGGAGATCATCCATAATCTTCCAATATACGATGCATGATATCATGGAAGATGTAAGTCATAGCCCACTTGATATGTGGCACCAACATTTTTAAGGCCAAAAGGCATGACTCGATAGTAGAAGGTCCCCCAAGGGGTGATGAATGTGGTTTTGTGTTGATCCTCTGGGGCAAGCAAGATTTGGTTATAACCCGAGAAGCCATCCATGAGTGATAGCATCTCGTGACCAGCGGTAAGGTCAACCAGTTGGTCAATACCGGGTAGAGGGAAGTCATCTTTTGGGTAAGGCTAGGTTGAGGTCATGGAAATCCATGTGCAAATGTGAGTCCCCCTATCACCTTAGTGATAGGGACAATGTTAGAAATCCAATGAGGATAATCAATGGGTAATATGAAGGAAATGGAAAGAAGGTGTTGAAGTTCTTCTTTGACGAGAAGGGCAAATGCGAGGTGCATTTTCCTCAGCTTTTGTTTGATGGGTTTGGCATCGGGAATGGTTACGATATTGTGGACCACTATGGTGGGGTCAATACCGGCATGTCTACATAAGACCAAGCAAAAGCATGGTTATGATCTTTGAGAAAAGAAGTGATGGCTTCTGTTCAACAACATCTAAAGATTGACCGATCTTTAGGATGTGCGGGTCATCCTGAGTATGAATGTTGATCTCGATAGTCGATTCATTCAACATGGTTTGTGTCTCAAAAGGTAATGACCGATGAATATATGAGTCTTCTACACCAAGGTAGGTGAGTATAGATTCATCATCCTGACATTGAAACGATGTTAATTGAAAGGTGTATCATCATCGATCATTTTAGGATACAGGAAGGGAAGAGAGGAAGGAGCCTCACCCTCACGTTGATAAGTCAAAGGCCCCAAGGAAATGGTGTTTATGAAAAAAAAGTTAGGAGGGATAGATTCTAGATCCATCGACTCCATCGGTGAAGGTGGTGATGAAGGTGGAGTGGGTGAAGAAGGGTGGAGAAGGGTTGATGTCCTCGATGAGTTCAATGCGGGCTTGTTTGGTAGGTGGTTCAGGAAAGCCGATACCACTACGGTCGTTATGTTTGTGGGTGGTACATGGAATAATGGTATGGCGGCCTTGCTCATAAAATCCAAAACCAAAACCCTTCCACACACATCGGTGCAGGAAGGTGTGGGAAAAAATGGTGATTGGTGAGAGACTGGAAGTCAACGAAAAATGGGTGGGTTTGTGATGGTGGTTCGGGTGTGTAAGTGGTAGTATCAAGTCCCCCATAGGTGAGACTGGTACGAGATGAGGAGGACCATAAAGGAGGTGTTCTCCTATGTGGTGATCATAGCGAGGGTGTTGGTGAAGACTTCCATACTCTTGTGGAGTAAGGAATGTGTTGACACTATATAGGCGATATTCCCCCAGTGAGGCATTGAAAAATGCCTTCCAAGGGATCGGTGGTTGGTATGTGGGTAGCTGGAATAGATGATGTGTCAGAGGTCATGCGGAGGTGGAGTTAATGGATTGGGAGGCTAATGGGTTGGCCGTGGAGGTTGTGGTGGTGGTAGGAATGGAGGAGGCATGTGTGGTTGAGGTGGTGGTGTATTGGTAAGTGGAGGTGTAGGTGAAGTGGTAGTGGTTGTGGAGGTAGATGCCTTAATGGGTATGAGCACATCATTAGGTCGGTAAAGCATGTTGCATGTTTTAAAAGGTGATGGATCAGCTGGAATGGTATAGGTGTGTCCTTCATGTTCAAACTTTACACAATGATGCAAAGTGGAAGGAACGCAACCCATGACACGAATCCAAGGTCTACCAAGCAACAAGTTATATTGAAATTCCCCCTCCAAGATGTAGAATAACTCTAGAATAGTGTGGGGGCCCACGTGAATGTGGAGGATGATGGTGCCTAGTGTAGAGGTGATAGCATCATTGAATGAACACAACATGATAGGATGTTTATGCATGTAATTGTCAGGTATGCACATTTGAGTGAATGCATGGGATGAAATGATGTTAATGCTAGTGCCCCCATCAATCATTACACATCATACACATATATCATCGATGTGGATAGAGATGAAGAGGGTTGGGTCTGGGTCATCTATTTGGTGTGGTGTGATCTCTTCCTCTGAGAAGCTAAGGGAGGCTATTTGGTGAGTAGGGTGAGGTGTGGATAAAGGTGGTAATTTGGTGAGAGAGGCTACATGATGGGGTGTGATAATGGAGGCTACGGGTGTAGGGTCATTGGGTAAAACCTCAATAGATTGAAGAACCTCCATGAGAGCTTGATGATGGGATTTTGAGGTTTGGATGAGGTCATATAAGGACATTTTGAGGGGAGATTGGTGTAATTGTTTGAGCATGGTGCGATGTGTGACCCCATTAGAAATAGGGTATGTGGGTCCACGGATAGTAATCTTAGGTGTGGGTGTAGATGGTATGTTGGGTATAGGATTGGTTGGTGGGTCAGTTTCCTTTTCCTTACCTTTATCCTTCTGAGCACGGGTAGTAATGTGGATCATGTTGATTTGAGGGGAGTTGGAAAATGGAGAAGGTGTAGGGTGAGTGGTATAATGACATGATGGAAAAAAACCTACGGGGGAGAAAAACCTTGTGAGGTGAGTTGGGTGCAAATGACATTTTTAGGTGATGGTGTGGCAAGTTCTCTTGATGTGAACCATGTTAATTTCAAATCTTGGAGGTGGCTCTAGGAGCTGTGGGGGTGGAGGTCATGGTTGTTGAGTGGGTAGTGAGGGAAGGACTATGGGAATGGGTGTCGGTGAAGCAGGGTCCTCATCGAGAAGGTCATCATCATCAAAGTTGGCTTCCGAGAGGACACAACTAGATAAGGATGGTTTTCAAGCCTTGCAGTTCTCCACATCGTGCCCTAGCACATGATGGTAGGCACAAATTTTAGTGTCATCAAACCCTTTTGGCTTGGGTTTGAGGGGGTCATAAGGTCTTGAGTGGTGGTAATGTGATGAAAAAAGTCTCAAGGAGGTTGGTTAATATTTTGGCATAGGACCCCGCTAGTGGATCACAATGGGAAGTGAAAGTGGGTTTGGGTGTAGGTGTGGCTGATTGTTGAGGAATGGTCCTTGTAGGAGGGGGAGTGGGTTGAGCCATGGTTTTGGGTGCTTGGAGTGGTCTTGGGTGTTGGTCATGTTTTGTTTAGTAGGGGTATGGTAGATGTAGATGAATGGGTAGGAGGGTGTATGGTTGTTTTGACTACCTTATTGGAGGGTAGTGGATTTTTGTTTTTGGGTTGCACTTTCTTGGGTAAAGGTGATATGGGTGTATGAGATCTAGAGGGAAAAGTAGATGGGGGAAGAGGGTGAGTTACCCATGGGGATAATGGAGGTGTTGTGAAGGTAGATGATGTGGGTCGAGTAGGGGGTGTGAGAGACAGAGACTAAAGTGTAGTGGGTAATGAAGAAGTTGCTGAGGTTATTGGAGGTATGGGTGGTAAAGATGTTGCAGGTGTAGGTGTAAGTCATGTCGGGTGCACTTGGGTAGGTTAGAGGTTTGTGAGGAAGGAGTGGGACTGTTGTGTTTTTGGTTTATTGATGGGTGGAAGTTTCTTAACCATGTTGGGAGGTTGAGGTCCTAAGATGGATGGAAAGGGTGAAGGTGATGTAGGTGTGATTGGCATAGCCGGGGTATGAGTTATATGGGTTTGGTTCTTCTGTTTGGGTGCTTGGAGTAGGTTTGGTGTTGACTTTGGAGGATGTAGCTAAATCTAGTTTGATAGGTGGATGAGTAAGGCTGGTGGTTGGGGTGACCCCTAAGGTAGTAATAGGTTTAGTCGAGGAAGATGATGAAGGTGTGGGTTTGGATTTAGATGTATGTTGGGTTATGGGTAAGGGTGTATGTTGAGTGGTGAGGGTTATGGAAGAAGTAGTGATAGAGGTGGTTGTGCTTTGGTTTGATTGGTCAAAATATTTTTGGGTAGATAGTGGAAGTATCAGCAAGTGACATCTACATTTGTGTTGAAACAGAAGCAGAAGACCCCCACAATAAGGCTCTTGTCCACATAATCTAGGTGATCGGCCAAATGTGAGAATGACACATCTGTAGGTGATGTTGATGAGGACCCAATGGCTATTCCCATAAAATGTGTCTTAGAGATGGGAAATTTTTAGCTTCAGCTTCCATGGGTAAGAGAGCCAAAAGTAGGTCTATAGGATCTTGGGTAGCTGATGGAGAATGCTCACCTAGAGGAAAAGGTATCTCTATTGGATCTTTGATAGGTGGAGGAGAAAATGGGTGCTCCTCTATAGGTGGAGGAGATGATGGGTGCTCCTCTGTGGGTGGAGGATGATGGGTGCTCCTCAAGGAGATAAACAAGTATCCTCCATGGACTGAAGAAGTATTGTGGGTGACGGTTCCCTAGGTGGAGAAGCCAAAGGTGAAATGGTCTCGATATTAGTGAAGGGCTCCTCCATGGGTGAGGAAGGAGGTGAAAGGTGTTCCTCTGTGGGTGGAGGAATAGGTGAGGTAGGTTCCAATGCAGAAGGAGGATTTTGAGGCTAGAATTTCCTCTGGAAGGAATATGGGGTAATTGGGAAGCAACAGGTGCATCACTAAAAATAGCATGGACCTCGCGGGTATGGCTATCATGAGTTGAGGTCTCACCGGTTTGATCAGATGAAGGGGCATGATTGGGAAAGGGTTTCTTGAAGATATGTAGGTTTTGATTGGTAGGTGTGTTAGGATTATCCATGGTTAACTCACCTTTCTCGAGCATTTCTTGGACAATATTTTTGAAAGTGATGCAATTTCCATCACTATGACCCTTTACTCGATGATAGTTACAGAAGTCATGTTCTTTATACCATGCGGGCATGGGGCGAGTAGGGTCAAAACCAGTGTGTGGTTTTATAGGTGGAAGGGTGATGGCCCCAGCTTTGATGAGCTTTTCTAAGATAGAAGAGTAAGGCTCCCCAATTGGGGTGTATTTCCATTTCTTCTCTCTGAATTGAAAAGTCTGAATGGGTGAGAGATTAGATGAGGGGGTAGCTTGATTTGATGGATGAGCTGGGCCGGCTTTGAGTACCACTACGTTAGTAGTGGTGCCCTTGGCCTTTGAATAATTGTTCTGGTTTGGAAGAAGAAGAGGTATCATTCGACTTGAATGCCAAATTCTTATTGCGTAATTGGATTTTCTTCTCTTCGATGGCCCAAATCTCTAACTTTCATGCCATGGTGAATGCTTCATCAAATGTTTGGAAAGTTTGACCTACGGGGGTTGTGAGATATGTCTAGCACAAGCCCATGTGAAGAGCTCGATGAGTTCTATTTGTGGTAGTTGGAAGGTGAGTTGATTGATCAGGCTACGCCAGTGAGTGAAAAAATCTGTGATAGATTCATCATCATACTGATGCGTGGAGTATAGGTCAGTCATGGTAACCTTCTTGATATTGATGGAGAAGTGATCCAAGAAGGCTTGGGCTACCTAATTAAATGAAAATATAGAGTGTCTAGGTAACCCACTATACCAATCTAATGCAGTCCAAGTCAGAGACATGGGAAAGGTCCTTAAGAGTAAAGCATCATCATGAGTGATTAGGTAGCACCCATGTTTGAATGACCACAAATGTTGTTGTGGGTCTTCCTTGCTATTGAAATGGTTGAATTTAGGCATCTCCCAATGCATGGGGTATGGACGAATAGGAATGGATGGGTGGATAGGCTCATTACAAATTTCATCATAGGTGAGAGTATTGTGGGAGCTAGAAACCGATGCCTCTAATGTCTACATCTTGTCCATCATCAATTTGATTAGGTCATTGGTAGGTTGCGATGATTGGGTGCCTCTGTAGCATAAGAGGGTTGGTGTTGGGCATATAATAGGGGTGGCATTCCAGTATATGGTGCTGCCATGTAGGTAGATTGAGAAGAAGGTAGTGAAATAGGGGTACGTACCCAGAGTGAATAATAGATGAAATGGAGGCTGCTGATAGTATATATATGGAGGTGGAAGGGTCATGGTAACCCTAGTGGCAATGGGGGCTAACGATTGTGGAATGGAAAGGACCACATTTTGAAAAGGGGTAGGGGTCACCGACACGGAGGTGGTTGTGTAGCTACGGGTATATGCGAGACAATAGGGGTGGATGAGGTTGTGTTTTGGGTGGTTGTTGAAAGGTATGGTGGATGTGGGTGGGTGTGCATGATGTAGTAGATGCATGCATGGTCATAGTGGGTATAGGACCTAGCTATGAAATGACTAGGGGTAAGGTAGATGTGGGCAACATGGAGCCTAGATGGGGCTGACGCAGGAGTGGGAGTGAGAGTCGGGGGGATAGATATGGGCATGTCATATATCAACTGACCCGAGGCATCTCGTGGATGAGTGGGAAAGATAAAACTACAAGGTGGCAGGGTTTTGGTCAAGGAGTCATGTGAACTCCTCATCTCCTAGTAGTGATAGTGATAGGTTGGATAGGATCCATGGCGGGTGATAAAATGGAAGGTGGTGAAGGGCTAGGTGGGAGTGGTTGACAACTGCATGGAATACGAGGGTGCTTTTGCTTGTCTTGATGTCGAGTACCATGTGAACAGTACTTGATCGGTTGGGCTGCTTCTCTAAATGACACAAAAAACAACAGGAATAGGAAGAAACAGGTGGTAAAAATGGATTAGGTACCAAATGTTAGTTAGAAAGTGGCACAGGATAACCGATGCTGGTCGGGGTAAACCGATGCGGTTAGGGGTAACCATTGCCGGTCACTTTGTGGGAAATGGACAGTGAGTCAAAAACAAGGTATAAGGTCAAATCTGATAGGTATGCCAAACCTGATGAGTTTTACAAGGTCAATGGGAATGATAGTAGTGACAGGGACTCTGAAAAGTTGAAGAAGGTGAATAAATGTCCTTTTGGGTAGGTTAACCAAAATGACAGTGAACCAATGATGCGGTTGGGTATAACCGATGATGGTCAGGGGGTAACCGATGATGGTCGTTGGACCGACACCGGTCACTATGAAATTGAAATAGTGATGAAAGAAAAGTGGTTGTGAATTAAAATCTGATGTGGAATCAAACCCAAAATTCTAAGAATGATGAGAATATGGTCCAGGCACACTCAGAAAAGCTGAAATACACCAACTATGATGAGGAGCATGTGCGAGGAGAAACAAAAAAATGAAGAACGTGACCTCTCACCTCAAAATGCAAGCCAAGCAGAAACACTAAGAAAAATGTGATCCTAAGAGTGCTTTTCTATTATGTTTGTTTAGCTTATGCTATTTAAGGACTGACTCATGAACTATAAAATAGAATTTTTGGTGAGGATGGCTTCCTACAAAGAAGGAGATCTAAAAGGTGAGGTTTTGGGTATGTTATGGTGGGGGTGGGCTTCACTCTGAAGTATGACTCGACAGAGCAGCGAGTTGGGGAGTACCTACCAATCCTCATATCAGTGTGATCATTGATAGGCATTCCCAGGAAAGATGTTGTTTAAGAATATGTATTTGTTTTGAATTTGTGCAATTTGGCAAGACTCGAGAGAGAGAGAGAGATGTGCTTTCTATGATTCATTTGTCAACCATCAGCTGGGAATGACTTCCAACGTATAGGTTGCCCTCAATTAATGTGAGCTAATGTGATAAATCAGAATGAAATGCAATTATTTTTAAGCCCAAATCAAAATATGAAGTTTGATGACACAAATGGATGAATAGGAAGAGGGATGCTCTTTCACTAAAATGCAGAAAACAAGAAGAAATGATTCTTTTTAAGTACACCAAAAGAAAGGTTTCTTTTAGAGAAATAGAAAGAAAAAGAGGTTACCAAGGAAGAAAATTAATGTGTATGCTTTTCAGAAGGGAAACAAACACACAAATTTTCCTAGGAATGAATAAAATGCAAGGAACCCCGAATGGGTCCCACCGGGTGTGCCAAAATGTTTCACCTGATTCTTAGACGTTTCTTTGAATATTGACAAACAGAGATAGGGTAATGGGCATAGGAGGAATACCTATTGAAATGTTGGTTGTTGGGTTGTTGCGTGTGTATGACTTCTGAATCCACAACTGATCATGAGAGCTTCCTTTTGGCTAGGAGGAACTACCTAAATGGAACACAAGACCACCAAATAAAGTTAAACAATATGTGCAGTGAACTACCTAGCGTGTGCTAGATCCGGGAAGTGTGATACTTCCTAGATGGCTTTATCAGTCCACTGTTTAAAACAATTTAATGTTGGTAATGAAGTAAATCCTATTGTAATTGAAATGATTTAGGTATCTCATTAAAAACACAATAAGAAAGATCTAATCTAACAGGCTAGGTTAAAATAAGATCCGAAGGTCAAGTAGTTGGTTCTGGTTCTCTGCAGGCCTAGACAGAGGTCTCAGGCAGGTCACAGTGATTAAGGGTGATGTGAGAATAGGTGGGTAGGTTACTATTCTGGGTTGTATTGGTAAATATAGAGACCGATCGATGCCGGTTAAGGGTGACCGACGCTGGTTGGGGAGAACCAGTGCTGGTTACTGTGGAAAACTGGGAATGCCACAGAATGAGCTTTGGATCTCCCTTATGATTACACAAAGGACTAGGCTGGTCGGAATGAGGTATTAGGTTGTTTGGATGGGGTTTGGTGAGGTTTTAATGGGGATATGGAGGGGTGAGTATTAAAGGAGGTCAATGGGTGGCTAGGAGAACAAAGGATGAAGATACAATGATTAAATGAATGAACCAGAGGAGTAAACTGTTCTACTTACTTGAAATCTAGTTCTGGTGCTGTGAGTGATGGATGAAGGTGTTGGTAAGAGGTTGAATGTTGTTGAGGATCACCAAACATTGGAAAGCTCTACATGGGCTGCATGTGCATTCCTTTTTTCCTTGGTTGGATCAAATCTATGTGTTGGATGGTGCTGGATGGTTGTTGGATGAATGTTGGATGTCTGTGCAAGAGAAAATGCTTGATCTCCTTCCTTGCATGTGTGTTCTCATGAAAACTTGTTCTCAAAAGATGTGATATCTCTCAGGAATCTGCCAACCTTTTTCCAACCTCAAAAATAAGGTTGTTTTGGGGATTAAAAGGTGACCGATGGTGGTTCCGGCTTAACCGGTGGTGGTTAGGGTAACCGGCGTCGGTCAGGGTGGGATTTCCTAGGTTTACTAAACTAGGCAAGATCCCCTTGATTTTCTAGGATCTCGTGTCATTAACCCATGGATTAGGATGGAAGCTTCTTTAAGCATGTGGGAATGTGGTTAGAGGGAATGTAGGCATTGATTTTTAGGGTTTGGGTAAGTCTTAGTTAGTTATGGCAACTTACTAAGAATAGGTCTTAGGGTGAGGTGGCTTGATGAGGTGTCTAGGTGAGGTGTATGTGTGGGCATTATCTAAATTAAGATATTGGGAAAACAAATTCGTGTGAGAAAAAGTGTGTAACATCGCAAGTAGAAGCCCCTTGCTGCGAAGACAGATGTGAGACGTGCTCACTAGTTTGCAAGCAATAATAAGGGTGATTATGATACAAAAATGGGCTCAAAGCAAGTCTCGGGGACCTCCAACCCCGAAAATGCTCCCGAGAAGGCAAAAAATGCTAGGAGGGTCGCAACACACTCTAGAAAACAATTAGTAGCAAAAAAATCCAATAACGCTATAAAATCGACTTTGAAATTTCCCAATTGGTCTAATTTAGAGATCAAAAAGGGAGAAAAGTGACAATAACGCTAGATTAAGAAGGATGATGAATTGAATTACTAATGAAAATAAAGATCTAATTAAGGACTAATTAACCATCACTAATTAATTAAATCTTATTTAAGAAGATGATCACTAAAGAAGGATTAACTAAATCCTAATTAAAAACTAAGACTTAGTATAAAACACCCACTTAGATTTTTAGACCACCTTACTTTAAATAAGACTCACTTTATAAAAGAGCACCCCCTTTTAATAAAATATCCACATATTTAAACACTTACCCCTACTTTAAACAAGGCCATGATATGGCAAATATTGCCGAAGGGAGTGCATTAAGGGGTACAAAGAAGAAAATTGTATGTAGTGTTTGCAGAGTGACAACTTGTACATCGATTTTGATTATACAAATGTTAACATAGAATTAGAGTATACAAGTGTTAACATAGACTTCAAGTATACAAGCATTATGTTGTTCATTTCTGAAATAAAAAACATTGTTCGTCTCTAATCTTTTTAGATGAAAGGGTTTTGCACTCTCATTGCACTCTCATGTTTTTGTTTTTGTTTAATCTGTCTCTTTAAATTTACATATAACAATGGATTTAATTTGTTTTAACCAGTTTGCAATTGAATTAACAATTAAAATAAATCCGAATCATGGTTCACTTGACTTCAACCATGAATAAAATGTTAAAAAATGCCCTAGCCTTCTAAAAAACTATGTGAGTTTCAATTTTTTTGTACTCAAATATGTAAAATGCCATGTAAGATATAGCACAATAGGTAAAGGACCTATAAATTAAAAAACAAACCACATTTTAATTGGGTGAGGGGTGTAAAATTCTCATCTTCTTTGTTGACTTTATGCAACATTTAATTTGTTTGTCATAAATATTTATGATGCCTTACACTTTTGGCTGGATTGCACCATCCATCCATCAAATCCATGTCTTGTTATTGTCTTTTTCAATTTATTTTTTTGAACAAAACTATAGAAAGCAAAGAAAAAAGAATATTCTTTAATAAAGGAAACAAAATATTCCCACAAATATTTCATATACACTTTACAAAACACAATAAATATGACAAGTGGCATATTGTTATTGATTATGAGAAAACAATTAATAGCTATGGTGAAAGCAATATACTTGCCTTCGGCAGTATAATAAACACCGACCACCATAGAATTAAAACACCCACTTTAATTAAACCAAAGCCTAAAAAAAAACCGCATGAATTTTAAAAAAGAAACCATGCTTTTTACAAAACAAAAAAGTGGGTAAAGGAAAAGGCTCCATCAACGAGAGGAGAGGGAAAAATGAGGCCGACATGGAGCGAGCATGTGGTGGTAGGTGAGTGAGCCATTTACTAGCTTGAGGACCTCTCGGGTGAGTTAACTGGAGAGAAAGACCAATTCGGTAAGGACCCGGAAAGGATTGACATGGTGCAAGAAGTGAGTTGGATGGGTGCAACAACACAATGCAAAGTGGGTCGGTTCGGCGGTACACAATGGTCCAACAACAAGCATGATGGAGAGTGAAATGAGAAAAATGGCTCGGAAAGAAAACAGGTGTAACAAAGTACAAAGGACGAGGTAGAAACAACGAGCCCAACTCATGAAAACCCAAACCAAGTGTAGAGAAAACCAACACATAGAAAAAGAAATCGGGGCACCCACCGATGTGGAATGGTGGGCGGGTGAGTCACCACAACCAAGAAGGAAGCAAGATGTAGAGAAAGGAAATAAACTAAATCACGAGAAATGCAACACTTAACCTAACTTGCCAAGACCCATAAAAACATGACTTTCCCAACAATGCAACAAACCCAAATATGACTTGAATACACTCTAACATAACTCTCATAGAGTAGCATGCCAACCAAAGCATGGTAGCATGCATTCAAAGCCACACAACTCAACACACCAAGTAGGGGTAAAACCAACACAAAGGCCATAACACCAAAAATGAAAAACCAATTGAATACAAATGCAAGGTAAAGAAAAACATAACAAAGCCAACTCAACACGTAGTTCAACATGAACATAACATGCAAACCTGACAAGGAAAGATCCAACTTGCCACAAGATAGGGATGAGCCCACAAGGCTAATGTAAAAAAAAAGACCTAACTCACTATTAACTCGGCAAAGAGACAAAGTCAACTTGCTAGGGAGCTTGTCGAGCTCTGCAGAGCTTGGCCGAACTAGCAGGGTGAAGGAGCAACATAGAGGGAATAAACCGAAAAAATGCAAACAGGAAGAGAAGGACAAATCTAGATCCAAAACATGGAATTTCTAAAAAAATATCAATTTTAATTAAAAAACTAGTAAAACCGAAATGCACAACCTACCTTTAGATAGCTATTCCCTCCAAACTTAGCTACAACTAGCTAGATTTGGCTAGAAAACACATGAAACCTGCACATGCACAACCAAAAAACCAGCACAAACTCCAAAAAAACAAAATGGTTAAACCTATTAACAAGATTCCAAAATAATGAAAACTTACACGAGAAGGAAAAAAACCAAAAATGAAGTAATAAGCAACCGAATCAAAAGAGTACACGTTTACAAATAATAGTTACGATACCATATTGGATTGTTCTGTGAGGATTAACACAAAACCACATGCATATTGAAAAAAACTACACTTCCAATGGTGTCATGAATGCTCCATGTAGTAAGCAAGAGATCAAATCACAAAATGAGAATCAAGTTTGAAAGAATAGGTTTGCTCATTCTCAAAGATAAAAAAGGAAGTACATATAGGAGTGTTGTGTAACTCTTCTGCATGAAACATAGACACAAACCTAACCCTAATGACCTATGTCCTCACTAAGTGAGATGACTAACCATCTATGGTGGACAAGATGCCGAATGATGACAAAAAAATTCATATACACCAACATTCGCCCCTCTTCCTAGCTTTTGCTAAGAGTTCATCAACGTATATTTCCACAATCTTACGAATCAAATCATGGAATATGTAAGTCATAATGGGTTGATAAATAACGCCATCATTCTTTAAACCAAACAACATAATGACATTAAAAAGGTTCCTAAGAAGTGATAAAGGTAGTCTTGGTTTGGTCTTCCTCAGATATCCTTATTTGGTTGTATCTCGAGAACCCATCCATAAGGGATAATAACTCATAACAAGTCATTGTATCAACAATAATGTTAATGGGAAATCATCCTTAGGACAAGATTTGTTTGTCCCTAAATTGAATGGATATAATTTTTCCATTCTTTTTTAGAACCGAGACGATGTTAGATAGCCACATGGAGTAGTCCATTGGCTTTATGAACCCTACTTGAAGAAGCTTCATCACTTCCTCCTTGACCATTAAAGCCACTTTAGGCTTCATAGGTCTCAATTTCTATTTTATGGGTTTGGCGTCAGGTTTACTAACAAGATTATGCACTGTCACATCAGGAGCTACTCCTCTCATGTCCTTATAACTGAAGGTAAATCCGTGAGAATGTTCCTTAAGGACCTTTGTGTGTTCTTCTATTTCTTCAACTGTTAACAAAGAACCAAGATTTAGAATCCTAGGTTCTTCTCCATCCATATGTTGATATCTATCATTCCTTCTATCAAAGAGACATTCCATTCTTTGGACTTAGGGGATCTCTAGGTAACTCAAAGGCTCTTCTTCAACTTCATAAATTTCAAAATCTTTGGAAGAAGAAGAATCCATTGTTTTATTTCGAAATACAAAGAAGGGTGAGCGACGAGAGAAATTTTTTTCTTATGATGCATGGGATGAAGGTTCATGTAATCATGTAAGAATCCTTAGATTGTTTCATCATTCTCAATGAAATCTAGCGTGACGGGTTCATTTTCGGTCTCCACATATGCTAAAATGAAAATGTTATGCATCTTATAGATCAAGGGTTTGGCTCAGACTGAGATAGAATATTTTTCCTTCAACTCCTCATTGGGACAAAAATGAGAATAAGTAGCCATGGAATAAGCAAGCTGATTTTTCTCTCTTGGAATAGCTTCTATAGAAATGAAATAAAAATCTTTACATAGCTCGTAAACTACAGATTTTTAGATTTAGAGGTGCTTTTCTCTATTCTCATAAAATTCCGAGACATGGTTTACGATAAGTTGTGAGTCACATATGACCCTAACATTATTCACTCCCATCCTCTTGGCTACAATGGGACTAAAAGGTATTGCTTCATACTTAGCTCTATTATTAATACACTTAAGTTTAAATTGAAGGAAAAGGATGTGATTCTACATTATGGAGAGGTTAGAATCATCCCATCCCCTACGCCATAATGACACTTCACTCATCTTAATGGAGATTCCAACAGTCATTAGGGAAGATGGAATCCTCATTGTTCTTTGGATCCTCTTCTTGAACCTCAGAAACTTCCATAATGCATACCTCTTCAAAACCATCCATTGGAAGAGATCCTAAACCAAGAACATTTTTGATACCTTGAGAATCAAATGGGAGAAATATTGGTAAGTCATTCTCTAGGAGTTTCACTATCTTCGTTGTTGTTTTGGTAGATACGAGTCTCTCTGCAAAAATTTTACTCTCAAAGTGTTATCTACCCCTTTGATGGATTTTGGATTTTCTAATTCATTTGTTGGAACTAGCTTAGTAGTAGGGACCACTTCCTTAGAGGGAGATGGTTTGTTCAATTGATTAGTTGAGAGTTCAAACTCAGAGTGAACCCCAAGTTTATTTTTAAGATTTGCTAGGTGAATATCAAAAGGTTTTGGATCACCTTGAGCTACAAAGACTTTCCCTAAATGAAGGAATCTCACTTCTTGAAACAAAGTAGATGGAATAGCCTTCATTCTATGAATCCATGGCCTACCAAGGATCATATTATAGTTGGTTTCCTGTCTATAATATAAAACTCATTTAGAATGGTTTTAGGCCCAAGAGTGACCGGGAGAACTATAGTCTTAATGGATGTGGCTTTAAGGCTATCATAACCTCTTAGCGTGTTTCTAGTGGAAGAACAATTTGTTTCTCCATACCCTAGATTCTATAAGAAAGAAAAGGGGACAATGTTAACTGCATGCTCTATCATCAATCATCACTCTCTTGACGTAGTTATTATAGATCCATACTTGTAAGTACAATATAGGATCACCTCTTCATGTTAACTCAGTGTCCATAGGCATCTTACTAATGTCGAAAATAAATCTAGTATCTCTCTCGTGTTGGCCCAAGGATAGACATCAAAGTCTATGTGGTTAATTCGAGCCTCCGAGGAGGCTTGACATGGACCAAATGAAAAGACCTAAGGATTCTAGCAAGAAAGTGAACATGTCTGCTGAGAATTCTTCAACAAATCCAAGAAGGAAATATGAGAAAAGGTCTTGGTGAGGTTTGTGATCAAATCATAAGCTCCTACTGGCTTACAAAATATGGGTGAATCACCTTGTACTAAATAATACATGGGAAGAGGCTGCGATGTGTACTCGCGAGTACGGGTCATTGCATTGACCTTTGGTTCTGTCTCCAACTACATTAAGCCTACAATTTTAGTTTTGTTTTTCTGATCCAAGTTAGGGGCAACTCGAGGATCACTAGGCATAGAGGCTTTGTGATCATGAGTCACTATAGGTATCCCTTTATTGGCACCTTGAGGATTAGTTTTCTCATTCTCTAGGAATTTTGGGAAAGGATCTCTATAGACTAAAAGGTTAGTGTTTTGTGGAGCAACAAGTCTCGTATGGGTACCTTGTGAAGTTCCTCTGGGGTTAGCTAAAAAAATTCAATAAAGAGTTGTCTTTGATCTTCTGGGAGCTGTTGTATGATTTTTTTGCAATCTCTACAAGCCCGAACATCATGACCGATCACTCTATGGAACCCACAATATAAATTAGGGTCATAATCCCTCGGCCTCTAGTTTTGGTTTTTTTGTGGACCATAGTTTCAATTATTATTCTGATATTGATTATTGTAATTAAAATTTTTGGGCCCTTGGCCTTGGTTTTGGTAGTGATTTGGGCCCTAGGCTTGAAAATTTAAGAGGGAGGACTAAAATTAACCACATTAATAGAGGGAGTGGGATTGTTGTTCCTTTGGTTATTTACATTTCTGTTATTATTATTCACATTGCTAGTGTTCACAACATTTGGATTCTTTGGGTTAGTCAGTCATGCCATTTGTTGTGACACCACGGTTTTGATTCAAGACCTTGGGTCCTTGATTATTATTTGAACCATTTTGGTAGTTTGAGTTGCTTTGGGTGGAGGTGAACAACCTCCCGTTGGGGCCATATGTCTTGTGTTTGCTATCAATTGCCACTTGGTCAATACGAAGTGCACCCTCTAAAACTTCCTCATAACTCAAAGAGGAAACTTCTAGACTTCCTCCTTAGTCTCTCGATTAAGTGAGTGGAAAAATAAGTAACAAATTTACATATGATAAATATTTAAAGAATTCATGGAAGAATAAAGGACTCGCCACCTCCGAATGAAGTGGGCAATAGACTCGTTTTGTTCTTTCTTGATGTGCAAGAATTAAATGAAATTTTCCTCAATAGGTTGTTCATATCAAAATACTTGATAAAACTAGATACGAGTTTCTTGAAATAATGTATAGAGGCTTCAAATCCTATAATACCAATCGAGGGTTTTAGGAAATATATTAGTGATGAATGCATCCCAAGAGAGTAACTCTCTGTTTGCGTAGCATATGCCTTGATATCCGGCATTGGGATCTCATTCTCCTTTAAAATTTTGAAGATCTGAAAAGTTCGTGGGAGCATGACACCTCGTATGGTGAAGTCAAGAGGCTCTTTCAAACATTCAAAGTAGGTGCCCACTATGTAAGATTCGACCATTGAAGATCCTTGATGGGGAGGAGGAGGTGGAACAAGAGCTTGATAGGGTGTGGTGTAAGCATTGGTCGAGGCATAAGAAACCACTTGATGTTTGGTGTAAGGATCGAGGAAAGAGTACATGTCCATTTGAGGAGACTTTGAATACATATTACATAAGGGGGGACAACACTAGGATATGGGCTAGTGGGTGCAAAACTAGGGAACATTGCATTTCCCAAAGGAATGAAATTTGAGAACGCGCTTCCAGCTAGCCCTTGTGTAGGATATGTATAAGAAGAATGAGGGGCCATTCCTAGTGTGCCTAATCCTGTAAGGAGGAATCTTGGGCTAGGAACACCCAAGTAGACCTGTGATGATAGTTGTTGATAGACGTTTTTGAAGGGGTATAGTTTTTATTTTGAACATGATGGGAAGTGTTGCCTTACTCCACAAATTATGTAGGTTGTGAAGCTTGAGAAATTTCTAACTCTTTGATTCTACCCACCAATGTTGAAATTACAATGTCTAGGTGAAGGTTGTGAACTTTTCTTTGGCATATGTTGCACATTGTTTAGTTGCAGGGTATGTGATCCTCTGTTATGAATTGGTCATTTGTAGGCCCCTCTTTTGAGACGTGTTTTCATTTTTAGGTGGGGGTGCGGTAGTATTGTTATGAAGAAGGATATATCTGTATCCTTACATCCTATCTAAGGATCTCTCTAGAGCACTAAAATAGTCACTGCTTTGGGTGAGACATGCTAGGAGCTCATCGTTTTGTGGAAAATAGGAAGAATAAGATTCAAGTTGCATGCTAATTTGAGGTCTAGACAATACCCATGGGTAAAAACCATGTTCTCCTATAAATGTCATGTTGTTGGAGTTTGAGAACTTTGGTTGTGTACTATGGTTAGGTTGATCTCTTTACTCAAACCTAAGTGATGAATTAGTGTTCAATCCTTGAGGAGGGGGCATACGAGGAGATATTAAGGTTTGTGTGTAGTTGTCACCCACCCGGACAATGAGGGTGACTGCTTGCATACCCACCTAGTTATAATAGGATTTTAGACCTAAAATAGGTCTACCATACTCCTAACCCGACATATTCGAGGGGTGTATAAACACTTGCAGAATAATGGGAGAGGAGGAAAGTGGGTGAAATAAAAGAAAAGAAAGATGATATAAAAAGGAACTAGTCCTTCACGTCGGGTTCACCAATTTTGTATGCTTGAAAAATTAACACGTGATTTCAGACACACGCGACCTCCCGAGGTCATGTTAGACAATCGAATGCAATAGATGAGATGATAATGTGATGGATAGATAGAGTGTATGTGGGATAGGGGGAATGATGATAAGAGGTAAAGCCAATTAAATTTTCTCAACTATCAAGTTAGGAATTCACTCGTTAAGGCGCGATGAATGCTCGCATAACTGATCGTGTAATACAACAATCAAGGATGATCGCAGTGCTTAGATCTTGGTCAATGTTAGTGGAACCAAATAAAACCCAACTCGGTTGAGAAACATGAGGGAATTGTCCATCTTCTATTTATTCCTCTCTAAAGAGGGTCATGAAGGTATGAGAGAAGACATGGAAAATATAAAAATCAAGGGTTATGAGGTCTAATCCTATCTACTTGATTAGCCCAATACTCTTCGACAATGTCTGATTCATCGTTAAGGGAAATGAGTTAGCCAATGATTTTAGGAGGGATAAGTGTGGCTCTAAAGACTAATTGGTGCAAGCCTTGATCAATGTCAATTTGGTTTCTTTTAATGTTTAGTTATCTTATAATTGGATCAAAGATTCTAATACATTTTTGTGATGGACCCGAAAGGTCATGTGGGCACCAAGTCAAGAGAAATGGAAACAAATAAGCAAGCTAAAATCCAAAGGGAATGAGAGCTAAATTCAGGTAGCTTAGGCCGCTAGGAAAATAGAAGTAGTTTTATTTTCATATCTAAATTATTGTTAGTTCCTACCTTTAAATTAAAAAAAAATTGAATTAAATAAAATATGATTGATTTTTCCTTTTAATTTAACTAAGTTTGATTTGCACGAGAGATAGAAAAAATGTGGAGAGTGGTGAGAGAATTCTCTAAAGAGAAAGAGAAAGTAGAGAGAAGAGAAACACCAAAGAGAGGTGGAAGAAATCAAGAAGATTAGAGAGAGAATTGAAGAAATAGAGATGATGATGGACACCATGATGAAGATACCAATCCAAGGAGTTGGATGGAGGATGAAGAAAAGAGTAAAGTGGCCAGTGAAGCTACTTGTGAAGAAAAGAAGGCAAGAGATGATTGCCATGAAGAGAGAGTGAATCACCATGTGAAGATGAAGAGGTGATAAAAAAGTTCTCATTGTGGAGAACAAGGAAAAGGAAGAAGTGAAAAGAGAAGGTGAAGTTCCAAGAGAAGCACTTGAACAAATGATAATTTCCATGAAAGAGGCATTCATGGGGACCTTATGGTATCTTATTTTTATTTCTAATGTTTTCTTTGAATGGGTAATTGCAGGTATAGGCAGCCTTGTGGAGAAGGTCAAGAGAAAGACCTTGAAAAATGAGAAGATTGGTGCAGGAGAAGTCACCAAGCACACAAGTGAATGTGCAAGAAGGATGAAAGAGGAGATTGTTGTTGTCTACCAAGAGGAAAAGGTGCATTTCCCAATGCATGAGAAGTGTCTTGAAGACCTTGAACCAATAAATGATGAAGATGAGTTCTATGAAGCCATGGAACATTTAGAGGAAGCAAATGAACAACCAAGCATGCAAGAAGAAGATGGTGTAAACAAGAAAGAAGCAAAGCAAACCAATGAATCCATGGAGCATCCTATCAAGAAGGTACAAGTGAATGCAAATGTGAATCTTTCTAAACATATAGCTGCTAATATATAGGAAAAGAAGATGATGAAAACATCAAATAGACCAATTGATCATGGATGCATAATGCCTAAGTGGATAGTGAAGCACACACCTAAGCAACATGTGATTGAGAAGGCATGTTTGAATGCTAAGTCTATTTTTTCTCATATTTTTGATAAGCATGCAAATGTACAAGATGATAAAAAGAAAAATAAAGTTGATATCTCAGTATTGGCACAAGAACATGGTTATATAGTACCTAAATGGCTCAAGAAGTTAGATGATAAGACAAACACACAGTGTGTGATGCCTAAGAGCATAAGGAATGGTGGAGAAACATCTCAAGAAGATGTGGATGGTGATTGTACCTAGAAGTTTGTGGAGGAAGGTAGAAACAAATCCAAGCAAACAAAAGTATGGATATGAAGTGATGAACAAGGAAGAAACATTACATGGAGACACAAAACATGAAAGGTATACTAGGGAGATGGAAGGTAAAGGAATTGTTTTTGATGATTTGTATGATAATGATCATGAGTGTAATTCTGATTTATCTTCTCAAATCAGCTTGAATGATGAAATGTGGAATGATTTGTCTATGAAGACTAATATGCAACAGGGTGAAAGTTCTAGATTGACTAGTGAAGGTCATAGTTATGATCAAAGAATGATGCAAAGTGAAAATAGGTTGAATGAAGGTGATGATAGCTTCATGAAATAGGAAGTAATGAGAGAGTATGTTGTTATAAACCAAATATTGGAGGATGAAAACAATGGTCTAGCACCCAAATTTGATGAAATCAATGATGAGATAGATGATGGAGTCTTGAATGAAGAGTTGAGAATGATAGAGGAATTGTTGAATCCTTCTAAGGGTTGTTTTTGAGCTCATATCAGACTGAGATTTTCAATTGTCAACATGAGAAAGAGACAAAGCAAGGGAGAGAAAGAATGAAAATGACCAAGTTGAACATGGTCAATGAAAAAAATGAAGAAGAAGAGCACTCTGAAGGCACTCAAGAGGCTGAATGGTCTCACATTTTTACATCTGACATTTCATTTTCTATTGTGAATATAGGTTTGGAAAGTGTTAAGACAATTCAAGCACCTAAATCACTAAGAGAGTTCATGAATGAGGAAGAACCAGAAGACATGGAAGATATACATGAAGCTGAGGCATGGACTTATGAAGATGAAAAATAACTGAGGAGAAGAGCATACTAGAAAAGAGAAAAGAGCAAGAAAATAAGAGACAAATACTATTTCAAGCAAACACTAGCATTGGAAATGAGACCTTAGGATCTAGGTATACAGTGAAGACTAG
Organism: Taxus wallichiana var. yunnanensis; assembly: GCA_018340775.1. NCBI lineage: Eukaryota > Viridiplantae > Streptophyta > Pinopsida > Cupressales > Taxaceae > Taxus > Taxus wallichiana. Next base: position 801,120,255 of record CM031242.1, read on the forward strand.
ATCATATAAACATGTTGAAGACATCTCATTTGAATTGGAGTTAAAATCCTTTCTAGTGGAGAAGTCTGATGCGAAGCATCATATAGATGCTTGAAGAATATGAACAAGTGTGAATAATCCTTCTTGAGGCATCCTTAGCATGTACTAGGTGTTGTCAAATCTCCCTCCTAGTCTCAAGTTTGAATTAACAATGTAAAAATCTTTACCATAAGAGTGAAAGAATGAAAATAGGTGTGCATGAAAATTTATTGTGAGTTGTGATGGTTTCACCATAGTGTAAGAATAATAGGTGAATTTCTAGGTGACTTGTGTGGATGTGAGGTATCTTATCCATGTAGATGGAGGTTGAGATATTTTATGATCAAGTGTTATAATTGTAAAAGGTCAAAGATGGGGTGTTAGCTCCTATTCTTAAGCATGTACAAACAAATCACACCAAAAATGGGATTCTAGCTCAAGATAAGTGGAGATACAACTGAAAAGAGATCAACCAAGGGATCATGAGGTCAAATGGGAGTTAGGGGAAGACAAGGAGATAGATTTTTGGTATGGAAAAACAATGTAGTCTTGTAAGTAAGAAGAATTTGGATGAACCATCATGGTGTAAGACTCGTATTTCATGCATGAAATGTAATAGCTTTGAGTTATATGAATACCAAAGTGTTGTAAATATTCCTCTTGTATGTGATTAGAGTTAATTTGCATAATAGATGGATTTTGTGGGTTGATATTGTCTAGTTTGCATGTTTATATGACTGTGTAAACAAGGGTTTAACAGGGGCAGCGAGGTGGAAACCCTCCTTATGGTTTACATACAAAAATCTCTTTGACTCATGATATAAAGGTTACTCAAGTGTTTAAGAATCCAAACAAATTTATTAGAACCTTTGATGATGCAGGATATGGGTTTTATGGCTAATTGTTTGCTCTTGGCCCATAACTAGGGCATCATGTATCTTGTGATTGCACCATTAAAAATCACTGAAAAATTGAGGAAAGTTCTGTCTTAGAGAGCTTAAGAAGACCCCCAAATTTTATGAGGAATGAAGTTGTGCACCTAAAGTTCTAGCCGACAGTAGTTTGGTTGTGTAGAGGAAGGAAAATTGTGGCTAAGATAAGGAGGTAAGAGAGCCAATTTCATGAAATATCAACTATCATGCTTCTAAACTTGATAATTTAGGTGACATAGAATGTTTTCAAGGTGGTGAAACAAGTTCTAGGAGGTTTCTTTCAACACATGCTACTATATTAGCCAATAAGTTGATCGTGCACATAATTAGGCCCAATTAGGTCACGTGAAACCTAGGAAAAAATGAACTATGTAAGATTTATGAGGATCCAATGCATAGAAGTTTGAGAACACAATTAACTTGACAAAATGTGTCTAAAAAGTATGGGCTTGTGTTTTGACACTCACTTAGATGCATTTTTGATCTTGAATTGAATGTTTGAAAGTTGTAAAAAACCTAGGTAGAATACCAAGAACCACAAGGAATAATTAATGTTTTATTAATCTTAGATGGATTTTTCACATCTAAATTATGTCTATAACCTTATAAAACGTGTAGGAATCATACAATAGGTCCTATGTTCAAACATGACCTTGCTTGTAGGTTAATGCATCATAAGAAGATCCAAGAGCATACATTGAGTATGAGTTCAAGAAACTATTTGATGATTATTTGTTAAGCTTGAAGTGCCTCTGACCATTGGGATAAGTCTTCTTAGAGATGTTATAGTACCCTATGATGAAATATGAAGGAAATCCTAATAAGCTCCCATACCAAGTGTTATGTTCTCATGATGACAAAATTTGAATACATGACCTAGACAAGAAAATGACATATTATATAAGACTATAGGAGGAATATGAGATTACATGATTCATTTAACATTTTTTTATGATTCTTACTTCATGAGGAGGTTACATTACTAAGAAGGGTCAAATCTTAGTAATGAAACCAAGAACATCCATCATGAAGTATTTGAGTGCATGATCTAGAATAGAGCGCTTAAGGACATAATATGGTTTCAATTAGTGATTCAAGGTAACATACATGTGGATTAGAGATATAAAGGTGCACTAAATGAATTAGATCATAGGAATGGTTGGCATCAATGTAATTTTCCTTTGTTTCTTCAAGATACAACTCATGCAAAGTTAAGAAGACAAAGCTCTTGATGTCATAATACTTGGGATTGAAATCTGATATGCAGGGATGAATAGGTGTTTGAACAATACAAGGTGAATGGATGCATCTGAAAAGGTGAGAAGACTCTAAAGATCCCTAGTTCAGGTAATGGGTCTATTGTTCTAGAACTAGTGGACATAGGAACAAAACAAGATTGTTGAAAGAGTAAGGTTTTGTGATATACTAGAGAGTTGAGTCAAGTGTAACATTGTACTTCTTACATTGAATCTTCATTCATGTGTGAAGTCTTCTTGAACACAAGAGCTATGAACCTGATCATAGTGTAATTTAGAGGTAAAGATTGCTTGATCATTGTGAAGAATCCAGGATGAGAATGGAATCTTGAACATGCATGAAGACCTATGGGATGAATATGAGCATGAAGAAGGATAGCTGAGCTAAGACGGTACACCAAATGTACTGTGTGTCAGCATGTGTAATTCTTAGCAATATTTTCATAGAGTAATGGTGAAATTCAAATAAAAATCTCCAACCCATAATATAGGTAAAATCTTGGCTTTTATAGAAATATAGAAGAGAATAAGTCTAACACAAATGGAAATCAAGAAGTGTCAAATCATCCAAGAAAGGGGGAGTCAAACTTATAATAATAGTAAACTAAGAAGAGGATTCCAATACAAATCCAACAAGCCGAAATAAGGATAAATATTTAGGAAACGGGTGAGAAAAACACTCACAAATTTGAGACACACGTTCGTAACACACAATCTAGATTCTCATTTAAAAGCGCATGGAACTCGACGATTATGTACAGACTGATGGTTACGCAATTTTCATGGCGGTTATATGACTTAAGTCAAGAAAAATACAAAAATGAGCAAAAATAAAATTGCAAAGGCATAAAAAGATAATAGGCTTAAAAACAAGGATAAACAAGTCAAATAAACATGATGAAGTAAAGAGGAAAGGATATGGATATCATTATTGTTCTACAAAATAAGTATTTCATTATTGGATACTTTATCTTGCACTGCTAATGTAATGTACCTATGCAATTTTGGGTGCATACAATTCCCAACATTAGTATATGTAGATCATGCCAATACATATTAATCACTCTTAAAGTGAAGAAAATGGTAGGTGATCTGATTTGATACAACATGTCAATTATTTTATAGTGACATTTTACCCAATAAGACCTTATACTCCTTAAGGATGTTCCTAACCACATCAAAGGATTTGTTAGATGAGAAAATGGTACATTATCAATATGATCATGTAACTCATTGATGGTGATTGACATATCTTGAGCTTCTTTTTTCACAAACATTACAAATGATTTTTTACATGATGTCTCATGATTGTGTTCATCATGTAATATTTAATGTTTGAAATGATGATCCCTATATTGAGATAAATTCATGCTTATGTACTTGTCTTGATCATGGTTCTAACCAATTAAATGTCCCATTGAAAAATAATGTTGAGAATTCCATATCAAGTAATCCTAGCATGACATAGTCATTTATATGAGATGTTTCCAATCCCCAACTAATCAATAAATGCTTCATAATCTCTATCAAGGTTTTTTACCCACACACGGATTAATCTCACCTCTCTTGGGGCATTAAATAGTTTGGAGGTGATTGATATTATGTGATTATTGATATTTCCTTCATATATCTCCAATAATGGGCTATAAATACAATTTCATTCACATCAAAATCAAGCTCCATATGGACACCGTTTAACTAGTTGAAGATATTTTCATCGAGTTAGTTGAAGTTCACTAAGAGAATTTTCATCAATTTGAACATATAAATAGAATTGACATGTTAGTGCCTTCCATACTTGCTCTCTATTAATTGTAAATATATAATTTCTTCCACGTTGATCCCTCCTCCATACAATAATCATCGGCAAATATTTTATTTGATGTGGCAAAACATTAGCAGCTTTTTTTAATTTTCATGGAAAAATTATCAGTATGTCCTTTTTATATACATTGACCTCTAGATGCATATGTGATTTGTCGATTGGGTTGACATGAGTTATTATCATTTCCTAAACTCATGTCAAATTTACAAATTTCAATGGTTGTGCCCTCGGGATCCATATTGTTCGATGTTGAAAATCGATAGTTTTCTTTCTCTTGTCGACATCTATTACATACATGGCCTTCAAGTGTTCGATAAAAATTATTCCAGAGTAAATTTCTTGAGAAATATAGCACATGCTTGATGGTGCAAGATTATCTATACTACATCAAAAATAATTAGAAAGTATTAAAATCTCTCTTACTTATGTTTAATGAATGTCAAAATTGTTTCTCTCTATGGATCGCATCTTTGTTTCAATTATCACTTATTATATTACTTTATAAAGTGTATTCAAGTTTATGAGATACATTTGTTTAATCTTGCATGCTTGCCTTTCTTATTGTATCTCATTCCTTTCGCTTCTCTCTCCTTTTCTTATCCATTTCCTTTCTTCCCAAAAACCCAAAACCCCTAAAATATAATTTTGAACGTATAGTTGTGCATACCTTTTTGGTTTTTAATAAGAGAAACCTCACCCATCATTAAGGAGGGACTCTGTCCCTTCACATTGTTGTCATATTTTTTATATGTGCAAATTTATTTTTCAACACCTGCTATAAAACTATTGACTTGAATTATTTCTCGAATTTGGTGGACACCACACTAACAATGGCATTTAATGTTTTATAGTGATACATTCATAATGAAATCACTGAAATTATAGAATTAAAAGAATTGTATTGTAGAAATAACTTCAATTGAATAGATAAATATTTTATTACAAATAGTATTGTATAAAAATTAGGCAAACCCTATAAGAGAGATGTATGATGTATATCTATGTAATTGAGAATGTATTCAAAATGGGAAAACTCTATAAGAGAGATGTATGCCCCATATTTCTATACAAATGAAGATTCATACAAAATGTGCAAACTCTATATGAGATATATATGCCTTAAAACCTACTAGATGCAAACTTATGTCTTCTCAAACTTATAAAACTTATTTCTTCATTTGAAACCATCTTCTTTATAGTGGTAAATCGCAGAAGATCAAACTTGTTAGGAATAAACAATGAAGGGTTCCAAATGGTAACCGAAAGGTGATCATACACGAGATGACATGTATCCACATTTGGGGAGAATTAGAATGGGCAGAAGAGGACAAAATCCAAAAATAATAATCTTATTAGGGTCATATCTCCTAGCTTGTTGACCCAATTTGTGAACTATAGAATCATTGGAAACATGGTGGAGTGAAATAGAGAAAATATCTTACAACCATGCATTCCATTTTCACTTTAAGATTACACATCCCAATCTCATAGTAAAATTAAAATCCTAGAAATGTTCAAAAGGCCCTAAAAATGAAAATACCCGTAGACACCTAAATTCCACGTTTGCAATCTTATTCTTCCCAATTTCGTTATAATTAGTTCTCTTTACTAATTAACTAACGTTACTTGCCACTTTGGTCGGCAACAAGCACTTCGTTGATCACCAAACCTCTTTCGCATTTAGATGCCACTTTATAGTGAATCGTAAGCCAAAATCCTCTTCAAAATAGACATACCCTAGTATTGGCTTAAACCCCTTTTCAAACCACTCAAAATCACCCCATTCACCTCCACACCGTCTCGACAAGCTTCAAAATCTTATCCTAGCCTCCTAGTTGACCCTAAGTGGTTGATTAAGGCTCCATACCTCTTAATCACTTGGTAATTCACTAATTGTGATTAGCAAGGCCTAATCATGATTAGCAATTCTAATATAATTTGGGGCTTTTAGTCCCACATGCACCAAAATACAAGTTTTCCCAAAATTAAAACTATAAAAAGAGTGCACCTCATTCCTTTATACTTTACACCATGCTTTGATTTGCATCTCATATAATAAATATGATTTATAACCAAGCTCAATCCTTGCTTAAAGCCTTCAATGGGGTTAGTAGATGGATATCCAAAATGACCAAGTAGTCATTTGGAGAGGCCATTTCACCTTGTTTGGAGTAGCAACCATAACCATTTGATTTCCCTCTTAGGTCTATTTAGGCCCATGTTAGGTAATTCAAGCATATTAGTAGGCATGTTTAATTAGATCTTGCATTGTTTTCATACTAGTTAAGCATTCTTTTAAGCTTCTATCTTAATGTTGCATTCATAGACTTAGAACATTGGCTAGAGGTGGAAATGGTGTTAGCCTTACTTGTTTAGTCATGAAATTTTCTTTGTAAAGTTTAGGGTGCTTTCATTTGGCACACCCGGTGGGACAATACCCCATTACATTCAATTTTTAAGCTTTTTAACTTAGTTTCAAATATTTTCATTTCAAAGTTTTAGATTAGTTTCAAGTCACCTAGATTAATTTTAAGTTTTCTAGTTTACTTTCAAGCTTTAGATCAATGTCCATTTTTAAAAGTTCTTTCAACTAGATTAGTGGTAGAAGTTGTGTTTTCTTACTTTTTGCAGGATATAAGGAGGCAAATCCCTGTCAAAATTCCCAAGAAATATCAAATATTAGACCTTTTTCAAGAAATCTTCTCAAAACAACATTCATCAAAGCATTGAGATATGTTAGAAAGGAATAGTTTTCTAAAAATGAATACCCTAAATTATTGGTAAAGGTTTTCTCCAAATTTATGTTGGCATTGTGTAGATATCCTCAATACCTTTCCAACGCAAACAATGGAGTCATTTCGAGGTCGGGAGAAAAAGTTATGGCCTCTGGAAGATATTTTTGAGCATCTACAGGAAAAAGGCGCATGTACATGACTATGAGTGCCAATGTGCCTCACTGGAAGTTCCTGTGCATCATTGACTGTGTGAAAGATGAAAGTGGGACACATGTGCATGATTTTGAGCACATGTGCATGATTGTGAGCACATGTGCATGACTATGAGTGCATGTGCACTAGTAGGGGCACTGTGCATCAAGGTAAATTTTTCTCAAAATTCCAGAACTTCAATTTTATGATTCCTATCAGTTTTTAAGGGTTTTTAGATGTTGTTTTTGTCAAATTATTGATTTTAGAGCAATATTCTTAACAAAATTGTCCTAGGGTTTGATAAAGGGTTTTTTTATGCAAATTGGGTTAGAGTTTGAGGAGTGATTGTGTTTTCATACTTTGATTGAGTTTGGAATAGAGTTGTGTATGCTCTTCTCTTGCACCTAGTGTGATCTTGAGAACCAAAAACACCTCTAAACCATTCTTTTTGCTTCTTGGGAGTAAGTAGGAACAATCATCCTTCATTTTTTCTTAAGGGAACAAACTTGCATGTTTTGACATATACTTGATCTTTTAGTTTAAGAGCTTTTTCATTTGATAAAGAACCAAGGCTAAAATTTGTGTATGCTCTTCCCTTGCACCTAGTGTGATCTTGGGAACCAAAAGTAATTTTAGTCTTTCATTAAGAAGCACTTGGATTAATTGGGAATAAACCTTACTTTGTAAATTTTTATGGTAATTAGTTGATTTACAAGCTTTGCATTTCTATTTTAGTTGGATTATTTGTTGTGTATGCTCTTCTCTTGCACCTAGTGTGATCTTGAGAAACAAAAACAACACTTAATCCTCTTTCTATGATATTGTGAACCTTTTTGAACTACTAATCATTTGCTTGAAGGACCTAAAAACTCTTATCAAAGAAAGAAGGACTTAAACATTTTTCTAACTACACATGTAATTGTAGGTTGCTAAAATAAGTGCGACAAAAACCACATTAAGTCTAAAAGATAAAAAAATACACCACAATCATCACATTGTATTTGTAGGTTTCGATTAAGAGCTACGGCTCTTCCACTCAACTAGGATATAACCCCTTTGGCATAAGCCTTAAGCTAGAAAAATGGGGGTGGTCATAGGAAACCTAAAGTAGTTCACGCAAGAGGGAACCTTGTGAATGAAATAGGAAAGTGCTCCACATTACCGACTTGTCTAGTATGCCTTAGTGAGATTAGCATCAAATATATCTATATCGTGACCCTAGTGAAAGTATAACTGAACGCACTTCGATGCTCATTATACTGAAGGGGATAAAGTAAAGCTAAGATACTCCTTGGGAAACCTTGGTAAATCGAGATCACTTTGGATATCTTGTGATACATAGAGAGAGAACCATCTAGGAATATTTCTAGCTTTGGAGTCATTGTTTTTTTCTTGGATAGTATACTTGAGAGCTCTCACAAAGTGACAACTTTGTTAGATTCAAACTCTTGTTTTTTGAACAAGGGAAATAATATCTTAAAGTTGAAATTACGTGATTTCCATCACGAAATATACTTAGTGTCATTTTGTGCTAGTTTTTCACTTGTCTTAAAGTTGAAACCATGTGATAAAGTAAAGCCAAGATACTCCTTGGGAAACCTTGGTAAATCGAGCTCACTCTAGATATCTTGTGACACCTAGAGAGAGAACCACCTAGGAAGATTTCTGGCTTGGAGCCATTATTTTTGTCTTAGATAGTATAATTGAGAGCTCTCACAAAGTGACAAATTTGTTAGATTCAAACTCTTGTTTTTCAACAAGGGAAAGAATCTCTTAAAGTTGAAACCGCGTGATTTTCATCACAAAATCTACTTAGTGTCATTTTTCCTAGTTTTTCACTTGTCTTAAGACAAGGCGAAACTATGCCAAAATAACACCAAGTTTATTTCAACATCACTTGGTCTACACCCTTATTTTCTTATTGCCCATTTTTGGACAAAAGGAAACAACATATACGGATACCGCTAGATATCATGTGTCCACCACTTTTGTATTCTACTTGCATGACTAGGTTGCAATGTCGGAGTGCAAGTGTTGAAAGTGTGCAAGTGTTGAAAGTGTGCATGGTACGTACTCACGATCTAGTATGCCCTCTTGTCTCAAAACCCATATTTGAGACTTATTATCATCATAGTTAGGTGATTTAATCCATTTCTTCTTTTGAGTTGTTACACCCCACATTGTAGCCATACAATTGAGATATTTAAGTCTTGTTTCCATTATGAAATTAGGCCTAAATCTCTACACTGTAGAGTTACGATGTTTACATGCATAACAATTTCTTGTTATACTTAGACGTAGTTTTTACATCCTAACTTTGTCTTGAGTTTTTGAGTGTTGAGGATACATTTTTAGCATCGCGATAACATCATTTTGACACTAGAAATCTTGCTTTCCTGAAAGCTTGGTTCACGTGTCCAAATAGTGTCATTACGTTGCTCACATTGTTATCATCCATTTTATGAGACTTGGACTTTGTTAGTGTTTATAAACTGGTTTTTAGTATATCTTGTTAGAAGATCACATCAACATTCTCTTATCATTTAGGCCTTGTTTGTTGCAAACTTGACCTAACTGGTGATGTTGTGTTGTCACTATTTAGTTACAAACCTATCTAGACAAAATCTTAGAGAATAAACTATTTGGTGTAACTAAATTTTGAGTGTTGTACATCATTGTATTATTCTAAGGAAAAATTGTGTCATATATTACCTTGCTAGGGTATCTTGTTTGTTATTATTTAATTCGTACGTTCATTTTGACCTATCAATTTTGTGGCTATTCTATAGTCACCTTGTTTTAACAACTTAGGGTCATTACACTGCAAAATTTGACTAAGGTCCCTTTTTAGTAAACCTAAGTGGAAATTCTTTGCTTCGTATTTCCTATCTCAAGTATGCCTACTACGAGGATGGAATCTTGAAGATTAGGAACCGATATATTTGGAGGTGAAAAACCTAATTTTGAGGATAATCTCATGGTTGACCATAGTGGTGGAGAGGAAGATTATCCTCATGCGGATGCAGAGCTTCATTCCACCCATTTTGACGATTACATTTTTCATAACAAACATGAAGTTCTTATGCGGGTTATGGAACTAGGGGCCAAATTACCTTCCATAGTAGACCCTTCTCTTATTGTTGGCATGGTTCGGGAAAAGAAGAAGTAGACCACCCTCGTCACACTCTTAATGAAATATTGAACCCAAGTCATGCCTCTACTTTTGGATGATGAAATAATGAGGAGGTGCCTTTTGAAAATGATGGGGACTATCACATACCTACAATTAGGGTTCATTTTGAAGATGATGAAGACCATGTTCATCATGCACAACCTCCCCTTAATGAATATTGTAACAAAATATCCGTTCAAAAGGCTACGTTAGAACAATAGGTCCAAGCCCTCACTCGCCAATTGGCAAGTTTGGCTTCGCATATACAAAAAGAACAACCAAAAGTTTTGAAACAAGCCATACCAAAGACAAAACCTAAGGCTTCGTTTCACGAGTTCCTAATACACACTCCTCGATGGGAAGCACAAAGAGATCCCTATGAAGAGATTCTTGCAACAAATAGAGGTGGGAATACACCTAGATTTAATCCTTCATATAGGCCTACACCACCCATGCAAGATCCACTTTTTAATCAAGAGTGGTCAACTATGAAGAACGCCCTTCAAGCATTATAAGAGGGCCAAACCGGTAATAATAACAAGAAGTATCGATTCGATGAGTTATGTCCCTACCCATTCAAAAAATCTATGCTACATGTACCTTTCCCAAGACACTTTGATTTTCCAAAATTTGAAAAATATAAGGGAAAAGGTGACCCTTGTGACCATATTAAATATTTTTATATGGCATGTCAAGAGGTGGCATTCAATGACAATTATCTTATGTGCCTCTTTCCACAAAGTTTAGGAGCAACAACACTAGAATGGTTTGTACACATCCCTAAGGGATCCATATCAACATGGCCAGAACTAGCAGAAAGTTTCATATGACAGTTCTCTTTTAATATAAAAATGATGTCACCATGTTAGATCTCTACAATGCCAAGCAACGAAATAACGAAAAAAATCGCTGTGTTTTTACAACGATGGAGAGGATTAGCTAGCCAATTTCCTTGCTCTATACCCGAAAAGTAGTTAATCATTATATTTGTTCCCAACCTCCATCCGACGTTATTCCCACTTACAAATGCATTGTGGAAACACATTTGAAGAGGTCATCGAAAAGGAGTCAAATTGAACAAGTGTTTTTAGCCAGGAGGACTCTACAACCTTTCTCTTGTGATCATAATGATTCTAAATCTAATGAAAAACAAAGTTTGTCCCTAATAGGAACAAAAACATTGTTAGGGATGGGATAGTAGAATCTAAACGAGTACAAGTTGTTCAAAATAACACTCCTTTGAAGCTTGCAAAGGGAGCTCTGCCTATGGAGTATAAATGTTGTACTTTCAGTCCTCTATCTAACTTAATGTGATCAATACTAAAACAACTAGAGGTGGTTAACATCGTTAGATATCCCAAACTACGCCTTTGAGGATCACGTGCCTAAACCATCATGGTTTAGAGATAATGAATATTGCCAATTCCACTATGTTAAAGGTCACAAAACAAATAAGTGTTTGAAGTTGCAGCACTACATCCAAGACTTAATCAAAAGTGGTGAGGTGGAGATGGATTCATCCACTCTTAACAAATCCCCCAATATGAAGACTCTTCCTAAACATAATTACAACAAAAATGATAATTGTGTGTCTAATAGAACCAAATTTTTGGCGATAAAAGTTGACCAGCTCTTTTAGAAGAGATTCAAAATTCCTTGGCTTTTTCCACATTGATAATCCATGAGGAGAATCATTTTGATGCTCTCATTGGTTTTGTAGATACACATGTTGAACATGCCAACACAATAACCCATGTGATATCCCCTAGACTATCTATGTCTAGGCATATGCCGACAAAGATTGATTATCACACAATTCCACACACTTATGATAGTAAGGAACCTAGGTTTCAACATTCATATCAAAGGATGCCTATCACAACTAGACCTCATTTGATTCTTCGTGCTAAAGAACCTGTTCACTTACCTCTTCCCCCATCATCAAATCATGGTAAGTGGTATGATTCTGATTCTTCTGAAGATTCTAATCCTAATGTTGCTAAGTATTTTGATTCTTCCTAAGATTACAATCCCAATGATTCTAATCCAAATTATTCCTCTAATATGACTCCTAAGTCATGGTCCTCCCTGTCTTTGCAGGACCCTATTTCTCCGCCACAATGACCCCTTCAAATAGATCTTTGAATCAAATTCCTTCTAATCAATCATCCAAGTCAACTCCCATGTCGCATTCATCCAATCAACCTCTTATGGTAGAACAACTACCCCTACCAATCGATTCATCTCAAGATGAGGAGATGATCATGGAATTCTGGGGTCACACGATGACATTCCCTTAGAGGATTACAATCAAGGATTTAATCTTGACTTCGATACGCTTGCGTATTGGGAAGAAGAAATTGATTCCTTTTTTTGGAATACTAAGGAAGATCCTAAGACCATTGAGGAAGATCCTATCTTCTCATTACCTAATCATTATTTATCTATCAGGATTTTGCCATCACAATCTTACCTTGGGTCACCACACCATTAGCCCATCATCTTCTTCTATATGTGGGCCACGTCCAAAGATCCCATCTTCTTCTATTTATGGGACACCTCCAAGTAGTCCTTCATCTTCTATCTATGGGACGCCACCCATTCAGAGCTTCTTCATCTTCAATATTAGGGTCATATCCTTGTAGTCCTTTATCTTCAGCCTATGAGACACCTCCTGGTAGCCCATCTTATTCAATTCTTGGATCAGTATCCTTTCGTCCATCATATTGTGTTTCTATCAATTAAAAGGAACGATAACCATATTGTACCAAGACAAGAACTTAGATGTTAATCAAACACCATGATCAATAAGATGAAAGTAATTTGCCATAATAACTTTACCAAAACCTTTGCAAACAAATGAGTAAATATCATATATTATTATGGAACTCAATGAAATACAATGATAATGAGTCTTGCTTATATAGCAAAAAGGAATAACAATCTAAGAACCGGTCAAGGTCGTAGATCAAGCTATAAATCAAGGAATAACTAGTTATCAAAGAACTAGTCAAGACCATAGATTTAGGAAAGAACTAGACATCAAGGATCTAGTCCATACTATATATCAAGGAAATAACTAGTCAATACCATAGATTAAGGAAAGAACTATACCTAACAACTAGATAATATCCCCTTATATCTAAATAAATAAAAATAAACATCCAAACACATAAGTGGGTGAGGATAAATATAATAAAGGTAAATAAAGTACCTAGGTTAACATGAGCTAAGGTAAATACCTACTCTAACACCCCCAAGTGAAGATAGGGACCAAAATAGAAGTGACATGTCCACATTATGAGTCCCGACAACTAGGCCTCGATGAGGTACTCATATACAATATATCCATGAAGAAATCTTGAACCAAAAGAAGGAAAGAATGTTGTTATAATTAAATAGAAAGAAGAAGAAGAAGAAGAAGGAAGATATTCTCATGAACACCCCCAAGAATAACTTTTGAAACCCCAAGTATGCCACACAACTAAAGGTAGTGAGTTGATGCAAAAGGTTTCGTAAAGATGTTTCTACCCGATTTTGAGTCGAAATGTACTCCAAGCAAAAAACTCCATCTTGTATGTGCTAATGAATGAAGTGGATGTGTATCTCAATATGCTTGGTCCGCTAGTACTCAACTCGGTTGTGAGAAATTTGAATTACACTTTGGTCAGTAACACCAAAGTAGAGTAGGTAAATCTGTAGGAATCCAAACTCACAATAAGTTTCAAGCCAAAAGAATTTGTTGAATCATTGTAATTTCTTCCCTTTACTTTTCCTCCAAGATGAAATTGCAATAGCATTTTACTTTTTGCATGCCCAAGCAAGTGGAGAAGAACCAAGATAAAAAAAGATAGCCAAAATTAGAATGCTGTCATCAATAGAACTTGCCTAATCTAAATCAGTATATCCAACTAACCGAGTGGAACCCCTAGTGTAGTGTAGGCCAAAGTGGGAAGTGTCATGCAAATAACGAAAATACTTTTAGCATCCTCACAATGACTATTATGAGGAGAATGTGCAAACCGAGATACAAGCCCTATTGCAAAATAAATATCAGGGTGAGTATGAGTCAAGTACATGAGACTTCTAACCAACTGCATATACAAAGTAGGATAACAAAGTGGAGTAGTACATGTGGAAGTAAGAGTAACCCTAGACTGAAAAGGAGATGGACTTGGCTTGCAATCATCCATATCAAAGCGCTGAAGAAGATCATGGGTGTACTTTTGCTGACTCAAATGAATCCCTAAATCTATCTGAGAAATCTGCAAACCAAGGAAATAATGCAATAACCCAAGATATGTCATGTTAAACTATATAGAAAGATCCCTCTGAATAGTCTAAATGTGGGAAGAAGAGTTTTCAAAGAAGCAACAAATCATCAACATACAAGACAAGTATCACAATATCCTCACCAACATGTTGGAGATACATTGTATGATCAGTGGTAACAAACAAAACCAATAGATAGAAGAAAAGAATCCATCTTTTCATACCAAGCCCAAGGGGCTTGTTTGAGACCATAGAGAGACCTTCGGATCCTACAAACAAGAGAAGAATACTAAAAAATCCAAGAGAGTTGCTCCATGTATATTTCCTCTTGTGAATCTCCGTGTAATATGACACTCTTCATGTCCATCTCGGTATACAATCCACCCCGTGATGTAACAACAATAGAAATTACAAGGCATACATAATCCATCTTGGAAACGGGTGCAAAATTCTTAGAGTAATCAATACCTTCAACTTGTGAAAAACCCTTTGCAACAAAACGAGCCTTATACTTGTCAATGGACCCATCAACTGTGTATTTGTTTGGTATACCCACTTACACCTAACCATATTTCTTCCTTTAGGAAGAGATACCAAATCCCAAGTATGATTCTTCATCAAAGAAGAATACTCAGCTGTCATCACATCATCCCACTCATGTATCCCACGAGCCTTTGAAAAAGACTGTGGATCCTCATAAACTGCTTGACACAAAAGTCCAAAACCTATGGAATGTGCGTGATGATGCCTAGTCGTTGGAAGATATTATATGAAAGGTGTTTCCTCAAAATTGTAGTACGAGCCCACTTAGGCATAGTGACAACATCAATGGGAATAGGATCATCAACGACATCTAAAACCTCCTCATTAACTCGCTCAAAGAAATGATCCTCAAAATGAGATGATGAAGAAGGAGGCATGGAAGAAGATGAAGAATCATGAGTGAAGTGATCATAAAACTAAAAATGTGATAAAAAAAAGAATGTCATGAGTATCAAATCTAGTAGTTGATAAGATCTCATGTCCTCACAATACCCTACAAAGATCAAGGGTTTCTTCTTATCCAAAGCTTTCCTTTTCTTTTTTAGCACAAAAGCCCAAACATGGCTCCCAAAGACTCAAAATATGATACATCTAGCTTAGTGTTGGACCAAGCTTCCTCTGGAGTCAAATGCTCAAGTGCTCGAGTGGTGTGTGATTTTGAATGTAGTTAGCACAATTAATCGCTTCTACCCAAAGAGACAGAGGTAAATCTCTAGAATGCATCATACATCAGCATTTCCTTCAAAGTTATATTATTCCGTTATGTTAAGCCATTATATTGAGAAGTATGCGAATAAAATGTTGGTGAATAATGCCTTGAGTTACCAAAAATCAGAAAATCATTATGAAGTACTCCCCCATTATCAATGTGAAGGGTCTTTAGAAACTAGAAAATTGTTTCTCGACCAAAGCTTTAAATACTTTAAAGTGTGAAAAACCATCACTTTTGTACTTGAGAAAATAAACCCAAGTACGCCTTGAGAAATTATTAATAAAAGTAAGTGCATACTTAACTCCATTGGAAGAGGGGGTAGGAAAAACCATCAAGTCACTATGCATAAGCTCAAGTTGTGAAGAAACTCTCTTAGACAAATTATTAGGAAATGGATCTTGGTGTTGTTTCCCTAATGCACAACTAGAGTAAACTCCTCAAGACAAGAAACTCTAGGAAGACTATCTACCATACCATGAGTGCTCAACTCCTTCAAATATTTGTAATTGAGATGTCCAAATCTTTCATGCCAAAGCTTACTCTTTGAATCTGCATGAGAAACCAATCTTGTCCCTATAGAGGAAGTGTCATCAAAACCCTCAAAGTGATATAGTATAGAATTATGATAAACAATACCTTGAGCAACAAGTGAATGAGGCTCCAACAAAGTTCTGTACTTTTGCCCCATGTGGTGTAAAAGTCATTGTTTTCCCTTAACCATAATGACAAATTTGGTATACGAAAATTTTTTTATAGTGATGTTAGGAACATATAGTGCATCTTGGATATTGCCACCATCAAGTTGTATATCACCTTTTCCTTTAACATAAAGAAAGGAAGAATCTCCAACCTCAATTTTGGAAGTAGAACTCAAACCTAGAGAAACAAAAGACTCCTTGGAAGAAGTCATGTGATGAGAAGCACTAGAATCTATAACCCAACTATCTACAAGTGGTGACTGAGATCTCCCAATAACATTAAGTGATTTTCCATGTTGATTAGAAGGAGGTGGAGTGGAGATAGAAATTTTTGTTTCTTAACTCGTATCCTCTAAGGCTTGCATTCGCTTATAACACCTATGTTCTTCATGACCACTACCCTCACAAAAAGAGCATGAAAGGCTAGACTTATTCTTGGATTTAGAAGACTCCTTAGGTTTAGAGTTATTTTCTTTGGGTTTAGGAGAATTTTGAGATGGATAAGGGGTGGATTTGGTTTTACTTTTTGGTTTTCCCTTGCCCTTAGGATTAGATGAAACTAATGCCTTTTGAGAGGTGGAAGACTCAAGGTTAGACAATTTAGATTTTCCCCTAGTAAGTCTTTCACAAAATGTTTCTTAGTTAGGCATTTTGAATGTGTCACCTAAGGCATCCATGCTAGAGAAAAGGTAGAAGCAAAAAAATAGAATTGTCCTCTCAACTTGGATAGAATCAAGTAAATACACTCTTCATCCTTATCTCTTCCACTCCCCTTTAATTGTATTAACAAATGCTTGAACTTGGTAAGATAGTCTATAATTGTTGGAAAATCTTCAAGATTAAGAGAGGTGATCTCAATTTCAAGTTGCATGGCTCTCATATGATCCATCTTACCAAATAAATCCTCCAATTTCTCCCATATTTTGAAAGGAGAGTTACATTTTTCCAAATGAAACAAAAAACTATCACTTACATAGGTTCCTATCAAACCCATACACTCATCAAATTTGCACTGGTACTGAAATTTATCATATTCTCTAGTGAACACTGATTGTTCTGAAGAATTTAAAGCCCATAATCCTTTCTACTTAATTATTGTTTCCATGTGTGTGTAATTATGTGTTGTTAACGGATCAACATGATCTAATGCAAAAGTAGATAAAAACACCATCCTCAAAAAATCACCAAAATAAATGTAAGAACCAAGCAATTGCCTTCACCACACAAATAAAATGAAAAGGGGTTGGAGTTAAGCACCTACTAGTCGAAATCACAAGCTTTAAACTCTCATATGACCATACCATATAACTATGGGCTAAGGATTTCAATGGGTGTGAGTAACTTACTATCCCTGGGGTGTGCCACTTGTTTCTAGAGAAAGTCACATCCAATTACTTCTACAGATTTTCCCGAAATAACAAATTGTACACATTAGCCCGCACCCCCAAAAAAGGAAAGAAATGTCTTGCCGGAAATAGTTTGCTACACACCTCCTAGAAATGCTTCATGCAAAAGAAAAATACCTTGTGTGGATCTCGAAAAACCTAAAAAAACCCAAAAATTGATTTCCGGGTTTTTTTTCTATCCGACATGAATCCCGAGGCGTACTAGTGCATTTCTCTCAGTAACAAAAAAAAACCAAAAACAATTGCCTCCGAAATGGTCGAGTTTAAGGTCGATCGTAGGTTTTACCACCTTCCGGATCCAATGGAAGCCTGTATTTTGCATAAAAACACATGCAAAAAATACAAACAAATCCCAAATATATGAATATAAAAAAAATGTTTGTAAAACAAAACTTACATATGGATGTCAACAACAATATCTTTCTCTGATACCATAAAAGGAACAATAACTAGATCGTACTTAAGCCAAGAAATCAGATGTTAATAAACACCACGATTAATAAGATGAACGTAATTCACTAGAATAACATTTCAAAACCTTTGCAAACAATGAGAAACAATATCATATATTATTATGGAACTAAATGAAATATAATGAGAATGATCCTTGCTTATATAGATAATGAACAATAATCTAAAAACCAATCAAGGTCATAGATCATACCATAAATCAAGGAAAGAACTTGTCATCAAAGAACTATTCAAGACCATAGATTTAGGAAAGAACTAAACATCAAGGATCTAGTCAATACCATAGATCAAGGAAAGAACTATACCTAACAACTAGATAATATCCCCATAATATCTAAATAAATAAAAATAAATATCCACACACATAAGTGGGTGAAGATAAATACAATAAAGGTAAATAAAGTACCTAGGTGAACATGAGCTAAGGTAAATACCTACTCTAACATCAATGATTGTGGTAAACCCACCGTCATTTCTCACATCAATTCTATTCGTCCACTTTTTTCTCCCATTACTCGGGGTCATACATGTCACGTTATAGCTTATAAGAAATCCAAACATTTCCTTCATCCAACTACGATAAAAAATTCCAAGAGCTCCAAAGCTCACAATAATTCAAATGATCTTAAAGTCCAGAATCAAACGCGCTTAAAAATACACATCAACGCACCCATCAAGTATGGCGTAAAGTGCAAAAACCTCTAGATAAGGACTTCAAGCTCTTGCATGTAACATCCACGTTTCATGATAAAACACATTCATCTATTGAGTATGAGCTTACCACGATCATTGAGATCGGGGATAATATGACTCTTGATAAGCAAACATGCCTAATCTTCCTTATCAAGGAAATTGCTAACATCGTTGTTGGATCTTATCACATCAAGTGACCTTGTCGGTCCCACCTTTTAAAAAAGACAAAAGTACAAAAAAATGAAAAAAACTTCCAAAAAATAAAATCAAAGGAACAAAGATCAAACATTACAATCGTGGATTGCATATGCATGGATGTTATTTCTTCTCTTTCTCTCTTCTTCTGTAAGACTTCCTACCATTTTCATCCATTTGGTGATATTTTGGTTATCCAATTCACACACATTTTGTGACATTTATCTCTATGGTATTTGTTTGACCTTGGTCTTTTATCACCTTGGTAAATTAAAGAACGACTGACCTTTTAGATATCTATCACAATCAACATATAAAAAACTTGTTGCGAAGAAATTTTAGATATATTTATTGACACTTTTCGCCAATTTCATCATCGCAATCACTTCTACCTCCTTCCATCAAGCCATCAGTGGTTGTTAACCCCTTGTCAAACAAGAGAGCTGGAATAAGTTTTCAAAAAAGAAAAAGAATCAATCAAATAAAAAGCACAATGATGAAAGCCAAAGCTAAAAGAAAAAGCAAATTGATATATAACTCTCTCTTTGCATATTTCCAATAATCTCTATCGGGGCTATGGATGTTTGACTGGTAGTAGAGCAATGTTGTGATTAGAATCAAATGCATCTTCATCGGGGCTATGGACGCCTAGTTGGCAATGGAGCAATGTACGGCTCCCCTTCTCGCAATCCATCCATAAAAATCAACTTTGAAAAATAAATCATTCCTACACATTGGCTAGGGTGTCTTCACTAGTTGTCTATCAAATCTTCCCTCCAAGAGGTAATAAATTTATACATGCACACACTGGATCTCTATGAGAAAACAAGATTAGTATGTTACCAAGTGTCTTTTTTAGACCTTGTTCAGACTCTTACTCTAGTCTGTATCTTGTCTCACAATTTGTGCCTTTGGCTATTCACTTCTTCATCATGAGGCTTCTAAGATACATTCAAAACATTCACATCATTCTTCTACTTCATTCAAAAAATCTATGTATATAAAATTTCCTTTTTGTCATGTTTGCAGGCACCTTTGTCCCCTTTCTCAAAAGAATCGTCTACTTCTTTCTATCATGTGATTCTTGGTCAACTTATGTTGGAGGCATCCTTGCTCCTTCCTAGCACATCATTGGGTTACATTCATCATCATGTTCAACCTATCCATGTTGGCCTTGATCCATCTTCTACACACGTGAAAATTTTGCATTTTTATATTCCTAGCTAACACTAGGGCATTATCACATCTTCACTTTCTTATGTATGTGCGTGACATTCGCGCCTTGTACACCTCATCCTCACCGGGGCATCCACGTTTCTTCATTTCCTATACGTGCACTGCAACATTGAGTGCACTACCCATCTTCCGAAGGCCATTAATTTTGCTCCCAACATCGAAACGACTCTGTTTTTTTGTGTTGAAAGGTATTGAAGCAAGCTACACAATGGTAACATTAATTTTGGCTTTAAATTTACCAAAAAATTATGGTTTTTCATTTTTAAATGGCTTACATACAGCTGAAGCATGTATCACCTGCATTATCCTCAACATCGAAATTGGTCCTACAAAACCATCTTTCTGATGTTCTTTCTTGTTCTTATCTCAAACGACATGTGGATCATCATGATCTACCTCCATTAACAAAGTTGGGTCTGCTTATTATGTCGGTACTCCCATGCAATAGTGAGTTGCTAGGTATTGTGTCATAATGCACAAATGCTTTCCATGGGACTACTTGTGTCCTCCGTTTTTCCCTCGCATGTGTTATTGCTTGGGGCATCATTTTTAACCCTTTTCATTACAACACGAACATTCGGGAACTGCATCTTGATAACAAAAACATGGGTGCAACACGTTGTTTGTTTGAGTATATGTGATTGTGCTTGTTTCTCTGTTAGGTTAGCTAGTTTACTTTCTCATATTGCATTGCATTGTGTATGTTGCATTGAGTTAAGCATCATTTTACTTACTCGTATTGCATTGCATTGTGTATGTTGCATTGAGTTAAGCATCGTTTTACTTTCTCGTATTGCATTGCATTGTGTATGTTGCATGGAGTTACGTAGAATGGAAATTTTAGTAATTTAGGTTTTCATGTTATCTTACATTTTTTTCATTTCAATAAAGACTGATGATGTAGACCTAGGGGCAAAATGATATAATCAGGTTGCTTATTGAAAGGTTAGATGCAAAGATTGGGCTTGTCCTATATTCTCCATTAATCATTTCTTATCACTTATCATTTATTATCACTACTAATTTTTCTTCTAAAAACTCACCTAGGGAAATAAACAACCACATTTATCCCTATCCTTATTCCTTCTCAATACCTAAGGGTTTCGTGCCTGTTCTAACCTATTTTCTTCTATCCATTTCAATCATATTTTCGATCGTTGATTGACTTCTTCTATCACCCCATCGACACTCGAGGGGGCATCCTTCATTCTACTAATTTTTCTTCAAAATTTACATGTTTTACACTTGTCTACTATGTTTGAAGTGAATTCACTAACTTCACCTCAAACAAGGGCAAATGTAGACACCTAAATTCCACTTTTGCAATCTTATTGCCAAAACACACACAAATCACTCTTATTCTTCCCAATTCCGTTATAATTAGTGCTCTTTACTAATTAACTAACATTTCTTGCCACTTTGGTCAGTTAACAAGCACTTTGTTGATCACCAAACCTCTTTCGCATTCAAGATGCCACTTTACAAATGAATCATAATCCAAAATCCTCTTCAAAACAGTACATACCCTAGTATTGGCTTAAACCCCTCTTCCAACCACTCAAAATCACCCCATTCACCTCCACAACGTCTCGGTAAGATTCAAAAGCTTATCCTAGCCTCCTAATTGACCCTAAGATATTGATTAAGGCTTCATACCTCTTAATCACTTGGTAATTCACTAATTGTGATTAGCAAGGCCTAATCATGATTAACAATTCTAATCTAATTTGGGGCTTTTAGTCCCACATTCACCAAAATAAAAGTTTCTCCCGTAAGGAAAACTATAAAAAAGAGTGCACCTCATTCCTTTATACTTTACACCATGCTTTGATTTGCATCTCATATAATAAATATGATTTATAGCCAAGCTCAATCCTTGCTTAAAGCCTTCAATGGGGTTAGTAGATGGATATCCAAAATGACCAAGTAGTCATTTAGAGAGGCCATTTCACCTTGTTTGGAGTAGCAACCATAACCTTTGATTGCCTCTTAGGTTTATTTAGGCTCATGTTAGGTAATTCAAGCATATTAATGGGCATGTTTAATTAAATCTTGCATTGTTTTCATACTAAAGCATTCTTTTAAGCTTCTATCTTAATGTTACATTCCCAAACTTAAAACCTTGGCTAGAGGTGGCAATGGTGTTAACCTTCCTTGTTTATTCATGCAATTTGCTTTATAAAGTTTAGGTGCTTTCAATACCAAAATTTGTCAAATCATCTGCGAACAATAGATATTAGAAATTTCAAATAAAAAATAGAATTTTAGAAATTAAGCTCGATTATTGATTTGTATGATTCTTTCTTTGAATACTCATCCATCTATTTTAGTACTTTTTGAAAATAGAATTTCATACATCTTTCTTTGAATTTTGA
This sequence comes from Taxus wallichiana var. yunnanensis, assembly GCA_018340775.1. Taxonomy (NCBI): domain Eukaryota; kingdom Viridiplantae; phylum Streptophyta; class Pinopsida; order Cupressales; family Taxaceae; genus Taxus; species Taxus wallichiana. The sequence goes on from CM031242.1 coordinate 801,142,986, forward strand.
TATGGGTCAATCTTTCTCTAAGTGCTCATCCAGATCAGTCACCCTTCCTTGAGAAGTAACGAGCCCCATTACTTCTAGGACTGATTTGTGATGTACATAGAAAATTATGAATATCAAAGTGATTTCATTCCACTTGAGTGGGTGGCCCACTTGAAATTCTTATTTACTGATTTTAGAGATCTCTATGTAGGAATGTCGAAAACCAACACTTAGAACTCGCCATGGTTGAGACCTCTTGTTGATCTACAATGATGGAGATACCAACAATGTGTAGAATTTTGACCTCTTCTACCATAATTCTTGTAACTAATGTGATGGAAAAAATACCTTCCGTGGTTGTGAATAGAATAAGGATCACACAAATGTTGAGGAAATTATTCTATATGCATGATTTCTTAATAAATATGGGCCCTATGGTGATTTGAGAGGATTCCTCAGATACCTGAGACCTAAATTATTTGGTCTCTTTTATTCTTTGAGAGGTTTCTAAATTTCTTGGCTATATTTTCCAATGCCTTATTCATTATACACCATTTTATTTAAAGGCTTGAAACCAATACATTTTTTGTGTTTTTCAAAACTACCAATCACATATGGAGAATTATTAGAATGCGTAGAACAAGAAAAACATGCCATGATTTCCTCTATTTTTGTCTATGCATCTACAATGCTTTTCTTATTTTCTTTCATCTCTTTGAATTCATCTTGCAGGATGGCTAGGTCTTGTTGAATTTCTTCACAAAATGTTTTTTTTCCAAATTGATTTTCAAGATTGTGCATAAATTCAAATGCACCTTACCTCTACTTGGATAAATCTTTCCACAATGGGGCTTTAGAAATGGGACATATTTTTTTGCATATTCGTCATTTGCTCCAAGATCATGTTAATATTGGTCAACAACTGTTGGTTTTCTTTCCCCCAAACCTAGTTTTCAACAAGGTGTGATTCAATACTCATTCCACAAGTGATGGAAATGGATATGCATCTTATATTGTGACCTCTTCTCCTTTTTACGGCTAGATTTTTTTGTTATTTTCAAAATCTTCAAAATTAAAAAAAAAAAAACATTTTCCCACTCTAATACCACCGACTTAATAATTTTTGGAATTCAATGGACAAAACACTAATTGTGGCATTTAATGTGTTATGGCAATACATTCACATTGAAATGCTTTAAATAAAAAAATTTAAAAAAATATTGCAATTTTTTTGTCTTACTACAAAGAGAAATTTAATTGTAGAAGATAAATATTTTAGTACAATTCTTATTGTCTATAAATTGTGAAAAAATGTAGGAGAGATGTATTTTGCATATATTTGGAATCAATAATGTATGCATAGTGGGAAAATTTTATAGGAGATATGTATGGCTCACAATTCTTTGCAAAGATTTTCCATAAATATGCCCAATTTACCCGTCTTCTACATTCATGAACTATGTGGTCTCGTGTAATGGCCCAAATGAATCAAAATTCATTACACAATGACAACACACAAAAAAAATAGTAGCATTATCTACCTACATAACTATTTGATCACATGTAATGAGGCCTTACTTCGTTCTTATGTTCTAAATAATGACATTCAATAAATAATAACACCATTTTTCTATAATGTGATTTAATTCCTAAGTGATCAACTACAACTTACTCGGATCATAATTCAAATTTATTTTCACAAATAATGGAATTCACATAGATGAAAATGAAAAATGGTCCTAAAAATTATTGATTTTACCCATACAACCAATTCATTTACTCAATTAAACCGTACAAGAAAACTTCAATCAAAATACCTCAAACAACATCTTTATGTAAATTACGATTGCCCTACATAAAGAATAAGGTAGATAAATTTATTTGTTGACTATGGATGTTAATATTTATATAAAGTAGGGTTTACTTGCACAATATATTATTAAGGACTACATATTTAAGGTAATTCATACACAATACAAAAAAAAAAGTGCGTTGTACATAAATTTGAATATCCAAAAACAAGACTCTTGGATTGAACTTGGCTTGGATTCATCAACCAAAATGCCTAGACCTACACAAACACATCATACGTGTTTTTGAAATCAAATTCCAAAACCTTATTGCACCATACTTTAGACCACATTTTTCATTAAGGATATTCATTAAAATATGAGTACGGCATAAATGTGACATTCCTCTTTCTAAAAATATAGTTTTTCCTAAGAAAATAGTATGTTAAGGTTTTCATTTTACTGAATTTTAAATCCAAAGAAAATTATATGACAACAAACTAGGCCAAATCATTTTGATTATTTTTAACATAATTACCTCTCAATTATCAATATTTCATCATTATTGTCCTATTAAATTAATCCTATAAGAAATATTATTCTAAAAAATACGTAACAAAATACATGATCTTATCCAACTTTCTACCAAATAGTTTTTCTTGATACTTAATGGCACCTCAAATTTGATAGGATGTATGACATGCTCTCTAGTGTATTTCACCAAGACATAAGAGCACTTCTTGGTATTTTAGTTTTTGACCCACTTATATGCCATTTTCAAAAAAATAGTAGTTTACAAAACCTAGACTCCAAATGCTACAATTCATGTTTTCATAACATATTCTAATTTTGTGTGTAGATATCTTAAATCTTCAAAGGCAATTCCAATTTTCTCATATTTCAGAAAAATATGTCCACTTAAGCCCTCCTTTTATCCCCTCAAGTTCCCGCACTTACCCTTAAGAATAATGGTTCAAGTCCTCATAGACATTACCTTTTGATGTATTGCTAATGCACGATCTTCTTCATTGTTATTTTTTTATAGTTAAAGTGGGTTGAAGGGACCCGTTTCCTATTTATAGTATCAAAGGTCAAGCCTTGAGAATTCAAAAGAAAACCATACCAAAACAAGCACCCCAAAATCGTGGGTATACACGAGCAAAAACCAACACCTTACGATTTACACTATAACTATAATACTTATAAGAGGGGAATTACTCCCCAGACTCCATTGAGACAACAACACTTGAAGCCAAAGACACTGACCCAAACAATATTCTTCTTCCAGCCCACCTTCACCTTCAACATTCGCCATCCCAACCAAAGGAAATCATATGCCCCCCGCAGACATCTTTAACTTGGCCCACCTGCACGAGTCCGGTTCCAACGGAGCACCGAGGGCCTGAACGTTCATGAGGATGAGGTGGACACGGTTAAGCAGCACGGTCCCCGGCATACACCACCAACCGCTCAAAAAAGCCAATAGAATGCGTGAACCGCTTTTCAAGCTCTTTGAAAACACCCACATCCACCCCCGACGCACCCTGCAGTGAATCCTCCGTAGCCAGAACACCAAAAATAATTCGCCACTTCAGAGGCCAAATTTCCACAGAACGCAGGTCGAAGCCAATGCAAAGCCAAATTCACCACATCCGATTTTGATGGACGGATAATCAACAAATTTTCCACAAACACAGAGGCGACGCCACTGTTGACGTGCGGCCATCCTTTCTGCAGACAAAAACACCACCCAAAATGGCTTTGATGGCTTCCAACTCTTCCATGTTGTAATTAGAAAAATCCTCTTCAACCGGTTATCCGTAATCCTAGACCAAAACGCCATCTCCCTCAATACGCAGCTCAAGGAAATACGCGGAAGACGTGGGGCAGCTATAGCAAGCAAAAAAGAAGGAAAAGATGCAAGGAGAGACCTTTAACACCCGCTTTATATAGACCAAACTCTTCGCACAAGCACACATTCAGGCGACGGAATCACTTAATGCCACCTCACGTGAAACTAACATCTCTAATCCTTCCCACGCTTTGGCATTGAAGTCCACTTTCTCCATTTGTACTTGCTCTATCCCCGCATTCACCAACTTATCCGTGCAATGATTACATTCCCAAAACACGTGCTTAATGTTTCAGACACTAAATTTCTCAAGTTGCCAAAGGATTTTTTTTATTCCTAAGTCCAATTTCCAAGACAAAGCTTTCCTCTTAATGATTGCATTCACTATTACTAACGAATCCCCTTAAATTTCCAATTTTTCCACCTTTAGAGAGGCCGCCAATTCCAGGCCCTTGCTCAGAGCTTGTAATTATGCTGAATTACAAGTACCATCCCTAAGTTTGAAGGAAGCTGCTCCAACCACAAGGCCCCTTTCATTTCTTACAATGCAACCAACACCCGAGGCGCTCGGATTTCCTCTGGCCGCTCCGTCAAAGTTTAGTTTGTGGAACCCCAAGACAGGAGGATACCACCTAGCTAACCTTCTAAGTGAGGTAGAAGAAATTGCAGGATGTTGAGCACTCACCCTGGGTTTGACGATTTTAGGCCACCGCTGCTCTATTTCTCTATCGAAAATTAGAGAAGTGTCTAAAGCGGAACCAATTAGAAGATACCACCTCAAAAATAGCCCATTCCAACCTAAGAATAACCATTTCCACTTGAATTATTTTCCTCCCTGAAGATTCTCTTGTTTCACTCCCACCAAATATGCCAGAGGAGAAGAATGATACTATGCAACCAAATCGAGGAGAGAGCGCCATTATGTAATTTAATTGGCCATGCCAAAATGGCCTCAGGAAGGGTAGAAGGTTGGACCCAAGGAAGATTGAGCCTGGCACACAACCAACTCCAACATTCCGCTGCGAAGGGGCAATGCAACAATAGGTGGTCTCGATCCTCCTCATGCTTCTCACACAGAAATAAAATTGAGGGCCCATGAATCCCATATCTTTTCCTTCTTTCCTAAGTGAGTATTTTTCCTTTAAAATCCATCCAGGCAAAAAGGCCAGCTTTAGGGGGCAAGAGGAGGACCAACAGCATTCCAAATCAGATTCTCTTCTTCCTTCTCTGCATGCAACAACTTGTAACCACAATTTGGGGAGTATTTCCCAGAAGAGGTCGTTGTCCAAACAATTTCATCCTTTCCCCCGGAAAGCATGATCTTCCGCTCCTACAAGGCCAAATGGAAACTTTCCTTAGCTTCCACTGAGATATTCAAGTGATCAATACTTTTCCATTCCATCAATCCAGGGGTATTTTCCGGAGTCTTCCCATAGTTGGAAACAAATGGACCCCATTCTTCCACCAAAAGCCTCTTAATTTCCCCAAACTCAGGATTATCCCAAGCACAAGAAAACCATTCCAAGGATCATCCTAGAATAGCACCCTGTCACCTTTTTCTACTTTCCAGGATGCATTATATAAAAATACCTCTCTGCATTCCACCAAGAAATTCCAAATATGAGAACCACGAGGGGGGTTAGCTATTTGGAGAATAGATTCCTGAAGATGAGCCCCCAGATATTTCTTTTCCACCACTTGACTACAAAGACTCAGCGGTTTCGAGAGGAGATTCCAGACCAGCTTGGCACCCAGGGCCAAATTTTGAAGACCCAAATTGAGGATTCCACCCCACCCAATTCTTTGGGTTTAGAAAAATTTTCCCAACTAATCAAAGGAATTTTCCTTTCCGTAGAAGAACCTTGCCAAAGGAACCTTCTCATGATCCCAATAAGCTTTGCTAGAACACCTTTGGGGATTTTAAGAATGGAAAGCATATATAGAGGGGAGGCACTAAGAACATATTTGATGAGAACCAATCTCCCAACCAGTGATAACCATTTCCCCTTCCAAGAATTTAGCTTCAAATTAACCAAAGAAAGGAGATCATTCCACATCGAGGCCCTGCCCGAGCCACCAAACAGGGGCACACCAAGATATTTGACCGAAGGGAGCCTTTTTTGAAGCCAAAAATTCTTAAAATTCTAGCCTCCAAAGGAGGGGGAACATTAAAGAAGAAGATGAAGGATTTAACAAGGCTAACCTCTTGTCCAACAGCAACCGCATACGCATCCAACATCCCCTTCAATTATTTGGCCTCCTGAATACTAGCTTTACCAAATAATAATGTGTCATCCGCAAATTGTTGATGTGAAATAGGATTCACCCCCTCCGTAATTCTCAATCCCTGTAATTTGCCTTCCGAATTCTATTACAAATGGCCCTACCCAGAGAATCTGCCACTAAAATAAATAAAAAGGAGGACAGAGGATCCCCTTGCCTTAGACCTCGATTTCCTTCAAAGAAACCTTTTGCATTACCATTGATCAACACAGAGAAAGAAGGCCCAGTGATGCAGCTAAACACCTAGTTACAAAATTGTTCAAAAAACCAAACTTCCTAAGCACCCTAATTAGAAAACGCCAATTGATCTTATCATATGCCTTGCTGATATCCAATTTTAGCAACATACCCAGAGACTTATTACTGGAAAGAGAATGAATAAGTTCATGAGATAGAAAATACCATCAACCTCCCTGACATAAACCCAGTTTTCTCTAGAGAAACAAGAGGATCCAACATCCCTTTAAGTTTGGAAGCAATGGCTTTCGAGATGATTTTGTAAGAAGTATCACAGGAAACCGGCCTAAAATCTATAAATGAAGAGGGCCGAGACAATTTCGGAAAAAGACTTATAAAGGTGCAATTCAGAGATTTAAGCATTGATCTAGACTGCAGGATTCTTCCACAACCGCCCATACATCATAACCTACAATGCTCCAAAATTTTTGAAAGAAATCACCTGAAAGCCATCCGGCCTCGAAGCTTTATTCTTGGCCATAGAAAACACCACTTTCTCCACTTCACTCATAGAAAAAGGCTTAAGAAGGGCCTCATTTTGAGCTTCAATGATCAATGATGGTATATTATCAAGGAAAGAGGATTGATCAACTTCAAAGGATGCAATATCACCTCCTAAAAGGGAGGTGAAGAACCGAACCCCTTCAGCTAAAATCTACTTCTGATCAGAAAGGACCATACCTTCACTATTCCTGATTTCGGAGATGAAATTTGAGCTCCTCCTAGCTTTGACCACTGAATGAAAGAACTTAGAATTCTTGTCCCCTCCATTGAGCCATTGTTCCCTCAATTTTTGTTTCTAGTATTCTTCCTCTCTCAGGAGCAGCTCACCGAGCTCGGCCAAAAAATATTTCTCCTAAAAAACTCAACCTCCCCATACCGAAACAAAATTTTCTCATTCGAGCTTTCAAATCCGCTTCCACTCTAGCCATTTCCTAGAAAATATTTTAAAAATAAAACTTATTCCAATTCCTTAGGTCCCCTTTGAGAAATTTAAGTTTTTGAGCAAGCACAAACATCTTTGATCCTTCAATCGCATAGAGTTCAACCATTGCTTTATGTTATTTTCCAAAGAAGCATCCTCAACCACATAAGCTCAAACTTAAAAGGGGATTTACAGGATCATAATTGATATTAACCGAGAGGGAAAATGGAAAGTGAATTGATCCAGACTAGGGCAACACCAAGCATTCTAAAACAACATTATTCAGAGACCAATTGGGACCAGCTAAGAACCTATCAAGCCTCTCAACAATATTACTGAAACCCCTCCTACGATTGCTCCAGTGAACCACCCCTGCTTGGGCTCAATATCAAGAAGAGAGTTATCATTAATGAAGGAACAAAAATCTACCTAGGACTGCCGATTCCTTTTAAGACCACCTTTCTTATCCTTCTCTCGAGGTAATAACATTGAAGTCACCTCCAAGAAGGAGCAAATGTTCCTCTAAAGGGAGAAAAGACCTGGAGATATCCTGCCACACCTCTCTTTTTCCAATTATGTTATTCGGACCATACACATCGAAGAGGTAGAAGACCGATTGAGAACGCTTATGACAGACTCCGCCCTAATTACCAATTGAAATTATGGGAGATAAGATCAACCCGCACCTGACACTCCTTCCACAAGAAACCCAAACCCCGAGACCCCAACAACATCCAAAAAAATACTTCCACTTTCTTAACCGAATTCCCCAAATCTCATCTACCTCCCTAAGAACCATCTTGGTTTCTTAAAGCAACACCACGCTCGCCTCCGAAGAAAAGAGATAACGCTTGAACAAGCATTGCTTGTTCAGGGGGTATTAAGACCCCTGAAATTCCAAGAGAGGATCTTCATTTAGGGGAGGGAAGGGCAATCGCCTTCCTGGACACAACTTTGGAAAATTTCAGGACACTCTGTTTCCCAAGATCCACTTCTTTCGTGGCCAACTCCTGCTTAAATTTTCTGCCTCTCCTACCGGCTGAGCCACAAATGGCCTCCTTCAACCCCTCTTGAACTGATGCCAATTTTGAAGGAACCAAAGCTGGTACCAGCATATCAAGCTCAATTTCCCCATCCTCCAAAACGCCACTACCTAAAAGGGACTATAGCGTTTTTGCCTCAACTTTATCCGAAAGCCAAGTTTGAAGCGAATTCAGAGATTCCTCTTGCCCTTGCTCGAACCCTTCTTTGATTAGGGATATCACTCCCAAAATTCTTATGCACCTCTTTTGTTTCCTTTAGCAAAGAAAGAGGGGATAAATTGCCAACCAAAGGGGCATCCAAACCACTCTCAACCAACCCCTCCTCCTTTGAAGCTGCCTTTTGAGAATCCACCTCCTTGGAATCCTTAGCCAATTTCAAAGAGCAGACCTTACTCAAATGCCCCAACTGTCCGCAATAAAAGCACTTTGCATTCAGACCCTTATACTCAATGGCGAAGCACTTAGGGCCAAATTTAGTTTGAAGGCACAAAGAAGGCGACAAAGGGGCAGTCAAATCCATATCCACACAGAGACGCACCGAGCCTTTCCTCCAAAAATTCAAGGAAGGGTTTCGAATCAACAGAAAGACGCCCAGAGAGTTCGCAATTGGCTTTAGGATAGACCATTTACGAAAATCCGAGGGCAAACCCTGAATGCTTAACCAAAGCGGGACCCTGGAGATATTTTCCTTCTAGGGATCCAAATTTGGAGACCAAGGGTGAAAGTACAGCTAGAGGAATTCATGAACCAGGGTCCTCCTTTATACACCAAATTCAACAGATCAGGGGAAGGAAAACATACCTGGGTAAAACCATTGCGCAAGGAATCGGGCTCTAGGTTTAGCTTTATTGCCCCAAAACTACGCCACCCAACTTAAAATCCTCCCCTGAGAGAAACGCCTCCAAAAACTTGCAACAAATTGCCCTTTTCACCCGAGAATCTGAAAAGTCATCCTTGGGGGAGGCGGGGGTTGGCAACGAAAGCTAAAGACTCTCTGCAACAATTTTAAAATCGATTCCCCCAACCTTGAAATCCTTCGAGCACTTCGGCCCAAAAGGATCCACCAAAACCGGATTGAAAGGGACCTCTTGAGGCACTCCCTCGAGGGGCTCGACCAGCACTAGATTTTTTTCCGCAACCAAGTTATCCAACACCAACTCTCCAAACAAAGAAACTAGAGATTTAACAACCAAGAAAGAGCCGAATTTTTGACCAATTTGTAGACACACCATCTCCGCCTCTATTTCCCGAGCTTAGCCCCAAATGCCTTCACTCCTACCACTTCCCATTAGAATCTTGTTCACACCAGTGAGGACCCCAACACCCGGCGTGAAATCCCCATCTCCCACCACCACCTTATTTTTTGAAAATTCAAACTTTTTGCCCTTTTCGCTATTTTCATGATTTTCGCTAATTTCACATTTTTCACTAATGCGGCTCTCCATCCCTCCGAAAAATTATGGGATCTTCTTCATTTTATCTTCACCATACATATATTATTATTATCATAACATGTTGACCAACTTATTTAATTTTACCTTTTGATCAATCATACTCAATCATGTGACAAAAATATTATATATAGGAGATCATCTAATACGTTCTTTCTCGATGATTGTAATGAGGCTTGCGGTTCAACAATTAGATGAAGAAAAACTTCAAATCGAGGATTGAATTAAGAAACCTAATAGAGAAATAGTAAAAAAATTATACCATATTCACTTTGAGACATTGAAGCTATATTTGGAAGTGCAAAATTTTGTTTTGATTCTTGACCTCGTATGAAGTGTTAAGTTTGTTACCCGTGTCTTTGGGTAAATTTGATTCACAAATATGAGGTTGGATGTCATACGACACCGTGTGAGCATGATGATTAAATTTGTATTTTTGGTTCTCCTTGTCAAAATTTTGATGTTGGTCAACATCATAAGCATGTTAATTATAAGTGTCGTCAACTATTTGCCAAATGAATTCAATTCCAAGTATGTATTCGCCTTTATTTTCCATGTTGAATAATCGTCTTTTTCATACCAAAACATTTCAACTAACATATAGGTAAAACTAGTACAAAAAAATTAGTACATGTATACTAACTAACTTTACAACACACAATCTAGTCTAACCATGGAGAACGTTGTTACCACCCATCTAACTCGTAGAAAATTTGACTTTATGTTGAAATTAGGTTGAGGAAATCAAAACTTCTAAAGAATGAGTTAGTTTCTCTAGACAAAGAGACAAATTTGACAAAACCGGGCACGTGGTCGGGAATTTTCAAGAAACCTCCAGACAAAAATGTGGACCCTAAAAGCCTTGGGTTACCCCACACCTATTTTATCTTCTCAAGCACTAAGGACGAGCAAGGAATCATTCACATCCAAATCGCTGAGGCTAGCATGCATCGTGCAATTCAGAAGAACCAAATGGTGTTGGTGGGTAAGTTCTTAGGACCTAGACCTAATATTGACAATATTAGGAAATGGACAACCAATAAATGGAAACCCATGTGAGATATGGGTTATCTCTTCAATTTCTAAAGGTTTTTCCTTATCAAGTTTAATCTTCAGGATGACATTGATTCTATTTTACTGTGGGGTTCCATGGTGCATGGGTAATACACGTCTTTTTCTCAAAAGATGGTATCTAGGTTTTAACCCTAACATGAAGAATATCAATACCATTCGATTTGGTGCAGATTACCTAGTTTGCCCTCGCATTTTTGGGATGATGAATTTTTTATAAACATTGCTAGATCGATTAACTCTCCAGCTTGGCATCGACAACCACACTAAGGTCATAACCAAGATAGCTTATGTTAGATTTTGTGTTTCAACGGATATGGATCAGATGTTACGTGACCATGAGCTAGGAGTCTAGAGGCAATCGATTGAGTATGAGACCTTTTAGATGAGATGCTCAAAATGTCACCTGCTTGGACATTTCACCAGAAAACTCCCAAGTACCAAAATCTCTCGAAGAAGAAGGACGAGAAGAAGGATACCACAATAGATCAAAAGAAATATAAGAGTTTTGATACTCAAAAAGTTGTGGACTTGATCCGAACTAGAAGGGTTTTAAAAATCCCAAAGTTAGTAAGGGATCCGAGAATGCTCCTTGGGCTTTAAATTACAAGCAAATTTCAGGAGGTTCCTGAAAATCCCCCTATCTACATAACTCTGTGGAGACCTAATACTCCACAACACAAGAAAGGTACCCATGAAGCTCAAAAAAGGAGGCTGATACTATGGAAGAAAAACTTGTTGATCTCCATATGCAGTGGATGAGGACAACAATTTAGTCAAGATCCAAATGACCCAAAGATCGAAAATATTGAAGACCAAAATGGGGATAAATTTCTAAAGGAAGGACGAATGATGAAGGATTACTCTCGACAATCATTCAACCTATTAGGGATTTCAATTAGGGGTTATTGTTAGAAACTAAAGCTAAAGAGTCAATTTGTGAACAATTTAGTACCACCTTGCAACAAATCCTCTCTTTCCTGGAGATACTGGCAAGATCTGCAGCAGTGGTGAGCGCTCATGAAGTGGTAAATGAGAAACATATAAACAACAAGACAACAACCATTTTTCAGCTAGATTTGGATAAAATGGAAACTAGCGCATACATCCTAAACTATTCTAAAATGGAAGAAAGGGAGCTAACCCTTGCTCAGAATCACATCCTGATAGATTTTAGCATTGCTCTATCCCCATAATTCAAGCAGGTGAAATCTAAAACCAAAAGAAACAAAGGATTAGAGGGGATCCCGGATGCCCCGCTTTATGAGAAAAAGAAGACACTTGATAATTGGGAAACCTCTTGTTCTAGAGTAACCAGATCGACCAAAAGGTATGCTAATACTCGCACCAACTCATTAAAAGGCGTACCATCAAATAATGAGCAAAGGAAAAAAGACACAGATATGAACATTGCAGATGGGACCCAATCTACCTTGGACCATCTAGAAAACACCTCTCCCAATTTTTTTCGATGAAGATTGTCTCTTGGAATATGTTAGGAATTTAGTGTTCACATTAGAGGGGTTTTTGATATTTACAAAGTGTAGTAAATAATACTTACGGTTATATGGTTAGATAATATATTGTTACAATATTGGTTCGCATATAAGTTTGTTAAACCCGTATCACTATTAACGGGTCATTTGTTTGTACTTCCTATTAATTAGGAAGCTGGTTTGTTATTTGTATGGCTATATAATAGCCTTTGTGTTTGGTACAAATATATACGAAATATTATTTTGTTGTGAAAGGCTCGTACTTGACATTTGGTACCAGAGAGAATTATGTTCTCCATAAAGATGTTGATTTAATTGCAAAAGGGAAATTCAATCTTTCTGATTGCCTTATGCATGACAGTTTCTCAATTGGTTGCTATTTTTCCATTGTTAGATTCAACGTACCAGCTGAGATCAGATTTCATGAATAATGATCTGCAATTTCAATACATAGTTCTATGTATTCCTTGCTTCTTACAGCCTGTATTCTACAGTAGTGTTGAAAATTCTTACAGTTGATTTTGGCTTCTAAAATCTACCTACGAAGTCTGCGATTGGTATTTGTTATTCCTCGTTGTTGTATGCACGTCCACATCTGTGTTGAAGGTTCAACATACCTATGTTGCCATTGAGGAAAGATATCGGTTTCTTATCAGAGGAGACATTTTCTTAGTTCTGTGCTTGTGGAATGAATAGAATATATCCAGAGATATTATTTAAATAAAAACTATGATGGATGAATTTGCAGATCTGTGGATATGAGAAATTGTTTGCAAATTATTGTGAGTGTTAGCTGTAAGAGCCATTGATTATTCGACTGCCTCGTGTTGTATACGCATTTGCTATAGAAGGAATCAAGGATACAGATAGTTGTGCGTTCAATGACTTGCATCCGTTTTAACGTCATCATTTACATTGGATTTAAAGAATTAACGGGTGTCATTCACATGAGTTATTCCATGCCCCCAGTCTCAAGATTGACATGATCCGCGTGTTCATTGGAACTCAGAAAATTTGCATGCATCGCTGTCAAGGTTCGGTGTTTATTGATTTTGATAACAACTTTAGCACAAGTCTTGTCATTGAGTCACTAAGTCTAGACTTGTTATGTATTAAAAGTCATTAAATTTCTATTTAGCAGTGTTAGGCCTTCCTTTTTAGTATTTTATGTTTCAAGTCAATAATAGTATTGGTCTTTGTTTTAGTAGTTTGGTAAATTTACATTTGTTTTTTTGTCGTGTGGTCTTAGTATCATTCAATAGTATTTTTAATACTATTTGTTATCAAAATGTGAGTCAATAGATATAGTCTTTATTTGTGTGTTAATAATTGAAAGTAATTAAAATTACTTTCTATTTATTCGAGTATTGTATGTTGCCTATTAATGTAATAGTCATTAGTTTTTGTCGTGTGTCAAATAGGTGATTTTAGGATTATTGTCTTGTCAAGTGTTGAATTTGTGTGTCATTGTAAAGGGTTTGTAAATTTTTATTAAAATAAAATTGCCTCATGGACGCATTTTCGGTGTTACCCGACGTCTAAAAAATAAAGTGTTTCACATTGCGGGAGGGAAGAAAAGAATAATCACAATGTGGAAACAGTTGAGTGACATGATCATATTTGTTGAGTAAGCAACATCATTCATTGGAGGATGGAGGCAACAGAGGCAGGAGGACAATCAACGTCCTCAAGTTTGTCACTACCTCAGAGGTCGCAAACTGCTTTAGTGACACCTTTGTTGTGTGTGATGAATAAGAACAGATGAGCATCCCTATTCATGTGTGTAGTACAATGTTTGTGTTTCCCCTATGATGATGATGATGTGGAGATTTGTACCATTGATACTATCAGCAGAAGTGTTCTTGATCATATTGACTTGATGGTTGATGTGAATTGGTTGAACGGTCCCAATTCATGTATTCACTTGAATAGGTTGATCGGTCCCTATTCATGGATGATGTAGTTCCCATAATCAGTGTTGAGGATCAAGACCATGTGTAGGCTACGGAGCGACATGCTTTGCTTGGTTGAAGATGGTGTATTTCCCCATGTTCGCACTAAGGGGGAATGTTAGAATTTAGTGTTCACATTAGAGGGGTATTGGATATTTACTTGTGTAGTAAATAATACTTTGACGTTATGTAGTTAGATCATATATTGCTACGATATTGGTTTGCATATAAGTTTGTTAAACTTGTATCATTATTAACGAGCCATTTGTTTGTACTTCTTATTAATTAGGAAGTTGGTTTGTTATTTGTATGGCTATATAATAGCCTTTGTGTTTGGTATGAATATATAAAGAATATTATTTTGTTGTGAAAGACTCGTACTCGACAAAATATTAGAGTCCTTAATGGAGGAGGAAAACATAGAACTATTAAAGAGTTAAGGAAAACTTGTAGACATACCATTATGACGATTCAAGAAACTAATATAAGCTCAAGCTCGAATATTTGTAAACGAAACATTTGGAAAAAGAATGGCATTTCTAGTGTGGATTCTAAAAGAGTGTTTGGGGTATTGTTATTCTATGGGATCCATCTATTGTTTCAGAAAAGTGATTCTTGCATCTCATAATCATCTTGTTATTGCCTTTGATTCGGTTGACACTTCTCTTATATGGATTATTTTGAACATTTATGCTCTTAATTCTTTGCACGGAAGAAGGTAACTTTGGAAAGATTTGAACAACTTTAGAAGTAATTGTGCTAGCTTCCACTAGATGATCATAGGGGATTTCAACACCACTTTCACTCTTGAGAAAAAAAAGGGGGTTTCTCTGATTTTACAACTGGCGGATGGAGGACCTCGCCGATTTTATTTCTTCCTCAAATCTTATGGACATGGATCTCGCATGGTAACCCATACACATGGTCTAATAGAATATTAGGTGAAGATCATATTCAGTCGACTTGATAGAGCTCTCATCTCTATTGATTGGATCATGAACCAAGGTTTTCATCTTTCTTCCCTTCCTAGAATTGGTTCTGATCACAATCCTATTGTTCTAAGTCTATTTGATTTTCGCTGAGCCACTTCTCTTTCAAGTTTGAAAAAATGTGGTTTGATCACCCTGATCTAAAGGATAAAATTAAGGAATGGTGGAGCTATGAGGTTGAAGGCACTTCCCAATTTAGGTTCATTCAAAAACTCAAGAACATTAAAAAGAAAGTTAGAATTTGGAACAAAACGGTCTTTGGCAATATCTTCAACAAGAAAAAATAGATTAAAGAGGAGTTAACATCCTTGGAACAAAGGGTGGCTTCTGAAGGTATGAACTATGATGACTATCTTTTGGAAAAAATCACTTATTCTAATTTTCATAACCTTTGTGCCTGTGAAGAGTCCTTTTGGAGACAAAAATCCAGAGCTTTATGGCTAAAGGAAGGTGATCATAATACTAAATTTTTCACATGACTACTCTTAAGAGCTCTCATAATAGAATTTCAGAAGTCTCCTTGATTGATGGTTTTGTCACTACAGATCGAATGTTATAAAAGAAGAAGCTCTTTCTTTCTTCAAAAATATTTTAAATGATTACACTCCTTATTCTAAAGATGTTGCTGACATTTTGCTAGACTCCATTCCTAGCAATCTATTTTCTAAAGAAGATTTCCACAGTCTTACTAAGCCAATTACTCTTGAAGAATTACAGAAGGTTGTATTTTCCCTTGAAGGTGAAAAATCCTCAAGGCCTGATGGTTTCTTGACCAACTTCTATCAATTTTGAGACATTTTCTCTATGATCTTCTTAAATTCGTTAATGAATTTTTAAAACGATGATATTCTCAAAGAGATCAACAATACCTTCATTGTTTTGGTTCCAAAGAAACTTGGTGCTAAGGATTTCAAGAATTTTAGGCCCATAAGTCTTACAAATGTTTTATACAAAATATTTACAAAGACTTTGGCTATCAGAATTCAACCTCTTTTACCAACTCTGATTTCTAAACAACATGGTGGTTTTGTCAAAGGGAGACTCATTCAAGATGGGGTGGTAATGGTTCATGAAACCATTCACTCTATGGAAAAGAGTAAAAACATGTATGGTTATTAAGATGGACATGAACAAAGCCTTTGATAGAGTTTCTTGGTTATTCCTTGACAAAGTGTTGGAGAAATTTAGATTCACTTCTCACTTTAGGAAGGTCATCAAGTCTTGTGTTTCCACTCCTAGATTCTCTGTCATTGTGAATGGATCTCTAGTGGGTTTCTTCACCAACAATAGAGGCATCAGGCAGGGAGACCCAATCTCCCCTCTTCTTTTCATCATTATGGTTGATAGCCTCAATCACACCATTACCAGAGCCATTTCTCTTGGCTACCTTAAGGGTTACAAACCCACATCCTTGGAGATTACAGTATCTTCATCAACAATTTGTTGATGATACCATTCTGCTTCTTCTTGCTTTCTCTTTTGGAGGCAAAAATGATGAAACTCATCCTTAAGTATTATGAAGATGCTTCAGGACAACATGTTAACTTTGAGAAGAGCTCGTTATATTTCTTCAACACTCCCTCAACCGTCAAAGGAAGATTGCACACATTTTGGGTTGTGAGATTAATTCTCTCCCTACAACTTATCTTGGACTTCCTTTGGGGACTAACAAAGTTTCTATGGCTGTTTGGAATACTCTTTTGATAGATTCCACAATAAACTTGTTGGTTGGAAGGAGTATTCTTTCTAATGCTGGAAAATGTTTACTCATTAAAAGTACTTTGCAGAATCTTCCAATTTATATTATGTCCATGTTCTTCATTCCTTCAGTTTGTGATTGATAGAATTGAGAAGATTTAGAAGCATTTCTTGTGGACATGTATAGAGGAGAAAAACAAATTTCATCTTGTGGCTCTAGGGATAGGGCTTGCACCCATAAGAAAGTGGGGGATTGGGCATAAAAATATCAAAACTATGAATGTTTCCCTTATCACCAAAATGAGTTGGAGGATTTTAAAAATGATCATCCTTGGAATGACATTATAAGAGCTAAATATTTATCCTAGGACAATGCACAAAGTTTCCTCAATGCTGAAAATCTTCCTACTAGCTTAGTTTTTTGGAACAATCTCATCAAAACCAGAGGTTTTCTTGAGAAGGGTTGTAAATGGAAGCTGGGAAATGGTGAAGACATTCTTTTTTGGAAGGACAATTGGTTGATTTTCATAATCTTGATTGATAAACAACTCTTGAATCAGCTAGAAGCCAACCTCATTTCCAAGTTTGGGCATAAGGTAAGTGATTACATTAGCTGTGTTAATGAGAGATTTCAGTGGAAGAATCTCTATCTTGAGATGCCTGAGTTTGAGAACATCATTGATTCCCTCCAAAATTTTCTGAAAAACATCTAAAAAAAATGAAATGGATGAATTCATTTGGACTAATTCCTTTGATGGTTCTACTTGGTTCAAATTGATCTCGTGATTGATCTCATCATAGTGACTTTGATTGGAGCAAGATTTGGCACAAGGAAATTACCCCAAAAATAAATCATTTTCTTTGGTTGGTGTTGAATAAAAGAATTCTTACTATTGACAACCTGATCAAAAGAGTTCCACTATGCCTAACATGTGTTGTCTCTGTAGGCATGAAGCTGAAAATATTCACCACCTTTTTCTTCATTGCTCTTATGCATCTAATTTGTGGGGGCTCATATTTTCCATATTTGGTGTAAGTGGACTTTTCGGAAGATATTGTGCAGGTTTGGGGAGCAATGGCAAAACCCCCTTTAAGCATTGTTTGCTTAGGAAATTATGGAAGCTTGTCTTTCCTCATACTATTTGGAAAATATGGAAGGCCAGAACTTTGTCATTTTCAGGAATTGTAAGAATACCTATAATAGATTGCTTAAAGAGCTCACTATTGAAGTTAAGGAAAATGTCCTCAAATTCAAGCCTCCTAAAAAGCAAAATTTTCCTAAAGATGAGGAGAAATTATGTTAAATTGGAATATTATTTTGGAGGACTTTCAAGGATAGAAATCCTGCCATTGACTGTTCCATCATTCAATGGATTCCTCCTCCTATGTGATTGGTTCAAATTGAATTTTGATGGTGCCTCTAAAGGCAATCCAAGAGTTGGTGGTGGTGGTGGAATCATTAGAAATCATCATGGTACATCTTATTGTTTCTTATGTAGGTCCTATGGGTACCTAGTCCAATCACTATCTGAGGCACTTGCTGCACTTTGGGGCTTAAGAGTTGCTAAGGAATGTAACATTGCTAATCTTATTATTGAGGGAGATCCTTAAATGTTATCAACCATCTTAATGGAATTCACCCCCTAGTTGGACTATTAAAGAATTTATCAGAGAGCCATCAACATTTGCAACACTTTCTCAAATTTCAAAATTTGTCACACCTATAGAGAAGGGAATAAAGTGGTTGACTCCTTTGCCAATTTTGGGGTTACTAGTAAACACCTTAATTATTGGCATGTCAATAGTGAAATCCCCCAAATCTCTAATGATATCATCATTAAAGAAAAAAAGGCTAGTTGTACTAAGGCTTAGTACCTGTAATCGGAGGGAGCATGTGAAGTTATGGATATATGATGACTTCGCACACTTATACCATGACTCCTCCATGATTTTTAATCAAGGCAATCGATATTACATTATCTCTTTGATTACCGAGTTGTTGTGAAGCATTTTGGGTGCCATCGAGGTCTGATTTGTGGTTTGTTAATGGGCATCATTATTTCTTTCACTTTGCCATGGAGGTGATCCTTAGAGTTGAACCGGTTTGTGACCCGATGTGGAAAAACAATGAAGAGCTTTAGAAGGTGTTGAATGTTGATGGCTTTACAAACTTCATGCAATGGATCAAAGGTCATGAAAAACATATCTCGGTTTCCTTTGCAAAGAACTGGAAAGAAAGGGTTGTAACTTACAAAGGTAAGGATTACCATCACCAAAAATCTTATAGCTTTTTTATTGGTCTTGGCATGGATGGTATCAAATTTTATAGAAACAAATTTGATAAAGGTGCTTGAGGAAAGGAAATTTATTGAAGGATCTGAAAACCTTGATTTTGTTAAAGTTGGATTGGTTTGCTCCTCAATCCCTTCCCCTTATGATGAAGTTTCCCGCATGGTGGTGTGTTATGTAACTCTTGAGGGTTGCCTTTACAACCCTTCCCTACATCATCTTGTCCTTCTAAACCATTTTCATAGGAGCCCTAGAGTGAGCATACCTTACTATATTCTATTGTCCCTTGAGAAATCCATTCAAGAAGTTCATTCCCACCAATGTGGCCTCCCTCTTCATCAGGGTGTTATTCTCCTTCTACACCAATTACACCATTTTAGCTAACATCCCCACCCACTCCATTCCTCCTAATGAACCCCCTCTGCAATGCAAGGTGAAGACTAAGAATCTCATACCCCCTTCTCCTCCTCCGGCCAAGCGTGTCCTCCACAACAACAACAAAGGGAAAGAACTTGCTATTGTTGAGAGCATGTTATCCATTGGTCAAACCTCTCATGACACCACTACTCACTTTAGTCTGAAGGCTCGAGTTATGAAGCATGAAGAAAGGATCAAGAACCTAAGAAAAGATGTGGCTCACTTACTCAAAGAAGGCCCTAAGGGAAAAAAAGCTCTTGATAGTAATCCCATGCTTGAGGCCAAAATAGAAGAAATTTCTAAGAAGCAGAAATTTTTTGGAGGAGTCTATTGGGCATATTATTAACAAACAAATTGATCACTTGTCCATGCATAAGGCCTTCTTGGATTTCATTGAAATTCAAGTTAAACAAGTTTGCAATCTCAACAATATTCCTTTTGGGATATGGAAGGGTGGAAAAGAGAAGAAACTTGCTACCTCCACCATCAATATGGATGACCCTCACAACTCACTTGCCCTCAATCTTTTTAATGTTATGGAGGAGGTCAAAAAGTGTTTCAACAAGGTGCTCAAGTGAAGGTGTTTCTGGTTTCTGCTTTGTGCTTTGTTTTGTTGGTTTCTTGTGGTTGTGTGGCTGCAGTGATGTTGCAGTAATGTTGTTTTTTGCTCCGTTCTGGCAAGATGTTCCCTACTTCTGCTTTTATCTTCTTATTTTGGCTTCTAGGCCCTTTTCTCTGGGGTGTGGTCCCCACTTGTCAAAAAACCACTGATGTAACTATGTTTATCTGGTTTTTGAACCTTCTTTTGTATTTTGGGGTATGGTCCCTCCCAAAACCATTTACCAATAACAATAATAAAAAGTTTACAACACACATGAATATGTACATTATTACCCACCATCCAAATTTTAAAAAGGTGCAATTTGTTTTTTTTTTGAACTACAAAGTAAAGAACTAACAATAGAAGGAAATCGACCTCTACATGGTGACCAATCTTAAATAGACACTTTCAATATCCTTCGAAGTATAGCACTTTGATGCAAAGGAGGGTTGTGGACCACAATCAAACAACTTCAACAAATGTTGGACTCAAGATCAAGTTCCTCAAAACACGCCAATCATGCCAAAATATGCCAAATCTCAAGAACTCCTAAAGAGCATACACTACTAAAGTTTTAAATCAGTAATGGTCTAAGGGCTTTAGTCACTAATTACCTACTCAAGTTCATCCAACAAACATGTTTAGAACCCTCGAGAAAGATTAAAGCATCATTAGATATCATTCATCTTGTTTGACCTTACTAGTATGCTTGTAGCCCTTATTAACGCAACCTTTATTGTCTAGAATGACTCACTAGGACTCCTGAGAATATGAAACCATTTTTGGATACCCTTTATTTTGTCTATGCTATTTGAGAAGTTTTAGACCACGCGCAAGCGCCCCACATCTAATGACCGCGAGCGCGTGTAGCGATAAACCGCTCATGCGCATGTATATACGCATGCGTGTATATGCGTGCGTGTGTGTGTGCTTTGGAGACAAGTGTAACTCATTATGCAACTCCCTCATCTAACCTTCCTCTATTTCCAATTTAGGTCTCCTCCTACTAGCCCCGTTTTTAGGCAATACAATTACATTCTCATATACTCTTTATGGATTTCATGCTTCATGCAAAATTTCAAGTATCAATTCTCAAGGCAAGTTACTTATCTAGATTGTCATCGTTCCCAATTAGCTCTCCCTTAGTCCTTAGATCTAGGATTGAGTTTTCTAGATTTGAATGTCATCTTCTAGGTTAACACCTCAAACACACTTGAATCATCCTCATTCAAGTTTTGGTTAATGTTCAAACAATATATTTGTCTCCCAACACAATAGTATTATTGTTTTGTCTTATCTTGTAGCCTATTTTAGATAGGATCTTAACTGAGTTTTCAAGTTCTAGGGTCTTCACCTGAGTCATTGACCTTTGTTAACTCCTTAAGCAACTTAAACCAACTTTTATAACTCCTTGTTAGCCTCAAACTCTTCACACATTCCCAATCGCTATGATCTTTCACTATAACCCGGAATATCGGGTTTTCACCTATCTAAGCAGGGTCTCTTAAACCATGTATTTATCACTTCTCCTACCCACATGTGCCAACTAAGTCTCGCAACCTCTTGAATCACTTAAGAGTATGACCTAACAATGGTATCCAACAAGTTTCATACACTCGATTGGATGGGATGTGTTTCAAACTTCAAACCACTTAGAAATTTGACTCTAGCTCTAAGATTGCGAAGGCAACAAGCATTCAAAAATCCACAACTTTTGATGGGATGTGTTTCAAAGCTTCAAACCACCTCTAAAAGTTTAGTTTTGACCTTCCACAACTTTTCTCTTTTATGACCAATAACTGATCTTGTACAGATTGTTCTCGGTTATAATATTTTCTCAATTCTCTAGGTTTGTTCAAGACAACAAGCATGCTTTTTTACAAATAATTTTATAACTCGAACATATTTGCACTTTTAGACCTAAAATTAACTTATAAAACTCTGAAATGACCTTTGCACCCATATAATGGGACCATGCCCTGCCCTATACGAGCCCTGATGAACATTGCAATGCCGGCGTAGCCACCTGTGCTAGGACTCGAAACCGGTGGTTGCTCTAATACCAAATGTAACAAACCATTACACCAAAACCTCGAGGCATTAGTGAAATCCGCACATGAGGATCATAACATATTCAGGGTTGTTTTAGTATCCAAAATAACAAGTACAACTGAGACGTCCTCCTTTGGCAATAAATTTCAGTATTGTTGCCACATCTGGGGCAGTTTTCAGTCAAATCAGTTTGCATGCTTTTATCTTTTGTTCATCTTTTCATCTGGATCAACTATTGTGAGAAAATAATTGTCTTCAGACATTCTAGTATTTTCATTAAAGCTGATTTGAAATAAATAAATAAAAGTCTGTTTTTCTACATATAGGGGTTTGCTGTTTTTTAAAATAAAAATCAGTTTGTTGTTGCTGTCATAAAAGTTCAAATTTTTATACCGCTGCCCTAGGTTTTGACGAAATATCCAGATATTTTAGAAAAAAATTTCAGGGATATTACATATTTATACACCGCATAATAGAACAACTAAATTTCTTGATGGATTGATGAGGCCAAGCATAATTCTGCTTAAAATCATCATGTTACTTGTTTTTCTGTTGTTGACTCTCAGCCAAATTTCGTAGTCAGATTTTCAATTACAGGATATAAAAAGCTTTGAGCATTCAGTAAAGTTTTTATCCCTCTGGATTGAACTTTAAGACGAGAAGTCATGTTGACAAATATGATAACATATTGTGGGAAAATCCATTGTCTAAGGTCTTTCATATTAAAACAAATAACAAGCACTGGAAGATTAGAAACCAATGTAATAAAAAAGCAGGAAATACAAAATAAATCCTAGAAGCATGTTAGCAAGCATCCATGGAAGGGGACAAGATGCATAGTTGAACAATCACAGTACGTTAGCCTACCATGAGTTACATAATCTGCAATGCATCATTTAAATAGCAATTTCAACAGGAAAGAAAAATAATTTTGTGCACGATCACTGGGTTCATGCATGTTCTATTCAATTGATACAAATATATTCAGGCTTCCATAGACAAAGCATAAATTAGAGGCACTTACGGGGGAGTTTTAACTTCAAACCTTATAATGCAAAACAACTCACTCCAACAACATCAATAAAAGCATATTATAGCCAATAGCCTCCCATCCAAAACAATGCCACTGTATCAAGCTTCTAATGACATGGATTCTTCCAATCCCTGCACTTTTATCGTGAAGGTCATTTGCAGGCCTTCTACTTCGTCATTTTCATGTAATATGTGTGTGTGTGTGTGTGTGTGTGTGATGTCTAGCCAAACCTGCATTACAATCCATGCCTAGGGCCACAAGTTAACCTATTATTGTTGATCTTGGCTTTGAACAAGCAACAATAATAGAAAATAGCCCATACACACCGAGTAAATGAGGTTGTGGCTTATATTTTTGCGCTTCTGCTGGACACTGATGACAATGCCTTCCCAAGTATGTGCATAGTGTGGAGGAACCCATCACTGCTGCAATATTCTTAGCTGAATTTTTTGATTGTCGGAGGATTTGTGAGAGTTGAACACGGAGATACGCCAGAGTATAAAAATGAGTTCTCAAGAAGGATGTTGAATACAGAAATGAATGAATTCGACCATGCTTAATTTTATAGCAGAGGGTACAACTTTGGGTGTCAAGGTAAGACTTCTCCGAGTAGTGCTACATAATTTGTATTATCATAATATGTTTATCAGACCCTTAATGTAACTGAGGCGGATCTTATACAGAAAAATGAAAATAACTTAAAGGCAGTCCATCCATCTGTGACATATTCTTCTTTAGGAACTGGTTAAGGCAAATGTACTGAGCTAAAAATGTAACCACAACAAATTGACAATTTTATTTTGCAAACTCAAGTCTACAACTAACAAGAAGCCATGTAAAGACTTTTCAATTTTTCAATGCGTCTTTGCTTAAACATTGACTGCTCTTAAGAATCAACTTTGAAGTTCCACTTCTTTGAAGCTTGAAGTTTCTATAATGACATTTGTAAACTGATACCCATCACTAATTACTGCAGGACATATCATCCAAAATGAATGATTGAATCAACAACCCTTTTCTGCTCACACAAAAACAAAAATCTTGCAGCTATGAATCAAGAAGACACCTAATGTGTTGGTAAAACCCTAAAAATTAGACTTGACAGCTGAAAACTAGAGGTGAGAATCAGACAACTTGCTCTAGCCCACATCTCATGGAAAAAAGCATACAAACATCAAAAATATTTTGTTTCAAAGCAAACTAACCAATATCAGTACATAATCAAATGGAAGAACAACTTACAAACTCTACAGACATGTCAGAACCAGGCATGAGTTACTGACTTTACCATTATGTCTAACAGCTCAACCTTGATGGGACAAGGAATTATGAAATTACCTTGATACTTAATGTTATAGATTCAGAGATTGCACATATATGAGGGATAATTCAGATTATGCAAAAGCAGGCCATGTACAATTTAATGCCGTTAACCAGACTCTCATATACTCTGAGTGAATAGATTTAGTTGATGCATATAAAATGTTTATGTAATGGAATACGCCTAAATAAGTACTTCTATTTGTACTGAACAGTGATATGCTCAAAAACTTTATGTAATGGAATATGCCAAAATAAACACTTCTGTTGGCACCAAACAATGATATGCTCAAAAACTTAGTAATGGAATATGCCTAAATAAACACTTCTGTTGGCACCAAACAACAACATGCTCAAAAAACTTATGTAATGGAATACGAAAAATGGTGAAGGGTACACCTTAGTTCTCTTGCAAGACAAATCGAATTGTTCAATTTGCTGGTACTTATGAAGTGCAGTTATAAAATTACAAAGCATCAATCATCTACAGAAAAAAGCAATTATCTGGTCAGATTCAATGGCAGCTGTAGATTTAACATAGTAGACAAATCATTTTTGCTACCACATAGAAGAATCAAACAGCCCTGAATGAAATAAATAAAGCATTCAAAGGAAGTAACCAGAGAAAATCTTACAGGCAATGCATCTTTTGACAGCATAATTGTGGGATTAAAAAAGCCCTCCACGTGATTCCCTTGGATTAAGTGTGCCTGAAGAAGTTTGTTTCACTCTGTGCTGATGCACATATACATCATCTCATTGTGCTATGTAATCAAGTAAATGTGTGGAGACTGAAAAAAATGTGATGCCGTGATCAAGCATGATGACATTAACAGTTTACACAATCTGTTCAGCAAGCCTTCCAAGCAGCGAGATGGTTACATTGAGGATGCTCTAAGTACTTAAAAATAAGATTTTAAATAACTCTTAAGTTGAAACCAGAGAATCTGCAAACGGTACGGCTCAAACTGTATACATGATTTTGTAGTTTAATAGATCCTGCAATGTCTCCTGTGGATGTTAAGAAGATTTCAGTTTTCATTTCATTTCATCTTCGCCAGGTTCCTCAGTGAGCTCTTTCATTTTTTCTGAAAGATCTTCGAGTATATCCTCCCTGCCTGCTTTCAAAAGTCCCTTTCTTAACCTGCTATAGGTTGTCATCGAAGGTCGTATCCCTTTCCCAATCATCTCGTCAAAATAAATGCAAGCTTCATTCATATTCCCATGATCGCACAGCCCATTTATGAGCAGCGAAAAGGTATGCATACTGGGACACACCTGCTTTCGGCCCATATACTTCCACACCTTCAAAGCCATGTCCACCTTATCTTGCCCAAAGAACATCTTGATTATCATATTATATGTATCCATATCCGGATCACAACCCTCCTTATTCACCATCCTTCGGAAGACCTGGTAAGCCTCTTCTGTATTCTCCTGCTGTATTAGGTAATGCAAGATAACATTGAAGGTCCTGGCATTAGGCCTAACCCCTTCCTGTTCCATCTCATCCAAAACCCTATACGCCGCGCCCAAATCCCTGACATTGCAGAAGGCACCAATTAATGCATTATAAGTTGGTGTTTCAGGGGCACACCCATTCCTCTTCATCTCATTAAAAACAGCCAAAGCATCATCAACATTCTTCTCCGCACCATGACTATGAATCAAAATACTATAAATATGAGGGTTTGGTGTGCAACCTGTCATTCTCATCGTATCCAGCAGCCCAACAGCCTCCTCAATTTTACCCCCTTTGCAAAGTGCATTCATAAGTATAGAATAAGCCACTATATCAGGCTCACACCCTTTTTCCGTCATTTCCCTAAAAATATCCCTAGTTTTAGGCAAATGGGGCTCCTTACCCCACCCTCTAACAAAATACTGTAAGTCTTTAAATCCGGCACATACCTCGCCTTCATAAAATCAAAAATCTCCTGAGCCTTTCTCACATTCTTGCACTTGCACAGAGCACTGAGAAGACTGTTAAAAGCTGCTAAATCTGGTTGTACACCAAATTTGTCCATGATGTCAAAAGCATAAACCGCCTCATCAAGCTTCTTTACCCTAGTGTACCTTCTGATAATAATACAGAACGTTTCCTTCGTCAAAACCCCCTTGCCCTTCATAATATTAACCAGTGTCCACATTAGCCCATATTGTCTTATTTTACCGAGTGAATTTATCATGCTATGATAAGCCTCCATGCTGTGTACATAACCCTCCTGTCTTCCTGCCCATTGGAAGAACCTGTAGGCCACCATTCCTGCGTTTCCAAATTTTTCTAAAACATTTTCTACTAAAATCGGCGAAAGTTTTACTTTAGATTTGCGTAGGTTTATTTCAAGGTCGGATTGAGGGGAAGATGTAAGAATTTTACAGAGCTTCTTCATGGCTTCGTTGTGGTCGTTTCGAACTAGGGTTTGAGCTGAAGTGTGAATCGTCCATTGGCCAGCTGATAAAATTTTGGCCATGCCGCCCGCAAAATTTAGTGATGAATTTGTGAAGCCTCTGTATTTATGAGATAAACTTCAAATTAACATACCTTTAGGGGTCGGGAGTGAAATTTAAGTCTATGATCGAAGTTGGTGCTTCGATATTTTAGTAAGCGAACCACATCTGAAATTCATGGCATTGGCGGCCATTAATGATCTTGCTTCGCACCCTTCATCCATTAAACAATATTTTTCGAGCTTTCCATCCACGAGGTAATGATTTATTCCCCGATATTGTTTTAGAGCCTAGCCGTTTCAAATTTGATTCCACTCTAGAAATTTCCACCGCTAGACAATTCGGCGCTTAATAAAATGGCTAAACACCCTTTTGTCGAAGGACTCCACGAGTATGCTTAAATCATGGGTCCAAACTTTGAATTTGATTCCACCCGTAAATGGCTAGAACAATTATGCTTATGGTATTAAACTCCCTCGATTCTATCATGGGTCCAAACCGCTTGACAAGAACCTAACCCGTGGTTTTTTTTTCCTTCGCTTTGCTTGATCCTAGTCATGCTTCCTTATCTTGCATAAGCAAAGAAACCTAGTATGTAAGAAGCTCCTCTCTAGTTTTGTCACCGTGACCAGTGACTTTGTTGTCTCTAACCGATGACTCTTAAGGTCCCCATTTGGGTTAAGTTCCTAGGGCTTCCTATGCCTTGCTGGCATTTTTTAGAGCGTATTGCTGCCACTCTCTCAAGCGTGTTATATACACAGATCCTACTAGGTTCTTTGCAGCTCATCCGCAAAAGAGGGTTTCAGTATAGAATCGATCTTTCAAGGACCCGAAAGAGTCCATTGCCATCCAGTGTCGTGATGTGTATTTCGCTCGTAAGGTGGTATACATCAATCTTTCAATACTTGCTTTCATGTCAATCTTCTGAGCATAAAATTTGGGATTGTCCCTTATTGGCCACTCGCCGAGCCGCTTCAAAGCCTCTAGGCGATCCTCGCCCTCAACCTGAAGAGGAGGGCTGACACCCAGTGGGTGGCCAAAAAGCCAACAAGAACAAAGCCACTCCTGTCGGGCCTTTGTAACATGGTTCAACTATTCAAGCCGAAAAGGCAATTCCAAATGCTTCTAGCTCAACTACAAAGCAACCTTCGATACCAAGTTACCTCTGGTTCATACGAAGGTAATGGCTAGCAGATATGGTTGGTTCTTCAAGCAAATTGGCACCTTTGGCCTCAAACACTCACTCGCTTTTTTTGCAGAATGAGGGTGGTCTTCAACCATTACTCATTTCTAACAAAGTGGTTTCTCCATGAAAGTAGGTGGTTCGGGATTTCTCGCAGCCCTCCTCGCGAGCGCGAGGAGGGGGAGTATAGCCCTAACAACCAGCGGGCTACTCAACTGTCTAATTTTTTTACAGTTAACCAACAACGGTTTTTGCAGAATAGTTTTGGGGCCCTTGATGGTTTGAGTGAGCTAGACTCATAAATGCATCTGACAATGTTTCCTCATGAATTGCTACTCATGGAATGTTCGGGGTCTCACAGACTCCACTCGCAAATACATAGTGCGAGATTTTAGGAAAAGCTTCTCGGATATGGATATTCTGTGTTTACAGGAAATCAAAGTTACAGGTTTTTTGCTTGATTCTGTCACCAAGACTATTTGGCCTGATAGTTTAGCTATCCCTAACAACCATGTAGCTGGCAGAGGTGGAATGATCACATTTATTTCTCCGAAGTGGTGGCCACATTACGTCAATCATGGATGTGACCCTGACAACCGTATTCTCTGGGTGTTATTCAATATTGAAAATCTCTCCTTTGGGATTATTAATGTTTATGCACCTAATGACGCGTCAGAAAGGACGTCACTTTGGCGGTGGGTGGTTGACGACCTTCCAAATGCACACTAGTTAATCAATGGGGATTTTAATATGGTTGAGCATCCCAATGACAAAATGGGCCTTTTACCCATGAGGTGGCCAACTGGCGAAAGGGAAGCTTGGTTTTACATGCGTAATAAATTTGGGTTTTATGACCCTAATTATTCACGCCACACCAGCACGCTACCATGGTACACTTGGTCTAATCTTAGAAATGGCCAAGATCGGGTTTTTAAAAGGCTTGATCGTGCCATGATCTCTTTACAACCTTTCTTTAAATTTTCCAACTTGTTATTCTCTTCCAGTGGAAGTGTTGCGATCGTTGTTCTTTTCCGACCACATTCCATTCGGTTCCATATTGAATGGACTTTTCAACTGCCAAAAATTAAAAAGACACAAGTTTTATTTAAATACTACTTTACTGCATCATGACCCCACTTTGGCACACATCCGCCAAATTTGGAACCTTGCACCTCACCCTCTTGGTAAGGTGGGTTGGATAAGTTGGTGGAAAGACGCTATAATTCGGCTCACTAAATTCCTCTGATGTATGGTGTTTAGCTCACTAAATTCCGGCGGCGGGCCTATTCCACCACCTCCACCGAGCTGAGCCGCTCGACGGTGGTGCTTGAAACAGGGCTCCTTTCAATGTGGCTCTATGCAACTCCAAGTTGCTAAATTGTGGAAAAAAATCCACATTGTTGATGATTACACAACTCGGGGTGCCCAGATTAAAGCTCGGCTACACTGGCTTAAAATTAGAGACCGTAACACCAAAGAGTTTTACCAGCTGGCTCAAAGCCAAGCACATGAACCAAAAAATTTCTACCATTGTTGATGCTGGTGTTTAGATTTCATACACTCCTCAGATGGTCCAAGCCTTTGTTAGGCACTATGTTCAGGTTTTCAAAGTGTAGGATGAGTCTCCTGAGTGAAAATCCACGCTTGCTGAATGCCTCTCGTAGTTCCTTGCAAGCTTTCACCGGCTCACAGAGTTGTTCTGTGATAGATTGCTTACTCTAGAGGACTTATATGAAGTTGTTTCCCTTATGGCCAATGATAAAGCTCCTGGAATGGATGGCTTCCCATGAGTTTTACAAAGCCCTTTGGGACATGGTTGGCCGGGATCTGCTGCAAGTCTACCTCGAGGCTCTCCACTCAGGGTCCCTCGGTGCCCTTATTAATCAAGGTCACATAAAGTTCATCCCTAAAGTAGGAGACCCGAGCTCATCTGCAATTGGTGCCGATTACCTTGCTCAATGTTTCATACAAGATCATAGCTAAGGCTTTAGCTCTTCGGCTTCAGCCCATCTTGCCCATTATCGTCAGTCCTGAGCAGACTAGTTTCATACAAAGTAGGTACATTCTGGATAATATTTTGGTTGTCTGAGAAGGTATGGAGTGGGCAAGAACCTCTAAACAACAACCATTTTTGTCAAAATTGACTTTGAAAAATCCTATGACAGATTGAATGGCATTTCATTCTTGCGATGCTTGAAGCGTTGGGCTTTGGTTTGGTTTTCATCACCTCTGTCAAAATGCTTTTTGCAGATGCCACGGCCTCTCTATCTATTAATGGTCATACTTCCGAGTAGTTTGGGATTTTTCACTCTATTAGACAAGGTTGTCCTTTAGCGCCTTCTTTATGTGCTAACTCGCTGAAAGGTTTTGGGTTCCTCCTTGCCCATGCTCGTGATCAAGGGCTTGTGAGGGGTATTCAACTCCCTTCTATGACTCCCCTTCAGCTTGTCAATGGGCATTTTGTAGATGACTCCTTCCTCACGCTCCTGGAGGAGGAAGTGAATATCAACAATGCCATGCAATGTTTGGACACGTATTGTTTAGCTTCAGTTCCAAGGATCCAATGGAGAAAGACCCAGTGCTTCAGGAAATCTTTTCTCCCCAAACCTCGTCAGTGGATGAATCATTTTGACTGAAATATATCCAAACATGGAGAAATTTTTAAATTTCTGGGCATCCCTTTGCTTTCGATGCTTCTCCTAGTCAACTTTGGCAATATGTTATTGATAGGGTTTCCCGCAAGTTGGAGTACTGGATTACTAAACCCCTTTCACTTGCAGAAAATTTCAGATTTGCTCCAAGATATTGGCAGCCACACATGTTTATTATTCTTCGTGTTGGGTGCCAGCTAAAGCCTCTTACAAGAAATTGGAGAAACTCCTCATAGATTTCCTTTGGGCTAGCTCGGAGCTTGGCAAAGGCTTTCACAGAGTTTCCTGGGAATATTGTTGTCTCCCTAGGGATTCTGGAGGTCTTGGTCTGATTGACATTGGCACCAGGGGTTTTCTCTAGCAGCCAAGTGGATCATTTGGGCCTGCACTAGCAACGAAGCTTGGAAAGTGTTGATTCACAATCAGTTTGTCAAGGCTCCCCTCAAGGGCGCAAAACTTGGCAAGGGCTGGATTTTCATAGTCTTACTCATTATCAAAGCCCCGGTTAAGGTTATGGGCACCTTTGTTGTCAAAAGCATATGGAAAGCTTGGGAGTTACTCAAACCCTTTTTAATCTGGGAAGGGGATGGATTTAGAAATGGGCTATCCATTAATGACCACAACATTTGGTGGTCTCCTCTCATCAATTTTCATGATGTGCCACTTGCCCAAGTGCCCTGGGTTCATGCTCTTAAGTTGTATCGATGAGGCTTGCACACTCTTAAAGACATCTTTTACAGGTAGACCAGATTACTTCTCACTTGGCCTCAAGCTAAAGCCAAGTTTCGGCTTGCTTCGGTCGGATGACAGAGAGTCTTATCAGGAAGTTCTTGATTCCATTCCTTTTTGAGATGCTTCACAAAGTCAGGTGTCTTCTCTCTCATGCCTCGTGGAAGGATTGGAAATGGTTTCCAGATACCCCTTTTTTAAATTACTCCCCAAGAAAAGGTTATGCTCTGCTCACCCCTAAGTTGCCGATGGTGGCCTTGCTTAACTCCAAATGGTCCATCAATTCTGGATGGTCATCCTGGGAAGCTAGATTTCATACCATTTGGAAAGCCATCATTCAACCCAAGCTAGCCTATTTTTCTTGGTGTCTCGCTTTATCAAGGCCTCCTCTCTTGGCAAATTAGCTCATTATGGGATTGCTCCTCGGCTATGCCCTTTTGTGGGCACATTGAGATGCTCATACATCTATATCTGCAGACTCGCCCAAAAGCTCAAGCTATTTGGGCTTGGATCCACGATTTCTTTTGCCGTTTAGACCAGCACTCAATTTCTTTGGCAACATGCTTTGCTGGGGGATTCTATTTCCATTCCCCATGCTTTTGTGCAAGTGTGGCATACTTTCAGAGTGGAGATCCTTTTTTATATGGAAAGAACATAATTCTGTTGTTTTTGCTAATTCTGTAGTTTCTTGCATTCTTTCACATTATGATAAGGCCATGCTTATCTCGAATGTGTTCTTACAGATCCAGACTAGGCCCGCAAGGTGGAGCTGAGGTGTGCGGCACCTTCAGACCCTTCTAGATCATTGGGCCAACGCTCCTTGCACTGTGGCGCGGGAACCCCCTACCTCCCCTTCTGGGAGTGTTCGTTCAAGAGGGCGTCGTGGCCATGGCCGGTCAGTTGACCAAGCTCATCGTCATCACTCTCCCGTGGCAGCCCGAGCATCGGCGTAGCCCTCCCTCACAACCGCGGTGGTCAGGTCCCCTCACCATTCCGCACATCACAGTGGCTAGGGTTCCCACCACCACCCCCGCCTCCTGTGCAGAGGGATGGGTGGGATTCTGGCAAAGTTCCTAGGTTGGCTCTTGCCATTTCTCCTAATCAGCAGGAAGACAAAGACGAAGAAGTTACTTCAGGCTGGCCGCCCCTTCCAGATGGCAATGATCTTCCTGGTAGTAACTTGGAGGATAAGGGGCCTCCACCGCCCCCTGCCTCTATGTTTGTTGCGGTGGCCTAGTTTTTTTTTCCTTTCATTTTCTGGCATTGTTGCTATGTTTTTTTTTGCCCCTTGGGCTTGATACTTTAGTCTCCTAGCCATCACGGCTAGTTTGTTCGTGGGGTGTGCCCTTTACCACCCATATTTTTTTGTGGATAGGCTGTAATATTTTATAAAGTAATATAGACTATTTCAATGCCAATATGTCAAGTGCTTGATAAATTCCTGAATGTAAAGTGTTTAACAAAATGTTTGAATGCCAAGTGTTTGATGAAATATTTGCTCGACAAATTTTTGTTGAAACTATTTTTATAAATAAAAGATTTCAAATGATGGTAAAGTCTCTCATTGGAATACCATACTTTTATGGGTGAATTCGAATGAATTTTTAGTAACTTAAAAGCATCAACTACAATTTTTAGGGCTTCATGTGGATCAACAATGTCTCCTATTCGAGGGTAAACAATCGGAAGACAAATTTTTGTTTTCTTACGATTATAACTCATGCAAAGATTCAACCATTCATTTGTATTGTGATTACGTGGTGGAGGAGGTTATGTTAGGACACCTTCCTCTTCAAAGCTTGAGTTTTTTTAGGGTGGTGATTAAAAAGCACTTTATTTTATCATGTGCTTCAAAATATTCTCCTATTTTGAATGTCTCTATAGTGGAGCATGATGATAAGGTGTTGAAGGTGGAAATTGTAAGGCAAGGAGGTCATACAATGTCATTCAATATATGAAAAAAATGGTTGTGTTCTAATTTAATAGGTCTTCTATATTGGTTTTTATATCACTGGATTGATTTGAATTGGAAAAAAATTGTGAGATCTTTCTTTGTTCCAAAGGTTTTTTTATTGTTCAATTTTATAATCATAATGATTATCAAAAAGTGTTTGAGGGAGCACACGGTTTTGGGGTAATGTGGGAATTTGTATGAATCCTTAGTTCTCTAAGTTTGATCCTAACTCTATGTTAGTTACTAGATTGATTGTTTGGGTTTGCCTTCTTAATTGGCATTTACATTTTTGGGTTGTAGTGTCCTTTGAGGATATTGGGAATTTTGTAGGCACTTACATAAAATCAAATTTACAAATAGCTATGGTCGATTATGTACATATGCTCGCATTTGTGTTGAGATAGATCTTAGTAAGGGTGTTGACATGACAAAATATTGCTAGAGGCCTATAAGAATGGGGGCATGAATCAAGCTGTATTTTAATCTATTATTAGGACTGAAGACTTGCATGCTTTTTGGGACCAAGTTGGAAGTTGTAGAGTCATGCATGGTTCATATTGATTAGCATGCAGCCTATTTTGAGAGTGCATGAGTAGTGAAGGGAAAGTCCCCACTACATATATATATATGCATGATAGTGAAGGGCATTATGTACTTATATATATATATATGTATGATGTATGTATATATGTATGTATGTATTGATTTATGCGGTTTATGTTCATGTATAACTGTATGTAACTTGGTTATGTATGGTTACTTGCGTGCATGACTTTGTGATGATATATTATGATGTATTCAACTATTGGTTTTTTGATGAATTAATATAATGGATCATTGTGGATGGATATTGGTTGTTGATGTCTTTATTACTGGTTATTATATGGTAAATTTGATCTTGATCCTTGTTTGATTCATTATGCACTATGGTTGTGATCTAGTTCATGTTATGTTTTACCTTTAATTACTTGTTATGGATATGGAATACTTGTATGATCATGCTAACACCTTGACAAAAGCTGGTATAAAAAGAGGGACCTGGTACCTTTGTGCACTTTTGGGTGAGCGCTCAGATCTATCTGAGTGATGTGCCAACGTGCGTATAGGGTTTTGAGTAAGAAAACATACTACATTTTGGTTCCATTTTCGACCTCTTTTCAAGTTTTGCAAGGATGTTGCATGATGAAGATGTATCGGTTGACTTTGGACAACATTGAGAGTTGGGTTGAAAATTTAGAGACCATTTTTCTCATAGATATAATATTGACCTGATTTTGATGCTGTGCATGGGGTTGAAGAACATATGTATCATGAACTCTATGAGACATTCTTTTGTTTTTCCTATAGAGTTATATGAGTGGTTGGTAGCATATGCATCAAGAGAAATTGGAGGTATAGAAAAATTGTTTGGACACAAGAAGATTACCAAGACTTTGTATGATGTTGATTTGACTTGGACACATGTGTAGATCATTGGTGGAGTGGTGTTTTGAATAGTTACACATTGGAGTACATTGTTTTTACTTATTCTTGTCCAGAGGTTGTTGAGTTTTAGTTCTTGCACAAACCCAAAGGATCTTATTTGCACGTTATCCCTTTAGCAATTAAGATCTTGATTGTAACTCTAGATTTGGAAGAATGACCTATGGCTAGCTAAACCCCACCATGTGGGGGGCAGGAGAAGTGTGTGTGAAAGATGGTAGACCTTGGAGAAAAGGAAAGAGAGAGAAAGGTGGCTTAAGTATAATGAAGCATGTGAGAGAGGAATTGATGAAAAGAGTGCATGATATTGAGAGTCTTGGAGTTGAGGAGATGATGGCTCATGAAGGATTTGAGGTTCACGTGGAAGATGTGGAGCCAAAGCATCTAGTTCTCCCATCCTTAGGAAAGCATGGTAGAAGATCCCCCTTCATGGCTTCGATGAGAGTGCATCGTCAGAAGAAGAAATATTAAGACCACATGGCACACATCTGATCCCACCTAGTGACCTTTCCCTTGTGCTTGGTGTTCCAGTTCTTGAAACAATTATTGAGAAATCAAGCTAGTGTTGGTGATAGAGTAGCATAGTAGATTTCATTTTCCTTTGAATACATGAGTAGTTTCTCATCATATGGCCATGGCGGCACATATTCTTTTTTGTTTTTGGTGGTCCTATTGGTGGTATATTTTTAGCACGTCATCGAGGGAGAACATGGCATGCATAAACATTGGTAATACATATGGAAGTAGCACAACTTCACAGATTGTGGGAGTTTAATTTAGTACAACAATAGTTGGAACACAAGGTAGCTCATCCTCTGGTCTAGTGCCCACTATAGGAGGAGGATCAAGAGGATTAGGAGGTTCGGGATCTAGTGGATCTAGGTGGTTCTAGGAGGTGGAGGGAATATTGAGGTAATACATGTTTTGGATCTAGTGGGCATGGTCCACACCCATCACCCAAAAAGTAAGTTTATTATGAGATGTCTCTTCACCTACCAGAGTATAGAGGTATTGAGGATGTTGCAGAACATGTGCATATGTGTGAAATACTATGGCATGCTAAGGGGATTACAACTCTGAGTGTAAGGCAAGTCAGTTTTTACTACTACTTTACAAGGGCGTGCACATAGTTGGTATAGGAAGTATGATCCAAACTAGACTATTGTAGATTATAATGCATTGTGTGATGCTTTCTTGGCAAAGTTTCCATATACCTGAGTTTGAATAAAAAAGCATCAACGCATTGAAAGAGATTAAGTAGGGCATGGCTGAGAGTGTAAGGGAGTATGATGCACATTTTAAAACTTTTTTATCAAAGTTGTCTTATGATATTCACCCTAGCCAACATGCACAGTGGTTTTTGGTGGTTTGATCACACCTTTTAGAAGGGCACTCTCTCATAAGACATTTTATAGATCCACGAGGCTTTGGAGGTAGCTCTACTCTTGCGCTTGAGGTAGTTGGGAGCATAGACACTGGAGTTAGCCCATTCTGGAGGCACAAATTACATCTATGGTGAAAATAGTTGGAGAAACTATCAGCCAATTCAGCTCATGAGACACGCAGTGGTATATGGTGTATAAATTGTGAGGTGGAAGGACATACTAAGGATAACTACCCTCATAAATCAATGTGTGCCATGTTGTTTTGGATTGTGAGATCTGTCACTTGGATCATGATTCAAGTAGGTGCCCCTTATTGTAGCATGCATGATCAGGAAGAACATGTCTTGTTATTGTAAGATTTGTAAGTCCCACACTCATGATACAAAGAATTGTAGGTTGATTGATCAGATTCATGAGGCTATTGAGATTGGTGTATGTTCAGACTAGTGTTGCAAAAAATTCTAAGGAACAAAGGTGAACATCATAATCATAACCACAATGAAGGGCACTCTTGATGGAGGTGGTAGAGGTAGAGGTTACCATGGAGGGATATAGAGGTTGTCATGGTCATGGTGGTGGAAGAGGTGATTTCCCATGAGGAACTTGTTTACATGTGGATCCCCTAATCATTATAGGTGTGAATGCCCTCAAAACATTATTTTCTCATGGTGTGGAAAAAACATAAGTTTGAAGAATGTCCTAAGTTATATGAGCATATGAGTAAGAACATAAAGAAGAATGATAAGGGCACAGGATGATTAAAGTACAACATTGTGGAAGATCAATGGATGCCAAAGTTAGTGCATGATCCTGAGATGTTACCTGTGTTAGTGACTACACACATGTTGAGGTTGCGCACACACTCGTGAGATTCCAAAGTAGAAAAACTTGTTATTACAAAACAGGAGGTGATAAATGTGAAATATCCAGATCCTTCCCATCAAAAGGAAGTTTATCAGAGACTATGGAGGTTATTAGAAACTTGTAGGTGAGATACAATGCTTGAAGGAGCAGTCATGGAAGCTAGAGTAGGTGAAGGCAGTTGAGCTTCCTCAAAAAGATGTTGATGACTTGAAGGAGGTTTGTAAGATGTTGCACTAAGAGAATATCATTCCTTTGTTAGGGGAATGGTTAAGGAGAAGATACCACACATTGGATCTAAGCACGAGAGACAAATATTACATGCATAAACTTACCTCCTCATAGTCTTGAATATGATAAAGAGATCACTTTGAATGCAGTTGTTGATGGGTGGTTGTTGAAGTAATATATTGATTGATACAGTGTAAAAGTAAATGTACTCACTTTGGATGTGGAATCAGATGGGAGACCACCATTACAACCATCTTTGAAATGTGTTGTATATGGTGAATAGGACTAGAGCCACATGCCCATTGGAGTATTGAAGGATGCCACTATTACTATACAAGGGGCCAAGTTTACTGGGGACTTTGAGGTCTTGGCACTTGCAGAAGCAGATAGTTTTCCAGCCTTTCTTGGGCACCCTTGGTGTTACGTGAATAATGTTGATCTACACTTTAATAAAGGTTATATCAGTTTTGAGAACAAAGAAGAGCGCATGATTATTCCTTTGACAGATGGGAAAGTTACACCTTATGTAGAACCCTTGAGTGAAGAGGATCTGAATAGGATATATGTGCACACATTAGAGATCTGAAGTTACTGAGCCATCTAAAGAAGGTGTTATTCAGTGGGATGATGCTCATTCTATGAGTGATACAACTAGTGTTTCTATGATAACTGGGTGCATGGAACATATGAAATGGTTGGGAGAGATCAAGAATATAGTTACTCACATGATCAATCGTCACATGTGATGTTTGGCATTTGAGTCATAACCAGGTACCTCGGTATACTGGTGAAGGAAACCTCGATGTATTTATACACCATGGAAGCTCGTGGAAAGATGAGGTAGAAAAAAGAAATATGTTGATTTATACCCTACACGGAATAGTTGTGTATTGGTGGACTACACACAGAGATAACCTTTTGGAGTGGTGAGAAGTGAGAATCACCTTCTCTACTAGGTTTCTTAGGAGCAATGTACCTTCACAAATATGTGAATTTCATGGGAAGGATTCTTCTTCACATCACATTCAAAAGTGTGAGAGACTCTAGATGGAGGGGCTAGGAGGCCTTTCCACCATCACTCTAGGGTACATAAGTTCTACACCACTCTAAGTGGTTGTGCACACATGGTATGTTCATGCAGAGTTAACAAGAGAAATAATTAATTGGCAGAGAGATGACCTCAGGTATGATTCATACCTTTGATTATTTTTCTACTAAACCTCTGGTGAATGAAGCATTATAGATTATAAAACCTTACATGGGGGATAGTGCAAAAGCTTTGAGGAAATCTCTGTTAGATATGTTTGGAGAGTTAGACTTAGAGGTGTGCTTTGAAGAAGAAGAGATAGATGAGAAAATCTTGGGTGCACTTTGGCTAGAAAAAGAAAAGGGTAAGTTGGTTTATATGATTGATGATGAAGAAGTAGAGAATCTGGATGTTGATCACACTATAGGTATGTGTGAGGTCTTGGATAGTGTTGATGAGAAGGCACATGCTTATCATGAGCCTATGAAAATGAAGAAGGTCAACATTGGGACAAATATACAAAAACCTAAAGAGGCCATTATTGGTGACTATTGGTCTAAACAAGAGGTGGCAAAGATTATTGAGTACTTGCGTGACTTCCAGGACTTATTTCCACAGAGGCTATCATGAGTTGAAGGGAGTGCATCCTCTTTGGGTGAGATGAGGATCAAGTTAAAGGAAGGTGCACACCCGGTTAGGAAGAGGCCTTACAGATGAATCCTAATCTATGCATTAAAGTTAAAAGAAGAGATTGATAAGATGTTGAAATCTGGAATCATTGAGCCCATTGAGGAATCAAAGTGGGTTAGCCCCATGGTGATAAGCATAAAGAAATATGGTAGGATAAGGATCTGTGTGGACTACAAAGAGAGTTGAATGTTGCTTGTGTCATAGATCCTTTTCCCACACCTTTTATAGAGGAGATCTTGGAAGGTGTTGTAGGGCATGAGATTTACTCTTTCACTGATGGATTCTTCTGGTTATCATCAGTGTGATTTGCTAAAGAAGATCAAGAAAAGACAACTTTCACCACTGAGTGGGGAAGTTTTGCATATACACA
This sequence comes from Taxus wallichiana var. yunnanensis, assembly GCA_018340775.1. Lineage (NCBI taxonomy): Eukaryota > Viridiplantae > Streptophyta > Pinopsida > Cupressales > Taxaceae > Taxus > Taxus wallichiana. The sequence continues at coordinate 801,182,478 of CM031242.1, forward strand.
TTATGCCTTTGGGTTGAAGAATGCACCTACAGTATTTTTGCACATTATTGTGCAAGCATTTGAAGACTTTATACACAAGTTTTTACAGGTTTATTTGGATGATTGGACTATATATGGGCTAGTAAAGATCACTGTGACAACTTGAGACTCATGTTTGAGAGATGTAGGTAGTTAAGCATCTCCTTGAATATTAAGAAGTGTATCTTTACTACACCCTTTGGAACTTTGTTGGGACATATTATATGTAAAGAAGGTTTGTTGGTAGATCCTTGCTAAGGTCACAATTATTTTGGGCTTAGAGGAGCCTACCAATCAGAGTGAGGTGCATGGGTTTTTGGGACATACAGGTTATTATATAGAAAGTTCATTAAGGGGTATGCTAAGATTTCGTGCCCTTGAAGAATTGTTGAAAAGTAAAGGAAAGTTTCATTGGGATGAGGCGCAATAGATAACATTTGAGACATTGAAGGAAAGACTTACTTTTGCACCCATTTTACACTTTCCTTCTTGGGATAAACCATTTCATGTACATGTTGATGCCTCTAGCATGGCCATTGGCACAATGTTAGCACAACCTAGTGATGGGATTGTTGATCATCCTATCTATTTTGTGAGTAGGAAGTTGACACCAATGAGAAAATTATACAACTACAGAGCATGAAAGCATTGTCCATGATTTACACACTTGCACATAAGTTTAGACAATATTTTTGAAACTCCTTTATATTTTATATAGATCACATGACACTTAAGTACTTGGTTAATAAGCCCATTTTGTAGGGCACATATGTCAGTGGATTCTCTTGTTTCAGAATTTGACTTTACAGTGGTGGTAAAGCCAAGAAAGAGTAATTCTAGGACCAGATCATTTATCAAGGATTAACTTAGGTGAGGACACACATAGAGCATTGAGGACACAATGTCGGATGCATGCAATAACTTTTCGATTAGATTAATTGACCACACCTCTGACTTTAGAAGAAGATTTGTTTATTTTTGTGTACTGGTGTGGCACTTGAAGGGATGAAGAGCTTAGAGAAGAAACAACTTTCCATACATGCATCATGCCTTACATGTTGATTAGTGGAGATTTATACAAGTTAGGTTGATGATGATGAGGTTTTTACATCAGTGTGTGTACTTGAGCATGAGCACAAAGCTATAATGGAGGAAGCTCATGGTGGAATTGCAGGAGGACATTATGTAGGAAATGCTACCACACAAAAATTTTTTTGCTAGTTGGCCTTTGGTGGGAAACACTATATAAGGATTGTAAAGAGTATGTCAGGGTGTGTGATCATTTTCAGCCTTGGGAATCCTGGCATAGAGATGAAATGCCTTTGAGGCCTATTAGTGAGTGTAAAACCTTTTGAGAAATGGGTGATTGACTTTGTGGGTCTATTTCCCCACCGCATAAGGATTAGGTCACGCTATATTATTACATGTACATATTATCTGACAAGGTGGGTGAAGTAACACCTACAAAGGATTACATGATAGCTACTACACAACAAGGTTCTTATGGGAAAACATTATCAACAGGTATGGATGTCCATTGAGCTTGACAAGTGATAGGGGCAACACACTTTTCTTAATGAGACTATCAGGATATTATTGGTAGAATTTATGGTGGCACATCATAAAACAACACCCTATCACCCACAGCTAATGGAACTATTGAGGCTTTCAACAAGATATTGGGACATACATTGACAAATATTTTGATGTTGGAAGAAAGGATTGGGATGATAAAGTCTTTGTTGTACTTTGGGCATACATAGACAACTTATAAAAGATTGAACAAAGCCACACCCTTTTAGTTGGTGTTTGGCACAGAGGTTGTTTTTACATGTGGAATTTATGTTACCCTCCCTATGTATTATGTGCATGCAGGAGGACTAGATGATGAACAAAGCACTTGAAGAGTGTATAGATAAACTGATGCAGTTGGATGAGAGGTGTGCCATCACACATTGGAGCTAGAAGATAGAAAAGGCTAGGTAGAAGGCATGACATGATAGGCACATTAAGAATAAGATAGTTTGAAGTTGGATATGGTTCTTCTTTATGACTCCAAGTTTGTGCGCCACCTTGGGAAATTAAAGGTGCATTGGTTGGGACCATATGTGGTGACATATATACTTGATTCAGTGCTTGTCAATTACAGGCATTAGATGGAACACGGTTTCCCTAGTTATTTCAATGGGAGTAGGTTGAAGCCCTACTATAAATAAGTCTTCTTGGTGTTTGTAATAAGGCAGTTATTTCCATTAGATTAGATTTCCTTTAATGCATTTCCTTTATATGTGTTTCCTTTCATCGTTTGTTATGCTTTGTCAATTTAGTTCAGTGTTTTTTGTAATAAGTGTGCTTGTGCACTAGTAGTTGATTACTATCTAGTGAATTCATGCATAGAGGACCGTGCATACTTTTAGTGTGGGGTGGAGCAAGATACATGATAAATGGGCCATGATTGAATGATCTCTGGAGGATGGGTATGCATAGAAGAAATATGGTGTAGGTGCTTGAGGTAAAGGTGTGGATTAAGGAAAATTTCTCATAGATGAAGACCACACGTAGATGGATGGATGCACAGTGTAACATGAGGTAGGAAGAAACATGGAAACTACTTGGTGTGAGGTGTGGATAGGTACTTTAGCGCATGAAGGCGCACGAGAAGAGGAGTGTGGCGAGAGTAGGGGCACGCTGCAGAAAGTTATGAAAGGGGCAGAAAAAATTAGCAAAAAGAATAAAAAAGTAAAAAAGCGTAATTAATGCTTGAGTATGGTGGTTGGTGAAGAGAAATCAATGTGGGGAAATTTGAAAAAATTATATAAGGAGGGGTTATGATATCATTTTTACCTTGCATTATGAAGTGAAGTGTTCGAGTGAGTTGAAGAGAGATGAAGAGTGAGTTGTGTAAGTGAGTGCATGAAAGAAAGTGAATAAAGACATCAACAGGAGAGATTTGTGCATGACATTGTTTGGAGCTCCATCAGAGAGGGTGTTTGAGCAAGGAAAAGGTGTGCGGGAGAAAATATGTGAGTTAGGGTTCGAGGAGAAGCTAGGGCATGCAAGTTTTAAGTTATAGAGCTCAAATTTACTGCAAGAACAATTTTTTATCATCATAATGGCACCAAAGTGAGCACTGGAGAAACCACAAGGGGTAGAAAGAAAAAGGAAGTGGAAGTAGAGATGGAGGACACCCCGAAAGTAAATTTTCAGAAATGTAATACCTAGAAGGAGTTATAATGGGATTGGATTGGGAATCCCATATCAGATAAAAAAATAAGTGACTACAATCATCGAACCAAGGATAACAAGGATGAATTGGACAAATGAGTGGTAAAAAATATTTGAGGATAGAGAATGACATGGTCATCTATGATGATGTAGGTTAGAAGTTGTTGGTGGGTGTTGGAGTCATGCAGTTGTATGAGTTGCCATACTTTGGGAAACCCGAAAAATTATATCAATGGTTGATGTCTCCATGTGCACATGAGGACTTCTTCTATTTTTACAGGGTGGTGAATGTGACTTACCACACCCTTGATTGGGAAGTTAAAAGGTTGAGGAGTTCAGGCATAGAGATTGGTAGCGATCTCAGGATGATGAGGCCATGAGAAAAACTTTACACACTAACCTTATGCAAAAGGAGGGCACACGATGGATATTGTCAAGCTAGAAAAATACCCTGTGATTCAAGAAGCCACGCACCTCCTCACCAAATTGAATAACCAAGAGCATTGGATCCAGGTAAATAAAAGATGGCTCCATATTGCCAAAAAATGATAGAGGGAGTCATATATAATTTTTCCTCTTTCATTGTTAAGACCATTATTGAAGAAGTGCACCATGGGGATAAGATAAGTTTTGGTGCTATTTTATTGTCTCTTGTGTTTGTGAAATTAGGGTGCCCGATGGGCCAAGGAGAATATTTGGCAATTCCTAAGAGAAAAAGTCCCTTGTAGACATAGTTTTCAAAATATACATGTGATGGATCCATGAGTGGTCCTTATAAGCAAAGGCTAGAACTTTGGTATAAGCACTTTGCATGAGGATTTTGAACATGAATGGAGAATACCCAAGGACCTTCCTTTGGTATTAGATAAGAAGGCACAGTTCGTTGTATATCAACATTTTTGTATAGGAAGATTTGGGATGAAGGATGGAAAGTGGAGCCCTTGTGCAAACTACCTTATGCATTCACCACATGTTACTTCCAAGGCATCGGTGCAAAAATTTTCAAATGTGTACAAATTGGTTTTTGATGCAGATAAGGTAGAATATGATTATCATACATCATGTAGAAGAAATATGTATAACTTGGTATCTCTTACATAAAGAAGATGATCTCGATGATATAAGCATTAACTCAATGAGTTTGGTAGTTGGGAATCTTGGTGCAGCTAAGGTATACCTCTACCTTAAGCCCAAGTTAGAAAATGGAAAATATATTGAAAATGAGTTCGTAAGATTCCTAGAGCCTTTAGTATAAGAAAACAAGAGCCTTTAGTATAAGAAGAAGAAGAAGAATTGAATGAAGATAGTAGCGGTCTAGACCATGACTCTCGATGGCTCAAGAATAGTTAAAGTAAAGAGAATGCATGAGAAAAATCCTCCCACATGGAAGAAGAGGAAGTCGAGAGGAGACAAGAACTGAGGATATAGGGGTCAATTTTGGGGAGTTGAGGAGAAACAATTCAGAAGGGTGTTAAGAAGAACAAAGACCCCAGGCACAAGTGCAAGCATAGGCCCATCACAACTCAAAAATCCTAAGACGTCTCCCACCAAGCCTATGCGAGAGAAGAAGAAATGATGGAGGTATAAACCAAAACAAGGTGAGGAGGAGGAGCCGGATGGAAGCACACACACGAGAGACAAACCACATGTCATTGAGTTGGATGCAAGAAGATCCTCGGGAGGAAGAGGTGAAGTATGATACAAAAATATTCAAGGAGTGTGAAGATGTGGGTAGAGATGAAGAGAAAGATAAGGGAAAACCTTTTGATGAGCCCACGAATGAAAAAACAAGTGCTATAGGGAAGGCATGACTTTGGGAGAAGGGGTGCATGTTCATAAGGGAAGGTGCTCATGGAGAGATAAGGGGGATATTTATAAAACTCCCACAATTGGGTATATTAATGATCCCATGAAGATCATTTGCATCAAGTTTCAAAGCATTTTAGAGCCTAAGAAGCTTTATGGATGGGAGCTGATGGACCCTAAAGCGGCCAAATTATGCACCAAAAAGCAACTCTCTTGGAGCATGCAGACTCATAGTGATGAGTCTAAATTTGATGTAAAATAAGTTACATGCGTTAAGAGGAAAATTAAAAAGAAATCCCAAGCCACGCATTGGACTATTAAGCCCCAGAGTTTACTAATGAACATGCAAGTAATGGCTTGAAGAAAATAACAACTAAAGTAGTGCGTAAAAATATAGATAAATCACATTGTGCTAAGAACTATGCTAGAAAGAGAATAAGAGCGAAAGAACAAGTGAGGTGGTTGTATGAGGGGAAGAGTAAGGATAAAGAGAAACAAAAGAACATTTTGGATTTTACAAAAAATTGGGGAAGGATATTATATATGCACATCTAGATGTTGGTGAATAGACCAAGAGACAGACCTATTAGTCCTCTCTGCACTTCTTACATGACTATGTTCACTTATTGATAAAGAAGCAATTAGGCATATCGAGAGTGACCACGGAGATGGATGTGCGAGAAATAGGAAGATATTACAACATAGAAGGAAAGAGCCAAGGCTAAAATAGTGCACCAAATAAGTAGGTATGAATCTATGCTCCAAACACTAAGGTATGAAATGAATAAGGAAGACTTAGAATTAAATATGCGTGTAGACCATGAGGAAATCATTAAGACAAGAATGTTGGACGAGGAAAATGAGGTTTTTTCTATGAAGAATGATGAAATGCTTAGGCACGAGGAGAGGCTGACATTGTTAGTAGAAAATCATGATGTGCTCACACCAGCCCGTGACCCTCACAAAAAAAAGATAAAGGAAATTGGGAAACTATATATCTCAATTACTCACACACTTAGGGGCATTAAACTCTCCATTCCTCGTAGTCACATGTTATAATTAACATTTGTCTATCAATATTGTTCATATACATATCTATACATTACTCTTGCTTTGCAATTCATGTCAATATTTCTAGCAACAATTTCTCATATCTACACTATGGGAACACCTTGCTACATCTCTCTACACTCCTATACTACTCTATATGTGTTTCCCCACTCATGCACACATATTACTTCATATATACGATACACATCCTTTAGTGCACTATACATACTCTGGCTATTCTTGCTCATAATGATCATATCTATTTACTAACAACTCCTTATATACACACTTAGGGGCATCACACTCCCCCCCCTTCCATCACTATCAAGTTATCTCTGCATCTCCTACCACACTTCACACTCCACACTTTACAATTAATCTTTCTCAAACACTCCACATCTTTAGTACACACATTGTACCATCATTACCCTATGACGCACTCTTGTGCTATGGTTCACACTTGACTATTGAGGGGAATACTACATCCTTAAACCTCGCATTACATAGTTCACACTCGTGCTTCATAACATTTATTTCCTAGTATCTACTCACATGTGAAAAATCCATTTCCCTATGATGTAGTCTAGTTCCACAGTTCATACTCGACTATTGAGGGTCTTATCATGAAATGAAACTCACATCCACTACACTTTACACTCTATGGTTCACGATACATCTTTCCAGTATCTATTCTCACACAACACATTTCCCGATGAAACACTCTTATTCTATGGTTCATTCTTGACTATTGAGGGGGATTTTATAAATGAATCTCATCCCATACACATCCATTGGGGGCAATGCAACCCCTTCCACCTTCACATCTTACATATCATACCACACCATCACATAATCACAACATTTACATATCTGGGTTGCATTTACTCTTGCTTGCTTATTCTACTTACATGTGCAATTTTCTTACTACAACAAGTGGATTCTCAATATGTGATTAATTAAAATGTGGATATTCTAGTGTAATCTAATATTATAGGAGAAGATAAAATAATCTGAATAAATGAAGTAATAAGATACTTGAAATAATACCCAAATAATCTAAGCAATGAAATGTGAAACCCTTATGTGTAAAGAGGATTAAGAATGCCTTAGTTGATTCGATGATTTTGTGGGATTGTGTTATAGTGGAGACTAGATGAATAAGAGGAGGAAACCTTCACATATGAGCCTAAAAAAGTGCAAATGGACTATCTAGAGGCTGGGATTGGGGCATCTGAGAGGGATAGGGGTGCCCGTGGGTGCCCTAGTTTGAGAACATGGTACCCTAGTCTATGGAAATGACCAGAAAACCTCCTCTGAGGTGTCACTCAATGTTCACCTATGTTCACTTCATGTCACCGTGTGATCGCCAAAGTAGTGGTAAACCCGTAATAGAAGAATCACCCGCAAAACCCGAGCAAAGCATAAAAACCCTAAACAAATAAAGACGCACATGAAGGGGTCAGACTATCCTCAGCTTCCAAATTGATGGACTTATCACTAAGTGTTGCACTACATCTCATACCCAATATAGTTCTAGGTGTGTGTGTAATAATTGTGCCCTAGGTGCTCTTGTGTTAGTCACACTTTGTGAAGTAATGAGCAAATAACTAGATGTAGAATGTAATAAATGTGTACATGGAAACAATAGACTCCCCTCCTATGAAGTGTGATGCAGATGAACCATCCTTGTGTTCCTTGTGATGGATCTAGATGGATGCAAATGTAGCTATAAATGCCTTTGATGGATGCAACCTTAGGTGGTGATAGTAATTGCTTAGTGCTTGGTCCCTCATTATGGTCACATAACTTTATATTTATATGGTTCTCTTACTTTAGTAATTAACCCCAAAATTCCGAACACCAAAAATATAAGAAGCTCAAATGGCTAGAAAGTGCCCAAAAAGTGAGAGGAAAGTGTAAAGAGGATCGAGTGCCTAGAGGGGACCGGGCGCACTGGGTACCCAGATCTGGCTGGGCACCCCATCGAAATGGGAAAAATGTAGTATGAGGAGTACATGATGGGAAAGTACGAGTGAAAGATCAAAATTAGCAACAAAAACAATGCAAAATGGATAAAGACATGGGTTAATTATTACTCTTTTCACTTAAGAACCATATGAATAGTAGTATGAGACCGAGACTAAATAATGACTCAAAGTGTGTGATTTTGTGTCTACAATATGTAATTATCTTCATTTTCTATATATACATGCACACTCACTTTGTCTCTAGAAGTAAATGCAGGTCTCGACATCTCCTTACATGGTGTAGGATGCTCGACACTGTATCCCTTACTAATCCCATTGAGGCTTCCTGGAAATCTAGATTTAATACTCTCATACTACACACATTACGGAGTTCTATTGTTACATTATTTACTACTTTTCATCACAATCACTTTACTTTTCATGATATATACACACTTTGACATACTATTTATCTTTCTAACATGCTAATGGGTGATTCATGTGTAGAATTTTCCTTGCAGGACTATATACAACCATGGTTATCTGATACATTTTGCTTACTATTGTTTGATATTATATGTTATTGTTTGTGGGTTATGCCCTATGGCTTGTGTGATCATTATATGTTTTTGGCTACTTCAACCCTAACTATCTTATGGCATTATGAGTGATGTCCCATGTTTGAAACCCACTTTTTGTGGTCCATCTTGTTTGCACACTTGATTGTTACATTGTTTTCTATTACATGCTAGTTTCTTTTACTATTAACACTTATACTATCCCACTTTGTTTGCACGTGCCTTGGTATATACCAAGCACATCCCCTACCCTCTGCAGTATCCACTTCATTTCAAAGCATCGGTCTTCTCCTTTGGGTTGCATTCTCCTACAGCTTTCACATACACCCCAAATGAGGGGAGAATATATTAGGTGAACAAATCACCCCTAAAACAAGACAAAGCTATAATTCAAATCAATATAGTATAGAAAAATCACATGCACAAAATCATAATCAAATTGGACTTCATTCATACATAATATAGACACTAGCACCCAAACCCATATACTAACACTTGGGCACTTCGATCCTCCATTGGCGTTAATGTCTTGGGGGCATGAATAGACAGTTTTCTTAGTTTAGAAAAATTTACAATAGTTTATTGAGAAGTTTACAAGAATAAACAATAGCCTCCAAACACATAATGCATTATATCTCCTACAATCAGTATAATCAAAACAATTTAGAACTAATCAAACAAATAGGAACAAATAGAATAAATTGGGATGTACCATTTGTAGTGATGTTTATGAGGGAAAATTCATGAAAGGAGAGTAAAGTTAACCTCTCTCCCCAACACTTGCTCTTGGCGTGAGATCACCCAAAAAACTCATACTTGGCGTGAGATCACCCAAAAAACTCACCTTTGGCATGAGCTTGCCCAAAAAACTCATTCTTGGTGTGAGATCTCCCAAAGAACTCAAACTTGGTGTGAGATCACCTAAAAATTTCTCTTGGCGTGGGATCACTCAAAAATCTGTCTCTCGAGATCACCCAAAAATTCACCTTCAGCATTCAAATCAGCAACTTCAAGCAACATGACACTTTTCTATATTTTAATCCCTTACATATCAGGCCCATCCTTACAAGAATCAGCTCACACAAGCTATAATAACATGCTACAAAGCACACACTTCATCCTTAGCATCCACTTCCCTTTTCCTAGTATCCACGCTTCACTTGTCCACTTAACATGTTATCACCAACACCCTTCTTTACATGATCATCGTGTACATGTATTCTATCTAATTTATATTATCGAGAATTCACTCAACAACATAAAGTGTGGGAAATGTAGACACAAAATCACACACTCGGTACATTTCTAGGTCCAAAACACACACACACACACACACATATACATACATATATATATACATATATATATAACATATATGATTCCTAAGCAAGAAAACTAGTGGTTGACAACTATCTTTGGCCTCTTTTCTTTGTTTCTTTCTTTCTCTTTGGTCTTACACACCCTACAACCCTGATGGAACTTAACTGATTTATCCTTTATGGCCTTAGACACTAACACCTAGTTAGGACACCGGCGCATTAGTGCTTCGTCCATACTTTGCACTCCTGACCCTTTCTTACCTTTACTCAATCTTTTTGGGTCTCTTTTATCTTTTGGGAATCTTTTCACTTATGGGTTGGCCTTCCAATTTTCAATTATGAAATTCAAACAAGGGAATCATATATATATACTTAGTTACTTCTCAAAAATAATGACCAAACACTAAGCATTACTATCATCACCTAAGCTTGCATTCCAAAGGCACTAAATCACTTCAAAGGCATCCATATAACATCTATACAAGGGACAAGGGGTGTATTACTTCAGAATACACACCATAGGAAGGGGAAGTCTATTCTATTCCACCCTTGGCCACCTTTTTCTTATCTTTTATTTCATCTTTCCCACATATTTCCCGATACCTATCAGCCCATTTCATGACCTTTTCGACATTCTAGCCTAAAATCAGGGTGCCCCAGGCTTTTTGTACCTTGGGGCATTTCATGCCCTTTTCGAGGTTCCCTAGGTCCCATTTTGGGCACCCTGCCCATTCGGTCTATGCACACAACCTCTTCCACTTATTTTTGGGTCACTTCTAGTTGTTGGTCATCCTTATCTTCTTCTCAATTGGCCTTGTCGGGATTAATTACAAATTAAGCTTGAGAGCCCTATAAATATAAAGTTATAAGACCATAATAAGGGTCCTAGGTCATTGCATCTTATCACTACTATCACTCCATCTAGGGTTGCATCCATTGCATCACTTGCATCCACATAGTGTCATGCATTCAAGCTAGGAGATCTGCATCACACACACTTCATAGGGGGGGGATTCCATTCTATTCCATGCACACATGCTACTTACATTTCTATAGCTACTATTGCTCACTACTTCACAAAGTGTGACTGACACAAGAGCACCTAGGGCACACACACACACACACACACACACACACACACACACACACACGAACTACATCAGGGTCCATAATGTAGTGCAACACTCAATGATAAGTCCACTAGCTTGGCAGGTTGAGGTCATCGACCCATTCATATGCATATTTCATTTTTCTAGGGTTTGATACTTCTCCTTGCATTATGGGTCATTCTCCAGTTCATCTCGAATCCAGCATGATAGATAGGAAGTACTTAGAGACATTTAGCGACCATACCATACATTGAGGTTTAAGGATTTACATTTTTTGAGAGCACCCAATTGTAGACTAGGGCACCTGGGGCACCCAATACACTCCCAGTGCTTGTGTCATCTCAGACAGTCCAGATCTTCCCTTCGTAGGGGTCCCTGAGGGTTCATCTGCACTTCCATATTTTATTTCCAGATCTGTGACAACTTGTGATGATATCTTTGTTATCAACTAAGTCTTTTCCTTACTCTTCTCTTGCACATTAGGGTTTTATTTCATCTAGAATAGTTTATTTACATTTATTTCATACTTGCTTTAGTTCATTTACAATGTTTTAGTCCTCCTAACTAGATTAACATTAATACCCTAGATATCCCTTTAGGCCATCTAGGTAATAACTTTATTTTTGTTAATCATTTTGGTGAACCCAACGTTTCTTTATCGCACACTTCTTCTTGGTGTAGTTTCCCCTTTTCCCATGGCTCAAACTCATGAGGACTTTATTGAAGCTCACCTTAAAGCCATCAACAATCACCTTGTTGAACACCCACAGGATTTAGATTTACTTTTACATGTGGCTCGTGAAGAGGCCACTAACTTGGCTGAGCTCAACCCTTTTATAGCTTTTCCCACCCACCTCCCCCTCTACACTTCCACCCATTTCTATTGTTCAGTTTTGGTTCCCACTCCAACTAATCACTTCACCCCTCCTTTGGTCTCACATCATGAAAAACATCCTCTCTGGCAATCAAGATTTAACCTCCTTATATCATGATCTCCAGGCTCAAATTCATAAGCTGCAACAGCCACCACATCTCCCTCTTTAGATTCTACCTTGTTGTTGCATACCCCATTTTCACCTCTTATTTCTACTTACCCTCTTCCTCCTAACTTTTTCACCCCTAAATTTCCCATTTTTAATGGACATGGTGACCCACAGGAGCATCTTCATGCATTTCATGTTTCTTGTCTCAATTTTGTTGATGATCAACTCCTTTTAGCCAAAAATTTTTCCTCACAGTCTCCATGACTACGCCATGCATTGGTTCTATGATTTACCTATTCATTCCATCACCTCCTTTACCTATCTCATGATGCTTTTCTCACACAATTCTCCATCAACATCAGTTCTAAGATGACCTACACCCAATTAGCACAACTTAAATAGGGACCCAATGAGCACTTCACTAATTATGTTTTATGCACTACAAAAAATAATCTTGCCAAAATGACTAATGTCCTTTCCGATTCTGAGTTGCAAGATTTATTTATACAAATCCTTTTACCACCTCTCTATGAAAGTGTTCTCTTTGAAACCTTTTCTTCTTTTGACCAATTGTCATACTCTTAAGCTTCAAATCTAAGCTTCTCTCTATTGGAAAACTAAAGTATCAGGAACAACCTTCATCCTCCTCTCGTTTTCCAAACAAGACACCATTTAAACCCTCTACATCTAAGCCTATCGACACTAAACTCACTATCAACACTTTTTACACCTTCTAAGGAGGCACCATCCCAACCACCTCGGCATACATTTACTAACCTCCCTATGGCACCACACCTCATCTTACAAAAACTCCTCGATAGAAACCTCATCACCCTCCCACCACCACTCAAGTTAGACCCATCATGACCCAAAGGATGCAATTACAATGAAAAACTTCCATTGTGATTACCATCATTGTGTAGGCCACTCTACTAACCATTGTATGAAACTTTAGGAAATTATCCAAGATCTAATTGATAATGACCAACTCAAATTCCCAAACCTACTAGCCCTCCTCCCACTAAGGACAAGGGTAAAGTCAAACTTTTTAACAAAGAATCCAACCAACACAAAAAAAATCTATGGAATCTTCCACTTAATCATGCATACCATGCCACACCACCTCCCGATGTAGGAGCACTTGACTTCTTAGTCACATAGCATTGATATGACCCCACCTTTATTTTATTTCTCTCTCACATTGACTATCATACTACATTCACATCTAACATTTATATACATATAAGCCTTTATCACTTCAACCCTATCAAAAACACTAAGGTTGATCCATCTTCTCCTATTAGTGCATGTTCCTTTTCTCTTTTTACGATCTATTGGCTACCCTCCATCGTAAAATTGACTTTCTATTCAAGAGGCCTTATGGTGTCATTAAGTTACCTATCATATTGGTCCTCTCTCTCTTCTCCTCCCTTGTTTCATTAATCAAGCAGTCAACCATTGTGACCTGCTTCTCAACTTAAATTGGATCTATAAATCCCAAGCTATTGTCTCCATCAACCACTTACACCTTAAGTTTCATCTATGACAACAGAGTTATCTCCATTGATGACATCCCTCATTCACCTCCACATCATCTCTCATTCTAGTTCTCATTCTCCTCCCTCCTCCTCCTCCTCTCCCTCATCTCTCTTCTCATCACCACACACTTGCATCCTCTTCCTACCCCACCATCTCAACCAAACCCTATGTGCCCACTCCATTCTATTAGTCCTACACACACCATAGGCCTATTCCTAGGACTACTACTACCCTCACGTCGATGGTCACCACCTCACTTCATTCCACATGACTCATTTACTTCCACACATGTATCTCCTCACTCTTCTCCATCACCCACACACTTTACTACACCTCACGATCTTGGTCTCATCTTACATCACCCATCACATGCCTATATCGACTTCATTCCCTACATACTTATCTCTATACCACCATTATTAGAGCATCCTTCTACGCCATCCTCCTCTCATGTATGTGTGTCATCATCCATCCCTCAACCTTATTGGATGATTCCTCTTTCCTAAACCTTTGGGGGCCTAGCCATTGACACCCCCTCTCCCCCCACTCTCACATACTTACCTCTCATCATCCTACATCTTTATTTCTTCACATATCACATTTTCATCATATATTATCACCACCCTCGTTATTACCCGATGATGCACCCTAGTGCTTCGGTTCACACTTGACTATTGAGGGATTACCATTACATTGAACCCACACACTTTGCACTACATGACCTATACATTTACATTCCATCATCATCTTCATTATATCTATCATCATATATACATATTCACTATATCTACATTCATAGTCATCATTATATATGAGTCTAGTTTTATTCATCATCCATCATTCACATTCATATTTACGCTAGGTCACATTATATGAGTCTAGCTTTATCTTTTCACCATCACATATTATACTACACTATCATCTATATCTTACATTACATATACATCCTACATATCACATCTACATCATTCATTCATACATCTTACCTATTCTACATGCTACACTAGATTTCCTTATACTTGGGTCTAGTTTTATCATTCATCATTATCACATTTATTTTCTACATACACATTTATTACATTACATTACATATTACCACTCTACATACTACACATTCACCATTATTTACACACTACACATTTCATATACCATATCATTTTTACACTATCATCTTTACTTCTTCATATCACTCACCCACCTATGATGCACTTTTAGTTCCTCGGTCCATACTCAACTACAGGGTTTACCAATCAAATGGACCTTACCTACATGTGACATTCATCATCATCACACTCCTGGACTAGTGACCAACATTCTAGGCTATATCACACCATACATCATCATCATCATCATACTATAGTGGTATACACCTTAGGTTAAATCACCACTCTTTTTCATCACTTCTACATCATCTATTATCTATCTATCATATCTCATCTATATCTCTCTATTACATTTTCTCCATTCCAAATCATTCCATTACATCATCATTACATTATCATCATCATCATCATCATCATCATAGTGGTATACACCTTAGGTTAAATCACCACTCCCTTCATCATTCTATCATCATTATCCTCTATTATCATTCTATCATCATTTATTTCATCATTTATCCTATCATCATTTATATATTATTTATTATCATCATCCTTTATCCTACTCATCACTTAGTGGTATACACTTTAGGCTAAATCACCACCCTCTCCTTATTCATCACATAGTGGTATATGCTTTAGTGCTAAATCACCACCTTCCTTCATCATCTACTCTAGTCATACGCTCATGTATCATCACTTCATATATATGGTATATCATCACCATCATCTCATCATTATGTGATATATGCTATAGGCTAAATCGTCACCTTCTTCTTCATTCATCATGTAGTGATATACGCTTAGGGATAAATCATCACTCACCCATTCAACAAGTCATGGTATATGCTTAGGCTATAGGGTCCACACATCTTTCCATATATCTCATTCCCATACACTCATTCTATAGTGATATATGCTTAGGGATAAATCATCACTCCTCTATCAAAAAAAAGTGTGATATACGCTTCGGCTATAGGGTTCACACACATCTCTCCCATCATGTCATTTCATCACCATCCCATATACACACTCATCACAACACACTTAGATACAACCAACACTACTCGACCATTTCCCGATGATGCACTCTCATTTACGGTTCATTCTTGACTATTGAGGGGGAAAAAAAATGAACCTCACTACATACACATTCCATCCACTCGGGGGCACATGTTGCTCCTATCATTCCATCTTGCATTCCATTCCATCCATCCACAACATACTTGCATTGTCTTGGTAGCATTTACTCTTTCTTACTAGTGTTTTGCATGCTCATTCTATTACTACACATGTTAGATTTCTTTCTTATATGTCATTATCATACACACATGTGTGTTCACACCTTTGTCTAGTGTGATCATAGATACATGACATTTACATGTGGCATGGATGCTCACCTTCTACCCTTACTATACTGGTCATTGGGGGCATCCACATTCATCTCATCAAGTGTTATTGTTTCATTTTGTACTTAACATATTATACTACTTGTTCTACACACTTTTTGACATATTGGTTATCACTCTAACATGCTAATGGGTGTTCCATGTGCAACACTTGTTTTTAGGACTACATGTTTCCATGACTACATGTTTGTTTTTACTTGTCTACATTTTTTTTCCATTGTTTGTGGGATTTTCCCTTTTTGTGTGCACACTTGACTATTGTTTGTGGCCATGATGGCCTTGCATGTCTTGTGACATCGTGAGTGATGTCCCATGTTTGAAACCCACTTTGTGTGGTCTTCTTTTTTTTTTTCTTGCGTGTTTACACTACTTTTCTTGGTAGTTTTTACATTGTCTACATATTTTACACTTGTCTTATTTGCATGCATGTGTTCAGACTAACACTTGTATTGGCTAGCCATCCCCTTTTGTGCACACCTTGGTATCTACCAAGTGTTTCCCTTTCCCCCTGCAGGGTAGAGTTCTATAGGTCAGAGTGGTTGGTCCTCTTTTGGGGCCACATTCTCCTTCCAGGGTCATCGCATGCACCCCCAAAGAGGGGGCATCATTGAGGGTTTTTACTAACACAACGTATCTACATCGGTTCACACACAATGAGTGAGTTTAGACCAGTCTACAAACTCCATACACAATGGCCTTAATAGGACATGGTGTCCTTCGACAATTCTGTGGAGTGGTTATAGGCTCAGGGTTACAGTGGGTGTGCCTCTCTACACTTCTCCATCTAGTGGCATCAGATCACCCAAAAACCATGAATGAGACAATACAAGATCTCTTCTTCAAAATTTTGTAGCAAAAGTGGTTAAAGGTTGGAGGATACAACATGGTTCCTCCTATACTTCTTCAGCCAGGGTGGCGTGAGATCACCCAAAAAACTTGCGACACTACAGATATCCTTCTACACCCTTTTTCTCAACATGGATCAGGTGCACATGTTCCATTTTTCCATTTACACTTTCTATTCTAGCATATTTTACATTTGCATATTTTTACACAACATTTTTACATACATACATATTTGACTACTTGATCATTTTCTCCTTGCAGGTCCACCATATGAGAAACAAGCAATCAAATTGGGGGCAACAACAACAACAACAACAACACAATGAAAAAACAACACACACACGTGACAATGAGTACTTTCCATACTAACCATGTAGGTACACTACACACATGTAACAACTACACACACATGTGTTCCACCCTAGGTTCACTCTCATCACTTTTTATACACATTTTTCATCTTTAGAATCCACACTCCTCCACATTTTTCTTTTTTCATTCCATGCTTGAGTCTAGTCCATCGACATCTTCTTCTACACTCTACATGGTTATTAGGTACACATCTCTATCTACTTTATGTTACCAAGCTTTCCACTCACCAACATAAAGTGGGGGAAAATGTAGACACAAATATTGCACATTAGACAATATTTAGCCCATCTTATACTACTATTTAGAAAGGTTCTCAAGTGTACAAAGTACTAATTAATCCCACCTTTTGGCCACCTTTTTCTTATCTTTTATTTCATCTTTCCCACATATTTCCCGATACCTATCAGCCCATTTCATGACCTTTCCGACATTCTAGCCTAAAATCAGGGTGCCCCAGCCTATATTGGGGCCTCAGGCACCCTGGTCCCATTTCGGGTGCCCCATCTATGCACAACCTCTTCCTTCTTTTTTTGGGTCACTTCTAGCTATTGGTCATCCTTATCTTCTTCTCAATCAACCTTGTCGGGATTAATTACAAATTAAGCTTTGAGAGCCCTATAAATATAAAGTTATAAGACCATAATAAGGGTCCTAGGTCATTGCATCTTATCACTACTATCACTCCATCTAGGGTTGCATCCATTACATCACTTGCATCCACATAGTGTCATGCATTCAAGCTAGGAGATCTGCATCACACACACTTCATAGGGGGAGGGATTCCATTCTATTCCATGCACACATGCTACTTACATTTCTATAGCTACTATTGCTCACTACTTCACAAAGTGTGATTGACACGAGAGCACCTAGGGCACACACACACACACACACACACACACACACACAAACTACATCGGGTCCATAATGTAGTGTAGTGCACACTCTTATGATAAGTCCACTAGGTTTGGTGGTTGAGGTCAGTCTACCCATTCATATGCATATTTTCATTTTTCTAGGGTTTGATACTTCTCCTTGCATTATGGGTCATTCTCTAGTTCATCCGATGAATCTAGTGTGAAAGATGAGAAGTACTCAAAGACATTTAGCGACCATACCAATGAGGATTTACGTTGTTTGAGAGCACCCAAATTACAGAGACCAGGGGCACCCCAGGGGTGCCCCCAGTACACTCCCAGGCACTGTGTCATCTCGATAATCTAGATCTACCCCTTCGTAGGGGGTCTCTGGGTTTGTCTACACTTCCAAATTTTATTTCCAGATCTATGACACTGTGCGATAGTCTTCTTATTATCAGTTGAGTCTTTTCCTTACTCTTCTCTTACACATTAGGGTTTCATTTCATCTAGAATAGTTTATTTACATTTATTTCATACTACTTTAGTTCATTTACAACATTTTAGTCCTCCTAACTAGATTAGTAGATAGTAACTTTGTATGTCTCTCTCCTGCAATTGAGGTTGATACAAGCTAGCCTCAAGATAAATGTTTTAACTCTAATGCCTATTATGACTTCCATAGATGTATTGAATACTCTACTAATAAAATCTTCAAGCTTTTTCATGTTATAAAAGACCTCATTAATGCTATTGCAATTGAATTTGAATCCCCTTATGAGAAATAGAAGCCTCCTTCCAATTAAAATGTTAAGCTCAATATATTCAAATATCAAATTCTTAATCATCACATTCTACATCTAAGAGCACTTTAGAGGTGCACCATACTTATAGGGATACACCCCTTTGGATACATATGAGCATGCAATTGACTCTTGTTTACATCCTAATTAAATCAAAGTTATGGAAATTATATAACAATAACAATTATTTAAGGGTTTTACAAGGTATTATTCTAATTTAATTAATTTACCATTAGCTTGAATAACAAATTAACACTTGTAATGATTGGTAAAAATGATAAGTAATAGATCAAACACATAACAAGAGAAAAAATTATCTATATAGGTCAAAACAAAGAGGATTTGTATTTTTAAATAAGTGAAAAAGGAATATTGGAGATTATGAGTGCTTGGTTCAAGTTCTAGAATTAGAAGGCGAAAAGGGCAAGACCTTACAATACAAAAGTATGGTCTGTAGAATGGAACTATATAACCCTAACATGGATTTATACAATCTTGGGCCCTTAGAATGGAACTATATATTCTTCACTAACCTTTAACTCTTTCTTTGATTTATACAATCTTGGGCCCTTGAATAGATTAGGTTTGAAACTTATTATATTCTTCACTTTCATGCATGATTAAATGACCTTTGTTGTGTGTCACTCTTTCTTCTGACAACTTTGGGATGAATTTGTCCGAAAATCAATTACGACGATCTCGATAAAATTATTTGTGGAAACCCAATAAAAACCTCTGATTACATCCTTCATCAGGGCATTAACAAACCAAAATGAGAAAACATGTGTGTGTGACGACAAGAGGTTAGATTACCCTTGGAAGCCAATCCCAACTATTGAACCAATGCAATTTCTACACTACACTACATGACCTCATGCATGATCAAACCTCATGCATTTCTCCTAGATGTTTGTGCGAGTGTGAGTGCAAACTAACTAAACAATTATCCATAGGCTATTTTAGCCTTCACCCCATGAAAAATGGGATCCCCTCATGTTTATTGACACCAAAATAATGAGATAATTGTATTGTATAGAATGTACCCAATGTGGTAGTAGTGTGATGTGGTGATCCTTATCTACGTAAAATAACCCTTTATTCATTAAATCCTTGAACAATGCTCATAGTGAATTTTGTCTTTCTAAAGTATATGACTCAATGTGGATAACCTTCCCGTAGTCCACTTGTATGATTGAAAATGGAGGAAGCTAGACTCTTAGAGCTGGTTGAGTGATTTAGATATGTAGTAATTGATGTCCAATGCTGATTTGGGAGGATTTAAGAAACCCTTGAGTGCTTTTGGAACTTGTAAGAGTGTTAAGTAAGTCATAAAGTGATATTGAATTGCTTATATAGCTTATGTAGGTGAAATATTTAGATAATGCTGAAAGCTTGACCACATATCACATCATGTATTCATACATTTATTGTTTTAGAGATTTTCAGTTGAATAAGTGGCTACTACCACATTGATACAACATTATATTCTGCTTTGATTTGATTTGATTATCATTATGACATGTTTTGGGAGTAAAACATTTATCATTAATTACTTGATTTAGCAAAGAATGATATTAATGATTTGTATTTCAATTTTGGATTGTTGTATATATATGTTTCTTACATCTCATTCTAATTGATTTGATTATGTGAAATGGCTAATGCATTAGATACTCTTTATCTATTTGTGTGCAATTTTTTTATATCTCGATAAAGGGTATCATTGGGGAGAGATGAAAATATGCAATAATGGGTATGGATAGAGAGATTTCCATGTGTGTTTTAGTATACATAAAATGATGTAAACTATAAGTTGTAGTTATTAATTTCCTTTGTTGGTTAGCCCCTTTATTAGTGTTTCCTCGTGTGAGGAAATGGGTTCATTTATTTGCATTGAAATGGTGATGGGGATTGTGTGCTATAACTACGCCAAGGAGTACAATGTCACATTTAGTGCTTATTATGCAATGAACTATTGCTTTGTGACATCAACATGCTTCTTGTCATGTTTTATCATTATGGGAGGTTTAAGTTATTGTGTTAATTTGCTGGTATATAAAATAGTAAATCAATGCTAACAATGTGCATGACCGGATTTTAAATTTAGAACAATGAAGGATCTAAAAGACCGATTCTAAGCCCAAAATAGAAAATTGGTGAAGATGAGTATTATAATATTTAATTGTGCATCCATTTCAAAACCTTCAACATATAGGGTCCCTATGAATAATAGGGAGTCAAAATGATATTTAACATTGGGAGTTACACATTCTATAAATATATGAAATAACAAGAATTAGCATGTAGAAAAACCAAAAATAAATAAGAAGTAACCGTGTATAAATGGAGCAGTGACTAGAAGAATATTGAAATCAATAAGAACATGCACAAGTTATGAATAAGAACAAACACAAAAATTAAGAGCACAAGTTATGGATTGATCCACGAAGACACAAATAACTTGGAGAGATCACTAAAGACCATTATACACTCTCCTTTTTATTGTATGTTTTTTTTTTTTATGTGTGGAGGTCTTATGTATACAAAACATGGCCACACATGTGTGTTTCTTTTTGTGTGCATGTTTTTATCCGTTTGATGAATGCATTTTCATTTCTTGAGTTTCTTTCTTTATATTTTTGTGAGTCGGATCCTCCACAAGAAAAGCGGTGGGAGCTGAGCGATGGAGCGAAGAGTCTATTTAGACCGGACCACGGGTAAGTTGTTATGTTTTGGAACTTATCTTATGTAATCATATTTGTATATGACGAAAAGCGAGTAAATATTAGTGATATGTGGGTGTATGAAATTCTGCACCCTAGGGCTTTTATGTTTATTTCTATTTTTATTTTATTTATTTTGTCCTTTGATTTTCTAGAATCATCCCTTTACTTTTGGACATCACCCAATGTGTTCCTGGCTGAATATTTCTTGATTTATCCTTAGAGATTTCTGGGCATAAGTGCCTAATAAGGGACAATATTGGTTCATGTTATTGCCCCCTATAAAGCGCTATCCATTCACTTGGTATTTATATTTTGAAAATGACCCATCACTTATTTATCTTTTCTAATTTTGTATTGATCACTTTGGGCCAGCTTATTGTTGTTCATTTCAAAGATCAAGCAAATGAATCATATATATATATACACAACCTACTAACTATTCTAAGGGGAAAATGGGATATTATTTTCTATCTACTACTTGGGAAAAAGGAACAACTTAAGGATAACTTATGGGCCACATTATTCATTTGCATAAGAAGGAAAATTCTAAATTCCATGACACACATTATCTTGGGGAAAATTAGTTGTAGCCCACTATCTTGGTGTAACTTACATAAGGAAACCTAGTTTTAAGGGATAATTTTTCTATCACACACACAACAAAACTACATTGAGTATGAAATATAGTGAAACACTTGGTGATAATCACATTGGGATGATCACCGAGCTTAGTCCAACTCAAGCATATATTATTTTATTTATTCTAATGTGTGCTTGAGTCTTGTGTAGGTAGTTAGGGTTTTTTTATAGATACATTCAAAACAAGAGAACCCTAAAATGAAGTGCGGTGACATAATGAAGTGAAGGTGACACTATCGAGATAGTAAAATAACCATATTTACACCCATTGCCAAGACACTAACACCTAGTTCAAACACTAACGCCTAGGTGATGATGTCCCCTTCTAGGAGATATTAACTAGAATAAATTTTAGATACTATTTTCTATATGAAACACATACAATCCAAACCGAGCCTATTCCACCATCGATCAGCATCGATCCAGTCTAGACATCTAGATATTAGCTAAGTCACTCTTATCCTCTTATTAGTTATACTTTCTTATCATTGAAATTTGAGATATTGCATTCTTGATATCTCTAATTTAGTCCGATCCTCCATTAAAATTTAATTTTTTTTAAGAGTCAAAGCATGTACATTACATTCTAAATAACCTACTACATGCACAAGAGAGAGGGATTCATGGTTATGTATGGCATAAATATTTAGAGGCTCATTCAAAGGTTGTACCTTACCATTAATAGTAGCCATATGAACACTATTTCATTTAAAAGCAATATGGGGTGATGTGTCATTTGAAACCACATTAGGTAGAGCTTGGGGTTCTATGGGATTGGTCTCACATTGAGGCTATGATGTAATAGTACCATTATCCACAAGAAAATTTTCCACAATAGAATAGGAAAATAGACTATGTGTATCATATACATTGTGCAACTAGAGGATATTCAACATGTTCATTTTTGCTAAGAGAAGTAGAAATAATCTTATCATTATGCACATTATTATCTAAAAGTGATGGATAAAAAGTAACAATAAAATCATTACATTTGGTTTCAAGAGGATAAGAATAAACATAATTTGTGTCATAATATTAGAAACAATAGGAATGAAATCAATTGTATCACATTATTGCATTTAAGAGTATTAGTAGGAACATTAATAGTGCAAGAAATATCCTGCTTTCAAATTCAAGGGCAATAATAGAAACAAAAATAAAATCATGTACAAGAGAAGTAAACATGTTAAATAAATTTCATCTCCTTGTATTCAAACAAAATGAAGATCATAAACAAGAGAAATAGAAGAGTCATCATGTGTGTCTTCACTATGGCATTTGGATGCGGGAGAGCATCACTCCCGAGGCTGGTTTAACATGCCATGGAATTTTTTTGGGTTTTATAGGTGTTCTAGGAGTCCTTAGGTGTCTAATAAGTCATTCCATTTTGGTTTGATGAGCTCAAGAAGTTTAAAATTCAAATTGTGGAGTTTCCCTCCATTTTGTGCAATTTGAAAATTTTAATCTTGTTTGAGCTAATTTTGGATTTCTAGGTAGGTTTAAGGTCTTAAAGATGATTTATAACATGTTATAGGTTGTCTTAGGCCTTATGAATCATTGGACACTCTTCATGGGGTTGATTTATCATGTAACTCTTAAATCTTGATTTTTAGCTCCTTGTTTGAAAGGCAACCTCCATACACCTTGTCATGTAACCATCACAATTAGTTATTGGGATAACTCGAGTGAAGGAGGTTAATCTCGTCATGGTAACTATTTTCAATACCATTCATTTGAATGATAAAAGAGAACAAGGATCTCTAATGAGATTTTGGAAGGATTTTTGTATGCACTGAAAAACTATATATCATTATAAGTCTATGTTGATGTTTTATAAATTTGGAATACACGAGTTCTAGTTGTAAATTTATTTAGTGGTGATTGCTTATTGATGGTAAGGAAGCTTAAATCACAGTCTCTTTTTATGCATATATATAATTAATGGGTTAACATTGTTTGCTTGGACAATTTTTAGAAACTTGACACGATTCAATCTTTACTCGAGTCTATATTGTAATGAATGTTTAGAGAAGGTAGAATTCCTCTAGGAAAGAGTCGATAATCCAGTTGGAATGTAAACATTTTCATAATATTAAATCACCTTTGAAGGGTTCGATAAAAAAATTGTGTAGGCTTCATTTGGTTGATAACTCTTATAAACAAAGAAACCCCTATTTTCGAAGGACAAAACAAACGAAGTTTGAGTATTTTCGTCATTATTTTGAAGTCATTTTCCTCAATTTAGTTTTATTGTGCATGCAAGTGTTAGCAAAATCATATACAAGAATGAACTAATCTTAGGAAAGGATATTAATTAATTTTATAAGAAAATCCATGTGCCGGGTTCTCAACAAAACCCTCCTAGGGTTTATCAAGAATTGCTGATTTGAGAAACTTAAACTCAAACAATAAGGTCTAAACTCTCAATAAAAACCCTAAAATATCCCTTAAAAAATTATAAGGAATTTTGCATTGAAATTTCTTCAGAGAGCAAATTTTTTTGATTGTCAGAGACATAGTCATGTTGCTCTACATGAGAGGTTAATGGAAAAGTGATATTTTAGGAAGATTTTATTAATAAGGTGCCATTAAAACTTTAAACACTGAACCTAGGCCTAAATGGGTATTTGGAATGAATAACTATTTTTGGAATGAACCTACCTAGAAAAATTTACACCCAAAAGTGACATTAGGAAGGGCTAGTAGGAAGGTATAAGCCTAAAAGGAAGATTGTGAAGAAAGAGGTATTTGCCTAAAGAGTTGAGCCAATATTTTTAGCCCACACCTGGAAATTGGAAAAGGGTATTCAAAAGTGGTATTATTTTTTGTGGCTTGTATATTGTTCTAACCTCTAACTCACCAAACACATTTCTTATGAGAAGCTTAAGGGCAATTTTAGAACTAGGTGAGAAAATTGTGGATTTTGGATGATTTCATCTAATTTGTTGATAATGTTGGCATGATAGGAGGGTGTTAGTCATGTTCCAATATTTTATTGACTGATTTTTAGTATTTGAATACCAAATTACATATTGAAGGCTTTCTAGTCTTGGTAAGAAGTGATACTTTGTAAGCTCTAAAGGAATTTTTGAGTTATTTGTCCAATATAACTTGTTATGTGAGTGTTTTTGTGTTGTATGATCTGCATCATTTTGTATTAGAGTGGATGATGAGAAGAAATTGAAAAATAAGAAGACAAAGAAGAAGCGAGAAGTAGTGAGAAGAGAAGAGATTTGCAAGAGAAGTGAAGATTGTCAAAATGCCACCAAGAAGAGTGGTTAGAGAGGACATAGAGATAAAACAAGGGATTATGAGTTGTTTACCATGTTGAGAAACATACATGATAGATTAGGAGCATTGGAATTTTCTCAAAGAAGAGGAAAATCATTGGATGAAGACAATGACAAGGAAGAAGAGAAAGAAAGAGAGGTAGTAGTAGAAAGAGAACCAAAGGAAGAAGGACCAGAAGTAAGGATCCTAAAAGTAGTCATGGGAGCAAGTACTAAGCCAAGGATGAAGGTACCAGAGTATGGTGGAAGCATGCATCCATAAGAGTTGATATAATAGATTGCAAAAATGGACAAGTATTTTGATTTTGAGGGTATAACAGATGATAAGAAGGTGAAGTTTACATGTAAAAACTAACAGGGCATAATGTTATTTGGTGGGATTTTATGCAAGAGGAAAGAGTGAATAGAGGAAAGGAAAGATCATGATATGGGACATGATGGTTGCAAAAATAAAAGGTAAGTTTATCCCTTCGATTATCAAACTAGTTTGTTTAAAAATTACAAAATTTGAGGCAAAGGGAAATGAATGTAGCTGATTATATTGAAGAATTTTACAAATTGGAAATGAGATCTGGTCACATAGAAGATGATGTTGAAGAGGTGGCTAGATATTTAAATGGTTTGAGACTTAATATACAAAATGAGATCAGCTTGTTTAATTTGAGGACAGTGGAAGAGGCATACCAAGCAGCCTTGAAGGTAGAAGAGAAGTTTTATAGAAAACAGACACAATACTTCAGAGGTAGAGGAAGAGGAATGAGAGGAAGAGGTCAATAGTAAAATAGAGGACAACAAAATAACAACAAACTAATGATGAAGAGGTAAAAACTCATAGACACAAATTACTACAAGAGGTGGAATATACTAGAGGTGATTACTCATACAGAGGTAGAGGTGGATTTGGAAGAGGAAGAGGTGAGTTCACAGAAGATGTTTTAAGTGTAATAAGTTTTTATTCATAGTTCATTTGAATGTCTATATTATCCACAAACAAGGAACAATAGATTGAATGAAGTAAGAAATTAGATTACACAGGCTGATGAGGAAGAAAGTGTGACATCACCATCACTAGTGGAAGAACCAGAAATAGGTGAAGCATTGATGATGATGAGTCTTGATGATGCAAGTAAGAGGAGTGAATAACCAGTTAGAAGAAGGACATTATTTAGGACCATATGCAAAGGAAGAGGTAAATTTTACAAAATCATCATTGATATTGGTAGCACATATAACTTAGTTTCTCTCGAGATGGTTGAAAATATAAATTTGAGAATAATGAGGCATCCTAACCCTTATAAGGTCTACTGGGTTCAAAAATATCATCAAATGTTGGTAAGTCAATAATGCTTAGTCAATTATCAGATTGGTAGATATCATGATCAATTTTATGTGATGTATTGTCTATGGATGCATGTCATCTTTTTCTAGGTAGACCATGGCAATTTGATAGGAAATCCATTCATGATGGATGGGAAAATACTTATACCTTTTTGAAGGATGGGGTTAGACACACATTGAATCCACTTTGAAGGATAGGAAAGCATGGCATGAAGACCATCCCAGAGTGATGTTAATGGGGTTGAAAAAATTCTTTGAGCCAGAGATGAGAATGAAGTGATGGAGAACACAATTGGTACTGTCAAGAAGATGTGGAAATGGATAAGTGGAGAGAAGGAATACCAAGGTAACTTACAAAGGAAAATAAGTAAGGAGGATGAGAAAAGAAGATATACATATCATACTAAGAACTATGAAAATGATGAGCTCTTAGAAGCGGTCAAGAAAGGACATAAATCAGACCATTGGGGAAATTTGAAGTAACCAAACCTTGTAGAGGAAAAAATGGTCATGAAAAGTGTGGCAAACTAGTTCAAGAGGACAAGAAAGTGCAAAACCAAGGAGAGATAAACTATGAGAAATAAATGGAGGTTAATAATGAAGAGAAAACTAGGAATTTTCAATCTAATATTTCTTTGGATGTTGTGTATACAAGATTGACACTTGAAATAGTGAAGGAACAGACAAATGAGGGTGAATACTTCAAGCAAAATCTAGTCCACTCCAAACTTAAGGATGAGATGAACCAAGAAAAAAATTGAAGGTAACATGGATAGTTTAATAGTCCAATAACATAAATAATCATCATATATGAGCATGGACTAGGTGAATAATATCAACCAAAAGGTGGAAAAAGTAATATACAAATCCTCAAACAACCATCTTGCTCAATAATGTGATTTTTTCCAAGGTGAAATAAATTATGAGGAATGTGGCACATAGAATGAAGAAAGTTAAGTTCATGTTCAATTGGAAGCAAAGGAAGAAAGAGAGAACAAGCTCAAGCAAAAAGGACATTATGGAAGACTTCTCTTTTCCTTGGGAGTACGATGTAGGAGCATCACTCCCGAGGCCAATTTATCATGTCATGGCATAATTTTGGGTTTTATAGGTGTTCTAGGATTCCTTAGGTGTCTTAGGATTCATTCCATTTTGTTTGATGAGCTCAAGAAGTTAAAAATTCAAATTGTGGAGTTTCCATCCATTTTGTGTAATTTAAAATTTGAATCTTGTGTTGATAAAAATTTGGCTTTCTAGGTAGGTGTAAGGTATTTAAGGTGATTTATATCATGTTTTAGGTTGTCTTAGGCCTTATGAGTCATTGGAGACTCTTCATGGGGTTAATTTTTCATGTAACTATTAAATCTTGATTCTTAGCTCCTTGTTTGAAAGGTAACCTCCATGACACATTGTCATGTAACAATCAAGATTAGCTATTGAGCCAAATTGAGTGAAGGAGGTTGATATCATCATTGTAAATTTTTTCGATATCATTCATTGGATTATTAAAAGAGAATAATGAGCTCCAATGAGATGCTTGAAGGAGTTTTGTGTGCACACAAAATTGTGTATAAATATAAGTTTGTGTTGATGTTTTAGAAATTTGGAATGCATGGGTTCTAGTTGTGAAGTTATTTGGTGGTGATTGATTACTCGATGGTAGGAAATATTAAATCATAGTATCTTTTTATGCATATATGATTTTAATGGGTTAGCATTGTTTACTTGGACAATTTTTAGAAACCCAAACACAGTTTAATCTTTACTCGATCTATCTTGTAATGAATGCGTTTGGAGAAGGTAGAATTCCTCGAGGGATAGAGTCGATAATCTAGGTTGGAGTGTAAATTTTTCATAATCTTAAATCATCTTTGAAGGGTTCAACAAATAAATTGTGTAGGATTCTTTTGGTTGATAACTCGTATAAACATAGAAACCCTTGTTTTTAAGGACGAGAACAAAGGAAGTTTGAGTATTTTCCTCATTATTTTGAAGTCATTGTCCTCACTATCATTGTCTTGTACATGCAAGTGTTAACACATGCCTATAGAAGAAGGAACTAAGCTTTGAAAATGAGATTAATTGATTTTATAGCAAATCCATCTACCTTGGTTCTCAACAAAACCCTCCTAGGGTTTATCAAGAATTAATAGTTTATAGCCTTAAACTCAAACACTAAGGTCTAAAATCTCAAAAACAACCTTAGCATATCATTTAATAATATTTATAAGGAATTTTTCATTGGAAGTTCTTTAGGAGAGAGAAAAATTTGATAGTCCAGGACATAGTGATGTAGCTCTACATGAGAGGCCTAATTGCTTATGGAAAAGTGAGATTTTAGGAAGATTTTCTTAAGAAGGTGTCATTGAAACTTTGAACACTAAACCTAGGCCGAAATGGGTATTGGGAATGAATAAATATTGGTGGAATGAATCTCCCTAGCAAAATTTACACCAAAATTGACATTAGGAAGGGCTAGTAGGAAGGTATAAGCCTAGAAGGAAGATTGTGAAGAAAGAGGTATTTGTCTTAAGAGTTGAACCAATATTTTTAGCCCACACCTAGACATTATACAAGGGTATTAAAAAGTGGTATTAGTTTTTTGTGTGTCTTGTAGATTGTTCTAACCTCTAACTCTCCAAACACCTTGCCTTTGAGAAGCTTAAGGGCGCTTTTAGAACTATGTGAGTAAATTGTGGATTTTGGATGATTTCATCTAATTTGTTGATATTTTTAACATGATAGGAGGGTGTTAGTCATGTTACAATATTTTATTAACCTATTTTGAGTATTTGAAGCCATAATTACATATTGAAGGCTTTCTAGTCTTTGTAAGAAGTGAGACTTTGTTAAAAGGCAATTTTTAAGTTTGTTCAATTTAACTTGTTGTGTGAGTGTTTTTGTGTTGTATGATTTTCACTTGATTCTATATCACTATTAGAACCATTAACACCATAAATCAATGTATAAATGAAAGGAATCATCACCATAAATCAATGTATAAATGAAAGGAATATCATCTTTATGAAAGCTATAAATACTTTCATCATCATTAGAGTTGATAGCCTCTATATGACTAGGAAGAGAATCTAATAATGGAGGAAATGGATTTTTGTCACCATAACTATCCCAACCAGCCACATTAACCTCACAACTAGAATAAATATCAAAATTTTTATTGGAAGTAGGATATAGAAACTCCATGATCTCATTTGGTGAATTCCTCGAAAGTAATGTTATGTGTTTGATCAAATTGGGTGTGGTATGTCTCAAAATACAAGAAATTAGTGTTAGGTTGTGGAGCCTGGTGTGAAAGTGTTGAAGACTATACACTAAGTGCACTTTTCTGTATCTCATATTGGGGCCGGGCGGGCCCAAGAGGGGGTCCAGGAGTTTTTTTTTTGACCCATATCGGTTTATTCTCATATGGACGGGTTTTTGCCCATGGTTTATGGGATTTTGCCCATGGTTTTGTAAAAAAACTACTTAAGCGATTGTCTATTTATATGGTCTTATGCATATGATAGATGTACAAGTAAATGTATTGTAGATGTGTTTTGAATTCAGCTATGAATTTTGTAGAGTTTGTTGAGCATAGCTCCAAACGGATCAGGTATTGTATTGAGAGAGCGGTGGCTTGTAATAAAATCGAGCAAGTGATTCTTGGTGGGCGTAGCCCAAATTGGGTGAACCACGTTAAATCTTGTCTCTTTGTGTTGTGTTATTTTATTACTACAATTTTATTTGAGATCTGTAATAATTTACGCATATTAGTTTTCTCTTTTGCGATTACGTGAGGATTATTCCACATATTTTATCTCTTATTTCCTAACAATTGGTATCGAGCTAGGTTTGGTTTGCTTGAAGTGTTGAATCGTAGGGAAAGTTTTTAGCTTGAGTGGGAGCTATGGCGAGATGATGGAAGATCTAGGGTTGATAAATTCAATGGGCGAGAATTTGAGTCTTTGGAAGATGCAGATGGAAGATTACCTTTATCAAAAGGATCTTTATACTCCATTGTCTGAGAAGGTGAACAAACCCTCGAGTATGACAGATGTGGAATGGGATTTGTTGGATCGGAAGGCACTTGGAACGATCTAGTTGTGTCTTGCATCTTCGGTATTATTTAATGTTTCAAAGGAAAAGACTACAAAAGATCTAATGGATGCATTAGGGAAGTTGTATGAAAAACCCTCTGCCTCTAATAAGATATTTTTAATGAAAAAGTTGTTTAATATGAAGATGTCTGAGAATAGTTCGATGTGAGATCATTTAAATGATTTCAATACGGTTGTGAATATGCTAGCTTGATTCTGATAGAATTTGATGAAGAAGTTAGGGCTTTATTAATTCTGTGCTCTTTACGAGAGTTGGAATAGCACAGTAATGGCGGTAAGTAACTCGGTTCAGTAACTCGAAGTTGAAGTTTGAGGATGTTGTAGGGGTGATTCTAAGCGAGGAAATGCGAAGAAAAAGCTCAGGGAATCTTCTACTTGAGGAATGCTTTGACAGATGGAAACTAGAGGAGACGAGAAGAATAGAGAAACCGTGGAAAATCAAAAGATCGGGCAAGGTCAAAATCCAAGAACAAGATTGTATCTTTGGAATTGTGGAAAGCTTTGGGCATGCGAAAGAAGGATTGTTGGGAGCTTCGGGATAAGAAGAAACAACGGGGAAGAAAACAAGGAGGCAAATGTGGCAACGGGTAATGTATGTCGGGATGCTTTGATTCTTTCTTTGCACAATATTAATGAATCTTGGGTTTTAGATTTAGGGCTTCTTTCCATGCTTCTCCACATAGGCATTATTTTGTTGATTATGTTCGAGGAGATTTTGGGCATGTTTTCTTGGTGATGATGAGCCTTGCGGCATAGTTGGAAAAGGTTACATTTAGGTTAAGATGCGAAATGGGAATACTTGGCTATTGAAGGATGTCGGACATGTGCCTACATTAAGAAGAAATTTGATATCGGCGGGCGGTTGGGAAGTGATGGTTGTCTTGTGATATTTACACTGGACTCTTGGAAGGTTACGAAGGGTGCTCTTGTGGTGGCAAGAGGTAAGAAGGTTGGAACCTTGTATTTAACCAGCGATAGTACTAATGATTGTAATCTTGTGGCTTGGATGCGATCTGACATTATGGCACTATAGGCTCGGTCATATGAGCCATAAGGGCATGAACATCATAAAGAAGAATTTTCCTGGATATACGAAACAGTTTGGATTTACTGTGGAATTGCATATATGGGAAACAAAAGCGAGTAAGGTTTCTCAGGTTGGACCTACGAAAGAAGAGAGTAAGTTAGAGCTGGTGCATTCGATGTGTGGGGGCGGCTCGGGTATCATCTCTTGGGGTTCAAGTTATTATGTTACTTTTATTGATGATGCAACAAGGAAAGTTTGGGTTTATTGTATTAGAAACAAATCGATGTATTTGACACTTTTGTTAAATGGAAAGCCTTGGTAGAGAATGAAACAGTCTTAAGCTAAAATGTCTCGGAGTCGAGATAATGGAGGGGAGTATTGCAGCAATGATGATTTGATGATTATTGTTCTAAGAATGGAATCCACGGGCAAAAGATGGTTCGGGAACTCCGCAACAAAATGGGGTATCGAAAAGGATGAAACGAACAATAATGGAATGTCTTTAGGAGCATGAGGTTACATGCGGGACTGCCTCTTTCTTTTTGGGCGAGAAGCGGTGAGCACAACGTGTACTTGATAAGCAGAGAGGACCCTCGAGTGCCTTGGATGGAGGCATACACAGAGGAGGCTTGGTATGGTAAGAAAGTTGATTATTCATTTCTTAGAGTCTTTGGATGTGAGGTGTTTGTTCACATAGACAAGGATGATAGGACTAAGCTAGAGGCTAAATCGAGAAAAATGTACTTTCATTGGTTATGGTGGTGATGACTTTGGATATAAATGTTGGAGTATTAAGGACAAGAAAATCATTCGATCTAGGGATGTGGTCTTTAATGAGAAAGTCATGTATAAGCAACGATTGTTGCGGAAAATAGGAAGAATCCAAGAAAGAATATGCGGTGGTAGAGGATCTTAGGATGGGAAAGTGACCCATGAATCGGTTCGGGAACCTACTCAGCAGGGAACCCCAAACTCCTACGTGAGGAGGTCTTCTAGGGTAAGAAAAGAACACAGAACATTTTTCTCCTTCTCTTTATTATTTATTACTCACTTGATAGTGGAGAGCCGAGAGAGATTTGATGAAGCAATGCGGGTAGATGCCGGTAAGAAGTGGGAGCAAGCCATGGATGAGGAGCATAAGTCTCTCATGGAGAACCAGACTTGGGATTTGGTGAAGCTACTAGGAAGGAAAAGAGCATTGCGAGAACAAGTGGGTGTACGAGTTAAAGATGAAGAAGGAGGAAAGAAAAGATATAAGGCCGGTTGGTGGTCAAGGGTTTGCACAAAAACAAGGTATAGATTTTGATGAGATTTTTTCTCCTGTAGTAAAAATGACTTCTATCAGAATTGTTCTTGGAATAGTGGCAGCAGAAGACTTGCACTTAGAATAGTTAGATGTAAAGACTACATTTCTCCATGGTGATTTGGAGGAGGAGCTATATATGCAGCAGCCAGAAGGATATGAAGTCAAAGGTAAAGAGGAGATGGTGTGCAAACTGAAGAAGAGCTTGTATGGCCTGAAACAAGCTCCACGTCAATGGTATAAGAAGTTTGATAGCTTCATGATGGAGCAAGGTTATATTAGATGTCATTCTGACCATTGCGTGTATACAAAGAAATTTGAGGATGGAAGTTATATTATCTTGTGTTTGTATGTTGATGACATGTTGGTTGCAGGTAAAAACATGCAGGAAATAAAAGTACTCAAGAAACTAGCACTAAGTGAATCCTTTGATATGAAGGATTTGGGGGCAGCAGAACAAATCCTTGGTATGAGGATAACTCGGGATAGGAAGGAGGAAGGAAGCTAACTTTATCTCGGGAAGAGTACATTAAGAAGGTATTGGATAGGTTTAAAATGTAGGATGCTAAACCGGTTGGGACTCCTTTGGCGAGCCATTTTAAGTTATCAAAGGAGTGTGTCCCAAGACGAGCGGGAAAGAAACCGGATGTCAAAGTACCTTACTCATCAGCGGTTGGCGGTTTGATGTATGCTTTATGGGTGTGCACTAGGCACGATATTGCCCATGCGGTGGGAGCTGTGAGTAGATTTATGAGTGATCCGGTAAAGAGCATTGGCAAGCGGTAAAGTGGATCCTTTGGTATTTGAGAGGGACCATGGGGATAGTTTTGTGCTTCTGATGGATCAAACACCACTTTACGTGGTTATGTAGATTCGACATGGTGGAGATGTAGACAATAGGAGGAGCACGACAAGTTATATTTACACTTTGTAGGTGGGACAACGGTGAGTGGATTTCACGACTACTAAAGGTGGTGGCTTTGTCGACCACGGAGGCTGAGTATGTTGCTGCACAGAGCAAGCAAAGAGATGATTTGGTTCTGATAATTGCTTGAGGAGTTGGAGCATAAGCGGGAGGAATGTAAGCTGCATAGTGATAGTCAGAGTGCTTTATACACCTAGCTAAGAACTCTGCTTTCCACTCTAGGACAAAGCATATACAATTAAGGTACCATTTCATTAGGACAACTTTGGAGGAAGAGAAGTTGAAGTTGGAGAAGATTCATACCAGTCGAAATCCTGCCGAGACATGATGACCAAGGTGGTCACAGGAAAAACTAAAGTTGTGTTCGGCTTTGGTTGGTCTTCACGAAAACTAGTGAAGGGTTGAGAAGCTTGCTCGAGAGGAAAACTAGTCTCAGTGGGAGATTGTTAGGTTGTGGAGCTTGTTTTCATGTGTGAAAGTGTTGAAGACTGTACACTAAGAGTATTGTACACTTTTCATGTATCCTCGCCGGGGTTCGGGGCCGGGCCGGGCCCTGAGTGGGGGTCCGGGGGCGGCCCCGAATTTTTTAGGCGTAAATTTTTTTGCCTCGAAAAATGCACCCGACATATCGGAAACGTGCTCTTCTCATATGGGTGAGTTTTTGACCCATAGGTTTATGGGACGGTTTTTCCCATGGTTTTGATACCCACGGTTTTGTAAAACTGCTTAAGCAGTTGTCTATTTATATGGTCTTATGCATATGATAGATGTACAAGTAAATGTATTGCAGATGTGTTTTGAATTCGGGTGTGAATTATGTAGAGTTTGTTGAGCATAGCTCCAAACGGATCTGGTATTGTATTGAGAGAGTGGTGGCTTGTAATAAAATTTGAGCAAGTGATTCTTGGTGGATGTAGCCCAAATTGGGTGAACCACGTTAAATATTGTCTCTTTGTGTTGTGTTATTTTATTACGCAATTTTATTTGAGATCATGTAATAATTTACGCATATTAGTTTTCTCTTTATTGCGATTATGTGAGGATTATTACGCATATTTTATCTCTTATTTCCTAACAATTAGAATATTGATCATAATTATATACTATATCATCCATATCATAATATGAAGAGGTAACCACATGTCTTTCAAAAATTAGTGGTATGGACCTAGTTAGAGGGATGGTAACCACTATGGTTTTAGAGGAATGATATCGAGCATAATAACACAAAAATAAGGAAGACACTTAGAAAAACTACACACATGCCCCAAGGGTTCCATAGGTTTTGGAAAACAATAGGAATAATGTAAAGGAGCTAGAAATATCCTAGATTAGATGAAGCGTTCAACTAAAAGTAGGTTCACCAATAGGCATCAACCATAATTTAAATTAATAAATTGAGCCTAGATTTGATAAAATAGTAATTTATTTATAAACAAATTCACATTTATATCTTAGATTAGATAAAAGTATGTACATCATAGAAATCATAATGAAGTTAATCAATAAACAATTAGAAGTGTAATTGAGTTAGATAGAGTCACTTAGCCGATTTCGGAGGACTTTGCCAAGGTGTGTTGATGAGATATCTAGAACTGGAACATGATTTGGAAACCAATTGAATCAAATTTTGTGCTTTTGAGCCTTCTTGGGTAGGACCGTACAAAATTTCTAGGATTGGATAGAATATATCAAACAATTGTATGGTTTTAAACATGTAGATAGTGAAAATATGCAATTTTGGTGTCCTTATGTATTGCTCCTTGATATCTTGACTTCACCTACAACCCTAGATTTCACACATGAACCTATAAAACATAATCTAGCTATCTTGAAACACATTCAAGCAAACATTATATATAAAATGAAATAATTCAAATGGTTGAATTAGATTGACCTTAAGCGGTCACCCCCCATTTTTAGTCACCAAATGTTGGACTATATTTTAAACTCAATGTAGTTCTCCTAGTGCTCTATGGTTATGTGCATGTAACTATTTGATGACCTAGGTTGTCCCTTATGCTTATACAGGTGGGCGCCACATATATCCTCTATCTCAAGGGCCCCTATCTCTTCTCCCTCTCTCGATATGGGCACAATATTTCCTCTCCACATTTGTATCGAAATGAGATTAGTATTGGGTATTATGGATGCTCGGGATTGAAACATTATTAGTAGGATATGTTACTTCATCCCAATAGAAACCCTTGTGTGTAGATGACAACTATAGATTTATGCCCTCCTATATTGTGTATGCAACAATAAAATTTATCTCTTCTCTTTTAGCTTAGTATGTAGTAAGTACACTTTGATGATTTGATAATAAATTCCTACATTAGAATTATATATATATGAGTTCATCATCTTGAATTTTGAACATTAGTGGTGGGAAAAACTGATCTAGAAAACATAATTTGAAAGTAAAAAGAGTAACAAATGGGCTTATGATATAAAAAATCACTAAGAGATAAAGGGTTATGGGACCGTACAACTAGAATTCGGGACTATGTGTATGGTTCTAACCAAGTTGTACAATTTTGGGTGACACAACATGTGAAAGAATTGTAAAAGGAAGTGGAAAAATATCTCTATGAATGGACACACATTCATGAAAAAGGATAAAAAAACCACATAATGAAAATCAAACCAAGAAATGAGAGGAAAAAGAAGAGGATGTTATCTTTTTAAGATACCTTTTCAAGCTTAAAAACTAGTGTATATTAAAATCTAATAAAATCATGTAAAAAACAATGATGTATTAATATAAGTATATTTTGATATGCAAATTAATATTTAATTAATTAATCTAGATATACTTATTATTTCTAACCCTAGTGTGGAATATAAATAAGTAAAAATCCCCTTACACCTTCTTACACTTATTTATTTTTTATGGGTTTAATCAATATGATAACATGTGATATCAATGCAATTATACATCTCATTATCTAAACCCAATGATACAATGTGTAATGTATGAAATATTGGTTCTTCATATTTGCAGATAAGACTAATCACTATGTACTTGAATGTGTAAAAAATATTTTGATGTTTGCAAGTGTATTGATATGGGAAGGAGTACCCACTTTTGAATGGTCTTAGTTGATTTTGTGATTAATCCTAAGACTTGGAATCTTTTGGCATGCAATAAACCCAAAATCAAAATTAAAAGGCTGAAAATGTTGACCCAAAGAGAATTAATTTAGAAAAGTTTGAGAGGAAACAAAGGGATGATAATGTCATTGACCTTGGAAAAAATCATCAACCAACTTTATCCATGGTAGTCAACTTTGTGTTGGACACATAAAATAATAGTAGATAAAAGACACAAGGTGGGAATATTAAAACACAAATGAAAATGGAATAATCAAATTCATAATAGTGGTTAGACATAAACACATAGAGTAGCATTGACATGCTAGTTATTCACTTTTATTTGAGTTAACCAACCATATACACAAAATCACTACATATCCATTATAAAAAGGGATTGTCCCATTTTCAAGTATCACAATCACCCCCACATTAAACTAGATTGAAGATGTTGGTTTAAAGTAAAATAAAAATTATATCCAAAGTGAATTTTGTTCATGTATTTGAAATATTTTATCCAACATTTTATAATGTGCTTTTTAAAAATATGCCAATATGTGAAGATAAAAAAACACAATAGATCAAAATTCTTTTGATATAAGCAAACATATAATAAAAAAATCATAATAATTTTTTGAAACAGATGAGTAATAAATGTATGCGAGGGTTTTGGAATGCTAATATAATTAATGAGACTTACACCTAGAAACCTCTAAATTAGCAATCATACTCTATGCATCAAGATAAATAAATGAAAGTGAAGAAACATTTTTAAACAAGCACAATAATAACAAGCTCAAACCTCCCTTTAATGATTAGATGTGCCTTTGATTTGTGGATGTTCTTTGAACCATTATTTGCAATAGGAAGACAATGTTGGTTTCTTAGGAGGGGATTCGGTGATGTAAATAACCTTTCCAAATTTGCATTAGCCATCTTTGGTAACCTTTTGGATCCACAAAGGGTATTTTCTTAGTTTGGTAAGATATTTATAATTGAATTCTCATATGATAATTTGGTGTGTTTTAGGAGTAGCTTGTTTTTTTCTTAAATATGTTTCCATTTTTGGAAATGGCTTGATCTTGATGCATGTGGGATAATGGAGATGTAGGATTAGGATCACTTAGATAGGACTAGGATTAATTAAGTAAGATTAATGCTCCATGGGATGTGATGGGAATTATTTAGGAGGAGCTTGATTTAATTAATGAAATAAGAGTTGATTAATAGGATTTGATTTATCTTATAGAAGCAATTTGAGAGGGAATCAAAGGGGAATTTAGTGTGAATAATAAATAAATTAACTACTTAACACATGAGTGTTAATTAGTACATGAAGAGGAAAATTAGTATGATTTGTGCATTTTCATGATAAAATTATCACAATGGATTTTTGGTGTCTACATTTACCCCTATTTGGGATTATATCTCATGAGTGGTACTATTGTAAATAAAGTAAAAAAATAATAAATAATTTTATTTAGAAAAATAGTTTGATTGGGTGATGGCCTTTGGATTGACCATGGGATTATAAAAGAAGTAGATGGGTGCTTGAAAATTTGAAAAACTATCACGATGAGAGAAGAATCCATCATGGTGGTGAAACTATCACAACAAGGCTATATATAGGGGAAGAGGTGAAATATCTCATTTTCACTTCCATAGTTGAAATAAAAAAGATATTTGGAGAAGAAGAGATTAGAAAATGGTGAACTTTTCCTAGTATTCACATTATACGAGCACAATTCGAGAATACTAACCAATCTTTGAGACATGGTCCCCTGTAGGCAATGAATT
The DNA here is from genome assembly GCA_018340775.1 of Taxus wallichiana var. yunnanensis. NCBI lineage: Eukaryota > Viridiplantae > Streptophyta > Pinopsida > Cupressales > Taxaceae > Taxus > Taxus wallichiana. The sequence continues at coordinate 801,221,715 of CM031242.1, forward strand.
TAATTTCTTGTTATTTTTTAATAATTTATAGGATGTAATAAATTCCCCAAAAATAGAGTTGGGCATATTCACTAAACTTGCACCATTCAAGTTTAGGGAATGTAATTGCAAACAAATTGACTATGTTTGAGTTGTAGTGAACGTTCTTGAAAATTTAGTAGGTGAGTGATATTTTGTAAGTGTTGTCATTTTAAATATCTAGTATGCAAAATTTAAATTTTTGTCATGACAACCAAGCCCCCACTTGAAAACCTCCTTCCCTAATCATTATAAACCATTTCTCTAGCCATCATATGCACCGTTTCATCCTTATTCTAGCTTAGAGGAACACACTAACATGATTTTTAAGTGTGTTTCATGTGTAGGAAGTATACCTAGGTGGATTGAGGAAGTTACTGAGATCCAAGGTAGAATAATTCTCCCCAAAGGCAAAAAGGGGATATTTTTAGCCATTTTGCAACTAAGGAATATCCTTCGGAAGGTGATTGCGAGGAAAAAACCATATGTATGTTGTATAGAGGAGTATTAAATGTATCCAAGGAATTTTTAAGGAATTCTATGGATCCATATGATGTCGGGAATCAATCAAGAAAAACAAGGTCATTGTGGGTGCAGGGAATGTCATGCCTCAATGGAGAAAGTGGACTTGTCTTAAAGATTTTGGGAGTTATTTGGAAGCTAAAAAATAGGAAATGGAAAGATATTGGAATTATTCACATGGTAGATACATCAATTTTGATCCAAGACTTCAAAATATTTTGTGATGATTATGTCACTACAAATTGCTTTGATCCAAAAGAGTGACTTGGCCTAAAATTCAAATTTCAAGCACAATTATCCCTTAGAAATGGTTGGAATGGTCTCAAAAGGTGATTTTGATTCAAAATAATATAATTTTTTACCCCTAAACTCCATTTCATGCTCCTAGGGTAGAAAAATCACTTTTGGTGTTCTAATTTCAAGTTGGTAGGATGACATCAGCAAAGAAAACAAGTTTGAGTGCACTTTTCACACTTAATTTTCCCTTGTCCCTTTTCCTTTGGTGCGAGGCACAAGAGGGATAATAAAGTGTCCCCATATTAACCCAACATGTTTCATCACTTTAAAATTATGACTTGGTCTATTAAGGAAGCATAACTTCAAATTTTTCCCTCTCCTCATGATGTGGACCCCTTTGGTGCATTTTTGGAGGTTGTATGTCCCTTGTGACTTGTACCTTGGTGCGAGGTACATGAGGACAATAAGTGTTCTCCCCCATGTTTGGCTTTGTTTCTTCACTTAACGCTTGCAAACATGATTCCTAGGAAACTTCCAGACTTGCTCTAACTTAAACTTATCCCCCTCCTCATGATGCATGCACCCATGGAGAATTTTTGAGATGATGATGTCCCCGTCATTTATACCAACAAATAGTGGGAAAAGAGGGATAAGAAAATGCAATTTCCCCTCTCTCAATAATCCCTTGGTCAAATGTAGGATCCTTTTGCATCTCCCAAGAGCTTATTTTTAACCCCTCTCATCTCATCCTCATGCCACCACATGTTGCCACATGTCAAGATCTAGTGCAAAGTGTACTTTTGTGTCCATGTTGTCCCCTTAATTCATTTTCCCTTATTTAACCCCGGCTAATCTTGGAGAGTTAAAAGTGAGTTACAAATTACAAATAGAATGAAAGAGATTAAAAACTAAAATAATTAGAATAATTTCATATTTTTAATTCTCTTCTTTTCCCACCAATTCCATTTTTCACATACATGCTTTGTTGAATTTTTCTTAAAACCCCAAGCTTGAAAATATTTTTTTGCTCATAACTCCAAAACTATGCACTCAATCTCCGTAAAACTTCACCACTTTGCATTCCTTCGAAAACACCTTTACATTGACTGCAAACTCAACACCATTGATGATCTATATAGTTTTTCGGGAATTAGAAGAAATTTTCAAACTCTACACCTACCTTTTCATATCTATGGAGTTAAGCAACGATTAAAAATATCTAAAAATTGGAGCAAAATATCCCGAGAAAAACCTAAACTTTTGAGACCGGTTTTGCTCCATTCTTACACCTAGAGGTATAATTTATAAAAATATTAAGTTTTGATAGGTCCTCTAGTCTAAAAATAGTAAGTTTCAGAAATGAAAAACCTTTAATATCCTTGTCACTTGTTGTAAATAAAAACACTAAAAAATTGAAAATTTTGGAAACTTACTAAAAATAGCCATCCGAGAATAGGAGCTACTAAAAATATAAAGTATTGAGATTAGGGTCAAACTTTCTATATCTATTCATTTACATTTTTGTATCACTACTTCTTGCATCATGATTCCAGATTGAACACTCGAGTATCCCAATGTGGGGGACAATGATGTAACCCACATGGACTTGGAAGATTTAAAGGAAAGAATGTTGAATGAACCATGATAACCAATGGAAGATAATATCTTCTCGAGTATACTGTTTAGAGCATGTGGTCACCCTATGTCTATTCAAAGCACTAAGCTAGTCCTAAATGCGTACGTGCACAACACTATAATTATAATTCTTAAATTATCCGGGCATATAAGAGAATAAATAACAAAGGATTTCCAATATTGGATGGCTCAATTCTAGTGCTTATGGAAGGGACCAAGTGGTGGAATGGGGAAAATAATAAGTAACAAAATTCACTAGAAGCTATTGCGATTTCCCACCTCTAAGAAGTAAAAATGTCTTCTTATATGGCATACGCCATCACTTTCACAATACCTTTCCGAGGTCTATCCACTAATCCTAATGCGCCATATAAATAGGTCTACGATAAATATCCATAGATCACACATCCACAGAGTAACTCTCATTATTGTAAGCTGAAGGATGCATTCACCATTTGTAGCATAAGGTTACTAGAAGGAGATCCCGAATGGATAATTTCATCCCAAGTAGCTATATTGACCAAGAAGTATGGAGTTAACTTCATCTAATTTCACACCTTCACCTACATAAGGGTCAAAGGATTTTATCTTGCTCCTCGTAGGTTACCTAGGTACTCGAGTGATAAAATCATCATGTTTGAATTATGCGAGAGAGTTATCGATGTACATACTAGGTACAAGAGTGCAAATAAGAAAGGTGTTTCATTTCCTATCTCCCAGGAATCTACTCATGTAAGAGTATCATGGATGCAACAAACATCGAAACATCCTTCGTTGATCTCAATTTTTATTCCTACATATCTCAGTCTAAATTTGATATTAGGAATAATCCAGAGACTTTCCTCTTATTAGGATTGCATCATGTTCCACAAATTCAAGATTATTTGGTTAAGCGCATAGATGAATTTGAAGTTGGGAAATGATATTATATGTGAATGAAAGTGGATCAAATGAGATACTTCAAGTTTGATTGGTTTGTGGATGGAATAAAATATGATGGGTCAGACCTATTTGATCCTGAATATCAAGCGGTGTAATCTTCCCCTCTTCCTCCCACTCCATGGAACATCCGAGAGTTAGGTGACATCAAAGAAAGAACCATGGCAGTAATTCAAAGGTTAAAGGATTGGTTCAAATGGAAGAGGTCTTCTTTCATTGAGTCTAGTGGTCTTGTCTCCCTCTAGGAAAGTGTATCACACTTAGTGAGCAATAATGTATTCACTTTTATCTGGGATAATTTGTCTCCCATGTGGTCTTGCATAATGAGTGCTAGATATGATATGATAAATGATGATACATTCTTGTGGAGAACATGCATAAGAGATCTTATAAAATGTAGGCAACATTGTGTAGAATCTCTGATCACATCCGCTAAGCGAACAATCATCCTTGGAAGATATCATCAATTCTTTCCAAGATTTTGTCTAGAAAGAGGTAGGGGATCCTTTCTCTTTCAATGAAGATACTTTGGAATCCCTCGCAGAAATTAGAGGCTTAATCTCTAATATTGCAAAAGATCATCAAGTTTGGTTCAATCAATGCAAGACCCTTAGTGGTGTTCTTGAGACTTGGATCAGTGCTTTGGGTTGTGTTTGCATTCCACAAAAGAGAAGATGACACTCATGACATCTTGTTTTAGTAATTAAGTGAAAGGCAAGGAGTTCATTCCATGAGAATTTCCTCAGAGTTCTCTAAGAGCTAGATATTCATCATCGAAGCTTCTTCGTCCTTAGATTGATCACTCTCTTATTCCCTCTCTTACTATGTTCTAATTATTCATTAGGAATGTAATTTTTGACTTTTTCATCTTATTCACTTAAGTGACCTTTTAATTTGACATTGTAAAATTTCTCTTTCATTAATAAGAAAGGGTTTTTATTCCTATAGGAATATGAAAGGTCACAAGTGATAGGGATGTGAAAATTCATGTGGGGGAGATGAAGAGACATATTGTAAAGCTATATATTGGGATGACTTCTCCATTCCAAGGGGGTTGATAGCTATTTTTCTCTCACTATAAAAAAGAAGCTATTTCTTCTATTTTCTTGTCTATGTTCCTCTACTTCCTACTTTCAACTTTGTAAGCATTGTAATCTTGAATAACCAAGAAAGAGATTTGTATCTTTGAGGAATAAATCAATTGAACTTTGTGTCTTTGATTTGTTAATCTTGTTATTGCTTACATGGTTATTTTCTTCCTATTAGATGTGGACCTACTCTAGTTAATGTCAGTGAAATTTATAAGTGCCTATTCATTACATTAACCCTCCTCTATATTATTATCCCCCTTCACCTATCTCTAGAAAATTCCTCCCTTGTATCCTATACAAGCAATTTTCCATAGGTTTAGTGGATTATTCCTATGTGATTACCGACCTAACATGCACCATAGATTTTACTTTTCCCACATTTAATAAATGGTAACCTCCCCATTCCCAAGAGGAGGGACCTAGTCCTAGAGCATTGGTGAAAAATCACTAATTTTACCTTGTGACAAATTATTTTGCTAACAATAAGTTTTAAGGTTGTACCCAAAATTACAAGTTCCATGCTACATTGTAGTGTACCTACACCAAACAACTTCACTAGAGTTGGTAGTGACTTTGAGGTTGTTTTGTAGTGGTGTTGAACTGCATAGTATAAATTTTTATTAATTTGAATAGAGGAATAAGTGTTATCTTATGTTTGGTGATATGGATGGTAAAGTTGTAGACACGTGAGAGGAATTTTGTAGTTCTAAGGAACACTCTAGATTTTATAGATTATGAGTTAGGTCCTAGAGGAAGTTGGATTATATTACATAGAATTGATGCCCATTACCCACGTCGATAGAATACTCTTGATCCAATTTGGAATAGATTGTTACTTTGATATAAACACTTTTCAAATCCTGACGATGGATGTTACAAAGGTGACACTAGAAGACATACACATATTACTCTAAGTACCGATTGTGGGGAACTCAATTTATTAGGATGGTTCAAATTTTCCACTTCATTACTAGATCTACAAGATGATATGACATTCCCCACCATAGGGTAGCTTTGAATTTAGTTGAGACTCTTCACAAATAAATGATCAATGACCTACCTCTTGTGTTGATGGGACTTTTCATCGTAGATTAATCATTTACAAGTCTAACGATATGATTCTATTGTCTACGATAACATGGTAGTATATATGATAGGGAATCATAGGGTTTTGCAAGGGGATCAAATAAACTTGGCCAATGGTACATGGATCTCCATTTGTAAACCTATAGATGTGGTTTTAGTATAGGCCATGCCACACTAATGCATATTTGGCCTTGTGATAACATAACCATTAGATGGCCTATTCTTTAGACAACAAGCTTCATTAGATGACAAGCCCTAAGTATTTTGGTAGGTTATGATAGGTAGGGCACATTGAGGCAACATATGGGAGTTATATTTTTATAGGAGGGCCTTGGATTAGCTAATTATATATGACATTACATGTAGGGCATACACATTATACTAGATTGGGATGATTTATATCGATATGAAGCATATGTAAAGATAAGTGACACCTATTAGGATGATAAGACTTTATTATAGAGATATACCACTCATTCATGGTAGTAATATAGTTAAAGTATAGATAGTAGTTCCATCAACACACACTATATTTCTAGAGTCACCCAAGAGAGATTGGGTTCCCACCATTGAATCCAAGCAAACTACGAGAGAGTGAGATAAAGTAGTAGTAGTTATATGGGACGAGATACATGGCCATTATCGACCCAAGAGTTATAGATGGTTATGATGCATGGTACCACATTTTCAGACCCATGAGATCATTATTTATTCACAAAAGTAGTTGAGCGTTATGGAGGCCCTTAGGTTGGCTAAACAAATGAGGATCCCTACATACAATAGAGAGGGGACAAGCACTCCAAGTAGAGAGGAGAGATGTAGGTGGAGATGGTGGGGATGACATGAATGAAGGAGATGATGTTGGTCCACTATGGAATGTGGTGGTAAATGGTATATATGGGAGAGATGGAGTTTATCGAGGCCATTCCTATGTAGGTGGAAAGAGAAAGGAGACAAGACCACAAGATAACATTAATAATATAGGTTAGTGGATTGCCTAGAAAATGCTAGATCCAAGAAGTGAGGTGCTTCTTAGAGGTTGTCAATCCACTTTCAAATACAAATTAATGCAGCAAGTATCATGAAATAAAGAAATCCTACTATAGTTATATGATTTAGGTATCTCGTGCAAAAATACAATAAGTAAATCTAATCTACATGAAAAGTTATGATCGATCCGGAGATTTGGTAGGTTATTCTAGGTTTTACAGGTTTGACAGAGGTCTAGTAAAGGGTCTGGGAATGATTGGGTGAGGTCTGGGTTGATTTTGGTTGATTGGAAGGCTTGTTGGTTAGAAGGTATAAAATGACATAGAGATCGATATCGGTTAGGTGACCGATGTCGGTGCAGGGATGAAACCGATGAACGGTAGGGTAAACCAAAATCGGTAGGGGCAATTGGAAATAACTTAATAAAAATGGTTTTGGGCTTCTTTGTGATTGCACAAAGAGTGAGAGGGTGTGGTTAGGTTCATAATATAACTGAGAAGACTTAGGAATATAGAGGGAGAGGTCATAAAAGGGTGAAAGGGCTTGAAATGGTTGGGTTGGTGGATTGGTGAGAAGATGGAGATATCTGGATAATAATAAAACTAAAAATAATGGAGGAAAGAGATCTATAATAAAGTAAGCACAAATGATTAAGATCATGTTACTTACTTGTTGTTATGAAGATCTCATGGCTGGATGGAGGTGGTGATTGATTGGTGAGGTGGTAGTTGGTTCAGTGCCATGGCAGTATGACTTGTGTGTTCCCATGAATGCTCCAATGATCTAGAAGGGAATCCTTGGCTATGTTGCTCTCTGGTGGTGTGTAGATATCATTTGGATGAAGAAATGGCTTTGAGATCCTCACTTGATTGCAATAGCACTCTCAAAACTCAAATGACCAACCCGGGTAAAAGGTTGTAAAGTTGTATATAAAGGAACCAATGGCGGTTTAGGTAACCGATGTCGACCGAGGAAAAACTGCATCGGTTAGGGAGAAATAGTCCTATTTACCAAAAATAGGTAGATCTTCCTAGATTTGGTGTGCTTTCCTCATTGAGTCCACTTAGGAAAGTGGAGTTCATGTGAGAGAAGGCAGAAGAACTTAGGAGAGGTCTAGTTAGGTTTAGGAAGAAGTCTTAGTTAGTTAGGTCAAGTTAGTGACTCAACACTAGGAGTAATGACTCAGTGTTGAAGGTGATGACTCAGTCACTTGTGAGTTAAATGCCCCTAGAATGGGTCCAGGTGAGGTGTCATGATGAGGTGGAGGTGTGAGGGTGAAATTAATTTAATTAAAATAATTAAACTAATTAATAATGTGAGGGTGAATATTAATATGGGGTAAAGGGGTCATGGTTAGTTAAATGCATTACATTAATTAATTGAAAGGGACCAAAGAGAGTGTGACCCAAATTTGGTGTCTACATTTTCCCCTTTTTATCGCGTAGCTTGTATTGGTAAGTATGGTGGTAAAAAATAGAAATTTGGTGCCCTAGGTATGAGTGGAAGTTAAGTTTCCCCAAGTATGAGTGGAGGTTAGGTTTCTCCATGTATGAGTGGAGGTTAGGTTGCCCCAAGTATGGATGGAGGTGATCCCCCTCAAACCAGAACTGAGGAGGTGTGAAATGAAGTCGTGAGTGGTTTGATAAATAGGTAAATGATGAAAGAAAGAGTAGGTGGGGTGTAGGTAAGGGTAATGTTTAGGTCGGGTAATAGGTAATGATAGTCTAATGCATGCACACACGTATAGATTATGATAAGGTACTAGGTTGAAGAGCTTACAAAACTCTACGTCGTCAAAGGTCGATAGGTTTATCCAAACAAGGTTGAAGTGGTTTAGGTATCCAAGGTATAGGATATGGTCTTGAAACACCACTAGGCTAGGTGTAGGAATGGGAAATAGGTTTTGTTCTAGGGCACCAAAGGTATGGTCGGATAAACAACATGACATTAGGAAAGGTAAGGTCATTAGGTTGAACAACATGAGTATCACATCACAAGGTATAGCGAGTACATGAAATTCAAGTGTCACAAAAGGTGAGTGTCATTGGGTGATTTAGGAAAGGCCATAGGTAAGGCCATGTGAGGGGCAAAACATGCCCCAACTGATGGTGAGGTTGGGTGAGAGGTAATAAGGTCATGAGGGTGAGGTGTAAGGTCAGGGTCAACTTTGGGTTAGGTGAAAAGGTTTCGGCAAGAAGATGTGGTGCAATATGGTGCAATGGGGTCAAAAAGGCTAACCAACATCGGTTATGGCCAACCAATGTCGGTCAAGGGAAACCGAGTATGGTGCACTAGGGCACAAGATTGATGTCGGTCATGGTTAACCGATGTCGATCGTCAAGTCAGGTTGGTTGGTTAAAAAAGAAAAAAATCCATATTTTATGGATTCATTATAATCTTTTTGTTTATAGAAAATGATAGTGGAGACAAATTTCATCTCTTTTCGAGGGAGAAAAGGACAAGGTTATTTTCCAGGCTGAGTTAGAGGTAGTTGAGTGGTTTAGAGGAGGTGAGGTAGATGGGTCCACGAGATCACTACGAGAAATTTGATTGGGTGGAGGACTGAGAGGGTGATTTAGGCATGGTTGAGGTAGGAGAGGGTGTTGGAGGACCACCCATGCAGAGACCAGAGGTTCCACCGAGGAGACAGCACTGGGTTGAGGTAGGAATCAATCTCCATTCATTATTTTTGAGTGAAATTTGATAAAAATAAAAAATGGGGTGGGAAATTTATAAATTTGAAATTTGGGTAAAAATGAATGAAATTGGGTACGGGGAGGGTGAAATGTAGGTTAAATAGGTGGGTAAATGAATTGGGGTGGGTTTTAGGTGGGATTGGGGTAGAATTTAGGGTGTTTTATTATTTTTTTTGAAATGTGGGGCATGGGGTTTGGCCTAGGGAACTAAAGAACTAGATGATTTAGCATCATACCCGATTTGGGCATCGATGGATGTTTGTTGGGTATACCGACATCGGTGGGCTAGAAAGGGACTAGAGTACCGTACGTTAGTGGTGACCGATGTCGGTTGAATGTAACCAACATCGATCACTATTAAAAAGTGACCTACTTCACAAAAAAGGGGTAAAGTAGGGGAAAATGGGTGCAGAAAACTAGGAGGTAGTTAAATGTAGACATATAAGATGTAGGTATAAGTGGATTTAGGTGAGATATACCTAGGAAAAGGTGGGTATGGGTATGGGTGAAGATAAAATGGATGATAGATGAGGTAAAATAGTTAGGGACTAGATAGTCAGGAAGATCAATGTAGGTATGGGGTGTTGGTGGGGGTGGGGTAATTAGGTTTGAAGAAATAAGAAAAGTAGTTTAGTACTTGACATTGTTAAGTTGTATGGATGTAGGCACGGCATCAATTGATGATGTGGGATAGGTCCCACCATTATTAGGGAAGATGCATCCCAACGTTATTAAGGATGAGTGGACACACATGTGAGATGTTGATTGGTGGGTATTAGGCACTACAGGAGGATCGATGGGATCACAATCTCATGGTTGCTCTCATCGATAGATGGGATGTAACGACCAACACCTTCCATCTACCCACCGGCGAGATGACGATCACGCTAGAGGATGTTTATAGGATTATACAACTACCTATTGTTGGTGAGCCAATGTATTCAGTATCAATAGATGGAGCCTTCAAGGTGATGATTGCAGTATTTGGGGAGATGGCGAGTGACTTGACTAAGCACAATGCCATAGTCTTGTTTATGGGGCTTTGTATGTTGCACACCCATAGAGACGTGGTTAGCAATACTGATGATGGTAGTGGTGGGTGTTATGCACTTCCAAATTTAGAGGGTGGTTAGTTTCCCAGAGGATTGATGGGAGTGTTGCGAGATATGATCGAGGATCGGGTCTACTTTACATGGGCACCTACATATTTAGTGCAGCTATATAGGGAGTTGTGGGCTTACTAGAGGATGCGACACTACAACATTTGTTGTACATTCTTACTACACTTGTTGGGCATGTATGAGCATATTGTGATAGTGTGGCCATGAGGACTACCAGTACTAGATTGGCACCATGGGGGATAGAGGGCAGGTTACAGGAGGTGGGTGGTCATAGGTGGTCATCCTCGAGTAGAGGAGGTAGCTCATGATGTAGTATACTACACAGTGGGTAGCTGGAGGGCTTGTATGCGATGGACATAGTCTAACGGCCCTATGTTAGTTTTCTATATTTTAGAGGGATGGCTCGGGGAGCTTATAGGGTTATAGTTATTGCGGTGGATATAGGGAAGACATGCCAGTGAGCATGAGATGATCTTGGTCGATAGAGTTTGATGCCATTTCAGATTACAATAGGATGTGCCACCACCCTTCCCACAATACTACAGGGATGATGTGGAGAGACCTTTGTCTCCACCTCCCGACCCACAGACCCCAACAGATAACAAGAGGAGGTACCAATGGATATGAGATTGGATGATGCAGGGACCACTGTGGCATACAGATAGTGGTGGGTAAATGGAGTTACATGCAGCACCACCATGGCTAGGTCAGCCAGAGACTTAGCCATAGTGATGGTTCAGAGGGATGCCCTACAAGGACATAGGTGACCACGTTGGGAGTTTAGTTGATGCATTGAGCAGGCACAAGCACAAGTTACTTACTGACAGGGGGTAGGTGACTACATTACAGGTAGTCAACTTATTGTTTGACATGACATAGCACAAGCATGCAAGATTCATATAGGGGATGGTGCACAGAGTAGCCACACTATGGCATGCAGAGTCATGGTTTACACGTAGTTAGCAGCCATATAAATATAAGTTATAGTGGCCTTACAAGGCAGTAGTAGCCATGTAGTACAGGTACATGTTGTGGGCATTAGAAGGGTCCCATAGTATGGTACTCCACAGCAGTGAGGTCCTCAGACATGGTCCTCCATTAGGGCAAGAGTTCATAGGTGGTAGTTAGGTCGATGGCACTTACCCCCACTACCGTATATCTATGGTGAGGTTCAGGATGCCCTTGGTGAGGCCCGAAGATTACACAGACCATCTAGCCCTTAGTATTGATGTTCCCTCTTATTGAAGCACAAGGCCCAAGTAGGGAAGCCAAAGTGAGTGGACCAGATCTAGGACTCATAGCTCGGGTAGCACAGGGGTCATCTAGCCCCCCCAGAGAGGGGTCAGGTGAGGTTACCATCTCTCGGAGACCGGCCCACATAGAGGAAAGGAGGAGGAGATGGAGGTCGAGGTAGAAAGGGACCCGAGGTGGAGAGATGTTGGCGGGGATGAGTAGCAGAGAGAGGAGGAGACATGAGAGTGGAGAGGAGGGCCTCAGGTGGGGTTGATTGGTCATGATATTTGATATTATATTATCATTTTGATTTTGATATATATATTGGCCTATGTGCCAAAATATTTTGTGAGATTGTATATGATATTTTTGAGACACTTGTATCCCTATGTACATATGTATTGATACACATACATTCCCCCTTATATAGTTGATGATTATTATTGGATGGATGATGTACTCTTTTTAATTTCCATTGTTATTGTGTATCATGGGAACTAGGTGAGTTAGGCATGATTGAGTCGAGGTCTTGTAGGCATGATGGAGTTAGGTATAGGCATGGTTTGGTCATAGGTATGGTTTGGTCAGGTATAGGCATGGTGGAGTCAGGTATAGGTATGGTTTGGTCAGGTATAGGCATGGTTTGGTTAGGTATAGGCATGGTGGAGTCTAGGTAATTTCCAAGTTATTGATCTTATGGAAATAATGTGTTGTATGTATGTTGTGTTTAAATTTCCAAGTAATTAATATCATGGAAATATGAAATGATTTAAGTAGAATATGGTTGTGGTGATAAAATGGTAGGTATGTATGTTTTTATGATATATTAATTTCCAAGTTTTTGTGTAAATGGAAACTAACTAGGGTAGAATGTGAATGTAAAGGGGGGAAAATTGTTAGGGTAAAAATTTGTAAAAGGTGGAGAAGGTTAAAATGTGGGAAAAACTAACCTCCAAGGGCCCCATGCCCTCAAAGTGTTTCCTACATAGCCTCGGTGAAAAGGGGCCTCAGGCCGATGTAGTTCTCCCATAAGCTAGGGAAGAATATGATAAGGTAGATGAATGGGTCGGTAGGTTTTAGGCATGATTGAGTCTAGGTCATTTAGGCATGGTTGAGTTTAGGTCATTTAGGCATGGTTGAATTTTAGGTCATTTAGGCATGGTTGAGTTTAGGTTATTTAGGCATGGTTGAGTTTAGGTTTTAGGCATGGTTGGTTTTAGGTTTTAGGCATGGTTGATTTTAGGTTGAATAGGCGTGGGTGATTTTGGTGGGAGAGGAATTCCCAGAATGTAGGTGTCGAAGGTCTAGTCTTGTGTAGCAGAATCAATAAGTAAGAAAAGAGGTGAAATGGTAAGAGGAGACAAAAAAATCCACCTAATTGGTAAGAACCATTATGAGTCTATCATACCAAATATTGGCTTATGAACGTAAGACCTAAAGGCATTGCATGATTGACTATTCTAAGGGTGAAGAAAGTCACATGATCATGAAATGTCACATTTATGGCACATCCCTTGAGTAGGTAGAAGATTAGAAAGGAAATACGGTGAGGTGAAATGGGTTGTTTTAGCGTAACCTTGGTGTGAGACAACATGCCTCTTCTACAAGATACCCAAGACCAAAATAGGCAAGTCCATGATGAAAAAGTTATCTTTTTCTTTTTTCTTTTGCTTTTATAGATTGATTGATGTGGGAAGTCTATGTGAGATGAATAGAATTTCCTTGAGGTCTTCGTGAAGTCTATGTGAGGAATATGAGAAGCTTTAAATATTTTTATTTTATTTTGCAAAAAAGTCTTTTTTTTAGACTATTATGTACAATAGGGATAGCTTTTTATAGTTGTCCTTCGAGGGAGAATTCTATTTATAGCATTGAAATAGAGAGGTAGATGTCCTTTTTTAGGGAGTCATCTATTTACAAGAATTTTGACTCAAGGAGTTGAATCCCATTTTACTAGTAAATGTTTTTGGACTTTTAGGTCATGGACAAGACTATAGAGGAGTATAGGCTTCTTTATGAAGGAAAAACCATAGCACACAAAGGTTAACTATGAAAGAGAGGTTTTAAATGATGAATGACCATGGGATTCCATCATGAAAAGGAAAAAAGTATCCATGAGAATCATGCCATGAGTAGAGCCATGGTACTCATATTTAAGATAAGGCTAAAAGGTGATGGATAATCACACAATTCTTGTTTAGTCATTGGTCCTCAAAAGAGGTAGATGAAAGGAATGGGTACTCAAGGGATGAGCTTGTAATAGAAAAAAGGTGATATAGTACTTGATTCAACAATAGAATGGTCAAGATGCAAGGCATTGAGGGGATCAGTTCGGGTTTACCTTCAAGTGAAGATAAATGATAAACACCTGATCCATAGGCATGAGTAATGATATAGGGTCCAAGCCAATTAGGAGTGAACTTTCCCCATTTACTTTTCTCCACTTTTGTTACATGTTGATTTTCCTTTAGGATGAGGTCACCGACCTTGAAGGTTCATTCTTGGACATGTTTTTCATAGGCACATTTGATACATTTTTGGTAGATTTGAAGGTGATCAAGAGTAGTTAGATGACGCTCATCTAATAACTCAAGTTGTGCCAAATGGTCTTGGCAAAAATCATCATCATTGAGCATATCTTTGAGTGAGATACAAAGAGATGGAATTTGGAATTTGAGAGGCAAAACAACCTTATACCATAGACCAAAGAGAAAGGTGTGGTAGCAGTTTGAGGTGAATACTAGTGCGATAAGCCCATAAGGTGAAAGGAATGTGCATGTGCCAATCCTTACCAGTATCATCAACCACTTTCATAAGAATTTTTTTAGGGTTTTGTTAGTTGATTTGGATTGGCCATTTTTTGAGGATAATAAGGTGAAGAAAACTAAGTTGAATGCCAAAGGCATCACAGAGTTTTAGGGTTTTGTTTTTGAATTGTTTTCCGTTATCAGTGATAAGGTGGTGAGGAACACCAAAGTGAAAAAATGATGTGATGGTTAATGAATTCACATATTTTCTCAGATTTTTAGAAATAAGAGGTACGGATTCCACCCATTTAGTGTAATATTCGGTAGCGGTAATAATCCATTGATGATGTTGGGAAGAATGAGGGTTAATTTCTCCAACTAGATCCAAACCCCATTGAGAGAAAGGCCAAAGGTCTCGTGTGACCTATAAGGCATGACTAGGGGTGTGGTGAAGATTAGCATGTTGCTTGACACTTCACACAATGCTTGACATAGTCACAAAAATCATGGTTTAGGGTTGGCTAGTAATAGCCAAGGCAAAAGGATGCACTTAGCGACAACTAAGCCACTAAAGTGACCCCCACAAATCCCATCGTGAACCTCCTTGATAGTGTATGGGATTTCAGAACTTGTAAGGCATCATAAGAGGATATCATCAAATCCACATTTATAGAGAAGACCACCCATGATGACATAGCGAGAGACACTTTTGAGGAAGGATCATTGTCCATTGTGAGTAAGATCTGAGGTAGAATTGAAAGGGAAAGGTAGTCAACAAACTACTTATACCAAAGGTCACGTGGGTTAGTTTTAATGTTTCCTACAAAGTTAATGTCTCATGGAATAGATAAGAAGGTGATTGCAACCTTTGTACTGTGAAAAATATTTTTGAGTCGGAGGGTGAAGGGTATTTGAGAAGTGAGACAGGCCATGGTGTCTACAAATTTATTAGTGGAACGTGGGGTGGTTTGAAGTTCATAATGGTCAAAGGTAGTCAAAATCATGTCAACATGATGTTTATACTTTTAAAGTATCTCATTACGACACTAGTATATACCATTAACTTGGTTCACAACTAGTTGAGAGTCGCCAAAGATATTAATTGATTTAACATCTAAGGTTATGGTGGTTTGAAGACCTAACACGAGTGCTTCATATTCATGATATTGTTAGTATAATCAAAATCTAGTTTGAAAGATAATGGCATAGGCTCACCATCAAGAGGAATGAGGATAAATCTTGCACCACCCCCACACTAACATTTGGAACCATCAAAGAATAAGGTCATCTTGGTAAATGGTATCATCCAGGGAGAGGGTAGCAATGGATTCATCAGGGAAATCAAAGTTAGAAGATTGGTTTTCGGAGAGAGGTGCATCTGCGAGTTGGTCAACAATGGTTTGTCCTTTGACATAATTTTGATGGATGAATTCGAGATCTAGGTCTACAAGAAGCATGAGCCAACATGTGCAACACGTTGATGTTGGTAGGGCTTAGTGTACATGTAATGTAAGGGGTCATTATTGGTGACAATGAAGGTTTTGTGGTTGAGTAGGTAATGAAAAGTTTAGTGGTGACAAATACTAAGGCTAGAAAAATTTTTTGTGAGTATATATCTAGTTTCATAATCTAAAAGCATATACAACTTATATAATAAACCACTTTCTCCTGTATGTTTCTCGTTGTGATGAGCGAGCATGGCACCCAGGGAATGATCAGTGGTGAAATGTAAAGGTAAAATGGTTGGTCATCCTTAGGTGGAATGAGCACAAGTGGTTGGAGGAGGTATTGTTTTAAGGCATCGAAGGCTTTGTGGAATTCATCATCCCATTTGAAGGAGACATCCTTTTTGAGAAGATGATGAAATGGATGGCAACGGTTGGAAAGATGAGAAATAAAGTTAGGAAATCAATTGCTATTTTGCTTGCTCCATTATTTGTGTATTAGTTGAATAATAGTTACGTGAAGTAATTATATTATGTAAATGTTAGAATAACCTTGGTAAATAAGTGTTATCAACTTCAATGTTATAATAAAAAACATATAATAAACATTGTTAGTGAGTTTTAAACAACTCACGAAACATTTAGGTTGAAGGTGAAAATAATATTTATAGGCTAAAGATCTCCCTTAAATGATTATTTGAATGTGTTGTATAGATATTTAGATTTGGAAATCAATCGCATTAGTGTTAAAATCTGCATATGTTCCTTCATTTGATCATCATCAAAGATAAAAGTTGAAAGCTTATGATGGAAGATTAATTTTTTAAGGCTAAAGGGCATACATATAGCATAAGGTCACCCCTGGGATATGTGTTATTAAATATGCGTGATCTTTTGCTTAGAGTTTTTAGTTATAACTTAGCTACCATTTTCAGTTTATAATGCATGCTTTGTGGCAATAGTGAGATAAAACTTCTGTAGATCTAATATATGAGAGTGATTATACTTTTACCTATGAAAGATGCAGGTCATAAATCAAATTGCATATATATAAATTCACCAATTTTACACTAGATCGAAATCTCTTTTGATGCATTAAAATAGGAGGACGTATTGCAGTATGCACAACCATCATATGCATAGAAATATATTGTTGTTTGAATAATTTCCTTGATAGATAAAATTTCATTGGATTTATATTTTCCCTTTGTGAAGATATAACATAAATTACAAGAAGCATAAATGATGTGAGGACATTTGTGTTTGGAGTAATCCCATAAGATGATTTAATGCGATTGGAGCGTAGTCAAAGTTTTATGATCCAAAGAAAGTGATAGTTCATCAAGAAAATGTGGCATCAACAACTTGTTCTACTTTTCATACTTGTCTTCTTCAAATTCCATGTGTCATTCCAACAACTATACACAAACCTTAGTTTTGGATGAAAAACGTGAGTTCTTCATAATCTCTTACTCATCACTGAGTTTGGCTCATCGCATTGGACTATGTGCCTTTGTGAGATCTTGATTTTGAAATCGAAGATACAGTCCCATTTCCACCTAGAGCTGAAAGCCAACAAATAGATAGGCATTACGACGTGGCTCTAAATACAAGAAAATGAGAAACTAGGTCGGTCAATTCAAAGTTATTATTAATCTATTAATTTTTTGGGTCTATAAATTAAATTCTGGTCTAAAGTCCTTTATTATTGTGATCCACATTCAACACCAGTGTATAGGAGTGTTTATATTGTCTACTCTATTTTAGTCATATATTAAATTATAGTTTACAGAGTCTTATGAGAGTCAAGTAGTTTTCTATATAGTCAATTTTTTTATTTGGTCATTGTAAAATATTTCTCTCATTAGTTGAGTTGTCAAAAGTATTAAAAGTTTGAAGTCTAATGAGTCAAAGTAAATAATAAATAAATAAAACCTTCACTTCATTTGTGGTCATTTTTGTTCATTCCTTAAGAGTAAAAATGTGTCAAGTCACTTGTCATCAAAATTAGTCATAGCGTCAGTGTCAAAAGTCTATAAAAAAAATTCCTCACGGACGCATTTTCGGTGGAATCTGACGTCCAATTCTAATTGAGCTCTTTTGATCACATCCAAATGAAAGTTAGCATCATGACACTTTTGGTGTATGGAGGCACATGAGGATGGAGGACATGCAACGTCCTCTCGTAAATCACCAAAAAATGAGGATGCATGTAGATATGGTGGCATATATAGTGTGAGTATATGTTTTTGAGTGTGCTTCAATTTGTTGTTCTGGTTGAGTAAGAGAAATTTGATATTGGAGGGGGAACATGATCCAATGTTCCATTTCTATCTTTTTAGTTTGTGTGTATTAATAACAAAATTTAATGTATTTTCCTATATTATTCCTCTTTTGATGAGATGTGATGAAAGTTGATGATTTGGCACATCATGATGTGGTTGTAGGAAAACCACTTGAAAACCTTCATTTTTGTTTGTGGTTAGAAACCAATAACAAAAACCACCATTCTTGGCCATTGGTAATCCAATCACAAAACCATCATTTTGTGGTTTGTTGCAAACCAATTGCAAAACCACCATTCACCATAATTTGTAGTCAACCATTTGGAAAACCATCCTTGATGTTTGTGACATCCCGTGAAAATCACCGAGATCATGAACATGTGCAAAATGTATTTTGGTAGGTCTTCCCCATGTTTGTACTAAGGGAGGGAATGTTTCAAATCAATCTATTAATGCTCCATTATTTGTGTATTATTGAATAATAATTACGTGAAGTAATTATTATTATGTAAATGTTAGCTAGTAAATAAGTGTTATATAGTTGTTATAATAAAACAACATATAACAAACATTGTTAGTGAGTTTCAAAAACTCACATAGTTGGAGGAGGTTTGCAAAAATGGTTTCCTAACTTATAGGGAATCATCTCCCTATATAAATGTATTATTTGAATGATAGAAATGTATTTTTTTGATTTAAAATTAATTGCATTAGTGTTAAAATTTTTACCCTCATTCTTTCAAATAAAGAGACGAATAGATTGCAACTTTCCTTACAAACTATGAAGTTTACAAGGTCGAGTAGGTGGAGGCATCTAGATAATAGCCTTTGATTTTAGTGGGATCAACTTCAATGCCATGCAAAGAAATGATAGAACCAAGGAGCTTGCCTAAGAGAATTTTCAATGAAGACATACTTCTTAGGTTGAAGGCTAACACAAATATTTGATGAGATGGTCAAAGACAACATTAAGGATCAAAGGTTTCTAGTAGATGTTTAGATTTGGAAAGAATATCATCAACGTAATATTCTAATATGTTATGCATGATGTCATGTGAAACATATAAGTCATATCCCGATGGTATGTAGCACCAGTTTTTAAGGCCAAGGGCATGACACGATAGTAAAAGGTCCCCCAAGGAGTGATGAAGTTGATTTTTGTGTTGATATTCTAGGGTGAGTAATATTTGGTTATAACTAGAGAAACTATCCATGAGTGATAACATCTCATGACCGGCGGTGAGATCAACTAATTGGTCAATACTAGGTAGAGGAAAATTGTCTCTTTTGGGAAAGCCAGTTAAGGTTACGGTTGTGAAATCCATGCAAATACTGAGTCCCCTGTTGCTTTTGTGACAAGAATAATGTTAGAGATCCATTGGGGATAATCAATGGGTAGAATGAAGGAAACAGAAAGGAGGCATTGGAGTTATTCTTTAATAAGAAGGGCAATGCGAGGATGCATTTTTCACAACTTTTTTTTTTCACGGTTTGGCATCAGAATGGTTACGATATTGTGGACCACAATTTTGGGTCAATATCGAGCATATCAGGTAGGACCAAGAAAAATCTTTGCTATGTTCCCAGAGGAAAGAATTTAAAGCTTCATGTTGAACAACATCTAAAGATTGGCCTATTTTTAGAATGTGTGGGTTTTGTCCTGAGTGTGAATGTTGATTTCGATGGTTGATTCATTCAACATGGTTTGTGTCTCAGAAGGTAATCAACCGATGAATATAAGAATCCTCTACACCAAGGTAGGTGAGAATAGACTCATCATCTTGACATTAAACAATATTAATAGAATTTGTATCATCATCGATCATGTCAAGATACAGGAAGGGAAGAGAATATGGATCCTCACCATCACGTTGATAAGTTAGAGGTCCTATGGAAATGGTGTTCATGAAAAAAAAGATGTTAGGAGGAATGGATTATGGATCCATAGACTCTGTAGGTGAAGGTGGTGAGGTAGGTGAATGGGGTGGGGAATGTTTATCATCCTCAATGAGTTCGACTCGGGCCTTCTTGGAAGGTGGTTTGGAAAATCCAATACCACTATGGTCTTTATGCTTACAGTGGTGTAAGGAATGATAGTATGGGACCTTGTTCATAGAAACCAAATCCAAAGCCTTTCCAAGCACAACGATGGAGGAAGGTGTGGGTGAAGTAGCGGTTGGTGAGAGATTGAAGGTCGAAGAAAATGGTCGAGTTTGGGAAGGTGGCTCGGGCGAGTAGGTAGAAGCATCAAGTCCCCCATATGTTAAGTTGGTGTGAAGGTGGGGAGGACCGTAGGGGAAAAATTCACCTACGCAGTGATCATAGCGGGGATTGGTGAAGGTTACCATACTCTTGAGGAGTAAGGAATGTGTCAATGTTATAAAGGTGGTACTCCCCCAGAGTGAGGCATTGAAAAACACTTCTAAGGGATCAATAATTGGTATGTGGGTAGCGGGAATGGATGAATCATTGGATACTGGGAAGAAGAAGCATTAGATGTTTGAGAAGTAGATGGTTGGCTGATGGGTCAATGTAGAATGTGCGCAATAGTGGGAATAGAGGAGTTAGTTGTGGAAGATGTAGCGGTAGAAGTGGTGGATGAGGTAGCGATGAAGAAGAAGTGGTAGCGGTGGTAGATGCCTTAACTGTATAAGGACATCATTAGGTTGATACAACATGTTACATGTCTTAAATGGTGAAGGGTTGGATGGAATGGTATAGTTGTGCCCTTCATGTTCAAATTTTAAACAACGATGTAAGGTTGAAGGAACACAACCCATGGCATGAATCTAAGGTCAGCCAAGCAACATGTTATACTATAATTCCCCTCTAAGACATAGTAATAATTCATGAATAACACAGGGGCCCACATGAATGTGGAGAATGATGGTACTGAGGGTGGAAGTCATGGCATCATTAAATGAATGCAACATAACTAGGTTATTATGCATACAATTGGCAGGGATGCACATTTGGTTATATGCATGGGAGGAAATGATGTTGATACTAGCACCTCCATCGATCATAACGTCGAATGCGTATATTATCAACATAGACGGAAATAAATAGGGTGGGGTCAGGATCATCCGATTGAAGAGGTACAATCTAGTCATCATAGAAACTAAGAGGTTACTTGATGAGTGGTAGCAAGAGAGAAGAAGGGGGTGAAGTGGTGAGAGAGGCAAACATGGTGAGGAGTGATAATGGATGCAACATGTGTATAGGGTCATTAGGTAGAACCTCAATATATTACAGGACCTCAATGAGGGCCTGACGATGAGACTCATATGTTTGGACGAGGTCATACAAATACATTTTGAGAGGATACTGGTGTAATTGTTTAAGCATTGTATGATGGGAAACCCCATAAAAAATAGGGTATGTGGGTCCATGGATGGTGATTTTGGGTGCAGTGTAGATGGAATGTTGGGTAAAAGAGTAGTGAATGAGTTAGTTGTTTTCTCCTTTCCTTTGTCCTTCTAGGCTCAAGTGGTAAATTTGAACCATATTGATCTGCGGTGAAGGAGAAGGTGAGTCGTGAAAGGTGTAGTGACAGGATGGGAAAAAATATGGTGAGGAATATAATGGTTTTGTGAAAGCAATTTAGTGCATTGGCATTTTGGTGGAGGTTTGGCTAGCTCTCTTATGCGACCATATTGATCTCAAATGTTGGAGGAGGATAAAAGGGTTGTGGAGGTGGAGATGGAGGTCATTGAATAGGTAAGGGATGAGGATGTGTGGTGATAGGTATAGGTGGAATAGGGTCCTCATCTAAAAGATCATCATCGTCAAATTTTTCTTCGAGAGAACATAGTTGGAGAAGAATAGTCTTAAGAGCCTTACAATTTTCCACATCATGCCCGACACACATGATAAGCACAAATTTTGGTATCATCAAACCCTTCTGGTTTAGGTTTGAGTGGGTCGTAAGGTCTAAGCGGTGGCAATGTGATGACAGAGGTTTCCAAAAGGTTAGCTAAGATGTTGGCATAAGACCTTGCCAATGGATCACAATGTGAAGTAAGTGTGGGTCTGGATGGAAGTGTGGGTGAATTTGGTGGGAGAGGTGTCACTGGAGGTGGAATTGGAGGTTGAGTAAGTTTGACTACTTGTTTGGTAGATAGTATGGTTTTAGGTTTGGGTTGCACCTTCTTGGGTAAAGGTGTAGCGGTGAACTAGTTGTTGAAGGTGGTGTAGGTTTAACTACCTCTTTGGAAGGTAGTGGGTTTTGGGATTTGGTTGCACCTTCTTGGTAAAGGTGAAGAAGAAGTGTGTGATGTAGAAGGGAAGGAAGATGGTAAAAGGGATAGGTTAGCCAAGGTGATAATGGAGGTGTGGTGAAGGTTGTGGTAAGAGGCAATGTGGAAGGGACTGGTTGAGGAGAAGGGAATGGCATGGGTAATGATGAGGATACAAGAAGTGGTGTAGGTATAGGAGGTAGAAAGGATGTAGGTGATGGTGAAGGCGTAAGCTGTGTAGGTAATTTGGGTGTAACAGAGGATCATGACGAGGAGGTGGGCTGTTGTGTTTTTGGTTTACTTTGGGTAGGAGGATGCTTGACCAAGGTTGATGGGTGGGGACCTAGGATAGATGGAAGTGGTGAAGGTGATAGAGGGTAATGGGTGAAGCTGGTGTATGTGGCCTAAGAGGTTGGGTCTTCTTCTTAGGTGGGGAATAGTCTTTATGATGGCTTGTGAGGACATGGCTAAATCCAGTTTTGATAGAGGATGGACTAGGCTTGATGTCGGCATGACTCCTAATGTGGTAATGGGTCTGGATGTGGAGGAAGATATAGGTGTAGGTAAGGTTTTAGGCATAGGAAAAATTTCATTTGATGGTAAAGTTTTAGGTGTGGGTGAGGGTGATGAAGAAGGGGTCACTACAACTGGCATGGGCATGGTGGGTTTGGTTGTCTAAAACACCTTTGGATAGATCATGGAAGTGTCAGTAGATAACATCTACATTTGAGTTGAGACATGAAATTGAAGGCATCCCCAAAGCATGGAATTTTCAACATAATCCAAGCGGTCAACCAAACATGAGAATGACACCAATGTAGGGGGGATGATGTTGATTTGGTAGTAATCCTATAAAGAATGTCTGTGAGATAGGGAAATGGTTGGCTTGACTCTTGTGGGTAGAAGAGATGAGAGCAATCAACAGGATCCTTGAAAGCCAATGGAGAATTGTCACCAATATGAAGGGACATTGCTAATGGATCCCCTGTGGGTAGGGGAGATGGCAATTTGGATGAGGTAAGTTCATATTTTGTCAAAAAGAAGGTAAGCATGACTCTCCATGGGTAGAAGAGTAAGTATTGTGGGTTGTTCATCAGGTTGTGAGGTGAGTGGGAAACTGCATCGAAGATATATGGTGGACTCCTCTGTGGGTGAAGGAGAAGATAAGGGAGACTCCTCTATGGGTAAAGGAGCAGATGAAATAGGTCCCTCCATGGATGAAGAGCTCGTGTGAAAATATCCTCGATAGATGGAATGGGAGAAAATTGATCAAGAAGAGCTGGTATGATGTCGAAAATGACATGAACCTCACGAACATTATTATCATTAGTTGAGGTTTCACCGGTTTGGTTAGATGATGGGGTGTGATTTGGGAATGACTTCTTGAAGATGTGAAGGTTCTATTAGCCGGTGTGTTAGGGTTATCCAAGACAAGATCTCCATTATCTAACATTTCTTGGATGATGTTTTTGAAAGTTATACAATTACCGTCATTATGACCTCTAACATGATGATAGTTGTAGTAATCATTTTCTTTGTACCATGCAAGGCACACAGACGAGAGGGGTCAAAACCAAGTATGTGGTTTGATGGGTGGAAGAGTGATTGCTCCAGCTTTTAGAAGTTTTCTAAAAAACTGAAGAGTAGGGTTCTCTTATGGGAGTATATTTTCATTGCTCCACTTGAACTGAAAATCCTAAACAAGAGAAAGATTGGAAGAAGGCTTTGATTGGTTGGATGGATGAGATGGGATGGATTTTAAAACTACTACATTTGGTAGATCCTTTTTCTTTAGAATAATTATTTTGTGGTTTGGAAGAAGAAGAGGTATCATTTGATTTAAATGCGTTCTTGTTATGTAATTGTATCTTCTTCTCTTCAATGGAATGAATTTCAAGTTTTTGGGCCATGGTGAATGCCTCGTCAAACAGGAAGGTTTGAACTTGGAGAGTTGGTGAGATGTGTCTAGCACAAGCTCTAGGTGAACAAATCTATTAACTCGGTTTGAGGTAGTTGGAATGTGAGTTGGTTGATCAGGCTCCGCCAACGAGTGACAAAATATATGATAGATTCATCTTCATATTGGCATGTCATGTACAAGTCGGTCATGGTGACCTTCTTGACAATGTTGATAGAAAAGTGGTCTAGAAAATCCTGAGCTACCTAATTAAATGAAAATATGGAGTGCCTGGTAGAGAACTATACCAATCTAAAGCTAGTCCTATCAAGGACATTGGGAATGTCCGACAAGAGCAAAGCATCATCGTGAGTGATCAGATAACACACATGTTTAAAAGACCACAAGTGTTGTTGCATGGTCTTCTTTTTTGTTGAATCGGTTGAATTTAGGATTTCCCAATGAGAAGGGTATGGATGAATCGAATGGATGGGTGAATGGGCTCATTGCAAATCTTGTCATATGTTAGAGAGTTACGTGAGCCAAAGATATATGCTTCTAATGTTTGCATCTTGTCCATCATCATTTTGATAAGATCATTGGTAGGTTGTGATGACAGGGCACCCCTGTAGTATAAGGGGTAGATAAGGTGGGTATGATATGGATGACATCCCAGTATGTGGTGGTGTCAGTAGTAAAAAATTGTGATGAAGGACCATGGGCTAGGAATAGATGTAGAGGGAAAGTACCTTGAATAAGCGGTAGATGAAATAGGGGGTTGTTGGTGATAGGTGTAGGTAGGTGGATGGATGTAAAGACCCTCATAGAAATCGGAGGAAGAGACTGCGGGATGGAGAGGATGATGTTTTGGAAGGGAGTGTGGGTTGCCGACACCAATGGTGGCTGAGATGTAATAGGTATATGAGAGGTGGCGGGTGCAGATAGACCTACACTCAAGGTGGTTGATAAAGGCATGGTTGACATCGTAGGAGACAAACATCAAAGGCGTGACAAATATTGTAGGTGCAAACAGATATCGATGATGTAGGGTCAAGTTGGGAAACCACAGTGGTAAGGTGGAAGAGGGTAAGGCCAAGCTAGTAGTAGTTGATGCAAAAGTGGGTGCGAGGGTAGGAGGAATGGACACATGCATGCCATATACAAGCTTTCCTTGATGAATCGTGGTAGATGAATGAGCGAGATAATACTATAGAGCGGTGGGGTTGTGATCAAGGAGTCTTGCAAACTCCTCATCACCAGTGGGTATGGAAAGAGCCTGATTGGGGTCCATAGGTGATAAGATGGAAGGGGGTGATGGGATAGGTGGGAGAGGCGGCGGCTAGCGTGAAACACAAGAGTGTTGGCTTATCTACAAGTCAAAACCATGTGACTGACAATAGAATAGGTATTCTGAGCTTTGTTGATAATGCGTAAAACACATAAGGAATGGAGAAAAATGGGTCTAAAATGTGTGATTTGATCATTGTTCTGATTGAAAAATTAGAACACAAAGACCGCGTCGGTTGGGGTAACCGATGCCAATATGAGGGGGTAACCACCACCGATTGGATAGACGATGTCGGTGACTATGGGAAAATGTCATATTGGTAAATCTAGAAATAAATGGTGAAAATGAGATAGAACTGGACTTTGAAGGTAATATCAAAGACTCAAAGACTAGTAAGATGACCAAGGAAGTCACAAAAAGAAAATAAATGAAGATTTGATGCTACTTTGGAAAAAATGACCAAAATAGCCTAAAACCAATGGCGGTCAGTGAACCGAACTGTAAGATGATGAAACCGATGGCGGTTGCTGGACCGACACCGATTACTGTGAAATCTGTGAAAGATGGAAAAAGTGAATTTTTGGTGATTTAGGTCAAATAACAAGACCAACTTAGAGATTGAGTATGGCAATGATCAGCCCTAACACACTCAAAAATAATTCGAAATACACCAACTATGATGGTGGAGTGTGTAGGGAGAGAAAAATGAAGAGAATGAACTCGCACCTCAAAACACAAATCAAGCAAAAGCTAGAAAAACACAAAATCCTATTATGTAGATTTTATGTTATGGCTTATGCCATTTAGGACTGACTTGTGAATAAAGTAGAGTTTTTGGTTACCGAAGGTGCTCTACAGAAACTGACAACTATATGGTTTGGTTTTGGTGAAGTTTTGGCATGGGGATCCTTCTCTGATATGATGACTAGGACATAAAATTTAGTTAGAGCCCACTATCAATCCTCTGATCATGTGATCGTTGATAACTTCTTCTCGGGAAAGATGTTGTTTAAGAAATGTGTAGTTTGTTTTCAGTGATTTGGTATAAAGAGTGTGCAAAATGTGAACTACGGTTCAGTTTGTCAACCATCAGTTGGGCATGACTTCCAACATATAGGTTTCCCACAATTTAGATGAGCTAGAATGCAACATACAAAAATGAGATGCAAATATTTTAAACCCAAATCCACAATGAAATTTGATGAGAGCAATAATGAATAGGCAAGAGTATGTCTTTCACTAATGCAATACAAAATAAAAAGAAGTGTTCTTTTTAATCCAAAATACAAGTTTCACTGAGATCAGTAGGAGAAGAAGAATGTTTCAAGGGAGAATATTTTAATGTGAACTTTATTTCAAAAAGAAATAAACACACAATGATTCCCTAAGAATGAATAATGCAAAGAACCCCAAATGGGTCCCACCAGGCGTGCTAAATGTTTCACCTAATTTGTTCACGTAAAACTGAATAGGAAATAGGTTAGGAGGAATACCTGTAAGATCGAAGGTCAAAGGTTGAATGCACGCGTTAATGAATTTTGATCCAAGCTGATCATGAAGAGCTTCCCTTTGGCTAGGGAAGGACTACATAAGAACACAACAAGACCACAAGATAGCATTAATAATATAGGTTAGTGGACTGCCTAGCAAATGCTAGATTTGGGAAGCGAGATGCTTCTAGAGGCTACTCAATCCACTTTGTTTATACAAATTAATGCAAAAGTATCATGAAATAAAGAAATCCTATTGTATTTATATGATTTAGGTATCTTGTGCAAATACACTAAGTAAATATAATCTAACAGGAAAAATTATTATCATATCTAGAGATTTGATAGGTTATTCTAGGTTTTGCAGGTCTGAAAAAGGTCTGGTAAAGGGTTTGGGAATGATTGGGTGAGGTCTGGGTTGATTTTGGTTTATTGGAAGGCTTGTTGGTCAAAAGGTATAAAATGACACAGAGACTGATATCGGTCGGTGACCGATGTCGGTGCGAGGATGAAACCGAGATGGTGATAGGGTAAATCAACATCGGTAGGGAAAATTGGTAATAACTTAATAAAAATGGTTTTTGGGCTTCTTTGTGATTACATAGAGAGTGAGGAGGTGTGGTTAGGTTCATAATATAATTGATAAAGCTCAGGAATAAAGAGGGAGAGGTCACAAAGGGTGAAAGGGATTGAACTGGTTGGGTTTGTGGATTGGTGAGAAGATGGAGATATCCGGATAACAATAGAAATTAAAAAGAAAGGAGGAAAGAGATCTACAATAAAGTAAGCACAAATGATTAAGATCATGCTACTTACTTTCTACTATGAAGATCACGTGGTTGGATGGAGGCTAGTGATTGATTGGTGAGGTGGTACATGGTTTAATGCCGCAATAATATGACATATGTGTTCCTGTGAATGCTCCAATTATCTGGAAGGGAATCCTTGGCCTGTGTTTTACTCTCTGGTGGTGTGTAGACGTTGTTTGGATGAAGCAATGGCTCTGAGATCCTCACTTGATTGCAATAGACTCTCAAAACTCAAATGAACCAACCCGGGTAAAAGGTTGTAAAGTTGTATATAAAGGAACTGATGGTAGTTTAGGTAACTGATGTTGGTTGAAGGAAAATTGGCATCGGTTAGGGTGAAATAGTCCTATTTACCAAAAATAGGTAGATCTTCTCGATTTGGCGTGCTTTCCTCATTGATTCCACTTAGGAAAGTGGATTTCACATGAGAGAAGGTAGGAAGAACTTAGGAGAGGTCTAGTTAGGTTTAGGAAGAAGTCTTAGTTAGTTAGGTCAAGTTAGTGATCATCACTAGGAGTAATGACTCGGTGTTGAAGGTGACGACTCAGTCAATGTGAGTTAAATGCCCTGGAATGGGTCCAAGGTGAGGTGTCATGATGAGGTGGAGGTGTGAGGATGAAATTAATTTAATTAAAATAATTAAACTAATTAATAATGTGAGGGTGAATATTAATATGGGGTAAAGGGGTCATGGTTAGTTAAATGCATTACGTTAATTAATTGAAAGGGGACCAAAGAGAGTGTGACCCAAATTTGGTTCTAAATAGTTTACATGACCCTATCAGCGATGGGTTTTACTCATATCATGGGTTATTTATAGAGATTGGCATGGGATGTCAACTACTATATGAACCTATATGAGTTATTTGTTCCAAAATATTAATGTGAGCCTTCATTTTTGGCATACACAAACATATTTGTGAGGCCATAAATCTCATGAAGGTCAAGATCATTAGTTGGGATTCCCTTTATAATGGTTCCTCCATCATCTATAGGCCATCCGAGAGATACTAGAGGAAGTCCTTCATCAAGAGGTGTGCCAAGTAGGCCCTCCCCATAGACATTAGAGGTAATACTTGACCAAGACATAACCTAGGCACTTTTGAAATATTAACATGATGTACATGATTTGAGCTATATATGATTTAGACATGTACCATATGTAAACATTGATCGAATTTGACACACACATGATGATTCGGATGTTATATGTAATGGATATGTGATTGTATCATGGTTTCGCATCATGTTACATTTTTATTGCATCATGATGCATGTGATGATGATAAATGTATGTGGTTTATTTAGATTATTAGATAATTAAGATGATGTGATGTATGTTATTTATAGCTATTGTACATGTTTCATGCTTATTATGCACACTTATTTATTTATGACTAAAATAAAGGAATTTGATGTTAGTAAGATGAAATGATAGCTAGAATGTTAGATGTGATGTTTGATTTTGGATGTGATAGAGGATTGGGTAGATGACTAGGATATTGGATTGTGAAAGTTCCACATATTTCACACTTGAATAGTTCAAATAGCCTTTATTTGATATATCAAAAACAATAAACATTATGATATTGAAAACCATAATGTAAAATTTGTAGAATCTCATATGGGTAACTCAATATAAAATTAAAATGCAATGCAAAGAAGCAAATAAACAAAAAAGAAGAAGAAAAAAACAAAAAAGTAAATGAATGCATTTGGTTTTTGTTAGGTGTTTAACACCCAAGTGTTGTAGTATTGAGACAACGGTGACAATGTTTCTTTAAGTGAGGATACACATGAGGGAGACATATGGGGGATGATGATGCCCTAGAGAGAAGTTGATATGATACAAAAATTTCCCCATGAAAAGATAATTTCTACGGAAACTATTATGGAAAATATAGAACCTCATTGGTTTGGTGTGAATCACGATGTCTTACTTGTCTCTAATCATGAGGATCGAGTACTAGTGAGGATTTTGATAATTTTACATTATATATAGATTTCGGGATTGTTTTTATATTTTTTGGATGTTTATTTTTATTTTTTCATATGATGTTTTTTGGATTTTTTTTTTCTAGATGTTTTTTTAATTTTTCGATGTTAAATATGTATATATATGACTTGTGTAGTGACATGCCTCTAGTAATAATCAGTATATCTATCCGGGGTAGGATAAACTATCTATAGCTTGAAAAAGGCCCCTATATGTGTCATTTATGTTCCCCATAGATATATAAGGAACTCTCTAGAGATCCTCCCCCTACCCTAGACATCTAGCTCTCTAGTGGAAATCCCCTACCTCCCATGATGGAAGGTCTCCCCACCTCGATAGTGGGTGACCCTTATCTATATATATGATCCAATGGGCATTTTGGGTGTCAAAAGTTCTCTAATTCTCCCTAAACCATTACAGTATGAAAGATCCTGTCGAGATATTTCCAATGGGATATGGATATTGAAAATGAAGATCGTGTCCAAATGTTATTACACACTGAAATTCTAGCTCAATTGGTGAAAAATGAACACGCATGTCCGAGATGATGTGGACTCATGTGCAAACTCGACAAGTGGACCAATCAAATTGTGATAAGTGGCAAAATGGTGTAAAATAATGTTTTTGGAGTTTTTATTTTCTCCTCCAAAGTTTTCACGCATGTGTTCCAACAAATGGTCCATGCTATTTTCTAGTTGGGGGCCCTCAACTAGGTTCGACACACTCTTTTTTAGGGGGTGTCATTGTCTCCTATTCTTCATATTAACTTGGAGACAACTTATTATTTAAATGCCATATTTCCCAACCCACCATGCATGTGGGACTAATTTGCTACATTTTATTAAACTATGCATGCCTTGCCAACTTGTATTTCCACCTCACATCACATTTCCAACACACCATTCCACATATTTGACATAACGCTCCACATGTGCACCACAAAACACAAAACATAGCCTATGCACATTCTATATAACCAAGTGCATTATCTAAACAACCAAAAGTTTCCTCAAGGCCATTAAAACAATGCCACAAAATTCCTTTTAAACTACCTTATCCCATGCAAAGCGCCCCATGTGGGAGTAAACACGATTTTTTAAAAAATCAATGCCCATATGGTGGTCAACGTACCTTGGTTGGGTTGAACCCTTGACCTTGTGCTTAATAATAAGGTGCCTAATCAATCCGCCACTTACCCGGAAAAACTATAAAAGGAGGTTTGTTTTATTTGAAGGAAACTTTTGGCGGAGATCGCATATAGTTTTTGAGCAAAGACGGTGTTTGTATATTGTTATTTTTCACCCATTTAGAAGCATTTTCAAGCTTTTAGCAAAACTAGAGAGTTGTTTAGAATTCTCAAATGCTCTACTTGGACTTTGAATTTTTTTGAGGGTGTTCATTTGATGTACTTATGAATATTTTTCAGCCACTTTTACATAGAATATGGGAAAATGAATGTGTGAATGCTATAGGAAGGTGGAAGAAATTGTTGATCAATATCGAGTCTTTGAAAGTTTGATAAGCATATTTTTGAAGGTTTATGATTCATAATTATTTATAATTTTATTCATTGTACTTGCAAATTTCTTTATTAATAGATCGGATGACGTTATAAGCTATCCCAAAGACAGACAAATCGGTAAACTCATTATCAATCTCTTTGTCATTTTTTCTTTCAATTTTGATGTTATTATTAGTTTTAATTTATTTTTGGATGGATTAATGATAAACTAAGGAAAATGACAAAAAATCGTAAAGTGACAAATTGGAAGAGTAAGTATGAAATTGATGTTTTGAGTTTCTAAATGGTCCAAATCATTTCTAAATCAATTTTTAATCAGTTCTCAATTCATTTAAATTAGTAAATTGAGAATTTTAAAAAGTATTCATTTTTAAAGACTATTTGATATTATGGGTTTACTATAGTTTATGGATCAAGTTTGGTATCAGATTTGGTTAGAATGTTGGATTATCTTCTAATTGCATTGGTTGATATCATTTTTCAATTGATTTCCTTCATTTGTGCGGTATAAATTTGAGTTTCTTGATCTTCTATTTACAGTGTGCAATTTTGGGAGTACAGGTTGTTTATGGAAACAAGAAATCATGGGTAAATCCTTAAAACAAGTGAGGCTTGATGAGCTAAAAGCATATAAATGCCGATCCATGAAGATAATTATTTCTTGAGATCAAAATTTTACTCTTTGGAAGAGGAGATTTTCAGATGGAAATTTAATTTGCGGGTAACAAGAATGAGCTCTTGGAAAAACAACATAATGGTGTACAAATGAAGTATTTTCCTTCTACTTCCTATGTATGTACAATGACAAATGAATGCACTGTAAGTAAGTCACCATATAGTACTTCCTTCCCTTTAGTTTTAGATATTTATTTTGGTAATTTTAAACAACATACTAGATGCATTAGATCTAAACTGTTATTTAAAATGGGATTTGATGGAAGAGGCCTTGGTAAGAATGGCCAAGGTATTGCTAACCCAATACAGGTAGAGGATCGGCCTCATAATGCAATATTGGGTTACTCTAGTGAGCAAGTGGATGTTGGAGAAAGTTCCATAATTGCTGAAGGAAGACAAACTTATAACAACGAAGTTTCTACACCACTAGCATTGCAGGATTCCTCCATACAGAGGAATAAATATCGGTGTAAGAAAATAAGAAGAAGAGGTAATGAGATTCCACCTCCTCTTACTTACACTAAAAATAGCACTAATGGGAATTTGGATCCTAAAACTTCTAATGCACTCTTTCCATTTGAACAATTTGGATTTGATATACAGAAGATGTTGCATGCTTTCCTTGCATGTTTTGTGGGTTAAGTAATCATTTTGTTTCTTATTGTTGGAAGAGGAAATATTTTCTAAATAAGTTTTCACCTTTTGTGAATAATAAGGAGGTACTAAAGACAAATATTTTCATGTTGAAATGAGAAATGGAAAACAAGTAACCTCACCCAAATAGAGGAATTTTTACACTCATTGCAATATGAGTGGACACAGGTTGAAACATGTTGGAAACTTCATCCATCACGTGGTAAGAAATTGATGGTTCATACACCTCTTAATAAGGTTAAAATTAATGAAGTTATTAATTCACTAACAATTATTGAATCAACTTAAGATCTATTGATCGATATCCCACAGATGAGTCCATTCAATTTTGATTTAGAGGACACTTTATCTGATGGATAGATTTTTCATAGTTGATATTGTTGATTAGCTTGCATTTTTCAAAGCATACTTTTGTGGGATTCCTGTTGTATGTAGAAAGGATATTTTCCCATATGATTTTAGCTTTGAATCTAGATTTTGGAGTCACCTGTAGGGAAGAGTTGAGTGACAGGTTTAACATGCTCAGATTTATCTTCTCACATTTATGGTTGACAAATTTCATTTTGATTTAGACAACATAATATACAAATTCAGTGGGCATGTTCAATATGTCTAATTTTGGATTTACATATGTTGTCATTTTTAGTGTGTAAAATATGGATGCTTATAAGACCCATTTGGGCACCATTTGTAATTGTAATTAATTTACAAACTTATTGTATCCACACGTGAAATTTGCACATGTTTTAAGTCCCTTATTTTTGGGAATTTATTTGTAACTATCACATGTGGTTACAATTAGGGTGTACATTATTTAGCTAACAATCTGTTTTGCGGTTACACTTGGTGATATTTTTCAAGATGGTGGTGGTTTCAAAATCCATAATGTGACATTTGTGCAAGCAATTTGGTTTTATCCTCAATTTCACATTGATAGGTAATTTGATCTTCATTGGAAGTTTCAGGGATTCATTCTAACTCTCGCCTCTTTATATACATTATGAATCATTTACTTTCTTAATCATTTCCATTATATTTTACAAGGTCAATTAAACACTCACCGGTATTTGGAATTTGTTTTTCTATGTCATACTGATCTACTTGACAATAATTTGTAGTTTCACATGATCAATGGAAACTCACCTATGTTTGACATTTAGTCATATATTTCATATTGATCGATTTTAGTGATATTTTGTAGAGTTGACAATTTTTACAGGGTCAATGGAAACCCACCTATTATTTGTATCTGGTTGTCATTTCATCTGATTTTTGAATTTACAATATTGG
This sequence comes from Taxus wallichiana var. yunnanensis, assembly GCA_018340775.1. Lineage (NCBI taxonomy): Eukaryota > Viridiplantae > Streptophyta > Pinopsida > Cupressales > Taxaceae > Taxus > Taxus wallichiana. The sequence goes on from CM031242.1 coordinate 801,255,619, forward strand.
CATAATCACAAGGATTCATTCGGACACTTACTAAGAAAGAGTAAAGTTTTCTATTACAACTCTATTTTGGTTTCGTAACTACATTGGTGGAAAGTAGAGAACCATTTAGCATATTTAGTAGGTGACGTGGATTTTAGGGACCAAAAGGTTCTTATTGGGTAGGTGTGATCTAATGGAAATTTTGGGTGGTAAGAAGTTCTCTAATTCTCCCTAAACCATCACAATACGGAAGATCTCATCGAGAGATTTCCAGCAGTATATGGATTCTGGAAAACGAATATTGTAAGCAAAAGTTATCACACGCTGAAATTTTGGCTCAACTAGTAAAAATTAACATGCATGTCCGAGATGATGTGGACTAGTGAAAACTCACCAAGTGGACCAATCAGATTGTGACAAGTGAAAAAAATGGTGTAAAATAAGTTTTGGGGTTTTTATTTTCTCGAGCTCGAGCAAATGAGCCCCGCTATTTGTTGTTGGTTAGAGCCCTCACCCAGTGTCATTTGACGAGGGTACCTTTTCCTCCTATTATTCATATTATCTTGGAGAGAAATTATTATTTAAATTCCATATTTCCCATGCCACCATACATGTGTGACTAATTTTCTACATATTATTAAACTATGCATGCCTTGCGCAACTCACATTGTCACATCAATACTTGATGCACCTAGAATTTACTATGAATAATCCAAGCACTAGCACATCAGATTAGCCTAAGTTGAGCACTCACCCGAAGCATGTAAAGGCACCAGGGTCCCTCTTTAGAGTTTCTTACATAGGATGTTATTGTAATGATGTTTAAGCATATTCAGATCCATAACTAGACATAAACATTCCACAATGCATAATCAAGATGTATATCTAAGAGAATCATGATAAATGAACTAAACAATAACTATGATAAGATTAACCATACACGAGCGATTTAGTTATATCTAATACCATTATCAAACAAATATACTCCATTTCATAAATACTTTGTAAACACAAAAGCTACATACAATGTGAAGGATCTCCATGAGTCATGTCCGTGTCGGAAAACCCACAACACAACTCTACAATAAATCAATACTACTAAACTACATAGTTCAATAAATATTTATAGGGGTGGGGACTTTCCCTTCACCACCCATGCACTTATCAAAATAGGTCGCATGATGATAATAGTCATGCGCCTTTAAAATAGTATGCACAACATGCAAGTGCTCTAACAATAGACGTCCTATAGTTAACTCCAAGTAGAAATCCTATTATTAGCTTAAATTATGCATGACACTTATTTGTTGCTAGTTCCCAAAATACCATTGCGTGGACTCTAAATCTTCATCTCTATGTTTGCTCCACACGCTATCTCCAAAAATAACCCTTATCCACAAAACAACTAAGTCCTTATTTTGGGTGCTTCAATACTATTCTAGTGTCGCGCACTCTTTTAGCACCCTATCTTCGAGTGCCCATTACTTAGAATATTTTTGGTTGTTCAAAATTATCTCACACTAGAGTACATTACCACCCTGAAAAAGGGAATTATTTCTGATGTCTCCAATAATAAATAATAAGTAATGAAAGAATGAAAATAATGAACCAAACTCTGTACAAAAGAATGAAGTTTTATTCTGCAACACCCTCTTCTTCAACTAGAAGGATTAACTCGGATATTCAGTCTTGATTTCATCCTCCAAGGTCTTATAGTCATTCAATGCATTCCTTGTTTTCTCTGGAATATCAATGGCTATGTCATCCAATTCATCCTTAGAGATTTTCTCTTTCTCATTTTGTAGTATCTAGATAACATTGGCCATACCTGACAACATTCCCTTCACGAGGTCCATCTTCTTTGATATGATTTTTCCAATTTCGTCAATCCTTTCCTTGTGTAGATCATGGGCTATTGTGAGGGCCTCATGATTTTGTTTTACTAGTGCCAACCTTTCTGCGCACCTAAGTGTTTCATCCTTCATCACCTTCATAACTTCATTATCCTCTACTAAATTTCTGGTCCTTATTATGGCATCTAGCACCACACATAAATTAAGAGCTTGATCGGCTCTCTTCAGCTCATCCTTTAATGTTTGGAGCAATGCCTCATATATTGAAACTTTTCTATCAATAGTGGCCCTTGCTCTTGTTGCTTCTTCCCTTGCATCCTTTTTCTTGGGAGGTGCATTGGTCCTTCCTCCGAAGTAGGTGAACTATTGTGCGCAGATAGTGCAAACTCGACTTGAAGTCCTAAGGCACCTTCTCCTAAAACTCAGCCTCTTCAATAAAATATCATCTACAATCTTCTTTACATTCTGGGCCTCCATGACTACATTATCATGCTCTTGAGTAAGGTGCTTGATTTATGTCCTTATCCTTTTTATCCTCCAATAACACCTTGCAGATTATTGTTGCCTTATCCATATTTTGGTGCTACTTCTATGGACACCTTAATCAAAGCATTGCTTACCTGCTCATCTAAAAATTGGGTTGGATTAATGTTCATATGATGCGTATGAGGCACCTTCCTCATCTTATTTAAAGTGCATGCCTCCTTACAAACATCAAAATTAGGCTCATCCATGTGAGTCTGCATGCCCCAAGATAGTTGCTTGCGAGTGTGTGTATTGGCCATTTCAGGGTCCATCCAATCCCACCATATAATCTGTTTGTTCGGTAATGTACTCTAGAAGTGAGTTCAAATAGTTTTTGAAGAGTCATTCATATAACCCAAGTCTTGAGTACCTACTTATTCTTCTTCATGTGTGCCTGCATGCTCACCAACATCCTCGTGCACTAATATGCCCTCTTCTTTCTATTCGCTTCCCGTATCCCATGGGACAATGCCTTCAACCATGTGATTTAATTCCTCCTCATCTTTCCCTTCTTTCGGTATGTGGCACATAAGGAATTCTATATCCCCACACCAACATTGCCTCCCCTTCACCAGAGATATCTTTGTGAATACTCACACTGGGGTCTATAGTCTCATAGACTACATGCTCGCCCATATCTTCATCATCCTACATTTCCACACTGGGGTTGCCTCGGCTCTATCTCCACTCATTCTTGGAGTTTCCTCTACTTCTTGCATGCTTGGCTATGGGGATTCCTCCTCACTATCTTTTATAGGAACATATTTCCTGCACTTTCTCCTCTCCTTCTCTTCATCCTTTAAAAAGGAGTCATGTGTCGTAATTTCCTTACTTGTTTGTGATGTTCCAAGCACCGATGTCTCATGAAGTGTGTCCTCAAAATCCTTTTGGTATGCACAAGTTTGGCGATGTCTTCAGGTTCCTCTTATTTTAGGATGTTTTATAGTCTTGTATTTACTGGGTCTTCTAGAGCAGGGGAGGATAGATGCAACATTCCTTAAAGTCCCCACTGTTTTCTTCTTCTTAGGAGGTCCTGGAAGAGCCATATTCATGCCCTTCACCACTGTCATCCTTACACCTTGGTCTAAGGTATATATAGATGTGAATTAGTTTAATTTTCCCTACATCCAAACTCTCCTGTGATGTCCACATTATCAAACTCCATAGTTTTGACATAGGCCTCCTTACTTGGCCATACATATGTTTTACGTAGAATGTGAATGTCTACATCCACTTTTTCTATGTCAAACTGGAGCTAACGCGCATCATGAAATCTATTTATAGATTCCTTAAAATATCTTGTGGTAAATGCAAAGGGAAACTTACACCATGGGCTCTTCTCTCCAGACTTCATGTGGAAGCGCCCCTAGGTTGAAATGCTGGTAGACTACAAATTCAACCTCCCATTCAACACCTCGAGTAACTATCGTAAGAGTATGCCATTCTCTTTTAAATGCCTTGCGTACGTAATCTCCGGAACCAATTGTCTAAGCGCTCATTGTATGTATTGGAAATAGACCCACACATCATGTACTTGGCATATCTTTTGGCTAGGGACTTGTTCTCCAATGGAAACTCCCATATGTTTTCCCTAGGACCATCTAGTACCCCAACTTCACTGAACATAATTAATAACAAAATTGTGCCCCAGGTTATCTTCTCACCTTTTTCTTCTTAGATGTGCGCCTCATTCACCAAGCTCTCTGCAATGTAACCAATGATATTATAGTATTTTTTTGGCCATTTTGTGCGCTATATGTAACCAACACATATTTACCTCATTCCATCGCTCAGTGGCACCTAGTTTACTCCGTGCTAACAATGCTAGAACTATAGGATATTGGTGACCTTGAAAGCTCGTCCCCCCTTCTTATACTGGTATAGGGTTGTTGTGGCATCAATTCCCTCATCATCTGACAGATCTCTAGTAAGCTCCGAGCCTATGTCGCATAGCCCTTTTCAGTAACTTTCCCAATCAATTCACCAGTTATCCTCATTCTCCCATGCAAAATAGAAAAAATCTTCATGGACTCGTGACATTAGCCACTGATACAATTGCTCAGGATTTCCAAAGTAGGGAAACTCGAGATCTTCATTAGGCCCACACCTTCAAGTAATTTATTTATCAAGCGCGGCATCCAAGACCCTTTGTGTCGTTACCAATCTGCTGGTTAGTCATTCTATAAACTTCAGTCACTACGACATACTTGAGACATTTTTACGTGTGATGGTTAATCTCAAAACCCTATATTGTGTAAAAAAAAAACTTCATGGCCACCCTTCAATGACTCCTTCTGGATACAACATTTGCCCACATTTCCACCACCACTCCTCGATGGATTTTCAACCTCCTTCTTTACTACTGAAGCTTTTTGTGGTGCCATCGCCCTTTTGATTTTACAAATGTGTAAAAACCCTAGCTACGAAATGAAAACCCTAGTCACCCTTCCATCGCACACACACACCAATCCTTAAATCCTACTTCCATTCCTAGGTACTCAACACCATGCTTCAAAACATGACAAGATTACTCAATCTACGTAGAATGCTCTTTGTCTCCATCTCTTCTCACACTTCACAATTTCTTCTCAAGTTCACAAGGTAGCAAATGACGTTGAGAATGCCAAATTTAAACTAAGTTTCAAAATTCCCTTCATTAATTACTCCACCTACCACCGTACATGACATTAATTTCTCTTGAGTGTGTTGCGTGCCTCATTATCTCACGCTTCAATGTCTCACGCCTCAAAATTTTGTGCCTCAGTCATAATTTCCTGGTGCACCACTACTTATCTTATCACAAATCTCCTCTACCCACACTTCCTTAAGCCAAGTAGTTTATCCAATGTGACCCAACATATGTAGTCTCCAATGTTGTAACCTCCCTTGAATTATATTGAGCGCCCAATGCCTTACGCGTGGTCTTAATTTTTTAGCAATTCTTCGGAAGTTCTCATGAATTTTGAAACCTTGCTCCTTCTGTTCCTCTTGTGGTTACCCATGATTTTATTTCTTTTCCATACCTCCTTTATCCACCCCACACTAAGGGTATGTGTAGTCCTCTATGCATATAAACACTTTAGATTGTGATCAGCTTCTAGCGCGTAAACACACTTATTACACAAAACACTGAACTAAATTGACAAAACATAGTGACGAAGAAGGAAATACATTAAATGAAATACAATAAAGGAAATCTAATCTAAATGGAAATATTGTCTTATTACAAACACCAAGAAGACTTATTTATAGTAGGGCTTCAACCTACTCCCATTTAAGTAACTCGGGTAACCGTGTTCCATCAAGCGCCTCTAACTGAAAGTGCCTGATTCAAGTATGTGAATGATAACATACAGTCCTAACCAATGCACCTTAAGCTTTCTGGGTGGCACAAAAACTTTAAATCATAAAGAAGTACCATCTGCCTGACCTCAAGCTTCTTGTCCTTGATGTGTCTGTTATGCCATGCCTTATGTCCGGAATTTTCTGCCTTGAGATCCAATGTGCTTTATGACGCGACTCTCATCCAACTATATTAACTTATCAATTATTTCTTCCAATGCTTGCTCATCAGCTAGACCTCCCGCGTGTGTAATACAATAAGAAGGTAACATGAATTTTATGGGAAGAACTACTTCTGTGCCAAACACAAACTAAAAGGGTGTGGTCTTATTCAACCTTTTGTAGGTTGTTCTATATGCCCAAAGTACAATAGAAACTTTATCATCCCAATCTTTCCTTCCAACATCACAAATTTTTGTCAAGGTCTAGCTTAATATCTTGTTGAAGGCCTCAACAGTCCCATTTTGCCTAAGGATGATAAGGTGTAGTCTTGTGGTGCACGACCATAAATTCATCCAATAATATCCTGATTGTCTCATTCAAGAAGTGTGTGCCCCTATCACTTGTCAAACTCAATGGACATCCATACCTAGTAAGAATATTTTCCCATAAGAACCTTATTGTTGTAGTCATTGTATAATCCTTTTTAGGTGTTGCTTCTACCCACCTTCTAAGATAATATATACAAGTGATGATGTAGCACGATACGATTCTATACGCAATCGGGGAAATAGGACCCACAAAGTTTATTACCCATTTTTCAAATGTCTCTACACTAGTAATAGGCCTCAAAGGTATTTCATCTCTTTGCCCAGTTTTCCAAGGCACTCGATAGTGATCACATGCCTTGTAATACTCTTTATAATCCTTGTATAAGTTCCCCCACCATAAACCAGCGAGTACAATCTTACGTGTAGTGGCGTCACTTGCATAGTGCTCACCTAAAATACCACCATGAGCCTCCTCCATGATATCCATGCGCTCATGTTCTAGTACACATCGGTGCAATACTTCATCTTGCCTAGATTGTATAAGTCACCACCGATCAACATGAAAGGTGCGGTGCGAATCACAAGTTTTTTCTTCTATAAGGCTTTAATTCCATCTCGCGTTATACTGTGCGTAAAAAGATAGCAATATCCTCCAATTCTAAAGGAGTGTGGTTTAACTTGTATAATTGTGCATCCGGCATTGTATCTTCAATTGTCTACACCTCCTCTCTTAATTGAATTCTTGATAAGTGGTCTAGGCCAGAATTACTTTTACCTGGTTTTACCACGACTATAAAGTCAAATTCTTGGAATAATATGATCGGCCATCGCTAGATGCGCCCCTGTAAAATAGGTTTATTTACCAAGTATTTTAATACCATGTGATCTGTATAAAACAAAAATGGTGTTACTAGCAAGTACTTTCTAAACTTATGTAGTGCGTAGATCATCGACAAGGCCTCACGCTCTATAGTTGTATAGTTATTTTTGTAGGAGTCAAATTTATACTAGAAAAACAAATAGGATGATCTATAATACCTTCTCTAGGCTAGCTAATCATCATGCCCAATGGCCATGCCATAGGTGTCCACATGCACGTGAAAAGGTTGGTTCCATGAGGGAAAGCACATAATAGGCGTTGTAGTAAGCCTCTCCTTCAACGCTTCAAATGTGATCTGTTGTGGTTCTCCCTAATAGAATGTCCATTTTCCTTTCGATAAGAACTCCTCCAAGGGTGCGAAATCTTCACATATCCTTTGATAAATTTTCTATAATACCCCGTGTGGCCTAAGAATCTACGTACCTCACTCCACCGGTAGGAGGATCTTCCAAGCCTAAGATAACTACGCAACATTGGTTCGATCTACTAACAAAACTTCCTTGCAAATTATATGCCCTAAAAAAGTTCCAAAAGGTGTAGAAAATATGCACTTCTTAATGTTTAAGGAGATGTTTAACTTCTGTACCTCTCAAACATTAATCGTGCGTTGTCACAATGATCCTTGACAATATACTTTGTCCAATCATCGAGTAAACTGTAAGAATTTGTGGATAAAATCCTAGAATGCTTGAATCACATTGCGTGAAAATATTGTAGGGTGTGTTCTTCGGACAAAGGGCATCACTTTGTATATGCAAAGCTTCCCCATTCAAAGTGGTGATTGTTGTTCTCTTGATCTTCCTTAGAAATTATTACTGATGATACAGAAAGAATCCATCTATAAAAGAGTAGATTTCATGACCTGTAATGCCTTCTAATATTTCCTCGGTGAAAGGCATAGGAAAATGATCAATCACACATGCAACATTCAGCTCCCTGTAGTCCACAAAAATCCTAATCCAACCATCTTTCTTTATATAGATTACCATGGGGCTAACCCACTCTAATTCTTATAGGGGCTTAATGATGCTAGATTTCAACATCTAATCAATTTCTTCTTTAACTTTTACGCGTAGGTTAGGGTTCATCCTGTAAGGTCTCTTCTTGACCAAGCACGCACCTTCCTTTAGCTTAATTCTCATCTCACCCAAAGACTCATGCACTCCTTTTAACTCATGGTAGCCCCTAGGAAATAAATCCTCAAAATCGTGTAGTAAATCAATTATCTTAGCGACTTTAGAATCAAACCAATAATCTCTAATGATGGCCTCCTCGGGTTCAACATTCGTACCAATGTTCACTTTCTTAGTCTTCATAGGTTCATGATAGGCACGCGTATTCTTATCTACACTATCTAAAACCTCCCATGTACCTTCTAAATGATAAATGTCCAAATTTTCTCTCGCACTTCTTCCTCCCACTATGTAGACCATCTTTCCTTTCTCCTTATCAAGGAAATCACACTCAAGTAATGCAACATCTATCTCATCTACTTCATCAAAATGCGCTCCTAGGTTTGCCTCACCAAATAATACTTGTATGAGTTCTTCACCTTTTCACTATCTCTCATAGTCAAGCACTCCATAATCCCGATAATGCCTCTTTCACCTGGAGGTTTAGTGGAGAAGTAGTCAAAAGTTTGGATCATTCTACGATCAAGTCTTGCCAATTTCTAGTCTCCCTATGTAGTTCCACATTAACAAACCAAGCATGTGCACACCACATAAAGTATTAAAACAGAGTTTGTGCACCCACAAAGTGAAGGTGGTAAAGCTTCCCCCCTCTCTGTCCGAGTCTCTCACACTTTGCTAAATGTGATGCTTTGAAACGTGTTGATTACCATGATATATGTAGATTTCAGTAGGTGCATTGCTCCTGAGAAACCGTGTTGTTAGAGAAATTCTTAATTCATTCCATTCTATGAGATTATCCCTGTGAACCATCCAACAACGCACTGTTGTCCCACGCAGGGTATATACTAACATATTTATTTTTTCTACTTGATCTTTCCACTATTCCTCCATGGTGCACAAGAATACCGTAGGGTCTCCTTCTCTAGTGTACTGGGGTATAGAGGTGTTATTTATCCTCCTAATACAACGAGGTTTGCCTGCTCATGTAAATTTGCTTCTTACTTCATGACCAACCATCTCATAGGTGTCATGCACCCAATTATCACAAGCAATACTTGTAGTATCACTAATAGACTTGGCATCTTCCCACTAGAGGATTCCTTCCTTAGATGACTCAAGCACTAGTAGATCTCGAATGGTGTGCACATAAATTGCATTTCAAGGTCTTCCTCACTCAAAGGTTCAACATAAGGTGCAGATTTCCCATCTATCAAAGGGATAATAACTTATATAACCCTTGTTGAACCGTATATGAGCATTATTTTCATAACACCAAGGGTGCCCAAGTAGAAGTGGGAAGATGTCCGCATACTAAGCACTAAAACCTCAAAGTCCCTAGTGAACTTGGCCCCTTGTATAGTAATGGATGCATCCTTTAAAACTCCTATTGGGGTGGCATTAGTTCGATTTGTCATAAACAATACATTAGAGGATGGATGTAATGGAGGTTTTCCCATCCACACCCATGCATCTAAAGTAAGCACATTAACTTTCGTGCTGTTGAAATCAATATATTTCTCAAAAGCCACCCATCCATAATAGCATTCAGAGTGATCTCCTTGTCATAATCCAAGCTATGAGGGGGAGATTATCATGCAAGATCTTCCATCCATTCTCAATACCTATGCACGGAGTGTTTCCCTTTAACCAATTCCCTAGTAATGGAATAATATTATCCTAGCACAACATCTTGCATACCTCTTTCAAATCATCAACATTTGACTGGACCGTCTCTACTACCTTCTTTTGTTCCAACTTCCGTGACTATTCCTTTAAACATTGTATCTCACCCTGAAGATTTCTGAGCACCTCCATGGTTTCCTAATAAACCTCCTTTTGATGTGTAGGATCTGGGTATCTTACATGTAAGACCTCTTCCTTGGTAATGGTAGGATTTTGTTGCAATGCTTCTCTGGTGTGTGCATCTTCAACACGTGTAGTAATTTTCACAAGTACTAACTCAAGTTTTGGTGCCAACTTTGGCATCCATTGATTTTCCATTACGTGATGTATTCTAACCATCTTTGCCCCCTTGTTCTCCTACTTATGTTTCTTTCTAAGATGCTCATATAAGTATGGAACTCCTCATAGTTATGATTCTTTCTGCAAAAAGAACAAGTAATATTCCGAGGGCATCTATGCCCTCGTAGTGATCAGAGACCCACACGTATAACATGTTCCACGAGTAAACTAACCTTGCCCACCACCAGCACCTCGACCCCTGAATCCACCATGGTATCCTCGACCTCTGCCATGACCTCCTTCAAACTGCCCTTTATTTTGATCATATCACCCTTGAGTGTGATTACAATCAACCTTTAGAGTTATCTAATACTCATCTCTGCTGCGTACACCAATATCGATGGCATCATGGATCTAATCAATCAACCTATTATCTTTGGTATTATGAGTCATGGACCGAGAAAATCTTATAGTAACAAGATATGTTCTTCCTTATCGCACATGTTGTAACAATGGGCAATGGCTTACATCATGGTCTAAATGACATGTCTCACAGCTTTAGAAACAATGGACATGTCTTGACCTATGGGGAAAACTATACTTAGTATGCACCTCTACTTCACAATCTATACACCAAATCCCAGTGTGTGTCTCGTGTGTTGAATTGGCCGATAGTTTCTCCAACTACTTTGCCATAGCTGTAATATGAGATTCCATGGATGGGATCACTCCAATGTCTATACTTCCGACTCACTCAAAGGCACAACACTTCTTCAAGCACTTCACATGGATATGTATATGTCTTATGTGACAACACCCTCCTAAAAGGTGTGATCAAGCCTCCAAAAAACCACTGTGCATGTTGGCTTGCATGGATATCATACGAAAGTTTAGACAAAAGCATTTTGAAATGGGCATCATATTCCCAAACACTGTTAGAAGTTCCCTACTTAATATCCTTAAGCATTCTTATACTCTTCTCCTTGAACTTAGGGATATAAAATTCTTTCAGAAAGCATCCCGTAATGTTGAATAATCTACACAAGTCCGATCGGGTTAAACTTCAGGTACCAACTATGTGCACATCCTGTAGTGCGGTTGTGAAATTACTTACCTTGCGCTCAATTTCTTTTGCATGCCACAGTATCTCACACATGTGCACATGCTCAACAACATCTTCTATTCCCTATACTTGTAGAAGATGAAATGATATCTCCATGTAATTATTTTGGGGTTGGTGTGGACCATGCCCACTAGATCCAGAACTACCTTTGTTACCTCTACCTCTAGACCCACCAAATCCACTAGAACTAGAGCCACCTATGCCCCCTGATCCTCCACCTGTAGTAGGAAGTGAACCAGAGGATTTATTGCCATGTGTCCCAATAATGGTACTAAAATAAACTCCTATAGTCTATGAGGTGGTATTACTCCCAAAGGTGAGTCAAAAATTTTGTGCGCCCGAGTTATGTGCGATGAGGCACCCGAAAAGGTACCTCCAAATAACAAAGAAGATGTCTTCCCAGTCATAAATTTACTCATTATCCGATTCACTCCTGTTATTCTACTACCCAAATTAACTTGTTGACTATTGGTTGTACTAGAAACTAGAAAACCAAGTGCAAGTGCTAGTTGCTAGGTAGATTTAGATGTGTGCTTGTGGCCCATGTCATCTTTGTTGGCACACTCTTATAAAAGGCCGATGAGGGTTCCTTGTCATACTTTCCGAAATAGGGGAGTTCTAGATGCTTTGGCTCCACACCCTCTGCGTGAGTTCCAAATTCTTCACGAGACATCTCTCTCTTCAACGCCATCCATTCTGCAATCTCATGTTTGCTTCCCTAACTCCCTCTCACATGCCTCATTGTACTTAATCCACCTTTCTTCTCTTTACCTCTCTACCGCTAGGTCTACCATCCATCACCCAACCAGCTCCTACCCCCTTACGTGTTGGAGTTTATCTAGCCATCCTATTTTCTTCCAAATTTAGAGTTACCATGAATATTTTGATCGCCGGGAATGCCTTGTAAGTATGTTCCCCCGGGATAACGTAAAAACTACAACTCACTACCTTCGGGAAAGAATAAGTGGAAATTGAGTACTCCAAAGTATATCTTTTAAACACGATGAAACCAAGTGTCCATAGGGTATGTCCAAATCGATCAGAATCATAGAGGGCCTGAAATTCTTCCTACGTCTAGACAAGTGTGCAAAACCTCTAATTCCTTTTAGATGCATAAACAACCAGCCACTCGTATAGATCTATCGAAAAGATAGAAAAGAAACTCTCATATAAACAATCATACAAGTTCTGCTCCACCCACATGTGTGCGTCAAACTTAGATCTAGTGCTAAATCTCCAAGCGTATTCTTCTTCCAGATCTACTATCCACTCCTCAACACTTTATAGGGTCAACTAGTATGTCTTCATCATGAAACATCCTAAAAACAACTGAAAAAGAGGTCCTAACAACAAAACCAATGATGCAACCTAGAATTTACTATGAATAACCCAGGGCATTGGCACATCACTCAACCTAAGCTAAGTGCTCACCCAAAGCACGCAAAGGCACCAGGTCCCTCTTTAGATTTGGTTGCATAGTATGTTTTTGTAATGATGTTTAAGCATATTCAAATCCATAATTAGACATAAACATTCCACATAAAGATATAATCCAAATGTATATCTTAGAGAATCATGATAAATGAAATAAACAATAAGCTGTGATAAGATTAACCTTACAAGAGCCGATTCATTATGTCTAATACCATTATCCAACCAATATACTCCATTTCATAAATATTGTAAAACAAAAAAGCTACATACATTGTAAAGTATCTCCATGAGTCATGTGCGCGTCGAAACCCCACAACACAACTCTACAATAACTCAGTACTACTAAACTACACATTTCAATACATATTTATAGGGGTGGGTACTTTCCCTTCACCACCCATGCACTTCTCAAAATAGGTTGGATGATGATAATAGTCACGCGCCTTTACAATAGTATGCACAACATACAAGTGCTCTAACAATAGACGTCCCATAGTTAACTCCAAGTAGAAATCCTATTATTAGCTTAAAGTATGCATGACACTTATTTGTTGTTTGTTCCCAAAATACCATTGTGTGGACCGTAAATCTTCATCTCTATGTGTGCTCCGCACGTTATCTCCAAAAATAGCCCTTATCCACAAAACAACTAACTCCTGATTTTGGGTGCTTCAATTCTATTCTAGCGTCGCGCATTCTTTTAGCACCCTATCTTCGTGTGCCCATTACTTAGAATATTTTTGGTTGTTCAACAATACTATAACATGGCCAACATATTATGCCACATTGCCAACACACAACATGTTCTCCACACAACACCAAACGTAGCCTATGCATATTCTATACAACCAATCACACTATCTAAGCCACCAAAAACAACCTCAAGTCTATTAAAACAATGTCATAACATTCCTTTTAAACTACCTTATCCCTTGCAAAGCACCCCATGTGGGACTAAACATGATTAAAAAAATTCAATGTGCATATGGTTGTCAATGCTCCTTGGTGGGGATTGAATCCTAAACTTGTGCAAAATAAGAAGGTGCCTAACCAATCCACCACTTACCTAGAAACACTATAAAAGAAAGCATGTTGTATTTAAAGGCAACTTTTGGCGGGATTGTGTATAATTTTGTTATCATCTGAGTGTACCCTTGATGAGGAAGTGTAAGAAAACTCCTCACTTTGCCAATAAAATGGGAACTCTTCTAATCTATGGGTGACTCGAGTTGAGGAGAACCTTAGAAGCGTAGGATGTTTCCCTAGGTAGATCAACTAAAATAATTCTTTGGTGGAGTTGAGGGAGAGAAATAAACAAAAACTTGATAAAAGCATGAAAATTAGGTGATACACCAACATTTTGGAGACTTAAATTTGCATAAGACACACTACTTGATGTTATAAAGACTTGCAAAGTTCACTTTAGTTGCTAATTGATTAGCTTTGACACTCACAAAAGGCATACACAAGCTTCCAAACAAACATGGGAGGATAGATCTGGGTTCTATCCACTTCCAAGCTGATTGGGGAACTAAATTTGCACTTAATATGACCTGTAAAAGCTTCACAATAACTTAAAGGAGGTGCTTGAACAGTTAATAAGCATGCAAAGGAAAGAATAAATCCATTGAAACATACCATAAGTTGTTGTAACACACTGCAAAAACTGCAATTGGAGGAAAATAGTCTTTATTTCTTCAAGTAGGTGATGTAGTACAAAATGGCATGGCCTAAGCACATGACCAGAAAATGAGCCCCCTTTACAAGCTTGCACAAACAAAGTAAATATAGTAAAAATGAACACCACTTGCACCAAAAATAAGCACAACCCAACCAAAATTTAGACCCATCTAATCGGGAGATAAAACCAATATTAGCTACTACATGCAAAAATAGAGCCTTTTGAATTAAATAAAAAGTTTAATGCATGAGACTCGAAGGGCTAAAAATAATCCTTTCATGATCTATTCTTGTCTGAATCAACTCTTCTTAACTTTGCTTTTGGAATAATTGAGGTAAGGTACGAACCTACTTTACAAATATTAAGGTTAAAATTGGCAATTTTGTCTTTCTCAATTTGTCTTATATGCATGGAAAGGTAATCATTGGTCTTCTCCCAATTTGGAGCACATGCATTAGCAATTGGTTACTTTAATCATGGGTTTTTTTTTTTACCTTGGCTAAAGGCATAATTGATAAGGTTTCACATACCCCACATGCAAATTTTTAATGATTAAAACATTTAAAAAAACATCCAACCCATGACATTAATAAAGTAACTCTTGTAATGTGTATGGTTTAATTTTAACTATAGTTAAACTACTCGGGTCAATCACTCCCAATTATGGTGGAAACCCTAAAACTAACTTCATTAGATTTTGTGTTGGAAGTCTCTGGAAGCTCTATTAGAAAATTGGGGGCGCATTGTTGCTTGTTTGGATCTATTTTTGTATTGTGTTTGCTCTATAGCTTTGATCTAGGTTGGGTTTCATCCATGGCTCATTTTTATGGCTCGACCCTCTTATTCATACTTGGACTCGTGTGCTAGGGATTTCATGACATGTTCATTCGGTGTATTTATCTCGCCATTGAGGATGTGCTCGTACTATTGTGCTCGTCATTATTTTCTTCATTTGAGCTCTAAAATTTGTTATAGATTAGCGACAAATTTGTGGGTGTAGACACCTAAATCCGACTGCGCAATTTTAGTACTAAAATTACATTATTTATCATCTTTCTCGTCATTTTGTTATAATTAGTGATTTCTCACTAATTAGCTAACATTCCCCTTCATATCGATTAATTAGCGACACTTTGTTAATTAACTAGCCTTTTCTTCATTTAGTATGTCAATTAACGATACTTCGTTAGTTATAATCCTCTTTTAATTAACTATTTATTAGTTAATTAAGCCTTTTTAATCTTCTATTTAATCAATAAACCCTATTCTTGGTTAAATCCCCCTTTCAAATCCTTCAAATTCTACCCATTTTCTTATAAATCACCTCCAAATGGATTTTTAAGCTTAACTTGGTCTATTAATTATTCCTAGTTGATTAATTAAATCACCCCGAACTCCCATGAGTTGCTAATCATTGATTAACTCCTTCTAATCATGTTTATCCCTTTCTAATTCTACTTTATCTTTGTCCCACATTATCTAGGTTTCTAACTTCTCCCAAATTGGAAAGCTATATAAAGAACCTAGTACCTCCCTTCCAATCTTACACCATCTTACACCTCTAAGATATATGCACATGATAAGAGCATTTCTACCTTGAAAATATTATTGATCTAGCATCCATTCTATCCTCTACTTGCAAAGAGTAGTAAAGGAAGAACCAAACATGGCCATTAAGCCATATTGGTGAGATCATTTCCTCTTCATGGAGATAGCCTTCCTTTGATCACATCGTAGTCACGATTGGTTCAAAAAAGGAGAAAATACAATCACAAAGCACTCGAAGGGATTTCTTTACATTTAATGTTTTAATGTTGGATGCATTTAGATTAGCTTTCTCTTTCTAGCTTTATCATGATGTTTATGTTAGATTAGCTTTGTTATAGGGACTACTTTGGTGTTAGTTTCTAGTTATTAACTTAGCCTACTTTCACATGCATACAATGGGGTTTCACCGCTCTTTACTATGGATCACCCTTTAGGTTTAGATCTAATACGTTTAAAACATATCCATGTGTGCATTGACTTCAACTCATTAGATTCATGTAATAACTCGGTCTTGCATTTACTTTATCCCTGGAAGGGTTTTCTTGCTTTTGTGATGACTCAGATTGCTCAATTTGAAGTGTCCATATATAGTGTACTAACAGGTTTTGAAGTATGCATCTTGAACCTTTCTAACACCCTATGTAGATCAATAATTTCACGCTTGTTACCTGTCCAAGTTAATGTACCAAACTAAACACAAAAACCTTGAAAAACTCAAATGAAATCGATACCTGAAAGATAAAGATCTGAAGATGTAGATGGAAAAGAAAGCCGATGTAGAAAAGACGGGCGCACACGAGCGATCCTGCAAAGTAGATCCAAGAAACTTGTGAGACACAAATGCTTGACAGAAAAAGACCACGTTAAAAGATATTTGGGTGGACTGCCCGAAAAGCGGGTCCGGAAGCGATAAGCTCCCTCAGCGGATGTCAGTCCACATTTTCAATTAAGGAAAGAAGCATACATGATAAAATATGTAAGTAAATGTCTATATTTTGATTAAAAATGACAGATAGAAAAGTAAACAGCAGACAGAAACCAATAAAAAATGGGAAAGTGTGAAAACAATGCTGGATTTGTGTTCCCTAATTATTTTACCTGTCCGCAGTAGATCGGCTGCCGATTAGGAAAATCATCGTCGACTGATAAGAATCGGTGTCGACTGATATAGGTCGGTGTCGACTAGAGAAAATCAGCGTCGACTGGGTATAGTTGGCATCGACTTGGGGAAAATTGTAGGAAGATCAAGAAATAGACAGTGGAAGTTAGATCGTCGATCTCCACTAGATCTGCAAGAGCCGTAGGGATACTGGCAAGGCTCCACCATGGCTTTGGATGTAGGAACAGAGTCACCAAGAGATCGATGGAGGCTCACGATGTCGATGTGGTAGGAGCAGAGTAATGGTACTCCTCTCAGGGATTGGTTTGGACAGGATTCACTCTCACTTGATAGATAATGCTCAGACTTGATGCTCAAAACTCTCTCATTCTTTCTGTCTCTCTCTCTCTCTGTCTCACCGCCTAACCGTAACCGATTCTCGCCTTTATTTGTAATCGGCGCCGACCGAGATGAAATCGGTGCCGCTTTGAAAAATCAGCGTCGACCGAGTATCGGTCGGCGCCGATCAGGGAACAGACTCCCGAAATGGCCAAAAGGGACGATTTTTGGGAAGATCAAGTGATCCTCCCACCTCAAATACGGGAAATATCCCGCTGCTCAGTTTGGGAGGAGAAAAAAATAGGGGGATAGATGGATAGAATAGATACGGGAGGTTAGGAATTGATATGGGGTAGATAAGTGGTTAGGATATATGTAGAAAATATAATTAAATAGTTAATATTTAATTATCCATGGGTAAAACATAATGGGGTGACATAAACTTAGGATAGATGTTTAAATCAAATATTAAATAATACCCTAAGGGAGAAGTGGTGATGTAAACATGCCCCAGGTTACCCGAGAAGACAAATGCACGCACGGGGACACCAAATTGGATAACCAATTTTAGGTGTCTACATTTTGCCCCTTTTTGTCAAGTAACTTGTGATAAGCAAAGTTGCAAGACAAAAACAAGGAGTTGGAAGAAAGGAAGAAAAAGTGATGATGTGATCCCCCTCAAACTAGGGATGGGATGGGCCCCAAAAGAGAAACCGATCCCAAGTTTGAAAAAGGTAGATGAAAACGTAAGATGCCCCAGCTAGATGCCTGGAGTAGATCTGATCATTAATGATGCACAAAAATAAACATTAAGGCAACAACCTAAGGAACTCACATTGGTAGGGAAGACTAGACGGTCTCCGCATGAGACGACGTTAGTACCTACAGACCCATGAGTGTAAGGAGGGCTGCAAAATAGTCGCACCTAAAAAGAGACACATTGGTAGGGACAACCAGATGGTCTCAAGCAAGCGATGATGTTAGTGCCTACAGCACTCCATTAACTCTAAGCTGCCAAAATGTGAGTGCCCCATGGATAGGGAACAGCTCAAAATGGATGATAATATCGAAAGTATGTGCCAAAAGGCAACACTCAGGGCACAATAATGACCAGATAAATAAGCCAAGCATCAACACTATGGCAAGAAGATCAGGAGATGGAAGAAAGTGACGTGGAGAAGCCAAACTGCAACCCATCGGCAACAATGGGCCCAAATCAGCATCGATCAAACAAATCGGCGCCGACCATAAAAATCAGCACCAACCGTATCGATCGGCACCGACCGTACCTAGCACATATAAATATGCGAATGGAAAATGTGAATGATTTATTTACACCGCGACGATTGATTTAGAGAGAGTTAAAAATTGATTTTGAACAACATGGAAGCCTCTTGAAGTAGTCAGAAGTGGAAGAGGACACGACCTGGGGTAAGTGGTTCTACCCAAACTTGTCATATAGAATAATAATTTTATTATTATTTTTCTTCTTTTTTGAAAAAATGGTATCGGTGGGAGGCCGAGTTTTTTGACCATCGCCTCCCAATCGGCCGATTGGAAAAATCGACGCCGATTTACTTCAATCGACGTTGACTATATATTGATCGATGCCGACTGAAATAAATCGACGCCGATTGGAATGAATGAACTGATAAAATGTGTTTTGGATGTTCTGATTTGGATGAATAGGAAGCTAACATTGCTCTTGATGTTATGGATGCAGGCACGAGAGGTGTTACACATGCGGGATGCCATTCCCAAGCTACTAGAGACCATTCTCCCGATGTCACTGACGCAGATTGGTGCCACTTAGAGCTAGCCGGGCTCGGGGGCTTCCGGTATTACCGATGAGTGCCTCGAGATGTAGAGTTGATGCGAGCACTAGTGCGATGATGGGATAGCCGGACCTGCACTTTTTGGTTCAGGATGGGTGAGATGACCATCACCCATGAGGACATATACAGATCCTGAGGCTACCGATCACCGGGGACCCGATAGAGATTACTCCACGAGAGCAAAGAAGAGAGGGCCCTAGAAGATCAGCATGGAGACAGGGCGGATGATTAAGAGATAGTGTCCGGGGTGGTGAGGATAGCCTCTCAGTATAGATAGGATGATGCTAGGAGCAGACAGATAGTGTTGATTCAGATGGCTATCTCCTATTTTTCTCTGCCAGATTCAGGAGGTGGGAGATTCCCATTACTATTACTAGATTGTGTTTGTGACATCCTACAGTTTAGACAGGTGTTCACATTTTCTCGATGCCCTGATAGCTCAGATATATTATGAGTTATGGATGTATACCACCAGCAGGAGGATAGGCATTGATGTTAGTTTTGTGCTCCATTGCTGGGCATATGAGCACATAGCAGTGATCAGGCCATCCGGGCTTCCATGGATGCTAGCAGCAGTGGGGGCCATTGATTATGGATTCGGCGATGGTGGGCCGACATGGCCCCGGAGATATAGGGAGATCTGTAGATTGGTATGCCGAGCACTTCAGGACACTGACACTAGAGCAGGTCATATGGAGACCATATCGGGTCTACCCGACATGGGCCGGTCAGGAGGCTCACCTGGTGGGATTGAGACGGAGCAGGGTGGTTAGGGGCCACAACCCTGATATGTGGGAGCGCGTCCCATTTATACGGGTTTTGAGACAGTTCGGCCTAGTGTAGATAGTGCCGACCACCTACAGGCCATACAGACGAGATAAGCAGAGAGACTAATCTACCGATTTTGATCCCAACAGATCCATTGAGGGAGGCCCCACCTTCCGTAGACAGTGATGATGATGTCGGAGTGGATGATGGCTATGCAGCATGGTATTTGTGAGCTACCATGACACCTGCCAACATCTATAGATGTTGATGAGGAGGATATAGCCACAGCGCTGGAGAGGCTGGAGGGAGAGCATTTTACCCTGACGTAGACACACCAGGTGGCCCTCGAGGAGATCAGAGCTCTGACAGAGGAGAGGGATGCCCTGATATTGAGAGAGACACAACTCGCTAGGAGCAAGATACAATGATCCAGCAGAGGGATCACTACCATCGGCATAGAGAGGCCCTCAGGGCCAAATATGGTGATACAAGTACCATGTCAGAGTCTGGGACACAGGGTACGACCGTAGGAGGGCCACCACCAGCAGCACCAGCAGCGACATTACGAGCACCTGGTACGGTGAGCCTGAGTACTTATCAGTCTCTCCTCGCTGAGGTGAGATACTATGAGGACGCCCTAGCACAGCATGCCCCTGAGGTGCCTCGTTACGGTGCGAGGAGGAGATCAGCGACAACCACAGCTAGTGGTGCGTCAGAGGGAGGGAGTACCGGAGAGAGCGAGGTGGAGGCAGCCCCCAGCATCAGGTGCTTCTAGTTCATAGGCGGTGGCTAGGAGAGATAACCTGGTCCAGAGGAGGGTGGAGGAGATAGCGTCTTCCACTTATCGACTTTTACGATATAGAGATTGGTGTATTTTGATATCGATATATTGATGTAGCCTCGATTTGAAGGCATTTTTGATGTATGATATAGATGGCTTGATTGAAAGCCATCCATTCTTTGTTGTACAGATACTCATGTATATATATATATATTCATCATTTTCTTTGCCATATGATTGTACTCATGCTTTTAATTTCGATATACATGGATAGATGTAGCGTAATTGTGATGGATATAGACATATGTTGATAGATGATAAATAGATGTGATTGGATAGACATAGAGGATAGATAGACGTGATGTGATTTGATGTGATTGATATGTGGATTTAATTTTGATGAAAAATAGATATAGATAGATGTAGTGTAACTTGGATGTACACATTTTTAGATGTTTTGATGGATAGATGGATAGATGTGATTGATATATGGATTTAATTTTGATGAAAAATAGATATAGATAGATGTAGTGTAACTTGGATGTACAAGTTTTTAGATGGTTTGATGGATAGATGGATAGATGGGATTGATAGATTTGATATATTTGAGATGTTAATTTAATTTTGATGAAAATAGATAGGTAGATCCACATGTGTTGACAATACATGCTTTGATAAGATGAAATTAGATAGATGATAGATTTTGATTAAATTAACATGTGAAATGTCAATTTAACTGGATGAATAACAAATAATAATGGGGAATACTCTCTGCGAGAGCCAAGGACGTAATGAAATAACCTTGATTAGAAATAAAGGAAATACACCTAGATAAGAAAAAGAAATGATAAGCTAGGCCCCTAATCGACCATAAATAGAGACTTTGATAGGAAACCAAAAGACCATGCATAGAAGGCCATATATGAGGTTAAAATAAACCTGACACTAGCTAGTCGCAAACCAGATCTAGAAGGTAAATGGAAGGAGAAGTAAGTATTTATCTTGTCAAAATTTACAAAGAATGATAATATATGCTCCATTGGAAAAATAGGGTTCTCTATATGATCGACAAAAGGTCTTATGTCTCAACTTCATGATTTTTGTTTTGACAGAAGAGAAAACTGATCAATGCGAGAAGTTTGCTAGATATAGAAAGACTGATCGATACGGGAAGTCTTTCAATGATGCTAAGAAGCAAACAAACAACCGTCCTTCAAGGGATTGGTCTGTATTTCAAATGTAGCCATCCTTCAAGGGCATGGTCTATATTTCGAATGTAGCCATCCTTCAAGGGTATGGTCTATATCTTTTGATTCATTTTGAAAATGCATAGATAGTTGTCCTTCGAGGGATCAGTCTATCTTTTGGAAAATTTTGTGGAGCTTTTGGAGCTTGTTTTGAAAGAAGCTAAGTGTAGACCAGATAGATCAGATAGAGGGGAAGAAAACATATAAAAAGCACGTACTCATGCCCCGAGTAGATTTGATTAAGATAGATACTTGGGATAGATGAAGAAGTGATTAAGGTGTCCCTACTAGGAGGAGGAACATATCCATAAGAAAAATGCTATGAGTAGAGCCGATACTCATATTTAAGGTGGAAAAGACATGACGTGGAGAACCACATAGTTCCGAATCACTATGAAAATATATGACTGGTTGTTAGATGGATGAAAGATCTTTTTTTGACTAAAATCGTGTAAGATAGATTTTAACAGTAGAAGGGCCTTAGATGCAAGGCATTAAGAGGTTCCATTTCAGGTACACCATTCATTAAGGATAGACGATAAGCCCTGACCCATATTTATGAGTAACTACATAACCCATCCGATTAGGAGAAAACTTACCACGCTAACTCCTGTTTCTAACGTAGTGACATTTTGGTTTTCTTTAAGAACAAGATCACCAATTTTGAAGTCACGGTGTTGCAAGTGCTTGTTATAAGCACATTTGAAACTCAAGATAGATTTGATGATGTTCAAGAGCATTGAGACGCCGCTCATCTAGCAACTCAAGCTCGCTAGATGATTTTGACGATAGTCTTCATCGAGACAAATTCTCTCGAGAGAGACATGAAGAGATGGGATCTGGACTTCCAAAGGAAGAACAACCTCTGACCCATAGACTAGAGAGAAGGGAGTAGCACCCGTAGGAGTACGAATGCTAGTCCGATAAGCCCAAAGAGCAAAAGGGATATGTAAATGTAATCCCTACCAAATCGACTAGTTACTTTGAGAGGATATTACGCAAAGTTTTATTAGAAGCCTCGGCCTGGCCATTAGCTTGGGGATAGTATGGAGAAGAAAAGATGAGTTTGATATTGAAAGTGTCACAGAGGTTCTGCAAATCGACGTTTTTGAAAGATTTACCATTTTCTGTGATGAGTTTGTGTGGAACACCAAAGTGACAAATGATGTGTTGATAGACAAAATCAACAATTGGTTTAGCTTTGGTCGATGAAAGAGGAATAGCTTCCACCCACTTAGTAAAGTATTCTATGGTAGTAATGATAGAATGATGACACTGTGAAGAGTAGGGATTGATAAGACCAATGAGATCAAGACCCCATTGCGAAAAAGGCCACAAATCTTTGAGGTTGCAAAAAGCCTTGACTAGGGATATGCATAAGATTGGAATGTTGTTGACACTTGACACATTTCTTAGTTTATTCACAACAATCTTGATTAAGAGAAGGCCAATAATAGCCTAAACATAAGATGCATTTAGCTACGGCCAAGCCACTAAAATGTCCACCACATATACCATCATGGACTTCCTGGATGGCTTTAGATGATTCAGGGGTTTTGAGGCACCGAAGCAAAATACCATCAAAACCACGTTTGTAGAGGATTCTACCTAGAATAGTATAACAATTAGTGCGTAGGATAAAAGATCTTCTACCATTGGAAGTCAGATCTGGAGGAAGCACTGAATGAGATAGATAATCAATGATCTGTTGATACCACTCATCTTGAGTATTGGTTGTGACGACATTGATTGAAGTTAGTTGCCGGAGATGAGATGGTTGATCTAATCACTGCACAGCCACATAAAGTCACGAGTCTTCGGTAAAAGGTGGAATAAGCGAGGCTAACAAAGCCATTGTATCTATGAATCGATTCGCAGTGTGAGGAATAGCTTGGATAGTGAATTTATCAAAAGATTGGAGTTGAAAGAGAATGATATCATGATATTTTTGAAGGATATCATTTTTGCATTGATAGACACCCGTGACTTGATTAACGATGAGTTCAGAGTCACCAAAGATGTCGATATGGTGGGTGCCAAGATTAATGGCATTTTGAAGACCTAAAACAAGAGCTTCATATTCAGCCATATTATTGGTACACTCAAAGTTAAGTTTGTGTGTGACTGGGATAGGTGCACCCCAAGGAGGAATCATAACAAAACCTACACCTCCCCCTTGCTGCATTTGGATCCATCAAAGAAGAGTTTTACTTTAAATGGAGAAAGACCGAAATCAATTTGTTGGATATATTCATCGGGAATTGAGCAAGGGGGACTTGAGTGTCCGAAAGAGGAGCATCAACTAATTGATCTGCAATGACCTGACCCTTGATAGATTTTTTGGAATAAACTCGAGATCAAATTTTGTCATTAGCATGAGCCAACGAGTGATACGATCATTATGATAAGGCTTTGCATGCATTGTCTTGAATGGATTGACACTTGTGACAATGTAAGTTTTGTGATTGAGGAGGTAGTGATGAAGCTTAGAAGTTGCAAAGAAGAGAGCACAACACAACTTTTCAGCTTTGGAATAACGTGTTTCATACTCATGGAGAGTGTGACTGATGTAATAGATGGCCTGTTCTTTACCGTTAGCGTCTCGATGTGAGATCATGGCTCCCAAAGCATGGTCAGTCATAGAAATATAAAGATAGAATGGCTCCCCCTCACGTGGAGGTGTAAGCACAGGTGGGGAAAGAAGATAAGCTTTGAGATCATCAAAGGCCTTTTGGCAACGCTCATCCCATTCAAAATGAACATTCTTACGGAGGAGATGATGAAAAGGTTGAACAACGGTCCGACAATTGTGAGATAAAATGACGCACACTATTGAAGGCGTCCTCAAGACCACGGTGTTACTTTAAGTTAGAAGGGGGAGGCATCTCAAGGATATCTTTTATTTTTGCGGGATCAACTTCAATACCCCTAATAGAAATGATAAAGCCTAAGAGTTTACCAGTGAGAATGCCAAACACACATTTAGATGGATTTAAGTGAAGACAAAAGTGAATTAGCCTCTCAAAAAGAGGTGCAAGAACGAAAAGATGATCCCGACGGTGTTTGGATTTACCAAGGAGATCATCGACATAATCCTCCACCATTTTGTGTAAAAGATCATGGAAGATGTAGGTCATGGCTCGTTGATAGGTTGCTCCCACGTTCTTAAGACCGAAAGGCATGACACGATAACAAAAAGTCCCCCAAGGGGTTATGAAGGAAGTCTTATGCTGATCCTCTGGTGCAATAAGAATTTGATTATATCTAGAGAAACCATCCATAAGAGAAAGCATCTCGTGACCCATGCTTAAATCCACGAGTTGATCGATATTAGGTAGAGGAAAATCATCTTTTGGACAAGCAAGATTAAGATCCCAGAAGTTGGTACAAATTCAAATCTTCCTAGTAGCTTTGGTTACTGGTACTACGTTTGAAACCCATTGTGGATAATCGATGGGTTGGATGAAGTTAGTAGAAAGCAAACATTGCAACTCTTCTTTAACAAGAAGGGCTACTCGAGGGTGCATTTTACGCAATTTTTGTTTAACCGGTTTGATGTCGGAAGAGTAATGATATTGTGGACCACGATATTAGGATCGAGTCCTGGCATATCCTCATATGACCAAGCGAAGGCTTGATGATGGTTGGAAAGAAAAGTGGTAAAGTCTCCTAACTCTTGTGGATTAAGAGATTGGCCGACCTTAATGATGCGAGGGTCTTTAGAAGTCCCTATATTAAGATCGACAGTGGCTTCGTTAAGAAGTGTAGATGTGTCAGAAGGAATGGTTTTAGGAAGATAGGAATCCTCTGCCCCCAGATAAGTGAGGACAGAATCATCATCCGCACAATGGATAGTGTTGATAGTAGGAGAGTCATCTCCAACTATTTTAGGGAAGACTAATGGTATGGAAGTGGATTTGTTATTATTTTTATAGGTCAGTGGCCCTAAGGAAATGGTATTGACTAAAAAAAAATTTAGACGGGATGGAAATGGCGTCATCCACATCAAATGATGCTTCTGACCTAGCGGAGAAGATGGTTCCTCAATGGGGAGAGGCTCATCGAGAATAGTGATGGTGGCTTTTGAAAGAGGTTTAAATCCTAAACCAAATTTTTGATGTGGTTTGAGAGTTGGAATGGATGCGAGGTCATGCACACCCTATTCATACTTTCCCAAGCCAAAACCCTTCCACGCATCGATATAAATAAGTTTTTGCAAACGTGGGATTTTATAGACAATCAAACCCTGCTAAATAGGTTTGGCCCAAGGAGGAGAATCCGGTGATAGTGAGGTGTATCAAGACCATCGTAAATGAAGTTAGTCTGTTGATTGGGTAGACCAATGGTGATGACATGACCAAGACCTGGCTGATATTCAGGTTGTTTGTCTGGTCTACCATACTCATTAGGTTTGAGATGGGCATCAAAAGAAAGAAGAGGAAGCTCTCTTAGTGAGAAATGCTGCAATGTCTCTTCTAGATTTTGTAAATCTGGTAGTTTTGTTACAGGTATGGAAGAGGATGAAGCCTCATCAGGAGAACAAGAATTCTCCTTTAGAGGGTAGACCCTGTGGTCATGTCGCATTGTGCAGAAGGAAAAGGATCTCCTGGATGAGTATAGATTTTTCCCTCATACTAATATTTTAAGCATTGATGGAGGGTTGATGGGACACAATGCATTACACAAATCTAGGAGCATCCGAGGATCATATTGTAGTGGAATTTCCCTTCAACAATGTAAAAGAGTTCGTGAAGCAGCTTCTTACCTACTCGAATGGGTAGGACCACAGTTCCTAAAGTAACTGCCAACTGATCGTTAAATGATCGAAGGGCGAAAGGTGGGGTGACACTATGTTCTTTGGTAACTTAAGTTGCTCGAATGTGTGCGAGGAAATGACGTTAAGTGCAGCACCACTATCAATCATAGTGTGTTTTAACATAGTGTTGTTGATTTGAACTGTGATAAAGAGGGGAGCCTCCAAATCCTCGGAAGAAAGGGAAGGAATTTCTGAATCTTCAAAAGAAATGGTGGTTGACGGTTTATTCAATCCAAAAATCATCTCGAAAGGCTGGGGCTCATCTGAATTCACTTGATATGGCATAGATTATCAATCAAATCCTGGTGATGTTGTGGAGATGATTGAATGAGGTCAAAAAGAGACATTTTGACCGGAGCATGAGTAAGTTGTTTCATAACACTCTCCTCTACTGACATGGGAATCTGAGCCTGAGGTGAAGCACGAATAGAGACCCTAGGTCTCGAGGCTGATGTGGAAGGAGGAATGCCTTCAGGGGCTATAGAAATGACAACCCGTGGCCGAGATGATGATAGATTATCATATTGTTGTGTTCTAGTGGCGATATGAATCATGTCGATTTGGGAAGGTGGAAGACCATCTAGCGTGGAATTAGTAGAACTAGAGGCCTGAGTAGATCGTTGAGGCTCAGATGTGGTTGAGATGACAGGAGATACTTGTTCCTCCTCTTCTTCCAGCAGAAGATCACTTTCTTCCAAAAGACTGTTAACGACATATTGAAGGGCTTTACATCCCTCGGTGTCATGTCCTGGGGTGCGATGGTAAGCACAAATCAAATCAGAGTTGAACTAGGAAGGTTTTACTCCTTTAGGATTATAGGGTTTGATCGAGGAAGGGATATGGATGAAGACTAGATAAGTTGGCGAAGAATCTCGGTATAGAATCCGGTAGACAAAGATGAGGACAGAGATGACGGAGGTGCCTCTCTTACCTCCACAGACTGTCGAGGTAAAAGAACCTACATATCTGGTTTGACAGTATTTTTAGGGATCATTTTACTTTTTCAGACATCGAAGAAGTAGCCTTGGACACTTGAGATGGAAGCAAGTGAGGCATGATTGATTTCTACGGAGGAGCTCCTAAGATAGATTTTGAAGAAGATGAAGATGTGACAAGTGTTGTGGTCTTCAGAGATAGGGAAGGTTGCTTGATCGAAACAGATGACGATTTAGATAATGCTGATTTAGATGAGGGAGGAGCTCCTAAAATAGGTTTGATCAGAGGAACATAGGGTGCCTTGGCTTTTGGTGACGAAGATGATGGTCCTGATAAAAGAGGTGATGCCTCTCTAGTCTGTGAATTCACTTTACAAGGTACCAGTGAAGAAGGTGTTGTAGAAGAAGAGGATGATGGTTCTGATGGTATTGTAGAAGAAGATGCCTTCCCAGTTGACAAATCCAATCTTTTATGAGGCACAGAAAGAGATTTTTGAGGGAAAGCACCAAGAGTCTTAATAGTCCGAAATATGGGTTTTCCTTTTTCAAGGATGGTGACAACTTCAACCGCATAAGGTGATTGTAGCCTTTTCGGGGAAGGAGATGAGGAGGTGTTGATGATGTAATGTTAGACTTTAGTTGTCTTGGTTTAAGTCCAGGAACCGAGAGTGTAGGTGCTGATGCTATTTCTTTAGATTTTCCCTTAATAGGCAAAATAGTATCGGTGATGGAAGAAGTGGATGATGAAGGAGCAGTTCCTTGCGAGGGAGGTACTTCTGGTATAGTAATTGTGGGTGTAACTACTGTGGGAAAGGAAATGGGAAGAGTCAAAATCAAAGATACTTCCATTGAAGTTGGTACAACTATAGGTATGTTTACCAATGGCATAGTCGCAAAGAAAAATGGGAGAAACAGAAGTAGATGTATTCGCGGTGGAAACTCGAAGAGATGTAATTGCCTCGAGCATCGAAAGAATATCTGATGATGAGATAGATGAGGATGACACTATCTCGGTATAGATGGAAGATCAGATAAAGAGGTAGAGGGAGATGAATTTGTCTCTAACAATGTGGGAATATTCAAAGACGAGGTGTCTGAAGATGATGGAATCCCAACGATTAGCGGAGCGGTAGGAGGTTCTGATTCAGTCGATGTGTTCATAGATGGCTTAGTTTTAGAAGAAGATTCTTCAGTAGAAATGAAGTTGATAGTATGAGTGTTTGGTTTTTGAGACTCTGAAGCATCATGGTTCGGGGAATGATTAGGAAAAGGTTGTTTAAAAACATCAAGCACCTGATTTGGGGGAGCATTTGGGTTATCCAGAATGAGCTCGCCTTTATCAATGAATTTTTGGACAAGATTTTTAAAGGTTTGACATCGCTCAATGTCATGGCCTTTGGTTCTATGATAATGACAGAAGTCATTTTCCCTATACCAGAATGGGCGTTCTTGGTTTTCATCAAAATTTCTAATAGGGGGAAGTTCGATCATGTGAACTTCCAACATTTTTTCTAAGATAGAAGCATATGATTCCCCCAATGAAGTAAAAGATCAAGATGATGAGGGTCCTTTTTGAGAAGATGAGGAGTCTCTCCGTGGTGTTTGATTAGAAGTGTTATCGGCACGTGGTGTTTTTAATACGATAGCGTTAGTGGATCCCTGATTTTTGTCTTTAGAAGTGGAAGGGTTTGATTTTGTAAACTAAGAAAAATCTGGTTTAGATTTAGAGTGAAGTTTTAACTTCCCTTGTTCAATGGCACGAGACTCAAGTTTACGTGCCATCGTAAAGGCTTCTTCAAATGTATGAAAATTTTGGATCCTTAAAGTGGAAGAAATATGATTAGCACAAGATCGAGTAAACAACTCGATCTGTTGAGATTGAGGAAGGGAGAAAGACAATTGGTTTATTATCCCTCTCCAACGAGTGACAAAGTTTGTAATAGACTCATCATCGAATTGATGAATGTTATAAAGATCTGTAATCGAGATCTTATGTGCGATGTTTATTGAAAAATTTTCAACAAACATTTGGGCCAATTGAGAGAAAGAAAACAAGGAATTTTGAGGAATGTTATTGTACCAATCTAAAGCAGGCCCTACTAGAGACATAGGAAAAGTACGGAGCATAAGCTCCTGATCCTGACTATTAGGTAGCAAGTGTGTTTGAATGCTCGCAGGTGCTGTTGAGGATCCTCCCGACTATGAAATTTTGAGAACTTAGGAAGTTCCCATTGGGGGATAAGGCTTAAAAGCCACTGATGGATGAATGGGTTCATTACACACTTCTTCAAAAGAGTATGAAGGATGAGCCCCTTTGGTGGAGGCTTCTAAGTCTATGATTTTCTTGAAAAGAATTTGGACCACGTCAGATTGAGGAGGCATACTGGTATGTCCTACATAAGAAGCGAATGGTGGATTTTGTTGAGGCGTCAACGGGGATTCATCTATTGATTAACAGATGGTAAGAGGAATAACCAGGTGTTCTGGGTGATGCCTGGTGAGGTATTTGCTATGAAGGAGCCTGTGTATAAACAGGTTGTGAGATGACAAGTGGTTGAGAAAAAGGTGGTTGAATGAAAGCCGAGCCTGTGATTGGTGGGCTCCTACACTTGTCGATTGAATCGGAATGGATTGAGGAACATGGGTATTGATTTGATTGGACATGGTGGGGAACAAGGTCTGAATGAGGCTTTTGACTGCTAGATTGGTTATTAAGGGCACCGATGCTAGAGGATGGGTGAAGGTCACTATCACTGGAACATTGGAAGAAAGACCAACTGGAGGATGAGAAGCAGGAACCAACTGACTCGTTGAAGGGGGTTGACTCATAAAGAGGTACTGACCCTGGGATGTAATGGATGGCATAGAAGAATTAACAACAATATGTGGGTGCGCAGACGTGCCCATTATAGCTAGAGAAGAGGACTTCTCAGAAGTAGGTTGTGGAATAGTCAAGGTAACTGCGGCGTTAGGAATAGGCAAGACTATTTGAGAACTAGTCGACATGGTCGGTGGAAGAGAAAAAGGAGGCACAAGTGCGCCACCCTCTTCCATGGTTCGAGGTGAGAAAAAGGATGCTAACTGTTCTACAAAAGCTTGGGATGGTTCACGAGGATAATCATAAACTTTCTGAATTGGTGGTCCCTGATCAGATATTCAAATGGACTTATGTACTAGATAGTCCATAAGGGCTACCGGATTGCGATCAAGGAGTGCCTGAAATTCAGGATCCCCATGAGGAACATACTCTATATCAGAAGCAGATGATATTTTTGAAGGATAGGGAGAAGCTGGACATGATGGGATTGCTTTAGGCTGATAGAAAGGATTATATGAACAAGATGGGGAAACAACTAATAGCGGTCCCGAGGAAGGCCCGAGGGGTTCCAAACATCCACACTAGTGGTGATCTCGGAGGAAGAAGGGGCCAGTTTGAGCCATTCTTCTAGATTGTAACCGAGTGATGACCGTCATAAACAAGCGAAATATAGAAAAGAAGATTGACCTAACTAATGCAAAGATAATTCAAGCGCATGTAGGTGATTATCTCTTTTAAGTTTTCCTACTTTTAAGAAAGAAAATATTAGGGAAGGCTTTTTAGAACAGGAACTACTCAGATAGCCAAACTAAGGATGGTTTGGGGAATGTTTTGGTGAGGAGTCCCAAAGGCACTTTAGTAAAAGACCAAATGACGTGGCTTGATATAGGGGCCTACCCCACACTTCACAAACCACTGCGATAAGGAGTCGGTGCTTTGCCAATATATACCAGAAACTTCCGTGAATTTATAGCGCGGCTCGAGTACCGCGTAGGCTCTTCCTCTTGGATGTCACTTCCCAAGTAGGTGAGGCCAAGGGAGGAATTTTTGTTTTGATGCTTTATACCTAATGATTTTGGCTTTGTGTGCAAGGGTGAAAAATAAAAGTCAAATAGTGTCACTACCGATTTTGATTAATTTTTCCAACCTATTTAGAAAACTAGATGAATAGCATATAGCAGAAATGACAAAGGAAAAGTTATTTTTAAGCACTAAGAACGAAGTGTTGGATTTTGATGAAGACAAGTCAAACAAATTCTTTCCCAGATGCGATTAAATTCCTTTTAAGCACCAAAATCAAAATGTTTGAATGTGATAGAAAACAAACAAGTTCTTTTTAAGTTCTTAAAAAAGGAGAAAACACCGTAAAAGAGGAATACCTAGATTTAGCTCTCCAAGGTGTGTGGACTTCAAAAAGCACATTGTTGAGCTCTTCCCTCGAAAAATCCCACAACAAGCAATGTCTCTGCAAGAAAAGGTTAAGAAAACACCCAACAAATCCAGAAAGATATATCTAGATGATAGTAGAATGAAAATTCCTATCTAAAGAACTAGAAAGCTTTCAATAAAATAACAATTTTGCAAAAAGAGACGGATCAAGAATGCAATTTTGAAATCAAATGAAAGATTTATTGATCTTTGGAATAGGAATTGGAATTTATCTTTGCAAGAAAGAATAAACTTTTAACTTTGCGAATTATAAGTGAAAGAAGCAAGACCAAAATGAAGGAAGGAAATGCTACGGAGAACTGACGAAAAGCAGCGAAGAAACAAAATAGAAGCTCAAAACTAGAAAATAAATGAACTTACCAATAAGGGACTTTGGTTGGGTCCCACCGGGCATGCCAGAATGTAGATCAAGAATTTCACGCTTGTTACCTATCTAAGTTAATGTACCAAACTAAACACAAAAACCTTGAAAAACTCAAATGAAATCGATACCTGAAAGACAAGATCTGAAGATGTAGATGGAAAAGAAAGCCGATGTAGACAAGATGGGCGCACACAAGCGATCCTGCAAAGTAGATCCAAGAAACCTGCGAGACACAGATGCTTGATAGAAAAAGACCACGTTAAAAGATATTTGGGTGGACTGCCTGAAAAGTGGGTCCGGAAGCGATAAGCTCCCTCGGTGGATGTCAATCCACGTTTTCAATTAAGGAAAGAAGCATACATGATAAAAGATGTAAGTAAATGTCTATATTTTGATTAAAAATGATAGACAGAAAAGTAAACAAAGAGACATAAACCAATAAAAGATGGGAAAGTGTGAAAACAATGGTGGATTTTTGTTCCCTAAATTATTTTACCTGTCCGCAGGCAGATCGGCCCGATTAGGAAAATCATCATCGACTGATAAGAATTGGTGTCAACTAGAGAGAATTGGCATCGATCGGGTATAGTCGGCGTCGACTTGGGGAAAATTAGGAAGATTGAAAATAGACCGTGGAAGTTAGATCATCGATCTCCGCCTGGATCTCGCAAGAGCCGTGTAGGGATACTTGACAAGGCTACACCTATGCTAGATGCGGGAGCAACAGAGTCACCAAGAGATCGATGGAGGCTCACGATGTCGATGTGGTAGGAGTAGAGTAATGGTACTCCTCTCAAGGATTGGTTTGGACAAGATTCACTCTCACTTGATAGATAATGCTCAGACTTGATGCTCAAAACTCTCTTGTTCTTTCTCTCTCTCTCTCTGTCTCACTGTCTAACCAGAACTGAATTCTAGCCTTCTATTTGTAATCGGTGCCGACCGAGATGAAATCGGCACCGCTCCGAAAAATTAGCGTCGACTTTAGTATCGGGCCGGCGCCGATCGATCAGGGAACAGACTCCCGAAATGGCCAAAAGGGATGATTTTTGGGAAGATCAAGTGATCCTTCCACCTCAAATATGGGAAATATCCCATTGCTCAATTTGGGAGGAGAAAAAATAGGGGGGATAGATGGATAGAATAGATACGGGAGGTTAGGAATTGATATGGGGTAGATAAGTGGTTAGGATATATGTAGAAAATATAATTAAATAGTTAATATTTAATTATCCATGGGTAAAACATAATGGGGTGACATAAACTTAGGATAGATGTTTAAATCAAATATTAAATAATACCCTAAGGGAGAAGTGGTGATGTAAACGTGCCCCAAGTTACCCGAGAAGACAAACGCACACGGGGACACCAAATTGGATAACCAATTTTAGGTGTCTAACCAATTTTAGGTGTCTACACCCTATATAGATATAATCCTTCATAGTAAATGTGTGTCTCTATATATTTTCATGCCAGGATTCTTTTTATTAAATCCTTCACCTTTAAGCTCACCAATTTCTTGCATACTAGATCTTGCAATATGCATATCATCCACATACATTAACAAAATAATATAGCTCCCATTTTCAAGCTTCTTGAAATAAAAACAATGGTCATATTCACATCTCAAATAATCATGCTCATTCATAAAACTATCAAACCTCGTGTACCATTTCATTAGAGCTTTCTTGAGGCCCATATAGGCTCTTTTTCAATCTGCACACTAATTTCTCCTTACCCTTGACTTCATACCCAAGTGGTTACTACATATAAATATATTCATCCAAATCATCATGAAGAAATTTTTCTTCACATCTGGTTGTTCTAAATTTAAATTATGTACTGCAACTAAACTCAATACAATACGAATAAAATTCATCTTAACAACAGGAGAAAATATTTCACCAAAGTCAATACCTGCTTTCTATGTAAATCCCTTTACTACAAGCCTTGCCTTGTACCTTTTTTGTCCACCCTCTTCTTCCTTGATCCTATAAACCCACTTGTTCTACAATGTCCTCTTACCTACTAGTAACTTAACCAAATCCCAAGTTTGGTTATGTTCCAAGGAGTTCATCTCCTCATCCATGCCATGCTCCCACTGCACGTGGGTCTTATCCTGCATTGATTCTTCAAAATTTCCAGTTCACTATTACAAGTCAATAATAAATAAATAGAGAAGGTCTAAATCTTTCTAGAGATTTACTTACCCTTTGTGACCTTCTCACAAGAGTTTGGGGTACTGAGGGTCATTCTGACCTCCTGACATTTGTATCCAAATATGTCATGACCAATGCCGATCACCTATAACCCGGCGTTAGTTACGCTAACCGACATCTTGGTTTCTACCGACCGATGTCGGTAAGGGGGGCTCAATCGACACTAGTTCTTGTGTAACTCTATCGATATTACTTTTAAATCTGAGAGTTAATTTTCATTCACAAACTTCTCAACATGTTCTTCCTTGGGTACCAAAATTTGATCCATGTACATTCTCTTTTCATTCCATTCAATATCACGACTCCTAATAATTTTATAATTCTCTAAATCCTAAAAATAGAATCTGAAATCACTAGATCCATAACCAATGAAAGTGCATCTCTTGGATTTTGCATCCAAATTTTTCCTATTTTCCTTATCAATATGCACAAGAGCTTCTGAACCAAAAAAATTAATAAAAGAAATATCTACCTCTTTTCCGGTCCAAGCTTCCTCTGGTATTCCTCCATCTAGTGAACTTGAAGGCCCATGATTAATCAAATAAACCAATATTTCAACCGCTTCTTCCCAAAACGTAAGGATAATCCAGAATGTATCCTCATACTTCCAGCACATTCCATGATTATCTGTTCATTCTTTCTACAACATCATTCTCTAGTGGTGTTCTTGGAACCATTCTTTCTCTACGTATCCCATTCACTGAACAATAATCATTGAAATCCTTGTTATAATATTCACCACCATTATCATATCTAAGGCACTTTAACTTTGAATTTGATTCATTCTCAACAAGGGATTTCCATCTTTTAAAAGTCACAAAAACATCAAATTTACATATAATACAATAAACCCATACCTTTCTTGTAGCATCATCAATGAAAGTAACATAATCTTGGGATCCTCCATGAGAAGCTACCCGAGCTGGTCCCCACACGTCCGAGTGTAGAAGCTCCAATTTCTTCTCCTTCTTAGTTGCCCCAACTTTGAGAAATCTCACTCTCTTTTGCTTTCCAAAAACAAAATGCTCACGAAAATCAAGATCTAAATCTTTCAAATCTATAACTTACCCTTATCCTTTAAGATCTACATTCCTTTTTTAATCATATGACCCAACCAGGTTATGTCACATGCATGCATCTTGAATCAAGTAGATAATGTAGAAAAGGAATCGAGAACATGGGTAGATAAATATAATTTTCCTACCTTCTTACCTCTTGCCACAACAAAAGCACCCTTGGTGACTTTCCAAGAGTCTCATGTAAATGTAACCATGCAACCAGCTTCACCTAGTTACACTGCAGAAATAAGATTCCTCTTGAGGCTTGGCACATGTCTCACATCTTTCAATACCCATGTATTTCCATTCTGCAATTTTAGATGAACTTCCCCAATAATACTGCAAGGTTCATCATCACCCAAATAAACATGCCCAAGATTTCCCTGGACATAATTTTTGAAATAACCCTTATTAGGAGTTGTATGGAAAGAATCTCATGAATCTAAAACCCATGATTCAATTCTATTGTCTAAAGAAAGAATAAGAGCATATTGCATTACCTCTGCTACAGAAAGATTTGTTTCTTTACCTTTGTCTGGTTGTTGGTTCTCTTTATCATTTGACCAACAATATTTCTTTACATATCATTTCTTTCCACATTTCCAAAAGTAATTCCCTTACCTCTGGATTTAGATCTGTATCCCTTGACTTTGATTTCCCATTACTATTACTCTTGGATATCTCCTTTTTTTTCTTGCCTTTGCTTTCTACATTCAAAGCATTCCTAGATGATTCCTCTGTACTCTTCCTCCGAATTTCTTCATTCAAGATTATACTACCACATCATCAAAGTTCAAAATATTATTAGTAGATGTTGTATTACTAACAACCATTACCAAGTTATCCCAACTATCAGGCAAAGAACATAAGAATAAAAGTGTTTTCACTTCATCATCAAATGAAATATCAACCAATTTTAACTGATTTACAATAGATCAAAAATCATTCAAATAGTTTCCAAATTCATACATCTTATAACTAAATAGTTTCTTCATCAAATAAAATTTATTTGAAGCACTATATTTTTCATATAAATTAGCAAGATATTTCATTAACTCTACCGTAGAAGTCACTTCTGTAATATTGGAAGCCACGGATGTTATCAAGCTCAATCTTATAGATCCTAAAGCCTTTCTGTCAAGAATCTTCCATTCTTCATTAGTCATCTTCGTAGGTCTGGTCTTTTCATCCAACAATAAGTACAAATCTCTTTGATACAAATAATCCTCAATCTGCATCTTCCATAATTGATAATTTCGGCCTTCAAATTTCTCTACATTGTATTTGTTTTCTTTTGCCATTTTTGTAGCTCCAACTCAATTAGAAAACCCTTTGTGCGTAAATCTATCAACACATAAAACCCTCAAACAAAGCTCTGATACCAGTTGTTGGGGTTAGCACAAGGTTGTATAGATAATATATCAGATCTAAACATTCATGCAATAAAAGAGGATATTCTACCAGAAGAATTATACAAAACAAGAGATATAAACCAACACCAGATTTAACATGGTTCACCCAAAGGTGGGATACATCCACCAAGAAACAAGCCAATCTATTATCCAAAGCTTTGACAAGATATACAATTGAAGATTTACAATCTTCCACACCTCTCAGATGTACAATAATTTCTTTCACTCAAGCTTTTCTTTCTTCTCCAAGAATTCTCTCTCTCACAATTATTCTCACAATAATCAACTTTTTGCAAGTTCTTAAATTCTTACATCTAAACCTTGAATTTTATACTTATATAGGTGTATACAAACTTAGAGCACTTAGCCATGTAACTACAATCAATAGATCTACTTTAACACTAAAAATTAGATCTAATTCCCGAGAGTTAATTAAAACATCTATACATGTAATCAATGTCGATTAGCCCTAACGATGTCGAGTTCCTCCTTTCTGACCGATGTTGGTCATAGGTGACCGATGTCATTCCCTCCTTAACGATGTTGGTTACTGTGTTTCCTAGAAAGTTTCATACTACATGTTAATCAAAATTAATTAAGCTCCACAACTCAACAGATTTGACTCATGTGGCTCGATGATTTTGGCTTAACTCACCCATTTTAAGAACAACTTGTGCTATGATCGACTTCATTTCCCAATATGGCTGCCTTGGTATTATGTTTTCTCACTCATGGTTTTATGTTTATTGAAGAGGGCTTCACATCTATACTAGACTTGACATTCAGGTACATTGCTTAGCTTGTGAGTTGTGGATTTTATTCACCGTTTGGCTCGACCCAAGCTCATTGTGTGATTTTCTAAATAACTCGACCTTCACTCACGTGACCTTGTGATATGGTTTTGGTGGATTTGGGTAGTGGTCATGATTTCATGGCTTTTCATTCTTTATCGATCGGTGTCTAATGCTTAACGATATCAGTTTCACCACCTGCAAACATCTTGGTTTGCATTTTGAAGAGCTTAGTGAACTTGACCATCAATGCTAGGTAAGCTTTGACCCTTTTCGCATTCTACGCTTGATGTATGTGAGTTGACTCTTCTTCATAACTTGGTTGATTATTTCAATGTTGATCTTTGTGGGGTTCCCTTTAACTCGTTGACTGGCTCAAATCGTGACTTGTTTGAAAAGCTTTTAAAGTTACGTGCATGTTTTCTCATAACTTTTCATGTTCTAAATCTACCCACTCTATCTTTTCTTTGTTTGCATCAAGTTTTTTTCCTCTTGTGATTAGCTCACAACCTCTTCCTTAGAACTTAGATTTTTGTGGGCTCAGGTTTCTATTTCATTTCTCTAGTATTGTGTGCCCATCGTTTTATATTGGTTCAAGACCTAACATGTGTTATTTTGCTTTGTAACTTGGTCAAGTCTAATTTTACTTTTACATCGATCTCGGACTTGTGTCTATGCATGTTTATTGTAGCTCATCATGTATTTTTTATTATGAGTCCCAACTTAGCCTTAACCTTATATCAACCCATCTCGTGGAGTGGCTATACCCTTTATGTGACTTGGCATTACTTATAACTCGGACATATTATTGATCTCCTACTCTATTTGAAACACCTCTTTTTATATACTTAGGCTTGTTGTGGTTGATATTAGATCTTATCAGCTCTTTTTCATTCACAACTTGGCTATACTACACAATTTAACCCTTATTCCTTACTTAAAACTCTTATCTTTCTAAGTTAACTTCATGATCTCGATAATGCTCTTTTTAGCTTACCTTCAATGGGTTTTCATCTTGAACAAACTCAAATTCTTAAATGAAAATGTAATTTTTGTAACAAGATTTTAAGTTTTAATTTTTGCATGTTACTTCAAACATGCAATGATCTTTATCCTTTGGGAAAGTATGCTCAAGGTTTCTTATTCTATGGTTGTAGCTGAAACTTTACTATTTTTATGCCATTATGTGCAATGTTGATGAAGATTTTTATTTGTGCTACAAATTTGTAGTGTAAATAAAACTTTTCTTCATTTCAAATATGGACTTTCCTTATTGAAAATTGCCGCACTATGGGTTCCTACAAGAAACATCACTTTGAACCAGCTTATAAAACTTCTTGTGTACTTGTCATTGGTGGATATGATTGTAACCTTTTCATTCTAAATACTAAAATATTCATGAAAATATGTAATTATGGACAAGCTACATATTTTTTTCAAAGTATTTAGAACACTACCAAATCTATACTATTCATTTACAAGAACATCGTTGTGGTTTCTTTTATTTCATTTCAGTTCTTGTGTAAATAGTTTCATTCCAAAGATCTAAAAGCTTTATGTATGACTATAAGTAACCTTAAAAATCTGAAATATCTTGTCATCGGTGCTTGATATTTGAAAACATGCTTGAAAATATGTAATGTTCCTTATACAAAGCACTTCACTTTGGACCTTCTTGCAATCCTTGATAACCATTTTTTTGTAAATATGTATAGTGCAAGTTGTTAGGTAACCTTTGCAATTTGTAAAAATGTTTGCAGCTTATGTTTCCATTTTTAGTAGAAGGATGCAATGATTTTCATCTACCGATTCATACTTGAAAACTAAAATATTTCAATTTCAAGGGCCTGCTCCTAAAAGATGGAAACAACTTGTTGCAAAACATGCTAACTTTTGAGAATTATATGGTTGTATGAACACTGTAAATTTTCATTTTATGCAAAATAAATGACTGATCCTTTCTATTACAAGTCAAGCTCTTCTTTTCTTGATTAAGAACACTCATATTCATAAGTGTATTTCAGTAAGGCATATTTTGCTAGAATTTGATGCATACTTGATAAGAAACTCTTTCTTGAAAGTGTGCATTATTTTTCGTGTGTCATATTGTGTAAAATTGGGATAACCTCTCGACATGGATATAAGTAAGACTTTTAAAACAAGTGTTAACTAGATTTGGGATGAAGGCTTTAATGACACTCATTGGTATCCCTCTTTTGCACTTTTATGAAACCATCTCCTAAAAAGAGTACACATGGCACATGTATGCCCTAATTTTATAGGCTTCTTGTTGATCAGAGAACACTTGACAGAACTCACACAAGAAGTGCACGGGAAAACAGGCTAGGTTTAAGGGCGTGAATGGACATGAAGAACCCGTGCACGGAGGGCAAGTTCAACATTCAAGACTTAGTTGATTTTGAGCATGAAGACCTATTTTTGGAGATGGCATGTGGAACACACCAACAATGCAGAGATGTGCATGCCACACATTGTCTATCTTTGGAGGATTGGATCAAAGCGTTTTACATGGAGACGAGCTAAGAATAGGATTGTCACTTTAGTTAAACTATAAGAGGTCTATAGATAGC
Source organism: Taxus wallichiana var. yunnanensis (assembly GCA_018340775.1). Taxonomy (NCBI): domain Eukaryota; kingdom Viridiplantae; phylum Streptophyta; class Pinopsida; order Cupressales; family Taxaceae; genus Taxus; species Taxus wallichiana. The sequence goes on from CM031242.1 coordinate 801,296,092, forward strand.
ACACTTGCATGTGTGGCTATGCCTGTAAATGGCGTGTGGCTATTAATAGCATGCAACCTATTTTGGAATAGATAAGTGGTGAAGGGAAAGTCCCCACCCTATATAAATGATGTGAAGCACTTAGTGAGAGATATATAGATATACAGAGATAGAGAAGAGAGATATGTGCATATGACTGGATTATTGTATCAGATCCATGCACGCATTGGTATAGAATGTTATTATTGTAAGGAGATTATGTGGTTATTAATAGATAGAAGTTATTGGTTGAATCTAAGTGTCATTTCGTGTGTAATTGAGTGGTGCATGTTCTTGATTCAATCATGATTATCATTTAAGATTGTTCTTTCTTAGATCTGAATATGACATGCCTTGTAGAATGAGGGATTAGTTATGGATCTATATGTTTCTACCTTCATCATGCTAACATCCTACTATAACAACCCTAAAGAGGGACTTGGTACCTTTACGCACTTTGGGTGAGCGCTCATTCTAGGCTGAGTGATGTGCCAGCACGTCTAGGGTGTTATCTGGTAAATTCTAGGCTGCATCATTGGTTATATTGTCGGGACCTCTTTTTCAGTTGTTTTTAGGATGGTTTGTGATGAAGATGTACTGATTAACTCTAGAAAGTATTGAGTGGATACATGATTTGGAGGAAGAATATGCATGATAGTTCAACATTGGATCTGATTTTAACACACACAGTTGGGTAGAACATAATCTATATGACAGCTTATATGAGAGCTTTTTCACCATCTTTCTAGTAGAACTATACGAGTGGTTGATTGTGTATGCATCTAAGCGGAATTGGAGATATCGCACACTTGTCTGGACATAGGAAGAATTTCAGGCCCTTTATGATGCTGATTTGATTTGGACTTGCGTATGTGGATACGTGGTTTCATGGTGTTCTAAATAGTTATATTTTGGAATATTCAATTTCAATGTATTCTTTCCCGGAGGTAGCTGAATTCTAGTTTTTGCGGTATCCTAGAGGAGCATATTTGCAAGGTATTCCACTGGCGATCAAGATCTTGATGGTAACTTTGAACCTGGAGAGTAAACCGATGGCTAACTAAACCTCACCTCATGCGAGGGCAGGAATAGGTTTGGTGAAAGATGGTAGACCTAGTGGTAGAAAGGTAGAGAGAGGAAAGGTAGCTTAAGTATAATGAGGCGCACGAGAGGGAGATAGAGAAGCAGCCTCATTACGAGTAAGGTATGGAGTTGAGGAGAGAGATGGCTCGTGAAGGATTTGAAGCTCACATAGAATACGTGGAGCCCAAGCATCAGGAACTCCCCCATCTTGGAAAGCATGATAGAGATCCCCCTTGGCTTCACACATGAAGTGCAGTGCGCCAGAAAACTACTACGGGCCATGGGCGTGCATCTTAATCCACCTGGTGACCTAGCCCTTGCGCTTGGTTTTCCCGTATCTAGTATGACAAGTAACCAACAAGCTAACTTAGGAAGTAGGAGAGCAGGAGTAAGTCAGGGAGCAAGTACATCAATGGCAGACGATAGATGGATTCAATGTTATTTGGGGGAACATTTTTAGGTGCATCATCTACACAAAACGTGAGCGTGCGAATGTTGGATTCACCTCTGGAAGTGGAACTACCTCATAGACTATAGGGGTTCAGTATAGTACTACTATCGAGCACAGGGGAGTACATCTACAGGTCCTAATCTAGCTACAGGTGGAGGATCAAGAGGTATAGGTGGTTCTAGTTCCGGTGGATCTAGTGGTTCTAGAGGCAGAGGAAACATAGGAGGTTCTAGATCAGGTAGTCAAGGCCTGCAGTAACCACAAAATATCTATATGGAGATGTCTCTTCATCTCCCAGAATATAAAGGTATAGAGGATGCTGCCGAACATGTGCATATGTGTGAAATATTATGGCACGTGAAAGGGATCATAGCTTCTAGCGTAAGGAAAGTCAATTTGCTACTACATTACAAGGACATACACATAGCTGGTATAGGAAGTTTGACCCTGATCAAACTTGTGTGGATTATGCAACGACTTGAAGGATGCTTTCTTGAAAGAGTTCCATATCCCTGAATTTGAGCAGAAGAGTATAAGTGCACTCAAGGATATCAAGGCACTACTAAGAGTGTACATGTGGTATGATGCCCATTTTAAGACACTTCTATCTAAGTTATCTTATGATATTCACACCAGCCAACATGCACAATGGTTTGTTGGAGGATTGATTACACCATTTAGAAGAGCACTGTCACATAAGACATACACTGATCCATGCAAAACATTGGAAGTAGATTTGCATGTGTTGAGGTAGTTGGGAGCATTGACACTAGTGTTAGTCCATTCTTAGAGGCATAGATTACAGCTATGGAAAAATAACTAGAAAAATTATCGGCAAATTCAGCTCATGAAACGCACTCAGGGATTTGGTGTATAGATTGTGAAGTGGAAGGTCACACCAAGGATAGTTGTCCTCGTAGAACAATACACTCATTACTGTTGGACTATGAGATATGTCATTTGAATCATGATGCTAGTCATTGTCCTTTGTTACAGTGCATGATAAGGAAGAATGTATCTTGTTATTGTAAAATTTGTCAGTCCACGACCCATGATATTGAATATTTTCGATTGATTGGTTAGATCCAGGATGCTATAGACATTGGGTACGATGACAGACAAGTGTAACGGATAACTCTAAGAACAAGAATGAGCACCAAGATCGGGATCATAATCAAACATGCTATGATAGGAATGAGGGGCATTTTGAAGGAGGTCATGGAAGAGGATGTGGATATTGCGGTGGATATGGAGGATGAAGTCATGGTGGAGGAAGAGGTGAGTTCCCTCATGGAACATGTTATACGTGTGGATCTCTTCAACACTATAGGCGTGAATGTCCTCAGAATATTGCATGTTCTTTCTGCGTAAAGAACCATAGCTATGAAGAGTGCCCAAACTTATATGAGCATTTGAGTAAGCGACATAAGAAAGAAAATAAAGACACTGGGATGGTTAGAATCTAGTGTGTGGTAGAAGATCAGTGGATGCCCAAGATAGCAGATTGACTCGAGACATAAATAGTGAAGATTACTACATGAGTTAAAGAAGCATGCGCAAGAGAGGCATTACACCAAAAGCCTTTGATCACCAAGAAGGAGGTTTTGCATGCAAGGTACCCACATTCTGCTCATCAGAAGGAAGTTTACCAGGATACCATGGAAGTGCTAAGGAATATTCAGGGTGAGATACAATACTTAAAAGAGAAGAATAAAGCATTAGAGATAGTCCAAACTGATATTGATGAGCTGAGAGAAGTGTGCAAAATGTTGCGCCATGAGAACATCATTCCACTATTGGAAGTTGGTTAAAATGGAACACTCCACGTGTAAGTATTGAGACCGATGGAAAATCCAGCATGTAAATCTCCCCCCGATAGCATTGACTATGATAAAGATATCACTCTAAATGTTGTTGTAGATGGATGGCTATTGAGCAATATTTTGATTGACACAGGTGTGGAAGTGAATGTGCTTACATTAGATGCATGGGTACAAATGGGGAGGCCTCCATTGCAGCCATCATCTAATGTGTTGTTTATGGAAAACCAAACTAAGGCCACTCCCATAGGAGTTTTGAAGGATGCATCTATAACCATACAAGGGGCCAAATTCACTGGGGATTTTGAGGTATTAGCACTTGTAGAAGTAGATAATTTTCTAGCCCTGATTGGATGATCTTGGTGTTATGCAAATAATGTTGACTTGAGATTCAATAAGGGGTATATCGGCTTTGAGAACAAGGAGGAAAGGGTTTTGATACCTTTGACAGATGGGAATTCTACACCATATGTTGAGCCTCTAAGTGAGGAGGACTTAAATAGAATCTATGTACGCATTATTCAGGACCCAAAGGTCAATGAGCCATCAAAGGAAGGCATCCTACAGTGGGAGGATTCTCACTCTATTAGTGATACTACGAGTATTTCTTGTGAAAATTGGGCTCATGGTACATATGAACTAGTAGGATGTGAGGTAAAAAGCATGGTTTCTTGCAAGAATGGACTTCGTTCGATTCATGGATAGGTAGCGCAATACCTTGGTATACAGGAGCAAAAGATCTTCTTGTATTCTTACAAGCCATGGAGGCACAGTGGATAGACCAGGTCAGGAGAAGAGACATGTTAGCATATGTCTTGCATGGGATAGCAGCACGCTAGTGGGTAGTTCATAAAGATAATCTTACGAGAATGGAATGAGATCAAAGTCACCCTATCTACTAGATTTGTAAGGAGAAATGCACCTACGCAGATCTACACTTATAATGGTGATCAACCTACTCAGTGTCACATTCAACAGTGTGAGAGACTCTAGACAGTGGGACAGGAAGCATTACCACCATCACTCTGGGTGCATAGATTATACTCTACTCTACAAGGATGCGCATGTGCATGGTATGTATATGCCGAACTACACCGAGAGACTAGGAATTGGAAAAATTTGACTAGTAAGAATGATCCAAACCTTTGACTACTTTTCTTCCCAACCTCCAATAGAAGAGGCATTAAAATTTTTAAGTAATTAACTATGGGAGATAGTGCAAAGGTGGAGGAACTCATACAAGACTTATTTGGCGAGACAGAATCAGGCGCACATTTTGAAGAAGAAGGAGAAGACTTCATATTGCTTGAATGAGCCTATCTTGAGAAAGAAAAAGGAAATATGGTTTACATCGTGGATGATGAGGAAGTTGAGAACCTGGATATTGAACATTCACAAGGGGTACACGAGGTCTTGGACAACACAGACAAGGATATGCATGCCTATCACGAACCCATGAAGACAAAGAAGGTCAATATAGGATTGGAGGCTGAGCCTAAGGAGGCCATAATTGGAGACTACTGGTCAGACTCGGAGGTGGCAAAGATTATTGAGTTACTAAGGGATTACCAGGACTTATTCCCTCAGGATTCCATGAACTTAAAGGTGTGCATGAATCACTTGGGTAAATGAAGATAAAACTTAAGGAAGGTGCGTGTCTAGTGAGAAAGAGACCTTACAAAATGAATCCTAATTTGCATGAAAAGGTAAAAGAAGAAATTGATAAAATGTTGAAGTCTAGAATCATTCGACCTTTGGATGAGTTAGAATGGGTTAGTCCAATGGTGATCAATATCAAGAAGGATGGTAGAATTTGAATATGTGTGGACTACAGGGAGCTAAATGCCACATGTGTAATAGACCCATTCCCTACACCATTTACTGAGGAAATACTAGAGGGAGTTGCGGTGCAAAATCTATTCCTTTACAGATGGGTTTTTAGGTATCATCAGGTTAGGATTGCTCAGGAGGATCAAAAAAGACAAATTTTACTACTGAATGGGGTAGTTTTGCCTATACTTTGTGATGCCTTTTGGATTGAAAAATGTGCATTTTGTATTCTCGTGGATAGTTTTTAGGAATTCAAAGATTTTATTCACAACATCTTACAGTCTACCTCGATGATTGAATAGTATGTGGGCTTGTTAAGGATCACTGTGACAATCTGCGCTTAATGTTTGACCGGTGTAGATAATTGAGTATCTCTTTGAACATCAAGAAGTGCATATTTGCTACACCTTTTAGAATACTGTTAGGACACATAATCTATAAGGAGGGATTGCTTGTTGATCCAAGCTAAGGTTGCAGTCATTTTAGGGTTGGAAGCACCTACCAGTCAGAGCGAGGTGTGTAGATTTTAAGTCACACAGGATATTATAGAAAATTCATCAAGGGATATGCCAAAATTTTCACACCTCTGGAGGATTTACTAAAAGGAAAAGGTACATTCTATTGGGGAGAATTGCAACACGTGTTTGAAACATTAAAAGAGAAACTTACTACCGCACCTATCCTACATTTTCCCTCATGGGACAAACCATTTCATGTACATGTGGATGCCTCTGGCATGGCCATTGGTGTTGTGTTAGCTCAACCTAGAGAGGGTATTGTCGATCATCCTATCTACTTTTCTAGTAGGAAGATGACTCTATTGAACATAATTATATGACTACAGAGCGCAAAGCTTTGTCCATGATCTATGCATTGCACAAGTTTTGACAATATTTGCTAGCTACACCATTTGTATTCTATATGGATCACATGGCATTGAAGTATTTGGTGAACAAACCCATCTTACAAGGGTGCATCTACAGATGGGTACTCCTATTTCAAGAGTTTGATTTCACAATTGTGGTGAAGCCAGGGAAGAGTAACTCAGACCGAACCACTTATCTAGAATTAACTCAGGGGAGGAAGCACATAATTGAAGAAACAAACCATGCGGATGCACAGTTATATAGGTTACATCGTGCATCATTAGAATCGAAGACATTATTGTCCTTCTACGGACTAGTGTGGCACCGAAGGAATGAAGGCATTAGAAAAGAAACAACTTGCTATACACGTGGCACATCTTGATCGGTGGTGACCTATACAAGATTAGTCATATATGAAGTAATATGTTGTTTTGTATTAGAGCATGAGTGCAAGGATATTATGGAAGAATCCCATGGTGGTATTGCAGGAAGCCATTATGCAGATGATGTGATTGCCCGAAAATCTTACTTACTAGATTATGGTGGGAGACATTCTATAAAGATTGTAAAGAATATTGTAAGGTGTGTGACCATTGTCAGTGCCTAGGAAAACTAGGACAAAGAGATGAAATGCCACTGAGACCTATTATCAGTGTTGAACCATTTGAGAAATGGGTCATCGACTTTGTAGGACCTATTTTTCCATCTGCGCGTAGGATTGGATCACACTATATCATTACTTTCATAGATTATCTCACTTGGTGGGCGAAGCAGCCCCTATGAAGGACTGCACAACACGTCTGACAATAGCTAGGTTTCTATGGGAGAATGTTCTTACAAGATATGGATGCTCTTTAAGTCCGACAAGTGATAGGGGTACACACTTTTTAAATGAAACCATCAGGATCCTATTAGATGATTTTATGGTTGCATACCATAATACTAAACCTTACCACCCTCATGCAAATGGAACCATTGAGGCTTTCAACAATATTTTGAGCCAGACATTGAAAAAAATTTGTGATGTTGGAAGAAAGGATTGGGATGATAAAGTGTCAGTTGATCTTTGGGCATAAAGAACAACTTATAAGAGATTAAATAAAGCCACACCATTTCAATTGGTGTTTGGCACTAAATCCATTCTCCCTATAGAATTTATGTTACCTTCTTTGCGCATTGCATGCGCTGGAGTTCTAGATGATGAGTAGGATTTAGAAGACCGTATTGAGAAGATGATTCAATTAAATGAGTGATGATCCATAGCACGATGGAACTAGAAGTAGGAAAAGGCCAGGCAAAAAGCATGGCATGATAGAAACATAAGGGATAAGAAGTTTGAGATTGGACAAATGGTACTTCTCTATGACTCTAAGTTCTTGTGCCATCCAGGAAAACTTAAAGTACATTGGTTGGGGTCATATGTCATCACTTACATACTTGAATCAAGTGTTTATCAGTTAGAAGCACTTGATGGAACACGACTACCTGGTTACTTGAACAGGAATAGGTTGAAGCCCTATTATAAATAAGTCTTCTTGGTGTTTGTAATAAGGAAACATTGCCATTTAGATTAGGTTTCCATTCTATATTTCCTTAAATGTATTTCATTCATAGTCGCTTATGCTTTGTCAATTTCGTTGTTGTTATTGTGTAATAAGTGCGTTTGCACGCATGAAGCTGATTACTATGTGAAGAATGTTTATGCGCAGAGAACTACACATACTTTTGGTGTGGGGTGGTTGTAGTTATCCAAGAACAAGACTGTGGGAATTGAAAAGGTGAAAGGAATAAGTCACTTTACTGGTGTGCTTTAAGTAAAAAGAGGATTTCTTCTCAAAAGTGACCAAGGATTGAGATGAATGAAAGGAAAATATAACGCAAGGTAAGTAGAGGCCATGATAACTACGAGGAGAAGGTACGGTGACGAGTACTTAGCCATTCTGCGGTGTCAAGCGCCGAAGAGAAGTTTATGACCGAGAGGGTAGGAAGGTGCATTAGAAGGTTATAGATGGGGTGCAAAAATGTACCACGTGAAATGAACAAATTTGTTCAATGAATGAGAGGATACTTGGTAGGTGAAGGAGAAATAAATGCATCAAAATTTGAAAATTATATAGGGATGGGATGAGAATTCATTTTTACCATTACGACTAAGAGTATTTTAGGAAAGAGCTAAATGTGAAGAGCCGAGTGATCGGTTAAAGTGAAAAATGGTTTGAAACCAAGCGTGACAAATAGATATGTGTGAAAAGAAGCTTGCATCCCCAGTGGTGAAGGGTTTGAGTGAAGAAAGATGACAGAGAGGAGTTAGGGCACAAAGTTTCCACCTAGGGCACGATTGAATCAAGCTAGGGTTTGATTCGCAAATTACAGAGTTAAAGAGGAGATGATTGCAAGGTAAAAATGGCACCCAAGAAGGTAGCTATAGTAGGAGCAAAAGGAAAGAAGAAGGTGGTCGTTGAGGAGGAAGAGATGGCACCCAAAAGTAATTTTATAGAAATGTAATATCTAGAAGGAGTCATCGTTGGTCAAGAATGGGATTCACACATCAGAAAGAGAAAAGTAAGTGAATATAATCATAGGACTTCAAAGAACAAGAAGGAGCTTGATTCCTTTCTCACTATGAGGATGAAAAAATGTATGGTAGATGACATGCCGGTTTATGATGATGTAGGTGAGAAGCTTCTGAAGAAAATTGGGGTCTACCAATTATATGAGCTTCCATATTTCAGAAGTATGATCCCTTGTACTAGTGGCTCATGAGTAGAGTGCATGAGGACTTCTTCTACTTTGCAGGACGTAGAGTTAGAATCTCATCCACACTTATCTCATCGGTGATAGGTTTGAAGGCCACGGGAGGATATAAAGAATGATCTCACAGATAAAGTTGTGATCTTAAAGACCAAACAGAGTTTTGGGTACTTGAAGGGTCCACGTGGTATGGATATAGATAAATTGAAGAATTGTCCGGTTGTGCAAGCAGCAGCACACCGTGTTACAAAGTTGAACGATCAAGAGTAGTGGTCACAAGTAAATACTATGTCATTACACGATGCATGTAAAATTTCAGAAGGATTAGTATACAATATTGCAGGCTACATTTCAGAGCAGATAGTTGAGGAAGCACACACAGGATGGAAGACCAGCTTTGGGGTTGTTTTATTATCACTAGTATTCATGGAAATTGGAGTACTATATGAGCCGAAGGAAAAAGTATGGGAATACCCCATGGAGAATAAGTCACTAGCTAAAAGGTTCAACAAGTACTTATGTAAAGGGGTAATAACGAGATGATGTCAAACATAGAGGCGGAGAAGTGGTACAACAGGATACGTGTGAAATTTAGAGAAGAGTGGCGCATCCCAAAGGACCTACCATTGGTAGTGGGGAAACAAGTCTAGTTTGTTATATATCATCATTTCAGCATTGTGCACTTCCCAATGAGAGATGGAGTCTGGAGCCCTTGGTGTAAATTGCCTTACGCATCCACCGCAAGGTATTTCTAAGCATCTTCACTGAGATTCATAGACACACACCAATTGGTATTCAATGCAGATAAGGTAGACTATGACTACCACACGTTGAGGAAGAAGTATGTGTATCTAAGGAGAAGTGTCTATGACAAGAAGCTCTTTTCGGAGGTGTTGAATATTAAGCCAATAAGTCTAGTCATGTAGCAGATGTAGGGAAACATTAGTATATCTTGACTAAACCCCAAGATGGAGAACAATAAGTATGTGGAGAATGAATTCGTGCTCCCATGGCCACTTTAGAGGGTAAGCACACAATGGAAAACATACCCATGCAAAGGCCAATAGAAACTGTTGAGGTAGAGGATGAAGAAGAGGAGCGTGAAGATAGTGGAGGCTTGGAGCACAAAGAAAGCAACCATATGACAAAGAAGAGTCACAATGTGTGACCACTCCACCTCAAGGACATGATGAAAAGGAAGATACGAGAGGTTGAGCAGGGGGAGCATAGATTTAAGAGAGTATTCAGATGCACAAGGACTCAAGGTGGAACCCCACATACGGTAAGGAAATCACCTCGTATCTCTCCACACAAGGAGACCGCTGAGCCAAAAAGGAGAAGAAAGTTGAAGTTAGATGAAGAAGCGGAGGAATCAGGGGAGAGCGAGCGTGCATCTCCTACCCCATTCAAGCAAGAAGATGAGCCACAAAATGAGGAAGAGCAGAAAGATGAAGAGATGAAGGACGGAGAAGAAAGAGAGAAGGAAACCTCCGAGATCCACACATGTGACTGCTCAAGGTGTAACGAGATAGAATCCTAACCTTGAAGCTACAATTCCCAAGGGACCTAGATCGAAGAGAATGAGTGGGGAACATAGTGCACCAATCATGGGCTATGCAGAGGACACCAGAAAAATTATTCATGCACGATTCCAAAGTACTTTGTAGAACAAAAGGATTTATTTGGCTAGGAACTAATGGATGGGGATATGGTGACTATGCACACTCAAAAGCAACTCTCATGGTCAATGCATACCCACATGGATGAGCTTGAATTTGATGTATGCGAAGATTCATGCGTTTTGAGATGGCTGAAGAAGGCACCCCAAGCTAGACATATGACAGTAAAGCCTAATGTCATGTCAGATGAGCAGGTCAACAACGCATTGGTGAAGGTTTCTGCTGAAGTTGCAAGAAGAAATGTGGACAAGGCCACAACAATCAGAGCATTGTGTGAGGAGTTAAAGATGAAAGATGCAGTGATAGCATGCCTAACCCAAGAGAGGGACTTAGTGCAGAAGAAGAATGAAGTATTTATCAACATCGCAGAGGAGATTGGAGATAATGTCATAAGAGCTAGGCCACACTTGGAGCCCAAGGTACCACAAATGTTTCCCTCAGTGATACATTATGTAGGAAAGTTGGTGGACCTGGTGCTTAAAGATGAACCCTGCGCAGCATGCCAAAGGTGCCAGGAATCCTAAAAAGAGCGAGAAGGGCTAAGGCTGCAGTAGCCAGAAAGATTGCATCATACGAAGGCTTACTTACAAGCGCTCTAAGAAGAATTGAAGAAGATAGATAGTGCCTTAAATAGATGCATAGATATAGACATGTTGATCAAGGTAAAGACTCTAAAAGAAGATGATGCAATCCAAAAGGCTATGAAGGATGATACCTTGGGCTGAGCAAAGTGGTTAACACTTGTAAAGAAAAAGTGCGAGGCCCTAGCAACAACACAAGAGCCACACAAGGAATGATTAGATGAGCTTGGGAAACTCATCACACAAAAGATGGATGCACTGGAAGGAAAACATACTATAATGTCTAGCATTATGTTGGTATTACAAAATGAAAAAGGTGAAGTTACCCAAGATGAACTGGAGTCTATTATTATGGATGTACCAGAGCAGGCAGAGAAAGCATTCACCGAGTGGCAGGATTTGGAGGCTGCAATAAAGGAAGAGTATCCAGAGTTGATCCTTCAAACTGATACAATGGAGGCTACCTCATAAAACATTCTTTATTCATCTACATTCTTTCTTATTCTTTCCATTCAACATTCTTTACTTCAATTTTTGAAGATACCCATTGTTGGGGTGACAATGAGATTAGTGTGGGGTAATGTTGATCAGAGAACACTTGATAGAACTCACAAAGAAGTCTGCATGTAGGGAAAACATGCCAGGTTTAATGGCACGAATGGACAGGAAGAACCCGTGCGTGGAGGAAAGTTCAACATTCAGGACTTAGTCGATTTTGAGCATGAAGACTTATTTTTGGAGATGGTGTGAGGAACACACCAACAATGCGAGATACATGTGTGTCATGCATTTTTTCTATCTTTGGAGGATTGGATCAAAGCTTTTTGCATGGAAACGAGCTAAGAATAGGGTTTTCACTTGGTTAAACTATAAGAGGTCTATAGATAGCACACTTGCATATGTGGCTATGCCTATAAACGATGCGTGGATATTAATAGCATGCGGCCTATATTGGAATAGATAAGCGGTGAAGGGCAAGTCCCCACCCTATATAAATTATTTTAAGCACTTAGTGAGAGATATATAGATATACGAGAGATAGAGAAGAGAGATATGTGCATATGACTGGATTATTGTATCGAGATCCATGCACACATTAGTATATAATGTTATTATTGTAAGGAGCTTTTGTGGTTATTAATAGATATAAGTTATTGGTTAAATCTAAGTTTCTTTTCTATGTGTAATTGAATGATGCATGTTCTTGATTCAATCATGATTATCATTTAAGCGTGTTCTTTCATAGATATGAATATTACATGCCTTGTAAAATGAGGGATTAGTTATGGATCTATATATTTCTACCTTCATCACGCTAACATCCTACTACAACAACCCTAAAGAGGACCTAGTACCTTTACATGCTTCGGGTGAAGCACTCGAGTCTAAGGCTGAGTGATGTGCCAATGCCGTGCATCTCGTGGTGTTATCTAGTAAATTCTAGGTTGTATCAATTCTTGTGATTCATCATAGTACTTTTCTTCTTTCCTCTCCGATTAACACAAGGTTAAAAACAACAACTTTTGACATTTAGAGTTCTCTTGAACCTTTGTTCCACTCTTGTAAAATATGTTTCTTTTTGAGAAGGTTGTTATTTCTCCATTCTTTCTTAAAGCTCATTTTGTTGGATGGTTTACTTGAATTTTGAATTTTTTACCTTAATGGCATTTATGAACTGCGCATCATGTGCGATCGTCATTTTTGACATCTTTATGAGAAGATGGAAATTTATTATTCTCGCTTAGCTCAAATATGAATTAGATCTGTAAATTCTCTACTTTAGAATCATTCATAGAATCATAATTAAATGTTGTTGTTCTAATTTCTATTAGAAAATGACAGAGATAGCTAGTGAATGAATTTTTTATGCTTACAATCAATAATTGTAGAAAAGGAAAGAAAAGAATATAAACTCATGAACACCAACAATTTTTATCCTGGAAACCTCCAAAGGAGGAAAACTAGTCGGGAAGGGAAAATGCTCTTTCTTCCCACTTTTTATCATCCAATTCAAATAAGAAGTACAAAATTTACAATAAGTATGGAAGAGAAGTAGATAATATTGCACACTTCCTCCCAATTACTTGTTTTCTCTACTTCAACACTCTGTTCTTCTACAAACATAATTCTAGCACTAAGAATTCCTTGCTCACTTGCTTTCATGCTTTAATAATCCAAAATTCTCCTTCTTACATGTATTTATAGCCTTTTTCATGTCCTCCCGTGCACTGGAGGATGGGAAAGGTCATGGAGGAGAAGAGACATGGACAACCTTTCCAATTCTAGGATTGTTTATTTCAAATTTTATTTTTCTATCCGAGAGTGTTAGGACCACCACCCAATGCAAATTAATGGTCATAGGACCATTGCTCTGGCTGGGAGGAAGTTCTGAACCGCCACCCGGTTGGGCGGCTTTGTAACCACCGCTCTGCATAAAGTGGAAGTTTTGTTAATATAAAGACATAACCTTTATTTCTTCATTTTCCTTCTTTGTTGTTGGCTGATATGATAAAGTAGAGTCATTTTAAATCCTATGGATCACACCTCCCATTATTAGGAAGATTTTGTTCCCAAAAAAGCTTAGTGGGGGAGTAGATGAGGAAATAATTCCCTCACTTGCTCCTTCAGTACCATCCGACTGCATTAATGTCTTTCCTTTTAGTCCAACCTACCAAGACTCCTACGGATCTCTCTTAGTCTCTCTGACATTCTACTACAACACTAAATCCTCCTCCAATTCACCTCATGATTATAAGATGCAATACTCAATGGAAGGTAACAAATTTAGTCCTTCATCTTCATCTATCATGGATGGCTCATATAGATGCAAGTTCTCACGATTTACTACTGAGTACATCCTCATAAATGGTGGCAAATCAAGTTGAAAGGAATTTTCTCCAACCTGATCCAATATGGTGAAGGGTCCATATCGTAGTGGTTTTAGCTCTCGTGCTTGACCTTGTAGTCTCTCCTTGCTCAAGTAAAGCCAAACTCTATCTCTAACATGAAGCTTATGCTCTCTCATGTGTTGATCATGCCTAGCCTTATATATGGATTGAGATTTCTCTAATCGTGCTTTGAATTTGAGATGAATTTTCCAGATCATCTCAATGAATTTGTTTATCTAGTCACCTTTGTGTCTCATGTCTCCTCCTCATCCTGCTGCCCAACTGCTATATCCAGCTGGATTTGTAGGTAGATATCCCAAGCATGCTTGAAATGGTGACTTCGTAGTGGATGCATGTCTTGATTGGTTATAGGAACATTGAATGTAGGCTAAGGATTCATCCCAAGTCCTTGGGTATTTTCTATTATACCCTCTTATCAATCGTACCAAAGTCTTGTTCACTACCTCTATCTCCCATGTCCATCTATGTGTGGATGGAAAGTCATGCTCCTCTCAGAAACTAGTATCTATCTTGTCCCAAAAAGTATTCCAAAACTTCCCCAAGAACATTAACAAACCAAAATACACCCATACATTAGCAAAGAAAATATCCATCTTCTCATGTGATTTTATTGTCTTTTTACATGCCATAAGAATACACATCTTACTAGAATCTATCAACAATAACATAGAGATAGTCATGGCCATGTTTAGAAATAGGTAATCCTCCTACAAATTCCATAGAAATGTTCTCCCACGGATGAGTAGGTATTGGTAAAGGCATATACAAACCCTCCTTCTTAGTCTTAGGCTTACTGGTACAACAAATTTTACATCCTCGTATAAATTTTGATACTTCTTCTTGCATGTTGGGCCAATACGCATACCTTTGCAAGTAGGATAGGGTCTTACCAACACTGAAATGTCCTACCACTTTCAATTTATGTGCTTCCCTCATCAATATAATTCTTTCTTATTTAGGCACAAAAAAATTCCCCCATTGGTAAATAATCCCATCCTTAAGATAACAATATTCAATCCTCTTCCTTTCAAACCTTAGGACTATAAATGTTGAAATGTCACCCAAAAGTCTGTCCTAGGAATATGCCTCTCCGTAAGCTTCCTTTGTGAAGGGATCGATCCGAGAGATAGTGCCCAAGCATGAGAACTTCTCTGTGTGGGTGGCCTAGAAAATATGTCTGCCACCAAGTTTGTACTACCCTTCTTGTATTTGATCACCAGATGGAACCATTTGAAGGAACCCCATCCATTTGTAGTGCCTTGCTGCAATTTAGATTGTGCTTGCAAATACTGGAGAGGTTTTTGGTCAGTGTGCACAATAGTTTCTTTACCCAAAAAATAATGCATACATTTATTTATCATATAGTAAATATCCTTTAATCTTGCTGAAGTAAAATTTTTAGAATGATAACATACAAGTTTACCTCCTGAAGCAACACTGCGCCCATAGCATAATCACTGACATCTGTCTCTACTTCAAAGGGCTACTACAAATTAGGAAGAGCAAGTACTTTGGAGCATGAATAATTTTGTATTTCAATAACTCAAAGGATTTGTCTTGTTACTTACCCCAATCAAAACCCTTAGTCTTTGCAAACACTTGTGTGTAGAGGTGTTGCAATCACAAAGAAGAATAAAATGAACTTCTTCATGTCTTGTCTTGCTCCCACAAAACTTCTAGTCTATGTGGATCTTGTTGGTGTTGGCCAAATGGTGATGGCTTCCACCTTCTTTGGATCCACTCGTAGTTCTCCTCCTCCACCATGTGCCCAAGATAGATAAGTGAGTGTTTGGAAAATTCACATTTATTCATATTACAAAGCGATTGTTTCTCCCGAGAACTTGTAAGAATTTCTGCAAACGAGTTAGATGTTCCTCCCATGTAGCACTAAAAATCAAGATATCATCTAGATAAATAATGACACGTGAATCTATGAAATCCTACAATACATCATTCATCAATCTCATAAATGTGCCAAGTGCATTACATAAACTAAATGGAAGTACTAACCACTCATACAAACCATGTTTTGTCTTAAAGCCAATATTCCATATATCCTCCTCCTTCATTCTAACCTAGTGATAACTTGACTTGAGATCCAACGTCATGAAGAATTTGGCATGTTGAAGTTGGTCCCGAGAGATCATCTATACGCGGGAAGTGGATATTTGTTCTTTATGGTGATCTTGTTCAAAGCGCGGTAGTCAACACACATTCTCCAAGAACCATCCTTCTTTGGCACCATCACTATAGGTGAACCACATGATGATGTGCTCAAACGTATCACACCCTAGTCTAGTAGTTCTTGTAGTTGTTTCTTTACTTCAGTAATCTCCAAAAAGCATTTCCTATACAACCTGATGTTTGGTAGAGGGACTCGGCAATAGCCGAATCTCATGCTCTACTTCCGGTTTGGTGGTAACCCATTGGGAGCCTAAAAAAACTTCCTTAAAAGATAGAATAATACCATCTAAATCTTGTTTTCCTAGTTATAAATCTCAGAAACTTCTACCCCATCTTGTTTATCCTTTAACAAAAGTAAACAAAATTGATTATGATTTTCCTGAATAAGTCATTTTGCTTAGTTAGCACTCACCATAGTAACATGTGTCTTACATTGGTGTGCTCGGATGTTGTAGTTGATCCCATCCTTGACCCATCTATATCGGTTTTCCCTTCTCATAAATATAGCATCCCTAATATACAAGTAAGGACTCCAAAAAAAACATTAAAAGCATCAAGTGGAATAACATCAACTTACAATACATCAATATACTGGGAATTTATCCCAAAATTGACCTTACATCTTTTTGTTACCTAAATTTCAACACCCTTCTTCACTCAACCCAAAGGATAAGGGTGTGAATGATCGTAAGTCTCAAGACCAAGATTCTTTACAACTGCTTCAGAAATCAAGTTAGATTGAGAACCGATATCAACCAAAACATTTACCTTAGTTCTCTTGATCTGGATTTTGATATGGAATAGTCTACTCATCTCGTCTTCATGGTTGTCCATGTTGGTGGCCATGCATCCAAGCCTCTCGTCTACATAAGAGTCATCTTCAATTTCCACCTCTCCTTTTGTCTTTACGGTTTCATGGACTTCTTTGAGTCCTTTTTCGGTTCAACAGATTGACTCCGGATGCAACTTCTAACATGTAGCGTCAAAGTATGACCATTGATATCACAATTCTTGCAAAAATTCTTGGGATCTTTACAAGTATTTAAAGTAGTGGCCATTTATTTACCTTTCCCTTTCCACTTACCCTTATTACTTGTTTTCCCATGTTGTTCCCTATGTTGATTTGTCGATTGCTTTTCCCTTAGCTCTGCTTCTCTTTGCTTCTTTTCATGATCTATGTATTATGTTTGCACACATTCCTAGTTGAGATCTTTGGGCTTCGTGGAGATGAATTTTCTTTGAAGGTGTTGGTTGTAGGATTTGATCTTGAAAACAAGCAACAGTCAAGGGACAACAGTCCCTCCTCTTTATGGGAGAGGTTCCCTTATTGAACACAAAAGATAAAAACCAAAACACTTATTTACAATATAAACATTTGTTCAATATTTTGGTAAAGATTTTGATATTTTAGATGCCTTCATCTAAAGATTTTCAATACAGAAGAAAGGAGAATAAAGGAACTAGTATTCAGAAACTGAAGAGAGGGGATCACTTTTCAGACACATAGATTGTAGAATGATATCTTACTGATGCTTGATAAAATAACAAGATTTAAAACTACACATATAAAAACACAGGACACACATGTATTAGACACAAAGTTCCAAATACAAGATCAATTGAAAGACACAAAGTTCTTGCTTAAATATACATAGCTTCATATGAATCAGATAAGGAATAGAAAGAGATAAAGCATGAGAGAGGAAGAAAATTTTTCTATATTGATTAGCAGTTCAATGTTCTTTTACATCCCTAGATATCAAAATCCGATCCTTTATAATGACAAGAAAAGTTCTTTAAATAACCCAAAAATGGTTATAAAAGAGCCTTTTCGTTTCCTTTCTTTTAATCTCAAAAGCTAATATCTAATTAAATATTATAATCCCAATTTATCTCTTGTTTACATAACATATGACTAAAGAGATAATAGCCACCTTAATTAGATACTTAAAATAAGAAAGGAAATTATGAACTAGGATGTCGAGATGCTGGAAGAAGTGCTCATAGTTCCTTTTGTCTTGAGCACTTGATTTCTAGAATCTTTTCAATGCCTCAACTATGTCCATGCCCCAGAGGAATTGTTGTATTGGTAGTTGCATGAGTCCAACTGCCCAAACACTTTTCCATTTATTTTCCAAACTCTACATTTTCTAAGAACTCTTTATTGGCATCTGTGATAGTTATCTGCAATGTGAAAATTTATTTCATCTTCTCCTTGGATATGGTGTCCTGCTTGAACAAATCTTCTTTAACAAATGTCTTGAACTGAGACTTGATTTCTTGAATAGTGAATTTATCATTTGAATTCTCCTTGAAGATTTGGCAGTGAATATCCTGGAAGGAGGTCATGACACAAGCTTTAAAATATTATCCTTTTTGTAACATGTTCTTGAGTTCTCCAATGGCCTCTTCAAGAACCTTTATCTTCCAGTCAATGCTGAAAACCCATTGCTTAGACAAATTCAACTTTGCATCATCAAATACCTTATTTTCCAAAAGGATTTGTACATCTATATCACTCATTAGTCTAAGATCCTGAATACATTCACTCCATAATTTCAGTTCCCTATCCAAACCACTGAGTGTTGTGGTGAATTTTAACTGAATCTTAGCAATTTTGTCATATGCCTTAAATGCTTCCTCAATGAAATTTAAACTTGTGATTATGAGGTCATCAACCATGGCTTCCATTTCCTTCCCATAAGTGGCATGCTTATGAATATCTTTGATGGCTTGAACTTCATCATTAGACAAAATGACAAGTGGTGGGATGGAAGCTAGGGGAGTTGGGTCAAGTACCTTATCCTCTACCAATAAGGATTTGATGAAACTTGACAAAATTTGATTCTGCTCCTCCAATTGCTCCTGTGTTTGCTTCCCTTTTTCAACTCTTTCAATCACTTTAGACACTATCTCCCTCAGGTTATGTACCTCACTTTCAGGTGTTGATTCACCAAGAGAAATTCTTGTTAATTCCAAATCACCCATTGATAGGTCCTTTTCATCTTGTCAAGCTTAGGTCTTGCAATCTCCATGAATTATTAGCCTTGAGAATCTAAAACCAATCTAGATGTGACCTTAGCCTTTTTAGCTGGAGGGGGAGGAGTAGTACCTAGAAGTGCTACCACTGCATCAAACTTAGGAGCAATAATACTTGAAGTGGCCTTCCTTTTCTTGCTTTCCAATAATGGTTGTACCTAGGAAAAGGAAGAACTAGAAGTGGAGGGAGCAATGGGCCCAAGTGCAGATGCACTCATTACACTTAGAGTTTGTACAACAGCCACTTCTAACACAGAGGTCTCAGTTTGAGTAGTGGGAGCTTCCTTAGTAGATATTTCTATAGATTCTAAAATTGGTTTCTTTAATTGATCCTCCTTCACATTGCTTTCCTCAGGGATATTTTCCTCTGCCTTTCCTTGCTCTTTTCTTCACGATTGCTACCTCATTAAGTACTATTTCAATTTTCTTAGGAGAGGGTAGATTCTCATTCTCTGAATAACCTCTTCTACCTTATCATCCTTCTTATCTTTTCCCTTCTTTGTGTACACCAAAGTTGAAGATTTTGGTGGAGAAGGAATAGATTGTTCATTTGTTTCAGGAGTTGATGAAGGTATTTCTTTCTGAGGTGTGGAGATATCTTGAGAAGTAGACCTGTATTTTCTTTCTCTAATCATCTTAATTTTCTTGTCAAATAAAATCCTAGTTCTCACCAAGACAGGGTTTTGAGCTCCTTTAAATCATCTCTCTCCTTAACAAACCAATCAATGGTTTCAAAAGGAGTGTGCTTGATTGATTACTCATACTCAAGGGGCTTGCAGTTCTTCATCATCATCCTCAAACCCTTCAAGAACATTATATACACTAAAATACTTGGTTTTGTAGAGACAATCTTCCATAGTATCTTCTCCGAGCCTCATAATCATCAGAACAATCAGCCCAAGTAGTCTTTAATATCAACAAGGTGTTGAAAACCCATTCTGAAATTGGTGGAAATGAACTCCTTGATATCAAAGAAAGTCCTAGGTTTATAATAATGAAGGGTAAGAGGAGAAATTGTTTTGTCAATGTTATGAGCATCCAAAGTAGTCTTGCAAGTGTAATTACCCAAAGTGATTGGGAACTGAATACCTGCAATCTTCTTATCCCTACAAGTTTTATGCAACTTATCTAACTATCTGCATATCTCAACCAAAGCCATTTTGTCACTGCAGTACATAGGGAGTTTTAGGGGTTATCCCTTAAATCCAGCTAATTGTATATATGAGAATTTCCTAAATTGAGTGAAAAATCTGCCATAGACATTGATCAGTTGTTTTGCTTCATCTAGAGAATCTTCTAGCAGTATCTCCTTCCAACAATCTAATGATGTACATAGTGAATGCATCATTCACCCTCTTGAAATGATGATTTCGACCTTTAGAGTTAATTGTGGATGGTACACATAGATAGGAGCATCTTTCTTGTCTTCCACAGGGAGAAACCCAACCATTCTATGTAAGAAGTGATGGTGTACATTAGATAAGAGGTCATGTAAAATGTTTGAGTCCTTTGAACATTTGTAAGTTGTTCTGTCAGGATGTCACAAATTATTCCTGCCCAATTCAAACTTTGCTTTCCTTCACATATAATATTGATATAAGGACAAATCCAATAATGAAATTCATTGGTGGAGGGCATTCCCATTATCCTAGCAAGGAGAGTGATAACATCTGACAATTCTTCATTGAAATCAACCCTATACATTGTTTTGGGCAACCTTGAGGCTCCTTTCTTTGGGTTCTTAAACCAAGACTTGGCCACTCTGCTCTTATATCATTCACTATCTTGATCAAAAAGAAGTTATACCTAATATCTGGTAAGAATTTTCGAGCCTTCAATCGTGGGGATTTTGAAAGCAATGCTAATACAATTTTCATCAAGTCAATCCACTACTTGCCCTTGAGGTCAACAATTTCCTTTGTCTCTAGATTAAAGCATGACCTACAGGCTAACATTATATCAGCACATTAGACAGAAATTGGAAAACCCCTCACCTCTGCAATTCCACTCTCCTTAATTAGTTAATAAATGGGAGAAGGGTTTTGACAATTAATGCATGCCCAAAAATTGTCCAAATCAAGGTGTTGAGCCTCGTTATCACCTATCTCTAGTATAGCCGTATCCAAAGAGGATAGGTGTTTGTGTCCCTTAAACCGATCTTCATTTTATGGTAGGAGCAGAAGGCCTTTGTAAGAAAAACTCCCTTAGTTCATTGGGCTATACTTTGGCGATTCACAATTTCCTTGCACCTGTAAATTTGAAAATAATAAAATAGGACTCGACCATGGCTACAAATAGTGGAGAGGGAGAAACTGAAAGGACTTTAGCAAATGCAAGTGAGATGGTAAAACAACCAATTACCCCAACTATTTATGTACATATTGATTTAAGTAGATTGGCGAGGTGAAATGAATGAGGTAATAAATACTCTATGCCGACCTAAGACTATGAAAAGTGCAAAAGGTAGAACAAATTTGCACAAGTGGCCCATGGGACACTGGGACATTTGGGACGATAAGCTGAAACACCCGATTTGAATAGGAAGCGGAAAAGGAAGATAAAATGCACACAAATGACCCAAGGGATGACAGGACATGTGGGACGCGCGGAGCAAAAATAGCTGTAGTGAATGAAAAGTATAAAAAGTGGTCTTATGGGGAAATGGAGGTCAAGGAGCACTTGGGACACGCATGACATGATTAGCCAAAATGCCCACAGCACATTGAAATCGAGTAAGTCAGAAAAATTTGACACAGACAGCTCTTGGGACATCGGGACATGATTTGCCCAAAAATCCGAAATGACCGAAAATTAAGGAAAAGCATGACTATGTGGGGAAAATGGAAAAGTGGGGAAAACGGCCTAGAGGAACTTGGGACATGAGGGACAACAAAGCCCAAAATACCCGCATAACAAATAAAAATCCTCAAAACTCAAAATTTTGAAAAATGACTAACTGTTTGAAATTAGCTCTTTCTTAGGGGACCTTTACAAGGGCATTTTGATAGTCACCTTACCCAAAAATTTAAAAATTAGGTGAAGAATTCACCATTATTGGGGAAGTGACAATAGAATGTGAGTGTGAAGTCCTCCTAAGTACTTAGTCAAAATATCCTCATCCTCCAAGTCCATGTTTAGCAATATGGCTCGCCTCCAAAACTTTGTAGTATAGTCATGCACACTTTTACCACTTGCCTTGTCTAAAATACTGTATAGAAGTTAGCTCTAAATAATTCTTTAAATTATTGCCAAGATTTCATAATAGGACGTTTCTTATTTTCACAAGTGGCTAGATGGGTTTCTGTTAGAATTTAGAGGATTCTAATTATTACGAATTTAATCAACCAATGCATTTAAATATTAACATAAACCATAAAGAATTAAATGTTAAACATTATGCAATGTAATAAATAAAATTACATAACATATTAATTAAGTAATACATACCAAAAGTAAGAACACAATGACATAGTGTTTATAGTGGAAAACCCCAAATAAGGTAAAAACCACTGTGAAATAACCTTTTACTTTCCAAGAACCAAACTTACATCCAGTAACTTTCACCTCCTCCTTTCAACCCTAATCACAAGGGTAAAATAATATTCACCTTTGATATTTCATTCAAACATATCAAATGAGGACCTATAGTCCTTTTTATATTAGGTGATCGGGTATGTCTCCCGACCCACCTTTTCAACCTTATCGGTTGACACATATACCTAGGTTTATAATATTTAATATTAGAAATATAATCATTTCATGATATTAAATATTTAATCAAAAATATATACTTAGGTTAACATATTTAATAATAGAAATATAAATATTTCATATTATTAAATATTAACCTATATATTAGTGATGGACCCATATACATTAAGGGTTGGCGGACCACTTAATCATTATGTTTCAACACTCCCCTTAATGTTAAGTGGGATAACATAACATATATCAATAGGTTACCTTCTGTGGTGCACTACAGATTTACAATCCTTAAACCATAAAGGTTTTAGGCTAGCATATCGATTGAAGAAATTATAACACCTTCATCATACTCAAGTTAGTTTTTAGTACAAAATAATTTGGAATCCCAAAGATCATCCCATGATCAATGGCTAAGTATGATTTGTGAGTTTTACAAGTTCTCACAGGTTCTCATAAAAGCTTATTGAACCCAAACATATAAGAGCCTTTTTTAACCAATGACCTCCTTAACAATATGCTTGTCAGATTGGATGTTTACTAATAAACTCAATAGTACTAAATAGTTTCTTGAAGACCGCCTTTAAGATCTTTCTACACTTATTTCTAAAAATAATTCGAGGAGGTATACATGCCCGAAGGTCTTTTTACACTTGCCTAAAGGTCTTTTTACACTTTCCCGAAGGTTTTTTACAAAAACCAAGTTTCATTAGGAGGTGAAATTGCCATGCACCATCCCCCTCAATGGCAACTCCGACAATCCATGCTTTTCATGAAAGTGACAAAACTTTGAAACACTCAAGGGCTTTGTGAAGATATCGAAACCCGCTCTTCGATTGGTAAAAACTTGAGATATATCTCACCACTTAGCACCTTCTCACGGATGAAGTGTATATGTATCTCAATGTGCTTTGTCCTCTGATGTTGTATTGAATTATGTGCAAGAGCTATGGTATTTTGGTTATTGCAGAACAAAGGAATAATGCATTGATCCTTCATCTTTATCTCATCAAACAACCTCTTTAGCCATATAGCATCTTTTGTAGCTTCCATTGCACTTCTATACTCAACTTCTGTTGAAGAGATAGAAACAATTGGTTACTTTTTGCTGCACCAAGTAATGGCACCTGCACCAAATTTAAACACATAACCAGAAGTATATTTTCTATCCAATACATCACCAACATGATTAGAATCACAAAATCCATATAAGTTAGCATTTTCATTCTTAGTATAATACAACCCATAATTGATTGTTCCTTTAATATATCTAAGAATCCTTTTTTCAAGATTCTAATAATATCTATGAGGTTCCTACATAAATTTGGAAGCAATTCCTACCACAAAGGAAATATTTGGTCTCGTGATAGATAAATCAAACTACCGACTAACTGTCTATATAAAGTAAGATCAAATTTTTCACATGCAAGTTTAGGATCAATTTTCAATCCAACTTCCATAGGAGTAGAAATTGGTTTACAATCAATCATGTTAAACTTTTTTAGTAAATTGGTTACATATTGTGCTTGAGAAACAATAAGAGAATGTTTATCTTGAAATACAACCATGCTAAGAAAATGATGTAAGATACCTAAATCAATCATTTCAAAGTATCATCTCAATTTTTTTAAATTCTACAAATTAAAGGAGGATTATCACTAGTCATAAGAAAATCATCAACACATATACAAACAATGATAATATGTTATCTTTCTTTCTTAATAAATAGATCATTGTCATGGACAATTAACAAATCCTAACCTGTTTAAAGAAATAATTAATTTTCGCATACCAAGCTCTATGAGCTTGCTTTAAACCATACAAGGATTTTTCAATTTACAAACATAGTTTTCTTTACCAGCTTTCTTCAAACACTTTAGGTTGAGACATGTAAAGTTCTTCTTTTAAATCACCATTCAAAAATCATTTTTCACATCCATTTGGTGGATTTCCCACCCAAATTGAGTGGCAATTACAAATAAGGTCCTAACAATACTCATTTTAGCTATAGGGGAAAATGTCTCAACATAATCAATACCAGGTTTCTAAGTGAAACCTCTAGCAACAAGTCTAGCTTTATGTTTTTCAATACTACCATCAACATTATATTTTACTTTGTATAACCACCTAGACCCTATAATACTTCTTTTTTCTAGAGGTGGAACCAACTCCCAAGTTTGATTTTGAATTAGGGCATTGTATTCAGCCTGCATTGCATTGATCCACTTCTCATCTCAAGAAGCTTCTTCAAAATTTTGTGGCTCAAGTTCATACAAGGTCATTAATGCATGGTAGGTATGATGGCTTATGGTCATTTTCCTAAGGTTAATAGGATTTGAACTTTCTAACATAGATTGAGTCCAATTTAATTTCTTAGCTAGGAAGATAGGAGTTTCGAAACATATATAGCATCAAAACATCATCATGACCATTTCTCAATCGAGAATCAAAACCATCATTTAGAAGAATTTAATGAAGTAACTTCAAGAGAAGAAGACAACACATGTAAACCTTTCACTAGATTATATCTAGACATTTCATATAAGCTTCGATAATTAACATGTCCTAACCTTTCATGCCATAGTTTTGAATTATTCAAACTTTGAGATATAAAACAAGATGCAAAAGACAAATCATAAAAAATATACAGACCATTTCTTTGAATTCCTTTAGCTATTATACTCTCATTACTATCCTTAATATACCAAGTATCATTCATGCATGGATTCTAGTTAAGTCCATACCTCTTTCACATATTCGATATTACCAATGTGTAGAAGGTACTCATCGTTCACATTGCGTAAAATCATATAAATAACCTCCCGCATTCTTTGAATGCATTCATATTATCTACAGCTTTCTTGAAGACAGGTGGAGAAACCTCGCATCCATAAATAATCAATCGTCCAGAGTTTCCTCGCCATAAATTCTATTTTGACTCAAATGTTGTAGTTAGTTCCATTCGGGATCTCGAGTTTTGTCAAGACAGAAATAGCTAGACGTCATTTTTTTCCTGAACTGTAAAACACACCCCATTATATTATACAATGTACCACAGAGTTAGATACACATTTATAAAAAAACAACACTTTTAATAGATCATATCTAAATTTTATAGATCTAAAAAACTATTTGATCATAACTAATTCCATTATTACAATACATACTAATTTAGTTTACACAAAAATGGAAAGAAAAGGGCTCGATCAATTTAAATACCCTTTCAATTTGGTTAAAAAAACCCATAAAAATTAAATAGATTAAATACAATAACTTAGACCTAACCTATTTAATTTAAACCATGTTCGATACCATGTTAGAATTTAGAGGATTCTAATTTATTACAAATTTAATCAACCAATGCATTTAAATATTAACATAAACCATAAAGCATTAAATGTTAAGGGTTGGCCAGATCTACTACTAATAACTATGTTCCAACATTTCCCACCAAACCGAGAGCGTGTCCCTCCATTTTGAGATGTGCAAAGGTGATCCTATGTGCCTCGAGTGACATTATGGTTGTTAAAGTAGACTTCTAATTTTTTAACCATTTATCAAGCAACTCTACATCTACTTGTCCTTTAAATATTTTAATTTCAACTTTCATCTCAACTTTAAAAGGAACATGATCATATTTTACCTTTTCTTTTGCATTTGAAGTCTCTTCCTCACATTCTTCCCCATAAGCTTCCTCATGGTGGCTCCTCCCTATGTCAAATTTTCAGCTAAGCCGCGAACCACTGAGTCTATGGAGTCTTGCTTAGCAGAAGTTATATTCTACAAATCTACAAGTTCTTCTTGTCTTCTAAACATCCTATCCATCATGGTCTCTAGTATCTCGATTCTACGGACCAAGTTTTCTTCCTCCATTTGTCCCCGAATTCTTTGTTTCCACTTCCTTGTAGAAATACCTAGATCGCAAGGTAAAGCCTCTTCGCCTTTATATCTCGTCATTGTCGTACAAATCCAAGAACGAATACCAAAATCTTGGATACTTGTTAGCTCTGATACCAAAATGATCTGTAAACTCTCTACTTTCGAATTGTTCATAGAATCACAATTAAACATTGTTATTCTACTTTCAATTAGAAAATGACAGAGATAGTTAGTGAATGGATTTGTTTATGCTTAGAATCAACAATTGTAGGTTAGGAAAGAAAAGAATATAAACTCATGAACACCAATAATTATTATCCCGAAACCTTTGAAGGAGGAAAACCAGTCGGGAAGGGAAAATGCTCTTTCTTCCCACTTTTTATTGGCCAATTCAAATAAAAAGTACATAATTTACAATAAGTATGGAAGAGAAGTAGATAATATCTCACACTTCCTCCCAATTACTTGTTTGCTCTGCTTCAACACTCATTTCTTCTACAAATATAATTCCAGCACCAATAATTATTTGCTCACTTGCTTTCATGCTCGATAATAAAAAAACTCTCCTTCCTACATGTATTTATAGCCTTTCTCACGTCCTCATGTGAATTGGAGGATGGGAAAGGTCATGGAGGAGAAGACACATGGATGGCCTTTCCAATTTTGGAACTGGTCATTTTGAATTTTATTTTTCTATCCGAGAGTGTCAGGACCGCCACCCAATGTAGACTAGGGATCATAGACCGCTACCTTGGGCGGGCGGCGGTTACAAGACCGCTACCCGGGTTGGGTGATGGTTTTGTAACCGCCACTTTGTACTGAGTAGTGGTTCAGTTAATATAAAGAAAGAACCTTTGTTTCTTCATTTTCCTTCTTTGTTGTTGGTTGATCTGATGAAGTAGAGTCATTTTGGATCCCTATGGATCAGAATCAAGATGTTATCATTTCTATAATTTGCTTCTAGGATGTATATGCATTAGAAGTTGTAAATAAAATGGATTGAAGATGATCCTGAACTCTAGTAAACCTTATTTTTTCTTCTTTTTTAGGTATAGGAACACAATGGATTGAGAGGAGCAAGCTATAGTTCTAGAGGGGGATCCATTCATCGTGGAAGTGATAGGTCCCTTCTCTCCTTTTCATTTTTAGTTTCTCATTTATATGCATCCTTTTCTTTCAATTACTTCTCATGGCTTGTGTGAGAAAAATGTACAATTCTTCCTTATGAATATAAACAAATGTTCATGCAATAAGTTGTCTTTTACTTCCTTTATCTTGTTGTAATTTGCATAATTAAATGAACATCTAGAAACTTTAATTGCTTGAAACATCTGTGTATAATCATAAGGAATAAATGGTAAATTATTTGTACATTTTCCAATAATCTGAAACTGATAAATGAATAAGTGATCACCCCTTACAATTATACTTTCCTTAATAATTTCAAATATGCTACTTAATCCTTGTTATCCCAACCTATAATTTCTAATGTTTGATGTCTTTCCCACCTTTTTAGGGCCCTACAATAGTATCTCATGGATGATGCATGATCTTTGCGAAGGTGGCGGCTGGAATGGCTTCAAATGTGAGGAATAAGCATTTAGGAACAACATTCAAAGCTACTTTCACTCTTGTATGTTTATCCAATTTTCCACTCAACTGAAAAACATAAAAAAATTATACCCCTATCCGATGATGACCACAAATGGTCAACAAGTTCTTAAGGAGAAATTTTTATATATTGTTATTTTCATCCATTTAGAGGCATTTTCAAGCTTATAGCAAAACTACATAATTGTTCGAATTCTCATACGCTCTACTTGGACTTAGAATTTTTCTAGGGTGTTCATTTGACATCATTATGAAGGTTTTTTACCACTTTTAACGTAGAACGTGGGAAAATGAATGTAAAAATGCTAAAGGAAGGTGGAAGACATTGTTGATTGAGATCTGAGTCTTTCGAAAGTCCGGTAAGCATATTTTTATAGGTTTAAGATCCATAATTATTTGTAAGTTTTATTCATTATACTTGCAAATTGCTTTATTAATGGATTGGCTGGCATTATACGCTATCCCAAAGTCAGCCAAATTGGTGAACTTTGTTATCAATCTCTTTATCAATATTTCTTCATTTTTTTTGCTATTATTATAAGTTTTGGATGGATTAACGATAAGCTAAGGCAAATTACGAAAAATCGTAAAGTGAAAAAATGGAAGAGTTTAAATGTGGAATTGATTATTTGATTTTTTAAACAATCCAAATCAATTCTAAATTTATTTTAAATTGGCTCTCAAATCATTTAAATTGTGAAATTGAGAATTTTAATAAGTATTCATTTTTAAGACTATTTGATAGTAGGGGGTCTACTATAGTTTATGGATCACTATATGGGATATGGGATATGAGAACTCTCTCGCCCTCTATTTTATTATCTATCACATTGACATAATATAGATATAGTGTATGGGGACCCCTAGGAAAACTATATATATTTCATTTATGCACTTAGAAAATACTTAGAAATATGACTAATTGTTTCATGGATCGATGATGGGGTAGATAGGTAAGGAACTATTACACTAAAACCTCTAGGAATTAGTGAATCTACACACCGAGATCATAACATCTCACCACACTTTTGAAAATCCCAACCTTGGGTTGGGTTTTCACCACACTCCCATACATGCGAGGCCCATTTCACTAATGTTTAGGCACCCCACGAGCTCCATCTACATGGCGTAACCAACCAAAGAGGATTTAATCACTCCAATGTAATGAACTATTACACCAAAACCTCGAGGTGTAAGTGAATCCACACACCAGGATCATAACAACCACCTAACCGGAGTTTCTATTCTATTTGGTCCAATGGTTTTGAAGAAATTCGGGGGATAAGGAGAAATAATGAGATTTGTCCAAAAGATGGGAACATTGTGGAAGTCAGGTGCCCATACCCATATAAAGAAAGGGTATTTTCTCTAGGAGGGACTATCCTAGCCCCTCAATTGTATCTATAAGTAGATAAATGAATGGGTTGGGCCCTTTATCTATAGATTATTATATGGCATATATATCAATGAGATCCCCTCTCTTTAAAGGAGCTACCACCCATCCTCATTTTCATAATTTATAGATAGGTCAGTCAAGAAAGGAACATATAGAAAAAGGGATCATTTTTTCCCATTCACTCCCTTTCACTCTATATGTCCCCATCGACTTCTGCCAATGTTACAAATTATACCAGTTCTGGATCAAGGTCGGGACCATAAGTAATAGAGATGGTTATGATCATTTAAGCATAAGTCATATGAAGGGATTAAAAAACCAATGTGGAGCATCCATTCCCCCACATGCAAGGTGCTTACGGAAAACTGGACCTACACATTGCACCAAAATCCAGATTTTCATCATGGTACTTATCCATGGTACCACAATTTTGTGGTTTTCACCCTTGAAAAAAATTATTTCTCTTTTCATTTTTTGATTTTATGTTTTTTATTTGTTTTATTTTATGAATTTTGTAATTTTTTTGGAATATCTAAAGTTGCATTCACGTCTATAAGCATTTCGATACATGATGTTCATGGGCTCAAATATTTTTCCGCCATATGGATAAGCAAGTTTATAGGCTCCAAAACCATACTTATCACTAAAATGAAGGGGTCTAACCCTTTATGCTCAAAATTACCTTTGTTAACCTTTTCCTTAATAGTGTTTTTCTATTTTTCCTTAAGAACACTAATATCAATCTTGCATGAGACAATGTGATTATTGTAGTTGCACTGAACATATTCATTCTAACACACGTTAAGGTGTTATAAGTCATGAAGCCCCCTCTCATCTAGTATTTGTAACTCAACAATTCAAGCCAATTTGTATTCTCTATCATCATATAGATAATTCTTGAGGAGATGCGTAAATGATGTCAAAAGTTCAAATTTCTATCCACCATTTGATTATTTTGTTTAATTACTAGTCCTTGTGCTTCTTAAATTGGTTTCTATGTACGTATACCTTTTTTTTAAATGAATATATTAAGCATTCAATTAACAATTCAAGCTGAAATATCTTGAAACATATCCAACCTCTAATCTTAAAATTTTACAAATCACAGATGTCAATGATTACTCAAGTTGTAATTGTATAAAGTCGAAAAATGCAAATTTCTCTTTATGAAAAATGGACAATTATAGAACAATCACTATACCTCACCTCTACTAACAATTCAAGTTGTGAACCTTCAATTACATCATAAGAATCGATCACACACCTTCCAAAGACTCTTTAAATCTAAATTTGAATTATTTTATTAACTTCTCGGTCGCTGATTATCATCCCTACACCACTAATTTTCTCGGTAAAATTTCTCTTTTGATATGCAACTATTCGCTCTAAATTTTTTTTGAGCCTTTATTTCGGGAAAGAGAAATGGTTAGAATTTGGGAAAATTCCGTTGGGAAATTCAGATAAATTTGATGCCCTAGTCTTCTTGGGCATCCCAAAAATGGTGAATAACTGTTAATTTACACACTTTCATGACCCACAATAAATTATAATGAAATCTCAATCATGTTGCCCTTCTTTTTAGAATTATAGTCACGAGTTCTAACAAAATTTTAGAATTCAAATGTTTTATTCGCTGCCACGGTTTTCAACTCACACACACAAATCAAAAACTTGTGGAAATTGTCCCTAAGACTAAATTCCTTTATTATTTTTAAAACTTAAACATATATTTTTCAAGTCTCTATGTAATTATCCTTACAATAAGTTTTCATTCATAACCTACATCCAAAATTGGATCTTGTTACACAACAAACTCCCAAACCGATTCCTAATTTGACTTATTCTAGTCTTAGAAAATGTTAGAGTAGGTATTTACCTTAGCTCATGTTCACCTAGGTACTTTATTTACCTTTATTATATTTATCCTCACAACTTATTTGTGTGGATATTTATTTTTATTTATTTATATATTAGGGGATATTATCTAGTTGTTAGGTATAGTTCTTTCCTTGATCTATGGTATTGACTAGATCCTTAATGTCTAGTTCTCTCCTAAATCTATGGTCTTGACTAGTTCTTTGATGACTAGTTATTTCCTTGATTTATGGCTTGATCTATGACATTGATTGGTTCTTAGATTGTTATTCCTTGCCTATATAAACAAGGCCCATTCTCATTGTATTTCATTGAGTTCCATAATAATATATGATATTACTACTCATTTGTTTGCAAAGGTTTATGTAAAGTTATTTTGGTGAATTACTTTCATCTTATTGATCATGGTGTTTGATTAACATCTGAGTTCTTGGCTTGGTATGATTTGGTTATCGTTCCTTTTATGGTATCAGAGCAGGAGATTGCTATTGACATTCATCTGTAAGTTTTATTTTACAAATACATTCTTTGTATATTCATATATTCGGATTTGTTCGTATTTTGTTTTTGTGTGTGTTTTTATGCAAAACAAAGCCTTCCATTGGATTTGGAAGGTGGAAAAACCCTAAGAATGACTATAAACTTGAAGTTTTTTGTTATTGTAGAGGTACAAACCGTGTTGCTTTAAAATCCATGCCGGCGAAGGAACGAAACCCGGAAAAAAAAAAATTTTGGGTTTTGTTTGGTTTCTCGAGATCTACACTAGTTTTTTCTATTGCAGTGTAGCATTTTTAGGTTACGTGTAGAAATCCTTTTTAAAGGACCTCACACCCATTGAAATCCTTAGCCCCGGTCATATGAGGGCTTAAAGCTTGTGATTCCTACTAGTAGGTGCTTAATTCCAACCCCCTTTCATTTTATTTGTGTGGTGAAGGCAAGAAAATTTTATTCTGTTTTAGTGGCAACTAAAATAAATAGTAGAGCATAATATTGAAAAGCTTATATCTTTTGAAACTTGGTTTTGAGTGTCATCTTTTGTAAAAGTGCTTGTTTTTTCATGCTCTTTCCATTGGAAATATTTCTTTTGAGAATTACGCTATAATTATAAAGTGCCAAAATGGGGGCTTTTGTTGTATTTCTTGGGGTCTTGTTGTATTGCTTGGTTCTTTTATTTCTTCTAGTGATTTTTTTTAGGATGGCATCTTTATATATTTCTACATTAGATCATGTTGAGCCATTAACAATTCATAATTACCACACATGGAAATCAAGAATGGAAATGGTAATTAAGCGAAAAAGATTATGGGCTTTAACTTCTTCAAAACAATCAGTGTTCACTAGAGAATATAATAAATTTTAGTACTAGTGCAAATTTGATGAGTGTATGGGTTTAATAGGAACTTATGTAAGTGAGAGTCTTTTGTTTCATTTGGAAAATGTGACTCTCCTTTCAAAATATGGGAGAAATTGAAGGATTTATTTGGTAAGGTGGATCAAACACCATGATCAATAAGATGAAAGTAATTATAAACCCAAGGAGTCTTCTAAATCCAAGAATAAGTCTACCCTTTTATGCTCTTTTTGTTGGGGTAGTGATCATGAAGAACATAGGTGTTATGAGTGAATGCAAGCCTTAAAGGATGCGTCAAGAAACAAAATTTCTATCTCCACTCCACCTCCTTCTAATCAACATGGAAAATACTCAATGTTGTTGGGAGATCTCAGTCACCCCTTACCGATAGTTGGGTTATAGATTTTGGTGCTTCTCATCACATGACTTCTTCCAAGGAGTCTTTTGTTTATCTAGGTTTGAATTCTTCTTTCAAAATTGAGGTTAGAGATTCTTCCTTTCTTTCTTTGTTTAGGGAAAAGGTGATATACACCTTGATGGTAGTAGTATCAAGATGCAATCTATGTTCCTAACAATACTACAAATTTGCTTTCTCGTATATCAAATTTTTCATTCTAGCCAAGGAAAAAAGTGAATTTTACACCACATGGGGTAGACGTATAAATTTTGTTGGAGCCTCATTCAATTTTACCTCAAGGTATTGTTGATCATAATTCTAGACTATATCACTTTGAGGGTTTTGATGACACTCCTCTTTAGGGACAGGATTGGTTTCTCATGCAGATTCAAAGAGTAATCTTTTCATGAAAGATTTGGACATCTTAATTACATATATTTAAAGGAGTTGAGCACTCATGATATAGTAGATGGTATTCCTAGAGTTTCTTGTCTTGAGGGAGTTTTCTCTAGGTGTGCATTAGGGAAACAACACCAAGATCCATTTCCTAAGAATTTTTCCAAGAGAGTTTCTTCGTCACTTGAGCTTGTGCATAGTGACCTAATGGTTTTTCCTACCCCTCTTTCAATGGAGCTAAGTATGCACTTACCTTTATTGATAATTTCTCAGGGCGTACTTGGGTTTATTTTCTCAAGTACAAAAGTGATGTTTTTTCATACTTTAAATTATTCAAGGCTTTGGTCGAGAAACAATCTTCTAGTTGCATAAAGAACCTTTACACTGATAATGGGGGGAGTACTTCAGCAATTATTTTTCTAATTTTTGGAAACTCAAGTCATTATTCACCAATGATTATGTTCCTCATACTCCACAACATAATGGCTTAGCAGAATGGAAGAATAGAAATTTGAAGGAAATGGCTAACTGTATGATGCATTCTAGAGATTTACCTCCTATCTACTAGGAAGAAGCAGTTAATTGTGCTAACTACATTCAGAATCACACACCACATAGAGCACTTGAGCATTTGACTCCAGAGGAAGCTTGGTCCAACACTAAGCTAGATGTCTCATTTTTTTGAGTCTTTGGGAGCCATGCTTGGGCCTTTGTGCCAAATAAGAAAAGGAAATATTTGGATAAGAAGATAAAACCCTTGATCTTTGTAGGGTATTGTGAGGACATGAGAGCTTATCGAATTCTAGATTTTGATACTCATGACATTCTTTTTCGAACACATGTTTAGTTTGATGAGCACTTCACTCCTCATGATTCTTCATCTTCTTCCATGTCTCCTTCTTCTTCATCATCTCATCTTGAGGATCCTTTCTTTGAGGAGGTTAATGAGGAGGTTATAGATGTCATTGAAAATCCTATTCCTACTGATATTTTCACTATGCCTAAGTGGGCTCATACTACAGTTTTTGAGGCAACACCTTTCATACAGGATCTTCCACCCACTAGGCATCATCACGCACATTCTACAAGTTTTGGACTTTTGTGTCAGGTAGTTTCTGAGGATCCATAGTCTTTTTCAAAGGCTCATGGGATACATGAGTGGGATGATGTGATGGCAGCTGAGTATTCTTCTTTGATGAAGAATCATACTTGGGATTTGGTATCTCTTCCTAAAGGAAGAAATATGGTTAGGTGTAAGTGGGTATACCAAACCAAATATGTAGCTGATGGGTCCATTAACAAGTATAAGGCTTGTCTTGTTGTAAAGGGTTTTTCACAAGTTGAAGGTATTGATTACTCTGAGACTTTTGCACCCGTTGCCAAGATGGATTTTGTATGCCTTATACTTGCTATTTTTTCATCACATGGGTGGCTCGTATACCAGATGGACGTGAAGAGTGTCTTCTTACATGGAGATTTACAAGAGGAAATATAGATGGAGCAACCTGCTGGATTTGTTCAAGATTCTTCTCTTGTTTGTAGGCTTCGAAGGTCTTTTTACGGTCTCAAACAAGCTCCTCGAGCTTGGTATGAGAAGATGGATTATTTTATTCTATCTACTAGTTTTGTTCATTGTCACTCCGATCATACATTGTATCTCCAACATGTTGGTGAGGATATTATGATACTTGTCTTGTATGTTGATGATCTTTACTTACCGGTAGCTCTTCTTCCCACATTCAGACTATTCAGAGGGCTCTTTCTACAAAATTTGACATGACAAATCTTGGGTTATTGCATTATTTCCTTGGTTTGTGAATTTCTCAGACACATTCAGGGATTCATTTGAGTTAGCAAAAGCACACCCATGATCTTCTTCAGTGCTTTGATATGGTTGATTGCAAGCCAAGTCCATCTCCTTTTCAGTCTAGGGTTACTCTTACTTCCACATGTACCACTCCACTTTGTGATCCTACTTTGTATAGGCAGTTCGTTGGAATTATCATGTACTTGACCCATACTCACCCTGATATTTCATTTGCAGTAGGGGGCTTATATCTCGCTTTTCACATTCTCCTCATTGTAGTCACCGGCAGGTTCTTAAAAGGATTTTGTGCTATTTGCACATCACTTCCCACTTTTACTTCACTACACTAGAGGTTTTACTCGGTTGGTTGGAGATATAGATTTGTATTGGTCAGTTCTATTGATGACAAGAATTCCACTTACGGATATCTTTTTGTTTGGGTTCTTCTCCTGTTGCTTGGGCATGCAAAAAGCAATAGACTATTGCACTTTCATCTTCAGAGGTAGAGTGCAAGGTAGTAGTTATAGAGATTCAATAGATTCTTTGGCTTCAACAAGTTATTGAAAGAGTTTGGATTCCCATAGGATTCACCGACCATCGTACTTTGGTGTGATAACCAATGTGCAATTCACATTTCTCACAACCCAGTTGAGCACCAGTGGACCAAGCATATTGAGATACACATCCACTTCATTCGTCAGCACACTCAGGATGGAGTTCTTTTCTTGGAGTACATTCTGACTCAGCACAATGGATTGCGGACATCTTTACGAATCCTTTTGCATCACCTCGCTACCTTGAGTTGTGTGGTGTGCTTGGGGTTTCAGTTGTTCTTGGGGGGTGTTCATGAAAAAAATATTCTTCTTCTTCTTCTTCTTTCTCTTTCCTTCTTTTGGTTTGAAATTTCTTCATGGATATATTGTACATGAGTACCTCATCGAGCCTAGTTGTCGGGACTCATACACGTGGACATGCCACTTCTATTTTTCCCCTAGCTTCACTTGAGGGGGTGTTAGAGTACATATTTACCTAATCTCATGTTCACCTAGGTACTTTATTTACCTTTATTGTATTTATCCTCACCCACTTATGTGTGGATATTTTTATTTATTTATTTAGATATTAGGGGGATATTATCTAGTTGTTAGGTATAGTTATTTCCTTGATATATGGTATTGACTAGTTCTTTCCTTGATCTATGGTATTGACTAGATCCTTGATGTCTAGTGTGTGGATATTTCTTTTTATTTATTTAGATATTAGGGGATATTATATAGTTGGTAGGTATAGTTCTTTCCTTGATATATGGTATTGACTAGTTCTTTCCTTGATTTATGTCTTGATCTATGACCTTGAATGGTTTTTAGATTATTATTCCTTGCCTATATAAGTAAGGCCCATTCTCATTATATTTCATTGAGTTCCATAATAATATATGATATTGTTGCTCATTTTTTTGCAAAGGTTTATCTAAATTTATTTTAGAAAATTTCTTTCATCTTATTGACCGTGGTGTTTGATTAGCATATGAGTTCTTGGCTTGGTACGATTTGGTTATCGTTCCTTTTTAAACTCCGTAACTCCTAAAGAAGCTAAATTATTATATAAACTTAGAAATAGGATAAATCATATCCAAATTACATCAACTAATTTGTTCACAACTTGATCTCATGAATTTATTATCCCAAAAACTACTTACTTATCCATCTTATTTACCTTATCAAGAATATTTACCATACTTTTACTTTTACTACTTTATCCTATACATAAATTAAATTTGAAACAAGGGAAGTGGAGGAAAAATGAAATGTAACTAAACTCAAAAAACCAAAAAGTAACTTGCCATTATTTTCTCATGATGCTTTTGCATCATACTACCAGTAACAAAAAGAATTGCTCATTATTTTTAATTTTGTACCAATTTGTCCATACTTATACCATGTTTGAGAAGTTCACTTTCAGTCATCCATGTTGAATTTTCAATTATTTTTCCCTTCCATTTCATAAGATACTGAAAGTACTTTGTGTCCCTAGTCTTCTTGATTACCTTCTTGTCAAAAATTGTTTCCAGTTGCTTTGGTGTTTCCTTTGGCAACTTCTGCTCCCATGCAATGACCTAGTATTCATCTAATTTAGGATATTGTACAAACTGGTTTTTCACCTTTATAGGGATATAAATATGCAACATTGAATATAGGAGAGATTCCAACTCCTTTTGGAAGCTCAATTTCATAAGCATTGCTTGAAAACCTTCTCAAAATCTTACAAGGACCAATTTTATTTGGTTTGAGCTTATTGTACTCATATTTAGGAAATATTTTCTTCCTAAGATGAGAAAGAACAAGATCTCCAACATTAAAATTTACATCTCTCCTTTTTGATCTTCTCTTCTTTGATATTTAATAGTTTTTCCTCAAAAATTTCTTCACCTGTTCATGCAAATCCAACATTGCACTTGCAAAATCTTCCCCATCAACACTTCTTGTTTCCATTTTTCCCAAATTTATTAGTTCATAAACACCTCTAGGATGCATGCCATAAATTTTTGAAATGGACTCAAACTTGTACTTCTATTAGGAGAATCATTATATGCAAATTCAGCTTGAGCTAAAACCAAATCCCACTGTTTTGGATGCATACTTACCAAACTTCTCAATATGTTACCAAGGATTCTATTCACAACTTCTGTCTGACCATCTATTTTTGGATGGTAGGCTGAACTGAAACTTAAATTTGTGCCCAAATTCTTCCATAAAGTTCTCCAAAAATGACCAACAAACTTGGTGTCCCTGTCAAAAACAATGCTTCTAGGAAGCCCATGCAATCTAACAATTTCCTTAAAGAAAATATTTGCAATATTAGTAGCATCACTTTTCTTTGTGCATGGAATAAAATGAGCATCTTGGAAAATATATCAACAACCACAAAAATTGAATCATGCCCTTTCTAGGTTCTAGGCAAACCAAGTACAAAATCCATACTTACAAAATCCCATGGCCTGCTAGGAATTGGAAATGGCTGATATAAACCAACATTTTGACTGCTTCCCTTGGCATGTTAACATACTTTACACCTCTCAAAAAAATTCTTAACATCATTACTCATACCTGGCCAATAGTAATGAGCACTTAGTTGAGCTAGTGTCTTGTTTTGTCCAAAATGCCCTGCCAAACTACCATTGTGTTTCTCCTTCACCAAATTTTCTCTCACGAAACATCTTTTTATGCATAGTTGGCTTCCCTAAATAGCATCCTTATTGAATCATGAAATCCATCCAAGGACTTCTATCATTACCAATAGGATTCATAAAAGCCTCATAAGCATCTTTAAAATCAACATCTTCTTTGTACATTTCCTTCAAATCATCAAATCCTAGTATGTTGATTTGAGACTCCTACATGATCAAACTTCTTCTACTCAAAGCATCTGCAACTTTGTTAGATTTTCCACTCTTGTGCTTGATAAAAAAAGTAAAAATTTGCAAAAATTCTATCCATTTTACATGCCTTTGACTCAATTTGTGTTGACTAGTTATAAACTGCAAAGCATGGTTATCAGTAAACAAAACAAATTCTTTAGGCATGAGATAGTGTCTCCATTTCTTCAATGTTTGTATAATGGCATAAAATTATTGATCATAGGTTGAGTATTTCTTCTTTGCATCATTTAACTTTTCACTAAAATAAGCAACATGTTTACCTTCTTGACTTAGCACTACACCAATTGCATTCCCACTAGCATCACACTCAACTTGAAAAAGTTTAGAAAAATCAGGTAATGCCAAAATTGGTTCCTCTGTTATCTTTTTCTTAAGAAAATGGAAACTCTTATCAGCTTCCTCAGTCCATTGGAATTTTTTTATCACCTCTAATGGTGTCTACTATAGGAGCACAAATCCCACTGAAATTTCTTATGAATTTCCTATAGAAGCTATCCAAACCGTGAAAGCTTCTTACCTCAAAAGCACTTTTAGGAGTAGGCCACTCAATGATTGCCTTAATTTTCTCCTTATCCATCTTTAATCCTTCTTGTGAGATCACAAACCCCAAGTAGACCAGCTTTGTCTTTAAGAAAGTACACTTTTTGAGATTGATTAGTAGCTTCTCTTCATGCAATTTCTCAAGAACCATTCTCAAATGCTTAAGATGCTCTTCCTTTGATTGAATATATACCAAAATATCATCCAAATAAACTATAAACAAATTTACCTGTGAAGGCCTTAAGCACCTCATTCATAAGCCTCATAAATGTACTAGGAGCATTTGTCAAACCAAATGGCATAACCAGCCATTCATAAAGTCCATCATTAGTCTTAAAAGTGGTTTTCCATTCATCACCCTCTCTAATTTTGATTTGATGATAACCAATTTTTAAATCTATCTTGGAAAAATACTTAGCTCCACTTAAACAATCCAACAAATCATCAATTCTAGGCAATGGGAATCTATACCTGATAGTGATCTTATTGATTGCTCTTGAATCTGTGCACATTCTCCATCCTCCATCCTTCTTTGGACTCAATACTGTAGGCACAACACAAGGAATCAAGATTTCTCTGATCATCCCCTTCTCTAATAATTCTTGTATTTTCCTTTTGATCTCTTCATTTTCCTTTGGAGTCATCATGTAAGCAGCCTTGTTTGGAAGATTAGCACCTGGAATCAGATCTATATGATGGCTAATACTTCTAACTAGAGGTAACTCATTAGGAAGATCATCTACCACAATATCCACATATTCATTTAACATATCTTGGATCTCTTGAGGAAAATCAACAAGCTTTGTATTGGTAACAACACTTTTAGGCTTACCTACTAAAGAAAAATTTACCTCTTCTTGCTTCATTTGATGTAGAAACTCCTTACCACTTAACATTAGCACTGTAGAACTTGATTCAAAGGCTGCCTTATCTTCTTGCAAAGGTTTGAGAACATGCTTCTTTCCATCCTTCTCAAAGGTGTAGGTGTTATGCCTTCCATCATGCACTACCCTCCTATCATATTGCCATGGTCTTCCAAGTAAAATGTGACAAGCATCCATAGGCATAATATCACAAATTATTTGATCCTTATATCTCCCTATTTGGAATTCTACTTTGCATTGTTCATTAACTAAAATTTGATGTCCTTTTTGTAACCATGACACTTTGTAAGGTGTAGGATGCATTACCTTTTCCAATCCAAGTTTCTCCACCATTTCTGTTGAGACAAGATTGTCTGTGCTCCCACTGTCTATGATTACTTTGTAGCATTTTCCTTTGCTCTTGCATGTAGTTCTGAATAAATTATTCCTTTGAGGTGGTTCAATGACTTCCTTTTTGGCTTGAGAAAAATCCTCTTCATCAAGAGTGATTCACCAACTTCTGGAAAGTCTTCATGAACCTCTGACTCTTCCATTTCTTCCTCCTCTTCACCTTGAGCCACATGAGCACCTCTTTCTTGGCTGGTTGAAGGATTTTCAGGACACTCATAAGACCTATGACCTACATATTTGTTACATTTAAAACAATTACCCAAGAATCTTCCTCTACCTCTTTGATAAGGTCTTCTTCCTCTTGGTGCATAGCCTCCTCTTGAACTCTATGAGTTGTTAGCTTCCTCTTGATATGATTGTAACTATCTTATATTTCCTTGTTGACCTCTACTTCTGAAGGTTCAACATGTTCCTCTTGTATATGAATTATGCTTTATTGAAATATTATCTTCAAATTTGAGTGCTAATTGATAGGCTTCATCTACTGACTTACGTGAAAGAATTTTGATTTCATTTAGAATTACAAACTTTAGACCATTGAGGTATCTAGCTACCTTCTCCAAGTCATCTTCTACTTGTCCTGCTCTTATATTCAATTTGTATAATTCTTTTGTATAATCTTTCACAGACATGTCTCTCCACCTCAATTTTTAGAGTGATCTAAACAATCTGGTTTGATAATATTTTGGTATGAATTTGGCTTTTGATTTAACAATCATTTTATCCCAATCCTTAGTTTTTTCCTTATTTTTTCCGACTCTCTCCTTTTGCACTCCATCCCACCAAAGGGAGGCATGGCTCTTCAATCTGGTAACAAAAATTTGACCTTCTTGTCATCATCTACCTCTTCATATTCAAAATATTTATCCATGGCATCTATCCAATCAATGAGCTCCTCAGCTTTAAACTTCCCTCATATATGGGAATCTCCATTTTTCATCTAGAGCTAGCTCCCACAATGGCTTTGAGTAGTCTATCTTCTACCCCTTATGGTGGAGGTAATTCTACATTTACTTCCCCTGCTATTGTCTCTTCATCACTGACATCTCCCAAATCAAGACCTCTTCTCTGAGACAATTCAATATCTTGCAACCTTGTTCTAAGGTTTCTAACCTCCTCTATCAGCTGATTTTTCTTTCTAATTTCTTCCAACAACTTGGCATGATTAATTCTTCCTCCACCTCCTCTTCCTATGGTTTTCATTGTCTATACTCTTCTCAAACAACTTATTTATTATTTTACTATCACTTCTTGTAGCCAATTCTCTTTCTTTCTCCGAATTTTTGACTTTCTTGACTTGATCAATTCTTTATCTCCACTATGATACCAATCAATTGATGTCAAAATTTTAAAATTTCTATCCACCATTTGATTACTTTGTTTAATTACCAGTCCCTATGCTTCTTAAATGGGTTTCTTTGTATGTATACCTTCTTTTAAATGAATATATTAAGCAATCAATTAACAATTCAAGATGATATAAATGTCTTAAAACTTATCCAACCTCTAGTCTTAAATTTTACAAATCACATATGCTAATGATTACTCGAGTTGAATCGTATAAAGTCAGAAATTGCAGATTTCTCTTTATGAAAAATGGATAGTTATAGAACTATCACTATACCTCACCTCTACTAACAATTCAAGTTTTAAACCTTCAATTACATCATAATAATCGATCACACACCTTCCTACACTCTTTAAATCCAAATTTGAATTATTTTATTAACTTATCAATCGTTGGTTATTGTCTCGCACTACAAAATTTCTAGTAAAAATTCGTCCTTTGATATACAATTGTTCACTTTGAAATTTTGTGAGCCTTTTTATCTTGATGGGACAGAGAAATGGTTAAATTTTGGGTGAATTCCGTTGGGAAATTTCAAATTAATTTGATTCCCTAGTTTTCCTAGGCATCCCAAAAATGGTGAATAACTGTTAATTTACACACTTTCACTACCCATAATAAATTATAATGAAATATCAACCATGTCGCCCTTCTTTTTAGAATTTTAGTCACGAGTTTTAGAAAAATTTAAAGAATTCAAAAAAATTATTCGTTGTTCCTGGTTTTAAACTCACACACAATCAGGTCCCAAAACTTTTGGAAATTGTCCCAAAGAGTGTATTCCTTTATTAATTTTAAAACTTAAACTTATATTTTTCAAGTATCTGTGTAATTATCCTTACAATAAGTTTTCATTCTAGCCCGATCCAAAATTGGATCTTATTACACAAAAATCTCCCAAATTGATTCCTAATTTGACTTATTCTAGTCCTATAAACCTATAACATCTCCCTAAAGAAGCTCAAATATTATACAAACTTAGAAATATGATAAATCAAATCCAAATTACATTAACTAATTAGTTTGCAACTTGATCTCGTGACTTTATTATCCAAAATTGCTTACTTATCCATCTTATTTACCCTATCAAGACTATTTACCATATATTTACTTTTACTACTTTACCCTACACACAAATTGAATTTGAAACAAGGGAAGTGGAGGAAAACTTAAATGTAACTAAACTCAAATAACTTGCCATTATTTTCTCATGATGCTCATGCATCAATAAAGAGGGTAGCTCAATCTCAGGGTTATTTCCTCTACTAAAAAGAAAAGGGAGTAGGGGTGGCTCTTATAGGGGTACAAATGGAAGCATTATAAGATCATAAGGAAAGATGGATTTGGAGGTGTCATTTTATGTCGTTTTCATGATAATTTTCTCCATAATATTAACTAGGGTTTTATTTATAGCCCCATCCTATCCATTACCTCAAGGGTAATAGGGTGTGGAACACTTTATTTGATCTTAATGTGTTGTCATGAGGCTTTGACTTGTTGTTTTTTATTGATTTACCATTGTTGGAAATAATGGAAAATGGGATGCTATAACAAGAGATGATGTAATTTAGGACACATCTGGATATCTATTTACTAGTTAGATATGTGAGGGAATGCCTTCCACCCACTTTGTGAAGTATTTAGTTGTGGTTATGATATGGTTATGGCCATTGGATGAGGTGCAAGTGAGAGTCCCTATGAGATCATGCCCCAATTTAAGAAATGCCATGGAGTGGTAATTGATTTGGTATTTTCTTATTCGTTATCAAGTTAATGAGCTAGATACTAACGAAATTAGCAACTTACAAATGATGGAGGGTTTATGTTACCTCATATGTGATGTGATACGGATGTTAAATGATGATGGAAACCACTTCTAAAAATCAGATCAAACTTGTAAGATTGGAATGAAGATGTATTAGAAATTGATCTAAAAGCTAATTAGATGGAAATAGTTGTAAATTGACTATTACCTAGTCTAGGTCGAAGGTGACCTAGACTATGTAGAGGTAGGTCAAAGGTGACATAGAGAGTAGATCTGGATTATAGGATGAATATGCAGACATAAAGGGTCTGAATACCAACTAGAGGATGAAAGGAGCCTATGTATGTTGTGAGTAGTCTACGGGAAAGAAATCAAGACAAAAACCCCAAAAATGATCGAAATTATGAGGAAGCTCAATTGAAAAAAATGGGCACTGGGTTGATGGTGACCCAGTATGAATGATGACAATGTAATGAGAGTCATACATGGTGAAGAAAGGCAAGGAAAGAGCAACCTATGAACAAAAAAATTGAGATAGGTGGCTACTTGAAGAAAATCTAAGTGTTGATATTGATGGTCTGAACCTATAAGAGATTAGATACGAGAAATAC
This sequence comes from Taxus wallichiana var. yunnanensis, assembly GCA_018340775.1. NCBI lineage: Eukaryota > Viridiplantae > Streptophyta > Pinopsida > Cupressales > Taxaceae > Taxus > Taxus wallichiana. The sequence goes on from CM031242.1 coordinate 801,340,694, forward strand.
CCAGATAATATGATAAAATTTGAATAAAGCAACATGATGATAATGATAAACCTCATGACGGATGATCTGATGAGATGTAAGCATGTTGAAAAGATGTCTAGATATCTCAAATGTTTGAAGGATGTTCAGCAACAAGGAAGGGTTTAATTAATTAATGAGGATGGATTAATTAAATTTAAAGAGGGAATTTGATTAAATAAGGGGGATGAATAGAATAAAATATGTGCACACATATGGTGATGATGAGGGTATAGATACCAAATTTAGGTGTCTACATTTTTCCCCTTTTTGTTGAGTGGTTTGAGCTAGCAAGCCATGAGACAAAAATGATGAGAGTTGGATAAGGATAAAAAAAATAATTGATGATGAGCTCCCCTCAAATGGGGGATCGATGACATCAAGGGAAATCATGATGACATGTTTTGAAAAAGGTAGATGATGAAGGGGGGTGGGTGAAGAAAAGATGGGTAAAATGATTACCAAGGAAGATGCCCCAAGAAAAAAGGATCACAATAATGAATGAAAACTATGGTGGTGACTCCAATATCACATCGGTAGAGGAAAATTACAGTCTCAATGGAGATGGAATACAACATTCTATGGACCAATGAGTGGGTGAAGATCACTATAGTATGGATGCAAGCCGGGATGACCAATGGGTCATAGGAAAGTCATCAAAGTATGTGCAAACTATATGCGAAAGGGTATGTGAAATCCTTCATACATGAGGAATCAAGTGAAAAGGTATGCATCCACAAGGGATGAGGATGAATGATATGGTGCCCAATGGGACACAAAAAAATGGCCAAGAAGGAAAAATGAAAAAGTGAGTGATGAAGTAATATGCTCCAAAGGAGAAGTATGGTATGAGAAGGTGGAAATGAAATATGCCCCAAGTGGGGAAAGGTATGGCCTCAAAGGAGGACTTCGAGAGTAGAAATGAGTAGAGTGAATGTTGAAATAGAATGCCCCAAGGGGAGAATAAATATGGCCTCAAAGGAGGACTTCATGTATGGATTGATATAATTGTGAAATAAAAATGCCTAAAGGGGGAGTAAATATGGCCTCAAAGGAAAAGGTGAAATGGAAAATGAATGATTAAGTAAAATTCCCCAAGGGGAAATAAGTATGGCCACAAATGTGGAATTTGAGATGAATTGTTGAATTAAATTCCTAAGGAAAGAATAAATATAGCCAAAAATGTGGACTTAGAATGGAATGCAAGGATGTGAAAATATTGAAAAAAATTCCCTAAAGGAGAATATAGATGGCCACAAAGGTGGACTTACATGAGAGAGATTGATAAGATCAGATAAGATGTAACTTAATAAATGATATGACCTATAGGTATATGAATGAATCTACATCATATCAAGGAACATGTGAGGAAAATATGCCTCCAACTACATTGAGGTAAACAAGGAGGGGATCCAAGTAACGTAAGGCACATGTGACCAAAGAAAATGCTAGCAAATAACCAACGATAGTAGTTAGTCATTTCAAATATCATAAGGAAGAAATGGATGAGATGATCTCATAAACCTAATGTTGACATGAAAAAAAGGGGTTTGAGATGTACTTGTACAGAGGAAAGAGGGTTCTCCAAAAGTGGTGTTCCCTAAACTATGCCCCAACTCTAGGAAGGGGAAAGAGAAAAATCAATGTGGGAAGTCTGCTAGATTTGATCAATGTGGGAGATTTCTTAGGATGCTAATAAAATGGAAGGTTGATCAATGTGGGAAGCCTTCAAATTCCATAAGGAGTAGCCATCCTTTGAGGGTATGGTCTACTTTATACAATATATATAGATGGAAAGAATAATATATGATAGCCATCCTTCGAGGGATCGGTCTATTTATTTGATTTTGATTTTGATTTCATGATTTTGATTTTTTTTTTTTTTTTTTTTTTTTGCATGAACAACTGTCCTTCAAGGGATCAGTCTATTTTTTATAACTTTGATTTTTTGATTTAAGCATCCATGAATTTTTATTTTACATGGGGAGAGTTGGGACTAGCTAAGTAGACCACTTAGGAGGGGATAATGATGTACAAGAGACACCCTGGACCCTTTGCATGGTTCCAATAGGTGAATAAGAGGGTGATGGATGTGAATGATCATGGTTTCTCACACCAAAGGGGAGAACCTATCCATAAGGAATATGCTATGGGAAGAGCCATGGTGCCCATATTTAAGGTCACATCTAGGAAGTGACGGAAGACCACATAATTCCAAATCATCACATGAGAGATGGAAGGGGCTAAGATGGAGGAATGATCCAAGACATATGACTAAGGGCACATTGGTAAATGTGCTAACAATAGAATGGTCATAAGTGCAATGTGTTAAGTGGTTCCACTTCTGGTTTACCATCAAGGGAGGCCAAATGATAGGCTCCCAACCCATACTTGTGTGTAATAATGTATGGTCCAATCCAGTTAGGGGAAAAATTTCCATGTTGGCTCCTTTCTAGAGTAGTGACATTATGATTTTCTTTGAGAATGAGGTCACCAAAATTAAAGTCACATTCCTTAAGGTGCTTATTATAAGCATGTTTAATGTGCTCTCTAAACATGATGGTGTTCAAGAGCGAGAAGGATGCTCATCTAGTATCTCGAGTTGTGTTAGATGAGCTTGGTGATAGTCTTCATCAGAGATGAAGTCATGAAGGACACACAAAAATGGAATTTGAAATTCAAGAGGAAGGATGGATTTGAACCATAAACAAGAGAAAAAGGCGTAGCCCCAGTGGAGGTATGAATGCTAGTATGATAGGCCCAAAGGGTGAAAGGAAGTTGAGATGCCAATTACGACCTTGCTTGATCAATGGTTTTGGAAGAATGTTCTAAAGGGTTTTATTGGTAGCTTTGGCTTGGCCATTAGCTTGGGGATAATATGGGAAGAGAAGCTGAGTTGATGTTGAATGCATTACATATTTTTCTTGAGATATTTTTTTTAAAGGACTTTCCATTGTCCATAACAAGTTTTGGGGAACACCAAAGTGGATAGATAATGTGTTGATAAATAAAATTAATGATTGGGCCAGATTTAGTTGAGGTGAGTGGGATTTCTTCCACCCATTTAGTGAAATATTCGGTTGCAGTGATGATAGAATGATGTTGTTGTGAAGAATGAGGATTAATAAGACCAATAAGATCAAGGCCCCATTGTGAAAAGGGCCAAAGGTCTGAGCCAATGCACAAAGCTTGACTAGGAATACAAATAAGATTGGAATGTTGCTGAATTTTTCACATTTCTTAACATACTCACAATCAATCATGATTGAGGGAAGGCCAATAATAGCCAAGATGAAGAACATGCTTAAGCAATGGCTAAGCCACTAAAGTGTCCACCAAAATACCATCATGGACTTCTTGGATGGCTCGAGAGGCTTCATGGGATTTAAGACATCGAGAAGAACACCATCAAATCCACATTTATAAAGAATGCCACCAAGGATCACATAGTGGTGAGTGCATCTGAAGAAAGGACCTCTTAGCATTTTTGGATAGATCAGGAGGAAAGATGGATTTGGATAGATAATCAAATATTTGAGAATACCAAAGGTCTTGATGAATCAGATTCAATAAGATTAACCTAGGTAATTCATGGAAAGGTCGATCATGGATGATGAATGATGACAGGAAGCTTAGACTCTCTTTTTCCATGGGATGAGAGTCATGAGGGATGCCATCATATCAAAAAATGATTGGTCAACCAGGGAACAACTTGGATGGTGTAGGAATCAAAATATTCAAGAAGAAGATGAACAATGTCATGATATTTTTTGAAGAGTATCATTTTTACATTGATACTCACCTGTGACTTGTTTGATTATAAGCTCGAAATCCCCATAGATGTCAAGAATTTGAACACCTAAAAAGATGGTGGTTTTAAGACCCAAGATGAGGGCCTCATATTCTACCATGTTGTTTTTACACTCAAAATTGAGTTTATATGTGAGGGGAATAGGAGTTTTCCCAAGGAGGAATGAGAATGACATGCCACCCCCCTTGCTTGACATTTTGAGCCATCAAAGAAGAGAGTGAATTTAAGAGTGTCATATTCATGATGAAATTGATTAATGGATTCATCCAAAAATTTCTCATGAGGTAAATGTGTACTAGGAAGAGGGGCTTCCACCAATTGGTCAAAAATAGCTTGTCCCTTAATGGATTTTTGAGAAATAAACTCAAGGTCAAACTCTATCATGAGCATGAGCCATCAAGTAATACGATCATTATGATAAGGTTTAGAATGCAATGTTTTGAGAAGATGAAAGCTAGTAATGACATAAGTCTTATGATTAAGAAAGATAATGTCAAAGTTTAGATGTAGAAAGAAGAGAGCAAAAACACAACCTTTCAACTTTAGTGTAGTGGGTCTCACAGTCATGAAGAGTATGACTGATGTAATAAACAACCTTCTCATGACCTTGGTCATCATGATGTGCTAACATGGCTCCTAAGAGCATGATTAGTGGAAAAGATGTATAAATAAAATGGCTCCCCCTCACATGGAGGTGTAAGCACTAGTGGAGATAGAGATATTGTTTAAGATCATCAAAGGATTTTTGAAATCATGATCCCAATTGAATTCAATGTCCTTCAAAGGAGGTGATGAAAAGGTTGACAATGATCAAAAGTTGTGAGATGAAATGAAAATAGATTGAAGGTGGCCTTGAAGGCTGCAAAGTTTTAAGATTGAAGGAGGAGGAATTTTGATAATTTCCTAATTTTTATGGGGTCAACTTCAATACCCCTAATAGAGATGATAAATCCAAGGAGTTTTCCCATTAAGACTCCAAATACACACTTGGCTGGATTGAGATGAAGAAAAAGTGAATGAGGCACTCAAAAAGGACTTTGAGAATGGAAATATGGTCACGTCGATGCTTATATTTTCCTAAAATATCATCAACATAGTCTTCTATGGTTTTTGGATGAGGTCATGAAAGATATAAGTCATGGCCCACTGATAAGTAGTACTCGACATTCTTTAAACCAAAGGGCATGATGCGATAGAAAAAAAGGTCCCCCAAGGGGTGATGAAAGATGTCTTGTGTTGATCTTCCATGTGCAATGAGGATTTGATTATAACCAGAGAAACCATCCATGAGAGAAAGCATCTCATGACTATGGTAAGATCCACAAGTTGATCAATGTTCGGAGAGGGAAGTCATCCTTAGGGAAAGTGAGATTAAGATCTCAAAAATCGGTGCATATGTGCATAGTTTTCCTGATGCTTTAGCGATGGGGAAAATGTTGGAAACCCATTGGGATAATCAATGGGGATGATGAAATTAGTAAAAAAAGGCATTGTAGTAACTCTCTTTAACAAGGAGGGAAAATGTGAGGATGCATGTGGCGAAAAGCTTCTACTTTACCGGTTTAGCATTGGGATAGGTGATGATATTGTGGATGATGATAGAGGGGTCAAGACCTGACATGTCTGAATATGACCATGAAAATGCTTGGCTATGATGGGAGAGGAATGTGGTGAAATATTCTAGCTCATGTGGATCAAGAGATTGGCCCACTTTGAGAATGTGAGGCTCTGCGGAGTCCCGATATTGACATCAATGGTGGCTTCATTAAGAAGAGTAGGTGAATCGAGATGGTAAGGTCTTCTGAAGATAAGAATATTCTTCCCCCATGTGGGAAAGGATGGCATGTCATCATCAGCACACACTAAAGGATGTCAATCAATGGTAGAAGAATCTTCTTCTATCATCTCTGATGGAAAAGGAAGGGACCTAGTCTGATTGTCACACTTGATAGGTGACCAGTCCCAAAGTTATGGTGGAGACTAAAAAAATTTAGAAGCAATGGAAATGGTGTCATCCAGTTCCATGTCCTCAAGAGTCAAAAAATATGGAGAAGGTATGTTCATGTCTTCGGAGTCAGAGGGAGGAGAAAGTAAAGAAGGTATGTCCATGTCTTCGAGCATGTCTAGATCTTCGAGGGTTGGAAAATATGATGGAGAAGGTAGAGAAGGTATGTCCACATCTTCAAAAGTCAAAAAAGATAAAGGAGGTGGAGGAGGCATGTCCATGAGTATCTCATATGGTGGAATGGGATCAGGGATTCTCTCCTTATATCCTAACCCAAAATTTTCATAAGGTTTATGACATTGATCAAGAATAAGGCCATGTGGGCCATGTTCATAATGGCCTAAGCCAATCCTTTCCATGCAAATGATGGAGATAGTTATAGGAAAAATATGGGTTGTTGAGAAAGCTAAAGCCACCAGTATAAATCTCTGGCATGTGGAATATCATCGATGTGGGAAGAGGGGGTATCAAAACCACCATAAATAAGATTGGTGCAAAGATGTGGTGGACCAAAAGGAACAACATCCCCGATGTCCATGTTGGTACATAGGCACCTTATCGGGTCTACCATGATATGGTGAGGAGTGGGAAGGGTGTTGAGCATGAGAAGGTGATACTCCCCCATCATAAGTTTTTCCATTACATTATCCATGGAGTCCTTGTTAGGGAGTTTGGATGAGGGAATGGCTTGAAGCTGGTGGATGGTGTAGATGGATCATCCTTAGGGATGAGCATCATTTGGTCTATAAGTCATGTTACATCCTTGGAAGGGAGGAGCATCCCCAGAAGCATCAGATCTTTCCCTCATGTTCATATTTAAGGGAATGATGAAGTGTAGATGGGACACAACACATGGCATGGATCCATGGTCATCCAAGGAGAACATTGTATTGAAATTATCCCTCAATGATGTAGAAGATCTCATGGATGAGCTTCTCACCAACATGGATAGGGAGGATGATTGTTCCCAAGGTGGGAGTAATGGCATCATTAAAAGCATGAAGAACCATGGGTGTCTCAGTGAAATTTCCTTTGGGATCTTAAGTTGATCAAAAGTATGTGAAGGAATGATATTAATGTTTTCCCCACTATCGATCATGGACCATCAATGAATGTATCATTGATCCTAACCATAATAAAGAGGGGAAGGTCATGTTCTTCTAGTGGGATGTCTAGAATTTCAGTTTCATTGAATGATATAGTAGAAGAAGTAGTAAGTGCTCCTACGAAAGATGTGAAGGGCTGAGCTTCATCATCAGATGTCAGAATGTGCTTTAAGGCTTCAATAAGAGCTTGTCTATGATCTTTGGAAAGCTTTGGATGAGCTCGTAGAGTGACATTTTGACTGGGGCTTGATGAAGTTGTCTAACGATGCTTTGTTCAATAGGCTTAGGAGCTACTAAAACAAAAACCTTTGGTTTTGATGATGTGGCCAACTCCTTAGGAGGAGGGATGGTGATGAAGGTCTTGGATTTTGGCTTGGAGAGGTTGATTTGGGCTCACATGGGCTGGATCGAGTGGTTACCCAAACTATTGATGAAAAAAAGGAGGGCCATCATTGGATGAGTCATCTCTCCAAAGGTGAAATAGCAGATGTCAAACTAGATGTGGAAGGAAGGGACTTGACTCAGTCCAAGGGAAAGTCTTCCCTCTTCAATGAGTCTATGAATAATGGCCTGAGTGCTCTACAATGCTCAATATCATGTCCAGGGTATGATGAAAGGCACACATAAGGTTGGAATTGAACCATAAAGGCTTCTTTCCTTTTGGGTCAAAGGCCTTGATAGGAGGAAGCGTGATTGCAGAGGTTTGTAGTAAGTGTTGTTGGAAATTTTTATATGATCCAACTAGAGTGCTAGAAGATGCCTTATGAGATACTTTGGATGTTTGGGGTAAAACCCAAGTGTATTGATGCTTTTGATGATTTGAATTCAATTTTGATGTTGATTGGTGTTTTAGTGTTAATGGTCTTTGGATTGGTGGGTTGAAATGTTCGTGGTTCTAAAACAGATGATTTTGGATTGGATGGTTTAACTCTAGGAGGGATTATAGATTTTTATGTAAGAAGATGCATCCTTGAGAGGAGTAATGACAACCTTAACTAGGGGGTCAGATGGTAATGCCATGGTTGGTTTGGTATAGGTATAAGAAACAACATTTTTCTAGGTGATCTATGGAAGGTGGGGATTGATGGGATTGTGTTGATGACATGGAAGGAACATTTGAGGTCATTGCAAGGTAAAGTGATTTTTTTAAACATTCCTCAAATGATGAAGTTTGGGGTGAAAGAAGAAGGTGGTGTGATGTAACCACAACAATTGATGTGGGTAAGAGAGTGGGAGGAAGAACCGATATATAGGTTCCACATATGGTATGATGGGAAAGGGTGGAATAGATATAGGTGAGGTGGTCAAGCCTACTAGAATGGATGAAGTAGATGATGAGGTGGATAAGGAAGTTGATGAAGGACCAACATGCCATGTGTAAATAGGTTGAAATGGTTGCTTCATGAATGTCTCTAAGGGCATAAATGATATATTTTCTAATGGGGTTCTGGTAGTTGTAGATGTGGGAGTAGATGTTGAGATAGATGTAGGTATAATAAATGTAGGGAGGATATCAAAGGGAATGGATGTGATCAATGATGAAGTTGTGGATGGGATAGGTTCCTGATCGAGTGTTTTAGGGTGTTTATAGTATGAGCATTAGGTGTTTGGGTTATAGTAGAAGTGGTAGCTTGGCTTTGTCGATGTATGATTTGGGAAAGGTTGTTTAAAAATGTCAAGTGGTTGATTGGGTGAAGCATTTGGATTTTCACTTGAAGATCACCCTGATCAATGAGTCTTTGGACCAAATCCTTGAAAGTATGACATCTTTCTATGTCATGTGACCTCGGACTTGGTGATACTTGCAATAATGGTCTTCACGATACCATACAGGTTTTGGTCTTGACTCATCAACTAGTCGATAGGAGAAGTGTGATAAGGTTTACTACCATTAATTTTTCAAATATTGTATTGTATGACTCCCCAAGGGGTGTAGTTAGGTGCATTGGTCGAGTGACTCATTGTTGAGTCCATGTGCTAGATGTAGATGTAGGAGATGATTTAACAACTACAACATTGGTTGTTGCCTTTGATTTTTCATTTGGTGTGGATGGTTTAGTAAATTCATGTTTGGGTTTATTTGATTTCAGTTTTAAATGGCCCTACTCTTGAGGGCATGTGTTTTCAAGTTTGTGGGCCATGGTGAAGGCCTCATCAAAGGTTCAAATGATTGGATTTGTAAATTTGAAGATATATGCTTCACACACAAAGTGTGAGAAGAGATCGATGAGATCATCTTGTGGAAGAGGAAAGGATAATTGGCTTATAATGAGGTGTCATCATGTGAAAAAAATATGTAATGGATTCATCTTCAAATTTTTGGATGGCGTATAGATCATTGATGGTTATTTTTTCATGCAATGTTAATCAAAAATGTTCTAGAAATAACTACGCGAGTTGGGAGAAAGAGAATATTGAATATTGAGGGATACTATTATACCAGTCCAACACGGGACCAACCAAGGACATGGGGAAAGTGTGGAGCATCAAGTCCTGATCATGTGTGTAATAAGATAACATGCATGTTTAAATGCATGAAGGTGTTGTTGTTGTGGATCCTCTTTGTTGTTAAACTTAGTGAATTTTGGTAATTCCCAGTGTAGAGGATATGGTTTAATTGGTATGGATGGGTGAATAGGCTCATTACATATTTTCTCATATGATAATGAGACCTTGGTTCCTAAAGTAGTAGCTTCTTCAGGTTGGCTAACCTATTCACAAGGGCATGCATGGGATCATTTGAAAGAGTTTTTTGGGGATGAGAGGTGGTGGTTGCATGTAAGAAGTGGTTGGATGAATTTTTTGATGAACTTGTGGATGTGTTGGTGTTTGAGGAATTTTTTGGGGTAAACCATGGGATGTGATTGAAGGGTGGTTGTTGAAATAATTGTTGTTGGGTGATGGGAACATGATAGGATTGTTGGGATTGGGTAGGTTGTGGAAAAAGTGTTGAGTAGGAATGTGGGTATGAATAGGTTGAAACTATTGTTGAAAGGGGTTAGATACTACATAATGTAAAGCACCCATGAAAGGGGGTTGGGAAGTATTGATAGCATGCTAGATGTGAGAAGATCATATTGTCCAGATAGGGGATATGATGTTTGGGGCATATTGACTAGGGATACTAGTGGGAATAATGACTAAGAGGTGAGGGGAAGAGTAGTGTTGATTGTTGTGTTGATTAGTGGGAGGTTGTGAGGAATAGGCATGACTATCTGGGTAGTTTGATGAGATCAAGAGGATTGGTGGAAGAGGAAGTGAGGTGGGCTATAGAAAGCTCATTAGCTTGTAAAGCTGGGTAGTTTGGGGATTGGTTTGATAAGGATAAAGTTGTTGGAGTGGTGGTCCATCTAGGGGAATCTGGGTTGATCTCCTAAGGAGATAATCTTGAGTGCCACTAGATTGGCATCCAAAAGCTCTTGGAATGGTATCACTGAGAGGGACCTTAGGAGGTCCAAAGGATTCTGATCAAACGATGGTGGGGTAGTTGGTCTAGATGGGATAGATTGATGGTAAAAAAAATGGGTTGGTCTCACCTAAAGTTGTAGTGTGAACAAGGGGTTTTGGGTGAGAGACATCGATAAGTGGTTGAGTGCTCATAAAAGAGGTAATCAAGGGCATATGATGAGGTGGCTATTGTAGAGAACATTTTTGAGATAAGGAATCATTTGAAGAAAAGTTTTTTTCCATTCTCTTAGTTGCTAAACAAGTGACTACTGGGCATGAAAATAGTTTTTACCCAAGAAAGTAAAGAAGAAATTTCTTTTTTTATGTTCTTAATTTATTTAAGAAAGTATGAAAAGAAAAGGGGATGGATAACCAGGTACCTATGAGAAGGAAAACTATGTCTGTTTCAGGTTTTTTATGGCTAGGGAATGTCTAAGGTGGTTCTTGTTGGGTGATGAAATCCCAATCAAAAAACTAGGTAGGGGATGTTTTGATGTGTTAATTTGATTTGTGAGGTTTAAGGTTGTGTGTGATAAAGTGTGGGATGTAGAAGATTAAACCCTATTTAAGCTATGTGGGAAAGCAGATGCAAAAAGAATGTTCTTTTAAGCCCAAAATGAAGTATGATATTTGATGAGGACACAAAAGAATGGGAAATTATGATGCAAAAAGGAGAAAAATAGGGAAAAAGTGAGGAATACCTAGATAACATTTTTCCTATTTATCTACACTTCTTGAGTGATGAGTGATCCAAGCCATGAACCCAACATGAACAAGTAATAAAGTGGAGCCTCACACTCAGTGTGTTAGTGAAGAAGAAAAAAAAAAAGAAAAAAAAAAAAATGCAAGAGATCACCTAAAGGGTGGTCCCACCGGGTGTGCTAGAATGTTGTGGTATTTTCTCATTCATTATCAAGTTAATGAGCTAGCTACTAAAGAAATTACACAACTCAAATGTTGAGGGTTTATGTTACCTCGGATGTATGATGATATGGGTGCATGATGGATGATGGATCCTTGTTGTTACTATAAATCAAATGAAATATACAAGTAAGACTGAAAATGATTTTGATTAGATGATTTGGGTGGGGGTTTCCCAAAAAAATAAGACCCAAGAAGCATTAACTTCCTCGGTGGATGTCAACCCCCATTGTTAAACAAAAGTGATGTAAACAAGGAAATGTATACTGATAATATAGAGACTGAAAGAATACAAAATCTAAAAACTATTGATTGATTTAGATATATCTAATTAAAAAAATGAAAATAATGTACTTGGTTCAGGTCGATGGTGACCCAGACTGTGTGCAGAGGAAGGTCGATGGCGGACACCTAGGAGATGGATCAAGATCAAAATAAGAAAAATATGAGTATGCACCATGGAGGATCTAATGCAATCTAAAGGATGATAGAAGTCTGAGATGTTGGAATCAACCTACAGAGGAGATATGAAGGAATAAAACTAGGAAAACAAAAATCAAGGATTAAAGGGAAGGATTGAAACTAGAGACCCAACAACTGATATGGGGGGTGTAAACATTGATTTTTTTATGTGAAGAACAGAGAACTAGATGAGAGTTTAGACAAAAAAATAGAAGGGAGGCTAAGAGCACAAGGATGGGATGAAGGTTTGGATCAAAAAAAAGAAAGGATATGAGAAATTGAGTTATGATGAAATGACTGTCAAGTCGAATGATGATGATATGAATAAGTTGGATAAAGCCAAGGAAAAGAAGCTAGATGAGCAACCTACAAGTATAGATTTGAAAGAAAAAGTTTGATGACAAAGTTGCAAGCATCTTGTTGTTGATGTTCTAAACCTGCAAAAGATTAGATACATACAAAAAATACCAAGATAATATGATAAAATATGATTAAAGCAATGTAAAATGATAAAAAAATATCACAAAAAAGGCCAATCATGATTGATGCATGCATGCACAAGGAGGTCTGAGAGGTCTGTAATGGCTTCTAGAATGTTCAAGCATGAAGGATTGTTCTACAGGTTAGAGAGAGAGTTTGGATTTTGCATGCATTCGATGGGAATAAAATAAAGAACATAGCTTTATAGGGTCGATGGTGATTAATTGGGTGACCGGATTAATCACGGGGAAAGTTTCCTCAATGGGAGGATTTTCCTATTTTTAAATGATTTCTTTTTTTTTTTTAGGAGTTGGTTTGAATGCTTTAAAGCATTAGGTGGGAAGGGGTTGTTTAGGGATGAGGTGTAGGTGAGTTGGCAGTAGAGATAGGTTGGAAAAAGTAGGGAAAAGCATGGATGTATATTTAGAATGAAAGCATTCCAAAATGGAAAGTTAGTTAGGGCATGATTAATTAATTAATTAATATTAATTAATTGAATAGGATTTAAAGGTGACTAAATATGGGTCCGGATCCGAGCAACACAACTCTCCCAATGTACCAATTTTCCCTACATCAAGACTTACAATATCCGATATACATCCTCCAAAGTCATTGCATCGTCATCTCACCGGTGGGAAATTTGAACGTCTCGACTCACTATGCCAATGCTCAAAAAGTGTATTAAATAAATAATGATCCAATCTAATATCGTGCATCTAGGAAATATATAATATACATGTCACCTCTAGCAATACACATAATCCTATCCTCTCTCTCCGAGTCACCCATCTTTTGAATGATCAGTAGTCGTCCATGACACTCCCACATGTCTAAGGCATATAATATTTGTTGTAAAACACAAAACAACATTGTTAACACTCTTACAAATTTCCTTTTCTTCTAATTCAACTTATAAATCTATTTTATCTCTTCTACTTCACACTACCACACCTATGTAACGCTACCATATATACCTTAATGCTAACGCATCTATTGATACTCTAGTATGTGCACTAAACACACTAGCATGCCTATCTATTCACACTAACACACACATTGTTGTGCTAATGCGCACAATGCTACGCTAACATAAATTGTGAGACACGCTAGTGCGGCCAATTATGTGCACTAGAGTTACTTTTCCAACTTCTTCTAATCCTAACACGATGTAAGAACCCCTTCGTAGAAAAACACCCTGATTTTTTAAATATACATTCCTTTATGTGAATTACCATATAATTCCACCAAGGACGAGAATCAAATCCCTAGTTCTTAACTTAAACTATCCACGATGTAGAAACCAAAGGGAACAACTAATGCTTGTATATTGAAGGGAAAGTACAATAATCTATTGGGAATTCAGGAGTGCAGAATAGTGCTATGATTCAATAACAAACCCAATCATGCACACAAGATCTAAACAATTCCCCAAAATCTACAGCAGTGGAAGTATAAACTAGAATAATCCAAATCAAAACAAAGTACACACACATAACACATCATGTACTGTGGTTCACCCAATATTGGCTACGTCCACCAAAGATAGATATCTCATATATATATATATATATATATATATATATATATAATGAACAAGAGTACAATTCATCTCTCCAAGAGTATCTCCTCTCCTCCAGATCTCTAAATGGATCTACATGAGTGTACTACAACCATGCCTCCAAACCACCAACAGATCTCACATAACATGAACTAATGCATCTCCTCGACTACAACCAAGCTCTCATGTGAATCTCAACAAATAAGACCTCTCACATGGGTCTACCAATGTGAACCATATATGTGCCAAGAAGTAAGTCTCTCCTCCATCTCTCTGAGTCTTCCACCGAAAACATGAAGAAAACCTCCTCTCAATATTTGGATACAATATTTATCCATAAGCTCTCTAACGAGCTACAATACTATATTCTTATGGATCAACAATACAATATGACCTCGTGGATCTACAATACAAGATCTCACAACAACCTGTGGATCTACAAGATGAAATACTATGTTCTTTGCATACTATGCAAGCCATTACATTTAGACAAGAAAATACAAAGGAAATACAGAAGAAGACATAACCACCTTCTCACTATTCAGATGTACCTGTTATTTCCTTTTCTCTAGCCTCTCTTCATTGAATCTTTGTCTTCATGCAACCTTTTTCTTCTTTTTCTTCTTCTTCATCTTCAACCAAGGAGAATTAACATTCTTCCTCTATCCTTATGTTCTAACCCTATTTTTCTAGCTTATATAAGCTTAGACAAACTTAGGGCACCTTAGCTATGCATTTACAACCTTTAGATCAACTTTATAATAAATTTAGATCTAATTCTCATGAGTTAAATATAAACTTTCACACACAGGTAAATCGGTCGTCATTACCCGATGCTTTGGACAGTGTCGATTACCTTAACCGTGTCGGTTACCACTGATGTTGACGATCTTGGTTACCCTAATCGCGCGCCGATTACTCTATAAATCATGCTAATAGCGTGAAGTAATTCAGCTCCACAATCCTAACATAATCAAAGGGCATCATCTATTTGCAATTTAATCAATTGACTAATATTATTGTAATCAAATAAGATAATTACATAAGAGAATGAATTCATTCCACCTTGTTCAATTCACTAAGCATAGAGAGCATACTAGCATATGAATGTAATGACATAGGAGCTAATTCATTACCCATTTCCTTTTGCAATAAATATACTAATGGTACGAAAGATTATATGTTTTCAACTTTGTACATATTAGTTTTCAAGTACACTACATAATCATTATGCTCAACATGATTTTATTTTTTTATAATACAAATTACAAATAAGAATACAATATTTTGCTAAGAGACATTGATATGGAAGAACATAAGGATAATTCTCAATGTGAGCACCATCGAGATAACACCGAGATCATGTCGAGGTTGCAGTAATGAAGCAGGAGAGGGAGAGCATCATCATAGCGCTTTTCCTCCAACCTAGAGCCAGTTTGGTTCCCCGCACAACTCTCGTATCCCAAGAGTGGCCCTACCCTTCACGAGGATGGTAGATATGAAAACTAATACCAAAAGAGAGAGTGTTCCATGTATACAAATCCCTATATCATATGACCTAACTAGTCATGATGTAATACATGATAGTGAATTGGAAAAGAATAATTACATGTTTATTACAAGGGCTACTTATGGCCATAAGACTTAGATTACAAGGGGTTTCCCGATGTATCTTAACTCATGTATGAGGCATGTCTGTAACCCCAAACATTGGGTCAATCTTTGGTAACCCCATAAAAGAACCCATACCCATTCCTACTAAGTTATGGTGAAGACTAAACTAATTCCCTTATCCTTTTAGTCCCACTTTCCAATGTTCACTGTACATTAACTCTCAACTATTGATTCTTCACATCTTTCCTAACCCCATACTAGATGGCAATTGATCTCCACATAACAATACTTATGACGTGAACAATATTTAATAAGATTTTTGTGATAATACATCACCTTCATGCCCCATACAAATGTACAAAGCATTATTACCACACACTTTTCCATGGATTGTTAAATTCAAAAGAAACAAATATTCTAGGGATCCATCTAGAATTTTGCATAACGATAACGGATGTAAGTTTGTACTACACACTCAAAGGTATGAAAATAACAAGGAAAGGATATGCAACCCTATATAACACTACATAATGTAATATAGGGATACTAAATTTCATTTTATAATAGTACGCATGCCAAGGTTTGATACTAACCATATGGGATTTTGAACATAGATTCCTTTATGAATTAAAACCCAAGGTGTTTGATAGGTTACTTATAATTGTTGGTTTAAGGCCATCTCTCTTAAACATATATTATATACTTTTGAGATTTGTTATACATATTGAATTATAAACTTAAATATATCAAACCCTCGTTAATCACTAAACCAATATGCATAACAAAAAATCAAATCTATTAACACCGAATGTGGGTGTTTAGCAAGGCAATTATAAATACTTGATTTTGAATCATTCATTTTTAAAGATCTTTTGAAAAAAAAAAGAAAAAGAAACATTCCCAATGGGATTGGAATTTGGAATTTATGAACAAATTTATGCCCCTATATATTATTGAGAAGCTAGACCAATAATCGTATACATTTTATTCGATCATTTTATATGTCAATACACTCGTAATTATATTACTTATTTCAGATTACATGTTATGTTTATTGTTTTATAATTCATATTATACCCCAATAGAAAAAATCATTATTATTTATCTTATAATACCCCTTTTTCATATATACATCTCAATGAATTATAACTTTATTTCAAATCCACTTACCTTAATGAATTTATTTCAAATTTCTAAAACCCATGATTAGTTTCCATTTACTTGAACTTTGACTTATATTGAGTTTTCCTTTTTTAATTTTATTTATTTATCTTTTCTATCTTTCTCCCTTATTTTTTAATTTCATTTTTTATATACACAATCATTATTTTCCAAAGCTTATGGAATTATCTACAGACCTCTGAGTTATTATCCTAGAATCTAGTTTAACAAGAGCAACGATGTTGCTAAGTATTACCGCAGAAAAAAATGTAATGTACAAGTTGGTAGTATGTTAGAAAAGGTGAATTGATTGGGATGGACACTTCTTACTCATGTTTCGTGAAACAATGTCAATGTGTTGAGCAAATTCATATCTTTGGAAAGTTACAGTGATCAGTCCATAAAATGAAATCTTATTCAATCATTTAATTGTTTAATATCTAGTTAGGTTCGGGAAGGAGAACTGAGTTTTTAAGGGTTTTAAAGTGGAGGCTTATTTAATGGTTTAGGGGATCAATTTTCAAAACAATCCATTCACTTGTGAAATTTTTCTCTTAATGAAATTGTTTAGCTCACAAAGAATCCATGAAAGTATAAATGTTTCTCATATTAAAAAAGATGAAGTTGAAATGTTGTGCGGAATTTAATTAAATGGATACTCTGGATCTTTAACACTAAACCTATTTTATCAGTCCTTAACACTAAACCTAAAAATAAACAGGTTATTCTGACAGTCGCGCAATTGTTGTAAGCAAAATTCAGAAATTGCAGGTTGAAAATACCCAATAAATAGTTTATACTCTTAAAAAAACCATGGCATTGAATTTTTTAACCAATTATTTTTGGATGAATCTTGAATTTTAAATGTGTCTGTGTAAGTCTCATTGTTCAAGAATTCCTGCTCATAAAAACTCACCAATTTTCAATATTTGCAGGAGGTACTGTAATAAGAGCAGTAAATAGAAAATGCCAGATATTTTTCATACCTTTTAGCAATGGCGGCCATGCAGTAGAGTGAATATATGGAATTAAGAATAATGAGGTGGAGAGAAGAAAGAACAAAGAATCAAATTATTTTTTATCCCTTGGAAACTTCAAAACTGTTAAGCCGACAGAAGGATTTTGCTTCTAGCAATAAATTTCTATAATACAACTTCCGAAAGATTCTGAAGCCTTTAAAAATTTCATATTTACATTGAATCGAGGATGATTGTGCCGTGATGATACATGTGATTACAAAGATTTGTTGGATGTTTGTTACTCTGTAGTCTATACCTTTATGATTTTAAGTTTTTCAAGGCGATACTAGAAATTTTAAGATCCTAGTTGTGTGTTTGAAATATAATAGAAATATTTCAATCCGTATAAAATTGAAACCAGTCCTCGACTTAAATTCTATAACGTGTTTGTGATAAATTAATAATGTTTTTTTATTTATTTTGAGCTTATAGATAATTTGTGTTAAAGAACGAAAGCAAAATAACAAAAGCTAAAAATTCTAAATAAGGTTTATTCCGGCCCAAATATTTTCTTATTTAATTCACAATATTTTCTTCCAAAATCAGAGTATCATACAGGAAAGGATTTCTAGCTTCAATTGAGCAAGTTCACCATTCTATTGTGGCTCTGAAACAAAATTTGGAGAAAAAGAATGGTTCATGCCTTGGCCAAATACCCTACAATTTGGCCAATTTTAACAGTCAAATGAGGCGTAACATTCACTAATTTGAATTAAAATCAAAATGTCCTTGGCACTCCAACCATCCTTTTTGAGTGACATAAGGAAAAAGTTTTGATTTGACAAAGAAAGCGAGGAAAACCAAAGTGCTAAAAAGAAGTGGTAAATAAAATATTGTTAAAGTTACATGCGATACAAGATATGATGAATTATAATAAATGTTCGAAACATCCTCTTTCCTCAATTTTGCTAAAGCAATAACATATAAATTTACAGACCAATGAAATTAAAGATAAATGCATTTTTATAATTATTTGGTTAAAAATTGTGCAAGTTTATTAGTTTGAGAAGTATATATTTATTTATGAAAAAAAAACATGTCTTATTGGTTAAAAAGTACAAATATTAATAACTATTTAAAGAAAGTTGAAACCTATAGAGTATGTCTTTGGCAGTACTAATAACAACGTGGCCATATTAGAAGGATATGTAAGCTTTAATCAATTTTATATATATATATATATATATATATATATATATATATATATATATTTGTCGATTTGATAGAAACTAGGGATTTAAATATATTTATCTAAACTGAAATTATATCAACATATAATGGTAAATCGATGGAAGTTTGATTTTTCAAATCATTGCTTGACATAAATTTCTCAACAAACACCACACAAATTAAGATCCTAATTTTATTTCAAGGAGAAGTAAAATAAAATAAAATAATGCCCAGATTATGTTGGAATTTACTTATGAATTCTAATAACAACTAGATGGAAATAATGAAGGGAATAATATATTTCAATCATGCACAACTCGTATTTAATATAATACAATTGTTATCATTTATTCTTTTTTCTTTCGGATTGACTCTACCCTCCTCCCCAATTATATTATTCCCTATTAACATATGTCGAAAGTATCACATGTATCAAATTAAGAACCTTGGAGCAGGTATGGGCATTTGATAAAATAAAATAAAATGAAAATGAAAATAAATAGTTTTATTTGTACCAGTAGTTGCATGGACATATATGTAAAGGAAAATACCTAATTAACTTACCTTAAGAACTTGGAGCAAAGGGGTAAACCACCAGGAGGATTGTATCTCCCTCCTTTACACAGACTTGCCTCTTCACTTATGCTCATGCCTGCTCTTTTACTTGCAGATTTCCTCCAACATAATAAGTTGCTCCAAACTCTTTGCTCTCATATTTGTTGCTCCCAAATTTCCAAAAAGAAAAATGTTTTTTTAAAATAATCTCCCTCACTTCCTATTTCCTTCCTCCTCTTATAGATCCAAGAATGTAGTATCTTATTTATTACCTTATGACAGCCCATCCTTCCATAATAAATGTGGTAGGATGCATTCATCTTTGTCAGTGAATTAATTGAGTGGCACTCCCCTCAATATTATCCTCCGCAATAATTCACTATCCATTGTCATTTTATTTTATCTTTAATTTATTTTGTTTTTTTTCTTTTACTTTACCATTTAGAGAATACTAATATTTAATTTAAAGGCCACTTATGTTCTTCTTTAAAATAATTTTTAGGTGACATTAAATTTTCAATATTGCTCTTCAAAATATGGAAAACACCATTTAAAATTAACAATTCATTTTAATAACTATGTGAACATGTATTAATTTTTAAATGTATATTAAGAGTAATATAAATATAGATTTATATTAGTAATGTTGGTTGTATTTTAAATGTGCAAGTCAGAGGAGATGGTTAGTTCAACAATTTGTAAGTGTTTTACGGTTAAAATATAAAATGAGCTATAAATACTTTTAAACTATATATGAGAGTGGACCTATAACCAAACTTGAGTCAAAATGGAGACTCGAATTCTAAATAGGTTATCTAACACTCGATGGTATTTTCACATCCTACAAAATACTAAAGTGTCTTGTCGTACTAAAAGTATATGTAAATGACAAAAGCATCTTACCCATTTACTAGTGGTATAACTATGTCATTGTTAAGGTTTAGGGGTACACATTTCCCTCTCTTTCTTTTGGTACCATAATTTTGTATCTATTCTCCTCTCTTTGATGATGTTCTCCTCCAAATCAAGGGAAATATATATCCTGCAACCAACTCATAACAATAACACACAAGTAGTTAACCGATCATGATATAAAATTGACATGATATAATATAGGAAGTGTTAATCATATTATTGTCAATGTGATAATATTTATCCCAAATTACATTTAAATAAACAAAATTAAACACTCTAGCATAATAATTCACAGCTCCACATAATCAATCACATATGTCAATTATTACATCAAAAGTTTGATACTAAAAAGAGGGATGTGACATGAGCAATAAATGCATTCAAAAGCTAAGTTTTTAAATACATACCATGTCGTCATCGTCGCTAAGCCCGACAAAAACTCTCGGATGCAATCATCATGATGAATGCGATGGGGATCACGAGCCATCTCTCTCTCACAATCCAGAGCACAAAAATCACTAAGGGGCACAAAATAATTTAATAACACAAATGCCCACTTATTTTTGCTACCCTCCTGCCTTCTATTTATACGCTTCTTCTAAACACTAATATCTCATTTTTTAAATGTATGCCTTTGCAGCTAACTTTCTAAGCCTTTTCCTCTTATCCGTGTTTGTGACTTTCTCTCTCTCCCTCAAGCGGTTATCCACCGCTTTGTCACATCCCCCACCCGCTCGAGGGGGCACTCCTCCGTGTCAATCCAAACTTGTTGGGCACCCAAACACTTCACCTGGGAAAATCAGCAAATCGTCACACTTCTTTATCCTTTGTTCACCGATTTACATGTGTCTCCTATCTTTAAAGTGTTATTACTTCATAATAACACTTTAAAGAGAGGAAAATTTAGACACCCTAAAAAATTGCATTACACATTATAAACCTCTAAATCACCCCATAATTATTTTATGGTGCATTACGACCATTTTCGACCGCTTTCACTACATTCTCGCTATTTTTGAACCTTTAACAACATTCTACAACATCGTCTTACAACATTCCTAATTTTTCATATCGCTCACACATGGTCTTGAATAATTAAATATTCACACTGTGTTGACTACTACATTCATATCTCCTTCCTATGATTAATTAATTAATCCTATCATTATTATTATGCATCCCCTTCCCATCAATTAATTTTAATTAGCTAATATTTAATATAAAAACAATTAAATAAATCCTACATTATCCATTTACATCTCACCCCCTCATTCAATTAATTAATATTAATTCACTAGTCAACATCTCAAGTTAACTAGAACAAAAGAATTAATTAAAACTAAATCAATTAAATACATGTGCAAGAGGACAAAATTAGATTAAATCAAACATGCATTTGATTTAACTAAAGACATCTCATAAAGCATGGCATTTTAAAAATAAATCAAATCAATGCAAAAGGCTAAAAGTCACGTCCACTTTTGGGTGAATAAAACAAAAGACTTGGAATTAATATTTAATTCTAAATATACAAAATCTTCACCAATTTTGCCAAACTCAAGAATAACTCATCCATGCAAGTTCAAACAAGAGTTCATCTCCTCAAATAGATTAGAAACTCAATTAAACAATTCAATCTTGCTTCAGTTAACTTTAGATCGATAAGCTAATTATACAAATCCTATATTTGGAATCTCATTCCTTCATCTATAAATTATCACTCATTCTCCTCCAATTATCATATTTGGAAGCTTTGAGAATTGCATCATCATTGTGTTGGATTATCATTCAATTTTACACATCGTTACGTTGTCCATTGATCACAAATCTATTATCAAATTAGGCATTCAATTTTGCTTTTTTCAAGTAGCTAAATTTTACTTCCATTCTAACACTTTTGGAGCATCCACAAACAAATTTGATCAAGATATTCAACAAGCTCGGTGCTTCATTCCAAGTCAGTAGCACTCTCATCCGAGATTGTAAGGAGGTACGAATGAAGGAACCGGTTTGCTTTTATTTGCATTGTTTCTTTCGTTATGTAGTTTTCTTTTAAACACCTAGTACATATGAGCTTGGATGTTAGTTCCACTATCTACACCATCCATTATAAGAGAAATCGGGTGATCTCTCTCTCTCTCTCTCTTCTGACTTTCATTACTTTCTCTCTCTCTCTCTCTCTCTCTCTCTCTCTCTCTTTGACTTTCATATATGACTTGAGAATTCTTAATGCTTCCAGAAATCAAAGCAACTTGTTTGTATCCACGTTTTAGTTTTACTTTGATATGTTTTCACACACACACACACACACACACACACACACACACACATCAAAGCGGGGTATTATGTAGACACCTAATTTTGGTACGTGACTAGTTATTTGTTGCAAAGTTTCATTGTTCTAATATACTTATGTTTTTCATTATTGATCTAGATTAGACTCTTGACATCGTGTTGAGAAAATGAGCAAACAAATAAACAATTGTTAAACCCGAACTCTTACGATACCGGATGAAGATACAAATTTTTGTTCACACTAATTTTCTTAGTCTTCTTCACTTAAGTGTTTGGACTAATACTCATTGTTTGTTTCTAACCACTCAAATTGTAATAAATTGAACATCCTTTTAAAACCTCTACCACTTGTCAATTGTTATTACTTCAAAATTATATTTAATATAATTATTATCACTTCAAAAAATAATACGTTCAATACAATTAAGTTTAATTACTATATTAAATATAGATTTTTGGTTTGAATTGCAATGTATATAGATAGACATGGTGCATTGTTAAAACCATTTTTCGTATATTATCCTCTTGAATGAGAATCATATATTATCTCAAATGAATTCTTGGACTCTTGTGAACATTCATTGTAAATTGGACTTTGAAATAAATTGAATAAATCGCCCCAAGCTGAACATTATTTAAAGAGTGGATAACGCAAGGAAATGTCATGGATCATGCGTAGGAGTTGGTGATTTTTTCAATGAAAAAGAAACACATTTATTTAACAACGAGGGTCTGGCATATGGATAATGACCTCACTTCCATAGAATATGTATTTCCGAGTCCGACCCCGTGTTTCTGCTACTTCTTAGGTACTTATGTTTAACGCAAACTTATTTCCAAATTTTCCACGTACACACCATTCATACCGTGTTTATGGCGTGTTTCATGTGTCGCCAAAACATATATTGTGTACAAGCGAACTCTTTTTATTTATAAAATGGATTTTCCTAGGTAGTCGTGGCGTTATTTTCCTGACCCAAATGACTTTTTTTTTTTTTTTTGGATGCCTAACAAATTGCCTTTCTCGAATGTTCTTTAGAGAATTGTCTTTTTGAATTTTTAATGTTAAAATCTGATAATACATACAAACCTAATTGCATAAATAAAGTTATTTAGACAATGAAAACATGTAAAATATTAAAGTATTTAGGAGAATAAAGGTTTGTAGGATTGTATTGGATTTCACATGGATTTAGAGGCAAGACAAACATCATCCAAAAAAATAAGATCAAAAAATTGTGCTAATTAGAATTATGAAGATTATTAAAATCGTAAGTATGACAAAAAAAAAAAAACATAACTTAGAAATCTCATGTTATGAATTAACATACTATCAATGTGAACTTATGGAAGTGTATGTGTAAATATGAATTTGATTGTGCGAATGTGTTCTTCGTCCCCAAATCTGCAATAACCTTACGTGATTTCTTTGGTTCTATTGTGGATCAATGGGAATCTCATCTCCTTCTTCAACACTCTAATAATATCTCTAGGTGTGCGAAATGTATAAGTAAAACATGTGTTTTGAGTAGAGGGGGATTAAGCCTTAGGCAAACTAGGCAGTTGCCTAGGGTGCAATCAGGGGGCGCCTGAATCTAAAATTTCCTTTTTGTCGGTTAATTTTAGAACTTAACTTTAAAATAATTTATCTGAAGATTTAATATTGATCAACCCATTTATAGATATTATTGTATAATAACATAAATTTCACGCATACACATAAAAAGTTTTGTAATATTTTTGCAAGTAAAAGAAAATATCACATATTTATAAGCACATGTGATTTTGTTGGTATTGTTACCCATTCTCTGATGTAGCTCCAAATTATGTAGGTGTGTAGTTTGTTCTAGAAAAAGGTTAATGTATTTTTTATAATGTCACTGGTGTATCTAGTAGAGGTGAGTATAATTGAAGGAAAAAAGTATTTTATTTTCTATTCTTAATTTTTGGGGAAAAATTCTATTATTTTGTTATGGAGGAATTCGTAGGCCTGGTCCAAATACGACTCTTCACAAAACCATGGGAGCTACATAAATATTTTTGTTTCTTTGCAAAAAAATGGTGCTTTATTTCAAGATAGAGTCACTACCACCTATTTGATATGGGTAAATCAGACTTGTAAGAAGCCTTGTATAAAATATTGAATTTTTTGCATTCTGAGCATCCGCTATGATTAATGTTTTCCATCCACGAAATATTTTTCATCCTTATGTGATAATTTATTAATATATTTTTATTATGACCATGATGTAAATTTAACAATAAAAGAATATAAACATATTTTATTTATTTACTTTATGGAAAAAATATATTAACTAAATTTGTGAGGAGGGTGTCCACTCAAACTATTGCCCAAGGTGCTCCCAACCTTTAATTTGGCCCTGGTTTTGAGGCGTGTGCTAAACCAAAGAAAGACTAAGCTTCCCATGATATTTATCTATCCACTCGATTAGAGATCCAATTGTCGATCAACAAACAAGTATAAAGCATTCTTGTGTGTAGTGCAATCTTCCAACCCTAATTTTTTCATTATGTGCAACAACTACTAGAGTTTATATGTTTGAAATTTAAATTTTGGAACATGGATGCTTTGGAAATAGATAAGTTATTTCCGTGCAACTTGAATATATGTTCTTTATGTGCTCATGTGTCTTCCTTGTGTAGTGTCCTAAATGCTCTAATGCATTATGTATTTATATACTTACTCAATTCAAATTAAGACCATGTTAAGACACAAGCCAACACATAATGGATGTGAAATCGATAAAGAAAAAAAAACACCTTTGGAAAATCAAAGTTTAGGTTCAAAATAGCCCATGGAGGCAAATGACAAAACATACAAATATGACAAGAAACATAGAAATGACCGAAAATTCACATTTATAGTGAACCTCGTGTTTTGGAAAAGCACCCAAATCAAGACAAAAATGGGGGAGAAGAAAAAAAAATCAAGAAAACAAAAGAAGAGATGTAAAATAAGACCCACATTGAGAACACAAAGTTGTGACAAGGGGGTGAGGTCGAAGGTGTTGAAAATACAATTTATCGAAATTTGAAAGTAGATAAAATACGAGGAAATGTGCAGAGAGGGAATTAAGCCTTAGGCAAACTAGGCAGTTGCCTAGGCGCCAACCAACGATCACAGGCGCTTGAATCTAAAAATTTCTTTTTGTCGGTTAATTTTAGAACTTAACTTTAAAATAATTTATCTGAAGATTTAATATTGATTAACCCATTTATAGATATTATTGTATAGTAACATAAATTTCACGCATACACATAAAAAAATTGTTATATTTTTGCAAGTAAAAGAAAATATCACATATTTATAAGCACATATGATTTTTTTGGTATTGTTACCCATTCTCTAATGTAGCTCCAGATTATGTAGGTGCATAATGTTTTCTAGAAAAAGCTTAATGTATTTTTATAATGTCGTTGGTGTATCTAGTAGAGGTGAGTATAATTGACGAAAAAAGTTATTTGATTTAATATTCTTAATTTTTTGCGGAAATTTTCTATTATTTTGCTATAGAGGAATCTGTAGGCCTGGTCGAAATACAACTCTTCACAAAACCATGAGAGCTACATAAACATTTTTTTTTTTTCAAAAAAATGGTGCTTTATTTCAAGATAAAGTTCCTGTCACATACTTGATATTGTAAGAAGCCTTGTATAAAATATTGTATTTTTTGCATTCTGAGCATCTCTAACGATTAATGTTTTCCATCCATGAAATATTTTTCATCCTTTTGTGATAATTTAATAATATATATTTATTATTAATTTATTATGACCATGATGTAAATTTAAAAATACAATAAGATAGACATATTTTGATTATTAACTTTATGGAAAACATATTAACTAAATTTTTGAGGAGGGCGTCCACTAAAACTATTGCCTAGGGTGCTGCCGACCTTTAATTCATTGCCACGAAATGTGCAAATAAGAGCCTATCTTGGACCAATGATCTATAAACACATAAATACAATAACACCATACTAATTACTAGTCCTATACCAAAATCATGTGTTTGTGTAATGCCCCACTTTGATGTGTGTGTGTGCATTCATGTCAAATTAAAATATCAATTGCATGGATACAAAATTGTCATAGTCAAATCCTTGCATCCATGCTTCTAGGTACGTAGAAAAATTGTGCCCCTAACAAGTGAACAAGAGTGAAGTAATACCTATTTATTTGATACATAATAATGGGGGTTCTCTTGGGGCCATCACCCATTTGGAATATATTTTACAAAATGCCACACTAAGGGGTGGCTATGAGCCTATATATCAATAAACATATATTACATAACCATTATCCTTTAACATTTAACATAGACAAGTTACAAAATATTTAGGCATTATAGTAAAGAAGAGCTATGGTAGGCCGGAGGTAGATCCACCACTTTGGACAATATCCTTCTCCATTAACTTCTTCTCAATCCTCTCCTTCCTTTCTCGTTATTTCTTCCTTTTTTTCCCTTAGCCAAAACATTGGTTCATCATCAACGTGTTTGATGATTGGTTTAGCCATGGAGAGGAGGAGCTTTTCCTTTCTACAAATAAATTCCTTAAAAGTATTATTGGCATTGTGAGTAAACAATAAATTGCTAGCAAAATCAAATGACATCCCTAACTCTAGATTTTGAGCAATAGAAAGATTTTAGATGCCAAAATTGTTTCCAATAACTCCTTGAACTATTATCTAATTCTAACCATTTTTGCATCCTTAACACCTATGTGAAAGGGGTGCCTACCTTATTTTGCATGTAGCTAATGGACCTCACATTTTGGATGTAGCAATCCTTGCTTTCTAGGTTTGTCCCTTCATTTGAGAGTCGCAAATGACAAGGCTTCAACTTTCATTTCCATAGCCTCGACCCGTGAGGCCTAAATTATGTGTTTGACACATAACAACATCAATTTTGGTACGCTTTGGCACACTTGGACAATTGACTATTTGAATCTTGAGCACATTATCCTAGTTGCACATTTACATAGGAAGAGGGAGAATTGCATTCATCTTGATCTCCCTTTGGGGTTTTGGTATGTAGTGCAACGCTCACTTGCATTGGGGTAATGACAAGGTGGCCTAGCCTACTAAATCCAAGGAATTTTATCATACATTGTGTTGGAAAAATATTTTCATATAGAAAAATATAGCTTTTACAATAGTGAGGGGACAATTTATATCCTCTATTGTGAAGGGATGTTCCCTTTATTTAAACCAAGAGGAAAATGCTTAAGCATGATATATACAAATCATACATCAAACTATATTGTGGATTTAAGTATTAAACTTACAAGAAATGTGGAGTGTACGGAGAGAAAAATGATAGAGGATGCACATGTTGATAAATAAACACAAATTTACCTTCATATGGAAAAAGTAAACCATATGAAAGTTGTCAATTTAATGTGGGAATCTCGTACTCAAGAAAGGAAAGAAAACAAGATATATATTTAACATAAGAAGAAATGATATCACCAAAGCGATCTCAAGACATAAAGTTTTGCAAAACAACTTTTTATTCTTCTCAAGAATGAACACAAAGTCTCTTATTCCTCTTCTTTCAAGAAAAAAATCAAACAACATCAAATAATTCTTATACGACAATTACTTATCTTATTTACATAATCCAATATAACTCCCTCTTGAATGAATCTTCACAATATCTTTTATGTATATATGTTTTTTTGCAAAAAGTAACTCAAAAATTACAAAAATATAAAGCACTTTAAGTTGGGAACTATTTACAAAAAGTAATTCAGATCTAGTTGAAGACAAGGTGCCACTATGGAGTTGTTTGAGACCAAATTTTCCCTTTGCCACATTTTTATTATTTTCTTTCGCCTCCTTAGTATTGTATGCCGAAACCTAGTAAGAGTACTCATAAGGGTTTTCTCATGAGGGATTGACATATTGTTACACTACATGATCCACATAACCATCACTTTTCTAGTAGCTATTATAATGGAAAAATTAGGGATTAATTCCTAATTTATTATATTGTCAGGCAATAATGATGATCATAACTAAATGAAACATTCATAATAGTTCTAAATTATGTTATTCTTGTTTTCTACAACAAATTACCAATCACAATATGATAAATTATAATTATGATTATAAAGAGGAACCATATTTACATAGATAAACAATGTGACAAAGTGCTCATCATGTGCACAAAATAAAATCGTGGTGTCATCAAGCTACTCATAAAATATCTCAATCTAAAACTCAATGTTAGATGGTTCATGCGGAGTAGAAGGCCTTCGGCTATCGAAAGCTTGATCTTAATGGTTATGAACCTATCATTTAGAAATGCACAACTGATATGATCACTGCAATCTTGTTTGCATGTGTCTAGAGATATGATTTCTAGGTCTATATTTGTGTGATGTATGTACGGTGATGTGATATGGCTTCTCCATTTCTTCAAACCCTAGGCATTGTGCTTGATACCTAAAAATGTGTTAGTGTCAAATGGGTGGATTGCCTCACCACATTCATGTTAATGTGATGATCATTGCACTACATGCCACTAGCATCAAGAGGGATCAAGCCACATGTTGTTCTCCCAAACCTATGATGATTAGGAGAATTTCCATTTTGTAATGTTAAATATTTGGAGATCGGCAATTAATTATCATGATTTATTGGGGTTTATATGTTAATCGTGGACCAAGCAAACCAACTAATGTGGGATTAAAGTTTTGATTGAATGCTTATTTATATAGTTATAGGAGCAATTCCAAGATGCCTTGAGGAGGTCTATTTGACTTGGGGTAGTACGACATGCATTTTGTGTTGATATTATGGAGCCATAAAGGAGGAGAGAGGAAGATTGAGCAAGAAAATATACTAATCTCATAACTAATCAATCGGTATGTTAGTAGGAAGGCCACTTCCATTGTTGTGACACCCCGCCATTGACATAAGGGTCATTGATATATTAAGGTTGATATATTACCATAGCTAAATCCAACTTACCGATGAGGGATTGATTTTTGATTAAATGATTATTTTTAATATTCATAGAAGCAATTCCAAGATGTATAGAAGAGGCATATCCAACTTGGGATAGCAAGGCATGTGTTTAGAGGTATTTGAATAGGATTTATTTTGGTGTTATGAAGCCACCAAGTAGCAAGGCCAATGTTTAGAGGTATTTGAATAGGATTTATTTTGGTGTTATGAATCCACCAAGTAGGATAAGAGAAGGTGAGAAAACAAACATAGTAATCCTGCAA
Organism: Taxus wallichiana var. yunnanensis; assembly: GCA_018340775.1. NCBI lineage: Eukaryota > Viridiplantae > Streptophyta > Pinopsida > Cupressales > Taxaceae > Taxus > Taxus wallichiana. Next base: position 801,370,493 of record CM031242.1, read on the forward strand.
CCAATCAACCATTATGTTAGTAGGATGACCACTTCCATTATAGTGTCAACTCCTTGTCGTAAGAATCACAATATATTGGAGTTTATATGTTACCGCAAACCAATCCAACCAACCAATGTGGGATTATTATTTTGATTGAATGAATTTTTTTTAGAATAGTAGAAGCAATTCCAATTTTCAAATTACATTGAAGAGACATATTCAAGTTGGGGTACTAAAACATATATTTAAAGAGTCATAGAAACAATTCCAAAATATAAAGAGGCATATGTACCTACACCAAATCAATAATTATATCTATTTGTACTATGGCATTGCCCATTTCCTCGTGATCCCTGGCACCATATTAAAGTGTTGGAGAAGTTGCATGCAACTTGGTGACCCGAGAAAAACAAGGCCGTCCTTCCTTCCAAATTCCCGTTAGAGAAATAGCACGGAAGGGTGACGGCCGGTATTGGAACGAGAAAACGAATACAAACATCACGTGTTTGACAAGTAGTAAGCAACAAGGCTACAAACAAAAACACCAAGTTTCATTTACTAACGAAAACACCAAAGATTCTTATAAGACACAGCGCATTTGGAGGGCCGGCACAATCTCTTTCCTAACGCCCCACTAACTCTCCTTAACCTCGATTTAACTCGGGTCAGCACACCCGAGTCCCGTTAAAGAAATCCTTTCCCATTTCGCCACTGTTTGAAGATGTAAATCGTTGACACAGTCGGGAGATCCACAGCTCGAATCTTCCATAGTCATAAAGAGCTGCATAAAGCGACAGGTCAGAGACTTTTCACCAGTGGCGGCCCGCAAAGGGGACGAATCCAGACGCCCTATTTCGCGCTCTGCCAAATTTAGTGCATCTCGCTAATTTTGACCGTTCATGCGAAATTTGGCGGCAGGGCAACCGTCAAACTGTTAAAGTGCTCCGTTGCCAAGCTAAATTACAATTGTTCAACTGCCATTCCTCTAAATAGATAAATTATTGCGGAGATTCCCTGTTTTGCCAAATTGCATTTGCAGAGAGAGATTTAATTGAAGGAATTAGGATGGGTTCAGGAAGGGGAAAATGGAGAGTGCGCGCAGGGCCACGAGGACTGTGCTTTTTATGGTAATGATGCTGGGGTCGCTGGTCACTTCTTCTGCTTCGTTAATTGTGGCCATGGCGGATGTGATTATGCCCTGCGCTATTCTTTCCATGTTTACCTGTTGTCATTCGTGTTACACTTTGACGTTTGAGTGGAATACCTACAGTTTTCGATCGTCTTTGGCCGATATTCCCCTGCTTTCTCTCCTTCGATCCTTCGTTATTATGTGTAAGTATTTCGTTTTATTTAGTTTTAATTTCGGAGGACGGAAAAAAGCCAGAATTGTGGACGGAAGTTGAATAGCCCTACTTACAGAAATGTGTTGACAATAGTGAAATATTTTTGATAATTTCTCTAAGATTATATATACTTTGTACAAAAAGCTGGTGAATGATCGAAAAAATATTGTTTTTATAGAATTTGAGGCGGATTTCCACATTCTGAAAAAGTGTTCAATTATTAAACGAAATGGGGTTTTAAATAAAAATTAAACGAATTTCCATTTTCAGAGAGAGCGTTCGATTTTGAAAGGGAATATTGTTTTTATAGAATTTAAGGCAATTTTCCATTTTCAGAAAGAGAGTTCAATTATCAAAAGATATCGCAAGGCCAATTTCTATTTTCTGAAAGAGTTCAATTATCAAAGGAGAGAGTTTTTCTAGAATTTGAAGCGAATTTTCATTTTTAGAAAGAGAGTTCAATAATCACAGGAACTATTGTTTTCACAGAATTTAGGTAAAATTTCATTTTATAATATTGAATATTTGGAGATAGGCAATTGATAAAAATAGTCCAATTATCAAAGGATATACTGTTTTTATAGAAATTGAGGTCACCAAATTGCCTCACCAAATTGCCAATATTTTTTGGAAAAGGTTTTCACTGAAATAGTCTGATAATAAAAGAAAATATTGTTTTTGCAGAAATTGAGGCGAATTTCCATATTTTGAAGAAGTGTTCAATTATTAAAGGAAATAGGGATTTTAAATTGTTTATACAAATTTCCATTTTCAGAAAGAGAGATTAATTTTGAAAGTTAATATTGTTTTTCTAGAATTTGAGACAAATTTTCGTTGTCAGAAAGATAGTTTTATCTATCAAAGAAAATCTTATCTTTAAAGAATTTGAGGCGAATTTCCATTTTCTGAAAGAGAGTTCAATTTCAAAGGAAATAATGTTTTTTTCTAAAATTTGAAGCGAATTTCCGTTTTTAGAAAGAGATTTCAATAATCACAGGAAATATTGTTTTCATAGAATTCAGGCAAATTTCCATTTTGTAATGCTAAATATTTGGAGGTAGGCAATTGATAAAAATAGTCCAATTATCAAAAGATATTACTGTTTTTATAGAAATTGAGGTGAATGTCATTATCAAATGGCCAATATTTTTCGGAAAAGGTTTTCACTGAAATAGTCTAATAATCAAAGAAAATATTGTTTTTGTAGAAATGGAGATGAATGTTGATATTTAAATGGCAGTGTGATGAATATTGATATTTTGATATTGATTTTTAGAGGAATGTGATGAATATTGACAAAAGTAGCCGATTGGCCAATACTAGATACTAAAATTTCTCTCATTCCAATTAGTTTTGTGTCATTTAAAGCACTGACTGTTATTTTGTGGTAAACTTGAATGATATATTTTTATTTTTCAATGTTTCATCCTTCATGTAAGGCTTTTGGATAAATTAAATGAATATTGCTGGAGATGGATGGAAAGACATTAATCAGGAAAACTCTGATGGCTAATACGGTGAAAACTAGAAAGTTGCTAAAACTCTGATATTACAGTGAAATCTGGAAAGTTGCTAAGTCGTTTTTATATAAAATAAAACTGTTTACTTTAGAAATTTATTGCATTATAATAAAAACCAGGGTAGTTGATAAATTTTCAATAAATTTCAGCTGATATAAGTAGTTGATATTGTAATGAAATTAGATACAATCAAGCAAATATTTTTATTATAACCTAGCACATGAGATCTTAAATCAAGACAATAAAACAAATTATGTATAATTCATGATAGAATTTAGCAGTCATAGAAACAATCTTTTTCAAGACTCAAGTGAACACAGTTTTAAAGCTCCTACAGACCACTTATAGGTCCTATACAACTCTCCGGCCAAAAGGCATTAAAAGTTGTGTTATCTTACTCCTCTAGTGCACACAAAATAGATAAAGCTGAGACATTTACAGAATAAAATTGGATTGTTTGAAAGTTTCCTCTATTTTTTAGAATATAAATTTTTTGGCTTATAATTAAAGTTGATATTGTAAGCTGCACAAAATAGTCTGGACTTAAAGACTTTTTTTTGTATGCTTGGTATATCCTCAAACAATAAACGTTCTTAGATGCTTGAAAAATCATTTTTGGTTTGGATTTACCTTAACATGATAGACTGCTTGTCTATTTGGAATTCCAATTTCTACATATGTTGCTAGATATGGACTGCATTGGAGTCACTGGTAGTAAACAGTGTATGCTCTTGTATGGACTTGGAATGATATGAAATGGATTGTAAATGGCAGGTTTTTTTGCTAGCCTCAATGAAAGAACAGGGGAAGGCTGTGGGAAGTGGCTGATTTGAGTTGACCTTTTTGTCAGGTGCTTATTATGTGTGTGATGTACACTACCTCCTAATGGTCCTTATCTTGGAATCACAGTAATCTGTGCTCTGGCATCAGCTGTGATTCTGATAATTAAGGTGTCTTTCTTCACTGTTTCGGAGGTTTTATGGGCCTCGCCAACTGCATCTAGAAATTCTCGGTTCAAGCAGTCGTGGGGTATGCCTGCTATGTTCTTATCATCTATGGTGTTGGCTCTTGGTCACATAGTAGTGGCATACAAAACACGTTATCAAGCTCGACGGATGCTACTTCTTCAGCGAATTGATCCAGAAGTTGTAAGCTTTTATCACATCTGTTGGCTATGAAATAATTTTCTTAACAATTTAGAAGAATGACATAGAAACAACAATCTGGGAATGATTCCATCAAATATTTGCCAATTTATCCTGGAATTGAATTTTTGCATGGAATATTTGTAGTTGCTAGACTTTTCCCTGAAATTTAACAATTCTTTGTCCATCGATTTTGACCACTTTCTTTTCTGAGAAACTTGGTGTTTAGTGTTTACAACAACAGTAACTTGCAGACTTTGCATATGCTTATACCACATTTTGACAGTTTTTATCCATCATTGGATAGAACAGTTTCATAACATGTATAACTTTTATTTTGCTCAGATGCTTATTGTGACAATTCTTTTTAATGATAATTTTGCTCAACTAACATTCTATACTTTTGAAAAAAACTATAAAATAAAATGAGTATAATTGCTCTTTCAGTGAGGTCACTAGAAAGACACCAATTTGGTGTATGAGAACCCCTGTGTGGAAGCCCTCAAGGGGGTTTGCTTTAACATTTACCTTATATATTGTTCAAATTTTGTACCCCTGGTTTTTAATCTCACTACCAATCTCGGCAGCAAACTTGAACTTGCTAATCCACACACACTTGGAGCACAATGGGGGCTTCTAATGCTTTCTCATCCATCCTTTACTTGAGTACGGTGCCAATAGGTGAAATTTGGACCTGTGTTTTCCACAGTCTGGGCTAGTAAGAGCTGCAGCGGCATTGATAAAATATGTAATTGATATTTAGATTGTTCTGATTTATTATAAAGCTTTACAAAGCATAGATACATCATTGTATGGCATAATAAAAAGCATAAATTTATATAAAAGTAGTCAACAAATTCAGTTTTTCATATCTTTGTATGAAAAGGCGGTGGAATCTGGAGGCCTTTAAGATCTTTACACAAAATATATTGCAGTACATGTTAAATTCCAACCTTAAATGACCCTTGTATCTTCCATTGCTGCATTACTCGATGTGAGGCCCTAAAACTTGTGAATCATCCACGAAAGTCGTAATGGTTGTTTCTGTCTCTTCATTGTAATGAAGATAATAGTAACATTCTTAGGAGATGTTACTTCCTATGGTGTACTAACATAATTGTCAAAAGTGACCAGCACATATGTTGGAGGTTTGGGAGGCAATTGTCCAGGGCTATATATGATCTCCTAAACAAGTCCTGGTGGTCCATTGTCTAGTCTAGTAGTTATTGACATGTTTGATGTCAACGTTACCCTGGCAGGGATAGGATAAGCACTTCCATGCTCAACTGTTCTTAATTGGATCCAATTTTAATTGGATCCAATTTTGCTAATGACTCATTTGTTTCATACGGATACAAATTCAATGAATCAGTTGTCTGACTCTTCTAGACCCGTGTTTAATCTACTCATCAATACACATTTCAATCATGGACCAAGGGATTACCATCTCTTACATTCATCAACTGACAAAACAGTTCTTGTTTAGGGCTCTTACACAGGACAATAACACTTTTGAACTTTTCATACCACTTAAAAGTCATATATTATCTGTATGCTTATTAGTACAACTCCGATTATTCAATGATGATTCAGTTCCACAATCTTCTGTACTTGTGGATAATCTCTAAATTCTCAATGAAGCCAGTTGCCTGATTTTGAATTTGGTAATATGAAAGTTTTTAGTAAACTTCTATTTTTAACATAGTTTCCTAGCGTTCTGAAAAATATATCTATATTGATACCAAATGTTTTTTTACACCTAAAATAGTGTGAACCATTTTACTGAAAATTCGAGTTGCATGTTTTTCTTCCTTCAATTCCAAAGACAATTTGCATCTAAGCTCATTTGCTCTTTCTAATCATAATCTTAATTTTGAAATCTTATCTACCATCTGAAGTTCTAGTTGAAGATTCTTGTTGAGACAACTATGATGATTTCTTTTATTTCTGTTCATATTCGCTCTCTGAAGTGAAGTCTATTTTGTTTGTAACGTAACTTTACATTGCTTTTTTCTCTATTTATTCAATTTAGAACAGTGGATTATAAACTAGACATCAAAACTCTAAATGTTTTCTTATTATACAGTTATGTCCTTTGGAGAAGTGAACTGTATTTGCAATAGGAACTTAAAGTGTTCGTGGACATTTTCTAAACAGAGTTAATCATATTTATTGGACTGTATGAAATTCTACCCCCACAAACCTGAATAAAAGATGCCATTTTTTAATATATATTTTACCGTGAAATTGTAAGACAAGGACCTATTATGTATGCAGTTTATCGGTTCAATTTTTGTTTTACACTTTTTGTTCTCTTGGCATGAAATTTGATGTGTAAACATTTGTAAGGGTTCTTTTTCAAAGATTCTAAGGAACATGTTGTGTTCGGACATTTCAAATATGGATGCCCATAAAGACCCTTGTTTTCCTTTATAGAATATTGGTGTATTACATTTTAGTATTTGTGAGACAAAGAATTTCAGTTCATCACTCAATTTGCAAATCTATTCTGTTTTATATTTTATAGGTTCTAGTCTCCAAAGCAGCTTTACATGGTTATCAAAAGCTCCTTCTGCTCCTCGAATCCACGGAAACTTGCTAGAGTTGATTCTGAAGGGAAAATGCATTCCATTTATGAAGAGAGAGACATACCTGCAAAAATGCTTGCTGATGATGATAGCCTCTTCATATTATGTGAAGGTCTGGTCATTCATTACAAAATCCTTAATGAAAGACCAATTTTCGGTTCGATGATTCGCAACTCCTTTGGAGATGCTAATGGTAGAGATTGGTGCATCACACCTGGGAGGCCAACATTTGATAATCCATCCAAGGTTGTTTCTGTTTGCAGGAGTTTAAGCCGTAGTACAACAAACACATCCTTGCATACTCCATTAATGGGCAGCTTCACGGACGAGGTGACCTCGGCATCAAGCTGTGGCTTTGATGATTGTTTTCTTTTTCCTCAACAAATTCCTCATTCGGAATTGGAGTATGGACATAATGAGTTGGACTCTAAGGTAGAGCTTTCAAAGCCTGGAAGAGTTGTAGCAAAGACAGGGCTACAGAAAACAGGATTAGATGGTATAGTTTTGATTCATGGTTTTGGGGGAGGAGCTTTTGCGTGGCGACATGTCATAACACCACTGGCAAGACATACTGGCTGTGCAGTTGTTGCATTTGATCGGCCTGGTTGGGGACTCACTTCTCGTCCTCAAAGAGCTGAATGGGAAGATAAAAGGCTACCCAATCCATACGAGCTTCGATCCCAGGTAAAATGAAGGACCTGCTAAGGTTTTGCTACTTATCTAAATGATTTCTCTATAATACTGTTTTTTGTCTTTGTTAATGGAATGGAATTGCACTTTTGAGAGTACTTTGTTTAATTTTGTATTGTGTGAACTGTTTTCTCTCGAATCTTTATGAAAAGTGATTGCTGTAGGGAGGTTTTAAATTATGTAAATTTGTTTTTTTGATTCCTAAGTTCATATTGAAAATTTGAAACAGTGTTTTCTGAATAATTCACAATTTTAAACAATTTGACAAAACTGGTAGTCAAATAGTTATTGATTTAATTTACTTGTGGAAACAGGTGACTGTTATTTGTAGTGGTTTGATGTTGTTATGGTTTTACTCTCTGCAGGTTGATTTACTATTTTCTTTTTGTCAGAAGTTGGGTCTTTCCTCTGTTGTGCTGGTTGGTCATGATGATGGCGGTTTGCTTGCTCTAATGGCAGCTGAGAAAGCACAAACTTGTACAGATGCTTCTCTGGTAGGCTTACGTCAGATTTTCACCCTCTTTTCATTACATTATTCCAACTAATGTTACTAAGAAAGATGTCTTATACAGGTAGAAATCAAGGGAGTTGTACTGGTTGGTGTGAGTATTTCCAGAGAGGTTGTCCCAACCTTTGCTCGAGTCTTGTTACATACATCATTGGGACGACAAATGTTGCGTCCTCTTTACGGTCTGAGATAATCCAAGTGGCTAACCGTCGTTCCTGGCACGATGCATCAAAACTAACAACTGATGTTTTGGATCTTTATAAGGTATATATCATTTCACAATTTTTTTCCTGGACATTATATCAACAATATTCACCTGAGATAGCATGTGATTTTATATGCTGCAACACAGGCTCCATTGCGGGTTGAAGGATGGGATAATGCAATTGCAGAAGTTAGCAAGTTGTCTTTAGGGACTATGCTCTCATCAAGCCATGCCTCAGATTTGTTGAAAGCAGTGCAAGGCTTACCAGTGCTGATAACAGCTGGGGCAGAAGATATTTTAGTTTCATTACGATCTTCTCAAGTTCTAGCATCTAAGTTTTCTAATTCTGTAAGTACCTAATTTGTGTATACCTCTCTTATCTGGTCATATCTTGATAATGCATTTGATTTTACATAGCATAAAGAAGTTGATTCTTGGCATTTCCAGTGAAAACATAACATGATGCTAATGTTGTTGCAGAGTCTAGTTGCAATTTCCGGTTGTGGGCACCTCCCTCATGAAGAGTGTCCAAAAGAATTGCTAGCAGCTGTAATACCTTTTGTCTCTAAATTGTGTATGCAATTAAAGTTGTCAGAAAAGTCCTAATCCGATGCGTATACATAACAATTTTGTGAGAGTGTTGATAGTCTGATCAATGACTTTTAGACTCCTAATGGACCTTTCATCCAAAAGATGGAGATTGTGCATGATGTTCATCAATTTGAATGGAGAAAACAGTTGTATTTAAAGCAAGAACAGACGATGTCCATCATGCTCAGTGGATTAACTATTGCATTCAGATCGGTAGTAGATATGTTTCAAGACGGAGGAGGCTGCATTTAATTCAGAAGAAGAGGAAGTTTTAGATCTGCAAGCAAAGATACAATTCCACATGTCAACTTGTAGTAAAACGTGTTGTGGTTATACTTAAATCACATATACTTCTCCGATTGCTCCCATCACATAGGAACATGATGGTATCCAACATGCTCATTGCTTGGTTGATACGAGTTTATTTACACCAAATGTACAACACTTGTTGTCGAATGACATCGTTTTGGGACATTCTTTGGCACATCCATTCTTTGCCAATCGACTGGCTGTTTTTTTGTACACGATTTCAATTCAAAGTATAGGTGCCACACTACCGACACTAATTTTGCAAACATTGTTTTCCTTTCCAACCTGTATATGGCTTTTAGAATGTATTAGAGCTTCAGGATAGCCTGAAAAGCTATATTATACACTTGTAAAGCATGGAATGTTCCATGAGTGTGATTAATTAATTTTTAGGCTACATGTGCCATCATTTTTCGTAGTTGACACCTTTTCTTTTTCTGAAAAATTGTGCAGGTGTTCCAAGAATGCTTTCAAATATTTCTTATAGAAAATGTTCTAAATCTTTGGGTGAAACTGAAACAATGAGCCTAGCTCCTACAGACACTGGTTGCAGGATAAAAAGACTCAATATTATACTAGGTGATAATAGAAGGTTAGTTGTATAATATAAAAAATTGTATGAGGTTGTAACTGACACAGAACATAAATTACTAGTGTGGAGACATTTTACCAAAAATAGGATAATTGCAACAGAAAACGGTTCAGAGTATCCTTCAGTATAAGATGCTAACCCCAAAGGGTAAGAGGGCTTTGGGGTGAAAGAAACACATTTCCTCTCCCTTCTGAAACAAAAAAACCCCACATGTATTTACTTTATAACCCTTTATTGGAGATGTACCAGACAGTTCAATCGTACATGTTTCAGCTATTTACATTTTTAGTTCCATTTGCCATTCTTGGCCGCTTGTGGACAATAATATCTAAATTAAACCATTGTCAAAGCCTCTTCTGCTTGCCGAACAATTGCCCATAGGAACTTGAGTGGATTGACAGTTACCACAAAAAAATCTTGACGCAGCTCTAAATCGTTTCATGAGATGTTCCTGATTGTGGAACCATCAGGTGGAGAATCTATCAGAAATCTTTTAACAAATTATCAAATAGCTTCATGACGATGGATAAATGGCAAATGCTAATAAAATTATAAATCTACTGTGTTTTTCATTAACAGACGTAAAAATCTTGAGACCAGATTTGCAGAGAATCTTAATTTCACTAGATGTGAACTCTCCACCAAATATCTAGGAATCCCACTAGTTGAAGGCAGATGTAAACCCAACATGTGGGAGAAGCTGTTTTATAAAGTTAAAGCTAAGCTTTAAAAGATTGGTCAGTAAATGGCTCTTATGGGGCAGCAAATTGCAGCTGATTCAAGTTGTTTGACAAACCATACCGTTTACCTTCTATCTATCCTTAATACGCCTATATCTGTGTCCAAGAGCACTATATATCAGATTCAAGGAAGATTTCTTTGGAAAAGAATTGGAAATGCTCACAATTTCTCTCTTGTGAAATGGGGCATCATCACCAAGCCAAAACAACTGAGGGCTGGGCCTCTGTTAGCATAAGCACCTTAACCGGGCCTGTGGGTGCTAATTCAGTTGGCGAATCTCCCAGGAGGAGGATTGCATATGAAACCCCATCCTTAGGCAGGGGTTCCATGGAACAGACTACAGCTTCTATTACCAATAAGCAGGTGTTCCATGAAAATTTGAAAATTACAGAAAAGGAAAAATTAGAATCTTTCCCTTAAAATGAGGACAGTTATGAGAATATGAAGCCGCACTCTTAGAAAAGAAAAACCTTGACAGTCAAGATCCATTACTAATATTCACTGAGCTTATGCTATGATTTCATAGAGGGGTGCCTACTAAATTTTCTCAGCAGAGTTAAGGTGTCAACCTCAAGGCAAAGTCTACATTGGCAGAAAAACCCTAAATAGTAATGGAGACTCTAAACTGTCCCTCCCGAACAATCTCTGAAAATTACAGGACATAAATTTCGGTACTCCTATTTTATAAGGAAGATTCATTTTATTCTTGTAACAGGCTGGAAAAAAATTTCACAAAGGCGAAGCCCTGCACGTTCCTCCCAAATAGCCTTGTGGAGGAGTTGGCTATTTGGAACATCATAATGAATTCCGTTACTCATAAGCTTGGAAATTTTTGGAATGACGCATGGATCCATTGCTCAAAGATGGTGAGTCGTAAGATGGCCAATTACCAGATTGTGAGGATCGAAAATGGCATTAAATTTCGGCAATGGATTTTACCTTCTTGATCTTATACAGGCTTTAAATCCAAGTTATCGAACCTCATCATGATTTCGAGAAGAGGAACAAACTAGTAGTTCTGAAATGCTCCTCGGGGTACTCCGAGTCCCTGGGCCCAAACGACCAATATTACATAGTAAGCAAAATGTACATGGAGTATAAGTAAGCAAGAACAATGTGCAACCAAGATGTGCAATCCGTGCTCTTAGTGTGGATGGAATGGAATGCAAAGTGAGAGTGATATGGCTATTTGCGAAAGCTTCATTTTTTTCAGCTATATTTATATGTATTTTATGTTATAAATAAACTTATAAATGTCTAACAATTGATATATAAGGGTCCAACAATTGATAGATAGTTGCGCATCTCAATAAAGTATAAACTAGCAATTGCAAATGAGTTGCAAATTACGCCGGAGATAATAGCAATATTTAGTTTATTTGAGTTGTATTTCGCGTTGATATTCCTTGGATATATATATGCTATTGCAAAGCTTTTATTTTGCTATTGTCCATATTTTTGTAAGACACAATTATGATAGATGCTAAACTAAATCATGTTTCATCATTTGGTCAAACACCGGACATTTATCTATTAAAACTTTTGAATCTCAAAAATTTTGAACAAGATATATGACCAATATTATTTTCCAAAAGTAAACTATAGAATTTACTTTATGAAGAATAAAATCAAAATCGAAAATTTATTAATCTCAAAAACTTTGAACAAGATATATGACCAATATTATTTTCCAAATAGTAAACTATAGAATTTACTTTGTGAAGAATAACATTAAAATCAAATATCTAGGATAGTAAATATCTAGGAATGTAGAAAAATATCTAAAATCCGCAACCTTTAAAATATCTAAAATCGGCAAGACAAGAAATATTAGAGCCACCGGAATTTGACACTTTCAAAGCAAGGGCATCTTCAAAGTAGACCTACCGCGAATAAAAGTAAATCATAGGCATAAAAGTAGATAGGGAGAGATGTTAATATGTGAAATAAAACACCATTAATTGTTTCAAATAAAAAAAAAAGATAAAGTAAGTGACATTAATAAATTAACCAATGAAATGACAATATATAGACATTCCATAAAAGGTGATTTTATTCCTAAATAATGGTAACGTAATGGTCACCTTAAATTTCTTTATATTCAAAAGTACTTAATTCAAATCCTTTGAAAATATATTTTCCACATAATTTAAATGTGCAAAAGAAAATATGCATATTAAAAACAATATGATTTATTAAAAGTTTTTTTAAAATTTTTGTTATGATCATTAAGCGTTAAGTTAGGCCTCATGATATTTGGGACCTTTCACCTAACAATTGTATTTTAACTATAAATTGTGTGAGGAGGTCCAGGACATAGGCACAAGTATTAGGGCACATTACATGTGAACATAAAGTTATAGTTTGTTGGTATACCACTAATAATCGAGATGTAGGCGGTGTGATGGAGACAACAATATGGATAATGATGAGTGTGATAGGGTCGGGGTATTGCGCACACATTGTGAATAGATTTAACATGGTATACATATCGGAGTATCCTTGAGGATTGTTGATAGAAAAACAAGTGCACACGTAGTTACGAAAAATAAAATAACTAACAAAAACATGAAAATGCAAAAAAATAACTTCCGACAAGATTTATCCAAATACATTGCTTGTTATTACACACAAATGAAGATGTACATATGGGAGAGTGAATGCGTAACTCCTCCATGATTAGTAGAATCAGAGTCCAAAATAGAAATGTAATTCACACACTTGACATAGTAAAACTAAGAGTAATTTCCACTTAGCTAACAATGATGGTTAAATGTAACTCTTGTGACTAACTCCAAGTGTAACTCCTATGACTAGTACACCTAAACAAGCTTACTCCTAAAGTGTAGGAATAATCCATGTGTAGGAAGAATTCACATAAAAAATAAATGGAACAAACAAAATCTTCCACTAACACCCCCTTAAGCGTAGCTTAGGTGGGTGGAAACAAAATGCATCATGACAACAAGGCCTGATGAAGTACCCAAGTACAATGCAACTCTCACAAAGTGGAGTAAAAGGAGAAAACCTTATGGGAAAAACTCCCCCAAAAGAGAAATATAAAAGAAAAGTGAGGACTAAGAAACTTCACTGAAGCTACAATGTTGCCTATAGCCATTGTGTATCTTGTAAAACAACTTGACTCATCATATCCCGACTTTGTTATTGTGTCCAAATCTCTTTGAGAAACAAATCAAAATGAGCTAGTCATGATACTAAGGCATCTAGGACCATCATGTGTGAAGGATCAAGAAGTCACCTATTCTCATGAGAGGGATATGAGAAAGAAGTGTATGAGCATCCTAAATCTGATTCCATTCAAGGAGGATTTTGAAGCCAAGAAGGGTAAGAGGATGATATTCATATGGAGATGTTGTCATGTGAATTGACTAACCCAAAAATGCAAAACTTAAACCATGACAACCAAGCCACAATGTGAAATATTGCTCCCAAATCTTCCTGAATCCCTCTTCGGGCCAACCTGCCTCCTATGTCATGATCACCTTGTCCTTGAAGGTAGTCCTAATGCATTAGGTGAACATGTATAAGTTTTCAAAAAGGTTTAACAAGGTCCATTATTCCATTCATTGAAGTGCAGTAAAAGACTAATTCTCCGACAAGCCTAGAAAGGCCAATTTTGGCCATTTTGAAGCTTGTGTGCATCCTCTGGGAGGGTTCTGAAAAGGTCTTAAGTATATAAATGTGGTATTGGAGAGCCTTGAAGGTGTTGGAAGCAGTTTAGGAATATTTAGGAAAGGTTTGATCATTCAGGGATAGTCTGTTCAAAAGCGGGTTTTCAGGTGCAAGGAATGAGCAATCAAATTGTGAACCTTGACTTCTTCGATGATTTTGGGAGCTTCGTAAGGAGTTAGGAGGAAAACAAGTAGGCACTGGAAATATTTAATAATCCTCTATATTGTGGGAGAATCCATTTTGATCCAAGGCCACCGAAGGTGATGCTAGTAATCAACTCAGACTCTCAAGCAATGCATACCTCCCAAGAGTGTTTCTAAACACTTAATTCCACGTGGAGAAAATTGATCAAAAGGGTGTTCTCTGCAATGGTATCATAGTCTTCTCCACAATGGTGTGAATCAAGAAGAATCCTAAATTTTATAACCCAATTCTAGGTAGATTTATCTTCTAAGACTCCTTATCAGCTGAGATATTAAGATTTTCTTGTTGAAACCCCAAAATAGGGTTTTAGATAACCTAATAGGGAGAAAATTTAGATTTCTTATCATACACACCCTTCTTGACTCATTTACCTATTGAATAAGCTTTAGGAGGATTAAATTCAAGTTTATTCTTTTATAACCTAGATATGTGGATGCGTGGTATACTCCCAACATTAATCTTTAGGTGAGAAAACCGTGAGAATTAACAAAACATAGTCACGATATATTAAATGTATGTTCAATAATTCCTATATATATTCGAAAGTCAATATAAAGTTAACTGTGAATATTCAAATATTAAGTGCACAAACAACCACAACACTTATGCTCATAAATAATTATGTAAAGTTAATAACAACACCGCATTTTGAAACCGTAGGATGCATTGGAGAAATAACCTTGTTTTTGGACAATTTCTATGTTGTATTAAAAGAGTTTGGGGTGAATGGAGGAATACACAAATTACACTAAAATAAATGAATATACACTAAAAATAGTAGTTCAATGTACATGCTTGAAAAACAACATTCATAACAAAACTCATTACTCTTGTTAACAATAGTGTATGGTCAATAACAACACTGTATTTTGAAACTATAAGATACATGGGTGAAATAACCCTATTTTCTGGACAATTTCTATGTTGTATTAGAAGAGTTCGTGGTGAATGGAAGAATAAACAAAATGCATTGAAATAAATGAATATACACCAAAAATAATAGTTCAATGTACATGCTTGAAAAGAAACAAGTTAGAATGAAAGCCATTACTCAATAACAACATTGTATGGTTAATAACAACATTGTGTTTTGAAATTATAAGATGCATGGGTGAAATAACTTTTTTAGACAATTTCTACGCCATATTAGAAGAGTTCGAGGTGAATGGAGGAATAAAAAAATGCACTGAAATAATGAATATACACTGAAAAAACAATAGTTCAGCGTGCATGCTTGGAAAAATAACAAGTCGAATGAAACCTTTACTTAATAATAGTAGTGTATGGCCAATAAAAACATTGTATTTTGAAACTGTAAGACACATGGGTGAAATAACCCTATTTTTTGACAATTTCTACGCCGTATTAGAAGAGTTCTGGAATGAATGGAGGAATAAACAAAATGCACTAAAATAAATGAATATACACTGAAAAAATAATAGTTCAACATGCATGCTTGAAAAAACAACAAGTCAGAACGAAACCCATTACTCAATAACAACAATGTATGGTTAATAACAACATTGTATTTTGAAATTGTAAGACGTATGGGTGAAATAACCTTGTTTTTTGGACAATTTCTACGTCGTATTAGAAGAGTTTGGGGCGAATGGAGGAATAAAAAAAATGCACTAAAATCAATGAATATACACTAAAAACAATAGTTCAATGTGTATGCATGAAAAAATAACATGTCAGAATGAAACTTGTTACTCAATAACCAACAATAGAAATCAACCCCGTGTAGAAATGTGTACTAATGATCGAAATATGATGAATCAACAAAGTTTGTGCCAAACGAAAGATTAAACAAGAACATGCATATAAACAACTCAATAATGAATGAATAAACATTTGTAAAACTGGTAATGCTTGATTAAACAAGAACATGCACAAAAACAACTCAATATAGAATGAATATACGATTGTAAAACTGGTATTGCTTGCGAATGCACTCATTTCATGAAACTTAGAGAGAACAAATCCCAACTCTTGAAATGGGCTCATCTTGTGACTCACATGACGATTCGGATGGGTCTTCGGCTCCATTACACGGGTAGAAAGGGTCGAGCGGTTCTTGATAAGCACCATCCTTCAAATCCATCACGGGTTGGAAGGGACGAGAATGCTCAACTTCCCATCCTCGCATGCACAATGCCATGCCAAATGCAATACCCTACCATTAATGGCTGCATTGAATGCATTAGTGGCAAGTAAGGAAAAACAATTAGCGAAGGTTAGTGGAGTGGTAGGGGATGATGTGAAGTAAATTGAATGCGTTTTTGGGAATATAATTTAATTTGTTTGCTTTCCACGTGGGAACAAGTAGTTTTTCATGTAGGAAAATGTATTTTTAGTTCACTATGCAAATTTAATTTTTAGTGGGCCCCACGTGGTGATTGATGTGGTACCAAGGTGGCTTCCCCAATTTTTTTAAATCACGACAAAATTTGTGACATGTCAAAAAAAATTTATAGCCCCTCGTCATCACAAATTTAGTTGAGACATCTTTGAACATAAGGAGCTCAACAATTAACATGTTTCCTCTAACCATCTATTTCAACTAAGCATTGTCTATATTCTAGATCATTTCTTGAGACATCATTTACACACAATCCACTATTTTGTTCGGTTTTCTACAAAGCTTTGCATATAACTAGATTTTGCACGGACCTTGTTTTGTGTTAAACCAAAGTTCTAGTGCACCAATAAACCGAGAAAAACAAGCACGAACACGCCCAAAATTATGTATCTAAAATATTCCGTTTCTCTTAACCACTCCTCTAAGATTATAACCGATAGAAATCTCTAAGACCTTTTCAATGGGACCATGTGTAGGTTAAATGAAGGCCTCTTATCAAAAGTTACAAAGAAAAAACTAGAGCTCTGTCATGCCATTAATTTTACATTGAGTTGATCTCTTCCATATAACCAACATTTCGCTTGTCCCAAACCGGTGCCTTTGTTGAGTTTGGACAAATGCAGATCTTTAAAGCAAAGGATTGAGGCTCAATCAATCTTTTGTAAAACTTTGGATATGCCGTGAGAGAGACATGAACAGGTGCGGTGCATTTCCATGATTTTATATCCATCTTGCCATTAATGCATTCATCTTGTCTTACAAATCAAACATCACCCTGCCAAAAAAAAAAAAACTTACAGGTGTACAATAAACAAGGCCATGATATGGCAAATCCTGCCGAAGGTATTGTTTTTTTTGTGTTGGATGCATTTGTTGTATGTTGTTTGCGTGGGAATTGTGTGTGCGAAAGGGGAAGGATCCGATGAATTGCAAGGGCGGACATGTTAGAAGCGTTACATTTGTTTTTGCATTGAAAAAAGTTTGTGGGGGCATTGTTTTGTAGTGACTTAAGGCTATGTTGCGGAAAGGAAGTTGGTGATGTTTAATCGATTAGATAGAACATGTTATAAACATGCAACTTATATGTGAATGAGTGGAGTTCTCGTCGGGGTGTGATTTTGTAATCAATTGAAGGTATGATGTCGAAGTCACTTTTCAATTTAAGCGGATGTGTATAAGTTCAAAAAACATTTTGTGATTCGAGATTTGCAGTGGTTTGAGTGTTTGTACCTGGTGTTAGCTTTGGTGATTGTGAGGTTGGAATTTGGCTATTGGGAAACAGAATTGCGATTAAGAAATCATTTTGTTTGTTTTTAGAGTTATTGGTTTGTGTATTCCATTCTAAAATAATGTGCAATGTTTTTTGTGTTGATAATCACCAAGCTCAACACTGCCGAGAATGATTTTTTTGGTGTTGAGAGAGGGGTTTATTATACATGAGCAAAGGGGTATTTGAAGAAAAGTACCTAATTAGTTGTCTATTTATTGGGCGGAGAATTACACCCCAAATTCAAGCACTAGTTTGAATTGTTTGCGGCAATACATGAATCCACTATGGAGCTTGAGGAACGTATTAACATCTAGTTTGACTTTGTACGATTGAAGGGCAATAGGGTCATGGTTTTGCATAGCATAAATATTTTTTAAGAAACATATTAAGACTACGCTGACAGAGTTCTATAAATTTGTGGAGTTTGTTTAGCGCAAATGAAATATTAAATTGTAAAAATGGAAAGAGGTAACATAAATAATTATGAAAATGCCAATAATTTTTTTTGATTGCTAAGTGGTAAATATGAAATGGAGGCTAATCAAAGTCTATTAGAAATGTATTTTGGAAATGCATGGCAACATGTGTCAGTTCGTGCAGATTGCTAGTTGTGTAAAAGAACATCTGCCAGGCATTGTTGCGGACTCTGAATTATTTGTTTTGGAACACAATCTCAAATGCATAATCCATGTACAATCGGTCCACTGTGATTGTCCCCAAATGCAAAATGTTGGAAGCAGTATGCATACTGTTGGAGGTGTTAATGCTTTGCATGGAGCGTGTGATGAAGAACATGCTTTTGTAAAGGTAAGGAAACTTTTGTTTGTTGTAATGTATTCAAACAAGCTTGAATGAAAGAAGTGTTGTGTTTGTTTTGTACGCAAGCTGCAGGGATAGTTACAGTAGTCATGGCGCTTTTGTGATTCTTGTTTGCCTTGATTGGATTTATTTATATGTAAATATACATCACAATGATTGGTCACGGAGTTTGCAGTGAAGGGGTTTTGAATATTGATACACTAGAATTGCCAAAATGTAATTGCTGAAATTGTTAGTATAATGGTTTTTATTTTTCAAAAGGTACAGACTGGAAATCAGATTTGTTGAATTCACTGTTCATTAAGAGGAGATCATTATTTTGAAGCTACGATGCTGAAAATGCACAGGCGGGAGTAGGATAGAAAGGCGCCTGAGCAGAGGCGGGTAGGTAGAGAATAAATGTTTCAGATTAGGAAGCAATGTCAAGTTTGAACATTGTCCATGACAGTGTAGTCAGTCCGAAACTGTTGATTTTCATTGTGTAGCAGAACATTTCATTGTTTAATTAAATTAAAATCTATGGAGAAGACTACATTGTAAAAGCTTTAACATTGAAGATGAATGTACTACTATATTCATGTAAAAAAATATTGTGTTAATGGTGTTCTTCTTTGAAAGACAACGAACAAGATGTATGTGCGGTGATAATTAACAATAAAAAGTGGCACTATGTTATCACTACAGAAATACAATTAAAGATGTGTAGGTGCAATAGCAATTAAAAGATATAAAATATCCATTGCCTTGTATATATTTGATTCCTTTAGTGTTGTTGTTGTATTTGCTTCTCTGAATTTTGCAACTGCAAAATGCAATGAGGAGGCAAGTAAACAATCGGCTATCAAAACAAATTTCCGAAAAATAAATACACATTTACGCAAACAAAATCCAAAATTTCCATGGTTTAAAAATGCGGCCCTATCCCTCACGTAAGTTAGCGGGGGGTAGTGAGTTGGCCGACTGGCAATCCTTTCCAGGTGTTTCACGGAGCAAAAAAAAAAAGTTAACGGACCTTGTGTCTTTTCGGCGCCTCCTTGATCGCTCCACCAACCCAAGTCATTTCAACGCCTCCCCGACTACTCACCATACCTATTCACATTTATTGTTTTGAATATGCTGCGCCATTTCAAAGTATCTTTCAAATATATATTGAATGCTACCATTAATTCTTTGCTTAAATTATATTCATTAAACTATTTACTCTACTTTTTGGCGCCAACTGTTACTTTTTTTTATTATTTTTACATAAATGATTTATTTAAGTATTGCAAAAAGAACAGGTAGTCATATTTCATTCAATTTTATGGAAGTTGAAGGAGATTTCGAAGGTTGGCTATGAGAAAAGAACATTGCTCATGACAGGAAAATTTGGAAATAATCATGTACATTGCAAATCGGTAAGAACATTATATTTTTAAAATCAAGTGATAAGTTCAACTCATCTTGTTTATTAATTTATTAAGTTTTTGAACTACTTTCCAGTCATCTATCAAAGTTGAAAGGAATAACAATTTTGGTTAGTGTTTGCAAGATTTATTTGAAACAAGGCTAATTGAAAACAAAGAAATTATAAGTTGAATGGTAATTCAGATTCTTATATCTAATATTCAAGGTAAGATTTTTCCTGAGAGAGTTTTTGTTACAACAATACAACAACATATTACGTTGTCGCCCAATCTAAATGATGGAATACGTTATATTTACAGGCTATGGTCATTATAGTGTATAAAACTATGATGCCACATTCTTATGTGCCTACGGGATGTATATAAAAGTAGGTTGTTTTCCCATGTAATACGTTGTTAAAATCAACGACATGAAGTTCTAAAGATTTTTTTGCACATCATAGTATTATGAAACTATTCAAATTTGTTTCATTATATTACTTTAAAATAATTTCAAATCCTTTCCCTCCTACTATGAGTACAACAATTTAACAACACATTACGTTGTTGCCCGCGATAACGATGACCTGACTCGTTACTAGGCTCCATAAGGTACATGGTGTACTGTATAAAACTATAATTTAAGATCTTGGTGCGCCAACAGGATCTATATCTAAGAAGGTGGTTTCTCAACGTAATACGTTGTTTCTTTGACGACCTGCATTTATAAAGTTTGTTTAGCGCTGAATAACCTATTAGAAGTTGTTTGATTCAATTAAACTGGAATACTTTCCAATTCATCCTCTCACAATTTAATTTCGACACGACGACAACGTATTACGTTGTCACCCAGACTAAACGGTGGAAAACGATATTCTTAGAAGCTATATTCATTATAGTTGGTGTACCTCTTAGCTCAGTAGATCCTCCTCAAGGAGCATGTCACGTTCTCATATTCATGTTGTTGTTCTTCTCTACCACCGTGCCCTCAATCTTTCTTTGTATGCATACACCTATCTTTTCGAGCAATCAGCATTGAAGTCTGACTTCCAAGCATACAGCCAATGACAAGTACTTTTAGTAAGGTCGCCGACTGCCCTAACTGTCCACATTTACCTTTTAACTTCGAGCTACTATGAGTACAACGAATTTAACAACACATTACGTTGTTGCCCACGATAACGATGACCTGACTCGTTAATAGGCTCCATAAGGTACATGGTGTACTGTATAAAACTATAATTTAAGATCTTGGTGCGCCAACAGGATCTATATCTAAGAAGGTGGTTTCTCAACGTAATACGTTGTTTCTTTGACGACTTGCATTTATAAAGATTGTTTAGCTATTGAAATACCTATTAGAAGTTGTTTGATTGATTAAACTGAATACTTTCCAGTTCATCCTCTCACAATTTAATTTCGACACGACGACGACGCATTACGTTGTCACCCTGACTAAACGGTGGAAAACGATATTCTTAGAAGCTATATTCATTATAGTTGGTGTACCTCTTAGCTCGGTAGATCCTCCTCGAGGAGCATGTCACGTTCTCATATTCATGTTGTTGTTCTTCTCTACCACCGTGCCCTCAATCTTTCTTTGTATGCATACACCTATCTTTTCGAGCAATCGGCATTGATCAAGTCGACTTCCAAGCATACACCCATGACAAGTACTTTGAGTAAGGTCGCTGACTGCCTAACTTTGTCCACATTTACCTTTTAACTCCGAGCTCTATGAGTACAAAGAATTTAACAACACATTACATTGTTGCCCGCGATAACGATGACTGACTCATTACTTAGGCTCCATAAGGTACATGGTGTCTTGTATAAAACTATAATTTAAGATCTTGGTGCGCCAGCGGATCTATATCTAAGAAGGTGGTTTCTCAACGTAATACGTTGTTTCTTTGACGACCTGCATTTATAAAGATTATTTAGCGTTGAATAACCTATTAGAAGTTGTTTGATTCAATTAAACTGGAATACTTTCCAGTTCATCCTCTCACAATTTAATTTCGACACGACGACAACGCATTACGTTGTCACCCGGACTAAACGGTGGAAAACGATATTCTTAGAAGCTATATTCATTATAGTTGGTGTACCTCTTAGCTCGGTAGATCCTCCTCAAGGAGCATGTCACGTTCTCATATTCATGTTGTTGTTCTTCTCTACCACCGTGCCCTCAATCTTTCTTTGTATGCATACACCTATCTTTTCGAGCAATCAGCATTGAAGTCTGACTTCCAAGCATACAGCCAATGACAAGTACTTTGAGTAAGGTCGCTGACTGCCCTAACTGTCCACATTTACCTTTTAACTCCGAGCTACTATGAGTACAGCAATTTAACAACACATTACGTTGTTGCCCGCGATAACGATGACCTGACTCGTTACTAGGCTCCATAAGGTACATGGTGTACTGTATAAAACTATAATTTAAGATCTTGGTGCGCCAACAGGATCTATATCTAAGAAGGTGGTTTCTCAACGTAATACGTTGTTTCTTTGATGACCTGCATTTATAAAGATTGTTTAGCGTTGAATACTCTATTAGAAGTTGTTTGATTCAATTAAACTGAATACTTTCCAGTTCATCCTCTCACAATTTAATTTCGACACGACGACAACGCATTACGTTGTCACCCGGGCTAAACGATGGAAAACGATATTCTTAGAAGCTATATTCATTATAGTTGGTGTACCTCTTAGCTCAGTAGATCCTCCTCAAGGAGCATGTCACGTTCTCATATTCATGTTGTTGTTCTTCTCTACCACCGTGCCCTCAATCTTTCTTTGTATGCATACACCTATCTTTTCGAGCAATCAGCATTGAAGTCTGACTTCCAAGCATACAGCCAATGACAAGTACTTTGAGTAAGGTCGCTGACTGCCCTAACTGTCCACATTTACCTTTTAACTCCGAGCTACTATGAGTACAGCAATTTAACAACACATTACGTTGTTGCCCGCGATAACGATGACCTGACTCGTTAATAGGCTCCATAAGGTACATGGTGTACTGTATAAAACTATAATTTAAGATCTTGGTGCGCCAACAGGATCTATATCTAAGAAGGTGGTTTCTCAACGTAATACGTTGTTTCTTTGACGACCTGCATTTATAAAGATTGTTTAGCGCTGAATACTCTATTAGAAGTTGTTTGATTCAATTAAACTGGAATACTTTCCAGTTCATCCTCTCACAATTTAATTTCGACACGACGACAACGCATTACGTTGTCACCCGGGCTAAACGGTGGAAAACGATATTCTTAGAAGCTATATTCATTATAGTTGGTGTACCTCTTAGCTCGGTAGATCCTCCTCAAGGAGCATGTCACGTTCTCATATTCATGTTGTTGTTCTTCTCTACCACCGTGCCCTCAATCTTTCTTTGTATGCATACACCTATCTTTTCGAGCAATCAGCATTGAAGTCTGACTTCCAAGCATACAGCCAATGACAAGTACTTTTAGTAAGGTCGCTGACTGCCCTAACTGTCCACATTTACCTTTTAACTCCGAGCTACTATGAGTACAGCAATTTAACAACACATTACGTTGTTGCCCGCGATAACGATGACCTGACTCGTTACTAGGCTCCATAAGGTACATGGTGTACTGTATAAAACTATAATTTAAGATCTTGGTGCGCCAACAGGATCTATATCTAAGAAGGTGGTTTCTCAACATAATACGTTGTTTCTTTGACGACTTTGCATTTATAAAGATTGTTTAGCGCTGAATACTCTATTAGAAGTTGTTTGATTCAATTAAACTGGAATACTTTCCAGTTCATCCTCTCACAATTTAATTTCGACACGACGACAACGCATTACGTTGTCACCCGGGCTAAACGGTGGAAAACGATATTCTTAGAAGCTATATTCATTATAGTTGGTGTACCTCTTAGCTCGGTAGATCCTCCTCAAGGAGCATGTCACGTTCTCATATTCATGTTGTTGTTCTTCTCTACCACCGTGCCCTCAATCTTTCTTTGTATGCATACACCTATCTTTTCGAGCAATCAGCATTGAAGTCTGACTTCCAAGCATATAGCCAATGACAAGTACTTTTAGTAAGGTCATTGTTACCCCTAATCTGTCCACATTTACCTTTTAACTCCGAGCTACTAGTCCATTTATATTGATGCTAGTGATGATTTGTGATACCCTTGAGAGCTATTTTTGGGTTAATTCTCTTCTATACGGCAGCAGCTGATTTTAAACATTTCTCAACCTTAAATAACTTAGAAAAGATACTCTATTGTCTAATCTTATATATGTATGATGTCGTTTTTATGAGATTATTGATGTCGTTTTTACTTTTTTTGTTGACCTGAATTTTTTTAATAATGATCCTCAATTTCTTTAACATATTGAACATTTGTGAATGCAGGCAGGTCCTATCATTTTAGCATCAGCTATAATATAAATATCAAATGGTTAGTGTTATTGTCTAATTGTATAGTGTGTTAGCTTGAGCATTTTTTTTCCAAATTTTAATAATTTGTAGTGTTATTAACATCGATGTATAATCGGAGAGACTCAAAGTGGAAGCGCTTGTTAGACATTCCTATCGATGTCCTCCTAAGGACCGTTGTTCTCGCATTAGATGTTGTTTGGAGCAAAGTTAAAGATAACCAGTGGAGTGGAAGGGGATTTTGTTGCATGGATAGAAGTTGGACGAGTAGATGATTTTATTAAAGGGAATGTCGGCGGACATCATTTCCAACAAGTTATTACAAACGTTGGAGTCATTCATCACCCATAAGGGAAAGTACACACCGGGTTCGAATTGATAGCACCATCAGTTATATAATGTATGATGTGGCAATGTTCGGTGATGTTTTTAATGCAGTTTTAAAATTGTTGTTTATTTTATTATGACTCACTTTTAGTGACATTTTGCAGATATTGGTGTAGCTATGGGCCTGAAGACTTTAAAGAAGAGGATGCTTTGCCATATGATAAGTCCAAGGTTCCAACTAGAGGGACGGGGAGTAGACCTGGACGTAAACATATAAAATGTGGTTGCCAATGCAATTTTAATGTGCGAATTCTTATGAAAAGAAGTGAATATGCACTTATCACATATCCTCAGATGGATCATGTGGATAACAACAATCATATATGCCATGGCCAAAAAAATCACAAATTTGAAGGGACATGAGCTTATTATGCGCCACATATTAGTAAGGAATTGCAAGAATGGGTAGAAAAGTTATTGTTATTAGGAATGCCAGCTGATATTGTGTTGCAAAAGCACCGTGAAATGGTTCATGAGAAGCTAGCCTTGTTTGATGGGCAAACAAAACGTGATGATTTCTTGTCTTCACATGATGTTCATAATATTGATACAAAAATAAAAGCAGCAAAGTACATGTATGACAGAAATGATGCCCAAAGTGTGAGAGTATGGCAAGATCAAAATCCAAATATATGTTTTGAATACCAAGAGTATGAAGGAAACGTTGAGGAAGATGGTCACGTGCCGTTTATCATGGGCATTCAAATGCCGCAACAACTTGAGTGGATGTTAAAATATGGCCATAACAACATACTTGCAATGGACGCCACTTTTGGGACCAATGGAATGAAGGTATTCTCTTTTACATAATCTTATCAATAAAAAAATTCTGCAAAAAATATGTTACATTTTCTTACCAATAATCTACTAATTCACATTGTTATTGCATTGCCAACTCTCCATAGTTCAAACTCTATACCATCCTCGCATTCGATTCCAAACACATGGGCCTACCAGTTGCATGGGTTATAATGTCAAGAGCTACAACTAGCGACTTAACCCAATGGATGAAAAAGCTGGTGAATAGAGCACATGCTCATATGCTTGAGTGGAAACTAAATGCTTTCATGGTAGATGATGCTACAGCTGAAATCAATGCTATTAGGTTGTAAATTAATCTTTGTGTATATTGTTAGAATATATAAATTTAAATTATAGATATTAAGTTTCTATCAAATTTTTAAGATTCTAATACAATTCATTTTCAAATACGAGAGAAGTTTTTGGGTGTGAAGTATACTTATGCAGCTGGCATGTACGGAGGGCATGGTTGAAGAATCTTGTTGCCAAGGTTAAGGAAGATCAAAAAGACGTGTAATGTTTAATAGGTTGGGGAAATTATGCACCATTCAAATAATGAGGAGAGTGCTATTCAAATGGCACAAGATTTTGTTCTGATTTTGTGGACGAGATAAAATTTATTAAATATTGGCGGGAACAACGGCTTCTCGGAATTGGAATGTGGGTGAGACATCTACGGACTTTAAAGCATCTTTGGGCAAGAAACAAATGCTGCAATAGAGGCATATCACTCTATACTTAAGAGTAAGTGGTTATCCTCCATTCGAAAAGCATCTCATCGCGAGGTTGGTAGGTGATACATCGATTAATCATAGTTGTTTTTATATATTATTGGTGGAGTCAATGTTGTAAGGAAAGTGGGTTCTACCGTAACTTGAAAGTGGAGAAACTAGAAAATAACCAATGGCTGCATGCACAATCCATTCTGATTATTATGTCACCTTCCATACCTCGACCCACGGTTAGCATGGGTTCGTAGCAGACGGATGATACTTGTCACTATGAAGTATGGTATCAAACCCCACATTTGGCAATGTGTGGATGTGGAGTGTCGAAAGAATGGGTACTTATGTAAGCACGTAATTAAAGTGAATATGATGAAAAAGAATTCAGCGAGAGAAAACTTTAATGTTCGGTATTCTAGGCAAAATGTTTTTCAAGATTTTCCAACATAGTAATTTATTGTATCTAAATTCTATTAATTTTGGTTTTTATTCAAATCTTTGATTTATTATACTAATTTGTAATGTTCTCGGGTTTATTTTGTGCTCCAAATGTTGCATGTGGAGATGAACATGTGGTTGATGATCCTTTTGGTCAAGCATGGAATCCTCCAAACACTGTGAAGACTCTATGCATGTTTTGCAACAAGATAAACATGTTATAAATGAAGAAGATGAACACTTGAGCCCACAAGTGAGAAGGATCAAAAAATAGTAGATAACTTGATCTTGTTGGTCCTCTAAACAAGTCATTTCTTAATTTATTAGAGAATACACTTGTGGAAACAACAAACCGATTGAGGGGAAGCCAAATATCTTCTATATTAGGTGTGCAACATCACGAGGCACAACCATTTAGACCCGTAGATGATGGATTCAACAATACACTTCATCGAGAGAGATTTTTATAGAGAAGATGTTGAATCGAAGGCGCCCATGTCAACAAATAGGAAAGCTAGTTTTCCTATTGTAAAAAAGAGTCGTGTATCACGTCGACTAACATGGGAGGATGAATTAAAAAGAGTTGCGAAACGAGATAGGGAAAGGGGGCTTGTTGAAGAACTTGAAGATGATACCAACACAAATGGAATTTAAGGGTAATTTTAGATTGCAGCAGTTCAACAACATATTATGTTGTTACCCTTGAGAAATGATGAACAAACACATTATTAGTTTACAAGATATGCTCATTATAATATCCAAAACTGTGATACCATCTTTTTATGCTCCTACATGATCTATACCAAAGTAGGTTATTTCTCAACGTAATACGTTGTTGCCTCAACAAAATGGATTTTTAATGTTTATTTTGCATTTTATAATGTTATGTATCTATTCAAGGTTGTTTAATTCAATCACTTTGTAATAATTTCCCACTTATGCCCTTCTACTTTAATTAAAATAGTTCAACAACGTATTGTGTTGTCATCCGTAATAAATGATGCAAGTTTCAATATTTATACAAATTTGTCACTTTAAAATACTTATGCTTTAAATAATTTGACAGTCTTTGATGTTTCTAAGAATGCATTATTGGGATCCATGCCGTCTGTATGGCCTTCTACTCTAGAAGTATTGATGCTAAATGACAATTCCCTGATTGGCAATATTCCTCCAAGTTTGAGCAACTTGACTGGTCTTGTAAAGTTAAATTTGGCAAACAACAAATTAAACGGAGTCATTCCACCAAGCTTGGCTGATATTCTTCAACTTCTAGTATTGAACTTGGGAGATAATGGTCTGGAAGGAAGCATACCTTGTGGGCTATGCCCCTTGTCCTTGAAAGTACACAGTAATAAGCTAAGTGGAAGATTCCCTTCCCCATAGTAAATTGTACAAAACTACAAACACTTGATATTGGGCACAATTCATTCACGGGCATATTTCAAAGTCAATCGAAATCTTTCATACCTTGAAGTGCTTTGATGAAGAACAATCATTTCGATGAAGAGCAATCATTTCGAGGTAGCATCATCTTAGATCTCTCCGCCAATAGTTTGTCAGGGTGTATTCCTCATAGCATTGTATCTCTGCAAGCAATGACTGTGGTAGAAAGTGGACATAGGATGAAAAGAAGGTATCCACTTGGACCTCTTAATGAACCATATGCTTATCATGATGAGTTGAATATGACTTCCAAAGGCATAGAGCAACACTATCCATATATTCTATCCACTCTATCATGCATAGATCTCTCAAGAAATCAATTGAATGGAGTTCTTCCTTATGATTTTGGAAAGTTGAAAGGGTTGAAGTCTCTCAATCTATCCATGAACAATTTCAACGGGACGCTTCCAAGTAGTTTGGGAGAAATGAGTGATCTGGAATCACTGGACCTTTCTAGAAACATGTTTTCTGGATATATTCCAAAGGAGCTCACATCACAATTTGCACCTCCTCCTCCTGCTTCTAATGAAGAAGAAGACAACAATGAAGAGAGCAGAAAACAAATACCGTGGTACGAGGTAGGACTGGGGTTGTCATATGGAGTAGGTTTTGGTGGTGTATTGTTATTGATTGTGTTGAGAGAGAGCTGGAAAAATGATTATTTCAAAAGGGTTGATATAATTCTGAAGCTTTTGTTTCCTTTTGTTCGCAAGAGAAGGCTATGAAAGGTTTTTTCTCCAGCAAAACCATGCCTTAAGGTCTCATCAGTGACTTAATCATCTTTCATATTGATCAGATTGTATTTGAAAAGGACTATTACCATGCAAACCCTTGTGAAAGTGTTGCACTTGCAAATCTTTGATATATTTTTATTTGTCTATTGCTTCCAATCTTGTGTGGTGTTCTATTCATATATTTCTTTTATCATATAGCACCGCTCCTTTGGCTAGACAACTAACAATATGCTACTGCAATGATATCTTCAAGAATGTAAATGATTGTGGCCTGCTACAAGTGTCAGCTCAAAGTCTTTATCTGGCACCTGAGTCGAGGTTGAAACATTGACCGCAAGCAAATTTGTAGCAAATTTTATTGTGCTATTTTTTAAAATGGGGGTAAATGTTTAATTCCAATACATGGTATTCAGGGTCAGCTAATAACATGTTCACTTCAGAAGAGTTAATTATACAAGCATAAACAATTCCGGGTTAACATTGTTCACAGTACTAGTCATGACTTCATTAACAAGTAATGGGTACTTGTTCTCCATAGGTAAAAGGTTGGTAGAGAATGAGAAACTCAGAGATTGACAGTCGAGAATATATTCTGGAAAGAGAGTGTTGGTCAAAAAGAGACCGAAATTATAAAATAAAAATAAAAATGTATACAATAACTTCATATTAAAAATGTACATAATAATTTCTATATAAAATTGCATTTACAAAATATCATTACATTTGCATCATTTCGACATCCCTTGAAACTCATATACAATCATTAGTTATGTTTGTGGTACTATTTTAGCTTAAATGTGACATGTTTGTTGTGAAAATTTCTGAGGCAAACTCCGCAGCGGGGTAAGTGTTTTATTTCAATTTTATTTTTTTGAGCATTTTTCCATGTTCTTTTTCAGACTTTCCTGGGGTGCGCTTCAGTTGCACATCTGTTGTATCCAATACATCTCCTGACTGTACTTGAGCTATATCCGAATAGAAATGTTATTTGGTCTTGTTCAGACCACAGCTGAAGAGTACTAATATGATGAATTTGCTCATTAAAAATGTGATATTTGAATAAGTACAGCCAGTGAAAGATATGCAACTCCAATCTAGTGACTGCAAAGTGATGCCTAGCTTGCCTTGGCCCGGCAGATGAGCAAGGAAGAAACATCAGACACATCCAAAGCAATGAATATGGGTCTTCCATTAGTGTTCTATAGCCATTGCCACTCTAGTGAACACTTGAAACAAATATATGATATTCAGACACTGTACCATTCAAATGAACTTTAATTTTTTCATGATTATCTAAAATTTCAACATATTGCAAAGGTCATAGCAAACTCGATAACTTTAAATACTATTAATAAGATACACGTGTATAGAGAAGGTATGCATAATCCCATTCATCTAATATGGACAGGAAAAACAACAATAATAAATAAATAGTCTCAATAACAATAATAAATGCTATCAATAAATTTGACAGGAAAAACTCATTACATTTTACAAGTCATGTCAGAAGAAGAGCCAAAAGAGGATTTTGGCATAAAATTGGCACTACATATGGATCTTACATTATTTTCTCGTTCAAGGAGAAAAACCATAACATTAAACTTGATTTTTTCTTTCACATAACTGAGTATCTTGGCAATTGTTTTACAAATAATGATACTGATTGATTGTAATATCAAAACTTCAACAGATTAAATCTGAGAGCTCTTCAAATTTCTCTGTTGCTTGTTAACAGCAATGGAGTTTCGCGCTTCCAACCATCCTCGAATTTTTCTTTTATTTCCTTTCATCTCATCAGGGGTAAGGTGTGTGTGAACTGATGCAGCACTCTTGATATCCTTTAATCTTTTTCCCTGAAATGTTTACAAACAATGGGCATATCAGTAAATAAAACTATGCAAACGTAAATGATAAAATAAGTTTATCAAAATTATAAATAAGATATTGTGTGGTCACCTGTTGTTGGGAAGAATGGATCCTTTCTGAAAGTTGCATCTCAGTATCACCTTCACTATTACGTTGCTACAAAAATGAAGGATTATTGATGCAAATTATTTCCTACATTAACTCGAAGAAAAAAACACAAATATTTTAAATGTTTTTATATTTGACTCCTAGAAGTAATTAGCAATGTAAATCTTAAGTTTACGTAACTTACCAAATCAGATGAAGCACGACCCATTTTATGTATAATTTGCATGGAATCAACAATACTGGATAACTTTTTTACGTTTCTTACCAAAAGCTTATTTGGTTGTTCCTCTTCATTCTACAAACAATCAATTCATATAAATACTATATAATACAATTAAAGAACATGATTGTTAGAAAGAAAGAAAATTATAAGTAAAATGATATTGGGGTAAGGAAGCTCTGTAACAATTCTGCAATGACCAAGTAAGGGAAGCCAAGTTGGTATGAAAAGTACATAGTTTCATCGTGAATAATATGTTTCCATCGTATAAAATATTATAGTGAAAATGCAAACCAGTTTTGAAAGATAAATACATAGAGAATCTTTGCATAAGAATGTAATGGAAGGAAATGTATAGGGAAGTAGGAAAAAATTTAAACATTAGACTAGAAAGGAAAATCCTACAGTATCCATTTCATTGTGTCACCTATGCATGGTAAAATCTGAATATGAGCTCTCAAAATTCTATTGAATACTGAAATAAATAATGCATCATTGATATAGTCAATCAATTGGAAAAAAATAATGTACATCAAAACATAGTTTTACCTCAATTGCAACATTGTCATCGAATATGAATTCATTACGCTATGAAACATGACAAAATGGATAAGTATACTTATCTTTGGATATAAAATCAATCAAATGTGCTAAAAACACAATAACATCAATAAGAATACAAATTAACACACCTTTGTCTCTTTTCCATCCTCTTTACGGTTAATTGCCTTGAAGCAATCTTTAAACCGGATCACGATATGTCTTCTTCGATTCACCAATAGTATCTGCTCCAATATGTGGAAAATGCAATGGAGCGTCATCTACATATGATTCTTCTACGCATATGACAATGCAGTCCCTTTCTAAAGATCGTCCATGGCATTTTGTTCCTGGTTTAGTTGCATGAATTTTAGCAATGCCAACCTTTTTTGCATGGTCAGGCTCTAGGAACATAAAAACTTTTTCTCCTATTGTGAATTCATAGGCAGCCATGTCCTTCGCCTCATTCTTTGGTTTTCCCGGTTCCACCTCAACAAATTTTGAAAAATCAGTCACCTCAATCAATGGATCGGCCATATTTTTTCCCTTATGATCCTCTGTGCTGATTTTTTCTTTATCATTCATATCGTTTCCCTCACTTTCTTTTGTTCTAATGGAAATAGGTGTTATTTGCATCGGTGGTTCATGCACCATGCACTTGAAGTGTATGCTTCAACAGTATTCTCTTCCTCAACACTCTGCAGCGGTAAAACCCAATTTTTCAAGTGCAACAACATAATAATTAATTGTATATAAAAGATGTAGGTATAAATGCCAAATTAGCAATATGATTAAGATTTAAGCACTTAAAATATATAGAAAACACAAATATTTATATTTGTAATTTACAATTGTACCTTGTTTTCCATTGCATTGTTGTTTACATTCTTTTTTTGTATCGGATTTTCTCCATCAACATCAGTCGAGTCCTATTCATGCATTCAAGTCATGAAAAGTGTGAGAATCGCATTTACACAAGATTTCAACATGTTAATGAATGAAAAATGACACTATATTATTCCAACAATGCTACTAATGTTTTTAATGAAAGCATGTTTCCTTACATGATCAACATTAATGGATTCTTCTTGGATAATATCCTGTACAAATGAAACGTTAATTTAAAATAACATAAAAAATGTGAATAAACAAAACTAAAATAATTTTAAATTTAAATTATAATAAAAATGGTAAATACCTTATCCTTTTGTCCATTTAGTTCAGAATTTGTACAATCGGTTTTCATCAAATCCTTTTTATATTGCAGCGTTGAAAGGGTTTTTTTCTTTCTTTCCTCCCTCTTTTCCACACTATCATACTCCTCTACAAGCTTGGAAATCAGATCTTTAGCTTGTTGGCTAAGGGATGAAAAATATTGCACCTTTTCTTCTCGACAATAATATGCTCAATTAACCTAGATTTGTACATATATTTAGAATTTTTCAAGTGCCGATCAACACTTCGCTTTGCAACCATATTTTTACTATTTTTTTTTGTTTTCCTTTTATACTTCCCGGTCGCACGTTTACCCGACTTACGCCTATGTAATGGAGGAGACCATTGTGATCATGGAGGCGGTGATAGTTGATGTCTTTCAAATGCCATTTTATTCCTTGCATTTCATAGTTGCGCAAGAAGGAAAGACCATGCACTTAAATCTGTCCCTCTTTCCAATTTCTTTTATAATTTTACACTGCTGCAAATACTACAATTCACAGCCAATAATTAAACATTATAAGAAGCAAATAATGAAAATATTTCAGCTTCTCTCATCCTCTTTCATTTCTGAATTGATATTTACATAACTGAACAAAATAAAAATTAATAACAGGGTGAAAATTGCCTAAAATAATCATTACAGTACCACTCCCAAGTTCCAACAATCATGCGTTTAAACAAACAATTTTTTCTTTTGTTCCATTCACAACCACAAGACATGTTTGAATACCCAGCCACATTGATACCATCAAAACCAAAGTAACAGGAATCGGACTCAACAAAAACACGGTGGGCCAAAGAGTAAAAGTCAATATCGCTCTGCCATAAGAATACCTTCCTCACAAAAAAACAGATTGGAAAAACTTTTTAAATGATTTTATTTTCCCTCATTTCGCTTTGAAACTTTCCCTTCGGGCTTAGTGAGGCATGACCATTGACTTAGTCTTGGCTGAGTCAATCTACTCAGCTAATTTTCCAGGTGAGTTGAGTTCCAGTGAATCCTACTGTACCAAACTGCTTAAATTGTGCAATCTCATTCAATCACAATTCTTAAGTAAGATAAACGAGGTTCAGATTGTATTTGTTCATTTTATTGATGTCAAGGCCCAGGAAATCTAAAGTGAAGTTAAGGAAAATGCATGATTATCTTTCTTGCTTCAAAACATGAAATACTAAATTTGTTCTTCAAAGGACCAACTGTGCCCTATAAATGGAAAGAACTTAAAATTTTAAATAGTGAAAACTCGATTTATGTTACAAAATATATATGACAGATATCATAGAGCTTCCCTGAGTGATAACAGGGGATTGACAGGTTTAGGTCTACTGAACTAGCATCCAAAACATGAGTTAAAATCCAATAGGCCTTGGGAATGCCCTAATAATCAACAAATTATAAAACCACCAATGTTATGTAGTTAAGCCAGGGTCAGATCACATAGATTGTCATATCAACAACTTCCAATCCACCAAAAGCACATAAGTAAACCAAGCTAAACTACCCCCATTTCCATAATGGCAACTAACTGGTGGCGATTCACTATTGCATGAATACGTAGTTGTGCTCAATGGACTATCCTGAGAATTAGTACCTTCTACTATTAAGGCCATGCAAAGACCTCGCCACACATAGTAAAATTTTATAGGTTGGCGAAAGGGCGTAGGACGTAGATCAGATCATCTATAAAGCAAGTACAGATGCTAAAGGATAAAAGTAATAAAAAACTCATAAGATCAGTTTTGGAAAAATTCAAACATTTGTTATTGTTGTGAATGCTACTTCAAACACATCCAATGACTTTGAGACACATGGAAAAGGTGAGAAGAGACAGATCCTAATGAAACTATTTGTTGTATGGCAATGCAGGTAGGCCTATTTGGTCATTCTTGTCTCAAACAAGTATAAAAACATCTCTTAGTTGTGGCTACTTCAAATTTGTGTAAAAGCCAATAAACTCTTTGCATCTAGGACAATTGTGAAACTCAACAAGTATCGCAAATATCGGGACTCAGAGTAACAATTGATGTGTAGGGAAATCCTATAACTCTTTAGTTGAAATTGTTATGCAAATGTAAAAATATATGGACACTAAAAGAACACGAAATTGGAAAATCCTAATAAATCTAAGACATACTAACATAAGTTGAATACCTGAATAAAAGTGTTTTATTCATGCAAAACAAAAATTATAAATAACACTACTTACTGATCTTTGATGTTTGCACTCATTGGATGCTTTATGGCTCGGACTAGGCACCCAATCTTCATCTTCATCATCCTCCTCTACCTCATAATCTTCGTCATTTTGATCACTATTGTCATCTATGTTTAGTTCCGTGTCAAATTCTTCTTCAAAATCTGAATTCTCTTTTGTTTGATCAACAAATGCTTTTTCCTCTTCAATTTTTTCATCGTTAATCTATGTTTATGTTACAAAAACAAACACTATGTTGTCAGAAATAAGCATTTCATAACACATAATCCACTACAAAAATTATATTTCAATAAAAAACAAACAGTCACATTTCCTTACCCGTTTCAGAAAGGCCATTGCAGCACGTGTTGTCATCCTATGTTTTTGTGGTTGATTTTTTCCACAACCGCTATTTTCTTTCATTTGATTTGATTTCTTTGTGGTTAAAAAATGCAGTTTTAAAATTAATACATAATATATGGTCATGCATAATCAAAATAAACAATATTGATGAAAAAACATTGTTAAAAGTTTCATCAATACCTTTAAACACAAATGAAGATGTTGCTTTTGATGATTGCTTCTTTGCCAGCAATAAGATTAGAAAGGACTAAAATCCAAAAATATAGAAAGGAACTTCAAATCATCTAGCAGCAATAAGATTATATCAAAAAAATAGAACACAGTATATTCCTGATATAATATCTACAATGTGTACCTGTGGAAATCCTGAAGAATTGAAGATTATATCTACCAAGCAAACATGATGGAAACAGGTCCGTAGCTTTCAGAAAAGTGATGAGAAATATAAGATGAAGACAATTTATTTATGGATTATATCAGCTCAGAAATGCCATTTTTAGATATCGTTCAAAAAATCAAAAGATATACAGTAAATAATCACTACTCACAAAGTCCAACAATAGGAGGAAGATTGGCTAGCTTGGCGTAGCTTATACCCTGCATAAGCATAGCACATTAACACAGACCTTGTATAAGCTTTATCAAACCCTTTCTAAACAAATTTTCTTTAAGACTATAATCTAATTTTTAAATAGGCATAAAGTTAGTTTTCACGCCTTAAACAAATTCTCTTTTAAGACTATAATCTAAATTTGTAAATAGACATGAAGTTAGTTTCCTTTCCTGTGGTATGGCAAGACTGGCTATAGTTATACCAGCGATAAGATCAGACCTGAAGAACTTAAAGGAATATCTGGGTGCCCATTCAAGAATAGGAAATATATACCGGACTCCCAACAAAAGCTTCCTTTTTCTTGGCTGGTTCTTAAATTGCTTGAAGGGATCATCAGGAAAAAAGGTCTCCTTCACAGAATCTTTAATAGAGTGCATCATGCTCTCTGGAGGCCTAACGCTAACTTTGTGAAGAGATGACATCTCTAAATCATTTTGAACAATGTCAGAAAGCCCATTGACATGCCCACTGACATTGGTGGTATTCATTTTTGCGTTCTTTCTCTGTCCAAATCTCAACTACACAAGCTCAGACCTTGATGTGACTCATTGCATGGGTAATCAGAAATGCGAGAAGTATAGGCTCTTATATTCACTGTGCTCCAATACTTTCTTCTTTTCACTCATGAGAAGGCTTTCATCATGTTGGAGCGATGAAAAATAGAAGCTATTCGATCTCAAATTCAAATATAGTTCTCACCATTTACCTTTTACATCTGGTTCCCACAAGACAAGCCGATGGGGACACGTTAAAATTTCTTGGGTTCGAGACAAACCAAGTCATTGCCGAAACTTTCTTGATTCCATAGTTTTCCTCCTCGATATGTGTGGGTCATTTAGATCGTAAACCTTGAAGTCCTCCTGCACATAAACGTGGTGATTGGGCTATAAACATTCCCAATTCGGCCTTTTGTGTTACAAATTTTTATTACATTGGGTCTAGCATTTTTTTTTCTGGATAGAGAGCTATATTTGTCCATTCTGTTGAACTGAGGTGACCGGGTTAAGAACATAAATTCCTACTCTCGCTCCTATTTCTTCTCCACCTCTATCTCCTACTCCTTATCCATTTTGTTCTGTTGGGGGACAGATGAAGAGGGGACTGGTCAAACCTCCTATTTGCTTGGGTTGGGGAGTAGAAATCATATTTAGTAACTTCAAAGATATGCATCTATTATTTAAATTTCAGTACTTGAATTTTTTTTTAAGACAAATCAAAGAAGTGGCATATTTGAGCTGTCCCTTCAGATCAGCAGCATGGCAGGATTTTCTTTCTAATTTCGTAGAAGAAACCTATCTTTATGTTCTTATCTTATCATCATACATTAAACTTTATCCTTTTCCATAGATAGCCGTCTCTCGTGTCAAGAATCCTCCTTCTAGTGTAGCTTATTGGACTCATTACAAGTCCATCCCTCCTTTGTTGGTCCCCAATCGATGTAAACATTAAAGGGTGCTGGATTATCTTTGGTCCCTCCCACTATGTTTCCTGCAGGTAGATTTTTCTATTGCACCAAATATTCTATAATGCAATGGCTTCCTGGCAGATGAATTCAACACAGGCGACAAGAGCCGCGGTGATGGATTTATAGCGGTGGCTACGATGCTTCTCTGCTTCAGCTTTCTCATCATGTTTACGCTCCCCATGGGGCTCGAGACAGAAGCCATGTAAAGCTTGGAATTCAAAATATTTGTGGTGACGAACGCAGTTAGTTTTTTCTTGTCAATGGGGGTGGTGTTGGTGTTGTTACAAGCTATGGTCATCGAAAATATTACTTACAGTCATATGAATATGAAGAAGGTGATAAATATGTGTAAAAAAGTGGCACACATCGCAATGGTATTTGTTGCCATTGCCTTCATTTGTGCAACGATGGCATTCACCAGGCATCGATATATCAATGTATAAGAAACAAATATACTTACAAGATTAAAGTATATAGTACTTTCCGAGGCACAGTCCAAAGTCTCGTCTCCTTACACTGTACTTTGTCAAATTCTCATGGGTAATTATATATTTCCTTCCTTCTTTCTTTTTTGGCCTGGGTTTGGCTTAGCTCTGTAGTGTACAATAACCTTAGGCTGGAACCCAACTGCAATGAAGTAATGGACTGAAAATCACTTCGAGCATGCTTTGCATCTTAATCAGAGGCTTGGTTTGCATATCTTAAGGCGAAACGCTTATGGAGTGAGTACATTAGTTCTTTAATAGTTAAAAAGATCTTAAATATGGCGATCTTTTACCGAGAGTAGGAAAAATAGTATTTAGAGTATGCACATGGGAAATTTAAGGCACAAAGTCTAACAATTTTTCTATGTATTTTATCCTTGAAAAAGAACTCTTATGTGTCTTCTTGGTTTTCTTCTTTACAAAGAAACGTTGTCAAAAGTCCATAAAATGCTTTTAATACTCTTATTTATACTATCGTGGCTAGATATAAAAATTGGTAACGATTCTCACAACCTAATGTAAATAGAGTTGTTATACTAGCAATTGCATACGAGTTGCAACTTACGCTGGATCCCTGTTCTAAATCTTTCATTTGACAAAAGTTGGTAGGATGCTGAAAAAGGTTGTGGAGTTTGCAACATGCTTACAAAACACGATCCAACCTCACACATGCATGTTTTATTTGTTGACAAACATCCATGACATAAATTTGAGGCAATTTCTGAAACAAGATTAGGGCTTCATCAATATGCCCATTCTGAGCATACTCGGTAATCGTTTCCTTCCAATAGACCACATTCTCTTTAGCCATTTTCTCAAAAAGATTATGAGCCCTGTTGAAGCACCCATCTCATGCATACCCAACAATCATAGTTGTCTAGGAGGTGACATCTCAATGATGTATTTTGTTAAACAGTTAGCGTGCCTTATCTACACCACCGCATTTCGAATACATAACCAAAAGAACACTTCCCGTATCGTCATGCCCTGCTACAGATCTGCCAAGTAAATGGATCGATATACTTGTAAACGTAAAACCACATGCCATTTATGGGATTTTAATTGCAATGTGAACCATTGTGTTGTATTCCTATCCCTGGTTTTTCTTCAAACTATTTCAATGCATCCTTACCATTCCCACCCTACACTACAATCATCACTGACCATGAGATTTTTATGCCCCGTTCAAGCATTTAGAAAAGCACTTTGCGAATATCAACCAAAATTTTGCATTAAACATAAATAGGGATTTCCAAACAAATCCCTCAAACACATACTCATCCATGTGGGTATGAATTAGTTTTACTATGATTAAATACTCTCTATTTGTATTTTATACATTTTCCTTAAATATAACGAAATTTTATTGTATATGGAAAGGACAGTTATGCTATAAAGGGCTTCCAATTTTTATGGTATGATATTCTACACTTTTACTCGATTTTGTCCCTCCTTTTAGCACTAAAATCTATCCAACTCTATTATCGATCGCCACTTCTCAAATGGCCTCAAACAAAATTCCCCCTTCAAAGCTGCAGTAACTCTAAATATTTTCTGGAAACAAGAGGGAATATGGACAGTGATTCAGATTAGCATGGCCGCTTGATGTATACATTTAAGTTTATAGTTAACGCTCGCTTTTCATTGCAGGCTTACCATGGAAATAGGCAACAATAATGCTCTTCTCGAAGCCTGACAGAGCTTTCAAAATTTTGGACAATGTCTAGTAGCTATTTTCATATGACAGACCTCTGGGTTTATTGTGACAAATTTAATTTGTTGGTAGCCATTAGAAAGATAAAGTAGATTTTTTTGATCGCTGCCAAAAAGGCCTCAAGTCAGTTATTTGTGTGAATGGAAATGATTCCATCATTTTAAAATCCTCATTTATTTATTAACTAACGGCGTATCCTTGCTACCCCCCTGGAGAAGCAACTGCTAGTTATACTACGCAGGTGAATGCTTTCACAAACACTTTCGTATTTTTAATATTCGTGAAATGTTATTTATGCTTGTTAAATCATCACTGGCAGGGGCATACATTGATTTCTTTGCTTTCCCCAACTCCATCGAGACCAACAATGGCATCCAGAAGGAATGTTGCCTGCCCTGAAAATGAAACCCTTGCCAAATTTGTGTTCGAAAAATGGGAAGAAATGGCCGTCAAGGAGACTTTCACCGATCGTTTGAATGCTACTTTCTCCAAGGCCTATAAAAATCTCTGTGACCACAAGGATCCCATCTTCGACCTCAAAGGAGCCAGCAAAATCAAGTATGTATTCACATTTGATTAATTAGCCTTGTTGCCCAGGGTTTAGGGTTTTGCAGTAAGCATAATAATGCACAATATTTTATGAAGTCTGATTATTTAGAAATTCAAAGTCAAGTGAATGTGCATATTCGTTTGGATTTATTTACTTAGTTTCAGGGTTTAGTGTTTTTTTAGGGTACGAGAGTTCTTTACATTTGTATTTCAGGGTAACCTTGGGCTTTGATATGCGATCAAATTCACACGGGATTTACACCAGGTTTTTTTCGTTGAGTTACACTGTGATACCCAACCATCAAGATGTATGCAGTCTTTTACCTAATTTTAACAGTATTACGTGTTTGTGGGGCTATGCTAACCTAATTTTAACAGTATTATGTGTTTGTGGGGCTATGCTATGAAGGCTTCAAATGTAACATATGGTTCCGAACATTTTTTTTAGATCCATCTTGATGGCTGGGTATCACAGTGTAACTCAACGAAAAAAACTGGTGTAAATCCTATGTGAATTTGATCACATATCAAAGCCCAAGGTTACCCTGAAATGCAAATGTAAAGAACTCTCGTACCCTAAAAAATGCTAAACCCTGAAACTAAGTAAATAAATCCAAACGAATATGCACATTCACAAATTTGAATAATTAGGCTTTTTGCTGGACATGCATTCCAAAAAGATCCCTCAAAATCTATCTCACATTGGAAAACAAGTCATAGCCGTCGGGAAACATTAAATACAGCCAAAAAACATCATAGCTGCCAGGAAACAGCTGCCGGAAAACATTTAACAGCCACCAGGAAACATCATAACCGCTGGAAAACATTTAACAGCTGCCGGGAAACATCTTAAAAATGAACCTTTGACTTTCGTATTGGCACATTCATTGCACCCCCAAAAGGTGCAAGTGGTAGTATATGTAAGATAAAGTGTAAAGATCTCTTGTCCACACAAAGGGGTTCCCTGGATTTTTTATCATAAAATTATCAATGTTATCTTTTATTTTTATTATTTATTTTTAAAGTTGTTATGGTTTTGTTTAGAGGAGTTGGAAAGTGGATGCTGACGCTACTGAAGCAGTATTTTGAGAGCAACAAGGATGATTCAAGCCAGGAAGTCTTGGAGCCTAGAGGTAAGATTCAGCCCAATTTTCTTTGAAGTATTTTCAGTTTTATCTAGCGGCGAGAGTCTGAATTCTCTGGGTATTGTATTAATATGCCATTGTGATCTAAATGTTTTCCAATGACAGCCTTGGTATACTTAATTGTTCTTAGTTCAGACCTAAATGTTCGAGCAGATGATCACATGAGTACGATAATTTTTTTTGCTGAGTGATTAGGGGTGAGATTAGGCATTTACTGTTTGCAGGGTATGTATTAAGATTACATTATTAACAAGGATGGGATGATTTCATCTTCTAGTAGGTGTATAACCCAAATTACAGAGATCAGATGGCCTCTGGTAGTTGGTGCTACATCTTGCCTGAAAACTGCTCCGCTGCCTGTCTTTGGACGCGATTGTCCTAATAGGCCGTGGTTAGTGCACAAATCCTAGTTGTCACATATGTGACTTGCAATCACAACGTTCTCTTTTGAGTTCGAAAGAAAGTTTTATGACTAATATTAGGAGACAAAGTTTGCTAAGGTATGTTGAAAATTTGGACAAAAATCGAATCCAGGATCTACTTGTAGACGACGAGCTGCTCTACCACAGAGCTACTCATTCATCTCTTCCTGGGGCTTTTATTATGGGTTCTCAAGCGCATGCCAGCACATCCAATACCCTCTAAGCATCAGTTTGCATTTTGCTTCGACAGTGGGGACAAGTATGGTGTGATCGCAACACCTACGAAATCACCCACTACACTCCCCACCCTAGATTAATCCTTCTTCGATCAAGGGTGCTAGCACATTCACAAGGCAAGTTCTAGCTATGGCTCTAATACCATGTTGAATATATAGGCACACTAGGATTTGAACTTGTGATCTACTTGTGGGAAATTTCGTTCACTATCACCATCTAATGATGGATCATGGGGCTCTTATTACAAATTTTCAAGTGTAATTGAGCACTTTTGAGTACCCTACCTTTAGTTATGCGTATTTTTGCTTGTAAAACTGGAGGTGAGAGTAGTTGGTTGATAGTATAATGGAGAGTGCCTTGAGGCATTTGGATTTAATTGAGTCTATTGCTATCTCATAGAATGTTTCATCGAGGCTATCTCGTGCTATACGAAGAATATCTTATATTAATGAGATTTTGTGCCATTCACAATCTCCTCAAAGCTTTCTGTCAAGCACCCACCTTTCCTCTCCGTCTTATCGGTTAGAGGAGACATATTTCCCTATGCACTCCTCAACTACGATGTT
Source organism: Taxus wallichiana var. yunnanensis (assembly GCA_018340775.1). Lineage (NCBI taxonomy): Eukaryota > Viridiplantae > Streptophyta > Pinopsida > Cupressales > Taxaceae > Taxus > Taxus wallichiana. Next base: position 801,413,107 of record CM031242.1, read on the forward strand.
AGATGAGTACCAAGACTATCTCCTCCCCAACTCCCCGGGCTTTAGCATGGATTATCAAGTGTGGGCAAGCACTTCCAGCATCCTGTTAAGGGCAGTTTGTTATTTGCTTCAACAAAGCGGGGACAAGTATGAATTACAATCTTAACACTATCCTCTAAGCTTCAATCCTTCTTTGAATGAGGGTCATCACAGATCTACAAGGAAAACTCCAGCCATAAAAATGTGGGTGCACTACGATCTGAACCAATGACCTACTTCAGGATAGTGAGCTTTCGCTATCACTGATTGTCTTAACCATCTCAGGATGGGACTTGTATTATGTATTTTAAAGTGTTGGTGAGCGCTTTCAATAATTCCCCACTCCTCTAAAGCCCCTAAGGGATGGACTGCTTCTTGCTACTGCAATGTGTGGGATAAATATGAATTGTGGCATCTGCAACTTAAGTTTGCCGACAATTCTTGGTAAAATAACACCTGTATCATAAACTTGTGGGTTCATCTGTTATGTGGTACCTGTATGTTGGGGTGATTTTTCAAAACAATATTTTGTAAGAGGTACAAAGATGTTTAGAAGATTTAATATGGCTATTATCTGCTACAAAAAAATTTCATGCACTGACTGTGAACGACATTGGGCTTGACTCAAAAGAGTCTTCAGCATTTGGCCTGTCTCAAAATGTTACACAGGGACGCATCCCATAGATTTTGGTGATGTCCCGGATGTTCCAAACATTTTGGGACTTGGGACTTTGAGGAGGGGACATCCCCTATTTTAAATTTTTTAAACTATTTTGATGTAAATTTACTTTAATTTTTTGTTCTTTTACCAAAAACATTGTATTTGAATCTTGAAAGTACTTTGAAAAGCATTAAAGACAGTTTAAACCCCTAAATTTCATTGAACAAAGTTAAAACATATAAATATTATTTAATAGCCGTCCCATTCCATCCCCAAAATCTAGGATTTTTTTTTTTCCGTCCCAAAATGCATGTGATGTATTTTTTTGCTCTCAAGGGTAGGTGATATACTTCGCCGCGAGGGAGGTAAATAGCCGACCAATGAACTTAATCTTAAAGGTGTACGTAATCAAAGGGCTTGTGATTGGGCGAGGGCAATATCCAGGATGAGGAACATTATATCCTAAATTATAATGGGCTATTATGTAATCATATAATGTTCGTAATAAGACTTTCCATTTTATTGCAAAATTATTAAACTCAATCATTTGAATGCCAAAATTGAGTGTGAGTTCTACATGGAAAGAACTTATACGTGCAGGAGATAGGAAGATTAAAAATAACTCTAAACTTATGCACAGGAATTAAAGGAAGATTTTAAGTAGGCTTGCATTGCTTTAAGGTTTTAGTTAAGCATTATTGTAAACAACTTTGATTAAATTGTGTAGTTCCTAAAGTACCTAACAACTTCATTGACGGAAGTTAACGTATTCTAGTAGTAGACACTGTTGAGCATCTGATATTGACAAACTTTGCTTCTTTAAATTTAGTACCTTTTCATAAAATTTCCCAACTCTGAAATATTATATGGGAAAATATGTCAACCTTTTGAATTTAGAATCGGCAAATTTATTTAAAGAACATTGAAAGGACACAGCAATGGCTAATATTAGGCACTGGAATTTTCTTGAGGGCTGTAAAAAGAAGAAATATTTGTGGCGATACTCAAACAACAGTTCCAAATTCGAATAGCAGTTTTCAATGAATGATGTAATCCAAGAGTTCTTAACTCTTATGAAGCTTTACTGCAGCCAAGAAGGGCAGGGGTTCGGGTCGATATCTGCCTCAAAAGAGTTCAGCACCATATGCAATTTTGATTACTCTTTACAGGTGAGATGCTGTTACCCCAACATACATGGTTCTGGAGCAGCTCAAACATACTTTTTCTATGCCGTGCAGAGGCTTACCTTGAAAAGCAAGTGTCACGGGAAGAGACGACGAGCTTATCAATCTCACTTAGCTTTTATTGATACGAGTTTTTGTGTGATCAACGGGAAACTCAAAATGGAAAGGGTTATATGTTGAAACAGAGAGCTTATTGATGCGGCCCGAAGCTAGTGGGCTTTCCAGAATGCCTATTGGGTAACTTAATTAACTTTGTTCCTTGTTTAGATTTGTGCTCATGCTTTGTGTGTATAGATTCAAATATCAATCTTTTGTGTTATGTGACCGCAATTCTGATTGTGCAGTCTGCAGGTTCTCACAAGCGTGAGAGATTGACACATAAATGGAGCATTCTCAACCCAAAAATGGGTTACAATTTGAATAACTTCTGCGAGAGCTGGAGAATAAACGTGGAGCTTAACAACCTCAGAAACTTCGGTTCGATTCCCGGCGAGTGCGTTTACTACATAGGAGATTACATGACCTCCACACAGTACAGGGTGGATCAAGAAAGAGCCGTGGAGCAGGCTCTTCTCTATCTCAACTCCCTAAAATTAGCAGGAGATGGCCGAGAGAACAAAGAATAAGATTGTCCTCAGAAACGGCCATAAAATTGTATGATATCCATGACAGACTCGGCTTTAAACAGCCTACCAAATCAGTGGAGTGGCTTCTGCGACAGGCCCAGCTCGCCATTAATGAACTTCCACAGATCTCGTATCCGCCATTGGAGCATAAAGACGAATCAGAGCCGGAAGTGGAAGAAAAGAATATGGTGAACAAAAGAGGGGCTCGTTCACATTCACATTCAGACTCGAGGACGATGAAGAATATAACTCCCTAAAATTAGCAGGAGATGGGAAGGATGCCTGGGTCTTTGACATCGACGAAACATTACTCTCCCTGGTCCCCTACTACAAAGATCACGGCTTTGGGTTTGTGCTCATGCTTTGTGTGTGTATATCTTCTAATATTAACAGGAAAAGTGCATTCAAAACCACAAAGCATGTAAAACCACAAATCATAGAAGCACAAAATAGCATGTAAAAGAGAAGCACCTCTGAAATCCGTTCGTTGTGCAGCAGAGAACAGCTCAAACCAGGGACCCGAAACCGCATGGAAACCGCAAAAAAGAACAGGGGGCTATGGCGGGTCATGTGTTTTTGATGAAGGCGGAGCTATGATTTTTCAAACTGGAACCGTGTGACAGCTGCGGGTGATTTGACAGGAGTCGCTGAAATGATAGCCGACAAAGGCTGGCAAAAGCTGCAGTATTCATTAGCTTGTCAGGAGGGGAATGGAGACGGAGTTGACGGAAATGAAAACGGAGCGTGGGCCACCCCCTGTGAACGCCACGTAGACCACTGTGCCACCTCACTACCCCCTGCGAACTTGCGTGAGGGATAGGGTCCGCGTTTAAAAATCTAGTTTTTCTTCGCTACAAACTTCCCTTGGACAAATACTATGGGTTTATGGAAGAAGAGGATCTGCAGCACACCCAACACAGCGATCAAAACAACTGGGACACGCTCTGCTGCCGCAAATGCGAAGATGAAGCCCAACAGGTACAAAGCTTTGTATGGAGAGTAGCTTTCAAGTTAAGTTCAGTCCTAGATTTGTTGTTCAAACATTTGAATGTGCTTCATTTTTAATTTTTATAGGACCTGAACTCCCTGTTCATTATATGCTTTATCCTCGCTCTTAGTTCATATCAGGTTGAATCTAGATTGTTCATGGCTTTAGATTAATCTATATCGGTACAATAAGAAAGAAATATACTCAATAAACTAAAGGGGGTACCTGAGGCTTGATTGTAGACATGCCTCAGGTGCAGATGAAGCTAAAATTATGGTTTCTCATATCTGTTTCCCTTTATGCCGACTTAAATCTGAGAACCTCACTGTGTTTAATGCCAATCCAGAGTGTGTAACTTGAAATTTCTGTAGGAAATGGTAAATCAAGATGTAACTGATAAACAACTTCAGCTACTGCAAGATATGACTGGAGTGTTTAGACTTGGCATCGAGAATCTATGGATTTTCCAAGAAGCAAGAAACCTTTGCTCGGATTTATGGTTATTGTGAGAAGAATGATATACACTCTCCACAATTAACTGTGAGAGAGTCTTTAATATTTTATGCATTTAGGTTGATAAGACCACCAAAACTGTATGTTCAAACTCTAATTTCTTCTCATTTTTTCAATCATTCTGTATCTCATTCTGGAAAGGTTCCATAAGTTTTACTGACACAGCCAGTTAACCAAATTGCAGACCTTTGTGGAAGAGATCATGCAACTGGAAGCACACACAAGGCACGTAAACTTCTCTTGTGGAAGCACACACAAGGCACGTGAACTGTTTGACAATATGCCTAGGGAAAATGTGTTCTCACAGATAACAATAATTGCAGGACATGCACAAAATGGGTTACTTGAATAGGCTGTGGAAACGTTTAATAAAATGCAACTGTCATCTGAAAAATTCAAACCTTTAATCAATTTATATAGATTCAACTTTTGTATGGAGCGTTTTAGATGGAGAACCCAACATATTAAAAAAAGCAGTCGATTAAAAAAATAAGATATGTAGGGGAAAATTACAGTAAATTACATCTATAAAACTTCTTCATTTTTGATGACCCAACGCAATTAAATATTCAAAGTTACCAAAAAAATCAAACACTTCCACCATAGTTTATTGCCATTAGTATTTTAGAGTCTTAGACATCTAAGTAGCTATTGCCAGAGCATTTTAATTTTAGACATCTAAGTAGCTACTGCCACATTATCCATCCACAACAGTAGCAGAATGTAATGGTTGCTGCTCCTATATTTACCTAGTCCATTGTGAGTGGACTCGAAGCTTGCTAAGATTCTCTCAGAAAAATTTTAGAGAACAGTAGACCAAGCCTATTAGTTCATTTTGTCACAACCTCATACATGAGTGAGATTCAATAAGTAAATCCATAGATGGAACCAGTACATGGACATGGATGCTGAAGGTAAACAACTGATCTATTCCATTAACCGACTATTGTGAAGAAATAAATGTAGATCACCTACAATTCTTTTCATTTGCAGAGTAAGCCGTACATTCCATAAACTTGACAATGCAGAATCTATCTTTCATCAATACTCGAGACTAGGCACCATGGGAATTCATTGAAACTGAGCACTTAATACCATAAGAATTGAAATCTGATGCGAGATCCATGTATAGAAACTGAAACAGATCAGGTAGGAAAACAGAAATAGTATGAAGAACAGAACCAAACAAAAATGGAATGAGTTCTGCAAATAAAATTTAAAAAATACAGTTAGTGATTTCTGCAGGACCGATGGCATAGAGTCTCACCTTCCTGTTGTTGACGCTGGTTCATCTTTGGAGAATCAGGAAAATGTGATGGGAAGAAGACACTGTCAAACCATGACATATTTCCACCCTCGAGCCACACAAAAGCAACCACTACAGTGAATGCATTGAATGTGACACAGTAAATGCATTAAGTCGGACCTCCCCTTTTCTCCCTGCAAACCACAAAGCAAATGCATTAAATGCATGACAAGAAATGAATTCAATGCGTAAGAAGAGCTCCAGTTTTCCCCTCAACAGTGGCAAATAAAGGCAGCTACCAATAGAAACTTGGGAAATTGAAAAATCAAAGCTTCAAACTTTAGTGTAGCAACATTCAAAAACAAATGGCACAATGTTATTAGAAGCAATGCAAATAACTAATTGCTAAGGTGAAAACAATATCCTAGCCTTTGGCAGGATAATAAATTTAAAAAGATTACAAAAAGAGAAGCTTGATCAACAAATAAAACAAATCGACTTTCCCCATTTTTGTTTTCCCATATGACAAATTGTTGGAGGAACTTAATTAGATATGCTGTTTGTACATTTGCCCTTTTTCCTTCAACAAATCCTCAATTTAATTGGCTTTAAAACACATAACACACGTTAGAAATTGTTGCATTAGGAAAGTTTTGTGGTTGGGTTTCAATCTTGGAACCTTTTGGATTTTTCTCATTTTTAGTTTATTTCTTTTAAACTCGCATTTCATGCCTTGAATAATGGAGTTCCTTTGTATAACTTCCACTTATTACATATGTACGATTGATTACTAGAATTGTTAGGAAATATATTTGTTAGTGCGTAGGTTTGTACTTGTATTTTTATTTAGTATTTTTCATTTAAGAGTCACTTGTATTGAAATACAAGTATTTGTTTTTTAATTACTAATGGCCATCCATAGTTAAATTATTGTTGGTCAATAAGTTATTTTTTTAATTGTTAAAGGTTGGTATTGTTATAGTGTGACTATTATAGTCTTGTTTCAAAGTATAGAGTCATGTCATTCTCTTGTCAATATTGAAAATCATTGGCTTGTATCGTAAATGTGTCACTCTCAATATGTATATTTATTGAAGTTTTCATTTTGTGAGTTGAAGTTATCAAATTGTCAAGATTTATAAGTGTCAAAAAGTTTTAGAACTAATTATTTTTCCTTTATGAACGCATTTTCGGTGGAATCCGTCCGATTGAGGTATGTAAAATTTGAGCTTCATTATCAAAACTTGCTTTGAGCTAGTAGCTTCACACCGGAGGACGGAGGCACGGGTGGTTAGAGGTCAATCAATGACCTCTCGTTTTTTTTTTTTTTAAAAAATTATTATTGGCAAATAGTTTTTTGAAAGGGACTATACCCTTATACAAGAAGGCTCCAGAAGCCAGATGTGAACAAATCAGAAACAAAGAAAAAGAACAAGATCGCGGTAAAACATGAAAGCCCAGAAGCAGGAAACAGCCTGCTCAGAATAAAACCCAAAACCAACAGCAAATCAACATAAAAACAGCTGATTTACATGCGACACTTGACAACTATTGCCCAACAAAGCGGTCGTGCAAAGACATGTGACACTAAGCAGGCGGAGAACCGGTATTCTTGGAGAAAAGTTTTTTTTTTTTACACACCGTTATCCACTGTAGAGTTTAGAGGTCAATCAACGACCTCTCGTTAGTCACCAACAACGGGGCCATACAAAGTTGTGGTGGCACATTTTTGTGGTGTGAGTTTGCTTTCGAGTATTTTATTTCCAATGTGTTTCTTTTCAAATTTCTTGTTTTGTGTGGTTCTGGATGCTAGAAAAAGAGTTGTGTTGGAGCGCAGATGATTGTCAGTGATCCTCTAACTAACGTGATCCTCTAACTTGTCATACTTCATTAGAAGATGGTCCACTTGTGAATATGTTCACTTGCAATGGTGACCATGTGCAAGAAAAATCAGTCAATTGTATGTTTCGATTCAGTTGTTTCTTAGTGTTCGTGTGTGGAAATTTCACATTGTGGGGGGGAACATGACACCAATGTTCCATTTCCATTTTGCACCCAAAATGACTAAAGTCAAAGGAAGCTTCCAGGTAGTAGTGGCGGTTTCTATGTTGTTCGAGGTTGAGTGGTAGTGATCGACAACAAGTGGCTGCAATTAAGAACATTGTGATTCTTATAGGAAGTAATGTGAAATCTCTTTCCTATATATGTTCTATTGTGTAGTTTTGTAATAAGTGAGTTGTGATTCCTATATACTTCCCTAATGTACAAGCATAGTGGCAAAAAAAAGCACCAAAGTAAGTCAGTTCATGGATCTTAAAAGGGTTTGTGGGAGGATCCAAAAACCACACGAGGTGGACAATTGATGGGGCCTGTTCACGTCAAGGTTTGTGGTAAGCTTGTTTAAAACCATGGAAGGAGAGAGCCTTTATTTTGATCAAGATCATGAGTCACATTGTAGGACATGTTTCACAGGGGTGATCATATTGCAATTGATTGTGTGTATGTTTTCTTACCATGTTCGCACTAAGGGGGAATGTTAGGAAATATATTTGTTAGTGCGTACAAATGGGTTGTTAGTGTGGTTAGTAGTTATGAGTTGTTTGAACAACTCATACTAATCTAGTAGGTTGTTGTTGCGGGAGAAATTATAGCTCTCTTATTTATTAGGAGAGAACTCATGTATATATGGATGATTGTTTATTGAATGGGAAACATAGGAGATTAATTTGTGAATCTAAGGCTCTTCCATTAAGAATAACTCAATTAGGTGTTTTTGTTTATAAATCATATGCTTCCCTTAACTTACTTGAGCTTTAAATTGTAATTCGAGGATACAAAAAGCTCCAACAAACAAGCATTAAGTTTGGGTTGCATACATGAAACCTTTTATATTTAGCCCATATTTATTTATTTATTCCCCTTTAAACACATGTTGCATACTTGTGAATAATGAGAGTGAGATCGAGTCGATAAAGTACAACATGATAGCTAACAACACGTCGAACAACATCGCCATTGATGTCAATTCCTTCCTTATGGTTGTGATGAAATCGTGACTCACCATAACTTGGTTTCTAGTCTAGAGTTTCCATCCTCCTTACTATTCAAATTTCACCTTTTTTCATCAAATACGGATTAAATTTGGGTTTTGCAATTTGAATTGCGAAATATTGTTCGCACATCTCCGCTTTCCCAACAATTGCATGGGATTTTCATTATAAACATGGTCTACAAAGTTCTCCATGGGCCTTCATCTAAAAATTTCACTCAAGTATCTCTCTTTGAGTCATGGCTTACATGCACTACATAGAAGTTTTTAATTTTCACTATATCATTTACGGCTATCCATTGAAACTTTTGTCCTATGTTTACACTATGTTAGGTCGATGACTTGCACTCGCATCCCCTTTCTCCCGCCTCACGATTACCAAGTATTTGATTTTCTTGTATAAAGGAAGAGTTCGTAATGGTTCACCACATTGATTTTCACACCATTTGAATTCTCCCTCAAACCACTTCTTTTCCCTCTTGCTCTCCCACCATCTTTCAAAACTTATTGAAATCAATATTATTCATGACCAATTAAGAACATCAAATCATTAAGATTGGCTCCTACAAATTGTTATGAAACGAATAAATAATATGTGGAGTTATGAGAAGAAGACTCAAATAAGCTTCTTCTCTCCCTCTTTCAAACATATAAGCTCTTGAAAGTTTATATATATATATATATATATATATATATATATATATATATCATATAGCATATATATATATATATATATAATATATATATATATATATATATAAATATTTATATAATATTATATTTCAAATATAGGCATGCTCCTTGAAATCAATAATAGTCTACTAAATATTTTGATAGTAAATTCCATTCCAAACAAAGCAATTATCGTTTGAGTGGAGCAGATGATTACAGGAATAAGCTTGCATGTCCTCCAAATTTGCTTCTCCATTATACCACATAATCAGCTCTCTAAAAGAACAATATAATAAATGCCCTTACACCTTGGAGATTCTTCATTTGTTGTTGTAGTGTCTATAGATTCAATTTTTATTCTTCTTAAAAGTAAGTACATAAACTCACACTTTGGAATAAAAAAAAATATAAGGAAAACAAACTTTAGAATCAACCCTAATAAGGATAAAGAGAACATAGATAAGAAAAGTAGAAAAAGGAAAGTAGTGTTAAGAGAGAACAATCTGCAAATGATGAAACAAATTTTAAAAGTGAAATATCTAGCAAATTGGAATCTAAATCCCATGGTCCAAATAAAAATATAATTAAAAAATAATTAGATAATTTTACGCAAAAATTAAAACTCCTAGAATATAGTGGAGATGTAGGAGCTGGGAAGAAGTAGACGATGATTAACTAATCTATAAAAAATGACCCCAATTTTGAGGAAAACCTATCGGGAAGGGAATTTCTCTTTCTTCCCACTTATATATTGGCCAATTTAAAGAAAACCAGTACAAATTAATAAAATTAAGAAGAAAGGAAGATAAACAATGTCAAAACCTCCCTTTTGTACTTGCTTGCTCTATTTTCACACCTTACTTCTACAAAACAATTCCATCTTCCAATGGTTTCTTTCTCACTTTTCTTCATTCTCAACTTCATGATCAATGAAAACTTTTCTCTCCTTGTATTTATAGCTTTCTTCCCATGTCCTCCCATGCACTTGGAGAATGGGAAGAGACATCCAAGGAAGAGACATGTCCAAATGTTTTGAAATCCATGATTGTTCATGGCTTTTTTTATTTTTCTTTCATTAGTTACCGATAGACCACCAATGTATGCGGTATGTGATGAGACGGTTTACGCAACCATTTTACGTAACGATACCATTTGGTTACGTAATGCTGGCGTAGGGTTTATGTAACCATCGGGGTGGTTACGCAACCACTACTCTACACAGAGTGGTGGTTCTATAACTTAAAATAATTTCTCTTTTTTTGTTAATTTTTCTTTTGATTATGGTTGTTTTGATGAAGTGGTGTTTTTTAGATCCCTATGGATCACACCTCCCTTCTCAGGAGGATTTTGGTCCCACAAAATTAGTGGGGGAGTAGATGAGGAAATAATTCCCTCACTTTCTCCTTTGAGTACCACCGGGCCTTGCCTTGGTGTCTTCCCCTTGAGTCCAACCTGCCAAGACTCCTGTGGACCTCTCCTTGTCTCTCTAATCTTCTGTTGCAACACTACGTCCTCCTCCAATTCACCTCGTGAGTCCAAGATGCAATCTTCTATGGAAGGTAATAACTACATTCTTCTTCTTCATCAAGCATGGATGGCTCATATAGGTGCAAGTTCTCACAATTTACTACTAGTACATCCACATGAAATGTGGCAAAATCAAGTCTAAAAGGCATTTTCTCCAACCTGCTCCAAGTATAGTGAAGGGTCCATACCGTAGTGGCTTGAGTTTCCTTGCTTGGCCTTGTAATCTCTCCTTGCTCAAGTAAAGCCAAACCTTGTCTCCAACATGAAGTTTGTGCTCTCTACGATGTTGATCATGTCTAGCCTTATACTTGGCTTGAGATTTCTCCAATTGTTCTTTCACCTTGAGATGGATTTTCCGGATCCTCTCAATGAACTTTTGTTTCTCTAGTCACCTCTGAATCATGTATCTCCCCTTCTTCCTTGCTTCCCAACCACTATGTCCAGTGGATTAGTAGGTAGATATCCTAAGCATGCTTCAAATGGTGACTACATAGTGGATGTGTGTACTTGCCCATTTGTAGGAATGTTGAATGTAGGCTAAGGACTCATCCCAAGTCCATGGATATTTTATTATTATATCCTCTAATCAGTTGCACCAAAAGTCTTGTTCACCACCTCTATTTTCCCATCTATCTGGGGATGGAAGGTCATGCTCCTCTGTAACTTGGTGTCCATCTTGTCCCACAAAGTAGTCCAAAACTTCCCCAAGAACCTAGAATCTCTATCAGAAACAATAGACTTTGGCAAACCAAAATGCACCCATACATTAGCAAAGAAAAGTTCAGCTGCCTCATATGCTTTTTATTGTCTTTTTACATGCCATAAGAACACACATTTTACTAAATCTATCAACAACAACATATAGATAATCATGGCCATGTTTAGACATAGGTAGTCCTCCTAAAAATCCATAGAAATATCTTCCCAAGGATGAGTAGGGACCGGTAAAGGCATATACAAACCTTCCTTCCTGATTTTAGGCTTGCTTTTGTACAACAAAGTTTACATCCTCTTATGAATTTAGATACTTCTTCTTGCATATTGGGCCAATACATGTACCTTTGCAAGTGGGCCATGGTCTTTCCAACACCAAAATGTCCTGCTTACTTTTGAGGTATGTGTTTCCCTCATCAATAGAAGCCTTTCTTCTTTTGGCACACAAAGCTTCCCCCATCGGTAGAGCAGCCCATCTTTGAGATAACAATCTTCAATACCCATCTTTTTCAGCCCCTTGAGACTATAACTATTGATATGTCACCCCAAAATCTTTGTCTTGAGCATATGCCTCTCCCATAAGCTTCCTTCGTGAAGGGCTCAAAATGAGAGATAGTGGCCAAACTAGAGATTTTCTCTGTGTGGGTGGCCTAGACAACATGTCTTCCACCAAAATTTGTGCTTCCTTTCTTATACTTGATCACCAAATGGAACTGTTGAAGGAATCCCATCCACTTTGTAGTGCCTTTCTTCTGCTGTAATTTAGATTGTGCTTGCAAATACTTTGAGAGGTTTGTGGTCAGTGTGCACAATAGTTTCTTTACCCAATAAATAATGTTTCCATTTCTTTATTTCTGAACTAGTGCATACATTTCTTTATCATATATTGAATATCCCTTAACTACTTGAAGTGAAAGTTTCAAAATGATAACATATTGGCTTACCTCCTATAGCAACACTGCTCCCATAACATAATCATTGGCATCTGTCTCTACTTCAAAGGGTTGTTGCAAATTAGGAAGAGAAAGTACTGGAGCATGACTAATTTTGTATTTTAATAACTCAAAATCCTTGATCTTGTTCCTTACCCCAGTCAAAACCCTTACTCTTTGGCCATGTTGTGTGTAGAGGTGTTGCAATAGTGGAGAATCCCATAATGAACTTCCTCATGTATTATACTTGCTCCCACAAAACTTCTAGTCTTTGTGGCTCTCATTGGTTGGTTTTGGCCAGTTGGTGATGGCTTCCACCTTCTTTGGATCCACTCATAGCTCTCCTCCTCCAACCACGTGCCCAAGATAGACAAGTGATTGTTTGGAAAATTCACACTTCTTCATGTTGCATAGCAGTTGTTTCTCTTTGAGAACTTGCAAGACTTGTTGCAAATGTGTTAGATGTTCCTCCCATGTGGCACTAAAAATCATAATATCATCTAGATATACAATGACACATGAATCTATGAATTCCCATAATACATCATTCATCAATCTCATAAATGTAGTGGGTGCATTACATAAACCAAATGGAAGTACTAACCACTCATACAAACCTATTTTGTTTTGAAGGCAATCTTCCATATATCCTCCTCCTTCATCTTGACTTGGTGATAACCCACTTGAGATCCAACTTCATGAAGAACTTTGCATGTTGAAGTTGGTCCAAGAGATCATCTATGCGTGGGAGTGGATATTTGTTCTTTATGGTAATCTTGTTCAAAACTGGTAGTCGATGCACATTCTCCAAGAACCATCCTTCTTTGGCACCATCACAATAGGTGAAAACCACATGGCGAGGTGCTTGGGCATATTACCCCTTGGTCTAATAGCTCCTGGAGTTGTTTCTTTACCTTTGTACTCTCCAACAAGGATTGCCTATACAACCCAATATTTGGTAGAGGGGACTCTGAAAACAGCTGAATCTCATGCTCTACCTCCCATTTTGGTGGTAACCCACTTGGGAGTCTAGAATACTTCTGAAAATACTTGAATTATGCTATCCAAATCCTTCATCCCTTTGTTAGAAATATCTGAAATTTCTACCCCATCTTGTTATCTTTCAATAAAAGTAAACAAAATTGATTATGATTTTCTAAATTAGTCTCTTTGCTTGGTTAGCACTTACCATAGCAATTTTTGTCTTACGTTGGTGTGCCCGGATGTTGTAACTTGATTCCATCCTTGACCCATCTATATCGGTTCTCCCTTCTCATGAATATATATATATTCCTTATATATACAAGTAAGGACTCCCAAAAACAACATCAAATGCATCAAGTGGAATTACATCAACTTCCAATACATCTATATATTGAGAATTTATCCCAAACTTGAACTTACATCTTCTTGTTACCTGAATTTCTACACCCTTCTTCACCCATCCCAAAGGATAAGGATGTGGATGCTCATAAGTTTCAAGACCAAGCTTCTTTACAACCACATCAGAAATCAAATTAGATTGAGAACCAATATCAACCAAAGCATTTACCTTAGTTCTCTTGATTTGGATTTTGATCTGAAATAGCTTACTCATCTCTTCCTCTTGTTCTTGGTTGTCCATGTTGGTGGTTGTGCATCCAAGCCTCTCATCTACATCAGAATCATCCTCTATCTCTACCTCCCCATCTTGTCTTTACAACTGTCATGGATTTCTTTGAATCCTTGGTTTGGTTCTTTGGATGTAATTCTGGATGTAACTTCCAACATGTAGCATCAGTATGACCATTGATATCACAATTCTTACAAAAATTCTTAGGATCTTTACAAGTATTCAAAGTAGTGGTGGTTTTTTTACCTTTCCCTTTCCATTTACCTTTGTTACTTGTTTGTCCTTGCTCTTTCTTTGGCTGATTTGTTGACTTGCTTTTTCCTTGACTCCATTTCTCCTTGCTTCTTTTCATCATCAATATAATATGCTTGCACACATGCTTCATTGAGATCCTTGGGCTTCATGGAGATGACCTTCCTTCGTGAAGGTGAGTGTGAAGTCCTCCCAAATACTTGGTCAGAATATCCTCATCCTCCAAGTCCATATTAAGCAACATGGCTTGTCTCTGAAACTCCATAGTATAATCCTGCACACTTTGACCATTGCCTTGTCTAAAATACTTCCATTTAATCATTTGGTCAGTCTTATGGCCAATAGGATAAAAATTAGCTCTAAGCAATTCTTTAAAACCCTCCCAAGATCTTACAATAGGACGTTTCTTCTTCTCACAAGTGGCTAGATGGGTTTCCCACCAAACCAGAGCATGTCCTTCCATTTTGAGACATGCAAAGGTGATCCTTTGTGCCTCAGTGACATCATGAACACTAAAATAAACCTCCAATTGTTTTAACCATTTATCAAACAATTTTGCATCTACTTGTCCTTCAAAGCTTTTTATCTCAACTTTAGTTTCAACTTTAAAAGGAGCATGATCAGATTTTACCTTCTCTCTTCAACTGGAGTTTCTTCTTCACGCTCTTCCACATCTTCTTCCTCTTCATGGCTCTTTCCTATGCCAAAATTTTTGGCCAAAGATCTCAACCACTGAGTCCATGGAATCTTTCTTAACCAAAGTTGTATTTTGTAGATCTAAGAGTTCTTGTTGGTGTCTATACAACCTATCCATCATGGTTTCCAGCATCTCAATTCTACGGACCAAGTTCTCTTCCTCCATTTGATCTCTAATCTTTGTTTTTCACTTCTTCGTAGATATGTCTAGGATCACAAGGTAAAACTTCTTCACCTTTAGACCTTGTCACTATCATAAAAATCACAAGAATGAATACCACAATCCTGGATAATAATCAACTCTAATACCAAAATGATATGTAAACCTCTAGCTTTGGAAATTTACAAGACCACAAAATTATTGTTGTTCTACTTCCAATTCTTTGAAAATGACAGTTCTTAATGCTAGTGAATGAAATCTAAACTTAGAACTATTTTTTGCCAGAAAGGAAAGATGAAAATTTAGCACACACACACACATATTTTTATCCTAGAAACCCCCATATTTGAGGAAAACTAGTTGGGAAGGGAAATTGCTCTTTCTTCCCACTTATATATTGGCCAAATTAAAAGAAGATACATATTACAATAAGATGAAGGAAGATAAACTCCTTGTATTTATAGTTGTTTCCCATGTCCTCCCGTGCACTGGAGGATAGGAAGGGTCATACAGGAAGAGACACAATCTGGACGTTCCAAATCCATGACTATTCATGGCTCTGTTTATTTTTCCGTTCATTAGTGAAAGGATCGCTGGTGTCTACAGATGGTAGATTACGTAACCGTCATCTGTGTAGAGGGGTGGTTACGCAATTACTACTCTACATAGAGTGGTGGTTCTGTAACTTACCGCTACTCCTCTTTCTGCATCTAATATTTCTTCCGATTCGAGTTGTTACGATGAATTAGTGTTTCTTTAGATCTCTATGGATCAAACCACCATTAATGAAGCCTTACAAATAGTTGAATAATTTAAAAAATATAATAATAATGAAAGGAGGAGGAAAGATGATTTCAAAAAAGAAACATGCAATTTCACCAAAGGAATAGAATCCACAACCACAAATAAAGATTTGTGCGAGTCACATATATAGTTATGGTACATTTCCAAATTCCAATAGTCATTAGTAGAAATTAAAGGGAATGTAAAAGGAAAATATATTGTCCTTCTTGTGGATGTTAATAGTAGTCATAGTTTTATCTCTCTTCATATTGTTTCAAAACTTAATTATCATATAGAATCATCAAACCCATAACCATAGAGATGGAAGATGGTAGGATTATTAAAAAAACTAACATAGTTATTAAAGACATATTTCAAATTGGATAATTTTGAAACAAAACAAATTTTGATGTTTGAAATTTAGGGAAATATTATTCCACAATTGGAATGAGATGGTTAGAAAAAAATAATGCATTTGGATAGGATGTGAAAATAAACAAGTTCTATTAAGTGATCAAATGGTGACATCTAAAGTCTTACATGGTGATAAATACCATCACTAAAACTATAAATTCTATCCAAGTTTAATGATATCTCATGATATGGATTATACTTAATTTATTTGTAACCCACTTACACATGAAGTGGATTTTTATCCTTTGCCTCTTGGTTTCGTTGCTCCTAAGCTTCCTATTCATGATGGAAATGGTGAACCCACCAAACACCTTCGATCATTCCATGTTGCTTGCTTTGACTATGCATCTAATGATATATTTCTAAAAATATGTTCCCTAGAAGTTTCAAGGAGTTTACTGTACAATGGTTCTATTATCTTCCTGCACATTCTATGAAATCTTGTACTACTTTGGAAAATCAATTTCTTGCACAATTTTCTATCAATAGTGGATACAAAGTTTCTTATGCACAAATGTCTAAAATATGACAATTTTTGTATGAGCACACTTGCGATTATGTTTTATGCTACAAGATTATGAGTACAAAAATGAATAATATAATGGTCGATAGAGAACTTCAATATCTTTTAAACAAATCTTGTTTTCTCCTTTGTGAAAGTTGGTTATCTTTGATAAGTTTCCCTCCTTTGATAATCAATAGCATACACTGAAAGAACGTGAGACCAAGTTACTACATATGAATAAGCTTAAGTATGTTGCTAGATCTCTTCTACATCTAATGCCAAGTTTTCAAGCAAATATACATTCAAAGGCAAAACTAATGACAATAAGGCTACTACTAAAGACATTGTTAATGTTATAGCTCAACCTACAAATATATATATATATAATTACAATCTACATGAAGGAAATTTACACATTTACCTTGTGCTCCACACATTATGCTTAAACAATTACTTGAGTGAAAGTCTCTCCCTCCACCACTTGAGGTTGATGTGAGCAATCCTCATGGTAAGATTTTTGATGTTAATTCTTATTGTAACTATCATAGATGCATTGGTCACCTCACTAATCAATGTATCAAGATTCGACATGTTATACAAGATCTTATTGATATAAATGCAATTGAATGGGATGAGCCCATTAAATCCTATACACCTACTCTTGATAATAAAAATTTGAAAATATTCAGTGATCCACTTCCTAATCATAACATTGACAAATCTAGTTTAGAAGTGCACAACACTCATCATGTGACACCACATTTCCTTCCGATGATCACCTATTGGATGCAATAATTGGAATTGTTGTATCTATGCTTACCTTTTCTAACGGTTATTACTTTTGATGACTCTAATATGGATGAAACTCTCATCTCATATACTCCCTATATTTGTGCATCTATTAATCAAACACCTATACATAGTGTTTTGGTTGATCCATATAACAAGTATAACCTATATACTCTTAAGCTAATTCATTCTCTTAGTTGTTCTATAAAGTAAATCACATGCAATTATAATCTTGATTATAGACATGTCATTATACCCATTACCATTGGATCTATTACTACACAGTCCTAGTGGATTCTATTTTTGTAAGGCATGTCGTAAATGCGGTCCCGAGAAAAAGGTTATTTTTAGGGATTTTCAAGTAGAATTAAATCATGGGACCCATCAAATTCTTCTCAAAATTTTGTTTGGATTCAACATCACATAAATAATTTCCAAAAATTCCTCCAAGAGCTCTAGAAACTTTGTCTTCAAGGGTCTCCTCAAGGTATGCTCTCACAGTTAAACGTTTTCGGTGGACACATGTCATCCTCGGGTTGAAGCACACATTTTTGTCCCACATGTCCCATCCCCTTAGGATAGTTGGGATGTAAAAATGCACTCATTCCCATTGTGTATCTTATGTTGCTATGAAAATCCATCTCATATGCAACCTCCCTATCCTCTGCTTAATAATGTATGGCCTATAGAAATGAGGTTTGAGATTTTCAATTCCACTCTTCTTCAGAAAAGACTTTCCATAGGGTTACTGATCTCAAGAAAACCATGTCATCGACCTCAAAATACCTCTCAATATGGTGTTGGTCAGTATAAAATTTATGTTGGTTTTGTGCGTGTTAGATATTCGCTTTGAGTATTCCCAATATACCTTGGCTCTATCCAACCAAGTCTCTTGCCCCAACACTCTACTATCTACAAATACCAAATCCATAAAGGAAATAACATCATAACTAAACAAAGATCTGATGGATTTCATACCTATTTACATGTGATGAGTGGTATTGTAGCAATTCTCTCCCATATAAATCCATTTGACTCAAGATGACTACTTTTCTCGCCACATACTTCCATAAATATCCCTCAATCCACTTATTCACAATCTTTATTTTCTCATCTATCTGTGGATGATAGTGGTACTTGGTGTTAACTTTGTTCATGTCAAGTGGAAGAGCTCTTACCAAAACAAACTAAGGAACATGCTATCCCTATCACTCAATATTTTTAGGCAACCCATGTAACCTAAACACCTATTTGAAAAATAATTTAGCAATCTATAGAGCCTTACACTCTAAACAAACAACAAATAAGTGAGCATATTTGGTGAGTCTATCAACCACTACAAAAATATAATTCTTACCCTAAACATTGGGAAGACCTGTGATGAAATCCATTGATATACTTTCCCATTTTTGGTTTGGAATAGGTAAGGGTTGCAACAAACTTGTTGGAAAAACATGCTCTGCCTTGTTTTGTTGGCACACAATACACTCTCTAATGTATTGGAGGACCTCTTCTTTGAGTCCTTCCAAAAGAATGTGTCACTGATTTTTTGTAGGTCTTGAAATACCCTGGGTGACCAGCCAAAGGTGTATCATGGACAACCCTTAAGATTTTGCTTTTCACCTTGGATTAAGGTACCAAATAGATTTTATTCTTGTAGAGGATAAAATCATCAACCACCATGCACCTGTTATCCTATATTTTGCCCTCAAGTATCTCATTAGTGTAACCATTATTTATATACTTTGCAATTATTAAAACTTTCCAATCAAAAAGGTTTTAGATATAGATCATAAAAAGGTTTTTGGATAAAGCATCTACGACAATGTTATTCTTCTCTTTACATACTCTAAGTAAAAATTATAAGCTTGGTTATTACTTACACTTTTTTCCTATCATTAAAGTCCTTCTGGCCAATAAAGAAATTCAAACTATTGTGATTAGTTTTGACCACAAACCTATCACAAACCAAATATTGTCATAATTTTTCCAATGCATGCATGATGGTCAACATCTCTTTGTCATAAATATAAAACGCATGCTCTACTTCACTAATTTTTTGGATTTCAAAGGATATGGAATGCCTCTTTTGCATCAAAACAACCCCTACTCCTTCCTCTGATGCATCCCATTCTAACACAAAATGAATAGAAAAATCAGGAACAACCAATATTGGGCAAGAACTCATTACCTCTTTGAGTCTATCAAAAGTTTTTGGGTTTTTTTAGACCAATCGAAAGATCATTTCTTTGTCAAATCATTCAATGGGACAAAAGGTTGTGAAACCCCTCTTACAAACCGCCTATAGTAATTGTAAATACCAAATAACCCCTCAACTATGTCAAAGTGGTGGGTGTAGGCTAATATAATATTGCTTGGATCTTCTCTTGATCAACATGTATTCCTTGGGAACTAATTACATGTCCCAAGTATAAAATTTTAGTCATTCCAAAATCACACTTGGATTCTTTTGCAAAAAGAGATTAGTATTCCAAAATTTCCAACACTATATCCAAATGTTTTAGGTGATCTTCCCAAGTCTTATTGTACACCAAAATGTCATCAAAGAATACTAGAACAAATTTCCTCAATTACTCACTAAAAACATGGTTCATGCATAATTGGAAAGTAGCTAGAGCATTGGTTAAACCAAAGGCATTACCAAGAATTCAAATTCCCAAAATGACAACAAAAATTTGTTTTGTGCACATCTCCATCCCTTACCTTGATTTGGTGATAACTAGATCTCAAATCAATTTTGGAAAAACAAACTAAACCATGTAAATCATATATCAATTCATAAAGCATGGTTATTGGGTACCTATTTTTGATAGTCTTCTTAGTCAAAGCATGGTAATCAATGTACATCATAATTGTCTCATTCTTCTTCTTCACCAAAATAATGAAAGAAGTAAAAGGGATAGAACTAGATTGAATATGCCCCATCTTCAAAAGCTCTTTGATTGTATTCTCAATATCCTCTTTGTAAAATCATGGATGATAGTAAGGAGTAATCATGATAGGTTTAGACCCTGTTTCCAACTCTATGATGTGTTGGAATCCTCTATCCGGTGGCAATCTTGATGGTAAATCACTGAATATTGTACCATGCCTATCCAAAATAGATTGTATATCCACATGATAAGACCTATCATCAATACTAGAAGTGGAAATACTTACCAAACAATGGGCTGCCCATGCTACTTGTCCCTTACAGAAAGCTCTCTCCATCCACTTTTTTGTGATAGCCCTAAGTGCTCCATTGGCCATACCATGAAGTACAACCTCTCCTCCCTCGATTTTGAATTTTAGCTCCATAGTACAGTAATTCTTTGTGAATTATCTAAGTGAATGCAACCATTGTACTCCTAAAACCACATTGGTTTCTCCTATGCCCACCACGTAGAAATCATCACAAACCATGTGTTTTTCATGAGTAATCCAATCCCTTAACCCTCTTGGTGCATGGAATAGTAAATCTATCTCTGCTATAGTAACATTAAAACCCTAAAAAAATCTATTTTCAGACCTCTACGGGATACTAAACTTTCATCAATAAATTTATGAGTTTCTCCAATATCAATCAAAATAGTTACCTTATGCCCATGTAGTACTCCACAAACTTTGAAAGGATGATAACTGGGAGCACCTAAAAGTGTAGCAAGAGTACCATCCAGTCTTTTTTTCTCTTTTATTTTCAGCCATCGAGTTCTTCCTCTTCTTTTTCCACTTTTGGTTCCTCTTATTCCCATTCATCATCTAATATCACCTTTATATAGTGCACATATCCTTTGGGAAGATATATATGACCTGGTCCCCATGTATCTCTGCAAGTTATCCACAATTTCTTCTTTCTAAGTTCATTTCTTATTTCTATCTCCTTGATGATTTTAGGCATCTCCTTTTGTTGAAAAATACTGATGAGGGTCATTGTAGTCCTCACCATTTAATCACAAATAATGTCAAAACCAGGTGGTGTCCAAGGCTATCTACAAAAGGGGCTAAAGGAAATAATGATTTTAATTCTTTGCTCTAGAATTGAAAATGCATGAAAGGAAATTCAATAACTGAAATTGAATCTAATATAACAACTAAAATAAATAAATGAAAGTAAATCTAATCTAACAAACTGAAATGAATAATTAAAATAAATAAATGACAGTAAACAAATAAAAGTGAAGCTTCACAAACAAAGAAAAATAAAACACACAAAGCATATTTAAACAAACTAAGTAAAACAATAATGATCTATTCTAAAAAACAATAAACCATCCTCCTCCTTGGGTAAGAGTGGGCCCTTGCTCTTCCCTCAAAGTTGGGTTAACAAAACTAAAAAATTGTTGCTAAGAAACTTGAACTGTGGATTTTATTAATCAAAATGATGTTACAAAAATCATCCATCTCATACCATTGTTGTATTGAGTTCTTTGGAGAGATATTTATAACTCATCCCTACTCCAAGATTATAAAACTACCTACCTATAATCTTGGGCAAGACTTGACTACATATTCCACTTTACAATGAGATAAATGTGGAAGGAATTTATTTAAACACTACAACTCCAAGTTTAACTACTTGCATTCAACTACTTCTTCCACTTGACAAGGAGACAAATATGGAAGAGATTTAATCAAACACTACAACTCTATATTGAACTACTACTTCTTCCACTTGAAAATGAGACAAACGTGGAAGAGAATTAATCAAATATTACAACTCTAGATTGAACTATCTCTTCCACATGCACTTAACTATTTCTTTTCATTTGCCAAGTTTTCTCTTGCATGATTGAATCTTTCAAGATGACAGTTGTCTTGCCATATTCTCATCCCTGATTGTTTTATCATTGTTGTGAATTTAATTTGAATAATATTTTCAAAATATTATGGGTTTGGTGCTCCTTGTTGTAAGCTTTCCAAAACATATTAAAATTATCATTTTTGTTGAGAATTGAGGGAGATATTGTAGTTTTTTAAAGAGCTTGTGTTTTTTTGTCTTATTTACTTTCATCCAATCTTATTCTGTTGAAACTTAAAATGAATATATATCCTCAATTATTACTGTTGTGTAAAAATAGAGAGAGGTTTTCCTCCTAATAATAAGAGGAATAAAAACCTCTCTCATATTCTCATTGGAGATCTTCAACTTTGGTTAGAGAGAATTTGATGTTGCATGTGTGAGTCTTGCACTTGAAAACCTTCTACGCTTCAAATGATGATATATTCATAACTATTATTATTGTGTAAAAATGGAGAAATTTTTTCCTCCTAATAATAATAGGAACAAAAATATCTCTCAGATTCCCATTTGGAGTTCTACAATTTTAGTTAGAGGGATTCTTGTGTTGGTTCTACTAGTACTTGTGCTTGAAAACCTTCTTCTTCAAATGTTGATATCTTCAAAACTATTATTGATGTGTAAAAAGGAGAGGTTTTTCCTCCTAACAATAATAAGAACAAAAAACTCTCTCAGCATGTCATTTAGAGTTGTAAAATTTTAGTTATAACAAGTTTTGTGTTGATTCTGTGAGTCATGCGCTAGTTCTGCGAGTCCTATGCTCTATGACTTACGAGTCTTGCAGTCTATGTATTGTGAGTTTTGTGCTCTTTTTGATTCCTATGCTCTATGACTTATGATTCATACGCTCTTTGTGAGTCTTGCTCTCTATGACTTGTGAGTCCTATGCTCTATGTATTATGAGTCATGCACTCTTTGTGAGTCATGTGCTCTTAACTATGTGATTATTACACTTTTTGCAATACATTCAAGAGATCAAATGACTTGCTCATACACAATATTGCACTCTAACTTACAAGAAATATTAGGAAATGAAAACATTCAAATTGCAATGGAATTTTCAAAGATAGATCAAATATATTCTACATTTAATCTTAAATAAGCTATCTAGTTCTTAAGACTACATCTAAATCCACTTTATAAGAGAAGGAATAATGTTATTTTGTGCAATGGATGAGACTTAATTTGGTCTCATCAACTACCTTGCTGAAATGGTTTTTTCTATTGCCCATAAGGTGTTTAGCTATGTTATAGGTTGCCATATATGCTAAAATATCCCTCTCGGCGTTGAAGTCTCTATATCCAAATCCTTTTGATAGATCCTTGTAAAGTGGTAGGGCTTAAAGCTTTCACTAAACCCTTAAGAGATTCACTTAAACCTTCCATAAACAAAACAACCAGTCTCCTCTCTATCACGTAAAAGTACCATCACATAAAGCTTCGAAATTTAGCTACATAGTCATTATAGACCATGGAAATTACAATAAAATAGGAAAATCAATACAAAGAAAATGCAAACCTTCCATTGTAAAATCCCAAAGTCACCTCAGATTAGATTTGACTGAAAGAGAAAGGTTTATTGATGTTCTTTGTTGGATCTGTTTGATTTTGAGATTTTGTTGATTTGTGGATGCTCCAAGATACTCTAAATGGAAGATAGATCAAGCTACAAGCATGAGGATGATTGATTTAACATGATTTTGGAAAAATAATAATATGAACAATTGATTTGATTCACCAAACAATTACATAGAATAATAGTATGAACCCTCAATAGTTTTGGTGAATGATTTGGAAAGGGAAGACCATTGATTTCTAATTGGGAAGGTGAATCCTCAAGCTAAGTTTAGACTGAGTTGATTTGGAGATAACTAAACATGAATGAGTTGTTTATTTGAGTTTCCATATTGATTGAAGAGTTAGATAGTTGTTTTAGATTTGCATGGATGATTCATTATTGAGTCGGCAAAGGGGTCAGCACATGTGTTTGGATTTTAATTTCATATCTTTTATTTTATTCACCCAAAAAGTGTCATGAATTAGAATTGGAATTTATTTTGGATTGCCATGACTTGGAAGATATATTTAGTTAACTTAAATACATTATTTGAGTTAATTTGAACACATCCTCTTGATTGTAATAATGTTTTGTAGCTTTATTCGTGGATTTAGTCAACTTGAGTTGAGGAGGTAGATAATATTTGAGTCTATTTAATTTATTTAAATATGAATGTGGACATGTGTGGATATATTTAATTAATTTTATATTAAATTAGCTAATAAAATTAGCTAAGGAGGTGATAAGGTGCAAATAGAATTAATTAAATTAAATAGAGATAAGAACATTGGGTTTAATGATAGTTTGAACGTTTACAATGCATAAGCGGTTATTTTAGGGTGTCTACATTTTACCCTCTTTAAATGTTATTACAAAGTAGTATCGTTTTAAAGATAGTAGATGTTTGTAAAACTATGGACGGATGATAACAAAGTGGTGGACTGCTTGATTTGCCCCGTGAAGCATTTAGATGCCCCACCAAGGAGTATATATTATGCTAAGGGATTTCTTCCTCAAGCGGATGGGTGACATGGGAAAACAGTGGACAACTACTTGATAGGAAGAATAATAATACTTATTTTTCAAGAGGTATTAGAAAGGATATTTTTTCGAGTGAATGATAATGTTAGGAAAATGATGAGAATTATGATATGAATTTTTTTGTTTTGAATGAGATGCATGAATGAATGTAATGGTGATATGATCAATCTTCGCTCATATCTTGAGCTTCTATTCGAGATGATGTATTTTAATAGCAACTTATTTTATTGTTACACAAGAGTTAGCACCATGATTATTGAAGCCCATGCCCATGTGTGTGTAAACACACACATGCACATAAACACACAAATAACAAACCCAATATACACAGTAAGATGATTAAACCAAGGTTATATATGAACCAAGATACTAACAAAATACTTACAATTAGTCATAAATAAAAACCAAATATTGAGTGTAAAACAAACCCAATATACATAATAGTGTATAGACCATGGTTATGAAGAAACCAAGATGCTTACAAAATACCTATAATTAGTCAAAAACAAAGACAAAATTTAAAACAAACCCAATATACATAGTAATTGAACACGCCAAAGTTGATTTAATATATTTATCACATGTTCTAATTAATATATCTTAGAAGTTGATTTGGAGATTTAATATTTTTTCTCACTTTGCTCATTTTTTGAATTTCATAGTTCTCCCTCCCTAAGGTTATGCCGCACCCTTACAGTCAAGCCTTTAACCTTCCCTAACATCTTTGGTGATACGGCGTCATGTGCCCCTCTTGGGCCATGGAAGGATGTGGTCGATGGATCGCAAAGTTGGTTCATGTTGTCAAGCTACTGCCCCAAGCCGTTGGATGGGACATTGTCCCTAAGGATTCCATCCCAAGTCACATATTCTACTCTAACATCGAGAGACGTGTACCTAATTGGAAAACTTATGGGCCCTAGGGCCCTTCTAGAGGAAATTAAAAATAGTCACGCATAAAGTGGGCCCCCTGCGCCGCCCTCGGAGGTTGCTGCAATGCCAAATGGATTCATCCTCTTCACTTTCAATCACAAAGAGGATTTTGCTCGGGTGGTTCTTGGTGGACCATGGTTCTTTGAAAGACTTGGCTTCTACCTCCACCAATAGACACCGGGTTTTAACCCTCATACGTAAAATAATGACTCGAGCACCGATTTGGGTATGCTCGCCAAGTCTCCCACCGGAGTTCGGGATACTTGTGGTTATCGAAGGTTTTTTCCTATCCTTGGGTTCTGTCATTTTTATTGATTAAGACACCAAAGATAAATCTAGGCTCATCCATGTAAGATTTTGTGTTAATACAAATATAAGTAACCCATTACCCAAATCCATTGATCTCCTCTTAGATTTTGTTATCTGGTCTCAACCCATAGAATATGAATGCATTCCACAGGCGTGCTCTATTTGTAAGAGCATTAGTCATAGATCCCAAGATTTTCCTTCGAAGATAGCTCCTAAGCGAAGGAATCCATTCATACCCCCAAGATGAAAAGAAAATTTATCCCCAAAAATATTCTAGAGGTTGGCACCTCTAATTCCTTTGTTGCCCTTTTGGAAGAGGGTGAAATCCCCTCCTTAGAGGCTCCCCTTGTTCAACCGTATCTTGATCTCGCCGGTAGATCCTCCTCCACCTCGCTCTTCCCCCTCGCTTCGTGCTCTCCTTAAACCCCACTTGATGTTGAGCTCCCCTTCTCCCCTCCTTTTCCTCTCGAGGAGATTATCTCTTCTTTTCCTTCCTCTCCTTCTCCCAATCCTTGTTTGGAAGAAAAATATTCCTTACCCTCTCCTTCATCTTTAGTTGTGGAAGAATGTATTCCACCTAGGAATACCATAAGTAATCGTAAAAAAATAGGGATGTTGGTGTTAACAAATAGAGAGGGATACCTACCAAATAGGTCAAGCTTCAACAAGAGATAGCTGAAAATATTGCATGAGGAATACAAGGTACTATGGAGAGTGGGGGTAAATACAAACCCAAAAATGAAGATTCTCTCTTGGAATATTATGGGAATTAACGCTTTTAAGAGAAAAGAGTCCTCAAAGATATTAGATTAAAACACTCTCTGGACATCATTATGTTGCAAGAAACTAAGCTTAAGGAGGATCATATCCTCCCTAGGATATGGCCTTCTTCCTCCTTTGCCTCTCATGAATCTTTTGGGAACTCTGGAGGCCTTTGTATTTTATGGAATCCGAAGGTCTTTTTTGGAGAATGCATTATCAAAACACCTCATTTTATGGGTATGTTTTTTCAAGAAATTAGATCAAGTTTAGGTTGGATTGTTGTAAATGTCTATGCCCCAAATCTTGAATCTCAAAGGGAAATCATTTAGAAAGATATGTTGGATTTGAAGCAAATCGCAAGCATTTAACTTCTCTCATTTCTAGGGATTTTAATACCTCACTCTTTCCTTCAAAAAGCAAGGCTTCTCCAACTAATTATAGCAGTATGGATTCCTTGACCAACTTTATTCGCAAGGTCAGTTTTTTTATTTTATTTTGACCTCCATGGAGCTTCCTTTACAAGGTCTAATAGAAGACTAGGTCTTAATCACATACAAATTAGGTTGGATATAATTCTTGGTTCTATAGATTGGATTACACACTTCAGTAATTTTTACTTAAATGTTATCCCCAAGGCTATTTCCAATCATAGCCCCTTGCTTTTAAGCACAATAACTTTCCAAAATGCTAAGAATGCTCCTCTCATATTTTAATTGGCCTGGATTTAGAACCATAATCTATATAAAGTAATTAAGGAATGGTAGAAGGTGGAAATACATGGATCGTCCATGTATAGGTTTACCAAGAAACTCATTTATGTAAAAAATAATCTTAAAATTTGGAAAGTCAAAACCTTTGGGGACATGCGAGAGAGGAAACACCAACTCTCCCTAAAGATTTCAGAAGTTTCTACTAATATTGAGACATCCAAATAGAACCCCCTCTTTACATAAACAATAATTGTCTTTGCTTTGAGTGATTACCATAATACACTTGCTAAATAGGAAATATATTGGTGATAAAGATCCAGGGCTCTTTGGCTTTAACACGGAGATCGTAATACAATTTTTTCATACTATAGCTTCTAAGCATAAAAGTAGGGATAAAATCAAGGAGCTCGATAGATGGGTAATATTTGAATTATGAGGATTTTATTTCCGTAGAGTTGGTTAAATTATACTCTAACCTTCTCCAGAAGAGTGTACTCTAAATGAGGAGGAAATGTTAGAAATGATACAACATATCCCTAAGCTGATATCAGATGAAATTAATGAAAAGATCACTTAACCATTCTTCGGTTGAAGAACTACATAAAGTTGTTTTTTCTATGAAAGGAGACAAATCTCCTGGTCCCGATGGCTTTCCTGCAACCTTTTTCCAAACTTATTGGAACATTATTAAGAAAGATTTGTTGGAGGTAATTAAAGAGTTTCAGAATAATGACTCCCTTTTAAAGGAATGAAACAATAATACTTTATTGTATTGGCTCCTAAAGCTTTGGGTTCCAAATTGGTTTTAAATTTCTAACCCATTATCCTTTGTAATACCTCCTATAAAATAATCACTAAAATGTTGGCTACTAGGTTGAAACCCTACATGAATAGTTTCATTTCTGAACAACATAATGGTTTTATTGGGGGCTAGATGATCCAAGGTAGAGTGATCGTTGTTCATGAATCCATCCATTCAAGTCATCACTCTAAATATGTAGGGATGATTCTTAAATTAGACATGTAAAAATCTTTTGATCATGTCAGCTGGCCTTTCCTTCTCGGAGTTCTTAGAAAATTCAGCTTTTGTGATAAATGGTGAAATTGCATCTATAGTTACATATCTTCCCAACATTTCTCTCTGGTGATACATGTTGGATACTTCACTAATAACGGGGTATTAGGCAAGGGGATCCTTTTTCTCCCTTCCTATTCCTTCTTATGGATGATACTTTAAGTAGGGCCCTGAGGCTACTAAGCATACTACTACTATTTCGAGTCTTAAGATCACTTCTAGGGTTCTGGAGAAACTCAATCAATTTACTAGCGATACTCTCATGGGTGCAACCTCGGTTGTGGAAGCTAGAGAATTGAAAAAGATTATTGGTTCTATCAATCAAATTCTCAACAACTTATCAATTTTACCAAAATTTGTGTTGCCTTCATTAATACTACACCCGTAGACAAAAGAAAGATAGTTGTTATATTTGGTTATAGTATAATTTATCTTTCATCCTCCTACTTAGGGATTCCTCTTTTCAAATGTAGACAACTACAAAATCTTTGGACTCGAGGTTATCGAAATATTTTAGAAGAATCTTGCGGGTTGGAAGGTTTCTCTCTCCTCGGCCAAGCAAGTAAGTTGCAACTCCTTAAAATTACTCTTCAAAGCCTTTCTATCTATTTTAGGTCCTTAGTTAAAATTCCCTCCTCGTTATTTCTCACATTAAATAAATAAAAAAGCACTTTCTTTGGTCCGGGACCGAGGAGTATAAAAGGATCCACTTGGTGTCTGGAATATTGCCTGTAAACCTATGGTTGTAGGAGGGCTTAGACTAAGAAGAGTGTCGGAGCTTAATGAAGTTATGTTGGCTAAGTTGGGTTGGGCTATAGCTTCTAAGGATCACTCACCATGGATGAAACTCCTAATTTCTAAATATCTTCCCACTTCAGAGAATTTCTTTCTTTACAAATTTCGAGGCTTTGCAATTTGAATCTCTATCGCCAACACGCAATCGTTGTTGTTGAAAGCAAGCACTAAATGGTGCTTAGGGAATGAAATACACATAGACTTTTGGAATGACTAGTGGATTGGAGACAAGCCTCTTACTTTGGATTCCTTCTGAACCCGATCTGCCATCATCTTTATTCTTTATGTGGTAGTAAGGTTAGTGGATACATTTGTAGTAATGATAATAAACCTTGCTTACATATTCCTATTGGGATGCTTGTAGCATTATTCAGTTGCAGCGTATTAATAGACTCAAGATTGTGCTTTCCTCCTAGTATATTCCTTTTTCCCAATCTCGGGATGAGCACATTTTACCAATCTATCCTTCAAGTTGTTTCTCAATTAAAGTTGCTTACCTTTAATAATCTCATCCTCTATGTGGTTCACCGCTTAGACAAGTTTGGTCTCCTCAAGTCACTCCAAAAAGTGGATTATTTTCTTGGCTCTCCTTTCGGGATGTTATTCTCTCTAGGGAAAACCTTAAATGTAGGGGATTTTCTCTCCCCAGTCACGCATCCTCTACCTTAGTGCTTTGGAAAGCTCTACCCACCTTTTCTCTATTGTTCATTTTCCCATTCCCTTTAGAGGCTCCTTTTGGATATATTTGGGGTAGCCTGGGTTTTCTCCTCTTCTCGTGGTTGAGACTTTTCTCAATGGTGGTCTCCATTCAAACATACTATTTCTTCCCTCACCTGAATCTTCTACTCCCCCATACTTTATGGGGAATCTAGAAAGAAATGAATAGGTGGATATTTAAGGAGCAGACTCGCGATCTAGGATAGGTCTTCATTGGGTTGTCTCAGCCTCGCAGGAGAAATTAAATTGCTGCATCTAAAATAAGCACACATATAAAATTATTTTAAGTCTATCAAAATCTTGGCTTAAACAACTCCTCATTCCTATAGAAGCATCGTCTTTAGCTTTAACGAGGGCTAATACTTCACGGTCCCCCTCCTACAAGTTAGTTGAAGCTAAATACCGATAGAGCTGCTAAGGGCTACCCGGTGCTTCAAGGGAGGCACTATCTTGTGGGATGAATTTGGTCAACCCTTAGTTTACAACTAATTTTGACACTAGTATAAATCACAAAGCTAAAGCTCTAGCCATCCTTAAAGGTTTGGAGTTGGCTCTTAGTTTTGGCCCAGACAACTTATTGTTGAGAGTGACTCTCTTAATCTTGTCAGAATTCTCAACTCAAATGATCTTGTTCAATGGACTATTAGTAATATAATTGATGATATACGAGTCCTACAATCCCGATTTTAGAGGATTAAATTTCAAAATATCTATATAGAGGTTAATAGAGTTATTGACTTCCTAGAAAATATGGGTGTCCTCTCCTATGGTTAAAAGATATGAATTGGATATTTTCCGGAAACCTTTTACTATTATTTCTAATGACTTTACTCCAAGAGCTTAGTTTCCTCTAGGGTTTGATTTACATTCCCATCTTCTTCGATATGGCTCTAACCAATCATAGTTTGGCTAAGGTAGTATCCTCCCCCTTTTTTGTGGTGGAGGTAATGATAATATATTAAAGGCATTAAAATCCATATATGTCCTTGATGGTTTGCGCTCGTGTGTTAAAAATATTTTCCCAATAATGGTTCACTTGTGTAATTTTTTTATTAATGACAATACTCAATTAGAGTTCTTGTCATGACAGTGTGTGTAATCAGTATCGATGGCGTGCACATTTCCAATTTAATCAACGTCCATTTTGGAATTTTTACGATGCATGTCACTTTCTTCCTATACATTATAGGTGGGCCTATTAGAAGGATCAAGCCATCATCTTGTGAGGAGGTTAGGAATGGTTATGAAGTCTAGAATATATTACAAGTGGGGGGATTACGTCTTTCATGGAAAAATTTTCGGAGAATTCTCGTTAGAGTGTCCAACAACATTATGGCTACATGGAAAAAGGGAAGGTTAAAGTGGGGAAAACTAAGTATATAATCTCTCTTTGAAATAATTGCGGTTGCTACTAGTCTCCCTTCCGAGGGCGATGTGTATTTCAAATGCTCCCTAAGAGATGAATTGGAGGACTTCATATGCCAGGGAGAAAATTTGCAAAAATATCATTTGGGTTTTGAAAGAGATTCACTCCCTCAACCTTGGGATAGGGTTCTGGTAAACAACTTATGCAGTATTTCACCTTGGAAGGTCATTATAAGTTGATCTATGGTCCCCAAATCTTCTTTCTTTCTCATCCACGTTATGACAAGCGGTAAATATTGTAACCTTCCTTTCTCGATCACTCAAATTATCTCTAAAACTTTCTCGTGAGGAAGAAGTCCCCTTTCTCCACCAAGGCCTTATTTATCTCCTCTTCAAAGTTACAACTTCACCAGTGATCTTTCTCACTTTCCTCCCAAGCTAGGAAAGTAGCATCATCCTTTTGAGCATCCCCAATCCCTCCTTCTCTCCCCTCTGATTTGGTCTCATATGTGTTGATCACTGACTGACAAAGTGATGCGGTCCTTTCCCCTGTCTCCTCTCTTTTTTTCCCCATCTTCTTTGGCGTCCTTCCTATCAAGAGCCTTCTGCATTCTCTCATGTTGCCACCACCGACTCTCTCATTTTCCTTGCTTCCTCTTCCCTTGACTCTTGATTTCTACCTTGATTTCCCCTCAAGTTTCACCGATTGCTCCCTTGACACCTCCTATTGTTACTTTCATGCTTTAGTGGATATAGATGCGATTCCAAATTTGAAGCCTGTGGAGTTTTCCACGATCAAAATATTCTTGAGGTCCTTCTACGGGGATTTATTTATCCTAACCTAAGTCCCCTTCACCTAAAAATATGGGCTCTCCAATCATCTATGTGGAGAATACAAATATGGCTGCAACTCGGGAGCAATATCTTGGCAATGCCCCCTACTTAGTAAGATCCTTGATGATAATGACATTGTACTCAAATTCTTGAGAAAATCAATAGGCTTTTTGGTCATTAACGACTGGAAGATATATACAGACAAGACTTGGGAAAGCATCAATACGGACTGCCTTGAACTCATTAAGCTTGTTGATAATTTAGTTTACAAAAATGCCATTGTTGGAACAAAAGAAGTTGTTGACACTCTCAAGAAAATTCACTCTATGTAATGGCCCTTGTTATCTTCGGGTTTTTTTCCTTCTTGTTTGTGGTTTCCTTCGGGCTTGTCCACTTTGCGCTTAATTGTTATATCTCTCCTCAAGGGATTTTTATAAAAGGATGTCTAACATTCCCATTTTAAGACGTTAGAAACAACGAAAAAACAATTATATATAATTCTCTTTCTAAATAAAGCATTATTTAGAACAAACATTCCATGCCAATCAATTTCAAATAGATAACCATATGCATTGTAAATGACTTAGTGATCCACCGATCTATTCATTTCATAACTCGGTAATCTACCGATCTATTTATGTTAACTTTAAGTATTGAATACTTATCGTATACTTCGTATACTTGGTTTTCCTACCCTAAATCGGGTACTGAGTGATCTATTTAAAGAACATATATGAATATTTGTTACCAATATTCATCTGATATCGTGTTGATTTAAACTACGTGAAGTGGGATAATGCAACCAGGAGCTTGCGATACTTTGGCCAAAGTTTTACAACATACTATGTATGTCACTATTCCTAGATGACATACTCATCATTTTGGAATACATCCTTCACCTCACTCCTCTATTATCATGACTAGTCTTTACTGACTACCATCAGTTCACTTGTCCCAGGTTTATCCCTAGCCCTGGTTAGAGACATAAATTATTATAGGGAGACGCTCACAATGACTTAGGGTAAATGGGCATACTTAGTTGACCTAAGTCAACCGGATGTGCCAAGGTACCCTAAGCCATTGGAAGCTACTTCCTATCCTAAATATGCCACTAGCTTGACCTAGAGAGAAACTAAGTTCAAGTCCTTATTTGTGTGTAGATCTAGATGATCAATGTGGAAGGGTGTTGCCACATGTCAACTGCAATGATGTATCCTCGAGAAGACCCAAGTCTTCTCGAAGGTACAGTCCTGTAGTTGGCATGTGCCAACATCCTACAGAAACTGCCTCATCACGATGTACATACCCCAAGGAGGTTATTAACAATTATTAATTTGGATTAATACACTAGTTTTAGTAACCCTGCTAAACCCTAATCCAACTCTCCTTAAGTTCTTATTGTATACTTGTATCAATCAAGTATTAAAGAACTTTGTTAAACTCATGATTTCTTTTAATGTTCATTTTCATAGTGTAACTAGTAGTTAACCAAAATAGGACAACAATAACATAAGTTTCAATAAAATGTACTTTAACATTCAGGAAGGTTTAACAACCGAATATGTCAAACTAAAGTAAACTTCATACAAAATGAAGTCTAATGATTAATAATCATATCTCCAAACCTTTTTGGTTTACATTCAATTGAGAGAGAGAAAAAGAGTCTTCCTCTACATGATTAAGTGTTAGGGTATATCATTCACAATATCCATATTTCTTACTGCATGTTCATTATGCATCACATTACTATGTTAAATTGTTTAGGTAAAACACATCATATTATACAACTCAACAAGTTGCACCATTATAAGGGAAATTGAACCAATTCCCTTTATCCATCTTATCAAAGATAACAAGATAAGCATAGTATAATATGAAGAATATAAACAAGATAGAACTTTCATCTTCTTTATAAAAGTACGAGATAATTTACACAACCAATGCAAATAAATCACAACTCGCAATTCATCATTACAATTTATAAATTTACAAGACTATGCACTTTAGGCATACTACATAACAACAACCTTCATTCTATAAAGTATACAACTTTTCTTTTACAATACAACAAAAGAATGAATCAAAATTCTTTACTAAGAATTAGACTTATATCAACCAATGCATCATATAAGTTTTTGCCTTCTTTTATCACTTACGTCATCCATCTGCAAAAATTGCTAGCATGGGTCAGTTCAATGAATTGAGCATGATAAGCACTAAGCATTAAAACGAAGTGCATTCCACTAATTGTTTCATTAAAGCAACACTGCTTTAATGAGATAATTAAAACATCATACAATAAGCATAAGTGATATCAAATAGAAAGGAAGTACATTAATAAATCTAGATCAACTTTTAAGAGAAGAGCAGAATATAATAAACAATATCTGCCTAAGAACTTAAAGTTCTATTGATCCTATCAATGGCTTGTAAACAAACAATAGATCCTGCCATCCCATTATTTCATAATTCTATCCTAATAGAATACCACATTTATCTTCTCTATGAGACAAAAGAAGTGTAAACAACATGGTTCATTCTAGGATTATTCATCTATATCCTAAGCAAGAATAAGAAGAACCATTACGTACCATGCCCAAACCTATAACATCTGAAAAATAAACCAGATTCATAACATGAATTACATGTTCCTTTCCGGGATAACAATCCTATAAATTCAACATTAGGATATACATCTAAACATAATTTCATAACAATACAAGAAGGTATAGAAAATTAGAACAGTCTAACTGCAATTCTAATTCCAACTCTACATGTTAGAAGTTATCAATCAAATATTTGAAATCAATGTTCACAAACAAAGTATCCCCAAAGAGGAGTTAATCTCTACTCAAGTTCATCCCAAAAGATAAAGAGTACAAGAGACAAACCTACTCCTATCCATTTAAACTAGGCAAGGCTAGTCAACAATAGTCGAACCCATAAGTATGCATTCACTTATCAACAGAACCCGACTTGGCTACTAACTTTCTACATTATAGCAACAATGATTTGAACAAAGTAGACCAACAGGTCATAAGAAATCACCATCTCAAAAGAGAATCGAGTACAAAGAAGTTCAAACAATGAGCTTATCCAAAGACAGAGAAAAGGTAACTCTAATAAGGAAAGGACCAATAATAAATCGTTTCATTCCATTGAACAAAAGAAGTTCCAGTTTCAAATCAAATCAGGATGAAAGCATATTGTAGTCCCAAAACAACATACAAAACCCAAGAGAATACAATATACTTTCTTTCTATAAAAGAAGCCAAGGACTCATTCACTGATATCAGACAAGAATAAAATCCTGAAACAACAACTATCAAGTTCAGGATTAACCACAAACCCAAGACTGGAGACTTACAATTGCTTCACCACTAAATACAAAAAGGTAAGTAGTTTGTGATTCAAAAGAACCAAGCACAAAACAATTGAAGGGGAAAGTATCCTTCCAGAATAAATTCAGTGTCCAAGGTTAATAACCCAATCAATTCCAATGCAATAGAAATGGAATTTCAAAACTTCACAACCACAAAATTGTGATAGAGGTGACTTGGTACAAAACAATACAGTCAACCCAGAAACATGGGTTCCCTCAAAATAGAGGGGAAAGAACACTTCCTTCTATTCCCACGCCAATACCATCTCGATACAATCATAGAACTGAAGTTCTACGTTCCTTAAGCAAGACGTTTCTAGTTCCAAATCTCAAAGAGATTTTTAAATGACTCAAACAAGCTTTCACCAGTTCCCCAGGTGAGTAAGTTGCTCAAATAAAGAGTTATAAGCTTAATCATTTAATAAAAGAATAACCCAATACAAAAATACCAGAAACAGAATTGGATGCATCGACCCAAATACAAGCTCATAACACTCAAGTGTTAAATAGAGTACAATGATGAATCCGAGCTTCACGCCAAAGTTCAGAACTTCACAAGTAAAATATTGTGAGTACAGTGCCAAATATGAACTCCAAGAAACAATTCAGTGATGAATAATTTTTCCAAACACTAGTTCAGAACACACAAAACCCCAACAAAATTTTACATCCAAAAACACAACCCAAAAGAAAAATCAAACAAAACTCAAGTTTCCCCTAAGTTCAGATCCTTATATTTCCACGAAGGTCAATTCAAAGCACAACAACTTCAAATACAAGATCTAGAGTGAAAAAACAGAGATACAAAAACAAGTTTCGCATACAAACTTCACATGCATGCTGTCATAAAACTTGCACAGAGAGACAGTTTCCAAAACAACACTATTTTTTCCATGGATTCAAATCCAAACAACACAAAGATTCACTAAACCTAGCAAGAAAATAACCAGTCAGACATAAAAACATGAATCTCATGAGAGCAGAGTTGTTCTAATGAATCATTTAGAAGAAAGCAAAGAGTCTTAATAGTTAGAGCCTATCATGCCTGATAGTGCTTCCACCAAATTAAAGGAGACTTCCAGCTGAGCTTCCAACTTTTTTTCTCCTCCATGAAAGATCAGCCATCAAACATCTTTTCCTCCTACGCCTTATATACTTTCCTTCGATCAAAAATAGACCGTAGAAACCAAAAATAGCTTTGAAGTGAAGGTCAAAATGTTGGTTCAAAGAACCAGTTAGCTCCATGCAGAGCAAAATCCGCCATGCATGCAAAACCAAATAACCTCCTACAAACCCGCCTTCTAAGTTTCCAAGATGGTTTACACATAAAGACCGAGGCCCATTAATGCCATAAATGCCATTAATTTCAAAATTCCCGCTTATCTTCCCTTGCCGCCACCTCCTAAATCTAGCGAATGCCAATTCCATACAAAAATACAATTCCATCTTTTAGTGGGGCTTCCACGTATGCCTCCACCAAGTCAACTAGCCCCTACCAAATTTGGTAGTACTTCCATCCATAAAACCCTATCAACTCATTTAAATGCCATTGGAACCGTCACCTTAGAGACATGTGACCCCCTTAGGTTCCCTTTTTTAATAGTTTAGGATGGATCTAAATAGAACTTAGGTTAGTTTAGCAATTACCAAAATAGGTCTTAAACATTTGCCAATAGAATTCCCACCTTAGGTTAGGTTCAATTCATAACCCTTTAGTATTAGGTATTAGTTAAAATATCCTAGTATTACTTTAGTAATCCTTCTCTTATCCATTTAGCACAACGCTTAGGTTAGGATGCCAACCCAACAAATTAGAATAAGAGGCTTAGGTTAGAATAAAAATCCAAGTAAGTAAACGTAGCTAGAACATAGGTGTTCTTACCTAGCTTAGGATACTGTTAGGATAATCCTTAGGTTTTAGGACTCTGAACTCCTCCTCTCATGAATTGAATTTTTCTTAAGTCCTTAATGTCCTACCAAGATCAATCACCAAAGACCCAAACACAAACATACAATTGAATGAAAACATGTTCACATGAGACCACATAATTTGTAACATACTAAGTTTAGTCTTCTATGTCCCTTAAACTACTGAATGTCAATTTATCATTTAGTCTATGAAGAGGATTTGAAACATTCCTTGGATCACTAAAATTGATCCAAGGATGAGTCAAAAGAAGAAATAAGTCTGCAACTCTTAAAGCCAGATTGCAGCTCATCTTTCCAAAGTGAAAATGAATTCTTGATAACCATATAATTTTAGTTTAATGATTTTTAAGAATAGAAAAGATTTATCCTTATCAAGCATGATCTTCAACAGTCAAAAGAACACATCTTTATCTAGAAAATCACATGTCAACACTTGAAATGAAAAAGAGGAATATATCAGTTGTCGAGGGTGTTACATGCTTCCCTCCTAAAAAGAATCATCATCCCGATGATTATCTCATTTTTAACAGTTTGCATCAAGGAAAATCAACTTATTCACTTTTCTTACCATATGTCAAAAACATATCAACATTATTAAGTTCTAGAAATCAGCATTACATAGTTGTTTATTCAAAATAAATAAATATCTTCCCAAAATTGGCTTACTTATTGTATTATAAAGATAAAATCTCAATTTTTTTATCAGTCAACAGAATCAATCCTATTCAAATAGATATGGAAAAGTATTTTCATATCCTCAAGGTTTTCCCAAGTTGCACTTTCTTCATTAAACTAGTCCCATTGACCTTGCATTGACTTATCTCACGATTTCTCAAATGCAACTAGCGAGTTTCAAGCACTCGTATGGGTTTAACCACGATTATTCCTGGGTCCTAGACCTACAAGGAATTCCAATTTAACACATGTGATAAATCTGAAACGTATTTCTTAAGCAAAGAAATATGGAAAACATCATGCATTTGTGACAAAGCAGAGGTAATGCTAAACGATAAGCTACAGGGTTGATTACTTCAACTATCTCAAAAGGTCCCACATAACGAGGTGATAACTTGGTAGCCTTGCCAAAAGTTATAGAACTCTTTTTCGGTTTAACTCGAAGAAAGACTTTCTCACCAAGTTCAAATTTCCTATCAACCCTCTTTAAGTCAACATAACTCTTTTTCCTATCTACTTGCTTCTTTCAAGCGTTCATGAATCAATTTAACTTATTGTTCCATTTCAGTAAGAATTTCAAGTCCAATTACCTCTCTATCCTCTATGTTGTCCCAACTAACAGGGGTTCTACATTTTCTTCTGTATAATGCTTCGAAAGGTGTCATTTTAAGAGAAGCATGATATGTATTATTGTATGCAAAATCAACTAATGGAAGATACTCTTCCCACTCATACTGCTGATCCATACAATACATCTGTAACATATCTTCTAATACTTTATTTACTCTTTCAGTCTGTCCATCCATTTTCGGATGATACGCAGAACTAAAATTCAGTTTAGTCCCTAGATCTGCATTAAGTGTTTACCAAAATCTTGACATCATTCAAGGATCTCTATCTGAAATGATTAATCTATGTACTCCATATAGTCTGAAAATTTCGTGTATAAATCTTTTAGCCAAAATAGGAGAATCATCCTTCAGATTCCTAACAATAAAATGTGCTACCTTTGTTAGTTTATCCACAACTACTAAAATAACATCATGTTTATTTCTTGACATAGGAAACCCTTGAACAAAATCCATGCTTATTACTTGCCACTTGTCTTTTTGTAGTATGCTATGAGAGATACAACAATCCGGCTGGGTGCATATGTTCCGCTTTAACACGTTGACACTCAAAACAATGTGTCACACGATCTATAACATCCTTTTTCATTCCTTTCCGAGAAATATTGTTGTTTTATATCAGCAAGCATTTTTGTAATGTCGAGTGTCCTTAAAAGGTGAATTGTGAAATTTTGCTAACAATTTCTTTCTCAAATCATTTAGCGAAGGTACATATACTCTATTTTCAAATCGTAAGATTCCTTTGTTATCAAAGCAAAATCCTTTATACCTCAAATCATTCAAATCTGCAACAAGTGTTGCTTTTACTTGCTGAAAGTAAGAGTCAAATTCCATAACACTTTTTACTTCATCCTTAAACTGAGTTCTTAACATTATAAGAGCATAAATGTGCTTCCTATGACTTAGAGCATCAACCACTCTATTTTCTTTACCCTTTATATAATTGATGTCAAAATCATATTGAGACAAAAACTCTAACCACCTTCATTGTCTTGCATTAAGATTTGGTTGAGTGAAGA
The DNA here is from genome assembly GCA_018340775.1 of Taxus wallichiana var. yunnanensis. Taxonomy (NCBI): domain Eukaryota; kingdom Viridiplantae; phylum Streptophyta; class Pinopsida; order Cupressales; family Taxaceae; genus Taxus; species Taxus wallichiana. The sequence continues at coordinate 801,452,976 of CM031242.1, forward strand.
TATACTTCAGTCCAAGGTGATCAGTTTTTAATTCAAAAGGTTTACCAAGCAGGTAATGTCTCCAAACTTGTAGTGCATGAATAATGGCAGCAAGCTCTAAATCATGTGGAGCATAATTCAACTCATGTAACTTAAGTTTTCTAATTTTGCAAGCTATGACATGACCATTTTGTAACAAAATACCTCCTAGACCTTCACCAGATGCATCAATTACCACCATAAAATCTCCATTAGGATCTGGTACTGCAAGAATAGGTGCTAAAGTTAACTGTTCCTTCAAGGTTTTGAATGCAATTTCACATTTTTCACTCCAAACAAACTTTTTATCTTTCTTCTGTAAGGAAGTTATTGGGGCAGCTATCTTAGAAAAATCTTTTACAAATTTCCTATAATAGCCAACAAGTCCCATGAAGCTTCTAACTTCATGTACATTCTTAGGTGCAGGCCACTCCGTTATAGCTACAATTTTTGAAGGATCTACAACAATTTCATTCTTACTTATTACATGTCCCAAATAGTGTACTTATGTGTCATAGAAATAACATTTAGACAGCTTACCAAATAAGTCTCTGTATCTTTCTTAATATGAAAAGAGTTTGTGAGAATTGAATCGGAAACGAGGCACCATGAAGTAGTTGCACTCCAACGGAATCGTGATAGCTCCAGCGATTGCAAGAAAGAATTGATCAGTAATGGAAGAAATTGCTCAACAGAAACAAAGCTTGCATATAGAGGAAAGATAGCAGAGTGTCTTGGCATGCTCATAAATGAATAGTGAAAGGGTATATATAGGGTGCTGAGTAACCCTAGTGCATGACACACATGAAACCCTAAACCTAACCCTAAACCTAACCCATGTCAGATGACCCTCCAACATGAGAGGAGAACACATAGGATAACTCACACTAAACCCCCCCTTCATCGAAGTTGGGGTAGTGGCAAGATGAGTTAGATGGAAAGAGAAGACACTCCTAAAAAACTAAGAAAGATGTGTCAATGGGGCCCGGCAACTAAAGGCCTGATAAGGTGCCCATATACAAACACAATCTTCCTAGAAGAAGAAGAAGAAAAGAAGGACTACATAGCCCGAAGAAGATGAGTAGCTACAGAAGACCTCACCCCAAGAAGAGACCGTAAGTGAAGAAACTTCATCTCAGTGAAGGGCTTGGTGAATAAATTTGCAATCTAATCAGCTGTCTGAATGTACTGAATGTCGATGATACCATCATGAATAAGCTCCCGTATGAAGTGCATATGGATCTCAATGTGCTTCGTCCACTGATGCTGAACTGGATTTTGTAAATAGAGATTGTGCTTGTGTTATCACAGTAGATAATGGTAGGCCACCGAAAGTGGATGCCAAACTCTGTCAGAATACCCTGTAGCCAAATAGCTTCACGTGGCGGTGTTAAGCTGCTTCCTCTCAGTATTCGCCTCTGTAGATGATATCACAATTACATTCTACTTCTTGCTAGACTAACTAATAGGACCCGAACCAAGAGAGAAACTATAGCAAAGTATATTTCTGATGATCTAAGTCACCACCCAATCAGAATCTGTGAACCCAATCAAGTTAATATCTACCCCTCCATGATAGTGAATGCCATCAGCATAGGTGCCACAAACATAATGAAGGATCCATTTAGCTGCTTTCCAATGCAGCTCATGTGGCTCCTGCATGAATCTAGACATGATCCCAATAGCATACGATAAATTCAGTGAGTGTGAGTCAAGTAAATTAAGCTCCCCACCAACTTTTGATAAAGGGTACCATCAACCAAGGGAGTAGAGCAATCAAAAACCAACTTAACCCCGAAAAAAAAAGAGTAGGAGAAGACTTGCAATCAGACATCTGAAAATGAGCTAGCAAATCAAGAGCATACTTAGGTTGCGAAATCAAGATTCCCGAGTCGATTGTGAAATCTGATCCCAAGGAAGTAATGAAGCGAGACCTAAGTCGTCATCATGGAAAACTTGTTGGCTAAGGCGATCTTCATGGAATCAATAATAGAGGAAGATTTTCCTGTGATCAACAAGTCATCAACATATAGAACAAGAATGAGTATGGAGTCATCTTGCCATAGAATATAAACATTTGGATCGAGTGACACCTAGTAAACCACGATGTAAGTAAAAGGAGTCCATCTTGGCATACCAAGCCCGAGGGGCTTGTTTAAGCCATAAAGAGACTTCTTTAACTTACAAATGAGGGAGGGATCTTAGACATAACCCAGAGGTTGTTCCATATAGATCTCTTCCTCTAGGTCACCATGAAGGAAGGCACTCTTAACATCCATTTGATGGACTTTCCATCTGTTCACGCAAGCTGGCAATGGCTAAGGTCATCGAATAAAAGTCATCTTCGCAACTCGAGCAAAAGTTTCGTATAATCAACCCTAGTTATCCGGGAGAAACTCTTATCTACTAATCACGCTTTAAACTTTTTTTCGACGTCTCTATCTACTCCATACTTTGTTCGGAACACCCACTTACACCGAATGATTTTTCTTCCTTTCGGAAGAGTGGTGAGATCCAAAGTATCGTTCTTCATGAGAGAGGAATACTCCTCATCCATGGCAGAATCCCACTCAGGAATACCAGAAGCCTCCCGGAAAGACTATGGATCAGAAGCAGAGGTGAAGAAAGAGTGGGGTCCAATGAAATCTGAGCGAGTACATCTCATATCCGAAGTATCTCCAACTAAATCTCCAGCACTTTGCAAAGTTTTCCTGGTCCAAAGGGGACCGAGAGGATCAGGCTCAGAGTTCTTCACTTGAGTGAGAAGGGACATAGTCCTCATCATCACTCTTGTCGAAATCGGAAGACTCGAGGTCGATGGTTGGGAGGATCGGGAAGAGGAGCACACTCAACAACATCATCATCGATGAGTCGAAATCGAATCAACGAGTGAAGAACCTCAATAGGTGGAGAAGTAGAATTCGAAGAAGACTCATCGAGCTTAACACTTCTCTCAATATATAGCTCATGAGAAGTAGGATTCATCAATCAATATCTCTTCACGCCATCAGGATACCCTATAAAGATACAAGGTTTGGATTGTGGTTCCAAGGCCTTGTGTTTCTTCTTGAAATCCGAGCCATAGCCTTGGATCCGAAGACTCGAAAGTTCTCAACATCAGGCTTGCATCTAAACCAGGCTTCAAAGGGTGTCATCCCTCTTACTACCTTGTGTGGAACATGGTTCTGAATGTAATTTTCACAATTCACTGCTTCAGCCCAATACTGCGAGGAAGAGACTTTGAGTGAATCATACAAGTGGCCATCTCCTTCAGAGTATGGTTCTTTCTTTCTGCGAATCCATTCTACGAAGGGCTATAAGCAACTGTATGTTGTAAAGATATCCCTTCAGAAGTATAGAAATCCATGAACCTATTGTTTACATATTCACCTCCATTGTCGATTTGAAGAACCTTGATAGACCGTTCCGTTGTTTCTCAAGCAAGAGCCTTAAAGTCCTAAAAATGTTCAAAGACTTCAGACTTAAGCTTAAGAAAATATACCCAAGTATATCGCGAATAGTCATCAATGAAGGTTAGCACATAAAGAGCTCTAGTAAACGAAGGAGAAGGAAATGGACCAAAAACATCACTGTGAACAAGATCCAAAAGATGAGTGGCTCTCCAGGATTTTCCTTTGTCAAAGTTCTTTTCAAGATGCTTTCCAAGGGTACAACCCTCACAAAGACCCTTAGAAAACTTGACGCGAGGCAACCCATTGACCATTTCATTTTGGCTCAATTGTTCAAGGTAGTGATAATTTAAATGTCTGAAATGCTCATGCCATAGCTTACTAACCTCATTTGCATGAGTGAGAAAGGCAGAGGGTGTAGAATCAGAAGTAAAGTGGGAAAAGGTGTACAACTAAGAACGGTGATCACCTTTTCCCTCACCACTGTATCTTTGTCATTGTTAAGCTCACGAATAATCACCGAGTTAGGACCAAATTCCACTCGCATTCCTTCACCAAGGTGAGTAATTTGGTAAACCGATAGGATATTAGTAGAGAGATCAGGAACACTCAACACTTGGTTAAATGTTCCCCCATCCATCTCTACCAATCCACTACTGAAACCGACAACTGTTGTCGTGTCATTACCCATCGTGATTTGGGACATTCCACAAGGTTCGATGTTAGAAAACCCAACATGTGAAGAACCCATGTGGTGCAAGACACCAAAATCTATAATCCATGTCGATGAAGGAGCAACTTTGGCTACAAGGGCCTTTCCTTTCTTCTTATCATTTTTAGCACCTTTTGCAGCAAAAGACTCGGCCTTCGAGCACTTTGTTTTATGGATTCAGGAACACTTATTTTATTCTTCTCAAGTAAATGAGATAAGTGATCAATCTGTTTCCAAAAATAGTGTTGCTCGTCATGACCAGAATTCTTACAATAGGAACACAAATACTTGCTTTTTTGTGCCTTAGGCTCAGAAGTTGAAGTGTTTGTGTCATTTTTAGGTTTGGTCTTGGTTTCTTTCTTAGGTTGATCCTTTGTTTCTTTCTTCTTTTCAGTCTTCTTTCCCTTGCTAGTACTTGCTACAAGGGCATGTGACTTAGACTTGAGAGACCCCATTTGAATGAGTTTGTCTTGTTCTCAAATGAGTTGGGATGAAAAAAAGTCAAAGGAGGGCATAGTCTAAGTATTGCCCAAAGCAAATTTTGTAGCGTAGAAAGTTGACATGAAGACAGAAATATTCGGGACCTAGCTTAGAGAGAATTGACAAGATCAGTTGAGAATCTTTCTTTTCTACTTGACATCCTTTTAACAACAATATAATGTGGACAAATTTCGAGAAGAAAGCTTGTAGGTTTTCAAATTCACTAGGATTTAACCCTAGTAGTTCACTTTCCAACTCATGCGCTCTCATGTCATCTAGTTTTCCAAACATCGCATCCAGTGTTTTCCACGCAGATTTAGGTGTTTCAAATGCCTCAATGTGGAAGAGCAAGTCAGGAGAAACAAACATGCAAAGAAGACCTAAAGCTTCATCACTATGGTTTAACCACTTAGATTTTTCAGTTTGTCGTCTGGTTCAGTCTCAGTTCCCATGGTGATGTGGAATAACCCTTTACCCCTTAGTTTCATTATTATTTTTGATCTCCATTCGAAAAAGTTGAACGGCGTAAGCAAAGGAATTGAAAGAGCATCCATAGTGAGAGAGAGAGAGAAAGAAATGCAAAAAAGAAACACAACCACCCAGGACAATAATAACCCCCTGCTTTTGGCACTTTATAGTTTAGTGTGTTGATTACAATCGGGTCCGTGCGTGTAGTTTGAAACACTTGGTAACTCGTCTTGCAATCAACGTAATAACGCACAAGAGAGGAGACCACAACAATGTTTCGTGGAGCGCAACAAATAGGACACCGTAAACAAGCACAAGCAAAAACAAGAAAGGAGGTGAAAGCCAACCCTAGTGGTGAGAAAAAATGTCTCACGTTGTAAAAGGAAACCCCTTGTGCAGCAGATGTGTGGCAAACGCGCTCACTAGTCGCAAGCAATAATAAGGGTGAAATACAAGGTTTTAAATGAACTCAAGGAGTTCAGAGAATTTTCAGAATGCCGGAAAAGAGCTCGGAAGGAAAAAGGTGCTCATAGTGATGCTGCACACTTGAGCGCACGATTAGTGAAAAAAAATCGACAAGAACGCCTAAATTTTACCGTTTGGAAACACCCAATTTTGCTATTTTTAGAGCTATTGGAGTTTGAAAAAATGATAAAAAAGGGTATTGAAAGATGATTTTAATTTACTATAAATCGTAAATGAGATAGGATCAAATTAATTTGTAATTAATAAAAATAGATTTAATTAAATTAAATCTAATTAATTACAAAAACTAATTAAGATCTAAAGAAGAAAAAGACTTAATTAAAGATACTTTCCCTTTTTTAAAAAGTGATTTTAAATTAAATAAAACTAATTTGAAGATATATAAAAAGGCTTCTTTTAGATAGAAAGAATTTTTAAAAGATACTTAAAAAATTTTTGTTTTAAAAGAATTTTAAAAAACTTACTGTATTTTAAAATTGGAAAGTATGTTTTTAAAAAACTTTTTCTTAAATACGGTAAGAAAAGACAACTCAAACAAAAGCTTTTTCTTTAATTGAAAATCTTGTAAATTAAATCTAATACTTTACCAAAAACTGTACTCAAAAAAAAGAACTCACCAAATAAACACGGACCTAAAAGGTGCAGTGCAGCCGAGGAAGAAGAAGACGCGTCTGAAGCAGGTACATGAGGAAGAGAATGCGGGGTTTTGAAGGAAGGGTAGTGCGCAAGGGGTGCATGGGAGGCAGCAACGTGGAGGCCGTGGCGGGAGGCAAGTGGAGCAAAGGGCTTGGTAGCTAAGTAAAAATAGCGCGGCCGGAGGGGGTGCGACCAGGGCAAAGACACATGACAACAAAACAAGCCAAAGAAAATACCATGCACGCCACGGACAATAAAACAAGCCACAAGACAGAAGGAAGGCCACGGGTCTAAAGTAATCCACACAAATACAATCCAAAAACACTGATTTCCAAAAAAACACATATTTCCAAAAAAACACAGATTTCCAAAAAAAAATATATTTTAGTAGAAATCTGAATAAAAACGTAAAAGGAACCAACCTCAAGATAACGTTTTCCACTAAATACGACTGTAACCAGTGAAATCCAACGGTGAAAAAATGCAAACCTACACATGCACAAAAAAGGCACAAAAAATGACACAACTTTCCGAGAAAGCTTGTTAGAGAGATTAGCAAAATAATTCTAGAAAATAGTGATAAAAAAACTTGCATGTAGAGTAAAAAAACAAAACCAAGAAAGAGTAATCGCAACTAAAAAATAATGAGTGCACGTTTACCCGATCTTAGCTCTGATACCATGAAAAGAGTTTGCGAGAATTGAATCAGAAACAAGGCACCACGAAGTAGTTGCACTCCAACGGAATCGTGATAGCTCCAACAATTGCAAGAAAGAATTGATCAGTAATGGAAGAACTTGCTCAACAGAAACAAAGCTTGCATATAGAGGAAAGACAGTGGAGTGTCTTGGCATGCTCATAAATGAATAGTGAAAGGGTACATATAGGGTGTTGAGTAACCCTAGTGCATGACACACATGAAACCCTAAACCTAACCCATGTGAGATGACCCTCCAACATGAGAGGAGGACACATAGGATAACTCACACTAACATAATATTCCTAAAACTATCTTCAAATGTTCATGATATTCCTCAATAATTTTTGAATATATGAGAATGTTGTCCAAGAATACGAGCACAAATTTGTCCAAGTATTCTTGAAATATATTATTCATTAAATTCATAAATGTTGCAGGTGCATTAGTTAATCCAAAAGGTAAAACCGTGAACTCATAATGTCCATACCTTGTTCTAAAAGTTGTTTTATGAATATCCTCATCCTTAATTCGCAATTGATGATATCCAGATCGAAGATCTATCTTAGAATATACCGATGCTCCATGCATCTGATCAAATAAATCATCAATCCTAGGGAGTGGGTATCTATTCTTGATTGTTGCTTTTTTAAAATTATGTAATCAATACACAATCTAAGGGTTCCATCCTTTTTTTCACAAAATTACGGTGCTCCCAAGGTGAAAAACTTGGTCTAATCAAACCTTTAGAAAAATTCCATGCAATTGAGCCTTAAGCTCTACTAATTCTGCATGGTAGTCATTTGATATGGTGCTTTAGAAATAGGTTCGAGTTCGTGATTGATCTCAATCATGAAATCAAACTCCCTTTTGGGTGGAAGAGCTAGCAATTCTTTCAAAATACGTCACTAAAGTCTCATAACAGCAGATATCGTTACATAACATCACTGCTCTCTTATGTTGATTCAGTAATTTTTACTGCATATAAGGTACATCCTTTATTTTTGGCCTTTTTAAGTTGCATAACTGACAGTTTTCTAACATGAAATTTCACATTTCACACCCTGAATCTCTGTTGTTTTCTGCAGGTCGTCTAAACAACTAATGTGTTTTTCAAAATAGTCCACTTTAGCCTTATGTTCTGCTAACCAATTAACACCTATGATTACATCATAAGACCCCAAAGGTGCAACATAAAGATCAACTTCAGTGGAAAAGTTAGGTAAATCAAGGACTGCTCCAAAAAGACACATATTAACCGTATGAATAACATTGTTCCCATATTGTATAGTCCATGTTTTATCCATGTTTCTAGCTTTTCTTTTTAGTTTTGATGTTAATTTACTAGAAATAAAACATTCAATAGCTCCGGTATCAAAAAGAATAGTTATAGGTAAGCCAAATAACTTACCCGGAACTTCTATGGGCGTGGCTTGTTTCTCACCTCACTTGTCACCATCTTTGCAGTGCGTGTATCTTGTGCTACTGATTACGATCATCCTTCTTCAAAGGATATTGATTTGTGTAATGATCTTTTCCACAATTATAACAGCCTCTTACAAGTCCCTTCCTAGGCTCGGGTTTATTTCTAGCCTTAGAGTTATCATTCTAACCCCCATAGGACTTCTGTCATTATTATTGTTCTTAGCAAAGTTGTTCCATGCATTACCAACAAACTTGTTTTTTGCTACTTTCTTGTTAGTATCAGATGAAAACTTACTTTTCATTCCGAATTTCTTCCATGGTCCTTTCTTAGGTGTAAGAGATGATGAAGAGGAGTTGGGATTTTCTTCCTTGCTTCCTCCTTGTGAGAAGAAATTACCTTTAATTTATGTTCCTACCTTATGGATTTTTCAACAACCCCTTCCATCGTGGTTGGGCTATGAACATCCACCTCTCCCCTATAATGGGATTCAATCCCATGATGAATTTTTGTATCCTGAACTTCTCATCAATTTGGTACTGAGGTACATACTTAAGGAGTTTTGTAAATCATTCCCAATACTTAGATTATGATTAGCTTCCCGACCTAAGTTCTAAAACTCGATCATTTTCTAATCATATTAAAGTTGTGGTATCCATCGTTGCCTAAAGTATCCTTTAAATTGATCCCATGTGATATTAGCTTCATCAATATCAAATTCAGCCTTACAAGCTGTCCCACCATGAAGATGCTTCATGAGAAAGCTAATATGCTCCCCATATCGCCTTTGTTTCTTATGAGAAATTCCTTATTGCAAAGTATTTCTCCATTTCGTTGAGCCGATTCTCAGCTCCATCTCCTAATGTGGTGCCATCAAACTTAGGTGGACTTATCCGTTTTATATCATTAATGAGTTCAACCGCTAGCCTAGCCTTTTGTTCTCAAGTTGAACATGTATGTTCACATTGTTATTATCAACACCTAAATTGGCGTTGTCCCCGGAGGTGGCTGATTGTTGTTGTCAACATCTTCTTCCTCCTCGTTTGCCATATCTTGTTGTTTAAGTGCAGCCAAACAATCTCTTGTGTCCAACAAGGAAGCAAGGATCTCATCTAGTTTCGGGCAATTCTGCTCCTTTCTCTCGGTGGAGGATTATTTGCAACATTTCCTCTTGTTCTAACCATTTTCTATCACAAGAAAATTTAAGCTTCATCAGATTATGGACACAATAGGCCTAAGAGCTGCAACCTTCAGCTCTGATACCAAGATGTAACATTCCCATTTTAAGACTTTAGAAACAAGGAAAAAAATTTATATAATGTTCTCTGTTCTAAATAAAGCATTATTTAGAACAAACATTCCATGCCAATCAATTTCAAATAGATAACCATATGCAACTGTAAATGACTCGGTGATCCACCGATCTATTCATTTCATAACTCGGTAATCTACCGATCTATTTATGTTAACCTTAAGTATTGAATACTTATCGTATACTTTGTATACTTGGTTTTTCCTACCCTAAACCGGGTACTGAGTGATCTGTTTAAAGAACATATCTGAATATTTGTTACCAATATTCATCTGATATCACGTTGCTTTAAACTAGGCAACATGAGGACAACAAACTGACTAGCGAGCTTGCGATACTTTGGCCAAAGTTTTACAACATACTATGTATGTCACTATTCCTAGACAACATACTCGTCATTTTGGAATACATCCTTCACCTCACTCCTCTATTATCATGACTAGTCTTTACCGACTACCATCACCCACTTGTCCCGTGTTTATCCCTAGCCTGGTTAGAGACATATAAATTATTATAGGAGACGCTCACAATGACTTAGGGTAAATGGGCATACTTAGTTGACCTAAGTCAACCGGATGTGCCAAGGTACCCTAAGCCATTGGAAGCTACTTCCTATCCTAAATATGCCACTAACTTGACCTAGAGAGAAACTAAGTTCAAGTCCTTATTTGTGTGTAGATCTAGATGATCAATGTGGAAGGGTGTTGCCACATGTCAACTGTAATGATGTATCCTCGAGAAGACCCAAGTCTTCTCGAAGGTACAATCTGTAGTTGGCGTGTGCCAACATCCTACGAAACTGCCTCATCACGATGTACATACCCCAAGGAGGTTATTAACAATTATTAATTTGGATTAATACACTGGTTTTAGTAACCCTGCTAAACCCTAATCCAACTCTCCTTAAGTTCTTATTGTATACTTGTATCAATCAAGTATTAAAGAACTTCATTAAACTCATGATTTCTTTTAATGTTCATTTTCATAGTGTAACCAGTAGTTAACCAAAACAGGACATCGTAACATAAGTTTCAATAAAATGTACTTTAACATTTAGGAAGGTTTAACAACCGCATATGTCCAACTAAAGTAGACTTCATACAAAATGAAGTCTAATGATTAATAATCATATCTCCAAACCTTTTTGGTTTACATTCAATTGAGAGAGAGAAAGAGTCTTCCTCTACATGATTAAGTGTTAGGGTATATCATTCATAATATCCATATTTCTTACTGCATGTTCATTATGCATCACATTACTATGTTAAATTGTTTAGGTAAAACACATCATATTATACAACTCAACAAGTTACACCATTATAAGGGAAATTGAACCAATTCCCTTTATCCATCTTATCAAAGATAACAAGATAAGCATAGTATAATATGAAGAATATAAACAAGATAGAACTTTCATCTTCTTTATAAAAGTACGAGATAATTTACACAACCAATGCAAATAAATCACAACTTGCAATTCATCATTACAATTTATAAATTTACAAGACTATGCACTTTAGGCATACTGCATAATAATAGCCTTCATTCTATAAAGTATACAACTTTTCTTTTACAATACAACGAAAGAATGAATCAAAATTCTTTACTAAGAATTAGACTTATATCAGCCAATGCATCATATAATTTTTGCTTCTTTTATCACTTATGTCGTCCATCTGCAAAAATTGCTAGCTAGGTTAGTTCAATGAACTGAGCATGATAAGCACTAAACATTAAAATGAAGTGCATTCCACTAATTGTTTCATTAAAGAAACACTGCTTTAATGAGATAATTAAAACATCATACAATAAGCATAAGTGATATCAAATAGAAAGGAAGTACATTAATAAATCTAGATCAACTTTTAAGAGAAGAGCATAATATAATAAACAATATCTACCTAAGAACTTAAATTTCTATTGATCCTATCAATGGCTTGTAAACAAACAATAGATCCTACCATCTCATTATTTCATAATTCTATCCTAATAGAATACCACATTTATATTCTCTATGAGACAAAAGAAGTGTAAACAATATGGTTCATTCTAGGATTATTCATCTATATCCTAAGCAAGAATGAGAATAACCATTACGTACCATGCACAAACCTATAACATCTAAAAAATAGACCAAATTCATAACATGAATGACATGTTCCTTTCCGGGATAACAATCCTATAAATTCAACATTAGGATATACATCTAAACATAATTTCATAACAATACAAGAAGGTATAGAAAATCAGAACAATCTAACTGCAATTTTAATTCCAACTCTACATGTTAGAAGTTATCAATCAAAGATCTGAAATCAATGTTCACAAACAAAGTATCCCTAAAGAGGAGTTAATCTCTACTCAAGTTCATCCCAAAAGATAAAGAGTACAAGAGACAAACCTACTCCTATCCATTTAAACTAGGCAAGGCTAGTCAACAATAGTCGAACCCATAAGTATGCATTCACTTATCAGCAGAACCGACTTGGCTACTAACTTTCTACATTATAGCAACAATGATTCGAAACAAAGTAGACCAATAGGTCATAAGAAATCACCATCTCGAAAGAGAATCGAGTACAGAGAAGTTCAAACAATGAGCTTATCAAAAGATGAAAAGATAACTCTAATAAGGAAAGGACCAATAATAAATCGTTTCATTCCACTGAACAAAAGAAGTTCCAATTTCAAATCAAATCAGGATGAAAGCATATTACAGTCCCAAAACAGCATACAAAACCCAAGAGAATACAATATACTTTCTTTCTATAAAAGAAGCCAAGGACTCATTCACTGTATCAGACAAGAATAAAATCTCTAAAACAACAACTATCAAGTTCAGGATTAACCACGAACCCAAGATTGGAGACTTACAATTTCTTCACCACTAAATACAAAAAGGTAAGTAGTTCATGATTCAAAAGAACCAAACACAAAACAATTGAATGGGGAAAGTATCCTTCCAGAATAAATTCAGTGTCCACGGTTAATAACCCAATCAATTCCAATGCAATAGAAACAAATTTCAAAACTTCAAAACCACAAAATTGCGACATAGGTGACTTGGTACAAAACAATACAGTCAACCTAGAACGTGGGTTCCCTCAAAACAGAGGGAAATAACACTTCCTTATATTCCCACGCCAATACCATCTCGATACAGTCATAGAACTGAAGTTCTACGTTCCTTAAGCAAGATGTTTCCATTTCCAAATCTCGAAGAGATTTTTAAACGACTCAAACAAGCTTTCACCCAGTTCCTTGGTGAGTAAGTTGCTCAAATAAAGAGTTATAAGCTTAATCATTTAATAAAAGAATAACCCAATACAAAAATACTAGAACATAATCGAATGCATCGACCCAAATACAAGCTCATAACACTCAAGTGTTAAATAGAGTACAGTGATGAATCCGAGCTTCATGCCAAAGTTCATAACTTCACAAGTAAAATATTGCGAGTATAGTGCCAAATATGAACTCCAAGCAACAATTTAGTGATGAATAAGTTTTCCAAACACTGGTTTAGAACAACACAAAACCCCAACAAAATTTTACGTCCAAAAATGCAACCCAAAAGCAAAATCAAACAGAACTCAAGTTTCCCCTAAGTTCAAATCCTTATATTGCCACGAAGGTCAGTTCAAAGCACAAAAAATTCGAATACAAGATCTAGAGTGCAAAAATAGAGATACAGAAACAAGTTTCGCATACAAACTTCACATGCATGCTGTCATAAAACTTGCACAGAGAGACAGTTTCCAAAACAACACTATTTTTGCCATGGATTCAAATCCAAACAACACAAAGATTCACTAAACCCAACAAGAAAATAACTAGTCAAACATGAAAACATGAATCTCATGAGAGCAGAGTTGTTCTAATGAATCATTTAGAATAAAGCAAAGAGTCTTAATAGATAGATCCTTCCACAAAATCGAAGGAGACTTAATAGATAATGCTAATAGTGCTTCCACCAAATCAAAGGAGACTTCCAACTGAGCTTCCAACTCTTTTTCTCCTCCACGAAAGATCAACAATCAAACATATTTTCCTCCTACGCCTCATATACTTTCCTTCGATCAAAAATAGACCATAGAAACCAAAAATAGCTTTGAAGTGAAGGTCGAACTGCTGGTTTGAAGAACCAATTAGCTCCATGCAGAGCAAAAAATCCGCCATGCATGCAAAACCAAATAACCTCCTACAAACCCGCCTTCTAAGTTTCCAAGACGGTTTGCACACAAAGACCAAGGCCCATTAATGCCATAAATGCCATTAATTCCAAAATTCCCGCTTATCTTTCCTTTCCACCGCCTCCTAAATCTAGCGAATGCCAATTCCATACAAAAATACAATTCCATCTTTTAGTGGGGCTTCCACATATGCCTCCACCAAGTCAACTAGCCCCTACCAAATTTGGCAGTACTTCCATCCATAAAACCCTATCAACTCATTTAAATGCCATTGGAACCGTCACCTTAGAGACATGTGACCCCCCTTAGGTTCCCTTTTTTAATAGTTTAGGATGGATCCAAATAGAACTTAGGTTAGTTTAGCAATTACCAACATAGGTCTTAAAACATTTGCCAATAGAATTCCCACCTTAGGTTAGGTTCAATTCATAACCCTTTAGTATTAGGTATTAGTTAAAATAGCCTAGTATTACTTTAGTAATCCTTCTCTTATCCATTTAACACAACGCTTAGGTTAGGATGCCAACCCAACAAATTAGAATAAGAGGCTTAGGTTAGAATAAAAATCCAAATAAGTAAACGTAGCTAGAACATAGGTGTTCTTACCTAGCTTAGGATACTTGTTAGGATAATCCTTAGGTTTTAGGACTCCAAACTCCTCCTCCGTGAATTGAATTTTTCTTAAGTCCTTAATGTCCTGCCAAGATCAATCACCAAAGACCCGAACACAACATACAGTTGAACGAAAACATGTTCACATGAGACCACAGAATTTGTAACATACTAAGTTCAGTCTTCTATGTCCCTTAAACTACTAAATGTCAATTTATCATTTAGCCTATGAAGAGGATTTGAAACATTCCTTGGATCACTGAAATTGATCCAAGGATGAGACAGAAGAAGAAATAAGTCTGTAACTCTTAAAGCTAGATTGCAGCTCATCTTTCCAAAGTGAAAATGAATTCTTGATAACCATACAATTTTAGTTTAATGATTTTTAATAATAGAAAAGATTTATCCTTATCAAGCATGATCTTCAATAGTCAAAAGAACACATCTTTATCCAGAAAATCACATGTCAACACTTGAAATGTGAAAGAGGAATATATCAATTGTCAGGTGTTACAGGATGAGGGTCCTTTAAAAACTCCCACTTTTACCCTTTTCGAAAAAAAATCAAACTCACCAAAGTTATGAATAAACCAAGATGACAAAAATACTTGTACTTGGTCAAAAACGAAGACAAAAGCATAAAAAAAACCCAAAGTATACACAGTAATATGGACACACCAAGGTTATATACAAACCAAAATTCTAAAAACATTACTTACAATTGATCAATAATAGTAACAATGTAACACAACATTAAATAATGACATCTAACTATACCCCTAATGTGTTCCACAATGAAAATTAAGCAGATTATGGATGCTCCCAAGTAAGCATACATACAAGGGCATTGGATCGGACCAAAGAGGGGAGTAAAGTGACTCCTAGTGAAACTCTTGTTTGATTTTGTTGAAGTTTCATATGAGATTTGATTAGGTCGGCACTTCCAAGAAAATACACATGCGAGGAGGAACATGAGAGCCAAGATTTCCCCAAGCGAGGATACACACAAGGGTTTGAATGGATCTGATAATCCTAGGATAGTTGAAATGATTACTAGGATAGTAGTAGAAAGTTTGATATTGTTGGGTTGTTTTAATAGTTGCTTGAGTTTTTTGAAACATTTTTTTAATTTTGAATATTTTGATTTTTTTAATTTTGTGTGATGTATTGATTTTTTTTGAATTTTTGAAACGTTTTGATTTTTTCATTTGTAAATGTTTTGATTTTTTTAAAAATTTTAACTCGGTAAAGAGTGCACTACATGAACTCATGTTCAAACAATTGTAAACATTTCGTTCCATTGGCATCATGTAGATGATAAGATATCCAACTCCATTCTTGACTCCATGCAACTAGTAAGATGTGAGGGCTCAACACCGAGAACCAAGAAGGACGTGAGACAAAGGAGATAGTGATATGAAAATGAAGATGATGGATGTAAAGACACAAGGTGTAACAATGGTCCATTTGGGAAAATATGACTCATCTCCAGTCAAGATTATTTGACTGATTCCAAGATGATTTTACTTTATAGGTCTTGACTAAACTTAGATCCATTGATGGCATACCGATTAGAAATATATGGTGTAAGTAAAGGTTATATCTCTTAAGATGAGCAACTAAATTAATTTTGTATATTTTATATGATTAAGAACTTTCGATTCAGTTTTTTGAAGGCTTTCTATTGCTTGATTGTTTTGAAATGATCCCCTACATTTTTCCCCATACCACCAGTAAGAGGTAAGGGTTCAACACTGAAGACAAGACATAGGCAAGTAAGGGTACCTTTCTCCTTTCCCAGTCTCACGCTACCAATAAGAAGTGTGGGCTCACCACCAAAGGCTATGAAGGGTGAAAGGTGTAATGATTTTGAATTTTTTGTTTGGTAGTTTTTATTTATGTTTTTCTTTGTTTGTATGTTGTTCTTGTTTGGGAAAGATAGTTTTCCCCCAAATCTTAGCCCCACGCAACTAGTAGGACACAAGGGCTCATCACCTTAGAATGAGATGGGCGGATAAAAGATCTGGGTAAAGAAGTTTAGTGCTTTCTTGTTTAGGAAAAATTTTCTTCAAAAGAGGATTTTCCATCAGTAAGCTTCTAGACAAGACTGTACATAAAAACATTCAGGATGGAAGAATCCAAAATAGGGATGAGATACAAAATACCCCACATGAATAAGATTATTAACTTGTGTCTTATATATGCAAATATAGTGAATATATGATAAGGAAATATAGGATATTTCCAAATGGATGAAATGACTAAAAACAATTTTACAAGTGGCCTCCCCTAGTGTGGGAAGTACCTTTGAACAAGAATTTTTACATTTTTATTTTTTATTTTCAAATAGAGTTTAATGAGGGGTTTGATATGGATCATTTTTTCTATTTTTTCACTTTCTGATTTTTTTAATTTTTCACATTATGGTTTGCAATGGACTCATCATTATGGAAGAGGTCTATGTTTATGAATTGTGATTGGTCTTGATTTACGGGACTTGGGCGGATGAGATCCAAGTCCATGGAGTAAATATAAATATTTTCAATAAATAGGTTTGATTGGTCTTGATTTACGAGACTTGGGAAGATGAGGTCCAAGTCAATGGTTATGTGATTTGATTGGTCTAGACTTACGATACTTGGGCAAACGAGGTCCAAGTCAACAGGAAGGTTGGAAAATTTTTTGATGAGATCAAAAACCTATGTGAGGATAGAGGTAATTTTTCGATGTGGATAATATGTTGAAATTCATATTCTCCAATACCTTTGTTAATGATTTCCAATGTATTAGATGGTTGGAGTTTTAAAAGGCTCTTTGTGGCGATGCAGTTTCATCTGTGAATGGAATGATGTGAGGAGCGAAGGATTGATCTATAGATATGCATTCAAAGCATCTTTTAGGCTTTATAAAGTAAATATTTAATTTTTTATAAATGTTCTTTTGATTTTATGATTATTGATGAGCACTTTGATGTATAATAATTTGGTGTTTGTGATGTTGATATTCAAAAGGCCATGATGAACAAATGATAGGATTAGATTGTTTAACGAAAAATTACAATTAAATATTGAAATGGTTGTGTGTTTATACCTCAAGAACACTCACATTGTGGAGTGTACTGAGCCAAAATATATTAGAACAAAGGTGATTTTTTAGTTCAAATTCATGAGAGAATTTGTGGATATGTCTTCTCTGATTGTATGATAACTCCATGAGAAGCAACCGAAGAATCTGCATTGGATAATTTTTTTGAAACATTAATAATTTCAAGATTGATTGTTGAGGTATTATGGGCATGGAAGATTACATTGTTGCAAGTGCCCAAACTTGTTGTTGTCATTACAATTATAACACAACTAAGGATGTTAGGCGTAAGATTAGGAGATGAAATGATGGAATAAAAATCATTGTTTGATGATTGACCCTTGTCTTTATATTATTCATTTGTACCATGTGTTAAAAAGGATCATAAAAATCTTTCAAGTTCTCATTAACATTTTGAGATAGTAGTTGTATAAAAACTTTCAATTTCTAATTGAGATAATGGAAGAATATCTAGAGGATAAGCTGATTGGTTTTGGTTTATAGATCCTTTTCCTTGTCGGATCTGGTGTCATTCGAGTTTCATCATGTAAAGAGTCTTGGAAAATGTTCAACTCTTCACGAATGTTGTGGTAGGTGACGTGGTTTCTATTTCGATGGCTCATTGTTTGTTATTAAGTCTTGGACATAATGATGGAGATTTGAACAATGATCCATCAAAATACCTTTGATGTGGTGGTATTCACAATATTATGATTCTTTATACCACATAGGTTTTGGTTGCCCTTTTGCGAAGGGTATCGTGATTGGATATATTATCATATTAGAATTTTCTAATTAATGAAATACACTAGAGAGACTTTCTCCAAGAGCTATAAATCATTGTTTAACTTTACGCGGAGTAGTTTCTTTGCTAGGGAGTATGATTGGTTGTTTGGTTGATTTCTCACTGACTTGGGAAGCCATATGGGAGATTTGTTTTGACATCTCATTAAGTTTTTCTAATAAAGCTTTGTTTGATGTTTGTGTGAGCCTACCATTGTACTAAAGGTAAATACCTAAAGTGAAGCGGTGGTTTATGAATTTTTTTAGAGCCCATTATGATGATTTGGTGGTTTCTTAAACTCGAGTAAAGTGAATGTCCAAAAGATAAGGCTTTGATTGATGAGACATGATTTACTTAAAATTTTAACAAAGTGAATATCCAAAAGGTAATATTTTGGCATTGATTTGACATTTGCAAAGTTTCTTAGCTCGATAAAGTGACTATATTTTGATTTTTCTTAAACTTTGATAAAATGAATATCAAAGTATAAGACTTAGATTGGTTGATATTGATTGTGCTTAAACTTTGACAAAGTTAATGTCGAATATAAGACTTAGACGTTGAAAATGATTTTTCTTAAACTTGATAAAGCGATATCTAAGTATAAGGCTTAGAGGTTGAGATTGATTGTGCTTAAACTTTGACAAAGTGAATGTCCAAAAGATAAGGTTTATAGATGGAATAAATTTCTTAAATTTCGACAAAGTGAATGTCAAAATATAAGACTTAGAGATTGAGATAGATTGCTTAAATTTTGACAAAGTGAATTTCAAAATATAAGACTTGGAGATGGAATAGATTGCTTAAATTTTGACAAAGTGAATGTCAAAATATAGCACTTAGAGATTGAGATTATAGCTTAACTTTTGACAAAGAGAATGCCAAAATATAAAACTTGGAGATAGAATAGATTGCTTAAATTTTGACAAAGTGAATGTAAAAATATAATACTTATAGATTGAATAGATTGCTTAAATTTTGACAAAATGAATGTCAAAATACAAGACTTAGAGATTGAGAATGATTGCTTAAATTTGGATACGAGTATCCAAAATTCAATAATTTTTACATATTTTCTTAACTTGGGAAAAGTAAATACCCAAAGAAAAGACTCGTGATTGGATTTTGATTTTCTTAACCTTGATAAAGTAAATACCAAAGTATAAGGCTTGGATTGAGATAAATTGCTTAAATTTGGATATAGATATCCAAATTTTAACACTTAGTATAACTTCCGATTTGATTGAACGATGTGCTTAAACTTTGGAAAGTGACTCCAAAGAGTAAGACTTAGACGTGATAAATTTGATTTAGAAAAGAATATGATTTTGATTGAAAAAATATATGATTTTGATTTGAGAGAAGAATGTGGAACACAAACTAATATGATTTAGTAACTTGGATGAAAATAATGGTAGTAGGGAGAACTTTCAAATAACTTGGTTTAGTTAGTCAAACTTCCTATATATGGATCTCTCTCTAAATACCAAGTGTTATCCGAAAGCGTCGTACACAAGAAAATTTCAAGTCACAGGCTTTACTTTACCCCTCTTGATTAATGAAGATGGATTCTACTCTGCTCGATCAAACAAACATGGGCCATCACTAAGGATAGCATTGACTCTAAATCTCATGGGCGTACTTAGATGAGTTATTTGAAATAGTTACACTCAAAATTGGAAGATGTTATAAGAACATGAATTGTAGCATTTTGAGTCTAGTTTCTAAGCTACTATTTTTTTGAAAAAATGTTAATTTTAAGTGGGTTAAAGAACTAAAATATCAACATGTGCTCTTATTTTTGTTAAAAACATAATAGATAGTCGGTCATGCCCCCACCATTTTTTAGCACTATTTAGTATTTTTGAAAACCCTTTGGTAGAAAGATAGATAGGAGCATCTAGTTTGGGATATATTTTTTTAGCGAGTATTTTTTTTTTTATGATTTTTCAAGTACAAAAATTTTAAATTTTGAAAAATAATGGATAACAACTATGCCTCCCCCAACTACCTCAAAAATATCAAAAATTAGTTTTTTTTTTGATATGTATAGAATTAGTCCTAGTTTGGGATCAGTAAATTTTTATTCAATTTCGATGAGTCGAAAAAAAGATACACGATGAAAGATAGACGTGTATAAACTCAAAAAAATAGCTACAAAAAGGCATAGTTAGAAAATAATTAGTATGGAAACCTTATATTAGTTAGAAATTTGAAAAATCATATTTTTAGAAAGAAGAAAGTTTACTCGACCTCATAGTCATATTTTTATTAAATTTATTGATCATTTTAGTTTGATTTATTATGGAGGAATAGCTATTTTACCATTTTTCTATAAAAACACATTATTTGTTATGTTTTTGTAGGTCCATGCCTCAGGCTTAGGGATCCAAACCGGATCCAAGCCTAGAGGCATGCCTTGGAAAATAAGGAAAAAAAAAAATGCATATGCATTATGTTTTTATATATAGTTCATGCCATCCAACATCCTTTTCATCTCTTTCACGGGATTTTGTCCCCTTTTTATCTACTCTACACATTCTTGTACATTCTTGCATGAATTTTGAGTAGTTGAACTTGTCCCCTACCCCACTATCTATATTTTTGTAATCATGGGTGATAAAAAATGACATAAGGACATGAAGAAAATAAAGAACAAGACACGAGCAATTAGAAGAGATGAGAATAAAGAAAGTGAAGTGGATGCAAAAACTTCGTGATGGGAAAGGTACATCTACTATATCAAATGTACCTAATGTTTTAGAAAATGAGGATGAAATACATAATGAAAATGTAGAGAATAATGATTTTGCAATGAATATTGATAATGAATTGAATGATAATGTTGGTATGGATAAAGAAATTGATATGAATCCAAATGTTGAACCTTTACCTGAGAATCCAAATGTTAATCCTGAAATTTGCATGGAAACACTGAATGAAGAAAGTAACCTTGCTAATGAATCTTTACCTCTAAGAACACCTCCTTCCATTTTGCATAGAAAACCCATTCACTTAATTGAAATTGATGAAAACATTATAAAACCAATGCCTAACAAAATGTCTGAAAGAAATGTGAGAAGAAAAGCTAGGGAATTTGGGATAATTACTTTGAGAAATTTAAATGATACACAAAGATGTCAATTATTTGTTACATTGATGAAATTAATTAAGATGAGACCTACAATGAAGACCTAGGGTTAAGAACATCTAATGTTGATGATCGAAATGCATCAATTGTTGAAAATATACATAAAGCATACCAAACTGTAGGTGTCAACAAACACACCACCAAAGATAGTAATGTTACATGGCGTGCACTTACTAATTGTATAGTAAGTGATAAAATAATTAATAAACACTTGATTAGAAAAACAAGTAGAGCTTTGAAGCTAAACAGAAAAACACTAATGAAAGTAATAGGGAGATGCAAAAGTCTTGAGTCAGCCAATAACACTAACTATTGGGCATTCTCTAGTAGAATCCCATGGAAAGACAAGGATACATCTGATATTCTAAAATAATTACTTGTAAATTTTTGGAATGAGAACACAAGGGTGTCACCGAATAGAAGAGATACAGTAAAAATAAGAATAGGTTCTCGTAATCGTGAATCATGTGCAAAACATTTCTTGGATATGACTCAAACACAATTGTTCTCTAAGTTTAAGAATGAAAATCTAAAAATTAACATTAGCCAAAGATTTTTTGAAATGAACAAACCCTTTTATGTGAAAATCAATCACTCACGTACCACTTGTTGATGTAGGCATCATGTTGAATTTTCAATACATTATGATATTTTTTTTATCAAGTACATTGTGTTTTGAATGTACCATGAATTCATCATGTTGCAAGAGGGTGGATTAAATCTCCCACCAAAATATGCAAGGGAATTTATTCCTACATATTTTGTGAAATATCAAATGGACAATTTTTTTATGACATACCAAAAGCATACCAAATTTGTAGGTGTCAATTGGAAATAGACAAATTACTAATTGTATAGTAATAAAAATATTAATAAATGCTTGATTAAAAAAATAAGTAGAGATTTAAAGCTAAACATAAAAACACTAATGAAAGCAATAGGAGACAAAATTCTTGAGTCAGCCAATAACACTGACTATTGGGCATTCTCTAGTAGACTCCCATGGAAAGACAATGATACATCTGATATTCTAAAAGAATTACTTGTAAATTTTGGAATGAGAACACAAGGGTGTCACCGAATAGAAGAGATACAATAAAAATAAGAATAGGTTTTCGTAATCATGAATCATGTGCAAAAATTTCTTGGATATGACTCAAACACAATTGTTCTCTAAGTTTAAGAATGAAAATCTAGAAATTAACATTAGCCAAAGATTTTTTTGAAATGAACAAACCCTTTTATGTGAAAATCAATCACTCACGTACCACTTGTTGTTGTAGGCATCATGTTGAATTTTCAATGCATTATGATGTTTTTTGTCAAGTACGTTGTGTTTTTCATACTAACATCATGTTGCAGGAGTGTGGATTAAATGTCCCACCAAAATATGCAAGGAATTTATTCCTACAATATTTTGTGAAAGATCAATGGACAATTTTTTTATAACAAAGCATGTTTGGATGGAACATGCAACGTATGTGGTGGCTTGCCAAAATTGAAAATTTGTATCCATGAGGAGAGTACACATTCAATAGGAAAATAATTAGTTGGTTTTAACAAATATAAATTTGTGGCATATCAATTAAAATATGGAAAATAATCTAAGAGGTGTGAGCTTGTTATAAAAATTACTATATCGAATATATGGTCAAATTCAGAGAGAAAATTGTTTATGAGTATGCAAGGCACACACATAGAGCTCGATGGTTGGATGAACAATTCAAGTTAAGAAAGACACATTCCCACTTGGTACTATTGTTTCAGTAGTTGAATTCATAGAGAATTACTCATTGCAGCCACAAATGGAGGTTCAGTCACAATACTATAACTCAGTGTAAGTTGTTATTTTCATGCATATAACATTCATGCACTCTCAAAAGCACTAGAAAGATCAAAAATATTAAGAGAGTATCATTTCTACATCAGTGATGATCAAACATTCTACAAGAATATGTGCAAGGGTGTTTCCAGTTGTTTTATGAACTTGAATGAGAGGAACATTGTTTTCAATCAACATTACATTTGGTCGAACAACTGCACATCACAATTCAAGAATGCATGGATGTTTTATTGGATAAGAAGGATGCACATAGAAATAGGTGTACAACATATCTAGATTTTTACTTAAGGTAGGACATGGGAAAGGAGAGCATGATGGTGTAGAGCATGTGTGAAAATATCCTTGCAAGAGAAGAGTTAAAGTTCAAAGATGGTGCTAAATTTACAGTGTGTAAAAAGCATTGTTGATTAGGTGTCAAAATCAAAACATGGGCCATGAATCTCAAGAGAGTTCAATAGTTTCATAGATATTTCTAGTTTATAGAGGAACAACATTTGAAAAGCTATGAAGATTGTATGACAGTTACAGATCAAGTGATATGCACTCATTTTGTAGTTCAAATGCAAGTTCTTGCACTATTCATACTAGGTGCATGGCATGTTTTTATATATCATGCATTGATTTTGTGTGGAATGAATGTGAGTCACAACAATGGGTGGATGAATGGACTTTTAGACCTCTAATTCCACTCGACACATATCAAGTTCCATGAGCATTACAACTTACAGTGTCTTCAGATCATATGACAACATCACCTGACTTTGACCAAGTCTTTGATTTAGTGCAACAAGGTACATATGTATGTCATGTTATAAATTTATAAATTATTAAATGATCAACTCTTAATGTATTTTAAATTTGACTTGAGTTTTACTTTGTGATGTAGGGCATGTTTTTGTAGTTATTGTGACAAAATTTAATGAAGAGGGAACAAACTACTTCTTGTCTCTTGTGTAGAGGGGAAAATTTTTTTTACTTCCATAGTCATTGATGGTGAAGAACCTTGAGTATCCCACTAGGTCAATGGTAGTCACTGAACTTGGCTTCGATGATATCCTATCAAAAAATCAAATACTTGGTTGTTTGAAGACTATGAAGTACATAGAAAGATACTTCACTATTCACATTTGGTTCTTGCAAAAAAATATTCAATTGATCAAATATCGAGGTAGGCCATCAAACAAGAATCTATGGAAGGTTCATGAATCAAATCATGAAGCAATTCTTGTTACTGTCAAGAGTAGAGTTGATCCTTGTGGTTCATTGGATTGAATTTCCAAAGGTATGTTCACTTAAGATTAGATATACATCTACATGAATTTAATTTGAATATTTACTTTAATGATTTTGTTTAAATTTTTAGGTTTTAAAATTCTATTTAATTGCTTACTAACATGTTTACATAGGTTAGTGGTGCCAAAAAAGCTTCCACCTTCACGTGGTTGGCACTATTAGTAGAGAATTTATTATTCTCAAAGCTAAGAGAAGCTAAGGAAAATTAAATATTAGAAAGGAAAAATAATAAAAAAATTCTCATTTCACCACCTATATTGTATGAAAAATCTCTTCTTACAATTCTCATTTCACCACCTATATTATATGAACCATCTCTTCTTAACATGTTTCCTAGTACTTGTTTCACATTGAAGGATTTTGGGCACCGAAAAAAGCCTCACCCACCATTTATCAGGCCACCCCGACGCATGTGCATAGTTGGTTCAGTGCCACGAGCTTCCATTTGTAAAATATAGCAATGGACAACCTTACACTAACTCAAACTAGACTATTCAACACTTTTTGCAAATAATAGGACAATGAGAGGACCAAATTGAGATGGAGAAAACCAAGAGATTAGATTTCATAGAGGGTACCAACACATAGGTGTAGGATCATACGAGACCTTTCAAGGTGCCATGGAGATAAGAAATCACTGAAAAACTTATAGAATTTTTTTCTCTCGGGGCTCTTAAGGGACTATGCCCTAGATGAAGTAGCCCGAAGCACCAGGACCATCATTGGGAACACAAAAAAAGCCTCCTCCAATCATTTACCAGCCACCTCGATGTGTGTGTAGTTAGTTTTGGTGCCACAGATTTTGTTTTTGCAAAATATAGCAATGGACAACCTTACACTGACTCAAACTGACTATTCAACAATTTTGCAAACAATAGGACAACGAGGACCACCAAATTGAGATGGAGAAAACTGAGACATATTTTTTAAAGGGTACCAATGTGGAGGTGTAGGATCAGACGAGACCTTTCTAAAGGTGCCACGATGACCAAGATATCACCTAGAAACTTATAGATATTTTTTTCTCTCAGGGATCTTAAGGGACTACGCCTGACATGAAGTATCCTAAAAGCACCAAGACCATTGGGCACCAAAATAAGCCTCCCTAAGTTTTACTAGGCCACCCAACATGTGTGTGTAGTTGTTTGGTGCCACACAGCTTCCATTTTACAAAAATATAGCATCACACAACCTTACACTAACTCAAACTAGACTATTTGGACACTTTTACAAACAATAAGACAACAGAGGACAAATTGAGATGGAGAAAACCAGAGACAAGGTATTTTGTAGAGGGTACCAATGTGGAGGTGTAGGATCAAATGAGACCTTTCAAGGTGCCACAAAGTGACTGAGAAATCACCAACAAACTTATACCATTTTTTTCTCTTAGGGATCTTAAGGGACTACACCCAAATGAAGTAGCCTAAGCACTTGGGATCATTGGGGGAACCAAAACAAATCCTCCCCATCTTTTACCATGCCACCTCCAATGTGTGTGTGTCGTTTTTTTGGTGCCACAAGCTTCCATTTGTAAAATATAGCATCAGACAACCTTACACTAACTCAAACTAGACTATTCGACACTTTTGCAAACAATAGTAAAACGAGAGGAATGAATTGAGATGGAGAAAACCAAGATAATATTTCATAGAGGGTACCAACGTGGAGGTGTAGATCAGATGAGACCTTTCAAGGTGTCACGGTGATCGAGAAATCACCCAGTGAACTTATAGAATGTTTTTTCTCTTAGGGCTCTTAAGGGACTACGCCCAAATGAAGTATCCTGAAAGAACCAAGATCATTGGGCACCAAAAAAATCCTCCCTAAGCATTTTTACAAGGCCACCCTAATGTGTGTGCATTTTTTGGTGCCACAAGATTTTGTGTAAAATATAACATCGGAAAACCTTACACTGACTCAAACTAGACTATTCGACACTTTTTACAAACAATAGGACAACGAGAGGACCAAATTGAGATGGAGAAAATTGAGATGATTTTTCATAGAGGGTACCAATTTATGGAGGTGTAGGATCATGAGACATTTCAAGGTGCCACGGTGACCGAGAAATCACCCGATGGAACTTATAACATTTTTTTCTCTCAGGGCTCTTAAGGGACTACACACGGATGAAGTAGCCTGAAAGCACCGGATCATTGGGCACCAAAAAAAAAAGCCTCGAGGTTGACCATTTTACTAGGCCATCCTAATGTGTGTGTAGTTGGTTTGATGTGCACATGATTTTCCGTTTGTAAAATATAGCATTGGAAAACCTTACACTACTCAAACTAGACTATTTGACTATTTGGCACTTTTGCAAACAATAAGGACAACGAGAGGACCAAATTGAAGATGGATAAAAACCAGAGATAGGATTTTTAGAGGGTACCAACATGGAGGTGTAGGATCAAAAATACCTTTCAAGGTGCCACGAGAGATCGAGAAATCACCTAAAACTTATATATTTTTTTCTCTCTTAGGCTCTTAAGGGACTACGCCTAGATGAAGTAGCCTAGAAGCATTGGGACCGTTGGGCACCAAAAACAATCCTCACCCACCATTTACTAGGACACCCAACATGTGTGCATAGTCGGTTCAGTGCCAAGAGCTTCTGTTTGAAAAATATAACATCAGAAAACCTTACACTTACTCAAACTTGACTATTTGGCACTTTTACAAACAATAGGACCACAAGAGAGAGACCAAGATTATTGAGATGGAGAAAACCAAGACATTTTTTAGAGGGTACTAACATGGAGGTGTAGGATCAGATGAGACCTTTCAAGGTGTCACGGAGACCAAGAAATCACCTGCAAAAACTTATAGCATTTTTTTCTCGTAAGCTCTTAAGGGACTACGCTCCGAAAAGTATCCCGAAGCACTAACATCATTGGGAACCAAAAATGAATCCTCCCTAAGCATTTACCAAGTCATCCCAATGTGTGCATAGTTTGTTTGGTGTCATGAGCTTCCTTTTGCAAAATATAGCATCTGACAACCTTACACTTGACTCAAAATTGAACTATTTGGCAATATTTTACAAACAATAGGACCACAAGAAGACCAAATTGAGATGGAGAAAAATGAGACATAATTTCATTAGGGTACCAATGTGGAGGTGTAGGATCAGATGATACCTTTCAAGGTGCCACGGAGACCAAGAAATCACCCAAGAACTTATAGCATTTTTTTCTCTCTCAGGGCTCTTAAGGGACTATGCCCAGACGAAGTATCCCGAAGCACCAAGACCATTGGGAACCAAAATGAAGCCTCCTAAGTGTTTTACTTTAAGCCATCCCAAATGATGTGTGTGTATAGTCATTTTTGCCATGAGCTTTTGTTTGTAAAATATAGCAATGGACAACCTTACACTAACTCAAACTAAACTATTCGATGTTTTAAAACAATAGGACAATGAGAGGACCAAATTGAGATGGAGAAAACCAGACAAATATTTTTATAGAGGGTACCAACACAGGAGGTGTTAGGATCATATGAGACCTTTCAAGGTGCCATGGAGACCAAGAAATCACCCAGAAACTTATAGTATTTTTTTCTCTGAAGGCTCTTAAGGGACTACTCTGACGAAGTAGCCTAGAAGCATCGAGACCATTGGGCACCAAAAAATCCTTCCCAAGATTTACCAGGCCATCTCTATATGTGTGTGCATAGTTAGTTTGGTGCCACGAGCTTTTGTTTGTAAAATTAACATTGAAAACCTTACATTCACTATCACTGAACTATTTGATGTAGTTACAAACAATAGGACCACGAGAAGACCAAATTGATATGGAGAAAATTGAGACAAATTTTTTAGAGGGTACCAACATGAGGTGTAGGATCAGATGATACCTTTCAAGGTGCCATGGATGTCCGAGAAATCACCTAGAGAAACTTATAGCCTTTTTTTCTCTTAGGGCTCTTAAGGGACTACGCCCAAAAAAGTATCCTGAAAGAACCAAGATTTTGGGCACCAAATGACAAACCTCCCCAAGAATTTACTAGGCCATCTTGATGCGTGTGTGTAGTTGGTTTGGTGCCACGAGTTTCCTTTTGTAAAATATAGCATGACAACCTTACACTGACTCAAACTGAACTATTTGGTGCAGTTACAAATAATAGGACCACGAGAAGACCAAATTGAGATGGAGAAAACCGAGACATAATTTTTAGAGGTACCAATGTGAGGAGGTGTAGGATTAGATGAGATGATACCTTTTAAGGTGCCACACACCTCACCCTAGAAAACACCTAGGAACTTATTTCCTTTTTCTCTCATGGCTCTTAAGGGACTACGCCCGAACGAAGTAGCTTGAAAAGCACCAGATCATTGGGAATTGAAACAAAGCCTCCTAACTAAGCGTTTACTAGGGCACCCTAACACATGTGCATAATGTGTTTGGTGCCATGAGCTTTTTTGCAAAAAATATTGCATCAATAACCTTGCATTAGAGTTTGAGTAAAAGCTAATGTTTACTTTGATTCTCATCACTTTTCTCTCTCAACTTTTTCTCTCTCTCTCTCTCTTTATCTTTCTTCATGATAAATCATCTCTCTTTGTCTCTCACTCTTGGTGATAAATTTTTAATTTTCCTAAATATGCTATGTAAGGTAATTTTGATTTGATATAGATGAATATATTATAAATATGCAAACTTGACGCTAATTTCTCAATAAATAAAGATTAAGGATTTACAAAGTAATAATTGAACAGACTATTTCCCAGAAGAATTGAAATGTTTTGCCTTGAACCAACGTATGAGCGAGCAAAGGATTGTTGATTCAAGCCATTGAGTTCATTATACAATTTTTTTGGTAATATAGAGTCAAGAAGGAGTGGTGAAGATCATAAGAATCATGTTTGAGGTCTTGGAACCAAAAACCAACTGTTTTGATAGCCAAATGTTGCCTCTCGGGATCCACAGTGAACCACAGTCAGGGTTTAGGAGGGTTTGTAGTCTTGAAGCATGAAATCAAGGAATTATTGCATAATATTTGGAAGGAACAATCTTGAAGAGGTCCCTCAACTTTTAAAATAAGAATTTTTGAGTTTCATTGGTGGAAGAGTGATATTTCCTTACCAGCCCCTTAGAGGATTGTATGCACAGTTGTAAACCTAGTTTGAGAAGCCATTTTACAAAGAACCCAAGATTTATATATTGAGCTAAGCATTGAAACTTCTAGGGAAGTATAATAGGCTTAATGGGTGATTTAATATTCTTGATTTGTCCTTGGGAACCTCATACAAGTGGATATATGCTACACAATACAATGGGACAAGGCTAGTTAGTGCTTCAAGAGCAAAAAGTGAAAAGGTGAGCTCTAAGGAGTTGTAGAAGGATTTAGAGTTTGAGATTTTGGGAGCACCTTAGGGATGGAAAAATTGAATTAATGAAGCTTGTAATACTTTTTGGGTATCCTTTATCCTTCTATCCATGCTTTTTGCAAGATACATTGTCTTAAGGGGCATAGTTGATAGTTTTGGCAAGATGAACAATAGTGGTGTTTGGAGCCTTATGAATCAAGTTAGTGATGGTCCTAATGATTGTTATGAGGTGTTAAAATAGGGATAAGAATAAGAAGCATTGAAGAAGGCAATAGGTGCATGATAAGACAGGAACTAGTACAAAGAGACCAAGAGAAGAAGAAGCAAAGAAGAAATACAAGAGTAAGTGTTGTAGAAAATCAAGTAAATAAATAAAGAGTAAATGTGAGATGATAAGTTTAAAATCACAATCACATAAATATTCATCAAATCACATAAATAATGAATATGGATAAGTTTAGTAATTATTATTATGCAATCTAATGAAACCATTTATAAATATTCAATAATATATCTTATTTATGAAACCACTCTAATGAAACAAAAACAATTTATAAAAATTCAATAATATATCTTATTTAATTTGAATTGAAACTTTGAACCTAGGTTTAGAAAAGGTTCTCTAAACATATACACATTGATAAATTGAACAAATAATTACTCAAATTAGATAACTCTTTATACATGTTATATAAATATTGATTTCCAAAGTTTCATGCATATTATACATCAAAAATGCTAGTATACAAGACCAATAAATGAAAAATATCCATAATGTCTTATATTGTCAAGTGCACATCATATTAGTTTGGATATAATTATAATCTCAAAATGTAAGGTCTCATAAATGTTTTCTCTTTGTTTAATGGTAAAAGAGTTCCATTCCAAGTTACCTTCTAGTGAATGCATTTGTTATAAATAGCTAGCTTGTTTTCAAACAAGAGGCCCCTCTCCTTCTCTAGTTTAATCATTCAGTCTTTTGAGTTTCTTGCTTAGAATTCCAATAGTTTCATGTTTTACATCCATTGTTAGCTTTCTCTTGTTGTCTAGAGGTCATTTGATCTTCTTGTTTCAATCTTGCTTCATTTTTGTTCCATGCAAATCAGTTTAGAATAAGATAGTTTCATTCTTAGGTTGGAATCCATTTAGAGTTGCAGGTTTTGTTTGGTCACAAAAGATAGTTTCTAGAACTCTTGGCGTATTTGTGTTGTATTCCCGCAATAAATCCTGCTAGGAATTACATAGTCAAGCTTTGTTCACTTGCACTATCCCTCTCTTACTCACATTGTATTTGGTCTATATCCAAAGCTTCCATTGTTCAAGTACCTTCTTCTGCTGATGCTATCATATACATGCTTTTCTAGATTCATGAGAACATGAAGGAACGAGGAGATCACACTAAGGGGACAAAGTCACACACTACATTTACCATTTACCACTCCTTTTTGTAAACTCCAGTTCTAGTTATAACATATCAAATAGAGTAGTAAATTCATTTTATTTCAGATTAAGATCACTTTTAATATTGTTAGGGAAGTTGTTGGGAATGATAGTTTCTTGAGAAGCTATGATTTATTCCTCATCGAGGTAAGATTGAAGGTTTTCAATTAATCTAATTAGTTGTCTTTCATCTAGATTCACACATTTGCATTTGAATAACCACACTCGGGTTATCTCTCTTGTTTAGTTTTAGTATAAAAGGTTTTAATTATTGTTTGTAATTATAATGTTTCAATCATGTATTTTGTTTACTTTAGTTTCCCTTTTAGCAGTAGTATAAATTATTATTTTTAATTTAAGTTAATTCGAGAGACTTCATGATTAATACTTAGATCCTAGTTAGGAAGATACACATAGGGAATTTACGCTAATCTAGAAAGTTCATATTCTCTAAATCTCCCCTTCATTCCATCTTAGAGATCACACTACTTTAGCTTAGTCTTCACATCGAATCCTTGCCAATTCTTAAATAGTTAGTGAAACTACAAATATCACAAACTTTTCGATCATAGAAAACTCGATGATTCCTACTGTTCTTCCATTAATTCATTTTTAAACCACATCAACTTCACCAACAACCTTGGGAGGTTGGGTGGGAAGAACTTTCCGATCCTCGCATGTCACTTTTCTATCAAAAATTGGTTCCCCTTGTGAAACAAATATTTTCATTTCTTTCATCCACCTTCGCTCTTTCCCATTATTCTACAGGTATTCATATACCCCCAATATGTCGGGAGGATACGATGCATATGACAGACCTCTCTTAGGTCTCGAAGAAAATTATGGTCAAACAAATAGACAACCATCACCCTCACTTTCTACATGGGCTGATAACTATTCAAGTAATTACTTTTCATCTCAAACTCCCCCTCAAAGAACTAGTTCTAGTTCTTCATTCCAATTGAGGAGTTAGATCAGCTTGCACAAACACAACAACTAGAGCCCTCAGGCTCTAACAATATGATGTTTACTAGAGAATCCATTTCATCTCCTCGGGTCTTGTTCAGACCATAGATCAGTAGACAGTCAGATCCACTCCCATTTTTGGATGAGGAGTACTTAGCACGCTATGCTAGAAGTGAACAATGCTTCCAAAACATGTACCCACCTATAGGGAGTTTGCAAATACAATCCGATACCCTACTCCAAGAAAACACCCCCATTCCTCCACCTGGGAAATGCTCTTGGTGAAGCTTGGCAGGGTAATGATCAATTCATAGCAGGGTATCATACCCCTTTACAACCTCAAGGTATACAACAAACACCATTAAGGAAAAACACTGTGTCTTCGCCAATAGAGGTCATTTCAGCCTTAGTTGAGAAGGTTAGAGGATTGGAACTTGCTCAAGCAAATCAAAATTCATATTTTGGGCAAGCAGGAATCCCCAACCCTCCACATCACCCCAGTCAGGTTGACCTCCTTATAGGAATAGCATGTTAGGCATGCCTCCTCAACATCCGTATAATTACCCACAACAAACACCAACTAGGACCACATTTTCAAATGCCGCTCCAGTTGAAAATATGATACCTCCCGGCTTGGCACCAAACAACCCATACCAAAACAATGCTCCTCCCTACTTAAACATTTATTCAAAATCACCACAAGGAGACATGTTCTCTTCTCCTGGGATGTTCATTCAACCACAGGGATTCCCTTATGTCCCTGCAAATACATATGCTATGCCATATCAACAAACCATGCCACCCCCACCCCCTCAGCAAGCACCATCGATGGTCGAGGCCTATGTGGTAGGGACTTATTCAGAATATTTAAAAGAGCCCCTAGACTTCACCATATGAAGTGTTATGCTTCCAAGACCTCTTCCCGATTTACCCAAATACAAAGGGGAAGGAGATCCAAATGCACACATTAAGGCCTATGCCATAGCCATATGGGAATTACTCCCTTGGGATGGGGTTGTTGCTAAGATATTCCCTAAAACCTTAGAGGGTATTGCCCTTGATTGGTATTACAGAATACCTGAAGCCTCGATACACTCATTTAAACAACTCGTGTCAGAGTTCATCAAAGCTTTTGATATGAACAAATTGTTAAGAATAGAATCAAGGAATTCTTGCATATTAAACAAGAACATAATGAATCCACTGCTCATTTTATTCAAAGATGGCGTACGGTTCTCTACTCATCAGAAAGTGCTCCAAACATGGATCAAATGGAACTATGTGATTTATTCCTTCATTCTCTCAATAGAGAGATAAAGGAAGAAGTCCAGAAGTTCCCACTAAGAACTTACGATGAAGTACTCAAGAGTGCTCTCCGAATCGACCAAGCAACGATAGATAGTGGTCGTAAGACATATGGAACAAATGGGAAATTAATCACTCCCAATCAAAACACCACAGCCTATCCTAATACCGAGAATGCTAATCAAGGACCTAAGATCCTTAACAAGAACTACGGGAGTTACAATAGATGGAGTAACTGACCAAGTTAAAAGAGCAAACATTGTAAACATTTCGCCACCCATTAATAATCAATGAAATAACAATTTTACTCCAACAATCAACGTGGTGGATTTTAATCATCCACCACGACCACAACAACAACAACAACAACAATGATGAAAAAATCCAAACACAAGGTCCAAATCAAACCCAACTAGATATCAGAGTCAAAACCAAAGGCAACAACCTCAAAATTTTAACTCTAACAACCAACAACCTTATCAGAATTTTGGGCCACAACAGGTTTCAAATCAACAACCTCAAAATTATAATCCCAATTTGTATTGTGGTTTCCAAAAAATTCAAGGCCACAATACTAGGACTTTTGCTGAACTACAATAAATTCATGCAGCATTTTCCAGAAGATCAAAAACAACTCTTTATAGATATGTTCTTAGCAAATTCTGTAGTACCCACTCCAAACACTTACACAGGGGCAGTTTCCCCTCAAAATGCACCCCTCAAGATCTTTAATGATCCGCTCCCAAACCATTCTAACAATAACAGGTTAGATCCAAGTGGAACAAACAAAGGTGTTATAACAGGAAACAATGATCATGAAGCTTCAACTTCATTAAATCCACCGTCGCACCCCAATTAGGAACTCGACCGCAAACCAAGATAGTTGGTCTAGTAGAGTTAGACACCGAGCTACCCATAGAAACCATAACAAGAACACGGATTATTCTTCTCAACCAACTCCAAGTTATCCATTAGAACTAGACAACATTCAACAAACGTTGGTAAAACCCATAGGCTTATGATTTAATTAATGACTTAACTAAGACCTTCTCTCACATCTCCTTTTTGGATTTGTTAAAGAACTCTCCCACCCATAGGGCTGCCCTCTTAGAAGCATTAGGCCTTGGTCATTTAATCAACATCACTCCTCCTCCGGAAATGCAAGTAAACCATGTAGACTTTGACGTCTACCCTCCAGGGCAGCCAAATAGGGATACTGAGTTTATATTTGATATAAGCAAAATGCCAACAGATACACTAAAATTGTGTGAAGAGGTGACCCAACTTTACATTTACAAGTATGGGTTTACAATAATTATGTTAAACATGTGCAATGATTGATGATGGGGCAGTAGTTAACATAGTCCCCTTCACTTTTCTTCAAAAGTTAGGATATGGAGAAACAAACTGTTCCACAACACGAAATACACTAAGAGGTTATGATAGCCTCAAGGCCACTTCAATTGGAACCATAGTTTTACTAGTCACTTTAGGACCCAAGATGGTCCTCACCGAATTTTATATTATAGATCGGAAACCAACTATAATATGATCCTCAATCGACCATGGATACACCGCATGAAGGCAATCCCTTCCATGTTATTCCAAGAAATAAGATTTCTACACTTAGGGAAAATATTTGTGGCACAAGGTGACCCAAAACCCTTCGATATACACCTAGCTGATTTGAAGAAAAGACCAAGTGTTCATTCCAGTTTGAACTCCCAACAAATCAACTTAGCAAACCGATTAATTCAAAACCAAAAGAGAAGTTGATACCCACCACAAAATTGGAAATTACAAATCTGGTCAAGGGCATTCCAACACTCAAAAATGAGACCAACGTCATAGAAACAATGTCACTAGGGACTACCACAAAAATTTCGAGTTGCTAGAGAAAGATTTACCTATTCTCCTACCATTTGATTCTATGGGTATGGGATACACCCTGGGAATTGCTTCTCTTCCATCAGACGAAGTTTTTATGGTAGAAGTAACCGAGGCAGAAGAAATAGATACGAAAAATATCCCAACATCCATTTTTCCAAGAAAATATTGGACTCTCCACTTCGATGGAGCTAGATGTCACTTTGGAGCTAGGGCAGGAGTGATCTTTACTTCACCTGAGGGAAAGATCCTACCTTTCACCTTTAAATTAAACTTTGAGTGTACAAACAATGGAGCTGAGTACGAAGCTCTCCTCCTTGGCCTCATCCTAGCCAAAAGAATGGGTGTCGATAACATTAGAGTGCTAGGAGACTCAGTAACTAGTTACAAACCAAGTCTCTGAGGTATATGAAACTAGGGTTGAACATTTACAACTCTACAAAATAGCAACAATATTAGATCTAAGCAAGGGATTCAACTTCATATCAATTGAAGCAATCCCACGAGAGCAGAACCTTCTCGCAGATTCAATAACAACCTCAACTTCCCATTTCACTCCAAACAATGAGTTGGAAGATACAAATTTCACAGTATCACTTTGTACTAAACCATTAATACGTAAAATACCAACAAACCCACTCCTGACTCATGGAGAAGCTGAGAATGATTTTCCTATCCTGGATCACTTTGACGGTGATAGAGTCACTCTCGAATATCTAAACACCTATGTGGAGCTACACCTTGCTCACCGCATAGTGGATCTTTCCCTAATACCACATTCCTCTTCCTATTTTGGAAATCCCATGGTAGAGTCTCCTCCACAAAAGGATCTCGATATCTATGAGGTAGAAGATGGAGAAAGTTTGGAACTACCTCCAGCCCCACCTAAATTTGAAGAAGGTAATGCTTCTTTAATAGAAGAAACCATTGACATAAACATCGAAGGAGGAAGAACCAAAAATTTTTTTAAGTTGGGATCCTCGTTAACTCCAGAGGAGATAGAAATACACACCCAAGTCCTCAAAGAACATCAAAAGGATTTCACATTTAGCTATAAAGAAATGACGGGCATTGCACCACACATCGTGGTACATAACCTTGTCACTAAACCAGATGCAAAACCAATTAAACAAAAGTCAAGACCAATGAAGCCAAAAGTGGCTCTCATGGTAAAAGAGGAAGTAATGAAACTTCTCCAAGTGGGATTCATCAAACCCATTGACTATTCACAATGGGTATCTAATATCATCCCTTATTCTAAAAAAGAATGGGAAGATACGCATTTGCATTGACTTTCGGGATATTAACAAAGCTTGTCCCAAAGATGACTTCCCGTTACCATCCATTGACATTATTATTGATGCAACAACTGGATTTGAATTATTGTCCCTCATGGATGGATTCTCAGGGTATAATCAGATTAAAATATCTAAACAGATCAAGCCAAAACCACATTTATAACTCCTGGGGAACTTATTGTTACGCTGTCATGCCATTCGGTCTTAAGAACGCCAATGCTACATATCAGTAGGAAATGACATACATATTCCATGATCTTATCCATAAAATTGTGGAATCCTATGTGGATGACTTGTTGGCCAAGGCCAAGAAGCATTGTGATCATCCAGAAGTACTTTGTATCATCCTCTCATGATTGATTGAATATGGTGTCACATTAAACCCAGAGAAGTGCATGTTTGGTGTGACAGGAGGCAAACTTTTGGGTTACATTATATCTTCACGAGGGATTGATGTTGATCCAGCCAAAATCTGGGTTGTTCTCAAAATGATTCCACCATCGACGAGTCTAGAATCAAGTCATTTCTTGGGAAACTTAGTGCAATCCGAAGGTTCATCCTGGATTTAAGTTTTTCTATTCATCCAATCAACAATCTATTAAAGAAATATTATAACATTGATTGGAATGAAGAATGCAACGAGGCCTTCAAAGCAGTTAAATTCTTCTTGTTGTCTCCACCCATGCTAATGCCTCCCAGACTAGACCACCCTTTGATCCTATACTCACGGGCCACTGATGTCTCGCTAGCCTACATGCTGGCTCAAGAAGACAATGATAAACGAGAATGTGCAGTCTATTTCATTAGCCAATGTTGCTCGATTATGAAACACATTATACATAGGTAGAGAGAGAATGCCTTGCCATAGTCTTTGCAACAAAACGTTTAAGACATTACATGTTAAACCAAGAAACAAGGGTCATTGTAAAGACAAATCATTTACGAACATTCCTCACGTAAGGGTCTTTATCTAAAAAGGTTGGGCATTTCATAACCTTAATGGGTGAATTTGAGTTAACATTTGTAAACCAGAAATCCATTAAGGGACAAATCATTGTAGACTGGTTAGCTGACAATCCATTAGATGGAGGTGATCTGGTAAATCTGGACTTTCTTGATGAGTGTATATACTTTGTCAAAACCAGGCCCCCCATCTCTACATGTCCCTAGTACACTGATATCATCAATTTTATCATGGACCACACATACCCAAAAAGTGCCACATCACAACAAAGAAGGCGGTTACGCATTATCACTACTAAATATGTTGTTTTAGAACAAGTACTCTATCGTAAAGCCTTTGATGGCATGCTTCTAAGATGCGTCGACACAGAAGAATCCAAGAAGATTCTTTATGAATCCCATAGTGGGATATGTGGAGGCCACTTCGGTGGTCATGCCACTACTCACAAAATACATCGATGGGCTATTTTTGGCCCACTCTCGAACACGACGTAGTAGAGTTTGTACGTAAATGCCACAAATGCCAAGAATTCTCTCACGAGATTCACATGCCAACGCACAATCCCTACAACCAATAGCAACCCCGTGGCCCTTCTCCACGTGGGGTCTAGATTTGATAGGGAAATTCTCCCCTCATCAATCGATGGCCATAATTTTATAATTACGGCCACAAAATATTTTACCAAATGGGTAGAGGCCATGCCTCTCACCACCGTACCAGGTTCGGTAATTTCCAAGTTCATTCTAAACCAAATCATTTGTAGGTATGGTGTCCCACAAGTCATTATCTCAGATAATGGCACATCCTTTAAAAATGATGAGGTCCATGAGTTATGTAGAAAATTCAAAATAAACCATCACATGGCCTCTCTTTACTACCCTCAAGCCAATGGACAAGCCGAAGCAACAAACAAAACATTAAAGGCTATTCTCCTCAAAACGGTTAAGGAGAACAAGTGAGATTGGCATCTAAAACTATATCCAGCCTTGTGGGCCCATCGAACCTCAATAAGAACACCAATAGGAGCAACCCCTTTCTCATTGGTATTTGGGCGAAGCAGTTCTCCCACTTGAGGTTGAAATACCTAGTCTCCGCATCTCATTACAAGGGATTTTGGATGAAGAAGCTTACAGGGAGGCACGCCTCTCTCAACTAGAAAGCCTTGATGAGGCCAAGCTAAATGCCAAACAATGACACAGAGCCTATGCTGACCGGATGTGTCGGCAGTATAACAAAAAAGTCTATGAGTGAGAAATATATGAGGGAGATCTAGTTCTAAGACTAGATAACCGAATTGATAAGAAAACCGGTGAAGGAAGGAAGTTCCGGCCCAAGTGGTTGGGCCCATACCAAGTCATGAAAGACTATGGAAATGGTGTGTATCTCTTGTGTACACTAGAAGGTGAGGAATTCAATGAAACTCAAATTCCTTACATCTTAAACGGTTTTACACATGAGACATCAGAATCACCACTTGTACATTATAGCTACCTACATTGCATTAGTCATCTTGTTGTTTCATTTTGTCCACTCATTTCATAAAAGTTGTAGTCAAGGAACTTACTCTTAAGAAATCTATTACAAATTTCTAAAATATTGGAAAAAGCATTCAAATCACATCTCTTCAAACATCATCAAGTAATTTCAAATCTTCTCATCAAGTTTGACAAACAAGTATTGACGAAAACCATACCAAGGCCTGCATACTTGGTTTTGCTCTTTCTTTCTACTAGGTGAAGTTGTCCTTACCTACGGTCTATTCTAGAAGCTTCTTGGTGTCACATCTATCCCTCTTATGTCTCTTTGAAAGAAAGGATATCCCAAAGTCACAGATCAGAAGTGTCAAAATCAAATAGAATCAAAAATGCCAAGCAAACAAAATATTTTATTTTACACACTTCTTTGCCCCACCAACCTTCGGTGATAAGCCCACATCTCTTACTAGTGGTGTGAGGTTGGGAAAGGAAAGAAGTGCCCTTACTCACCTATATCTTGCCTTTGGTGACAAACCCATGCTTCTTACTAGTGGCATGAGGCAGGGTGTGGGGGGTCCATTCACACAAATTAACAAATCTTGGTATTCTAGAAATACAAATCAAATTATATTAAGTGAAAACAAATGTCCAAATTCCAAAGAGATCAAATCCTCAAAACCAGATTTTGTCAACCAAGTTGCCATTTATAGATCTAAGTCTAGATAAACTGGAAAGTAAGTTGCCTTCTGAGCTTGGTGGTAGTTTTGAGTAGGGTAAGTGTGTAGGTCTAAGTTTGGTTTCTGTCACTAGTTTTCTATCTCTCATCATTCCATTCAGTCAAACTCATACAATTTGTGCCCTTCCCAACTCTTGGTGTTGAGCCCTCACATCTTACTAGTTGCATGGAGTTGGGAATGGGGCAAGTTCATCTCTTTATCACTATACATTCATCACATTTTTCCAACATAAGAAGAAATCACAAACATTTCCCAAAGAGGCCAAAAGTTCAATACTACAACATGTTCATCATCACATATCAGCATTACAAAAGCAAAATAAAGTAAAACATTATGTTTAGTATTTATTATCATTTGTCATCCATTGCATACATTCTTGAAAAGCATGAAAACAAATACTCTAAAAACATCTAGTATACACATGGGAAATGAGTCACAAAATTCTAGACACCAGATAGTCTAGATCCAAAATATATATATATATATATATATATATATATATATATATATGGTGTTTCATGTACAATGCCATCATGCACTAAGGCATGGTCAAAATGCTCAATGAGCCTAGAAAATACAAAAACAATCGTACAAATATCCAACCAAAAGTCACTACAAAAAGACACTATGATCTCTCAATCTCTGCGAGATCCCTCAGAAGGTGTATGACCACGCCTAGGACTCCTGTTGCGATGACGCTCTGAATGGACGGAGGGCTCATGATCATCGGCCAGCAGCTGTGGTCTCACTATGAGAGTGACTCCTCCTCATCAAATGCTCAAGCAATCCTATATCCAACTAACTCGGTTGAAGGGAGGTAATGATCTTTTCCACCTTCCAGACATAGGGGCAAAGACATCTGTATGTCGACCAGCTTACTTGAGGGCTCCCCAACATCCTCAGTGAGCTCAGCCCGAGTACCATCAGAAGGGAGCAATAGAGTGTCAGCGCACACCTGCGAATCAAGTCTTGCCATCCCTCAAGTCAGTTGCAAATAAAAAGGAGAAACACACAAGTTAGAAAGTTGTCCAAAATAAGACCAAAGATAAACGAAACAAAAAAAAGGAAATAACAACTAAACAATTCTAACTAAAACAAAGTCGAGAAAAGAGTAGTAACTCACTCATCTCTAGGCCTCTAGGTGGGATCTCTAGGATCCACGCCTACCACTGACGCTACCACTGACTGTCATCCCTCTCCCACATCTAGAGCAAAGTGAT
This sequence comes from Taxus wallichiana var. yunnanensis, assembly GCA_018340775.1. NCBI lineage: Eukaryota > Viridiplantae > Streptophyta > Pinopsida > Cupressales > Taxaceae > Taxus > Taxus wallichiana. Next base: position 801,494,199 of record CM031242.1, read on the forward strand.
GGCCTACCATGGACTCATCATCTCCCCCTAAATCCTAAGAAGGAAACTCCTCCAAAATCAGAGTCACCTTCTCTACGCTCTGCTACTCCACCCTCTCGGCCCACAAGATATCCTGAGTGTCATGCCACTCAGAATCACTGTCATCCTCCTCACCTGTCCCACCGGCCCGGTCTCCACCTCCTCTGTCTCCTCCTCTGTCTCCCCCTAGTGAACTCCTCAGACTCGAGTCCACATCAATGGGCTCATCTCCACTATGAGCAGGACCGATGCACAAATCTAAAGTAAAGGTGCTCGAGGAGCACTAGCTACCCTCGAGCACGAACCACCCTCCTAGCTGTGATGGGAACACCAGAGTGACCGTAGTCCAACCTCCTCTAGGACCTCCCCGAGCCTCATGAACAGATCTATACACTGGCCCCACTAGAGGAAACATGTCAATATATGGGAGGCCAAACTACTGTGGTACTCTATCAAAGGGGTGGAGCTCTAACTTCCCCATCCTGTCTACCAGCTGACTGGTAGAATAGCAAGCAATCAATGTATGAGTCTCCTCTCCCCATAACCCTACCATAGCCTGATAAGGAGTAGCCTCCATGTCTGCAATAGTCAAAGAAGCCACTGGCTAGTGAGGCACTCTAAGAATGGTCATCCTGTCCACCTCGCTACCCTGATGGCCCCAGGATCCTCTACTTGTACACCTCTCCCATACGGAATAATATGCTCATACACCCAACTCATGACAAGAGTAGGGTGGCTCAGTGACTATCGTCCTTGTAGTCTGACCACCCTGTATAAATCATGGTAGGTGGTCCCGAGGATGTCTACTCCCCAAGCATAAACATGGCCATGGCCCTCAATCTGTGTAATGATGGGGCCCAACAATATAAGAGAGTGTCCCCTCCCTTGTCCCCAATCAATCTCGAAGCAAGGATGCCCATAATAGCCTTACAGAGCACAGGAATATCTGACTCAACAATGGAGTGGACCTTCACTCCCTTCTTCACCCCATGGAAACAATGACATCCCCCATATAAGTGGCCCACTAAACCAACTGAGATCTCGACACTGCTGTCTTGAGAGACAGCCACCTCCCAAGGATCGAACCCCCAATATATGGTAGACATCCTCCAGGGTGATGGACCACTCACCCCTAACACCTGGTAATCGGAAAGTGTTCCGATCTACATCCCAATATGAAAATAAGTCACATAATATGTGACTGGGTGTGACATGAGGGACCTGTGTAATCCTCCAAATGGCCCTCTGTAGAATGTCTCTCTCTCGAGATAGTGCATCTAACACTGTCTCAGAGAGCCAATCACACTCCCTCTCTCTACTCCATCTAATATACTCCTCCTTCTTCGCATCCACCCAAAAACACAGAAAAGAGTAAGTTAGTAACAAAATCCGACTAGAAAAATTATCAAGAACATATAAAAATGCTAAAAATGCAAAGACAATCAAAATTTACATCCTTTTTTGCATTCTGTTTGAAACCACCGCCCTGTGCAGAGTGGCAGTTTCCTAACCGCTACCTTAAGAAGTGGCGGTCCCATAACCACCACCTTCTTAGGTGGCGGTCCCATGTACCGCCACCTTCATAGGGCGGTGGTCCCATGACCACCACCCTATGTAGGGTGCAGGTGGTGGTCCTATCCCGAAATCATCAAACGGCTCGAAAGCCCTAAAAACACATTAAAAATGCAAGAAAACACCATTTTAGATAAAATAAAGACCTACCCTATGGGCACCCCCCTAGAGACTCATTTAAGACTAGCATTTTTGAAAATGATCCCCCATGACAAAGATTTCAACATTTCTATATTTTGGATTTAAAAATGATAAATTGAGAAGAACTAACTTGAGACTTCACAGGCTGATGTTCCTCTCTCAGAGGCATGATCATGTTCTCATGAATGGATGTTTTGACTATACTCTCATCGAAAATGGTCACCGTGGGTCCCAGAGCTCAAAAACCACCAAATCGACACGCAAATGAATAGTAAAATGAGTTCATTTTATATATATATATATAGCTTTCTAAAATTGATTTTGAATGTCTTTTGCATAGGTTGGAGCATCGACGGAGGTAAGTTCTAAACCCCATGTAGATGGTAAGTCCTCATTTCATATCAATTTAGTTTTATTTCTCAATTTATTTTATCTATCTGCACTTGAGTCCCCTTTTTCATTTTGCAGATAGCGGGAGTTTGGATGGCGACTTTCTGACACACGGGTGTGTCAGGTATAACTCCTAACTCCCCATTTTGGGACCGCCATACTCAGATCCACTATTTTATGCCTCTTCATGGCTAAAATGCTTCTCCGAGGGGGCAATATGTATGTACCCAAAATTGTAGAGTACTGCACCACCGAAAGAGGTTACACATACCCCAATGATGATACAGGTCTCCTCGCAAGGTGTTTGGGATCCAGAAAAGCTCACCAAGTATATGTTTGTATCCCATATGCCTCATCCAGCCTCCACATGCTTTGTTCTGCCCTCTACCCCCCTTTTTCCTTACATTTTGGTCTTAAGTGATGAGACCGCCACCCTACCTGGGTGGCGTCCATGACCACCCCAGACAGGGCGGCGGTCCCAAACCGCCACCACCCCGTCCCTGTGCATTTTCTAGAATGTTCCGACGATCTCATCAAACGTAAAATTCAAATTTCTATCCACATTCTTCAGCTACTTTGCTTTGCATTTATGTTTTGGCTGCCCTGTGAATAGTGTTTTCTCTTTGTTTAATGGTAAAAGAGTTCCATTCCAAGTTACCTTCTAGTGAATGCATTTGTTATAAATAGCCAACTTGTTTTCAAACAAGAGGCCCCTCTCCTTCTCTATTTAATCATTCATTCTTTTGAGTTTCTTGCTTAGAATTCCAATAGTTTCATGTTTTGCATCCATTGTTAGCTTTCTTTTGCTGTCTAGAGGTCATTTGATCTTCTTGTTTCAATCTTGCTTCATTTTTGTTCCATGCAAATTCAGTTTAGAATAAGGTAGTTTCATTCTTAGGTTGGAATCCATTTAGAGTTACAAGTTTTTTTTGGTCACAAAAGATAGTTTCTAGAACTCTCGGCGTATTTGTGTTGTATTCCCACAATAAATCCCGCTAGGAATTACATAGTCAAGCTCTGTTCACTTGCACTATCCCTCTCTTACTTGCATTGTATTCGGTCTATATCCAAAGCTACCATTGTTCAAGTACCTTCTTTTGTTGATGCTATCATATACATACTTTTCTGGATTCACGAGAACACGAAGGAATGAGGAGATCACACTGAGGGGACAAAGTCACACACAATTGGATTTACCACTTGTTCTATAAACTCCAGGTTTGAGCTATCAAAGTTCTAGTTATAACATATCAAATAGAGTAGTAAATCATTTTATTTCAGTTAAGCTCACTTTCAATATTGCCAGGGAAGTTGTGGGGAATGATAGTTTCTGAGAAGCTATGATTTGTTCCTCACTTCTAAGGTAAGATTGAAGGTTTTCAATTAAGTTAATTAGTTGTCTTTCATCTAGATTCACACATTTGCATAGGTGAATAACCACACCGGGTTATCTCACTTGTTTAGTTTTAGTATAAAAGTATTTTAATTGTTGTTTGTAATTATAATGTTTCAATCGTGTATTTTGTTTAGATTAGTTTCCTTTTCAGCAGTAGTATAAATTATTATTTTCAGTTTAAGTTAATTCGGAGACTTCATTTTAGATTAATACTTAGATCCTAATTAGGAAGATAAACCATAGGGAATTTACGCTACCCTGTTCATAGCCTCTAAATCTCCCCTTTGTCATTCCATCTACCAGGAGATCACACTACCAGATTTTAGTCACTGATCCTCCCATTGTTAGCTTAGGAAAGTTTCTTGTCGATTCTCATCCTCGCTTGTAGCTTTTCTATTGTAGAAAACTAGCCATAATCCCGACTATGGCTTCATCTAAGTCACCCACATTTCAAACCACCGGCTATCTCGGCACGACCTCGGGAGGTTGGGTACGGGAAGGTCACTTGCCGATTATCATCATTCATCAAAATCTATCCCTTTCTTTTCCTTGCTCGAAGAAGCCCTTCCCTTAGACGTAGATGGAGATATATGAGATGACTTGGGATCTTCCATGTCCCGACTACAAATCCTCTTACGCTCAAAACTCAACTCGTAGTTGAACTTGTAAATGTAAACTTTTTTTCAAAAACTTAATGTATAAGTTTTCAACATGTATAAGACCATGCCAATGAAAATCTTTTCATGTACTTACCACAATGTCCTAGTCATGTTGAATCTACATCTCATGCTTAGTTGAGTCAATAGGAGCTACCGATCACAAATGAGGGTGTCAAAACGATGAGCTTGAGGATTTCGTGCCCTCGAAGTAAAAATGGAAGGCATTGAACCCTACATACACATAAGATTACAAAATCAAACATCAAAATTATCTTATAGACCTATGTTAACAATAAATTTTTAATGTAGATCTAAACATTTACGCCAACTTAGTACATGTATATGAATATTTTAACTAATTTTATCAATATACAAATATTATTTTACCGTGTCATGCCTATGATTCATATGAACAAGGTTACTACCTATTGCAGGTAACTCCTACGTATACATAATGTTGTCACATTAATTATCTACATGATGCTACAATGAAGGAAATTATTAAAATAATTGAACATAATATGAATTACACGAGCTATTTAACAAAAATACATAGTATTCATACCTCACTGAATTGTTGCGTAGATGAAATCATAACGGTAACACCTTTCTCTACTCCTCGCAGAGATGGTGGTGTGTCTAGTGAGGTCATCAAATTTATAAAAATATATCATGTCAAGTTAGTTGAGCATATATAATATATATACAAGAACATACATATATAGACATATATTTGAGTTCAAAAGTTATATATATTTACATACATGAAAATTTTACACAATTAACATTCTAAATTACCTCTGTGAATGTATGCATAGGCATGGTGCTCAACCTTTGGTTGGGATGATGGTTTCCCTCCGCACACTATAATATTAATGCATACATGTACATATGTATGTGTAAGTTAATAAATTTGACCAAGTTCAAATACAATTATTTTAAAAATTTAACATATATAAGTAAATCAAGTACTCAGATATTTTTGTAACATGTAATAAAAAAAAAAAATACTTGTGAAGGTGTCGTCGATGTCTAAAATCCAAATGTATCACTCAAAAAAGTGTCAGACATAGCCACATTATCATGTGTACCACCAACGACAACTCCACCAACACCAATCTGCATGAAAGTATCATCCTCATCGGGTCCCAAGCATATGCTACCACAAGACATGCAAAGATGTGGCCTCATGCTACTACTACCTGGAGGAATACTCTGTCTACCTCCACCAACATTGGTATCAGAAATCTCCCTCGTATGTTAGACAAGGGTATCAGAGAGCACCTAAAGTGCATGCAGTGTATCAATCTCTACTATCTCCTTCACTGCTGCAGGGACAGTCTCAGGATGAGGGGATTTTGTGTGGGGACTCTACCATGCTTAAATAGGTGCACATTGTGCACCTAGTCTATCCTACGTAAATTCTTTTCCTTGTCTCGAAACTCACTTTGTAGTCAAAATAGTTTGGGATCTCATTGAGGATAAAATCGTAATAGAGTTTCCTCAAAAGTATAGTGGAACCTCATTGTTATTGCAAGGTGGAATATCAAATACCATCCACCATCGGTCCCAAAAATTATTTTTTATCGAACATTATTGCACCAGTGGATTGGAAACCATTTGCATGACAACAAAACAGGAAAATTAGTTCTGGGGTTCGTGAATAATGCACATATGAGGTCTTTTGTAATTTGTTTTTCTTTACATCTGCATATGATAATTTATTGGTGTAATATTCCCTACAATGCTCGTATAAGATGTCCAACAATCAATTTAACTCATTTTCATGTCAACTTGAGCCAATAATGCCTCCAATGTGTTTGTAAGTGAGGCATGATGGGGGTTTGTAGAATGGGGATCCCTCATTATTTTAATTAATTCCTCAATTTCAATCTTATTTTCCACTATATGGGCATTAAATCCTCCTGACTACCTGGGGATGTTCAACAATTGTAGGAGGGCTAGGAGGGTTGACAAGATTTGTAGGGTTTTGTTGTGGTTGAGGTGGAACTGTAACAATAAAAAAACATGTATTTAATTAAAATCTACAATATAATTACCAAATTTCAATGCAATTCGAGTAAATAATTTTCGCTACCTCTTCTCTGTGGCACCATTTTCGATTCCACCTCAATCCAACCTTCATGACAATTTGCAGATGATCTTGGGAGCTAAATGGTTGAACATGGACCGCAATTGTAGGGTTTGTTGTAGAATTCGTGTTTGGGGGAAATAAGAATGAGGAAGGGATTTGATTTTTTTATTTATAGTTTAAAGTAACATGTACGCATTTTAGCTTTGGGAATTCCCAAACCAAACAAAACAAAACACATACATGTTTTTCTTATATTCATATTTGTGTCCGCTTTTGGCCCCTAGATTGGTGCACTTACCCTCGATTCTCAAGATTACCCAAAAGGGTGTGAGATAAGAGCATACACTGCTTAGTTAGGCTATATTAGATTATATGAATATTAAAGCAAATTAAGTGTTTAGATGTATATTTATAAAAACATGGAAGAAAAAAAAAGGTTAGAAAATAGTGCTTAAAGCGGTTATTAGAAATGATTTAACATTCTCGCAAAATGAAGAAAATAGTAAAAAGATAGACACAAAACTCTAACACATGTAATTAGGTGCACTAGTGTGTGTTAATAGTAGCGCACTCAAATAAATGCGCTGACATAACATCTCATGGTAGCGTGCTTAATTAAAATGCATTTACGTAACAAAGACTTTTCCTACTAACAGACTAGTTACGGTAGTGCGTATAGAGATATGTAGGTGCGTGTATATGGAAAGTAATTAAAAATCGGTGTTACGATAGCGTGTACAAGTGACACACTATCACAAATCACGTTTAACACTAGCACATGCGAACCTATAAATTCATAGAAATGAAAAAAATGGCAACAAGATAATATTTTTTCCATGTTTGTTGCACCCAAAACTCTAAAATTTTAATAGTTTGCCTTAAACAACACAAACAACAAAAGAAAGAGTTAGATTAATGAAAAACAATCTAAAATGATAAAACATGCATGGAGTCCCACTGGGAGTGCTATAACATAAACCATGGAAAATATAATAAAAAGGAAAATCAATACAAAGCAAATGCAAACCTTTTGTTGTAAAATCCCAAAGACACCTCAAATTAGATCTAAATGAAAGAGCAGGGTTTAGTGATGCTCTTTTTGGATCCATTTGATTTGTGAGATTTTGATTTGTGGATGCTCCAAGATGCCCCAAATGGAAGATATGATTTGATTTACCAAACAATTACACAAAATAACAATATGAAATCTCAAGCTTTTTGGTGGATGATTTGTAAAGGGAAGACCATTGATTTATAGCTAGGGAAGGTGAATCCTCGAGATAAGTTTAGATTGAGTTGATTTAGAGATAACTAAACATGAATGAGTTGTTTAGTTGAGTTTCTAGATTGATTGAAGAGTTAGACTTTGTTGTTTTAGATTTGCATGGATGATTCATTGTTGAGTTAGCAAGGGGTTGCACATGTTTTTGGCTTTTAATTTCATATCTTTTATTTTATTCACCAAAAAGTGTCGTGAATAGTTGGCTTTTGGAAGAATTTGAATTGATTTTGGATTGTCATGACTTGGGAGATATCTTCAGTTAACTCAAATGCATGATTTGAGTTAATTTGAACACATCCTCTTGATTATAATAATGATTTTTAGCTTTAGTCATGACTTTAGTCAACTTGAGTTAAGGAGGTGGATAGGATTTGAGGATATTTAATTTATTTAAATATGAATGTGGACATGTGTGGATTTATTTAATTAATTTGATATTAAATTAGCTAATAAAATTAGTTAAGGGGGTGATAAGGTGCAAATAGAATTAATTAAATTAATTCTAGAGAAGAAAAATGGGTTTAATGATAGTTTGAATGTTTATAATGTGTAGTGGTTATTTTGGGGTGTCTACAGTCACTTAATGAATGTAATTGTTTGAGTTAAGATAATTCTCATAAATGAATTTTTGGATCAACTCTGTCAATTTCTTTATCAACCTATCACTGAACACAACATAAAAATCAATATGATTGTGCCCCTAAGTAATTAGCCCATGGTACCACCACTCATGTGTTATACCTTCCAAATGAATGGTTACAAATTTGATGGCTTCCTCTTCCATCATTAGCTGCGTGATAATACGATGTCTAACTTTTGTATCCATACACAAGATGTACTCTTACCAAAGCCATCAAAAGTAGGGAGTGACAACTTCCCCAATGTCTGTTATAGGTCTCTCTGATTAGTTTGTGGCTTAGGATCAAATCTTGGTACACCCATTATTTTCTTCATATTTATAAAATTGGTGAGCAATATGGTCTCTCTATTATCATAAGGAAGTATCATGTACTCCTCATAGCTGGCAGTAATATCATTTAATATAGATGGCCGAGTTTTCACCTCTGGAACTACTTCCTCCCTACAAAGAAAATCGAGGCTAAGGGCCTGGAAATACAACTAGTGACTGTAATTTGGGAATGTTGGTTATGGTTCACTCCTAAAGAGATTCCCTCACTATTCGGAGCCCTATGTGTATTTTTGTTTCGTATGGTGTGGACTAACTGAGCCATCATGTCAACTAACTATTCCTGTCCCTGCACAAGCCTATCGAAACATACATCTTTTGGGTCTTTGTTACCCTTGAATTTTTATGTTCTATAACTTTCTTTTTCTTTCTTTGTTGGTACCTAACTTCTCTATCACTACCTTGCATGAAGTTCAAAGCTATAATTTTTTTCTTTCCTCTGGTTTTTTAATTTCCCTTCCATAAGTTTGGGGAAATTTGCTTCATACCACCTTGTAATATCCCTATCAAATAAATTTAGATAAATATGGATGTTTACAAAAAAAAAACCCTAGTGCGGTAGTATGAATACTAACTTCATGACAACCGCAATAATATGTTTTTTAATTAAAAATAGCAAACCTCGAGGTATCAAAAAAACTTTTATTTATTAATTTCAATCAACTACAATAAAAGAAATAACAAAGTGTTTGAATACAATTATTTTCTCACAATTGATGACCTAAATGAAAAGATAGATGGAAGAGAAAAGGATGCAAATTGTTTTGACTAAAATATGCCCCAGCATACTAAAGCCCCAGCTTATACTCTTTGTTCTCGATGTAGAATCAAGCCTCAAAAGTGTGCCCTAGCCAAACCAGGATGAACATGTGTACCTTTAATGGTTACTACTGAACCCTTGAATGGAATTTCTAAGCTTAGATATGAGAAATTTTGTCCTTAGGTTTATATGTAAATGAGGTATTTCACCCTTTGTTGTTGATTCAAAAGCAAAAGCTACTTGCGGAAAATAAGTAGTTGATAAATTTCTAAGATGTATGAACAATAAACCCCAAAATATGATTTTATAACTTTTAAGGACTTCTCCCAAAGTTGACACCCTCCTAAAAATAGGAATAAACAATATAAAATTACTTTATCCTCTCTCTCATATTGGCGCTCCATCCTAAAAATAGGAATAAACAATATAATTTTTTTATCCTCTCTCCATCCTAAAAATAGGATCTTGATGCTCATGCAACCCATTCTATCTTTGGTGCCCCATAATAGAATGTTTTATTTAATTATTATTCTATCTTTAGCGCCCCATAATAGAAGTTCATCATTCTATTATTATTTTATTCTATTTCTGTTTTTTTATTAATAATATAATTTAAGTGTTCTTTTTCCAATTAAAATATAAAAGTAGTCTTGGACCACTTAAATTAATTTATTTCCCTCTTTAATTTCCTCTTAGCCTACGGAAAATAATAAGAATAGGCTTTGAGTATCCAGAATTAATTAATTCTAAAAAAGGGACATTAAATCTTGTGATAGTGCTTGACTAAAATGAGCTTGTTGATGACGATCCTTTAGCATAAGTTCAACGCCTTCAAATCATCGCGTGTATATTTTTCCAATAGGTCCTTATGCTCTCTAGAAATTTCCCCTAGATTCTTCCTTGTCTCCTAGAGCTCTTTGGATTTCTCTTATACTCTTCATCGTCGTATGTGGTTATCCATGTTGTTAATGAGGTTTTGTTAAACAACCTCTCTTGTCATCTTTAGTAGTATGTTGCTTGTCTAGTTTTCTAACATTTGAAAAATGTCCACGAGGGCCACTCCTTCTTGACCCACAACCTCATATGGAACTTGTGTATGATAATAGAGGGACTTTCAAATATGGGATCCTCTCAGGCAATCCATACTAAAAGACAATTCCTTGTTTTCCCTTAATGTTCCAATTGTATCCCTAATATATTTCCAATAGAACATGTCCTTATACGACTTCCCCTTTTGGAATCGGGAGTGAATATTCTTCGAGAGGCCATTTCTCGTCATATTGAATTTCTTCTTCCTCCCCATATTCCTATTCTTCATGGACACCATTTCCCTTGTCTTGGTGGGGTTGTGCATCTTCTTCATCATTCTTGGTGCCTACTTCCTCATCGTTGCATGTTTCCTTCTCATCCTCATGTTCTTCTTCTTAACCCTTGTTTTCTTCTTCATCCTTCCTCTCATCCTCCTCCCTAGACTTATCTTATCCTTTTTCATCATCAACATTTATTACTTTTGGGGTTCTCTTCACAAGTGGAGTGATTCTTGTGTCGGATTCTATAGGATTTTTACCTTTTTCTTTATCATATCATGTGTGTGTGGGACTTTTTATTAGAGAGGGTGCCTTTGGAGGAGTAGTCATTGTGGGTGTGCTTGCACTCATATGTTCTCCTTCCCCGTAGGTATGCACTTCTATTTCACTAGTCATAGTGTCATTTTCTATAAAGGTGGGCACATTGGTTTCCTTTGACCTTATATTTGGCCATGCATCACTTTCTACCTTTGGGGCGATAGTTGTTGCTGTAATTGAACTTGTTCTGATGCAAAAGTTTCTATAGTATTCAAACTTTGTTTCTTTCACCTCTCTAATGACATGATATCTTGTTGATCCTCTTCTTATTCCTTGGGATGTTCCCAAATGGTTTGAAGTATTTTCAGTTTCGTCATCCCCTTTGTACATAGTATTTTTTTCCTTGGGGTAGGTGCGTGCATTACTTTGTCTACTTCTTCAACCTCATGTGCACCACTTGTCTTCTTCTTTTTCTTCGGTTTCAAGTACTTGAACCACTATATTGTTTGGTTTCCAACTACTATAGTTTCCATTGGGTCTATTGTGCATATGCTAGTTTCCTATGTATCTACATATGCGATTTCCCCACATACTTGTATGTGATGTAGAGAAATGAGACATGTCAACATTAATCTTTAGCACATCGATGTTTAGTTTCTTTGCATCCTTGATCTAATTTACATAACACATGAAGTATTATGTAGTGAAGGTGAAGGAAAACTTGGACCAAGGAGATATTTTTTTCTTCATTTTGAATCATGTCAAGGAATAATCTTGCATCACAATTAATTATGCCTCTCCATCTACTTCCTTTGGAAATTTTCATGTTATTTGCTAGCCCCATTTAAGGACATCTCATAGATGCCTTAACAAGTTATTAAATCTAGCTTTGTACACATTTTTCAAAGTGGTAGAATCTATGAACTCCTTATATTTCTTTATGGGAGACATCTTCTTTAAGGAATAAACTCATTTTGGCTTCCCACTTCCCTATGGAATGCTTATCTCGTTAAAGACCAAAAGGAGGAGGATTGCTACCCAAATAATATTACCTCCATTCTTACGTGCATTCTTCATTTCTTTCTCAATACCATTTGCTATATATCTAGGACAATTTATAACGCTTCCCTTTTTCCATTTTATGTGTAATATGTAGAATTTATTTATTTATTTTTGTTCATCATTCTCGCACTTTTGACCTATTTGGATGCTTTAGGAGGCACGTTTCAACCCTTATTCTTGTAATTTTGATATTTATAATTGGAAATGTGTGCCTAACTTTCTTATACTTTAAGAGATCACCTATTTTCTTAATCTCATCATCATTACGTAACTCCCGCACCAAGTCATCTCCATTCTTTACTAACCTTGTCACTTTACTAATGAGTGCGAGAGTGATACTCATGCACCTACCCACATATTAGAAATGCCTTTAATGAATACACATGATAAAATATTAAATAATATTTTAGGGCTTGCTAAAATAGGGTAGCTCATAGAGTTGAAGGACCCCTACTTTCTCTAACATTTACTTCATTCTATTATGAAATATAATGCATCATTTGATAGTCTTCTTGTATATTTTTTGAAGTAAGTCTTACGACATTGTTCCTTCTAACCCTAGAGTATGATGGTTGAAATCTAATATTTTACACGAGTTAACCTTAGTCTTCCATCTCTCATTCTAGAACATATTTTGGATACAACATTAACAGATTTAGGGGTGAAATTAGTGTAGAGACCTTATCCTTAATCTTCCCCTTTTATTGAAAGTCGTGGTTTTTGTGCCCTTCTTCTTAGCTTGTCCAAAATAGATGGATTTAGATTTGGATTCAGATTCAAATTTCTCTAACTCTTTTACAATCAATCACTCTTATTCCTCTTCCTCAAGCTCCCTAGTAATCGTGCTATCGAGTACTTCATCCAACATTTGTTCCTTTGAATCATCGAACTAGTTTTGTTTGAAGCAAATTGTTGTGCGAGATCTAATCTCATGTGTTTCCTCATGTCTTTTTAATCTCATGTACCTATTATATAACCCTACTTGATTAACTATGGGGTAGTTCAAAGCTCCAAATTTCCTCATGTCTAATAAGGGAGCTTAACATTCACATTAATGGTGGTTGAGAGTTTATAGAGCCTAGATAGTCAAATTCCTCTTGCCAAAACTTACTAATCCTACCATCGTTGGTTAATTCCGCCACTTCTCCACCTTTTTCTCTACCCTATTAACTATAAAATCTTGGAATATTCTTAAATGGTGAAAAGGTTTTGTTATGTGTGTTATGAATCATTGTTTAACTCTTTTGTCATTTTTTCACTTTGAGATCTCGTTTGTTTGAATGCAAGGTAACTTTGAAATCCCCTTATACACCTCCAAATGGGTAATAAAATATGTAATTGATGTCATGAAAAACAAAGAATTTGGAGCAGATAACAGTTGACAAAGTTGAGAACTACATTGGGCGATGCAGTGACCTATTTCACCTAGTCAACGGGTTAGTCGACCATTACCCACCGGAGAAAAAGGAGCTTCATGTCATTGAATTAGAATTAATTAAAGCATTTGTAAAATATGACATCAAGGAAAATATGGATGGGGATAAATGACTGATGTTGGCACACGTGAGTGATGAGTATAGGAAGAAGCAATGTGTTAGAGCACAAACAATCAATGTCATGGATGAATATGACAACATGTAAGCGCATAGGTGATGAAGTTACAAAGTAATTGAATTAGAGGTTGAGATTATGTCAATAACATCTTGATTAATTCCTTATACACTTACAAAGATGCCAATCCAAAATACACATTTTCCACAAATATAATAGAGATCTCACCATGTAAATCATAGCTTGGAAGGAGTTTAAGAAGCAACTAACTACCTAGTTTTCTAAATACATACAAAAGGGGTAAGTTAAGCCTTCTATTATAAAAAGTTTTGTGTTTTGGTTAAAATGTTTCCCTATCCATAACCCAATTGAGAAAGTTGAGCAAAGAAGGTACTTTGTCTCCTTACACTAGATGTCTATTGACGGTGAACATTCCCTTACTAGTGATGATAAACAAAAAATATGAGGAGTAAAAGTAGTGGGTTTTTTTAATTTTTAAGCGGGCTCTTCATCCTTTTGGTTGTCTCGAGGATGAGAAAAATAGTTTAAGCTCGGGGATGATGTTGGTAGGGTTCTTTATCAATTTGATTATAAAATATTGATTACAGGCCACACATTAAAGAAATAGTATACCACAAGTTGAGGAAGCCACACATCAAAGGAATCAAGATTTACGGGTTAGGACGAAGACTTTTAATGTACAATAGACATGTATAACAAACTTGACTATTTATAATGGAGGTAAAATGTACAAATACAAAGAGGGTAAGGTTGATATAGATATAATGTGTATGTTTGTGTGTATATATTAGCACATACAATGGAAGAGAGATATGTATGTGAGAAGATAAGGTATAATAGAATAGAGTAGTGGGGTGGATTATGTAGTGATGAGAATCATGTTTATGTACTAATTGATAAAATGCATGCATTATATTATTTGTTTGAAACAAATATAAATAAAGAAGAGAGGTTATAGTAGGAATCTTTGTGTATATCTTCCTTTAATTACAATTTGTGTTATGGATTGTATGCAAATCTATAGACCCACTTCAAATTTATGTTTAATGTTGTGATATGTATTTATGTGTAATATATTGTATTTGTTTATGCACACATAGCTCTATCTAAAAAAGAAACTTATTAAACTAACAAAAGTGTGTAACTTATGCCAATAGCACGTCAAACCACTGCCTACATTATCAAGTGATCAAATTTCAAAATATGGTTGCATCCATATAGATATCACATGCTAGGTGGAGAACTATGTGCGGTTTGAGGCTTTTACAGACTATTGCCAAAATGTGTGGTGTATGAGTTGCACTTCAACCATACCATTAGCCTTTTTGTAGGGTGTCTTACACATGGTTAGAATTTAAAGTTAGTTTAGGTCATTCACGGGGTTTTACACATGTTTGACATTTAGGGTTTCACAATAAATTATATTCAACATGTTTACACAAGCACACAAAGTTATAAAGCTCTAGTAACTAGATATATGAAAATGCTAAACATGCATGGAATTGACAAATGATTCATATGCATATGAAAATTTCATACCTACTCATTTTGCATTCTTAGATTTAGATATGAAGCATTTACAAATCAGTTCCAATATTCTTTCCCTTATGTTACTTCAATATCAACCTTCAACATTCAATCATTTAAGTACACCTCTATTATTGTGTGTTGTCACATTTAGCACTTGTTTCAATCAAATTGTCGTATATATCGCTAATACGCTTATATTGTGATTTACTGGTCTTGATATTTAATTAATAATCCGAATGTACATCTTGTTTCCAACCCTAATCTAGATATAATAGATAAATAAATACTATAACACTTATTTATTAATATTGGGTTATATCATGTTGGAGTCTTAGATCATGGGATGTGGTTTGGGCTAGAAGGTTTGTTAATCTTTGAAAGGCCCACAATGAGCCTAAAAATCCATTTTCTTTGGTGTATTATTTATCGTGCACCATTATCTTTGGATGTGGTTATGGTGGTGTTGAATCTCATTTTCCTAGCTTGACATCAACTTGAGTCCTTTAAAAACTTTATGGTTTTGTCCACATGCTCAATCGTTGTGGAAATGGATTCATACCCTTTTCCAACCATTCATTACAAAATTATTCACTTGGAAAATGAATCTTCTTATGGACTCAACCATGCTTCCTATAAAATGCAATGATTATTGGAAAAAACTTCATGCTATTTTTTTCATATTTGGAAAGATAGAAAACGTGTTATTTTCAATAATACTATTGTGGAAAGAGATTTTTTGTAACTAATAAAGTTATTGTGATCTCCAATGTGTTACTTCAGATCTAGGTCCAAGAAGAATTAGTCTGCTTGGAAGTGGAGCATTTGCATAACCTCCTTTCTCACTAGGGGAACACTCCTTGTGTTAGTTGAGTGCCTCTAGAATCTGCTTTCCGTCATTCTCCTTCTCGGGGTCAAGGTTGGGGTTTCCACAAACATCGTTCTAAAAAGACAAAGTTTCTCTCTCCACCCCTATTAGCCTTCACCCGATCTCAACCTCCCTCACTTGGCTGCAATGGTAGTGACAATGGTTGGGATGCTCCATGTAGGAGAAATTCCCGCATAAGGCCCTTACATTTCTCCCACTTGCCAATATGAAGAAAATGAAGAAAAGTAAAAAAATAATGGATGGATCCCATTCTATATATGGCTGACCGCTTAGGCACCAATGGCTGGGGAACAAACTAGATAGTTTTCCTATGTCATTTGTTATGTTCATTCTTGTTGCTTAATCGTTTTGTGTTTTATAACATTTTTCTCTTGGTTTTATCACTATTTTTTATTAAAAAAATATAATTGTATAGTCTTAATTGTGTTGCTTTGAGGTGAGTGTGCCTTATTTTTAAGGCCTTTTTAGCTCGATGTGACTCGTATTTTGGGTGTTAGAAATTAAGACACTAAGAGGGGGTGAATTAGTGTTTGCTCAATTTTTAACTCACAATTCAATTCACTTAATTTGTAACATCAAAACCAAAACAACATCCATAAGAAACTAAAATGAAAGAGCACACATAAAGACATGATTTAATGTGGGAAACCCAAACTGGGAGAAAAACCCACTGAAACCAAGAACTAGCTTAGGACAAGAATGTCTTGTAAATGTTACATTGATTTCATAGTTGAGCTTCAACTCAACATGGAGCTACAACTCCAAAATTTAACCAAGTCTGCTACTCAGTCTTTGACAAGCTTCAACTTTTCTGGAAGCTTCAAATCCCAAATATCAACCAGGCTTCTACCTATTTCTTCTGCAAGCTTCAACTCACAAGGAAGCTACTACTCTCTCCTGTTAAGCTACAACTTAGACTTTTTCGGATATTGATCACATTGGTTTTTTTATCTTCTACAACTAATAGTGACCACTAGATTAGCTCACTTTTCTTCTCAAATTTTCTCTTAATTTCCCTCTCTTCGATCACTTATTTAGTATCATTCTTTGACATACAAGGTTGCCTTCCCACTCTCTTCATGTTACTTTCTTGAAATCTTCTCTCAACAACTCACACTATCAAGTGTATTTAATGTTACGCAATGAGCTCGACCAAAAAGACATAGTCTTTGATTTAACATATCCTTAAACTCCTTCATTCTTATGCTTGGTTATTCCCTCCACCATACTAGCATTCACTTATGAACATAAGATCCTCTTCATCAATCTAATCCTCATCTACTCTTTGGCTCACCCAAATTGATATTAGGTTCTCAAAATGTTCTTACATTCTTGATTATTCTCTCTACTCTATGGAGATGGTCTACACGATTCCTATTCCTCTTTTAACTAATTTCATTTCACATGCTTTAACCAAGATAGTTTGTTTCATTCATACACTCTGCATTGCACCAACAAAGATTTTCCTAGCTTCAACTTTTATCAAGGTAATACTTCATGGTTCAACAACAACCAATATGCCTATAATGGTCTCTTTATTTTCAACATTTACTCCTTTGCATGACCTTTTGACTACTAATTCAAAGACTCTTTAAATCTTTCCTTGATTTACATGTACAAAATAGATGAAAGGTTTTAACTATAACGCCTATAATATCATGATTACCTCTCGTGAGAAGGTTGTCATATTCTCAAGAGTCTCAGTAGGTGTATTCACGATGCTATGAAGACCAAAGGAAGACACATGGATTTTTAAGCTTCCCAAATCACTTTCATGACCTCGACAAGCACCTTCTCCGACCTCTTTTCTCAGGTTTGTAATGTATGTCTATCTTAGACATGTTTACATAGAATGAACCTTATCTTGTAGCTCAAATAAGGTGTCTTCAAAAGTTATCAATTAAGTGAAATGTTACACAAGCCTATGAATATTCTTTATAACTCCTTCACTTACTACATCCTTCGACATTGAGCTTCCACCATCCATTTGAGCACAAGAGAATGCATCGGTGTTGTGTAGTTGTCTTATATTTGCACAAGAGGAAAGAGTTTACATTTGACCTCATTTCAAGTTTACATTCACTAGTATTGAAGCCCGTAAGAAGCCTTCATCAACAACCAAGGCTTGGGAATCAACAAACTAAAGTGTGAAGCCATTTTATCAACTCTTCTTCATTGTCAAGAGCTCACAAATCCTAAAAACCCCAAAAATAAGTCTCGCATACACTTGGAAAATAACAAAGTGAGAAGGATTCCAAAAATTTCACAACAAAAGAGGATGATTTGAAGGCATTTGGATCAACCACACTTACCAAAATTTTGTAATAGTATCACTCTTCTTCATGGTTCAAAACTAAGACAAGGGCATGTACAATTTTTCTCGAATGAGATGATTTTCAAGAGCTCAACCAACCCTAACACATTTTCTCAAATAGATACAACTTCATAGTCACCATTTAAGTATGATAATGGCCTTGCACAACTCTTAACTTCATTTTTTGTTTTCTATCATGCTTAAGAGATCACGATTTTGCTTGATTTCCACACACTTTGTGCTTGGTCGGGTTTTAAAAAAAAACCCTCATTTGTTGTTTTGATCCTTTTGACACATCGTCCTTCACTTTTATGTCAATAACCTTGTGGAGGATTTAATCATGACTTCATACTACATATTCGGACCCTCTATTTCATTTGATGATTGAAGTTTTTCATGAATTCAGACCAACAATCAATGTTTGACATGATTGTCATAGAGATTCAAATCAATCTTCAAAAGATGATATAATTTGCATACAAGGGAGCATGTTCTTGGTATCTAGGAACCATATTGAGAAACTCCAAACATTAGACAACTTCCTACATCAAGTGTACTCACAAAACTAATGGATAAGACATGAAAAAGTCTTTACATCTCGACCGTATGAATTTGTTTTCAAAGTTCTACTATTATGTCCTAAGTTTCTAGTCTTTTACTAGAATACCTTCATTTTCATGATCAAGTTTGAGAGGATAACTTCAAATACTGATCTTGCTTCAAGTTCTAAGCATTCACCTACAAGAGAGCATCACGCTTTTAGATCAAGTGTGCTTATCACCTTGATCGCCAACAAAAGGACCAACCAGGTCTTAAGAATTTAATGATTTACTAAAGAGAAACTCTGCCCAAACATCTGAGATACATTTATGAGATTCCCTTCATCTTTTACACTTTGCATTTTCAGGTACAATCACCAAACATGGTGAGCAATGTCATGAATTGCATGTAGGTCTGGGACTGAGTGCACTGTTTGTTTAGGAAACTTATGACAATCTTAGATTATAGGTTTCTTGCTTTCAATACATCATTCTTATGACTACCCAAAGTAGGGGCACTACAAAGAGAAATCTAATCATCACCTCGAATGATTTGAATGCAAATATTTCAAGAAGAAAGTTGTAAGAACAACTCGGATCACAATCTTCTTGACAAGACTCTTGTAGGATATCAATGAAGCATTGAGACCTAGACTTCCGGGAGTCATCATAAGAGCATACCAGAAGCTCCACAAAAACACATGTGACATATAGAGACCATTTTATAACTCAAATGCACATAGACATCCTTCAAAAACCTTGCAACCCTTCAAAACATGACTGTATTTGCACAAAACTTGCAAAACATGGTACAGTCCGTATAATACCTCCACACTTGACTAGCAAAACTATCACCAAAATGACCTAGAGAGAGTCTTATATACCCATGAGATGTTGTATAATCTTGAAAATTTTATTTTGAGTCAAAACACCTCATATTATGCCTATTGCTTACGAAGGAGTAGTGGAAAGAGAGAAATATTGCTAGTAAAATGCATAGAACTTATTTGTTTCTTATCCAATTTCCATAAAAATTTTGTAAAAAATTCAGGATTAGAGTTATATTCAAAAATTCCTTCTATTATTTATCTGAAGGAGGCTTTATAATTTTGTTTGGATGCTAAGAAGATAGGGTGCTCAGATTGCATTCCTCAAGAAACCGGTTTTAGTAAAACTTGAATAACTTCAAAATCCCATTTCAAAATTTGATGAAATTTGACACAAAGCACCACAACACATCCCTCTACATGATACATAGATTTTTTTGCCACATAAATATGCTTTTACATCCTATAACAATCTCATTTACCTAATCTTCCACTGTTAGTTCTCAAAGGCAGTTTTGGTGAGAACTTGAATTTTGCCTCTAAAAGCTAAAGTAAGCCCTGTAGATGCTCATACATGCCCTAGGGAGTGTTCCTAGGATTTTACCATGCTTAAATAGGATTTTCATGACCTGCATTGAGCTCTTACACCTCATTAGGCTCTAAAACTAGGCCTAAATGAGTCAGTTTCAACTGTGACTCCCAACACTTGACTTGATACTCACTCCAAATGGTCTTTCACATGTTGGAAACATCCACTATGTCATGTGAAACACTTTATCCAAGCACACCAAACATATCCATACCTCCAGCGGGCTCCTACCTCACTGATCAAGCCTGTAGGACCCTGAAATCACAATGAATGACCAAGAAACCACTATGTGACCACTTTGTGAACTTCAACCACCATTGTTATGGCACTTTGCCAATCAACCTTCATGTCCCTTACAAAGCGTCACTTCACCACTCACACCTTTACCATCAATGCCACCGACATCAATGACGAGCTTTACACCATTTCTCGCAAATCCTACCTTGTAGATGGTAATAGCCTTCAAAACTTTAAATAAACTTCAAAACTTTTAAAAATATTGTGCATATTGCATTTTACATGTAATTTAAGTCCTATGTTTATATTCATACATTACTTGTATCCGTTTATATCCGTCTTTGTAACTTTAAAGTTGATAAATGAGACAAAGTTTTCTTTGTTAAGTTTTAGAATTTCAAAATTGTTATTGCCGTGTCTTTTTCTTGATTTTCAACTTGTTTCAAAAATTCATTGCTATATCGTGGGAAGCAAATCTTTTATCTTTACTTCATAGCAATTTCTAGAATTTTGTAGCCTCTGTTCTTTTCTTAGGTTTCAAATTGATGTAAACATTTAGCAGTCATAACAATGTGAAGCAAATCTTTTAGGACTACTTGAGTGGCTATTAACTTTTAAACCGTTATATCGGCTGTTTTGTTTTTATTTTCAAATTGTTTAGAACTTTAGAAGGACTCAAACAAATTTCATAGGGTGACTTCGACAAAGAATTGATTCTAAATGGTTATAGCCTCAGCGTTTTTCCCTTGTTTTTTAAAGTGCTAAGAAATTTAGTTGCTATAACAATGTGAAACAAATCGTTGACCATTACTTCCAAAATTTGTACTTGGTATTTTTCTTGATTTTCAATTTGTTTTTATAAAATTAGTTGCTATATCAATGCGGAACAAATATTTTAGGGCTACTTCAATGGCCATTAATTATAAAAATGTTGTAGTCTCTTTTTCTACCTCATGATTTTCAATTTGTTCTAACAATTTAGAAGTGAAACAGATCTTCGAGGGCTACTTCAATGGCAACATTTTCCTCTTGCTTTGGTAAGATCCACCATTCATGGCCTTGTTATCAAAGAATCCTCTTTCTAAACTTCTTCATAGTATTTCTGTTATGGTTGCTTTAAATTACTCTTGTCGACGCTCTCTCTTTTCTTCTATACATTGTATCGAGCCTCGCAATATTTGACCATTACTATAAACTAGCAAAAGCATCCACAGGTGCTTGTGAGAGGCCGATAGGCAGATTGGAGGAGTATTTGAATGCAGTAAATTAGTAATTTTAAGAGGTTTGGAGTTACAAAATATTTGTAAAGTTTTAAGAGAACAATCCATGAGGTAGCATGCAAAATATGTTGGCTTTGAAAAGTTTAGGCAACAATTAAAGTTGTTAGAGGTCGTATGTGATAGAGAGTTCCTGCAATGAAAAAGTGTGTAGTTAACATCATAGTGTGGATGCTTAATAAATGTAAATAGAATTACATTGTGGGTAAGTAGACGGTGATAACCTGTATTTGATCGTCAAAAAAGGCTTAAGAACTGGCTGCATCTATTGTTGATGTCGTGCACTGGATGAAAATGTAATTTGTAATTAGTTTCACAGACATTCGTGTAAAGTAACTTAACGATGAAGAGATTGTTCGGAAAGAATGGGAAAACGTAATTTACTTATAATGAGGAGAGAGATACCTGTTAGCTTCAATTGCTGACAACATCCTTAGGCATTCCTCTTCTAGCAATCTTTGTTTTACATTCCTTGTTGTTTTGATTTCTGAGTAGTGCTCAAAAGTAAAAGGGGAGATATTCTCAAATGGTCAATGGACCTAACTCGGATAATGCTTTGTGAAAGTCAACCCTAGTTTCTCGTCATCTCCAATATCAACAGTTGCTTTAGGTAAAGTTAATCCTTGAGACTTGTGTATGGTAAGGGCCCAAGCCATTTTAGTGGCACCTGTTTGTGATTGCCTCTTATTACTGGTAATATAGGAATGGATTTAGGATTTATGGGGTCCCATGCAGGACCTGTATAGTTATCAAATTTTACTATTACAGACATGGGCAAGCTGGGTGTTTGGAGCCAGTGGTGTAGATAATGTCCTGTATAGTACCAATAGAACCGTTAACTAATCCAGTTTCAATGCAAAGGTTACAGAGTAACATAACACGTTGATCTGTACAGAGGAGGACTTCATTTTCCAACTGGTCATCATCTGCATCTTCTAATCCTGAGCGCCTCGTATATTCGGCAACACTCCGTGCGATCGGCCTGGATAAAGACTTAAGCATGTGTTTGTTATGCAAACGAACAAATTTGTTAGTTGCATATAAGTGGATTGTTGAATCGAAGGATTCTCTTGTGCCCTGGCTGAAGCAAGCATTTATCTATTTCATGAGTGTTTCCCAATCATGGAAAATAGGTTCAACATTTCTAATGTTTTTCAAGATCGTGTGGAAGATGATTTGTTGTGGATCACTTCCTTGTTGTCGAAATATTACATCTAAGGTAACGACAATGTTGAAAGTGTCCCAAAGCCTTCTCCCAATTGTGTTTCCTGGAAGTGGTGTAAAAAGACCATTGCAAGTGGAGATGAATACAAACTAATCATGATCATTGTAAAAGAAAGAACCTATTAAATAATTAAGAATTTGTGGAGGGTTAAAACACGATGCAAGCTTACCGACATATATTGGGATGTCCCTGACAGGAGGTAGTTGAGCAAGATCTCCAACAAGAATCATTGATCTACCACCAAATGGTTCAGTTGCATGTGTGTTGGGAATGCTTGCTGGAGTCGATCGTTGATGTTTTTGAACATTTTGGAACCTAAAAAACTCATCTCATCTATGAGAATGTAACGCACGTGTTTCATTTCTTCTTGAAACACTGCCAGTGTTTGTCCTTTTAAAGAATGGACATCCCTAATCGGGATTCTAAGACCATTATGTATTGTTCTACCTTGTATGTTGAAAGTAGCAACACCTGTAGGAGCAAGGAGCAATAAAGGGCTTTTTCCATTTATTGATCGAGAGTCCAAGGTGTTCCTTATACACTGGATCAAATATGATTTACCAGTCCAATTGTTCCTTGAATAATCATTTTGAGTGGCTCTTGATTGCCTATATGGTCGCAATGACCCACGACCATGGAATATGCAATGTGTTGTTCTAGATAAATTGTGTATAGGGTTGAGGTGTTCTAGAGCATTATTGGTTATTGGAATGGAGGAACGAATGCTATCTAGAAAATGTACACATGTATCATGTAATGGTGGCGGTAAAGAATGTTGGCTCCAATCATGGTCCAGGTCGTAATCACGACGACCAAGCAACTCGATATCTAAAATTGCATGTCATTATGTGGGGCCAATGCAGACATGAGTTCCCATTCGTCCATATCTGAAGGGCCTACCTCTAGGTTTTCTTCGACGTTATCTTCAGCCACATCATTAGATGTTGGTGATGTTTGCATGCGATCAATGTGCCAAGCATGGTATGTACCCCTTATAGATTCCCAGGAGTGTACTATTTCTGCATTTGTGATGCCGATATCAACAGAAATATTTTGAAAGGGTTTATATAGTAGGCTCTCACTCCAACAAAATTCCACATATTCATCTGATTCTTCATCAGGGATGGAATAAAATCTTGGCCATATGCGCACTATAGCTTGTGGTTGTCAAATTTTCCATTGTTCATTTTTACGTTTTGGAGAATAAGACCATGACCTAGCAACATCCAACATTGCAATATTTTCTAGTTGTGAAGGGCGATGAACATACGCATGTAGGAAATTTGAATCAGTTGAATCATCATCAATGTTTAGTTGGACACGTCTATACACCCTTCGGCCAACACTAAGTGTAATAAATTTTCTACTACACTCCACAAGTGGTAGCTTCAACAACATATGACATGTTTCTTGTGCACCAATATCACGCTCTGCTATTGTGTCTGTAAGGAATTTTCGTATGCACACAATGCTTGGGTCTTGGGAATGATTGGCAGCAGCTAACCCGTGTTAGCATGTCATGATAACTCTCTAAACTTTTTTTTGCTTTTGCAACATACTTTGCAATGTAATTCAAAACTGCTCGGTGGGAAAGGATGGGTTGACAATCTATGTTTGCCCTCCAAAGTGAAAGCATATCGGGATTATGTACATTGATTCTGTCATCATTGTGTGCAGGAAGATATTTTTTTACCGTCTTCATCTACAAATAATTTTGATTCTGCTTGCAACTCCCAAGGAGCTTTATACCGACAAACATTTATGGACCCTTTTTTTCGCAGGCATGTGTCCAATGTGCACTTTGTGTGTCTTTCAACACGATTTACAATTTCTTCATAATCATGTCTTATATCACACTTTGCATTATTTGGAATGTATCCATCAAACAAGGGTCATCATTGGTAGATCTTGAAAAATGGTTATTCCTTTGACTCTCGTCTCTTGGATTCCATGCATTAATAAAATTATCATAATATGCCTTTGATTTTGCAAGTGCGATGGATCATTCCAATCCATATTTTCAACATCTGGCACATCCTTTAGCCAAATGACCATATGTCTATGAACTGATGATCGATATTGCCATTCATTCCTACAAGAAATGGACAGAGATAGTAGTTGCATATAAGTGTCACACACAATGATTGGATATGAGTTTTTCATCAAATACAATGCAAAATAATTTGACATGATTGGGGAGAAGAAAGAGGATACCTTGACCAAATGTCTATTGTACCAAGTGCTTGATGAGGACCTCATCAATGAAAATCTTGAAGCGGTGATGCATATACATAGCAACAATATGTGGATTGGTAATTATGTTTTTACTCCTCCAATGGTAGCCCTCTGCAGCATTACTTAGATGCGAGCCAGGCATGACTTGATGTAGGTCTGGCCATTTGGTATCTGCCACGCTCAATGTAATGAAGAATGTTGGACACCCTAATTGTGTAATCATGTCCATCAACTCATTCTTACATGTTGTCCAATAGGCCCTAGTACCTCTAATGTTGGCTGCATAACGCATTACTTGCTCAGGAAGCTTGTCATCTGGCATATCTCGAAGGTGGTGGCGGAGATCTTGAATAGTAGTTGGTATGTTGTCACCCACATTTTTCTTCACAAACAACGATGCAGTGGATTGCGTTCGGTGCCTCAACATAAGGTTCAACAAGAAATACCTGAATCTTGGATGGGCACCAAATCTATTGTCATGGTATTTCATCAAATGTAGAGCATATTCATGTATACGTAACTTTTTTATTCGAGGTTGCAACCATTTAGCTTCACCATTTGGAAATAATGTAGGGAAAGCCATGTCAAACAAACCTTCAGTATTGTATTCGTTAACTGGAGATAGCCCAATAGTAGGCCAATCAATTCTGTCAATGGCACCAACTCCTTCATTTTCAATAATGTTTCTTACCTCTTCCATTTCACGACGTGTGTTTCCCATTCTTATTGCAAAAGACGATGGTTCTTTTGCTGAAGTTATTCAAAATTTGATGTAGTGGGGTCTTCAACAAAGTCATCGACATTGTGATTGTCGTCAATGTTTGACTCAACAAATTGGAGGCTTTGAGATATGTCCATTTCTTCTTCAGGCAGTTCAGAAATGGCAATATTACATAATTGGACATCCTTGTAGTACCTATCATTGCAGATTTTATATCGGAGAGCATCTAATACACGAGATCTCTTTACCGATACCATAGTGTTTTGAATGACTTCCATGTCTTCTAATGATAAGAATATCGAGGTCCCGAACACGCCGAGGAAGATAAGTAGCAATTGAAGTTATGTCTTGCGGAAAGGTTATAGTGTGCCCCCGTACTTATATTTGGCCTCCTCATGCATGGCTTACTTGCATTATGGGATTGACATGAGCAATAAGCATCTCTTCAACTTGTGTGAGAACTCCCAAGACATGAGGTTGGACACCAGGGTCCATATTATTCCATGATGAAAAGCGATGACCATTACGTTCAGAGTAGCATCTTGTACAAACTGGTCCTGTGGCTGTGAGTTTGACTTTGATTCCTGGGTATGCCTCTTTACAAACAGTGCACACTGGCATGTTTGCGAGGTTATCCAGTCTCAGGCGGAATGACCTTTGAATAGACATAAGGTCAGATGATAATCTTACTCGTGATTCTTGAGAATTGGGAAAATCACATGTTTTATGAGTCATCGTGATGTCTTGTAGCTCAAAATTCCTTTCCGTGAATGTGGGATTTGGAAGGTTGTTAATGGGAACATGAGGATGTGTTTGAGGGCACTGCAACAAAAGGGAGTGTAGATTTTCTAGCTCTTGAAGGTTCACTTCCATTTTGATGAGGGCATGGATGACTATACACGCAATGGAAATTATACTGCCCTCTGCCTCTCTAGAGAAATGTATTCTTCATTGTTAATGCCGACATTATGATGGGTAGTCAAGGAATGAACGGAAGCATTATGACACGTTGCCACCTGTGGATGCAAGGGAGGCGCCACTGCAAAGTCATTTTGTTGCCTTTGGACTTGCGTCGGCCGAAATTAATGTCAAACAACTCAGTCCTTGATGCATATAGTTGTCTTCTTCTCCTGTTTATTTCTTCTCTTCGTGCATGATACCTTTCTCTTTTCTTTTTGTTTATCTCTTCTTTTTGCTCTTGATATCTTTGCCTTCTTCGTCTATTTATTTCTTCATGCCTTTCTGCATAAAGTGTAGGTTGAGTAACATTTGTTTGTTGTCGAGGTTGGGTCACAATAGTTTCATGGGTTTGAGGTCAGCACACAATGTTGGTCACTATGCAAATGGTTTCGAGGAATGTTAATGCAGCTTGCATCGTTGTAACATGTAATGATATTAGTTGGATCGATTTGGCTGACCATAGTTTGATGGGACTGATATCTATCTGTTTGAGTTGATGTCAACATTTCAGAAAGGATGGCATCTGGGTTTGACATCTACAATAGTAATAAACAAATAATCACTAATGGTAATCATAGTAAATTTCACACAAAAGAATCAAGTATTTTGTAATTTTAAAACTGCCTAAAATTTTAGATTGCAATAACACTAAGAAACGTGAATAACAACAAAGCAACAATTGGCATCAAATAAAATAATATAGAAGATATACATAGAATTGTAAATGAAATTTGTATCGAGCCTTGCAATATTTGACCATTTCTATAAATTAAATTTTTAAAAATTGAGCGAAGAATTGAGTTGGACATGAAGAAAAAAGAAATAAAATCCAAGGAAGGCTCCCAATTGATAAACATGTAGATAGACACTTACTATCGTTTTACTTTTATGTCGCCACCCGTATTTATTGTTTTGCCTTTATACTATTTTGTCCCAACCAACGGTAAAAACCTCCAACCGGAACGGTAAAACACCATACGCCAGAAGATCCGACACGCAATCGTAAATAAAGGTGATGCCAGGTTCGTTGCGTGTGCAGGCAAACAAAGAAAGAGACTCCAGTCTCTCCACGAAACAAGCTCATTTATTTACAAACTGCAATTGAAGTGGGTACCTGACTTCATACATGAACCTGTCGTTTGAGTTGGAATTAAATAACATCAAATAAATCAGAGAGGAACTAAAAATTGGAGCTTTTCAAAGATGGCGAAGCAGCAGCGATTTGCAGATGTGGAAAGAACAGGGTCGATGGGTAAAAGGCGAGGAGATAAAATTATTCACCCAGTAACACAAGAAGGCGAAGTTCAGCAGCAGGAGCGTCTGCCTGCTATTTCATACATGGAATCTCCGAACAAGAAAAGGAAGACATGGATAATTCCTGCGTTTGTGGTAGCAAATGTTGTCGTGTTTGTGGCCACAATGGCGGTGAATGACTGCCCTAAGAATTCAGAGTCGCCTCACAAATGCGTCCTCAGGTTTTTGGGGAGAATGTCTTTTCAGCCTCTCAAGCAGAATCCCCTCTTTGGGCCTTCGTCGTCCACGTAAGTTATGCTTTCGTTTGAACAAAGTTTTGTAAATCTTGTTAATTCAAAAAATGCAAGAAATGGATTAGTTTGAATCAGACTTTCTTTTTATTGAAAATGTGTTTTAGTGGATGCTATCAGGCAGTATATTGTAGATTGGGTTGTGGGTTTTGCTTAGATTTTGAGTCGGCGAGGGAACAGGTATCACGGCTTAAAAGTAACCCACACTTATTGACGCCCAATTTCGAGTTTGGTTGTGGAAAATTTTCCAGCAAGAAATATGTATCAATGAATTGAGGAGTAGAACTGTTAGTGGGAGGAACACAACCAATCCTTCAAAAAGTAAAAGCCAATAGTCTCACCTCTGCATACACAACAGGATAGTTTTCCATACCCAATTCGGTATCAGCTCAAATATAATTGTGATCAATGTGGGATTTGATAACCTGATACTTAACAGCCCACAACAATCCATAAGTTTCATACACCAAATTGGTGTTACCCCCTGGGATGACCTAAAGAACTACCTTTCTGTGCACCCTTTGAATCCACATTGCCTTCTCATAGATGCACACTTTTTGTAGCCACATTGCCTTCTAATAACTTAATAAGCAACCTTTATATCCACATTGCCTTTCTCATATGTACAACCTTTGTATCCACATTGCCTTCTCATATGCAACCCCTGTATCCACATCGTCTTCTCATATATGCACCTTTTTTATCCACATTGCCTTCTCATATACACCCTTTATATCCTCATTGCCTTCCCTAATGTGCCTGAAAAATAAATAATTATTTTAATCTGTTGTATAGAATGCTTCATAATCACGCCG
This sequence comes from Taxus wallichiana var. yunnanensis, assembly GCA_018340775.1. Lineage (NCBI taxonomy): Eukaryota > Viridiplantae > Streptophyta > Pinopsida > Cupressales > Taxaceae > Taxus > Taxus wallichiana. The sequence continues at coordinate 801,523,377 of CM031242.1, forward strand.
CTACATATGTGCTTACTACTTCAATTTCTTACTCTTAAGCCCCCAGATATATTGAATTTTGCATATACTGGCTATGTTTTATGCAATGTAATAGTATTTATGATATGGAGGCACCCTTTCATGAAGCTCATTTGAAGTCCAAAAAGTTCCAAATCACAGTTTCTCTTTTGAACAGTAACAGTTTAAATATGGTCAAGATTCTACAACAGGTTTCAAAATCAGATAATAGCACATGCACCACCCAAAGTGCACGACAAGCCTTTGAAAGTGCCCTCTGTATCCTCATTGCCTTTTTACCCACTCTTGTATCCCCATATTTTCTTTCCCAGATGACCACGTGCATGAAAAATATATCATTTTAATTTGATGTACAGAACTCTTCCAAAGGGAGTCGATCCAGTGTCTCTACTTCAAATTCTTAGAATCCTTTCCTAGACATCCTGGTTCGAGCATACTCACTATGTTTCATGCAATGCTAAAGACTTAGTTGTAATAGTGTTTATGATATTTAGGTGCCCTTTCTTGACATTCATGCATAGTCTGAAAAGTTCCGGAGCATAGTTTCACCTTTGTACAATGAAAGTAAAATGTGGTCAATATCTACAAAATGTTTCAAAGCTACATTAGAACACACACTTTTGCATGATGACAATCGAAATATGTTCAAGATTATAAAACATGTTTCAGATTCAGATGCAATCACATAAACAAGTTTAGTAATGTAAGGCACATGTAAAACTGAAGCTAGCTCAAATTGCATATGTGATGTATCAAACATCTATATCTGTTTTCTACCTTGAAATCGCTGATTTTTCATATAGATTTACACAAAATTTGGTATTTTCAATTGGATTTTTAGCAAGTTTGATGTATGTGCATGTGTGTGAGCATTTGAGAAAGAACATTTGGATGGACTACTTCCCATCACCCCTTATAAGGTTTCAAATAAAGCTTGATGAAGCCCTTCTTTTACCTGATATACCATGTATATGTGTCAAATACAAACTACGTAGTCATATTAGAGGTCGTATTTATCATTGTGAGATGTTTGGTACGAGGAAATGTTTACATGTGTTAGTACAATCTACTTAGTCATATTAGAGGTAGTTGTCCAAAATAACACCCATGCTATTTTGACAACTTCATTTAAGTCGAGGACTTAAGAACTTTTTGTTTGGAAAGTTGTGGAACAAAAGAAGCTTAGTGTTCTGCAGAAGGCAGAAGTTAGTGTTCCGCAAGTTCAGCTAACTCGTAGAACAAAGGAACAAGGGCTCGAGACTTAGGTGCGGCTTCGAAAATCAAAAGTCCACAGAACAAAGAAGTTAGTGTTCCATAGAAATTAGTTGGAGGCGTAGTGTTTCGGGGTTCAGGAAAGATAGTGCATCGCAGGTTTGTAAGGTCTGTGTTCCAAAGAAAAAGACCACAAATTTATACTAGCGGAACAAAGCAATGAGGCTGCGTGGCATGTGAAAAGTTAAGTTAGCCACAGAGCGAAGAAATGAAGAACTATAGTGTTCCGCGGGATTGCAGAAGCGTAGTGTTTCACGGGTTACAAAACCCGCACAACAAAGGAACACCACCGCGGCTGTTAGCGGGTTAAGGTGGAAATCAACAACTCCGTAGATCATTCAGAAGATGCGAAAAGACACGGAGGACCATGAAAATTAGCAAACAAGGCTGCGGATCAAATAGAAACATCATGAAGCCACGAGAGACAAAAATGAAGTCGTGGGTCATCAAGAGCTAACAAGGCAAAGTGAAGCCGTGGAAGACGTGACAAAGACGGCGGAACATCAGAATTTCGCGAAGCATGACTAAGCCGCACCTAATTCAAGCCAAACGTTCAACCACCTCAACAACTAGGGTTTAATGATGTATGGGCACTGTCCTCTTGTTCTGGTGATTTGATGGCTGTGTCTAGAGTGGCACCCATGCCTGCCTACAAGCATTGAATGCTGATCGGTCCTTGGTGGTTGGCTCTCTCCATTATTGGTGTCTCTCTCTCCTCTCTCTTCTTTTCCTTTCTCTATATAATGCAACTTGTTTTCATTATAAAGGATCCTCTTTTCATTTTGTAAAGTTACCATGCTAAAATGTTGACTGAACTTTAAGTTGTAGACCTCTGTTTTGAGCTTTTGTAATGCATCCAATGCCTTCTGAGTGACTGTAATAGATTGTGCATCCTTATAAGCAATAATATATGTTGAATGTGGCTCGTATCTGCCCTTTTACTTACATTATTGTCTTCTTGCCTCTCTGTTCTTTCCATTTTATGTTGTGTATGGACTATATCTGCATGGCTTCCATTTCACTGTGTCATATATGTAGGGTTTCAAGCTGATGGAGTTGTAAAGCTGTACTGTGGTCTATATCTGCCCTCTCAGTCTTGCATGAGCCTTCCTTGCTTCCCCTGAACTTAAGGAAAGAGAGATCCCCTTTCTTTGGTGCTATCACCACTCTTTTAGCTTAGTTTCCCTTTCATGCATTCCTTCTCCCTTTCCCCCTTGCAGTTCAGTAGCATAATCTAGCTTAGGAGTAGTTTAGCATTAGTAAGATAGGTAGAGGAAGCCGGCCTTCTCCGGAGGTTGATCTCATACAGTCAAGTCCCACATTGAGAGATCATCCCATGTTTCACTGAGGTGCTAAATCTCTGGATTCAGCAAAGGGTGCAAGCTTGAATGACAACAGTAGTATTTATCATTGTGAAATGTTTGGTATGAGGACATGTTTTGCCACCTTGTATCGAGATGCAGCATTTATGATACATTATGTTGTTAAAGATTGGGGAAAGTTTTACTTGGTTATTTATTATTTTATAAATTTCAAATTTTAACTGTGTCAAGGCTCTCCATTGCATTGAATTTGGAAAATTTCTGTGAAGTTGATACTGTCAAGTAACTTATGGGCACAATTGTTTTTACTGTTTGATCCTGATAACAGGATGTATAGTTCAGGAGACAATTAAGTTTATCCGTATTACAATTCTGGTTGTATCTTTCTTTTCTTGCAGATTAGAAAAAATGGGAGGCCTCGAGTGGAGTAAGATTGTACACGAGCATCAGGGGTGGAGGCTCATCACGTGTATTTGGCTACATGCAGGACTTGTTCATCTGTTTTCTAATATGTTGAGTCTTGTTTTCATTGGAATTCGCCTTGAACAAGAATTTGGATTCTGTAAGTTCTAAAAGGCATGCATTCTCATATCCTTCACCATTGTATTTGATGTCTTTGGTTCTTGGATAATGAATCTTAGACACAATGTTATTTATTCCAGTGATAGTGATCTATATTTTTCTATTGGAATTGGTTTCTCCTTTATTTGCCTCACAGCAACTTTGTTGTTTTGTTTTATTTGAATTGTCAGCTTTATCTGATTTGATTTCGAATCTTTCAATTTAAAACATTTCGTAGTCATTCAGAAGAAATCTGGTTGTTTCACCAATCGCATTTCTTATTCGTTTGTGTGTCGGAGAAAGTGAATTCTATCCAGTGGCTCATTTCCTTTCTATTTTCTCCGGTTATTACAGTTAAGATCGGCATGCTATACCTACTTTCTGGATTTGGTGGCAGCTTGTTGTCAGCTCTATTTATCCAGTCTAATATATCTGTTGGGGCATCGGGTGCCCTTTTTGGGTTGCTAGGTGCTATGCTTTCAGAACTTATTGCAAACTGGACAATCTATGCCAATAAGGTTAATAATATTTTTATCTTGATGGGCCTTTTTAAATTGAATTTTTGTTATTCTACTTACCTTTTGGAATTAGCATGTTAAATAAAGTTCTAATTATTAGGCAATATGCGGTACCTAACCAGATTATATTTAAATCTCTCTTTGTAGATTGCAGCTCTAGTGACTCTTGTTGTCATCGTTGTCTTCAACTTGGCTGTTGGATTACTACCACATGTAGACAATTTTGCACATCTTGGAGGATTTATGTCTGGGTTCCTTCTTGGATTTGTGTTTTTAATCCGGCCTCAGTTTGGATGGATTAATCAAAAGAAACTTACTCCAGGGTATGAATTGGATACCCCAATCAAACCTAAGTACAAACCATATCAGTATGTGTTGTGGCTGTCAGCACTGTCTCTGCTAATTATAGGGTAAGTTTAACTATGAATTTTTTATGTCAACTAATATTTCTCAATTAGTAGAATGTTTTACATTCCAAACTGCATTTTGATGGTTGTCTAATGTGGTTGATTTTTTTTTGTACCAGTGGTGGAAATTTGAGAAATGATTCTCTAACTTGATGTTGATTGATTAAAGCAGAGAAATTCCATAACGATTTTAAGTTTGCAGTTTTCTGATAACCCGTGGCTGTTATTTTAACAAACAATTTTATTTTAGCATGTTTTTCTAGTGTAAATTTCTAAGTTGATGTCAAATGATTGCTATCCTGTCTTGTTTTTATGTGAACTAAATATGGAGGATAAAGTAATAGAACTAAAACATTGCCTGTAGTTATAACATACAGCATCAGCGTGTGCCTTTTTACATATCACCTATGTTCCACGGGGACGTGTCCCCTATGTTTTTTAGCTCGTCCCCATACCGGGGACGTTTCGGAACCTCGGGATGGGTAGGAAACGTCCCCTTCCCGTCCCCAAACTTTGCAAATTTTAGGAAACGTCCGGGGACGTAAAAAAAACAGGGGATGACAGGGGACGGCTGGATGTCCCCGGTACGTTTAGGGGACTTCTAGCCGTCCCCTAAACGTACTGGGGACATCCAGCCGTCCCCTGCCGTCCCCTAAGCAAACAGCCTTAAAAAACACTATTTGATTTCACATTTTTCATTTAAAATAACTAGTCATGAATGGATTGAATGTGATTTCGTGGATTTCCATATCTTCCATCATAGTAACATTTAAATTTTTTTGCTGTATATGCAAATTATTTCCGTTGAAATCTACCAGTCCATGTGTATTGAAGGCTTTTTGCCTGTGAGATTACTTTTGAGATCCATAAAAGACTGTCTTCTGTTGTTGCTTAGCTAGTGCCTTAGGTTTGGGCTTTTGTATAGTTGGTCTTTTGCGTCTCTTAACCTTTCTCCTACCTTTCCTAAAGCCTGGAGTTTATTTCATTCCGTAGCTGCTTAGCTATTGCCTTAGATTTGGGCTTTGTATGTTATTGGTGTTTCGCATCTTTTAACCTTTCTTCTACCTTTCCTGAAGCCTGGGGTTTATTTCATGAAATTGAAAAGTTAAAGCCTGCAGTGCAGGCTATGTGATCTGTGCTGAGCCCAGGAGTTGTATGGAGGACAAACTACAAATTAACTAAGAGATGGATCTACCTAATTATTGTGTGGATTATGTTGAAAGTGAGATGGAAATGTAATAACAAATGTGGAAGAACCATTGCACATTTAAAATGAAGCTCTTCTTTTCATCTTGAATAGAATATGTTACATAGAGTACAATGATGGACTAAGAATCCAAGGCTGTGTTATTCCCTGGGTCAAATCCTGAGGATTGTGGCATTGAAAATTTAAACTGATGATTGAATTTTGTGTATAGCCGACATGCGTCTTCGACTGATTAGAGTCGAGGATATGAGGGGAATATAACGTTACAAACAAGAACAAGAACAAACGGGTGCAAAGACCATTCACATTCCAATGTGTCAACTTCCTTGTCCGTTGCTGGATTGAGAAGGTGAAGTGTTGTTGGATGACGTGAATCCTGTCAATCATGTGGCTTGTTGCGTAGTGCTTGTGGAGCCAAACACAGGTATGAGCTGTGAATCTGGTTACAAGGCTGCAAATCGTGCGACTTTTCATTGAAAGGGTGCGAACCCAACCTGAGGGTGCTTGTGCTTGGATTAGTCACCCTTTCATGAAAAGCAATGGCCACCATTGCGTGGGTGGCCAGCTGCAGAAACTGAACGTGGAGATGCTAAAAAGTATATCCCACTTTTCTTGATCTGCATTACCCCTTCTTCACAAACAGTATGAGTGCCATGGTAAGTGCGAGTGGAAGCAGTGTCAATGAACACAATGTTCTCTATTGGAATCAAGTGTGCAGGATCCAAATCTGAAGGATGATGGATTGTGAAAGGCTTTAGCAGAGGTGTTGTATATGTCTTGAGTAATTCAACATTGAATACATGATGTATGCCCAAGTATGGAGGAATATCTAGGGCGAACGCATTCTACAACCGTGTGAAGGATGGTCTACGGACCACATCACAGTGGTTTAAGCTTGCACCAAGGACCTTAAAACACTCTTTTTGCAAGTGCAACGATTTTTGGCACCAATTTGAAAAGTGTGGTGTTCGATGCGAATCAAAATCTGTTGAACTTGGTGGTGCACATGTTGAATTTTCTGTAGGAATTTCTCTGCTTTGTCCAATTTGTTAGCCTTTACACCAGTTTCTAGAACTGTATGGGTGCGAAATACAATGCCAAGAGGTGCTGCAGGTTGGAACCCATAACATATCTGGAATGGACCATGTCCTGTAGAATTGTGAATACCCCTGTTGTAGGCATGTTTTATGTGTGGTAATGTGCACTATTGTACATTCAAAACAAATGGACAATTTTGTGTTTTACCACTTCAGTTCGCACATAGGTCCGAGGATGGAATGCTGTTGATCTATCCAATTGCGTGTGTAACATCTCCCGTAAATCTTGCAAGAAATGGATAACAATGGATAGAGGAACCCCAAAGTAGAGTTTGACTGTCATAGGTACATTGATTGGCTTCTTGCAGGATACCATGTTACCATTTTTGAGAACTAACAACAACAACGAACACAAAGTCATGCCAATGCTTGATCATCGGTATGCCAGATAAGAAATCCATGTTGATAGATTCCCATGGTTTGGACATAATTGGAAGAGGTGTATGCCTACCCAATTTGCGAATGGTTGCTTTGGCTATGCTGCAAGGTACACAAGACTTGTTGTGAGCCTCAATGTCTTTACACATACGTGCACAATAAAAGTGTCGTTGAAGTGATGATTCCTGGACATTGATGTTCAAGCAAGTTGGAACATCAAGATTTGTGTCTCTTCCTGAATTTGTTTGCTATGAAGTTTGAGAAAACAGTATCTTTTGCACACAACATTCTCAATCATAACGGGTATCAATCTCGTGATGATTACACCATTTCTTTCGCTTCCCCTTTCCTTGCTTTGGTGGTAGATCTTTTGGTTGTATAGTTGCTTGCGGCTAAGGCGAAGGTTGCTCATTGCAAGGTTGGCATGGTGTGGTGTGTGGAATAAACTCCATAGCTGCTTGTATGTATTGGTGAAGATTGCTAGTGTTCTTCGGGACTTTGTCGAGGGCTGCTTGGCACAGATTGACATGTGCATAGAGTTCTTGGAACAAGGTATAATTTGGCACTCACTGGTCCTCTTGTCACAACAATTAGAATTAATCATACACATTGTGGTGGTGTTTGAGAGGATAGCAGTGTGTGCATGTACTGCCTCTTTGAACTTGGACCGTTCTTGGAACAAGGTATAATCTGGCAGTCATTGGTCCTCTTGTCGCAACAATTAGAATTAATCATACACATCATGGTGGTGTTCGTGGTGGTGCTTGAGAGCATAGTAGTGTGCATGTACTGCCTACTTGAACTTGCTCTCATTTATTCACGCTAAAAAGATTTCCACCAGCTGAGCACCGAATTGGACATCTTTTAAGTTATGAAGGTGAGCATTTCTGCACATGTGAACTTATTGACGTTATAATAAGACTCCAAATGTCAAAGCCATTCATCCAACGCCTTGGCGTCGATTTTTCCTTGAAACATTGAGATGTTGAGATTGGTTTGCACCTTGAACAAATTTTGGCGAAAAGAACGAAGCTTCTTGGATGGGCTTTTGGACTTCTGTTGAAACAAGTTTTTTTTTGCATCATCAAACATCTTGGCTTTGTGTTGTCGCTCTTCATGATAGATTGGAACAAAACCGGGTTATATTTGCCTTACTGCAAATGAGTTGCCATGCACGACTAGATACTCGTTGTGGCTTTTTGTCATAGCTCTTCAGAACAGATTGAAACAAAACCGGGTTATATGCCATATTTCTGATACTGCAATTGAGTTGCCATGTACCTCTAGAGAGTCGTCGTGGAAACCAAGCAGCAGGATGGCTAACAGTTGCTTTGTTACTAATGATCCATGTTGAGCCCAGGAGTTGCACAGAAGACAATCCACAAACTAAGAGATGGATCTACCTAATTAATCTGTGAATTATGTTGAACATGCACAATGGATATGTTAGAACAAATGCGGAGGCATTGCACATCGGATAGAGCCAATGGATAGTAAAATGAGTCTCTTCTATTCATCCTGATTAGGACATGCTACATAAGAGTACAATGCTGGACTAAGAATCTAAGGCTGGGTTATTCCCACCGGCTAAATGGACTGTGGGGTGTTGAGAATGTATACAAATGATGGACATTTTGTATATAGACAACATGCATCTCCTATTGATTAGAGTCAAGGATACTAGGAGAACGTAATGTTACAAACACAAGAACAAGAGGTTGCAAAGACCATTCACCTTCCAACATTTTCAACTTCCTTGCCCATTGCTGGACCATAAAGGTGAAGTGTTGTTGGATGATGTGGATTCTGTCGATGATGTGGCTTGTTGTGTAGCACTTGTGGATCCTAACATGCTTATGTGTGTTACATAGTGTTATTCACAAGGGCTGTGAAGCTGCTGAAGGTGTGAGCTGCAAATTTGGCTGTGAATTGTGCAATTTTTACATCAAAATAAACACAATAACATGTAATAAATTGCCAAATACCTTTTATCTTATAATGTTGTTTGCATAATTATTACATGTTTTCTGTTTAGCTTAATGTCTATTGAGTGGATTTGCCAAGGAATGAGAATATTATGACGACTACCAGAGGCATTCATACTCTTGGGCTTTGTCGTTTCATTTCCAAGATTTATAACTCTCTTTATAAATCGTAAGCTTTGATAGTTTTTGGATGTATACATGGCATGATTTTTTGCCACAAACAAGAAATAAATAATTTTATAAGAAACTTTGTATTGTTGTCTTTTAGTCTTAGTAATAACAAAAAGGACTAAATCAAGTTTTGTGCTCAGTTTTGGCCTACAATTCCTGGCACCATTCACGTTTAGCTCCATCATAGTTTTAGTTAGTATTGGAATTTTGTTTTGTCCAATTGGCCATATTTTGTTATAATGAAGTCAGATTGGGTAAATTACATCGCTGTGTTTTACTTAATCTCCCTTACTGCAATGTGTGAAATTTTGCCGAGTATCTTCTGTGCACTGTATGATTACTTATCCTTGTCTTGGATTTTCTTGTGACAAGGCTAGTGTCCAGGAGATCTTGATCTCGTGTTCCCAGTCATATTTAGAAATATCTATTTGAGCTCATTCAAGTTGCTTTTCTTGTACAGATATGCTGTCGGTTTGTCTATGCTTTTGCGCGGCGTAAATGGAAATGATCACTGTAGTTGGTGCCATTATTTAAGTTATGTGCCAACTAGCAAGTGGAGTTGCAAGGAGAAGTCAGTTTATTGTTTGGTAACGAGCTGCTCAAAGTTCTCAAAAGCTTAATGTTCTCCTAATGCATTTTCAAATTTGGCAATTTTGAATGTAGTATTGCTAGAGTAATATCTGCTTATTAATTACTATGTAACAGTTGATATGCTTACTGATTCGTAATGGTGCTTTCATGCAGTCATCACAAAGCGAAACAGAATTGACTTTAACATGCCAAAATGATGGCAGGACAAGGATATATCCATTTGGGAATGTATCTGATGACAGAGTAAGAGATCTTTGTACACAACTCTGCACCTAACTTGGCAGAGTCGTGTGCTACTTACCATTGATGGAGGATTCTTTGCATACATATGAAGTTCTTAGTTAAAGGCGACAATAAAGTGGTCATGGAGCCACGAAAAGATTGTAAATCCATCAGTATTCTTTGTGTATATTGAACAGATCAAATTCATGAAATCATAGAAGAATCTCCACTGTATATCATTTTTGAGAATTTATTGGTAGCTGCTTCTTCACTTTTGACTGATATCATGGCCAGCAAAAATGCATATATTTGATTTTTGGCATTTTCTGTTTGCTGTTTGCTCGTTTACTGTTTATGTTTGCAGTTGGCTGCTCTATCTCTTGCCTTGGGGGACACACGGGCTAGATTTTCCTTTGGAAGGACTGTGAAGCGTTTGATAATATTCAGGTGTCCACAAATGCGGGATGTGGTTACAGTACCGTAAGCCATTTGAAGTTGGTGGTTTCTGGAGATGCTCTCATACAATTGTCAATGTAAGATGCAGCCTTGTTTCTCATAAGTGGTGGCCATTGAAATACTATGCATGGCTGGTTTTATCCGAGCTACTCAAATCACTTCCATTCAAGGCCAACTGAAGTGGTCCAGAAACAACCAAATACTCGGAATTTGTTCAAGATGATAATACTATTTTTACTTAAATTGATTCAATGCTTTATTGTTAAAGGTATATATGTCTAGATGACTGTCTGTTTAAGAATATATTTTTTTGGTTATGCCATCGCAGCATATCTCTATAAAGATGGCTCATCACTTTTTCGTCTGTATTTCCATCCAGTTTTTGACACATGTTTCCAAGTTCAAAGCCTGTAATTGCACCATTTTTGCTGCGAGGGTGGTATTTGTTTGAAAATGGAATGATGATGTTTCTATTTTTCTTAACCAGCGTGCTGTTAAAGATATGTTAAACACAGAGATGTGAATACCAGGTGGAAGCTTGCTGCAACGAAGCTGGGAAAAACAGAATGCGTGGAGGATTCAATGAAGAACACATAATGGAAGGTGGTTATCCTGGTAAAGCAATTGCCAGTTTTGTTGTAGGAGGGCAGTTGGATGTGGGTTGTGCTGTTTCCACGGGAGAGTGAACGCGGACTATGGATTGGAGTAGTTTGAGTGAATTTTGGGGGACAATGAGAAGGTCATGGAGTGTGGACAATGATCAAGCAGGGTCTGTGAAATTGTATTCAAGTCTGATGCATTGGCCATTCAAGCAGAACATCCCTCTAATACATGGCTGACCACTGGAACAACAATAGGACATTCATCATCTTGAATTGGCATTGTACTGGCAATAGTAGTGATGCAATGATTAGTTTTGAGTGTGCCCCTATTTCTAATCTTAGCACATGGGAAATTTAGAAGAGCGATGAGGTACATATATGGCTTACCATACAATGTCTCCCATTTCTTATGCTATTATTTCTCACTACATAGATGGTCCTATTGGTAGGTTGAGTGAATTTTGGGGGACAATGAGAAGGTCATGGAGTGTGGACAATGATTAAGTATGGTCTGTGAAATTGTATTCAAGTCTGATGCATTGGCCATTCAAGCACAACATCCCTCTAATACATGGCCAACCACCGGAACAACAATAGGGCATTCATCATCTTGAATTGGCATTGTAATGGCAATAGTGATGATGCAATGATTAGTTTTGAGTGTGCCCCTATTTCTAATCTTAGCACACAAGAAATTTAGAAGAGCGACGGGGTACTCATATGGCTTACCATACAATGCCTCCCATTTCTTATGCTATTATTTCTCACTCCATAGATGCTCCTAATGGTAGGTTGAGTGAATTTTGGGGGACAACGAGAAGGTCATGGAGTGTGGGCAATGATCAAGTAGTAGCGAAATTGTAATCAAGTGTGATGCATTGTCCATTCAAGCACAACACCCTCTAATACATGGCCGACCATTGGAACAACAATAGGGCATTCATCATCTTGAATTGGCATTGTAATGGCAATAGTGATGTTGCAATGATTAGTTTTGAGTGTGTCCCTATTTCTAATCTTAGAACACGGGAAATTTAGAAGAGCGATGAGGTACACATATGGTTTACCATACAATGCCTTCCATTTGTTATGTTATTATTTATCACTCTATAGATGGTCCTATTGGTGTGTTGCTGAATATGAGCATATTATGACCTATGATTACATTTGATGACCTCGAGATCCCGCACAACAATGAATATATTGTTGAGTCTTTGTTCATACATGCTTTCATTGAGTTACACACAATATAGAGCGTTATGGTTGACAACGTATCAAGTGAAAATGTGTACACCGTGACACTTGACACTAGCCTCTAGTACACCCTTAGGGATTTATCTCGGTATAATGGCCACACTTAAGGATTTGATGAACAACATCAAAACCTTCTCATGGGCATTGTATTGCTACTCAAGTCGAACCTAAGATGATAGTTTCATGGTTCCTAGTTTGCCTACCAATGAGGTATTTGACATGTTACTCAAACGCCCATGGGTATATGTGAGCCATTCCCTCTTATGCTATATAAATGCTTGAAGTTTATACACAACAAGAAGGTAGTTACTATCCAAAGTGTGTCCTACGAGTATCCAATGCGACTTGTGACACTATATATTGCACCCTACATTAGCATATTTAGGTTGTATTCCCTATTTAGTGTATGTTACACATCTAATGTATATCACTTGCTTAGTCTACAATGTCTACTCTTTGTGCTTGACGATAGTACCATGACAACCTTACGAGCGCATTCAAGGAAGATCAATCTTACAACCTCCTCTTATACATCATAGACCCCAAATCATTTCACATGAGACTCTTAAGACTATTCGAGGGACATCTCCCATAGACAACAATGAATATATCGTTGAGTCTTTGTTCATACATGCTTTCATTGATTCACACACAATATAGAGCGTTATGGTTGACAACATATCAAGTGAGTATGTATACATCGTGACACTCGACGTTGGCCTCTAGTACACCCTCAAGGACTTATCGGACAATGGCCACACTTAATGATTTGATTGAAAACATCAAAACCTTCTCCTTGGGCATTGTATTACTACTCCAAGTCGGACCTAAGATGATAGTTTAATGGTTCCTAGTTTTCCTACCAATGAGGTATTTGACATGTTACTCAAATGCCCATGGGTATATACGATGTGAGTCATTCCCTCTTATGCTATATAAATGCTTGAAGTTTATACACAACAAGAAAGTAGTTACTATCCAAAGTGTGGCCTACGAGTATCCAATGCGACTTGTGACACTATCTATTGCACCTCTACATCAACATATTCAGGTTGCATTCCCTATTCAAGTGTATGTTACACATATAATGTATATCACTTGCTTAGTCTACAATGTCTACTCTTCGTGCTTGACGATAGTACCATGACAACCTTACGAGCGCATTCAAGGAAGATCAATCTTACAACCTCCTCTTATAGATCATAGACCCCAAATCATTTCACATGAAACTCTTAAGACTATTCAAGGGACATCCCATATACGATTATACTTTTGTTATGAATGACTCGGGTTGTAATATGACTCGGGACCATTTTTAGGTTCTAAGGTGGACACATTTACTTGTAGACACCTATAATTTGATCAAAGAAATTTTATTACTAACATTGCACTAACTATTCTATTCCCGCAAATTGATGACACTTCATCAATTAGGCTCATTTTCCCCTCAAAACTATCTTAATTAACTACAATACGTTGATTAAGCCTCCTACCATGCATTTTGACCAATAAACCTTCTTATTGGCTAAAACCCGCTTCCAAAACATTCAAAATCTATCAAAACCTCCCCCAGATGCTCCCATAAAGCTTCCTAAGTCTACTTAGGATTCTTAATTAATTTTAAAATATTAATTAGCTTCTAATCCTAGTCAAAAAGTGTTTTGACTTGCAAAAGTACTTTTTGGACTTACCTTTTGTCCCACGTGCATCAAAATCATACCATTCTTGGAATGAGAAACCTATAAATAAAACCCTCTGCATCATTTCTTAGAACACTTTTCCTCCTCTAACGTAAACTATAGGCATTTAGGATCTTGAACATTTCTCCATTTATATTGAGCTAATATCTTCATAGTGCATTCATTAACTCAAGCTTAAGTAATATGGAGAGAACCATATGGCCTTGAAGTCATTATTGGTGAGACTCCATTCTCAAACCTTGGGATCATACTAACAATCATATTTGATTGCTAAGGATCTTCTTAGGTTCATTTGAAAGTCAGCATTCAAAGAGTAGAGATTGATTTAGGCATGTTAGTTTGATTGTTTTCAAAGTTATATGCATATTAAAGAAGTTGGTCTCTAAGTTCTTTATCTTGATGGTTCTTGTTAGATTAGTTTGAAGCTTTGAAACTCTTAGGTGTTTAGTTTCAAGTCTTATAGCTTTCCTAATTTATACATGAACACATTTGGCATGCCCGGTGGGACTTACTCCATAGTCCATAGAAGTTGATTTCAAGCTTTGTGATTTACATCATTTTTCTAACCATTCCATGCATTTTGAGGATTGAATAGATTTTTCTAACCTTATATGTGTTAAAGTCTTCCTTTTGCATGTAAAGTTAATGGGTTTCTATTAGAAATTGATTTAAATAGCAAAGTTCTAACTTGTTTGCATTTTCAAAAGTCGGTTTTCCATCCTTTTTGTGTTGTTCCGTGTACACGCACATGCGTTAGAAGGAGTGCACATACGATCAAATTCACGCGTACTTGTTGGTTGGGTCGCTCATACGTTCCCAAGCGCGTGCATATGCTTCTTTACCCGCGCATTTGCTTTCTGTGCTTTTTGACCCTCTATGCTAAAATTTACAGAACACACACATATGCCAAGGGGTGCATATGCTTGTAAAGGCATGCATATGTCTCTCGGGATGCGCATACACTTGCCTCCCCTCGTGTTATATTGCCTTTTGACAGACACATGCATACGCTCACGGGGCGCGTATACACCAAGAAGGGCATGCAGTGCCTCTCGGCCCGTGCATATGTTAAATGCTTGATGTGTTTTTTGACAGGGGCGCATACACTTTTAGGTGTGCACACATGTCTTTGTTAGGGGCTCACATACGTCCTAAAGGGAGTATAGGTGTTCCAACATAAAGTTGAAAACAATGTTAAACTGACAAAAGTTTGTTTCTTTGGATTTTCTAACACTTTGTAGGTTCTTATTGAGTTACACTAAGTGGTTTTCATAATTGTATTGTCATTTATAAGGTTAGGATCACGTGTGCTCTTCCCTCGCACCTTTTAGGTGATCTTGGGAATCGTAAACGATCGAACACCTCTTTCATGCTTTTGAAAAATGCTTCATTAAAATTTTTATAAGGGAATGAACTTCAATTTGGACAAAAAGGGAATGAGTTGTGTGTTTGATTTATAGGCTTTCTTCATTATTTACTAACTAGTTGGGTTCTACGTTGTGTATGCTTTTCCTTCACGTCTTAGGACAATCTTAGAATCAACCTAATCTTTGTGTATGCTCTTCCTTCATGTCTTTCTATGATTCCTTGAACTACTAATATTTGCATGAAGGACCATATCACTTGTGAAAGGATCGAGATTTAAACAAGTCTAATACGTGTGTTGCAAGTTGCCAATGGTGGTTTAAACCTCATTAAGCTAAAAGATAAGAAAACACACCACATTCAAAACACTTTATTTGCAGGTTTGGATAAGGGTAAACCTGTCCGCTTTAAACTAGGAGAAACTCCCTTTGGCATAAGCCTTAAGATAACAAGAGGGATGCTCCCAGAACCCCAAAGTAGTCCATGCAAGAGGGAACCTTGTGGACGAAATGGGAAGCACTCCACTTACCTACTTGACTAGTTTACACTTGTGAGTTTAGAGTCAAAATTATCTCCATTGCGACCCCAGTGAAAATACAACTAAACGCATTTTATGCTCATTGTATCGAAGGGGGTAAAGTAAAGTTGGGATACTCCAAGATTAGTCAGTGAGATTTTTTTTGGCAAATTGCACTTGCAGAGGTATTTTGTGACACCTAGTTTAGAGAACTAAATAGGAAGCTATATCATCTTGGAGCCAAATTTACCATATCAAACCAATCATGTTTTATAGAGCTTTCACGAAGTAAGAACTTGGTCGAGTCGAAACCTTGTTTATCGAACAAGGAGAGAGTCCATTCAAGTTTGAACTAAGCGTCATTCATCGTGAGATTTACAAATCCTTACTTTGTCTTAGTTTCTCACTCTCCTAAAGTGAGACAAAACTTTGCCAAAGTGACGCCAAGTATATTTCAACCTCACTTGATCTACACCTTTGCTATCTTGTTGTCCATTTTGGGACAAAAGAGAACAACACACGCAGATACCACTAGAAATAATTGTGTCCACCACTTTTGTAGTCTACTTGCATGACTAGGTTGCAATGTCGAATGCAAGTGTTGAAAGTGTGAATGGTACGTCTTCATGTTCTAGTAGGCCCTTTGTCTCAAACCCATATTGAGACACATTATCATCATAGTTAGGCTTGAGTCATCATTGATCTTCCTTAGAAGTGTTACATTGTTCGCATCGCCTCGTCACAATTATGATACTTACATCTCGTTTCTAGTAAACGTGATCTAAGTATCTATATTGTAATGTTACGTTGCCCACATCTTAACAAATCCTTAGCATACTTTGACATTGTTTTATTTCAAACATTACCTCAATCTTGAAAGAGTGTTGGTTACTTTGTTGCACCATGTCGATATTATTTTGATACTAATACCTTGCTTTCTCACAAAGCTTGGGTAACATATCCTAGTAGTATTTTTACGTGGCTCACATACGTAACCTCCATTTATTTTAGGGTTTGGGTCTTGCTTGTCTCTAGAATTTTCATAAGTATCCTTTGATTGGAGATCACATCAACCCCTTGCTAATACTTATGCCTTGTTCATTTTGAACTTGACTTAAGTATTGACATTGTGTTGATCATATAACGTCAAACTATCTTTGGAAACATTAGCATAGGGTGTAGTTTCTTGTTGATTGATTGGTTTACTAAAAACTTGCATGATTGTTCCTTACGTGTTATCAAATTCATAGACTTGGTTGATTCATTATTCTTTGGTCCATTTATTGACGTACTTTGAGACCGTAAAAAAAAAGTTACACATTACACTTAGGTTTGTTATACCCTTGATTACACTAGACAAAACCTTGTGTAAACAAAACTCACAAACGGCCCATATCACGACAATGGAATCCAAGAAACGAGAGTTAAATCCTTTTCTGGGTCACAATTTAGGTCCCCTCTTCTCCAAGTAAAGGAAACAGATGGGTTGGTTGATCATAGTGGAGACGAGAGTGATTCATTTCAAGATATCGACAACGTTGATGTCACTCACTTTGACAAATTCCTATTCTAAATAGAGATCGAGTGCTTGCACAAGTTTTAGAGATAGGTGCCATAATGTTGTAAGAACGAGAGGCACCTAGCCAAGATACTAATAGAAAGAAGAAGAGAAAGAAAGGCCTCTCATCACTAACATGGATGATAGCATTGAGGGAAGACACGCTTCTACCTCCGGTACCAACATTGAAGGTGAAACATCAAGACAAAAAGGTGGTTCTCGAATACCACCCCTTAAAATCTGTCGCAGGGTTAGGTAGAACGTGAACATGAGGAGTTACCTCCTCAAAATGATGACGAAGAAGACCCTCAAAATGAGGAAGTCACTATACAAAATCAAATACAAACCCTTAGCCAACAACTAGCAAACTTAGCTTCTTCTGTAAGTAAGAACCCAAGCAAGGGTACATGTCAAGAGAAACCTAGGACTAAAATTAGTGAACTTTACACTTTGAACCTCAAGAAGATGAAGCCTTCAAGAAAATTCAAGTTCTTAGACCATCTTCTCCTACAAAAGAGCAACTCTTTACACAAGAGTTACAATCAATGAAGAACATGCTTACGACCCTTCAAGAAAGTAACGTAGGCCATAAAAAAAAGTATCAATATGAGGAGCTATGTCCTTATCCTTTTGAAAGAGACATGTTGCGAACACCATTTCCAAAAAAATTGATTGTCCAAAATTTGATAAATATAAAGGCAAAGGTGATCCTCATGATCACATCAAATACTTTTACATGGCTTGCCAAGAAGTAGCCTATAGTGAAAATTACCTCATATGTGTGTTCCTTATAGTTTAGGAGGACAAGTGTTGTAATGGTTCCTTCATTTTCCAAAGGGGTCAATAATCACATGGCCCGTGTTAGCAGAGAATTTTGCATAACTTCTCATTCAATATGGAGAATGATGTAACCATGTTAGATTTATGCAACGCTAAGCAAAGACCAAATGAAAATTTTGCCAGTTTCTTACAACGATGGCAAGGGTTAGCTAGTCGCTTCCCTTGTGTAGTTCCTGAGAAACAATTGGTTAGTATCTTCATGCCCAATTTAAATCTAGACATTGTGTTTCACTTATAAATGCATTGCATCACTAACTTTGAGGAAGTTATCGAGAAAGGAAGCCAAATTGAGAAGGCTTTAATAGCAAAGGGAATAATAAAACCCTTTTCAAAGACAAACAAGAGTCAAAACCTACGGAAAAGCCTAAGTTCTTTAACAAAAACAAGAACGTCGTAGGAGACGACATCACCGACTCTAAATGAGTTCAAACAGTTCAAAGTGGTCCCCTTTTAAAACTTACCAAAGGACCTAGTCAAAATTTGATCAAACGACGGTGTTCACTCCCCTTACAAATTCATTATCCATGATTTTGAGACAATTAGAGGTGGTGAACATGGTTCAATATCCGACCATAGTGTCTTATGCAAATGATGTGCCCAAACCAGGATGGTATAGAGATCATGACTATTGTGATTTTCATCGTGTCAAGGGACACAAAACAGATAAATGTTTAAAACTAAGACACTTTATTCAAGACCTCGTTGAGGATGGGAAGATTGAAGTGGACTCCCCGAATCAAGAAAAGGGCCTAATGGAAAAATGGGAATCTTTAAACAACCCTTTCCTAAGCATGATAGACAAGGAACAAAAAATTTGGATCAAGGTCAGTCATTGATGACTATAGAGCTACAAATTATGTGTATACCTCAGCCGATAATCCCTTTGATTCACTCATAAGTTGTGTTCATTCATCCAATGAGCAAGTAAAAACCATCAAAATCATTACCAACGATTGCGCCACGGAAGCACGACGCACTCGCCTAGTGATTCCCGAACCTCCTTCTCATACCCCTTAGAAAAATCAGTATGATTTGTTGGATCAACTTGAGAAAACCACAACTAATATTTCGATCTTAGACCTTCTCAAGATATCAAGCCCTCATAAGGATATCCTTTATAAAACCCTCCAAGGGTCAGGAGTGTTAAAAGATGTCGATCCTTCACACCTCCAAGCCATGGTCGCAACCTTTCTCTTAGTCCTTTGCATTTCCTTTTACTAGTGAAGTCCCACTTGTTAGATTGTGGAGCTTGTTTTCATGTGTGAAATTTTTGAAGACTGTACACTAAGAGTATTGTACACTTTTCACAGTTGTCTCGCGGGTTCAGAAATGTGTTTTTTCTCATATGGGCGGGATTTTTGACCCATAGGTTTATGGGATGGTTTTGGCTCATGGTTTTGATACCCACGGTTTTGTAAAATTGCTTAAGTAGTTGTCTACTTATGTGGTTTTATGCATATGGTAGGATTTTATGTAACATTACAGATGTGTTTTGAATTCGGTGTGAATTCTATAGATTTTGTTGAGCATAGCTCCAAACAGATCTGGGTATTGTATTGAGAGAGTGGTGGCTTGTAATAAAATATGAGCAAGTGATTCTTGGTGGACGTAGCCCAAATTGGGTGAACCACATTAAATATTGTCTCTTTGTGTTGTGTTATTATTATTTTGCACTTTTATTTGAGATCTGTAATATTTTCTGCATATTAGTTTCTACTGTTGCGATTATGTGAGGGATTATTTAGAATATTTTATCCCTTATTACCTAACATCATTTAATAATCACATGCACAATTTACCCCAGTAATTGAGGTATTTGTCACTCTTAGAAATATTAAAAGAGTGCTTGTGGATAATGGGTCCAGTTTAAATATTTGCACCTTGAAGCTAGTCAAATAGCTAGGGCACACAAAAGTAGAACTGAGTCTCAAATAATTACAATTACATTATGATAATGTCGAGTGCGTGAATCAATTAGTACCATTGTGTTACCTATGGAAGTAGGGCCAAAAAATCACGACACAAAGTTCCATTTCCTTGATCTGGATCTTCTTTATAACATGCTCTTAGGCCGCCCATGGATCCATGCCATGCAGGCTGTACCTTCCACATTTCATCAATGCATCCATTTGTACCATGAGGGGAAAATGATCACTATCCTAGGAGATCCTAATCCATTCACACATTGTAGAGCATTACATAGTTTTTCTCGAGCAGCTTATGAATTTCCTACAACAAACATTATTGTACCATTACAAATAAAGCTCTGAAAGCTCGAGTTGATCCTGATACATTACAGGATGATAATAAAGATCCTTCCTCATCACTCTCTCCCTTTTCCTCATGGGAGCTAAAGACTGGATCGTATGGCCCAATTGAGGATTTCAAACTTCAACAGGCCCTTTTAGTCTTCGACCTCTCGCTATCACCTAAAACATTGGGTAGGCTTGATTTCTAGTTCAAGAGCTCTTGGGATAGCTATTCTAATCCCTTTGAGAAATTTGTTCCTCTGTGGCCTTTTGTTAGACGAGAAAATTTTGGATACACCTACAATTTGGATCCCCAAAGGAACAAAAGTTGCATGTCACCAAGCTCCAGAATACACCAAAGCACACATAATGATGTACATCATGGGATATCAGGGGTTTGGGTGCGATACAAATGCATAAGGAAAACTAGAGCCTATCCCAATCCCCCTTAGAAATCAAATAAACATGGCCTTGGTGTTAAACCTCATAGGGCTCCACCCTCAAAAATTGATGACACCTCTTCGGAATGTGAGGACGATTCACCTCATTCAGATAGTGACACAAATTCCTATTGTAGCATATACGAGGACCTTGCCTCTACCAACCTTTTCCTAGATTCGCCATCTTTACCCTTTCCTAGTCCAATTCCCAAGCTGATTTCCAAATTACCCTTGTATATCCTAGCCTCATTGATTGGGGCCAACAACTTCATGTGTCAGTTGATTTCTTTGAAAATGATGAGGCAATAGCGAGTTCATGGGTATTCAAGACACTATTCCAATTAGTGACCATAAAAGGGTTTCTCCATCGATTTATATGCATGTAAGTACTTTGGGTAAGAGGTAGAGTTGTGTGGTCGTTTAAGCAAAAAAATAAGCAAGGGAAAAAGTCCTACAGAAAAGCCTTGCAAAAGAATAAGTCTAAGTCCCATAGTGAAAACCTCTTTGAGGTGCTTGTGGAAAAACAAACAGAAAAATCAACGAAAAGATAGTTGACCCACGTGAAGATGATAATATTTTTGAGCCACCTGTAGAAGTAGATCTTAATCTCCCCTTGATCCTACACGTATGGAAGATACATCTAAAATGTTGGTAGAGGAGACCATAGATGTCAACATCGGGTCAGAAGAGGATCCAAAAATAGTAAAGTTAGGAGCTTCACTCTCGGCACAGAGCAAAAAACATTTGTGGTGCTACTAAGAGAATTTGTGGACATATTTGCATGGTCTTACATAGATATGCCAGGTTTGGACCCAACCTTAGTCATGCATAACCTTGTTGTGCATCCAGATGCCAAACCTATGAAGAAAAATCCAAGAAAGATGCACCCATGTGTTGCATTCTAGTTAAAGAAGAACTAGAGAAACTATCATAGTAGGTTTTATCAGACCTATTAACTATTCAAGAATGGATATCAAACATAGTACCAGTACAAAAGAAACCATTGGGTATTCGAATTTTTCCGTAATTCAACGATATTAATAAAGCATGTCCTAAAGATGATTTTCCTTTGCCGAACATCGACATTATTGTCGGTTTTTACCTCATGGACAACTTTTCAGGCTATAACCAGATTAAGATCGTAGAGGAAGATCAACATAAAACTACCTTCACAACCCCTTGGGGGATATTTTGCTACCAAGTGATGCCTTTTGGCCTCAAAAATTCTGAGCCACTTATCAAAGAGAAATGACAGTCATCTTCCATGACATAATGAATGACATCATGAAGGACTATGTGGATGATATCTTGGGAAAGTCCAGAACTAGAGAAGATCACCCGCTTTGTGAGAGGCGGATATTTCAATGCCTCCGAGACTACAAGGTCAAGTTAAACCCTAAGAAATGCATCTTCGGTGTACAATCAGAAAGCTATTTTGTTTCATCGTTTCAAGAAGGGGGATTAAGGTAGATCCCGCTAAAGTTGCAGCTATCAATGAGATGCCTCCACCAAAGAACCTTAAGAAGCTATGTAGCTTACAAGGTAAAATACAGGCCATTCATCGATTCATTTCACAACTTGTGGATAAGTGCCATCCTTTCACACATCTGCTCAAGAAGGATGTTACCTTCAATTGGGATCCTGAATGTCAAAAGGATTTTGAGTTACTTAAACAATATCTAGACTAGTCCTCTTGTTCTCATGTCACCTACCCTAGGTGAACCCTTGTTGTTATACATTTTGGCTACCCAATACATTGTTAGTGCAATCGCTTACCCAATACAATCTTAGCAAAAATAAGATGGTGGTTTATTACCTTAACCGCACTTTGATCACATATGAGATAAATTATCCACATTGAAAAAGTTTGCTTAGTCATGTGTCTTTGATTTTCAAAAGATTTGTCATTATCTCGCTCAATAACAAAACCAAGCTCATTTCCAAATTCGACCCTTTAAAATACCTTCTATCTAAACCAACACTCACCGATGGATGGCTAATTGGATCATCCTCCTAAGTGAGTTTGATATTGAATTTTTCAACCGAAATCACTCAAAGGATAGGTGCTTATAGATCAACTAGCTGAAGCTCCCCTACCAAGAATGGAACCGTTGTGTTTGGATCTACTAGATGCCTTTATGATGTACATTTAAGAATCCATCGTGTGGCAGATGCACTTTGATGGATCATTCAATTATCATGGTTCAGATCCGGTGTGGAACCTATCACACCAACAAGATACTTCATCCCGCATGATTTTCGGCTGATTTTTCCATGTACTAATAGCATAGTAGAGTATGAGGCACTCATTGGTGGTTTGAAAATTGCTATCAGATGGAATATCCGACAGCTAAGATTCAATGGTGATTCATAGTTGATCATCAAAAATTCAATGACGATTATAAATTCAAGGATGAAAAACTCATCCCGTAAGATGGTGGAGACTCTCAAGGAATATTTTGTATGTGTTGATTTTGAATATATGCCAAGAGCACATAATTGATCAGTAGATGCCATGGCCACAATCGGAGATTTTCTTCGCATCTCACCTTAGGCAAAGAAAATGCCTCTCTTTGTGGAACATTTGCGAGAGCTAGCGTATGACCTATCAAAATTATGTGTCGGTATGTGAAGTTTGTTGGTCCTTTCCCCCTGGTATGAGCCCATATTCAATTACCTATAAGACAATACCTTTCTTCTAGACATTTCCCACACTGAGAAAATATCCCTCATCTACTGCATAGCCTTATACCCTCCTAGGAGGCACCCTTTATCATCAAGGCTACTGATGGGAATCTATTGTGTTGTCTTGATTTGGACGAGTTAATCCAATCGATCAAAGAATTACATGAAGGAGTTTATGGATCACACACAACGGAATTGTCCTTGCGAGAAACATCCGAGAGTAGGTTACTATTTTCCTCAACTATGTCAAGAAGTGTGAACTTTGTCAAAAGTATAGAAATCCGATTCATGCACCAACACAAACTTTGCAACCAATTACAACACCATGGCCATTCTCAAAATGGGGATTAGATCTCATAGGGAAGATGACTCCTACTTCCTCATATGGCCATACACATATTATAACTGCCACCAATTATTTCACAAAATGGGTAGAGGTTGTGCCTCTTACATATGTTACCAGTGCACAAATTTCAAAATTCATTATGAACCACCTCATTTGCCGTTATGGCATCCCCTCTGCCATTGTAGAAGACAATGGTAAGTATTTCAAGAACAAGATAGTTAAAGCGTTATGTCAACACTTCAAAATCCATTTAAAGTGGTCCACTCCCTATTACCCTCAAGGTAATGGACAAGTAGAGGACGCTAACAAAACACTAGTTCACATCATGGAAAATATGGTAAGTAAGACATGCTATAATTGGCACTTAAAAATCCACCCCACCCTTTGGGCTTATAGAACCTCCATCCACACTCCTATTGGTGCTACACCCTACTCACTAGTCTTTAGCATTGAGGCCATCATACCATTGGAGATTGAGCTTCCTTCCCTGAGAATATCTCTTTGGGACTATCTAGATAAGGATGAAGATTACCGAGTGGCTCGACTAGCAGAGTTGGAGCTACTAGATGAGAAACGTATGTGGGAACTTAATCAATTAAAGGTATATCGAATCAAGTATCACAGGCTACAACAAGCGGATGATACCTTTCCAGTTTGAGGTAGGAGATCTAGTACTCAAGAAAATCATTTCAACACCACCAAGGACCGGGAAAAGAAAGGTAAGTTTGAGCCCAACTGGTTAGGACCATATGTTTTGGTCGCTAAGTATGGTTTAGGGGCATACAAAATTTCTCACTCAGATGGTGAGGAATTAAAGGAACCCATGAACACAATACATCTCAAGTGGTTCTATGCTTGAGTATGAAGTTCCTCAAAAATAAAAAAAAAAAAACAAGCAAAAAAAATCAAAAAATCAAGAAAAAGTAAAAAGAAAACAAGTCATCCAACTGTGAAAACCATGCAATTGTGGCACATTGGATGTCCCTGGTGAAAACTGATTTCCAAAGCACTTTAGGAGGATCCGTTGTTCACAAGCATATCTCATATCTAGAAGGAGTACACTTTCTTTAATTTAGGGCTAGGTTTTCCTGAGTTTGAGATCCATTTTGAACCTTATCCTTTGTGGCCTTGATCCGGGTGATCTACTCTTATATGTATCTTAAGGGTTCACCTTTGTATATTCTCACCTCTCGTTGAGGGCACCTTCGCATCTTCACCTTCTTGCACATAGTACATGACATTTTGCCTTATACATCCCATCTATCGTTGGGGGCATCCACGCTTCTTCATTTTCTCGTACATAACTTCGAAAACCTCTCGTAAAACACAAAAACATTCGTATAACTTTGTGAAAAAACCCTAAAACATCTAAAAAACCCTTTTAGGGACAAAAGTACCAAAAATGTGAATAGTAGCCTTGAAACTTGTCTCAGAGATAACACCAAAAACAATAAAAAATGTTTCAAAATTGTCCCGCAAAAACAAAGTAGTGGTTTTCTTACTTTTAGTTGTTGGTTTGTATAGTTTTGATTGCATTACTTTTTCATGTTGTGTGCTTTAAATTGAATTCATTTTCTTACTTAGATTAATTATTACTTTAATCATGTCAGTACATTACAATGAGTTCATTTTATCTTGCATACTTGTATATAGTTGTGTTGTATTAGATTTGATTAATTTGTGCTTGATTGTTTGTTTTGTACAGTTTGTTTTCATCTCATCATCATATCATCTATCATCACATATATACATCATATATCAATAAAATATAAGCTACATCATCATGAACATGAAAATTAAAACATGTATGCTAAGCTAACATCATATAATATCGCCACGAGGGGCAAGAGGGACCGCCTTCTGTCCCCCTCAAACATAGACCATAATAAAAATGTGGACAATCATAAGTATCCCATGAAAAATAATGTGATATCATATACATATTATCTCATACAAAAATGCGATAAGTAGAAAAAAAGTATCTCATATACAACAATGTGATATGTTATCCATTTTACCTCATGGTAAAAATGGACAACTTGAGAAAAATGGACTTGGGGGCACTTTACTGCAATCTTTCTAAGTCCCTATGCTTGGAAGTTTTTTTTAATTTTCTCCCACTTAACCACCTTAAAATATGGTTTTCATGATTCCAACGTGAAGAGGAGGTCGAGAGCTTTCCAGAAAGTCCAAGATCTTAAAAAACGAAGCATCTGGTGAAAAGTTATGGCCCATTACTGCTTTCCTTAGTAAAGTGGTGAATTAGAATTGCTTTACTTAAAAGCAGTAGTAAGGGGTCAAATCAACATAGGTATGGAAAAAGTAGTAGTAAGGGGTCAAATCAATGCAGTCCGACAAAATCAACAATAAGGGGTCAAATCGACGCAATGAATGGGAAAGAGTTGTAGAGATTCAAACGACCATAACTTCCCGCATGAGCTCTATTTTGTGCTTTCTTGGACTTTTCAAAAGGTCTCGGAGCCCTCTACACACCAGCATCTTAAAATTTCAGATTTGATGAGTGCATGGTCATCAAAAATATCATTTCTTCTGCTGCACGCTCGTGCAATCACATTGAAATGTAATGCGGTGAAGTGAGAGAAAACAACTTTAACTCCACAGAGCTCGATGTAAATTAAAGCAATGTCGATTCGACGCAATAGGCTGGTGAGCAAACAATATTGCGTTGGTTGCGTTTGGGGATGACTAATCCTAAGTAGTCGAGGCCGAGTTTAACACAAGTAAAGCAATATGTATTCAACGAAAAGTAAGGAGGGTAATCGAGTCGAGCCCTAGTTGAGTAAGGAAAAGTGGTGAATCAAACAAATTAAACTCATGTAGGAGATGCATGATAAGTAGAGTAACCATAATTCACCACATTAAAAGCAAAAGCAAAATAGAGTTATGTGGTGAAAGTAAGTTGCTTTACTTCAAAAAAAAGTAAAGCAAATGGAGTTGTGTAGTGAGAGTAAATTGCTTTACTTCATAAAAAGGTGAAGTAAAGCAAATGGAGGTCACTAATGAAAAAAGAAGAAAGAGAAGAAAGTAATGCATGGTCGGATCACCACAATGAATTAGGGAAGCAACAATGATGGCCCCTGGCTCTCCCACTAGTCTACAACTTCAAAATGCCATAACTTTCTCCCCAAAGCTCTGTTTCACACAAAATTGGACTTTCTAGAAAGGTCTTGGAGTTCTCTACGCGCCAGTAACTTAATATTTTAGTTTTAGTGTGCAAAAGGGAGTCAAAAGTGGTTTTTATTCTCCTACACTCTAAGGCACTATACAACCAACTACCACCATTAATGGGGCATGGGAGCCAATTTCTTGTCCCATAAGCTACAATACAACAATGATGGGCTTTGCAGGTGAGCCCATAAAACTTTCAAGATAGTTGTTGCAAATTTTGGGGAATGGAGGCATGCATTTGAGCTTTTCAAGTTTCTCTCTCTCTCTTCTAAATTTCTATAAATTGTAAAGGGGATGCATTGTAAAGGTTGTTGGTCATTTTTCTCCCCCATGCTCCCCTCTTTTGGGGCTTCAAGCCTTTCTCTAAAATATATAATGGCATTTCTTTCCTCCTCTTGCTAAATTGATGTACTGTGCATACCTATGGAGTAATATAATGGTGTTATGTGATTCTTTTGTCTATCCTCTACATCATTTGTGTTACTTTCACTTGCCTCTCATTGTGCTTTAGGATCTGTGCATACTTTCTTGTTCATTGCAGATTTGGTGTTTTGTGCTTATATAGGAATGGTGGATTGAATGTGATCTAGTCTAGTGGTGCATGACCACCCTCTCTAGGTTCATTTATTTCATTTTTGTAGGTTGGGAAGTGATTAGCGCTCCTTTTCTTGGTGTATCACCGCTTCTAGTGTAGGATTTCCTTTTCCATGAAAGTTTCTCTCTCCATGTCTCCTTAGAATGTTAGAATAGGTGTAGTTAGTTTATTTTCTTGCATTAGGAGCATTGCCAGTAGGTAGGATTAGGAAAGGAACTAGCCTTCTTCGAGAGTTATCTCAAGCCCACAAGTCCCATAACTTGAGGGATAGCTCCATGTTACCGAATTACACCGAATTCCCTAGTTTCACACGCTGCCATTCGAGGGGAGTTGAAATTTCACGATAACAATATCATCTAATGTTATCTCATAAATTAAACACATGTGATACAAACCATAAACATCATAAATAAATTCCATCAACAACATCATATTATATATATATATGTGTATATATATATATGTCAAAATAATCAATTTCCATATATAATGTGTCTCTGTACATCCTCATCGGATACATGGTATGCCATCATGGACATCAATAAAAAGTGCATTCACAACGAGGCATAGTAAAAATAGTACATATAAATCAATCAAAATGTTCTTTCATATTGAGGCGTACATTAAAATGATACATCTATAAATACATCATTAAAATAGAGTCATGATCGACTCTCTCCCTCATGTGGATTTTCGGGTCTACCACTTGGTGGGGGCATCTACTGTGATGGACCCGCAAGAGGAATTTCACTTTGTTGTGTTGATGGCCATTAACCTACCAGGGGCTGCTCCACCGATCTAGTTGATGGAGGTTCCTGCGTGTAACTTAGAGACACTCCTACTCATGGCTGTTGAAAAAATGCAGGAGCTTTCGACCCTCTGAATCGCATCATAGTATAAAGATTTGTAATGTAATACACCGCCTCTCCAATGGTTGTAGCCATATCCATGTAAACCCGGGGCATGGCAAAATCTCTAGTGGACCCACACAATGAAGAAACCTCCTCTAAGAGACTGGTCATCTGGGCCTGGGCCTATACCCGCTCTTCCCAAAGCTGATCTCGCTCCACTATAACCACTTATAGTTGTTCCCATGTTGTGCGGTCAACTAATCTCTCTCGGTCTATAGTTGTGTTCTCTCGGCAATTTCTGATCCCTCTCTATGATAACTTGATCTCTCTTTACAACGGCCCAGAGATGAAGAGCTACCACCATCAGTAATCGCTACGCAACACAACTAACCTCGTTGTGCCCTACGGAATCTTGTGAAGCCTATTGTGCGGGTCCCTATGGTGGAACTTTTTGTAGAGGAACATGGACGCCAACCTCGTATACCCATTTTGGGCATCTAAACATGTGGATGAAACTATCTCACCCCCGTCCATCCCCGCCATCTCCATCGATCCATTATCATAACTCCCATCCCCACTGTCCACTACCATGTTGGCCCCTCTGTTTTCCTCTCCCTCCATGTGAGTCGATGCTCGATGGGGGACACACTCCTCCATCCCATGGAAACCGAGGAATAGTCAATCGCCTCGGCAAAGATCTACAACATACTAAGAAATGTAGGCCGATGTGATCCTTGGATCTATAATGTACCACAATCTAGGTAGGTAGCTACATCTACAAGATCATGAAACCGACTTATTAGACTTTCTTCTATCTAATATCATCTAAGACTTAGCCTATTCATCCCTATATTCTTCTAAAACTTTCTCTTTTCCTTCTAGTTTCTCCTAAAGCACATCTTCGACTTATGCATGCCCATGTTAATATGTGTGTGCCTAGCATGCATATGCACCCCTATTAATGTGTGTGTGCCTAACACACATACGCCCTTTCTAGTGCTTGCATACTCATTCTAGTGCATATGCATGCAACTTTTTCCTACCCACTCTCTAGCGCTTGCATGCCATATCCGACACATGCACGCCCTTCCTTATGGTTGCACATGGGCGTATTTATCTCCTCTTTCCCAAGTACACGTGTGCACCCCTAATGATGCATGCATGCCCTTGACCAAACTTGCACACACACTCATATGACCTAAACCCCGTGGCACTTGAGTACCCTTGTCTACATATGTTCCCATGCGGATACGTCTCCTAAGCACTTGTGCACGCACGATAATGCATGCATGTGCCCCCTAAGACGCGTGCGATACATTATCGCCCCCTTTTTACCCTAATAAATGACATTAAATACTAATAAATAAAATGAGGGATAGGGTACTCACATAGGGTCCATCGATGGGCAACCACGCATACTCACGCACCGTGTCTCCTCGCCCGTATGCCTCTCGAACTAGCACCATCTCTCTAAAAGGTCGATCAAATCTCATAGTAAAAATGATAAGGGATTGATAAAAATGAATTACTTGATGATTTACCCCCGAGAGGGGTATATGTGGTCGTTTTGACCCCTTCACGATGTGTTTTTTCCCACTATGATGGCCGAGAGGCAATATTTTCCCCCGTGATCATTCTAACTTCCTCTATCACCCACCATGATATTTATTTTTAATAAATGATCATTTTTCACCCATTTTCATCCCACTGGGTCATGTTTTTGCTACACTGGTGCTCATTGCTTTTCCCTGGGGAAATTTTTCTTGCTTCCAGGTGATCTTCCCTTGTTTAATTTCTTCTAAAACAATTAAAAAAACTAAACAATTAAAAAATCAATATTTTCAAAAAAACAAATGGTCAATCAAAATCATTAAAAATCCTAAAAATTAAAAATTTATAAAAATTGGTAAAATGCTTGGTACGCAGTTGAAGCCTATGTCAAACACATTGTATTCAAATTATATCTTTCTTGCATTTTCACTTGTTTCTGTAACAATGACTTGTGGATCATTTGATCTAGCCCATTAACAAAGTTGGTATGTTTGCTTCATCTCAGACTATCTTGGCACAATGAGTTGCCTAGTATTGTTTCGTAGCGCACGAATGCTTTTTCATTGGACCCCTACATCCACCATATTTCCCCTCGCATGTATCCTTTCTTGGGGCACCACTTTTAACCCTTGTCGTTATATAAA
Source organism: Taxus wallichiana var. yunnanensis (assembly GCA_018340775.1). Lineage (NCBI taxonomy): Eukaryota > Viridiplantae > Streptophyta > Pinopsida > Cupressales > Taxaceae > Taxus > Taxus wallichiana. The sequence goes on from CM031242.1 coordinate 801,553,968, forward strand.
AAACATTTGGGAGTTGTATCTCGATAATAAAACATTTGTGCAACTATATTAAATGTTGTTAGTTTAAATATGTGTGTTTGTACTTGTTTCCCTATTAGGTTAGCTTGTTTACTTTCTCATATTGCATTACATTCTGTATGTTGCATGGAGTTGGTATTTTAGAAATGGACATTTGTTTTTATTATGGCTTTTCATGTCATTTTACACTTTTGTCATATGCTTACATTTTTAATAAGGATCGATGATGAAGATCACTGCAATATGATGAAAATTAAGTTGTTTACATGCCATTAGATGGATGTTAGCTCAATCCCCCTTCCTCATACTTATTTTCTTCTATATCCCCTTTCTCTCTCCATCACACTCAGCTTTTCCATACTTCCTCTACGTCCACGCACACTGATCTCAATATCAATCTAAAATATTTGGTGTCTTGCCATTGAAGAGGGAAACTCCCATGTCAACTCGGTTATTCAATATGACATGGAAGATGAGCAAAGAAAATGAAAGCTAGAGAATTATATTTCATGGGTACTTAGTACTAAGTATCAACAAGACTAATATGGCTTCCTTTCTTCTCTTTACACTATTATGTTGCTTTTACTAGGGCATCTCCCCCTTTCGTCTTCTATCTCTTTCTCTTCTTATTTTCGATCGTCGATCAAACTCTTTCATCACCCCATCAAAACTCGAGGGGGCATCCTTCACTCTATTAATTTTTCTTCTACTCCGTTAAAAATTTATTTGTCTATGTTTGTCTACTATCTTTGAAGTGGCATAGCTTATGCCACCCCAAAGAGGGGAAAATGTAGACACCTATAATTTGATCAAATCAATTTTATTACTAACATTGCACTAACTATTCTATTCCCCAGCAAATTGATGACACTTCATCAATTAGGCTCATTTTCCCCTTAAAATCCTCTTAATTAACTACTATACATTGATTAAGCCTCCTATCATACATTTTGACCAATAAACCTTCTTATTGGCTAAAACCCGATTCCAAAACATTCAATATCTATCAAAACCTCCTCCAGATGCTCCCAAAAATCTTCCTAAGTCTACTTGGGATTCTTAATTAATCTTAAAATATTAATTAGCTTCTAATCCTAGTCAAAAAGTGCTTTGACTTGCAAAAGTACTTTTGGACTTACCTTTTGTCCCACATGCACCAAAATCATACCATTCTTGGAATGAGAAACCTATAAATAAAACCCTCCTCATCATTTATTAGAACACTTTTCCTCCTCTAGCATAAACTATAGGCATTTAGGATCTTGAGCATTTCTCCATTTATATTGAGCTAATATCTTCATAGTGCATCCATTAACTCAAGCTTGAGTAATATGGAGAGAACCATATGGCCTTGAAGCCATTATTGGTGAGACTCCATTCTCAAACCTTGGGATCATACTAACAATCATATTTGATTGCTAAGGATCTTCTTAGGTTCATTTCAAAGTTATCATTCAAAGAGTAGAGATTGATTTAGGCATGTTAGTTTGATTGTTTTCAAAACTTTATGCATGTTAAAGAAGTTGGTCTCTCTAAGCTCTTATCTTGATGGTTCTTGTTAGATTAGTTTGAAGCTTTGAAACTCTTAGGTGTTTAGTTTCAAGTCTCATATCTTTCCTAATTTATACATGAACACACTACTAATGTATTATGTGTGTGATTTTCACCCACCGATTCAGCTCTTCACATCGCCCCATCAATGATTTTATAGGTTATCATGACTCAAGTTATAATATGAATCGTGACCATTTCTCACATTCTAAGTTGATCGCTTACTACTCATGTATGACGGATGTGATTTTTGTGCATTGATTGAAGGTCTTCACATCATCCCATCAATGAGTTTATACATTAGAAACCTTAAACTATTTCCATTGAATATAGGTTCTTACTTACATAACTTATAGATTTATTTTTCACTTGCTTGCATGATTAACCTCATTCAAGTTGATTATCACACCATTCTTCCATTTTCACATTATATTGTTGTTGCTTGTTTTCTTCGACTAGCCATTGACTTCTACGGGACCTTCCCATGATGACATGCACATGCATACTTCTAAAACTCCATGGCCCTTGTACACATTGAATTATGAGAGAATCTCTAGATTATCTAAAGCCCTCCCATTTATTATATTTCACAACCCTTTCCCTTGGCCTTGTTTGCTCATGGGATCACACAAATAAGCAAGTTAGTTGACCTTAAAACCAGTTATCTCAAGTATACCAAGAACATTAGGTCAATCTCTAGTTAGTCATCGTATATGGACATCTATCATAGTAACCCAATATTAATACACTACAACACAATGTCAAAGCCATGGAGTTAGTTTTCTATATAACACCTACAAAAATGATATATTCAACTCCACAAATGTAGTAGCCATATACATGGATCATCATTAATAACCATGTGTAATGGAGCTATGACCAAAAATTTCTCCTTGATCACCTTTCATCGGTAGGTACCTCAACATCCGACTCTCCACTCACTACTTCAAACATCTAGGCCTAGTAACACTAAAGGAACATGATAAACTCACCCTACCATATACACTACTCATTGGCGAATTTGCATCATTCACCTCGAGATCCTTGAGTATCTTGTCATGCATGTCAAAATAATTGACACCACCTAGGGTTGATTTTCTCCTATTATGTCAGACATCTCCGTGATCTACATCATATACATGTTAATGAGGGAATAGGTTTCTTAACCCCAAATTTTTGAGTAACGTGCTCATATTGAAATCTCTCCATAATAGTATCATGTATGCCAACAATAGTTGTACTATCGACTAACTTGGATCTGACATAATCATCAAACATCATTGGGCCACCTAAGTTGTCTTATACATGTGCCATATAATACTACCCCTTTATCCAATGTATCACTCTCCTCTAGTGAGCGGTGCACATCTCTTACAATATTTTGGTGGTATGCATACAACATTGGTACCATCAACTAACCTAGGTCTAGCATAATTATTGAGCATCCTTTGACCACTTAAGTTGTCTTTAATACATGTGATATATAACATTGTTCCATGTATCATGTCTATTACTCTCCTCCATTTAACAAAGGCACATTTCATGTATCTATTGGTTTATATGTGTGACCCATCTACTAGCATAAGGAATGTCTCTACATACAACCTCAAGAAACCCAATAGGCCTCATCACACGTAGGTGCTCATATGCTTGAATTTGTATTGATATGCCAACCATGATACCACTACCATGACACACACTCATAAAATGATATAGATCCTTGTATATGTAAGCTAACATGCACCAACCCCAATCATACATTGTCTGAAGGTCCTCCATATCTCGAATTATGAGGCTCAAACTATATGCACATGAGAACCCACCTATGTCCATAACTATAAATGAGGCCACTAGAATGATAATGTACTTGTGCAATTGTGGCACATCTTTGACAACAATTCGGCTTAATGCCAAGTTAAATTTTAATGTCCTCTCTCTTCCATCCCCACACATTTAATAAATATCAACCTCTTGGCCATCTTGGGATAACACTTCCTTATTAACTATACTACCTCGAAGAGGGATCTATAAGATCTTCCACATGTCCTCTAATGTAATGGTCATCTCATTATGGGTGATTAAGATAAATATGAAATATTATGCCTAATTTGATGCTATAGTAGCAGTAAATAAATGATGCAATGGAGTACATAAAAAACCAAAACAAGTTAAACAATAAAATATAAAACCCTAATTGCAAGGAGAGGGTAGAGACACTTAGCTAATTGTAAAGTTCTAGAGAGTGAAAAGAGTTGGAAAACTAGAAAAGACGAAGCATTTACAATCACACTAGAGCTCAAGAAATGCATAACTAGAGGAGAAGGCTGGACTAGGGCACTTGAAGATGGACAAGGGAACCCATGGACACCCTAGGCCTATTTCTAGGCGCCTAGGTCTGAAAAATGCTCATAAAACCTCCTCTGAGGTGTTGCAAGGTGTTCGCCTTTAGTCACATTTTATCACTCTAAGGTTGCACCAAAATCGCTGAGCACACTGTAAACCTGGAATGAAGAATGAACTGTAAAACCCTCAAATAGACATCAAATCCCAAAAAATAAAGATGCAAAATGAGGGGTTAGATTGTCCTCAGCTGTCACAATGGTGAACTTACGACTGAGCATTGCACTACATCTTAGACCCAATGTAGTTTTGTGCATGCGTGTGTGTGGAATTGTGCCCTAGGTTGCTCTTGTGCCAGTCACACGTGGATAAAGAACAAGTAGCTAGATGTAGAATGTAGTAAATGTGTGCATGGAATAGAATGAACTTCCCTCCTATGAAGTGTGATGCAAAAAACCAGCCCTTGTGTCCCTTGTGATGGAGCTAGATGGATGCAATGGATCTCTTAGATGCCTTGATGGATGCAACCTTATGTGGTGGTAGATAGTGTTTAGTGCTTAGTTCCTTATTATGCTCACATAACTTTATATTTATACTATTCCTTCACTTGAATTTTGTAATTAACCTCGAAAAGGTTAACAACTAAAAAAAGATAAGATGATCAAATGGCTAGAAAGGACCCTAAAAGTGTAAGTAAAGTACAAAGGGGATAGGAGCACCCAGAGGGGATGAGGGCACTTGGCGTTGGTGTCCTGACTAGGCAGTGGTGTCGAGGAAGAAAATGCCAAAGAGTAAAAAGGTAGACTGAGCAAGTAAGGGTGTAAGACCAAAAGCAACAATAGAAAGTAAAGCAAGGTGGCCAAAGACATGGGTTGATTAGTACTTTTCTTACTTATGAATCATATGAATAATAGTATGTAATCAGGACTAGATAATTACCCAAAGTGTGTGATTTTATGTCTACAATTTGCCCCCACTTTATGTTGGTGAGAAAAAAATCTCGGTAACATAAAATACATAAGAGATGTCTACCTATAACCATGTAGATCAATGATGCAAATGTGTGTGAGGACTGGATAAAGCGTCAAGTGATAAAAATGTGAAGCGTGGATGCTAAAGAGGAGAAAGTGCAAAAAGTGATGAAAATGAACATATGGAGGAAATGCATGTGTATATGTAGTGATATACATGTTGTTGATGTTGATGTGTGTGATGTTGTTGTTGTAGATGTTGACTACTTATTCCGATATGGACCGAGCTGAAAAGAGAAGCTGAACAAGTAGTCAAATGTGAATGTATATGATCAAAATATGTAAAAAGTATGTATGTAAAGTATATAAAAATGTTGGAAATGTGAAAAAGTATCATGTGCACCTGATCCATAATGAGAAAAAGGGGTGTAGAAAGGATCTTGTAGATGATGTCGACACATGAGTTTTTCAGGCCATCTCACACCAATGTAATGGAAGAAGAGTGAGGAGAACTATCTGGTGTTGTCTACCAACCTTTAACTACTTCCCATTGTGTAGATTACCACCATTGCAGAATGGTGTGTGTAAATGAAATTTCTAAGGACTGTCTTCCTTATAAAATATGTTGTGTATGTATTTCTATAGACTGTGTTGAATTACCAATCATTGTATAACTTGCCCCTCTAGTCTCGTTATATCTAAGAAAGGTTGTTGTATTGCCCCCTGGTTTTAGGTATCTAGGAAAGGCCGTCATTTGCTAAGGACCCAAGTCTGATTTTGAGCCCTGTCTGAAACTAAAAATTGTGTTGTACTGGTACCATGTTGTGTATAACATTGTATGGGGTGATTGATTCACCCAAAAGATGCCCCCCTCTTGTTTGGATTGCATGAAACATCGCTAAAGGAGTATGCAACCCAAAAGAGGATCGATTGTTGTGCTGAAATTGTGCCCTGTAGGGGAAGGAAATGTTCTTGGTAGAAACCAAGGAACACACAAACAAGTGGCTAGGAAAACAAGTTTTAGTACAAACAAAGACAAACACTCATGTAAAAGATGAAATGTAAGCTACGTAGACAATGTATAAGCTAAGATGCAAGAAGAAGATAATGTAGACCATGAAAAGTGGGTTGCAAACATGGGACATCACTCACGATGTCGCAAGAAAATCAAGGTCATAATGGCCACAAAAAATCAGAGAACAAGCAAGACATAGGGAAAATCCCATAAATAAGGACAAGTAAAGGCAAACAAAATGTAATAGAAAACCATGAAAGCAAATAGTCCAACAAAAAAATGTTGCACATGAAGCACCCGTTAGCATGTTAGAAAGATAAAAAGTATGTCAAAGTGTGTATAATTTATAAAGTAAAGTGTTAAGTACAAAATGAAACAATAACACCTATAGTACATGAAAGTGGGTGCCCCAGAGCTACTATGGGACTCGTACTAGTATTGCACCAAACATCCATGTTGCATGTATAGATTTATAAAATCTATGATCACAACTAGAAAGCAAGTGAACACACATGTGTGTATGAAAAGATAATTACATACAAGATATCTATCTAGCATGTGTAATAAAGTGAACATGTAAAATCATAAGTAAGCAAGATTAAATGTAACCAAGATATGCAATATGTTGTGGATGAGATGGAATGGAATGTAGTATGAATGGTAGGGCATGTGCCCCGGAGTGGATGTGTATGTATGCAATGAGGTTCATTTGTTTATGCCCCCTCAACAATCAAGAATGAACCATAAACAAGAGTGTGTCATCGGAAATGTTTTGAACGATGTGTGGGATGAAGAGCAAGTTAGTGAATTGAGCGTAGAACATTGATTGTAGAAGAAAGTGGTGTAGATGATAGAAAGATTTAATATGATGATATAAAAAGTGTTGGTTGTAGATGGTGGAAGAATTGTATGGATTGTAGGATTTCATGTGACATTAGTATAAGGATGTGTGAAAATGTGTGATGATTTAGCCTAAAGTGTATATCACGAAATGTATGACTAGGATATTAGAAAGTGTGATGATTTAGCATAAAGCGTATATCACAAAAATGTGTGAATAAGGCACTAGCTAGGTATGTCACATCGTGTGATAGAGGAATAATTGATTGATTTGTGATAATCAAGTGTAGGATGATGTAAGTTTGATGGGGTGAGGTTAAATTTTAAATTTAGACCCTCAACAGTCGAGTATGAACCATGGAACTAGAGTGCATCATTGGGTGATTAGCGCAGTACATGTAAAAGTAGATATATGAAAGTTGTAGCATGAATGTGTATGTGTATAGTGAGTAATGCACCTAGTGTGTGATAGAAGTTGTGGGAGGAAGATATTTTGTGTGTATAACGTGTGTTATGTGAGGTGTGTAATGTGTAATGTGTAGTGTGACTAAGCAATGCTAGAAAGATGTGTTTGTAAATGTGCCAAGTGTAAAATGTGTAATGTGGCCAAGTGATGAGAAGGATGTGCTACAAAGGTGTCAAGTGTGTGAGAATGTGTAGTGTGTAGTGTATAGTGTGCAGTGTGTGAGGTTCATGTGTATAGGATGCCCTCAACAATCAAGTGTGAACCGTAGCACAAGAGTGTGTCATCGGGTGATGAGGTGAGAAAAGTCACCTACCATAGATTAAGCATTCGTGTAGTAGTTGAAGCAACATTAGAATCATGCGACGGTGGAGGAGTTTGAAATGTGTCCCGATCATTAGAAGGAGTTGTTTCTTTGACCAAACGAATTAGAAATGCAAGTGGAGTAGGAGGAGGAGTAATATTGAATGGTGGTAGCTTAGGTAGTATTGATGACATTTACAAAGACTTAGTAGGAGAAGAAGGTTGACTGATTTTGAGAGGTGGTTGTGTAGTTTGACTTGGTGTTGCCACAAATGAATTGAGAGGAGGCAGTGTTATATTGATTTTGAGAGGTGGTTGCTTAGGTGGTGCTTGAATTTCCATAGAACAACCATTAGAAGTGATGACATGATGCTCATTAGACATAGATGAATCAGATTTAGGAACCCATTAAGATGTAACAATTGGAGAGGGTGATGTAGCGGACATTGTGCGGTGAATCGAGATAAAACCTTGACACTCAAGATTCTTGATTCTTCGTTGTAAAGCATAGAAATCATTGTCATTATGTCTATTGATTTGATGATAATTGCAATATGGGTGACCTTGATATTTTGCAAGTCGTAAGGAGGATAGCCTTGAGTAGATGGTAAAGTGATCAATTGATGACTAAGGAGCTCAGTAAGAATGTCATGTTGTTTAGTATTGCGATCAAAGGTGAGAGGCTCTGGTAATGGTAATACTTGAGGCTCATTGATATAAGCACATGTAAAAGATATAGAATGAGGATGAAAAGAAGAACTAAACATGATCCTGAGAAACATCCTTAAGATGTTGGATTTCATATTTGAGAGATGTAATCATGGATTCCATAGCCTAAAATTTGTCTTGAAATAAAGAATGCAAAGCTTGAATTGAGTCCAACATGGATTGATTAGATGGGGGATCATGAAGACTAGGGTCATTAGATAGATGATCTAAAATAACACTCACTTGATGCGATGATATATCGCTAGGGAGATACATGGTGTCTAGGGATTTTTAGAAACAACTTGGCAATTAGGATGCATTTGAATTAAATCATACAAAGAAATTTGAGGAATTTTAGGAGCCATGATAGAGAAGATGATATGCCAAAGAAGGATCTAAAAGACCAATCATGAGTGGGGTTCACCAAAATGATTAAACTAAATATGAAATATTATGCCTAATATGATGTTATAGTAGCAGTAAATAAACAAGATAAGTAATAAAATGTAAAACCCTAATTTTAAGGAAAGGGTAGAAAGGTTTAGTTGATTCACAGAGTTCTAGAGAGTGCACAGAGTTGGAAAAATGGAAAATATAAAGCACTAACTGTCTCACTGAGCTCAAAAAATACGTAGAAATCGGGAGGAGGTTAGAGTGAGGTGCCTGTGAGAGGGACAGGGGGTGCCAATGGGTGCCCTATGCCTGCTTTTGGGCACTGGGGTCTACAAAAATGTGCATAAAACCTCCTCTCGAGGTGTTCAAAGGTGTTCGCCTTTATGTTCCTTTGATCACTCTGAAGGTCACACCAAGATCGTCGAGCTCGCTGTAAACTTGCAATGAAGAATGAACCTGTAAAACCCTCAAATAGACATCAAATCCCAAAAAAGAAAGATGAAAATGAGGGGTCGAACTATCCTCAGCTGTCACAATGGTGGACTTATGACTAAGCATGCACTACATCTCAGACCCAATGTAGTTCTTTGTGTGTGTGTGTGTGTGTGTGTGTGTGTGTGTGTGTGTGTGTGTGTGTGTGTGAATCACTCATCGTGGGTTGCTCTTTTATGAGTCACACATGGATAACGAGCATGGAACTAGATGTAGAATGTAGTAAATGTGTGCATGGAATATAATGAAATTCCATCCTATGAAGTGTGATACAGAAAACTGACCCTTGTGTCCCTTGTGATGGAGCTAGATGGATGCACTAGAGCTAGATGGATGCAATGGAGCTCTTGGATGCCTTGATGGATGCAACCTTAGGTGGTGATATATATGCTTAGTGCTTTTACCCTTATTATGATCACATAACTTTATATTTATATGATTCCTTTGCTTGAATTTCATAATTAACCCCGAAAAAGGCCGACTAGAAAAAATATAAGATGCTCAAATGGCTAGAAAGGAGCCTAAAAGTGTAAGTAAAGTAAAAGGGGACATGAGCACCTAGATGGGATGAGGGCACATGGCACCGGCATCCCTAGTGGGCATTGTTGTGCAAGATGACAAAATTGAAGTGTAAAAGGTGGAATGAGAAAGTAAGGGTGTAATACCAAGACCAACAATAGAAAGTAAATCAAGGTGACCAAAGACATGGGTTGATTAGTACTCTTCTTACTTAGGAATCATATGAATAATAGTATGCAATCGGGACTAGATAATTACCCAAAATGTGTGATTTTTTTCTACAATTATGAAATAGAAGGTACATGTATTGTTGTTCCATTGATCATCTAACGTGGTAAAAACAACCATATCACATCGCATGATGCATAAATGAATTTCATGTCCTAGGGTGATAACATCTAAATGAGCTTATTATACATGCACATCTAATTGTGTCGTGTAAACAATAACAATGAATTGGACCATGATACAAGATGTCATATGTGGAAAATAATTTGCTAAAACAAAAAATTCACCGTATGACTAGAAACATAAACTAAAAATGTAAATATGATCACTAGAAACAGAATACAATGACCAAAAATATAGAATACATGACTAAAATATGACCAAAATTGTACCAAACTAACTAGAATTACACAAATAAAACCTGCCATGCCTAACATCTTTGACTTATTCAAAAACTACAAAAATAAAGAAATTTTTTGAAGTCACTATTTTCACTAACTTGGTCAACATCGTTATAACTCATACTAGATCTAATCTTTTGGGTATGAAATATAGTTGTGTCACCATCATTGTTTTTTTAGATATATAGAGTGAAAAATTATAAAATGATGGAATGCAAATGCAAATATTTTTCATTTTTAAGTTGATTATGCCTTTATATAGTGATTCAAGGTGTAAGGTTATCACCCTAAGTCGACATTAACCAACTTTATTAAATATATCCACCAATATTCACATATATGATTGAGACACTCGTAATCATATAGCATTCTTTTTTAGATATCGATGTGTTATCGTCCCTCTTACACATCATTAACAACAATCAAATGGAGATATTGTGCCTAAAAAACATATTATTTTTGTTATGGACACCAAAATGATATTTATCTTTTGAATCATAATATCTTGACTATATCTCCTCTTGTAAATGGGGCAATCAATTAATTTCATTATTATTACTTACATAAAGGTATGTTTATTTGAGATTAGTGTTGGTGTGTGTTATTTTCCACATCATTAGGTGAGTCATCTCACTTAGGTGAGATCGTAGGTCCACATGTCATTTAGGGGTCATTATGAGATTATCTTACGTGTCGGCCGTGCATTAGCACATTAGTGTCGTGTCAATGTGTCAGTGCATCATATGCATCATTGGGAGTTACACTTCTATTTTGGGAATGTAACTCCCCCTCTCTACTCAAGTTGTCATGATTGCAGCACTGGGGGTTACTCAACACCTCCTATATGTACACCCCTTTTGATCTATGAGATAGAGGAGAGTTTTATGGCTTAACCAGGTTCTACCCGTGTTTCAAATCTTTGCATGCACATTCGGTTGATGCTCACTCCTCCCAAGATCTCTTCACGCTGTCGTTCACATGTCTGTTGATGTGCACATCATCCCTCGTGATCCTCGCTTGTGGGTTTTAAACCCTCTTTCATGGTATCGAGAAAATCTTGTGGATCCGTGCACTCCTCGGCGTTGCTCATGTGTGTTTTTCAGCTTCCGGCATGATATTCAAATTTCGTTGCATGTGTCGTAATGGATATTCCATTCGTGTGTTTATTGCATTGATTTTGGGCATTTTCATACCTCCGTTTGGTTTTCGGGTGTTCGTGGTTTCATTTTTGGGGTTTAATGGTTTGCATCCTTGCATGCGCTAGTTTTAGAGGTGTTTTTTACATTCCAAGTTACAGATATTTTGGCTTAGTTCTCCCTTGTGGATATTTTTCTTGGTAGGCTCGCATTGGATCGATGGTTTTTTCCACATTTGCATTGTTCAGGTGTAATCGATTGGCTCATGCATAGGCCTACACTGCATTACATCCTGGTTCCAGCACGGGTTTCACTACTAATGTTTTGGTCTATCCACTCATTGGATTACATAGCTTGTGCATAGTCGACGACTCGGTGTTTACCTCTGCATGGTCCATTTTGCCTCAATCTAATGTGGGCTCGTGCTCCTTCTTGGTGTTGTATTGTTTGGATTGCATGTGATTGATCCAGCTCGAGCCTCATTGTTGCCACGACATTGTTCACGTTCCCGGATCCTATTTTACTCCTCGGCTCTCGCCTCACCTTGGTATTGGAATTTTTTGGCTCCCGTGAGATCCATTGCCATTATTGTGAGGCTTTGGTTTGTGCTTCTATCCAAAGGCTCTGGTTCCTGGTTCCTTGTTTCAAGTTTGTCATGGTATTGTACTCCCTCCCCCTGCCCTTTCAATTATTTCACCCTACCATGCCTCTGTCAGATTCAATGCCCACCATGCTTCATCTGTGGCTTGGCTACCATTACCATTTTTTTTGGACTGTTTTTTCATTTCAAACAGACCCATCTTGGACCTTGGTTTAGCGTGATTCCAACCAGGTTAATTGGCACGTGGATTAGTGATTCCTGCCTTGTTCAATCGCTCCAAGCGTGGTGCGGCGAGGTTGGGGGGAGGCTAGGTACGTTCTTGGCAAGCAGAACCATCTCCTCCATGCACATGGACCTTCCTACAACACTCCAACGGTCTATTTGACCATGTATTCTCGCAGACCTCGACATGGCATCTCCTTGACAACACGACACCGACATTGTTCACCGCTTCCTCCAAAGTGACCTCCCTCTTGCCTACTCAACGAGGATTCCCCTCGCGCCGGTTTGGGTTGTCCACATTTCAATGGTCATGTTCCACACACCTTAACATGGGCCCCCTCCTATCTTTTTTTAATGTTTTAAGATTAAAAAAAAAAATTCATTCATGGCATTGTAATATTTTGGGGCTGCATTTTTGCTTGTATTATGTCCTTCCTTCAAGTGTCGAAGACGGAGGGTGAGGTTTGGGGTTGGCAGGAGGCTAATCCCCCTTCGCAAAAAAAAAAACTATGCCTAAAATTTGATGTCGTTTCCAACAAGTAGTCACACGATACCCTTTGCACTCATTTCGAGCACTTTTTTAATGTGTTTGCAGCATTTAGTGGCATTTTCCATCAGTTGTAGGAATCATTTTAATGCCATAACTTTTGACTCGTGCTCATTTTTGAGCGCTTCTTTAGTCAAAGTTGCATGATTTCTCACACATTACATGATGACATTGTCATTTTTGTAAACACACTACTTTATAAAGTGCCACATTCTAGGGGTTGACTTGTACTCTTGGGTTTTCACACGCAGACGCATTATCGGTCGAGTCCGACGTCTTACTTTTGTGCACCTTGCACTTTTGATTCCACATCATGGAGAGTGCTCTTTCCATACTTGAGCATCATAGGATCACTTTACAGCCTCTGCCACTTCTCACCGGGAGAGGGAACTATTCAGCTTGGCGTGCTTCCATGGAACGTTACTTCACCCACGAGGGTCTTTTACCCTTCTTGCTTGGGCTAGTTCCTGCACCCGTTGATCATCATCATCTAGAGGACTTCCTTAACACTTGTGACCATGTCTTTGGTCACATGATGATGCATGTCTCTAGATCTCTCTGGTTTCACGTGGCAGACTCAAATCCACCTCACCATGTTTGGAGCATTCTTCAGTCCCTCTATGGAGACCCTTCACATACTACCATGCCATTGTTGTTGCTGCTGATTTAGTTGTCTCCTCCATTTCTTCGTGTGATGGCAGTTCCACTGACATAGACTCACTTGATTCTACTTCTGATGACGAGGATTGTGCATCCAGTTTTGATGTCGAGAGTACTACAGAGGACTTCTCTCCTCTTTCTCTCACTATTCTAGAGAGTGTTGACACTTCCCACATCTCATCAGATATCGAGCAGTCTCCTTCTCAGTCTCATACAGTCATCACACCCGCCTCCTTTCCACTTCTAGTGTGCGAGGCCCACTTCACTCCTCTACCTTCATTGGATGACTCATACCTATCTACATCACTCTTCTGTTTGTTGAGCCCCCTCATTGGGATGAGTATCTACCTGACCTTAGTCATCTCTTTGTAGAGTACACTTGTGATGCTCTACAGGTTTCTCATCCATCTATAGGTGTTTCAGAGGAGTTCATCATCTCTATTTTTGGGAGTTCCCCTTCCGGGAATCATGTCACTTCCACATTTCCAGAGACCTTCATTGATCCACCCTTAACTGTGGATCCCTTTTCTATTGTGGAGGATGTTTTGTTCCCTTCACATCACTTGGACATCCTTTCTGCAGAGTGTTCCTCTTTTCACTTTGACAGTTCTACGCACGTGACATTACCTTCGGTTCCTTGGCACTCACTTGCTAGACCTATGTCACACTTCCATGCACCAGACTCAAAGTTCTTCGTGTTTACCTTCTCGGTTTCATTTGTGCAGAGTGGGTGACTTCCAACACGTCATTTATGTCCTTCCTAAGGGCAGACACATAGTTTTTGTGTGGCTCTTCTTCAGTCCAGAGGTAGAGGATCTCATCATCGACATTCTTCTGGGAGACCTCCTAGAGCTGCAGAGTTCAGATCCATCCATGGCATCTTCTGCATTCCTCTCATCTCCCTCTTCTTCTCTCTTCTTCTTCTTTTTCCGAGATATTTCCTCCTTATACATGGGTACCTTTTCAGGCTCGTCTATGGTCGGGACCCATATTTGGCATCTTTCTTAGATTAGAGAGTGTGTTTCTCTCTTGTGGTGGATGTTTTTCCCACTGGGTTTTCTTTCACTACTTGGGATCTTCTTGTTGTACATGGGTACCTCATCAGGCTTTGTGCTAAGACCCATTTCTCGTTTCTGACTTACTACCTCATCCTAAGTTATGATGAAGGGGGGTGTTGGTGTGTGTTATTTTCCACATCATTAGGTGAGTCATCTCACTTAGGTGAGATCGTAGGTCCATGTGTCATTTAGGGGTCATTATGAGATTCTCTTATGCGTCAGTGCATCAGCACGTCAGTGTGTTAGTGCGTCATATGCGTCATTGGGAGTTACACTTCTATTCTAGGAATGTAACTCCCCCTCTCTACTCGAGTTGCCATGATTGCAGAAATGGGGTTACTCAAAGACCTCCTATATGTATACCCTTTTGATCTATGAGATAGAGAGAGAGTTTTATGGATTAACCAGTGTTCTACCCGTGTTTCAAATCTTTGCATGCACATTCGGTTGATGCTCACTCCTCCCGAGATCTCTTCACGTTGTCATTCAGTTCGTTGATGTGCACATCATCCCTCGTGATCCTCGCTTGTGGGTTTTAAACCCTCTTTCAATTAGATCCTTTATATCTTGCCCATAATAGGCCTAATACATCAATATTTACATCTCACTCACCTTGGGGCATTATCTTAATCTCAAGTTGCATCGATTAAACTTAACCAATTATAAGACATTTTACCACCATTGAGCTCACCTCAATCATTTTCAGGCCCACCTTAGGGAAATGTCCTAGCTTCAACATCACAATGTTATCTTTAGCCCACCTTGGGGCACTTTCCCATAATCTAGAGTATATTGTTACCCCTTGTCCACTTTGAGGCATTATGTGTAGTTTTTGTATGAGCTATTAACAAACCAAACTTAAATTTTACATGATAAAACACTCTCTTCATTCTTCTTCACTAATTAGTATTAAATAGATGATTACCTACATATATAGTCTATTGAACTCCTACATGTATGGAGTCGAGGCATATCATCAAATCCAAGAATAATCCCTTAAATCTCTCTTGCAATCTCCTATCTAATCTCTCCATTATTATCTCACCTAGAATATCAAAGACCACTCACTTAGCTACATGAGTTGTGTGAATAGATCACATTATTTAATTAAATGTTGTTACCTAAAAACACCGTTTAGACTAGGTATAACTCCATGAAGTTGTCTCTTTACCCTTGGAAAGGCGTAGTTGTGAGCTAAATTTCATGGGTCTATATCCATTCCCTAGGTTCTTAAATTCCATGTATCTCATGGATTCCTAGATCTTAGAATTATGTGGACAACAATCTATATTGAGTTTACCTCGAAATCTTCTAATGCCCCCAAGAGTTAGATTATTTTGAATATGCTTCTTTCTCAAATGTCACGACAGAGGTTTATTGAGATCACCACAACAAAAATAATGTGTAAACACCCTAAAATATCGCATTACATATTCTAAACTTCTAAAATCACCCCATAATTACTTCACGTGTATTACAACTACTTTCGACCACTTTTGATATATTCCGCTATTTTATGACCTTTAACGACATTTTACGACATGATGTCATAACTTACCTAAATATTCCTATCACCCACACATGATCTCAAATTATTAAATATTCGTGTTATGGACTTTATTACATTCATATCCCGATCCTAGGATTAATGATTAATCCTATTATCATTATTATTATTCACCCTTATCCTATTAGTTAATTTTAATTGGCTAATTTAATATCAAATAATTAAATAAATTCCACACATTATCCATTTACACCTCACCTCTTATCCAATTAATTAATATCATTTCACTAGTCAACATCTCAAGTTAACTAGAGAAAAAGGAATTAATTAAAGATCAAATCATTAAATATGTGCAACAAGACAAAATTATATTAAATCAAATCATGTATTTGACTTAACTAAACATATCTCCCAAAAAGCATGGCATTCCAAAAATAAAGAAAATCAATGCAAAAGCTAAAATTCGTCACTTTTTGGGTGAATAAAACAAAAGACATGTAATTAATATTTAATTCTAAATAAACAAAAGCATGTGCAAACTTGGCCAACTCAAAAATAACTCATCCATGCAAGCTCAAATCAATGGTTCAACTCCTCAAATAGATTGGAAACTCAAATAAACAATTCAATCTTGCTTCAATTAACTTTAGATCAAACAAGTTAATTATACAAATCAAGAACTCATCTCTCATCTATAAATCATCACTCATTCTTCTCCAATTATCATATTTGGAATCTTTGAGAATTGCATCATCATTGTGTTGGATTATCATTCAATCTCACACACTATTATGTTGTCCAATTGATCACGAATCATCTATAAAATTCAATTCTACTTCCATTCGAACATCTTTTCTTGTAGCTGAAATCTACTTCCATTCGGAACATCTTTAGAGCATCCAAAAATAAATTTGATCAAGAGATTCAACAATATCGGTGCTTCATTCCAAGCTTCAGCGATCTCATCCAAGGTTGCAAGGGGATATGAAGAAGGAGATGGTTTTATTTTATTTTCTTTTCTTCTTTTGCTATGTAGTTTTTCTTTGTATATAGAATGAAAACATGAACACATCGTGCAAAACACATCAATAGAAAGGACAATGAAACAAACATGCCACCAAATCACTATTTGGCCTTGTCATTAGTGGTTGACAAGGTCGGTGTTCAACCTCCTTCCTGCATTTCCTCCATCCTCCAAATCCATGCTACTTGTGTGATTGAAAGTTGAAGCTCAAATACATAAACCCCCTATAAAATGGACGTTGGGTTCACCCAATAACGTGTCTAGTTATAATTGAGACAAAAAAATGTGACACTTTTGACATATTTAAATGATTAAAAAGCAATATTTAATTACTTTTTAATGCAACACTTACTCTTAACAAGACAACAATTATAAGAACATTGGATCTAAGTGACCCTTATCAATAATACCTACCTAGATGTAAGGCAAATATTTTTATTTTTGAGATACTTTTGATGACACTCAAGAAATCTACATTAACTTATCGACACCAAATTACACAACACAACAAAAATTAACTCTTAATTTTAATACTCCAAAATTTCCAATAACAACACGACATAAAAATAATTCTTAATTTTGACACTCAAGAACTATACATTAACTTTATAAATCATCTAACTTGAACACCACAAATTTTAAAGTATAATTTCTATTTAATTGATGCTTGTTAATCATTACTAACAAATCACGTAAAGAGTTTATAGAAAATTAATATGAACATCCTACAATTTAAACATTAATCTAAATACTATCTATTATTGAATTACAATTACAAATGCCTTAATATATGATTAGATTCACATTTACTACATGTAACATGAAATTTGATGGGAATAGTCACCGAGATGGAAAGAGCAACACATATCATCAAATCCAATTCACTATAGAAACCAAGGTTGATGAAACTATTCCATTCATTGACATCTTATTAAGAATAAAAGAAAACAAATCACTCTCTCATGGAGTATTTAGAAAGAAAACACAAAATGATTGTTACCTCGAAGTGTAGAATCCCACAATTACCCATTCCAAAAAGTTGGCATACTAAAAACATTGGCACCGATTAACAAAAATAAGAACTATTTGCTATGAAATAGTGACCCTACTTAATCTAATTAGGAGGACTAAAATGTTGTAGTAAACAAGCTAAAAAATATGGAATAAATGTAAGTAAATTATTCAAAGTGAAATGAAACCCTAATATGCAAGAGAAAGGAAAGAAATGGCTTAGCTGATTAGAAGTGATTGTCGCACACTGGAAATAAAATTAGGAAGTGCCCGAGAGTGTACTTTGGGTGCCATGGTGCTCGTAATATGGGTGCTCGATCACCGTAAATGCTCAAAATATGAATCTAATATGATCGTAAGGTGTCTTCGAATATTTCTTGCTCTTGTGTTGGATCTGCCGAATGAGTTGTATGATGACCTACAATGAAAAAGAAGTATCAAATCGTAGAAAAATAAAATATGCAAATGAATGGGTTGGATTGACCACAACTACCAAACTTGTAGTCTTATCACTAAGTTTTGTACTACATTTCATACCTGGATGTAGTTCTAGTGTGTATGTGTGTGCATGTCATGCCCTAGGTTCTCTTGTGTCAGTCACACTTTATGAAGTAGCAAGAAATAATAACTATAGAAAATGTAAATAGCATGTGTGCATGGAATATAATAGAATCCCTCCCCTATGTAGTGTTTGTGATGCATATCTCCTAGCCTTGATGCATGGCACTATGTGGATGCAAGTGATGTAATGGATGCAACTCTAGATGGAGTGATAGTAGTATGTGATGTTATGACCTAGGACCCTCATTATGGTCTTATAACTTTATATTTATAGGGATCTCAAGCTTAATTTCATAATTAATCTCGAAAAATCCCACGGGAAAAGAAAAAGATAATAAATGGCTAGAAAGGCCCCAAAAAGAAGCGGAAAGGATGTGCATAGATCGGGGCACCCAAAGTGGGGCCATGGTGCCTCAAGGTGCCCTGATACGACAGTTGTTGGGCACCCTGATTTTGGGATAAAATGACGGGCAATTGCGAAATGGGTGGATAAGTGTGATAAAATATGTGGGAATGATGAAATAAAATATGAAATAAATTTGTTCAAAAGGTGGGATTAATTAATACTTTATCCACTTGAGAACCTTCTAAATAATAGTATAAGACCGAGCTAAATAATGTCTAATGTGCATAATTTTGTGTCTACATTTTCCCCACTTTATGTTGGTGAGCGGAAATTTTGGTAACATAAAGTAGATAGATATGCATACCTGATATCCATATAGAGTGTATAAGAAGACATGCCGATGGACTAGACTCAAGCATGGGATGACAAAAAAAAATGTGGAGCATGGATTCTAAAGATGAAAAATGCGCATAAAAAGTGATAAGAGTGAACCTAGGGCGGAATGCGTGTGTAGTTGTTGTTGTGTGTAGTGTACCTACATGGTTAGTAAAGGAAAATGCCCGTAATAAAGTGTGTTTTCATTGTCGTTTTCATTGTTTTTGTTGTTATTGCCCCTAATTTGACCGTTTTGTTTCTCATATGGTGGATCTGAAGCGTAAAATGATCAAGTAATCAAATATGTATGTATGTAAAAAAAGAATGTTGTGTAAAGTACATGAATGCAAAATATGCTAGAAAATTTGTAAATGGAACTTGTGCACATGATTCATGTCGAGAGAAAGGGTATAGATGGATATCTTGTATTGTCGAGAGTTTGTTGGGCGATCTCACACCACTCTAGTTGAAGAAGTATAGGGAGAAAATGCATTGTTTCCTCCAACTTTAACCACTTTTGCTGAAATGTGTGAAGAGATCTCTATATTGTCTTGGTTTTTGGGTGATCCGATGCCATTGGGACGAAGAAGTATAGAGAGCACACCCACCGTAACCCCAAATCTTGTAACCTCTCGTAGAATTTCCGAAGGACACCATGTCCTGTTAAGGCCACTGTGTATGGAGTTCGTATATTGGTCTAAGCTCACTTGTTGTGTCCGAACCGTAAATACGTTGTGTTATTAAAAACCTCAATGATGCCCCCTCTTTGGGGTTGCATGTGATGACCTTGAAGGAGAATTCGGCCCCAAAAGAGGATCAACCGCACTCGACCTTCATACCGTGCCTGCAGTGGAAAGGGAAAATGCTTGGTAGATACCAAGGTGCGCACAAAAGGGGATGGCTAATCAAAACAAGTGTTAGTCCAAAAAACACATGCATGTAATAAGACATATTATGAATAATCTTAGGATTAGTGCTCACATTATTATTTGTAAAATGTAATATTACTATATTACATTAGTGAGTTTGAGTGATATTAGTTAATTTGTAAGTTATTAATATTGGGTTAATATAACTCATATTAATAATATAATGTGAGATTATAAATAAATGTAAATGAGTTGTAATAAACAACTCATATAAATTATCAGTAATAGTGAGTTGTGAGAAAACTCACATAGATAATTGTGTGTGGAGATATTGGTGGGATATGTGAGAGAATAGTGGTGAGTGATAATAGGAGAGATATGTGAGTGTATTATGGGATTGAATATTGGGTTTGAATCCTTATATTAAGGATATCATTCTCCTATATATTGTAAGCTTACACTCTTGTAATTTACTCAATCATTATTCAATCAATAATATATTGTTTTTGTTATAATATGATCTTTGTAACTTTGTTTCATGTCTCTTATTGCTTTCTTCCATTTTATAATGTAATTGTTGCTTATTTAGATTAGTTAAACTATCAATTTCACATCATCTAGTATCATAGAAGGTTAGGATGAGTTATGAGAGTCATTTCGGAAAAAACCGCAACCTTTTGAATGCATATCTAAGAGTTTTGAAGCTTTCGTCGCCATTTTCTGAATTCTAATCTTTAAAAAAATGACTGGTAATTTGTGTTTTTCTCAAAAACCTAGATTTGGAATTTTGTGAAATTTTTTGGGTTTGTTTATTTGTATTATAGGAAAATTCTATCAAAACATTACAGAAATCTAGTTCGTATTTTAAGATAAATTGTGGAAATAATTCTGACATTTCTAATTATTCTGAAAAAAATAGTGAGTGATTTCTAGCAATAATAAAAATCGATATGCTTTATTATTTTGGTTAAATATAAAGTTGATTATTATTGTAAGGGTGCATTATCGGTTGAAACTAACACCCAATAGAATTGTAAAATGAGCCTCAAAGACAAATTCGGTTGAGTTAGCAACATCACAATGGAGGAAGGAGGCAATAGAGGAAGGAGGTTAATTAGTGACCTCTCACAAGCCACAAGCGAAGGGGCCACACAATGAATTTGTGGCATTTATTTTTGTTGTGTGTTTAATTTTCATTGTGTGATGTAATAAGAATAGATGATTTATTCATGTTCGCTCTTGTAATAAGTGAGCTCTTGCGTGAGTGATATTTCTTGTATTTTCCCTTGAATGTAAAGATGGGGGTGGGGAAACATGTACACTGCTATGGAGTGGTTGGTGGTCCACTAGAAAACCAATTTGAGAGTTTGTGAATCTCTTAGAAAATCACATACAGAGTGGTTAATGGTTCCACTAGAAAACATGTTGGAGTTGATGGTACTCTTTGAAAACCATCGTATCATGAGCAGGTACTAGACATAACTCATCCATGTTCACACTAAGGGGGGAATGTTAGGAATAATCTTAGGATTAGTGCTCACATTATTATTTGTAAAATGTAATATTCATATATTACATTAGTGAGTTTGAGTGATATTAGTTAATTTGTAAGTTATTAATATTGAGTTAATATAACTCATATTAATAATATAGTGTGAGAGTATAAATAAATGTAAATGAGTTGTAATAAACAACTCATATAGATTATTGTAATAGTGAGTTGTGAGAACAACTCACATAGATAATTGTGTGTGGAGATATTGGTGGGATATGTGAGAGAATAGTGGTGAGTGATTATAGGAGAGATATGTGAGTATATTGTGGGATTGAAGATTGGGTTTGAATCCTTATATTAAGGATATCATTCTCATATATATTGTAAGCTTACACTCTTTGTAATTTGCTCAATCATTATTCAATCAATAATATAGTGTTTTTATTATAATATGATCTCTACAACTTTGTTTCATGTCTCTTATTGCTTTCTTCCATTTTATAATGTAATTGTTGCTTATTTATATTAGTTAAGCTATCAATTTCACATCAAAGACAAGTGTAAAATATGCATATAATGTAAAAACTACCAAAAAAAGTAGTGTAAACATTTAAGAAAATAAGAAGACCGTAAAAAGTGGGTTTCAAACATGGGACATCACTCACGATGTCACAAGACACACAAGGCCATCAAGGCCACAAAACAACAAACAAGTGTGCACACAAGGTATGGTAATGTCATATAAGAATGAAGGTTCATTGACGGTGTATGATAATGACATATAAGGATGAAGGTCCGTCGACCGGTACTTGGTGTGGTGAAAGGGAGGGCAATGCTCAAGAAATGGTGGTATGGTAGACAAATGTTGCACGAGGGAATGAAACTGATATGCATGTGAAGGGCTCACATAAGATGAATGCCATGGCATAGTAAAGTGTGTGGGAGATGGAGACCGAGGAGGTGTTGTGCGGAAGGGGGAATCCATGTGGAATAAAATGAGGCGATGACCATAAATGAGATACAATAGTAGTCCTAGGAATGGGCCTATGCCGATGTGTAGAACTAATGGAATGGAGTGGTTGTGTAGGGGCCAATCAAGGTGATGAATTAGGAATAGGGAGCATAGGTGGTGACAATAAAGGGGATTTGTGAGTAAGAGGGGGAGACTCACGAGTATTCGAATGAGGAGGTGGCAATAATGGAGGTGAAGGTGGAATGTCGTTAATGGAAATAACTTGGTTTTCATACACAAACTTAAGGTGTAAATGGTTTAGAGAAATAATAGCTTAGGATTTACGAATCTAATTGAGGCCAAGAATTAAGTCACATCCATTTACGGTTTGACTTACAAGACAAGGCAGGAGGAGAGTGAGAGGCCAACTGTGATATGTAACTTAACAACACCATAGGGTCGTTTGAACGGGTAGTTGATTCGTGATGGAGGGTACCCAATAGAGTGTAAAAAGGAAAAAACATGCGCTAATGGGGAAGAGGTATCAACCTTAATGTTGTTGATAAAGATTGAGCCTATAGATGAATGCATATGTAAATGGTCAAATACGAACGTAGTGTGGTAGTCAACATTGGAGAAGTAGATAATCAGTCTTTGTCAAGTAATAGTGTGAGAAATAAGGAAGTCAAGAAGTCCAGGGGGATAAGACAACGTATGACAGACATAGTTATAAGATGAATCAAGTTACTTAGTATCATGTTTGGGTAGTGGGTTGTTAAAGATTTGGAGTTTGTGGTTATCATTAGTAGGGATGGATGTGGAGATTCCAGGAGCTCAAGATAGCCACTATCGAGCATGTTGACGAGATGTCGAGCTTAAAACAATGATCATTGGAATTCCTAGTGCATAGATGATAATCACAATAAGAGTGATCGTCAAAGTTACACCCTTTGGGTTGGGATGGGTTGAGCTGTAAAGGTGGTGGAAGAGTAATGAGATTACTATCAATGAGTTGTGGAAATAAGATGCTTAGCGGGGTGCTAAGTTTAGTAAAAGTACATTGGTACAAAGGAGTTGAGGGTACAATTCCTCAGAGTGTAGACTCATATTAACCATAGTTTGTGGATCATTAGATTTATGTGCAGGTGCCTTGAATAGTATCTTACTTGTCATGTGGGATGAGGAAAATTTTGCATCTTGATATTTGAGCTTTCCTAAAAAGACAAGTTTCATCTCATGGCAGCTTTGAGAGCACTAAAAAGTTGGTCGAACGATGAAAAATTTTCAAAGAGCACACTATCTTGGAGAGGTGGCAAGAGACTATGGACAAATAAATCTTGTAGTTCTAAGTCAAGTGAGGACATTAGTCATCTTGGCTACACTATTCTTATATCGTAAGACGTAATCAAGGAAGCATTCGGTGGAGCCTTGTTTAAGCTGAGTGAGTTGGGCATAAGAGAGTGTGGAACCGATATTGATAGAAAAGTGTGTGAGAAAAGCATAGGTCGATACATAAACGAAACCACCGAATGTAGTGGTAAGTCATAGAACCAACGCATCACATAGTCCTGTAGACTACGCAGAAACAATTTGGCAAGGATAGTATGATCATCAACGTAGTGAGACAGTGACATGGAAAGCATGGAGATGTTCTTGTGGATCACTATGGCCTTTAAAAATGGGTAGTTTGGGAGAGATGAAGTTAGGTGGGAACGGGTAAGAAAATATGGATGGTGCAAAGGGGGAATTCAATAAAGAGGCGGATTCAAGTGATAGGGACCCTTTAGAACTAGTTACTTAGAATCGGTGTATTTGGTTTTGAATATCTTGGTATAATGATGAAAATCAGGAGTGTTAGAGGAGGAACCAAGCGGGACATTAGAAGCACCCTGGTGGGTTGGAGGGATGGTAGTTCTTTATAGGAGGAGTGGAAACATAAACGGGTGGTGTAGATACCATAGGGGTGGAGGAAATTAGCAGTGGTTGCTTCACGAGATTTCTTAGCAGTGAGTAGGGCATGCAAAACATGAGGGAGATGAGTGGGATTCTCACATAAAGCTTGGCAAAAATATGTGATAGTATCAAGTTATTCTTGGTCAACATTAGTATCCTCATCATAGGATTTTTCACTAACCATGGTTTCGATTTCGTGAAGGGGAACCTAGGTAGAGGTGTCTAAGGGGTTTTCAACTATAGAGGTAGGTATGTCAGCCATGGATCTAGAGGTATGGCGAAGAGGAGAATGAAGCTCATAGTAATGGAGAGGTCCAAAGCGACCGCTATGAGTAATGGGCATAAATGAAAAAAATGGAAGTTGGGTTCACCAAAATGATTAACAAAAATAGATCTATTTGTTGAAATAGTAGCCCTAGTTAATCTAATTAGGAGGACTAAAACGTTGTAGTAAATAGGCTAAAACAATATGGAATAAATGTAAGTAAATTATTCTAAGTGAAATGAAACCCTAATATGCAAGAGAAAGGAAAGAAATGGCTTAGCTAATTAGAAGTGACTGTCGCAGTTGTCGTAGATCCGGAAATAAAATTTGGAAGTGTAGACGAATACTCAAGGACCCTGTGAAGGGCATATCTGGAAGATCTGAAATGACTGGGGTGCCTAGGAGTGTATTGGGGCACCCTGGGGCTCCCTGTCTGCAATATAAGCACTCTGATCTTTATAAATGCTCAAAACCTAAATTTGATATGGTCATAAGGTATCTTTGAGTGCTTCCTATCTGTCATGCTAGATCTGTCAAGTCGATGAGATGGAAAATGACCTGCAATGCAAAAGGAAGTATCAAACCCTAGAAAAATAAAAGATGCATATGAATGGGTCAGACTGACCTCAACCGCCAAAATTGTGGTCTTATCATTGAGTGCTACACTACATTTCAGACCCGAATGTAGTTCTTGTGTGTGTGCATGTCGTGCCCTAGGTGTTCTCATGCTAGTTGCACTTTGTGAAGTAACGAGCAATAATAACTATAGAGAATGTAGATAACATGTTTGCATGGAATAGAATAAAATCCCTCCCCTATGTAATGTGTGTGATGTGAGATCTCCTAGCCTTGATGCATGCCACTATGTGGATGCAACTCTAGACTTGATCGAGTGATAGTAGTATGATGTGATGTTATGACCTCTGACCCTCATTATGGTCTTATAACTTTATATTTATAGGGTTCTCAAGCTTAATTTCGTAATTAATCCCAACAAGGTCGAGTGGGAAAATATAAAGACAATAAATGGATAGACAGCCCCAAAAAGAAGTGAAAAGGATGTGCATCGATCGGGCACCCAAAGTGGGATCGGGCATCCCGAGGTGCCCTAGTATAGGCCGGGGCACCCCGATTTTGGGATAAATGATGGGGCAATTGTGAAATGGCGTATAAGTGCAATAAAATATGCAGAATGATGAAATAAAATATAAAATAAAGATGGCCAAAAGGTGGGATTAATTGATACTTTATCCACTTGAGAACCTTCTAAATAATAGTATATGACCGAGCTAAATAATGTCTAATGTGCATAATTTTGTGTCTACATTTGTTATGAAATAAGTAACCCTAGTTAATCTAATTAGGAGGACTAAAATGTTGTATAAATAAAGCTAGAATAATATGGCATAAATGTAATTAATTATTCTAAATGAAATAAACCCTAAATATGCAAGAGAAGGGAGAGAAGTGGCTTAGCTAATCTGAAGTGTTAGTCCAAAAACACATGCATGCAATAAGAGAAGTGTAAAATACGTAGACAATGTAGAAACTACCAAACAAAGTAGTGTAAACACATAAGAAAACAAGTAGACCACACAAAGTGGGTTTCAAACATGGGAAATCACTCATAATGTCACAAGACATGTAAGGCCATCAAGGTCACAAACATCGACAAGTGTGGACACAAGAAAAAGCAAAGTTCACATAAAATGGCAAACAAAGCAGATAAGTAGTCATGGAAACATGTAATCCTGCAAAACAAGTTTTACATGGAACACCCATTAGCATGTTAGATTGATAACCAATATGTCAAAATGTGTAGGAGATAGTAGTATAAGATGCTAAGTACAAAATGAAACAATAACACCTAGATAAGATGAATGTGGATGCCCCCAACAACCTATATAGGAAGGGTATAAGGTGAACATCCATACCGTGTGTAAAGTCATCTATCTCGCGATCACACTAAACAAAGACGTGAATGCACATGTGTATAAGATAATGACATATAAAAAAGTAATCTAGCATGTGTAGTAAAATGAGCATGCAAAAGACTAGTAAGAAAGAGTAAATGCTACCAAGACAATGCAAGATGTTGCGAATGGATGGAGGGGAATGCAAGATGGAATGATAGGAGAAATGTGCCCCCAGAGTGGATGAAATGTGTATACACCGAGGTTCATTCTCCCCAAGTAGTCAATAATGAACCGTAAACGAGAGTGCATCATCAAGAAATGGTTGAGTAGTGTTGGTTGTATCTAGCACACTATGATGAGTATGTGGTTGGAATGGTGATGAAATGCAACATGTGAAGAGATATGTGAAACCTATAGCCAAAGTGTATATCATGACTTTGTTAAACAGAGGAGTGATTATTTATCCCTAAGCGTATATCATTATAGGATGAGTGTATGGGGATAAGACATATGGAAAGATGTGTGTGGACCCTATAGCCTAAGCGTATACCACGACATGTTTGAATGATGGAGTGATGATTTAGCCCTAAGCATATATCACTATGAAATGAATGGATGGTGAGGAGATAGATGGAAATGTATGCATGGACCACATAGCCCTTAGCATATACCACGACTTTCGGATGTGTGAGTGATGATTTAGCCAGGTGGTTCATTTTAAAAGACCCCTAGGAAATCGAGTTGGAAAATCCCCGATGAATATCCCCGAACCACTTTCACGTAAAGGTGAATTTTTTTGGGGTTTGTGTGCAAATTTTCACCTAAAAGAAGCTTTCATTTTCAATTCATGTGACAGAAAGTCTAAAAACACGCGGCAAGATATTTGTTGTCGTGCAACAATGAGGTTAATGACGCTGCGACAAACAAGTTTTTGTCACGCGACATTTTTTGTCGAGGTTTGTTATCGCGCGACACAAACTTACTATCTCCGATGACATCAAATCTTTTGTTGCGCGTCAATAGCCTCTCCGCCCTCTTGTCATGCGTCAACAACACAAGATTTTCATGTGTCAACAACCTCATGTTACATGTCAAGAACCTCATGTCATGCGTCTATAACCTCCGCCCTCATATCATGTGTCAACAAAAAAGGATTGTCACATGTCGATAACCTCATGTCGTGTGTTAACAAATTCCTTCCATGCATCAAAACCTCTTGTCGTGGTGTCAATAACTTTCCCAAGTTCAACTGTCGGTCATATGAATTAGCTAGTAGTGTTCTACTTGAAAATAATCTAGGATTATATAGGGGATATTTTCAAGGGTAGCGAAGGTTTCGACCCCTAAAAAAATAAACCGTAATTTTTAGGTGAACAGTGTCACCGACCCACACCAGAAAAATTCACCTTTTTCAAATTTTTTTAAAATATAATATTCGCCATATTACGAAAATTCACCACTAAAAAACCCTAGATTTAGCCCTAAGCATATATCAATATAAGATGAAAGGATAAAGATGGGTGATGATTTATCCTAAAGCGTATGTCACTATAAGATGGATAAGAAGGGAGTGGTGATGTACCCTAAGGTGTATGCCACTACAAGAGTGATAAAAGGAGGGTGGTGATTTAGCCTAAATCGTATACCACTACAAGATGAGAAGAAGGGGTGACAATTTAACCTAAGGTGTATGTCACTAATGCGAGAAATGGTGGATGAGGAAAATGTCACATTGGTAAATGTAAGGTCCATTTGATTGGTAAACCCTTGGCAATTGAGTATGTATCGAGGAACCAAATTACATCATAGGGTGATGAGTGCAATGCATAGAAGAAAACATAGTTTAAGCGATCAAGGGACGAATATGTGATGTAATCTATGTAGTAAAGTAAGCAATGCAATATAGGATGTATAATGTATATAGGATATGCAATGTATATAGAAATGGAATATGTAATGATGATAAAACTAGACCCATATGTAATGGAATCTAGTGTAGCATGTAGAATGTAGATGATAGATAAATGCGTGATGGGAACTATGAAATGTATGGTGTGTAGGCTATGTAAGATGTGGTGATAGGTATAGATAGAATATGTAGTGATGACATGTAAAGCTAGGCCCATGTATAATGTGACCTAGCATAATGATAAAATGTATGGATGAAATATATAACTAGACTCAGAGGTAATGATGGCTAGTGTGGTGTGTATGAGATAGATGAGGGTTTTATAGGATAATGTAGGATGTAGACTAAGCATAAAAAGGATGATGTAAGATACACCATGTATGTAATAGAATATAAATTTGTAGAACCTATAGTGTAGTGTGTGGGGTTCAATGTAATGGAAATCCCTCAATAGTCCAATGTTAATCAAGCACAAGAGTGTGTCATCAGGTGGCGGATGATAAAATATAGGATGCATATACTATGAGATTAATGTATGAGATTGCAAAAGTAAAATATGCATTGATGCTGAGATTAGGGGGAATTGTGTCATGTAATATGCCCCCCAAGTAGTGTGGGAAGAGGATATGTGAACTCGTCAAGGAGATCGTCATCCTCTGGGTCAAAGTCAAATGGATCGGGATTGACAACATGGTATGTTATAATATGAGGTGGATCAGGTAGGAACCGGTAAGATGTAGGTGATACATACCCATAGCATATTCTTCATCAGTGAATGGGGATGTGGGAAACCATGTGTGTACCATCGAGTGTAGTTAGGTGAATAGCCAAGAAAGGAACTATTGCAAATGAAAACACGACCAAAAGGCATAGGGAATGAAATATCAATGTGACTAGGGTCTAAGGTACCACCAATGTAAGTAAGCCAAGAGTCCCCTAATGTGAGTAGAGAAGCACAAGGGGTACATGGGAGATAGACTAAAAGATCAAAGACACACAAGCCATAAGCGGCAGTGATAGTGAAAAAACCATAATATAGATGAGAGGCGTGAGTAGAAGGCTGAAGGTCCTCAAAATTAAAGCCAAGATGAGCTAGACCAATAGGAGAACAGATGGTTTTGTCGCATGTGGGGTCAAACGAAACATGTTCCCAATAAGAATTATGAATGAAAAGTGTACATGTAAAGAGGGTATGAGCTAATGGTGAAGACGAAAAGGAAGGATATTGTGTATGGATGGAATAGATGGCTGATGTGGAAGAATAGTGGTAGTAGGAGATAGTGTAGAAGGGATAACATCTAGTAAAAAAATAACACCCTCAAGTGGTGGTAAATGAGGTTGATCATCCATAGGTTGAGGTTCATCTATAGTATCAATGTAAGGAATAGGGATACTAGTATGAGGGTCATGGACACAATATTGGAATGGATCATGATCTTAGAATATAGTATACTCAATATGCTCATGTAAGAATTTGATGCAACAGTGGACGGTGGAAGCAACAACTTGCATGGTGTGAAGCCATGGTCTACCTAACAAGAAATTATATGAGATAGGAAAATCAATGACAAAGAAAACAATAGGGAGAGTCTTAGGACCTATAGTTAAAGGCAAGGTAATGTGGCCTAGACATGGATGGAAATAACCATCATAAGCATAGAGTGAAATGGAAGAAGGGCCAATGCCACGAGCAGACAATCCTAAGGCTTGGATAAAGGACATAGGGCAAAAATTAAGCTCAGATCCATTATCGATAAGAGTACACTTGATAGTAACATTGTAAATGCGAGACATGATGTAAAGTGGTGGGTCATTGTCAAAGGGGTGAATGTTAGCAGAAGGATTGGCCCAAAATGCAATATGCTTGGAAAAGGCATCCACAAACATATCATACACACGGAATCTGGATGCATTTCAACTAAACATCGGTAGAATAAAGAGGGTTTGAACTCGATGAAGCAAATCAGGGTGGGTAAGAAGATATTCGGTGACAGAGATATTCATGATGGTAGAATGAAAATCCCTAGAAGGTGGTAGAAAGAGACATCAAGTTCACCAAAATGATTAACAAAAATAAGAACTATTTACTATGAAAATAGTAACCCTAGTTAATCTAATTAGAGGACTAAAATGTTGTAGTAAACAAACTAAAACGTTGTAGTAAACAAGCTAAAAATGTATGGAATAAGTGTAAGTAAATTATTCTAAGTGAAATGAAACCCTAATATGCAAGAGAAAGGAAAGAAATGGCTTAGCTAATTAGAAGTGACTGTCACAGATCTAGAAATAAAATTAGGAAGTGCAGAGGAATACTTAGGGACCCTACGGAGGGCAAATCTGGAAGATCTCAAATGACCGGGCGCCCGGTCTCGTAATTTGGGTGATCTGATCACTATAAATGCTCAAAACCTGAATCTAATATGGTCAGCAAGGTGTCTTTGAATAATTCATGTCTGTCATGTTGGATTTGCCGGATGAGTTGTGTAATGACCTGCAATGCAAAAAGGAAGTATCAAACCCTAGAAAAATAAAATATGCAAATGAATGGGTCAGATTGACCTCACTACCAAACTTGTGGTCTTATCATTGAGCGTTGCACTACATTTCATACCGGATGTAGTTATGGTGTATGTGTACGTGTCGTGCCCTAGTGCTTCTCGTGTTAGTCACACTTTGTGAAGTAACAAGCAATAATAACTATAGAAAATGTAAATAACATGTGTACATGGAATAGAATAGAATCTCTCCCCCTATGCAAAGTGTGTGTGATGTAGATCTCCTAGCCTTGATGCATGACACTATGTGGATGCAAGTGATGTAATGGATGCAACTCTAGATGGAGTGATAGTAGTATGTGATGTTATGACCTAGGACCCTCATTATGGTCTTATAACTTTATATTTATAGGGCTCTCAAGCTTAATTTCATAATTAATCCCAAAAGACCAACTGGGCAAAAGATAAAGACAATAAACGACTAGAAAGGCCCTAAAAAGAAGCAGGAAAGGATGTGCATAGATCGGGGCACCCAGAGTGGGACCAGGTGCCCTGATTTTGGGCTAGAATGATGGGGCAATTGCGAAATGGGCGGATAAGTGCAATAAAATATGCGGGAATGATGAAATAAAATATGAAATAAAGATGGCCAAAAGATGGGATTAATTAATATTTTATCCACTTGAGAACCTTCTAAATAGTAGTATAAAACCGGGCTAAATAATGTCTAATGTGCATAATTTTGTGTCTACAACCACTAGAGGTGATTTGGATTTCCAATGGAGAGCACCTTGGTCCCAAACTTAATCATCTTGTTAATATGTTAAGGAATAATGGTTATAATGATAAATTAATCGCCAACACATTTCAAAACGTTATTTATTCGCCTCTAAATAATGTTAATCCATATAAATCTAATTAAACAATCCTCCTTCCGTATATAAAAACACCATTGTACAATTGCAAAAAAATTAAACAAAAATGTATTATAACCAACTTCCTTCCTAATAACACCTTGAGAAAAAACTTCAATTCTCTTAAAGATAAAATTGAAACTAATCTCAATAGTGGATTATATATGATTAAATGCTCCTATGGAAAGCCATATATAGGTGAAATAGGTCGATCAATTAAATGTGTATTAACGAGCATGATAAAGACATCAAGTATGATAAAATTGATCGATCTAATTATATTGATTATGCGAGGGTCATCGCAACAAAAGATAATTATGTAAAAAGGCCTCTCCGCGAAACCATCAAATCATGCACCATGATGACTATGTATAGAGATAAGCGTTGGTTCATTAAAAATACTTGGAAACCTATTATATGCGGCTTACTAAAAATTTATGATTTGACATTTTTTCGGATTTATTTGATAGTTTTAATTTCTACATTTAATCTTATTTTTTAATTTTATAATAAATCTTCTTTTAATAACTCGAATTACAAATGTTATTCCATGTCCACTTGTTTCATTTTATAACTATGTAAAAGTCGTGTTTAATAATCTAAGTTACTCTTACTAACTTAAATATGTTTTGTTATTTATTTAAATTCATAAGATAATTTTCTTTGGTTAAAAATCTAAAACACTATTTTCTCCTCTCTTTTCCTTGAATTAATATTTAAAAAAAAACTATCAACTATGGTTATAATTTTCTCTTTTATTAAATTTATGCTAAATCATTGTTTCAATAATCTTTACATCATTCTTATTCGTTTTTCCCTAAGGATGGATCTAGATTAGTGACCTGAAACGTTGTACTTCACCAAAACTTGTACTAATAACCATAGTTTACAGTATTACAATATTTTAAACTATAAAAATCTCATAAAGTAGTAATATATATCATGTTGATTCTCACATTAAATATAGTGCTTGAACAAATCCAACTAATGCATGGATAGTTGATGCGAATGGATGTGGTCTAGAGAAGTCAAACATGTGCTCTCTTCAAGAGGCAAGCTGAGAATCAAAATCTCAATGCAAATGCATGAAAGATTATTATGTTCGACAAATTATTGATTTGTGCATGGGCGGTGAGCTTTGAAAAATATAGAAAGTGTTGTTTGCAAACTCACAAAGACTATGCAAATCAGGTTTCTAAGTTGATCTTCAGCATCCAAAGGTGATTTCGACAACATCAAACCTTTCTCCAAGTGTGGGACTTGCAGAAATGAGAAAGGAATCTCCAGAGAAGGTCAGGTTCTTGCTCCTAAACTACCTCCCACAAGCTATTCCAAAGCAGTGCAAGCTAATCTAATCCTAATCTAACCATGCAAGGGACAGAGAGAGAGAGAGAAAAAGGGGAAAACAAAGAAAAGCCTACACTAAAACGGTGATACACCGTAGAAGGAGAATGTTGAACATCTATCAAAACTGCCATGGAACAGAGAGAGGTGAGCAATGGGAAGGATGGACAGACGCATCATAGGCCCAAGGACAGATTTCACACAGAAAATGTCCCAAAACTCCATGAACACAGCTCCAAACCTGCAATGAACATTCAAACATGCACAAATACCTGTAATGAAGAGAGGCAAGAAGAAAACAAGCAAAAACAAGCAAGGATGGACAGATGCATCACAAAACACGTTTTGTTGCTCCAGAAGTTTGCACAGAACATCATTTCAATAGTAAAAGGAAAAAACGCCATTACAGAGCAAGGGAGGAGGTTCAAACTCCATTTTTAACCCTGGAGAGTAAAAGAAGGGAGGGCAGAGCAGAAAAGATGAACAACTTGTAATGTCTCTCTTTTGAAAGAAGCTCCTCTTTACAATATATAGGAAGAATGAGAGAGGGAAGAGAGAAAAAATCTGAATCTGCCCCAACCACTCCCAGGTTGTATTTTAAATCATCTCATTATGGCGTAAGCGGATCCTTTAAATATCATCTAGTAGAAACAATGAGCAAATGCTCCTTCGCATTAAAGTTGGTCATTGAAGCATTACTTCTATCCATCACCATGCGCGTAGACGCGTTTTTAATTTTCTCCTCTAAACTGCACCAAAATGCAAGATTAATCCTAGAATCATGTAGAGAATTTCAAAACTTTCCGCTGATATAAAGAACGTGCAAATCCAAGCTCGGATCGAAAGATATGAAGGTCTGAAGATTTAGGGCACAAAACAGGTGAAAACGGATTTTTAAATTTCTTCCCGCGCTCTGCCACCTGGATGACACGTGGCACGTGCTGATTGGATATGTTATTCTCTCATCTGACCTGTCCCGTGGTTTTTCCTTGAAAACTTTGACTTTTTGATGATTCGGAACATTTTTACTTTTCCTCCGCGCCCCCGCCACTTGGGACACGTGGCATGCATTGATTGGTCGACGGGGCGCGGAGTAGACTTTCGCTTTTAGCTCTTTGGCTGAACTTAGCCAAATTTCTCAAATCTTTCCCTGGTTCCACACTTCTCTGCTCCATCGACATGTGTCCCATACTACTGGCTCGGGCCAACGCCTGACCTCGCCCCTTTGAATTTTTGGACCTTTTTCCTCGCGACACGTGTCATGTCATGTGATTTGTCCACGGCCTGCCGGATTTTCACGCCCACCGCGTATTTTTTTCCCGGATGTCCCAATGCTTCGCGGACAGAAATCCTCCGATCCGCCCGAAATGGGCTTCCTCGTCCCTTTTCTCGCATCAGCTCACGTGGCGTGATCTGATTGGCTTCTCCTCCTTTGCTATTCGCGGCCCCGCGCCCCTTTGTCCCACTTGTCCTTGTCTCAAGTTTCTGCTTTTTGCCGAACGCCGCTTCACGCCCTTCGTCCATCATCTGTCCCCAAATGTCCTAAAGCCTTATGGGACAAATTCTTCCTGCCTCCGATTCTGGCCGGTTCGCGCTCCTTTTGTCCCAACATGTACTAAAGCAAAGCTTGGTCGATTTTCTTTCTTTCTACGGCCATTCGGCATTTCGCGTCCATTTGTCCTAGATGTCCCTTTGTTGTTTGGGCCGCCTGTAGGCTTTTCGGCCGATCCGCGCCTTTTCGTCCCAAATGTCCCGACTGTCCCTGGGACTAGGACTTAGCCGATTTTCACAATTTTTTTCTGCCCAAGCTTATTTTCTGCAACTTTCTCGCATTTTCTCAGAGCTTGTTCTTTTCAACCTCGGACAGAGAGTTAGAAAATTTCTCAAGGGGCCCTAAACATGATTTTTTCCCTGAACTTGAGAATTGAGAATCGATGTATGTTATCAATTCAACCCCCGGGGTGAAATTGATAACAATTTGGCGACTCAAATGGGTCATCTCGCTCGCTAGATGAAGTTACTAGTTGCCCTCAAGCATCCATTGGGCATGGGGTCATGAGTTGTCAGAACTCCAACTAACCGATCTCGAACTTTGAAAACCTCCTCTCGAGCCACTTGAAACCCACCGGACATGGAGTTGTTCTCACCAAAATGCCACCAAACGAATGTAAGAGCAGTAACCAAAGAACACCAAAACTATGTATAGAATCTGAAAATCATACATGCTCCAAATGGAACATGCAGAGTGTGCACAAGCACTTTTCTACCGAAAGAAAACCTACCTACTCTATCAGAATCGGGAGCAAAGGCAAGCTAAACAAATCCCGCAATCGGTCAGTGAGAAATAGCTTCTCTTTTCAAAATTGGCAGCCATCCAAATGATTTGAGCTGATCATGGTGTTAGGATGAGTGGAAAATCAACAAGAAGTCGGTATTCCACCCAAATCATCAAGGTATCACCAAAAACAAATCCAATACCTCTTTTAGTTGCTCGCATTTGATCAAGAGGTATGACAATGATCCTCGGTACTTTATAGCTCACCCTCATGCTCGTAAGCAAGCAAGCATGACTGTCAGGACTCCTCCTTTAGCTCCAATGAAGCCAAATACCGACGGGGCAAGGTCCGATCCGTTTGATATGCCCATAGCTCGATTTTCAACTCCAAAAATGGAGTCTTCTCGTAGACCTTCTTGAATGGATGGTGTGGAAAAAGTGGTGAGATTCCTCTGTCCTTTCTCTTCCTCCAATGAAGAACATGAAAGATTAAAACCTTCCAATCTCGGTTCCAAAGAGCTGCTATAAGATGCAGGCTGTTGCAAATGAATGCTCTCCTCCATGACAGCAGGCTCTAGTGTTTGGAATGTGGATGATGAAAGAGAGAATGGTGGAAACTCAACCGGTTCTTCTCCATCAAAATAGTCCTCCAAATCCGATGAGATAAACCGCCTCATGACTGTCCCCCGCCAGCAAAGAAATGTTCAATCTCTCCCATGGTGTTCTCTTGATCTCGCAACTTGATCACCATGGTTTCTTTCACTCCTCCAATATTGAGTTTGAGAGATCAAACTCCTCTTAGACTAGAACTTGAGAGAGGTGAAGTAGAAAGAAGAACTCAAGGTTCTCCCTCGTAGCCTCGCTTTGTGCTCAAAGCTCTGGATATGCACTTTTCTCCTCCACAACTAGAACATGCTCCTCTTCTTTTGGATTTGGAGCATCTTCTCCTTCCTCCAATGTTTGAAGACAATCTTGCTCTTGATTGAAATCTTCCTCCAAAGATGAAGTTTGTCAAGTCAAACTCCTCGATCTGCTGCTCTCTAGAGGACAAGTTGGGACTGCGAGATCTTCTTCTTCTGCTGTGTAACAAAATCAGTCCCGACCACCATTTGTTCTCCAACCTCAGCCTCTTCTGTAGGTTTAACCATCAAGGGGATCTTTGTCATCCCAAATTTGGCAGCCCAAACCTTCAAGTTGTCTCTCGTCATTCCTTTTCGCGTTGGCTCTCTTCTTCGCTGTCCTTCATAGCCATTTTTGTAATTTCTTCTCCCCACATGGAATTGGGAATGCAAGAGGAGGGATGGGTTGAACTCAATTGGCTTGGCAATTTTTGTGGTGGTGGAGGTAGAAACTCTTGTTTCTTTGGAGGAGGGGGTATTTCTTTAGCTCTTGTGGAGGGGATGACTGTTTGGGAGGAAAAAGGAAAGAAGAATTGAGGTGTGGTGGAAGGCTAGGGGTGGAGAAATGGATTCAACACTTGGGACAACAGATGGGGAGTTTCCAAATGAGATGATGTTGCTTGAGATAATTGGGAAGAGAAAGACTGATGATGATGGTGTAGAACTTACCCATCGACAAGGTTGTTCAACAACAGTGTATGGGCCTCTATCTCTCGCCCATTTGCAAGTTGGGGCAACATCTTTATCATGAAGTCCAAATTTCTCCCGAGGGCTGAAGTGTCTTGAAAAGGGCCTCCCATGGACAAGGAGTCCCGCAACCACTTCCAAAGCTCTC
The DNA here is from genome assembly GCA_018340775.1 of Taxus wallichiana var. yunnanensis. NCBI lineage: Eukaryota > Viridiplantae > Streptophyta > Pinopsida > Cupressales > Taxaceae > Taxus > Taxus wallichiana. Next base: position 801,591,379 of record CM031242.1, read on the forward strand.
ATTTGAGTTGTTGCTGATCGCACCATCTTTACCTCCATCTTTTGATTTTCTCCAATGCACCGATCTTGCATCCGGTGGTCTTCATAGCCAAAGCATACCCTTGCTTTTGATGTGCTTCATGCATCCAAACCGACCTTGCACCGCTGCTCATATGGGTATGCATACTGATCTTGAATCTGCTCAAAATGCTGATTTGGAGGATTTGTAAAACATGTTGGAGGTGGAATATACTGCTGTTGTTGATGTGAATTCCATGATGGAAATGAAGTCATGATTGCACAACTTCATGGAATGGAAAAGAATGAAAGGGATGGAAAGAAAGATGGATGGGAATGGATGGAAAACAGGTCTGCAACTCAGAGAATGAGCTATTGATCAGCTGGAGTCGCCAGATGTGTTTGTAAATGCCTCCAAAGGCTGAAATCTTCACAGGAACACACCAACCTGCAAAAGATGAAGTGGAAGACCTCTAAGGTCCCACCCGGCGCCAAAACCAACTGTGCACTCACAAAGACTTCCGGATGCAAATCAGGTTTCTAAGTTGATCTTCAGGCATCCAGTGTGATTGCACAACATTGAAACCTTTCTCCAAGTGTGGGACTTGCAAAATGAGAAAGGAATCTCCAGAGAAGGCTGGTTCCTGCTCCTAAACTACCTGCCACAAGCTATTCTAGTGCAGGCAAGCTAATCTAATCCTAATCTAACCATGCCAAGGGGACAGAGAGAGAGAGAAAAGGGGAAAATAGCAAAAGCCTACACTAAAACGGTGATACACCAGAGAAGGAGAATGTTGAACATCTATCAAAACTCACACATGGAAGAGAGGGTGAGCAATGGGAAGGATGGACAGACGCATCACGTGCCCAAGGATAGATTTCACACGTAAATGTCCCAAAACTCCATGAACACAAACCAAACCCGCAATGAACATTCAAACATGCACAAATACCGTAATGAAGAGAGGCAAGAAGAAAATAAGCAAAAACGAGCAAGGATGGATAGATGCATCACAAAACACGTTTTTTGCTCTCCAAGTTTGCATAGAACATCATTTCAATAGTAAAAGACAAAAACACCATTACAGAAAGCAAGGAGGAGGTTCGAACTCCATTTTTAACCCCGAGAGTAAAAGAAGGGAGGGCAGAGCAGAAAAGATGAACAACTTGTAATGTCTCTCTTTGAAAGAAGCTCCTCTTTACAATATATAGGAAGAATGAGAGAGGGAAGAGAGAAGAAATTCAAATCTGCCCCAACCACTCCCAGGTCGTATTTTAAATCATCTCATTATGGCGTAACAAAGGATCCTGGCAGCAAAATGGCACATGTCTGACAGAGAAATGGCGAGCTGCTTCATCGCATTAAAGTTGGTTGTTGAAGCATTACTTCGCATTACTATCAAAGACGCTGCGAGAGACATTTTCTTAATTTTCTCCTCTCAAACTACACCAAAATGCAAGATTAATCCCGAATCATGTAGAGAATTTCAACATCTTTCCGCTGATATAAAGAACGTGCAAATCCAAGCTCGGATCGAAAGATATGAAGGTCTCAAGATTTAGGGCACAAAACAGAGTGAAACGGATTTTTAAATTTCTTCCCGCGCTCTCGCCACTAATGGATGACACGTGGCACGTGGCCGATTGGATATGTTATTCTCTCATCCGACTTTTCCCGTGGGTTTTTCCTTGAAAACTTTGACTTTTTGATGATTCGAACATTTTTACTTTTCCTCCGCGCCCCGCCACTGGGACACGTGGCATGCATTGAAAAGGGGCGCGGAGTAGACTTTCACTTTTAGCTCTTTGGGAACTTAGCCAAATTTCTCAAATCTTTCCCTAGTTTTGCACTTCTCTGCTCCATTGGACACGTGTCTCGTACTAATTGCTCTCCAACGCTTCGACCTTGCCCCTTTGACTTTTTGGACCTTTTTCCTCGGACACATGTCATGCTCGTGATTCGGCCCACGGCCTCGCCGATTTTCGCATCCACCGCGTCTTTTTCCCGGATGTCCCAAAGCCATGGGACAAAACCTCCGATCCACCCGAAATGGGCTTCCTCGCCCCTTTCTCGTTGGGCTCACGTGGCGTGATCTCGATTGGCTTCTACTCCTTCGCCATTCGCGCCCCGCGCGTCCCTTCTGTCCCACTTGTCCTTGTGGCCGAAGTTTCTGCTTCGCCGAACCGGCCGGCCACGCCTTCACGTCCATCTCGTCCCAAATGTCCCGGTCACTGGGACAAATTCTTCCTATTTGTCCGATTCGGCCTTAAGGTTTCCTTTGTCCCACATGTATTAAAGCAATTGGTCGATTTTCTTTCTTTCTACCGGCCGATTCGGGCATTTCGCGTCCATTTGTCCCGTATGTCCCTTTGTTGTTTGGGTGGCCTCGTAGGCTTTTCGCCGATCCGCGCCTTTTCGTCCCAAATGTCCCAACCGTCCTGGGACTAGACTTAGCCATTTTCACAATTTTTCCTCTTGCCCAAGCTTATTTTCTCGCAACTTTCTCGCATTTTCTCGTAGCTTGTTCTTTTCAACCCGGACAGAGAGTTAGAAAAATTTCTCAAGGGGCCCTAAACATGATTTTTGCCTTGGAACTTGAGAATTCTGATGTATGTTATCAATTCAACCCTAGGGTGAAATTGATAACAGTAGTAATAGAAATGTATGAAGGCTTTTCTGAGATTTGTGTATGCCAATGAAGTTGAATGATTGACATAACCAGAGGTCAGAATTGCACTCTCATATCAGATAAACACATAAAATTTGATGACCTAGGAGACTGTTGCAATGTGCACAGCGTCAAATATATGAGAAATACAAATAACTCGAATAGAGGTTTGGAATTTATGGTGGTTTCTCTCCAAGCTGAAATTCCCCTCGAGGATAGCAAATATTTCACATGCTATCTCAAATCCTTCAAAATATTCTAACAATGCTAAAAGAATGCAAAATTAAACTCGCAATCACTATATCTTCACAAACATATGTTAAATTCTTCCGACTTTGTCCCTTACGAACACTCAAAACTCCATATTTCCTCCTACTCTAATACTAAATGTAGTTTTGGTACAAGCTATCAACAAACTATACTTAAATTTTACACATTAAAACACTATCTTTGTTCTTCATCGATTAATTTTCAATAGATGATTACATGCATATATAGCCTATTGAACTCCTATAAGTATTGAGTCAAGGCATATCATCAAATCCAAGAATAATCCCTTAAATCTCTCATATCATATAATCTCTCCATTATTCTCGCCACCTAGAATATCTAAGATCACTCACTTACATTATTTAATTGACCACGTATTATTATATGTCACTCACACTATAATAAGTTTTTTTACAATTTATTATTTATACTCACATGAAAACAATAACATGATATTTGTAATGTTACGCTCTTTCTATCCTACACTAGTCATATCTTGCCCACCTTGGGGTACCATCCTAATTCTAGTTTACACTTATTATATCATGCCCGCTCTAGGGTCATTATTCTATCTTGAGACCATACCAAATATCTCTTTTCCATCTTGGAATAGCACTCTACTATTGTGCCTACATTGCTTATACACACATGCTTGCATGATTATATACATGCTTACATAATGATTATGGATTAAGGAATCATAATCATCATGAAAACATCCATAATCATCATGCAAGCACATATATAATAATTTAAAATGCCCATATTTATGCATGCATATAAGCAATGTAAGCACACTAGTAGAGTGATATTTATGCATCAAGCCTTTATTCTTCCTATAATACACATGGTGCATGTAGTTTGTTTATTTTTATGTGTGTGTACATATATATGTATGTGTATATATATGAACATTACATACACACATACATATGTACATAAACACACACACACACACACACACACATGCATATACATACATACCGCACACACACACATATACGTACATATATATTATAGGCTTTATTCTTCCTTTCATACACATGATGATGTAATCCTTATCTTTTGAGATACATGATTCGAGAGTTTATCCCACACATTAAAATGGGTAAGATATTGAAATTATTTATCTTTACTCTAAGATATCTCCTCACATGATCCACATATAAAATCAATTGCACGATGATACATATGATGTTACATAGTTTCTCTACTTCCTTATATGGAACCAGATCTCGAGATGATGTACATTGTATCATATTTAGATTCGTATAGCTTGATCTCATCATGAGAGACGCCAAGATTTGGATTCATGTGAATTTGTTTCTATTCCATAGTCTTATACATACATATATATTATAAACACATTACACACACACACACACACACACACACACACACACACACACACACACACACACACACACACACACACACACATACAAACACGCATGCGTGCACGCATATACATAAATACCTACCTACACACACACACATATACATACATATATATATAGGCTTTATTCTTCCTTTCATACACATGCAAAATGTAGTCCTTATCTTTTGAGATACATGACTAAGAAATTTATCACACACATTAAAAGGGGTAAGATATCACACACATTAAAAGGGGTAAGATATTGAAATTATTTATCTTTATTCTCTAAGATATCTCCTCACATGATCCACATATAAAATCAATCACGATATATATATGATGTATATACACAGCTTTCTCTACTTCCTTATATGGAACTAGATCTAAGATGATGCATATATCATATTTAGATTTGTATAAAGTGATCTCATCATGATATACACCAAGATTTGGATTCATGCGAATTTTTTTCTATTGTTTATATTAATACATATATTGATTCACTTTTGTTTACTATATATATATATCTCTATATATACGATATAAATGTAACTAGTTCACAATAGCCACTATGTATCCAAATGATTTATGTTTTATTTGACATGTATACACATACATCAAGGTAAGGACTTATGTAAACAACTAATTTTTTTACATATATATATATATATTACTACAATAATGTATTATGTGTTTATCGATATGTTGATCAAAGTTAGGCTCTTATTGGTGCATATATAAAGATGTAAGACTGATTTAAAACAACAAAATAAAGATGTAAGACTTAAATACGATCATTGATTAATGAAATGAAGCTATAATATATATATATATATATATATATATATATATATATATATATATATATAAACATTGAAAAACTATAGTACATTGAGTTAACAAAAATGACTAGTCATGATCAAATTCCAAGAATATAGAAGATAATTTTAGTTAACTAGTTAACTAAACTAGAATTAGTCTGTACACTTAAGTGAATTGAAAACCTAATAAATTTAGCACAATGTCAACAAACACTATCTCATATTTATAATTGTACATCAAGAGGTGCATTATTATCCCCAATAATAAAATAAACAATGCAAAATTAACCCCTAAAATGCTAATTTTAACTTATCCCCCTTAATTTTTCATTGATTCTAAAGACATGGAGAGCAATTTTTGAAATGCCTCAAATTTGTCATATGCAAGTGCCTTTTTGAAAACATCTACATATTATTCTAATATTAGGTAAAATTAGAGTTGAACGTGGTGTTGTTGGATATGCTCGTGAATGAAGTGTAATGTCTCATCAATGTGCCTTTGATGAAAAGGAAGATTGCGAACAAGTTTTATCACACCATCATCGCCACAATGCAAGAGAGTAGGTTAGTTTTGAGGAGCTCATAAACCTTCTAGAATGTGATGTAGCCATATCACTTCATAGACAACTCCTCCTATAATGCAATATTATGCTTTGGTTATAGAGTGTGAAACAACACTTTGCTTCTTGCCCCCCATGATATCGGTCTAGATCCCAATGAAAAATGAAGCCACAAGTTGATATCTTGTCATTGATGTTTCCTATGTGATTTGAATCTGTATAACCTACCAAGAATAATTTGTTGTTCATGTTGTAATTTAGTGTAAAGTCCATGATACCTTTTTTGTATGTAAGAATCCTTTTTGTTTCCTTCTAATGAATTTATTTTGGAACATACATGAATCTTGATAGGTAGCTCACTGAATACAAAATATTTGGATTAGTATATGTTAGGTAAATGAGACCCCCAATCAACTAATGATGGATAGTTGCATCTACGGGTGGTGATGGATTTGTTTGAGGTAACTGAATCCTTGCTTCCATAGGTGTAGAAATAGGATTGTAATCCATCATATGAAACCTCCCAAGAAATGTATTAGTGTATTTCATCTGACTAACAAAGTTATGATTCAACTTTTGCAACACTTTCAGCCTAATACAATAATGAAGTAACATGAGATCTATCATATGGAACATCTATTTCTATAATCCCATCTCCATCACACATACTCAAAGTGAGGGTGAATACCCTTTTCAAGAAATGGTGTTCCTTGCTAAGAACCCTAGTTTGGTATTTTAGTGTGGACTTACATTTACAAGTTAATTGACTCGAGATCAAATTCCACTAGAAAAAATGGCATGGTTATGCCAAGCAAGTCGTAACATTTGTTTAAGAGAGTATATCATAAGTTGAAATATTTGTCTCACTAAGTCTATATTAACTCTCAACGTGGATTGGTGGTTATGAGTTAACGATCAAGTCAGTATCATTTACAACTAGGCATAATAATAATAATAACAACAACAACAACAACAAATAATAAAGTGGAATTAAAAATAACAAAACAAATAAATAAGTAACACAAATGGAAATAATAAAATAAAATGAAAAGATTAAATAAAGGAATCGGCATGAGGGGAGTGCATCATTTACTTTTCGATAATGGGAGGTACCCGCTTTTTCATCCATGTGTCATCCTTGGTGAGTGTGTTGTGGGCGAGGATATGTTTCCTTGATTGGAGCCAAGAACTCATGATTTAACAAAGGATTTTTGAGTCGGGACCCACATTCATGAGATGTTGTATTACGTTTATCACTAGAGATTGGTGTTGGATTTGCATTGACATTAAATGAGTTTTAGACATTCGAAGGTGTCCATTTATGTCATACCTACAAATATTATCTCATGGGCACTTAGTGAGATTGTTTGAAAAATATGGCTCTCTTCATACCTAGGTGTTGTGTGGAATACCTATATACTTTGTTTGGGATGAATTGATTGTAGGAGAGGTACCAAAAAAATTGGTATAAGGAATTGAATTTCCAAGAAAATGCTAAGAGACAAGTGTAAAACAAGACTCCACGCCTTTACTAACACCCTCCCAAATTGTGTCATAATAAGGGCTTTTAAATAGTGTTTTGACGCCATCAAAACACCATGGAAGATGTTTTTCCTTTTAAATTTGTAATCGCATTAGAAACTAGATCCTTTTTTGATCTATTAATGTATTAGGTGGTGAAATGATTGTATGTGAATGTCATTGGCTTACCTTGCGCTAGGCTCGCAAAGTTTATTGTTGAGGCTATGTGAAACCACTCCACAACTTGGACACACATCCTCCCAATCACTACCAAAGGGAAAACTCTACAATAATGGAAGGAATTGTGAAAATATAGAGATCACATAAGGGGAGTGACATGTGTGACAAAATGCATCAAAATAATGTGTTTTCATAGCTTCTAAAGGATTGCCCATATGAACAAAATACACTTTTGGGATAACATTAGAAACGTAAAGCGAATGAAAATGATAGAAGTGAAACAAAACTCCACTACCTTTTACTTCTATCTCTCCGGTGCATCCAAATGAAGGATTTAAATAGGGCTACACAACGTGCGAAGGGTATGGATAAACCAAGACTTAGAAACCTTTCTTGTATCCTTTCAACATGTGCCAAATGGGAGCCTCGAAACATGCCATGATCATCCATCAAACATAAATGGAGGATTTTAGCAGATTTTTTCATTGTTAGTGCCCTAACTTGAATGATATATGTGGATGTTTACACAAGGTTCATGAACTATTTGAAAATATTCTTGAAATAAATGTGGTCTCGTGGATTACAAAATTTGTTAGCATGCACAAAAAGGGTCAGTGACAAGGTGAGTAAATGGTCAGAATAATGCTTAAAACAGTGTGGCATCATGGAATGGATCAATTTTGGGTGTATAGTTTTTGGTAATCTAAATGTATACTTCCTATTTTAAACTAGATACTCTAAATTATATTATGAGATTGAGATTCAAGTTTGAGATCCTGTGGATGAAACTAAAATGGGATTTGGTTTTGCATGATTAAAATGAAAGCCTCGTAGTTGGATGTGGACCGTCGTAGAACTTGGGAAAATGGATTTGTTATTAGAATACTCACCATGTGCTCTCCACCTCGTCAAGGACTTGTAGTGCCTAGATACTTGGTCGAAATGTGAAAGTTCTTTATTGTACTTTTCCCCATGTAATCGAATTCTCTTCATTTTAGGCATGAATTCTTTCCCTTCGCCTATCTTTATTTTGTAATTTTAATTTTCAATTTAAGTTGAAAAAAATGCTAAATCTAGATTAAAATGTTCAATCATGATATTGTATTAAACTAGATTTGCAAACCTCCTTAAAACCATGTTGACTTGAGATAGATCTATTATGAAAATAGTCATTATGGATAGTGTACAAAATAACCAGATCGTGAACTCTATTAAATTAAATTGAAAATTTTTTCACCCATCCATTTGCATAGTGGGTACCCAATTAGGACTAATAAATGTTGGAAAAACAAAACATGACTTTGCAAAGTGTAAAGATGGCCCCTTAAAATGATGTGAAATCTCTCCAAAACTAACATACAAAAGATGTCTCCAAATATTTTCCCCATTTCTAATCACCAAAACACATTCTACATCATATAACAACCTTTGTTCAATTTAAAAATTCCATTAAAACATTTATATGAACTTTTACGAAATGGGTTTCGGAAGCAACTTGGAGAGATGGTTGCTAGAATGAACCACTCAACATTGTGAAACCCCTTCAAAGTCACACTATTTAAATGCCTATGGATCTTGAAACTTAAATATACCACCACAAAACTCTTCCTTGTTGTATAGATAATTATGCAACATTTTTGGATTTTTTTATCTTTACTGGAATAGACTTTTCCGCACCCGTTTCTGAACCACCTTGGCTTAGGTTGCTAAAGTACAAACTACAAAATTTCTCTAACTAGCTTTAGGAAGATACCTCCAAAATGAGCTTTGGTTATCAGTTTTGAGTCCCGTCAGTTCCTGATAATTATTTTTATAGTACAAAATGGTTTAGGAGTGTTAAACATTTTGTTCATGTGTTTGGTGACCATTTTACAAGGTCGTTCATTAGCCACTTGGGCTAGTTTTTACAATAAAACAATTAAGTATGGTGGGCCCGTTTTGACTCTTCGGGCCACTTCCAGTGGGAAAAATAATTAAAATGTTTAGAAATGTGCATTATAACCATAATTAGCCAATATGAATACTTTAACATGATGGTGATTAAAATCCTCGATTTGCATGACATGACACACTTCATGTTTGGACCTCCTTAGCGACAATGAAAACAATGGATGTGTATTGAAATCAAACAACTCTCCCAAACTCTAAAACATAATTAAAAATTCAAAATTGGTGTGGAAAAAATATACTGATGTCTCTCTCATCTCATTTTGGTTATGTGAATAATTGCATGCTTGTGTAAAGAAAATGAATTGACTTTCTTTATCTACCTCTCTCTCTAAAACCCATAATGTATAGTTATGAAGTGATATGTCGTGAAATAGTAAGCTAGTATCTCTTTCTCTCTCTAAATAATTGTTGCAATTTTTGTTAGTATTGTTAGATGGGAGGAGTGGGATCCATGTCATCTCATTTGTTGACCCATGATTACATGATACTATATAGGTTGCAGTAAGTGACACGCAAAAAAATAGAAAGGAATAATGATGTTTGAATCTAAAATTGTGTATAAATTGTAATAATTTTATATTGTTAGAACATGAAAATTTATCGTTGTTTTGTGTATTCTTACCTTCACTATAATGTGAAAGAAGATGAATTTGATTATATTCTATGTGCATTTGTAGTTGATTTGAAACTATTAATATACATTGTACTTAATTAAATTAGTCATATTAAACCAATTGTTTACCTTGATTATTTTGAGTAGCTCCTTGAAAACTTTACATAATGTATGGCAATAAATTAAAACACCTAGATTATTGAAATTGAATGAGTGCTTTAAAACTTACTACTATTCCCTCTCCTATAAGTCTAACCATGACTAGATGGTTAAACCTCTAAAGATCAAATGAGAAAACTTTGAAAATATGACAATTCATTAATTGGTCACACACATATAAGGAATCTACTAATGAGACCACTTCCTTATCATAAGTGGACCATGCCCCCACAATATGAATTTTACATTTCTATGCGAGAAATTTTATTGGTTGTTCGAACTAGGATTGCGGCAGACGTTTGAATGTTTTGGTATATTGAATTTCCACTTGTGAGGGAAAACAAGATCTCACTTCCTAAAATTTTCCGTACCTCGTTTATTTCTCCTTTCGAGTTAAAATAGAAATGTTGTGAGCATCCTATTCTTTTGAATAACAAGTAAATATATTTTTATTTTGTTTAACACAAAACAAGAGTAGTGTGTTAATCCTTGGTGTTCTTCACCCTTTCAAGTAATGAATAAGAGACAATCATGATATGAAAGACTTCGTGAGATATGGATCTTGTAATTATCCCAAAGTATTAACACCATGGTGCGTCGTAGACATTGAAAATCAGAATAAATTAATCCTAATACCTCTTAATATGTTATCGATGGATGAAACCTTGGAATACAATGAAGGAGGGTGACTTGAAGTAAAAACAATGCATCGATCATATAAGAAGAGAAATATTTCCAAGTAGGTGACTTGGTTTTGACATATTTTATATGAAGAGGTTCCCTAAAGGAAAACACAATAAGATAAAATATATAAATATTGGGCCTTGCAGATTTTTGAGAATTTTTTTCAAAGAAATGCCTAGGAGATAGAGCTACAAGACAAGGTAGAGAAATCGTGTATCTTCAACATCATGGATTTGTACCATTTTTATGAGGAACATATGAGTGATGAGGAAATGAATCTAGATTCTTAAAGTGGAAATTAAAATAAGTAGTTTCTTGAGAAAGAAAAAATAAATTGAGGAAACATGGGCCAACAAGAAAACAAGAGACAACGAGCACAAAGAGTATTCAATTAAGTGGAAGAATAAAGTAACTCGAAAACATAACTTGATGAGTGCATTCGAGGTTTCCAAATTTGGAAATACCATCGAAGAGATAATAAAAAGGTTCATGAGAAGAATCTCATGGACTATTTTATTTACTCAGGAGTTTAATGCAGGTATCTAGGTTCACGAGAAATATTACATCAATAAAAACATAAGTAGTGATACATGGCAATAATCAACACATATATATGCCTTTGATGTTTGAATTGACCATGGTACTATAGAACCACCTCAAAGGTTTTAAGTATATTCCAAATCATTAAACCATCACCATAAGATGCCCCACTCTCTTCTTTAGTGGTGTAACATTTGAAAACATAATGCACAAATATAGTTCTACATAGAGATATAAAATTCCCTAAAATGCACTGCACCATGTCGAAACATGCATGCAACATATAAGTATCCTCGACAAGTGGATATGGACTTGAAAGTGTGATGTGCAATAATAATTTAACATAAAGCTCTAAAACATGCTACAATGCTCCATGTCATATTATGGCTAGTATACAAACTCTAGAGAATCTTAAGAAGTTCATCATATTTTTAAAACATGTCTCGTCACTTTTACGAGAAAATACAAAACATGTTATAGTGCACCATGTCATCTTATGGCATGTATTCATAGTCTAGACAACCTCATGAAGTGACTTGCCACTTGAAAACATGGTGCACAATTGCACTTTATGCATAATTAAAAAAAACATTACATTATAATATATTATCTCGCGCATACATAACTTATACAATCTCAACAAGAACCTAATCAATTTAGACCACAACACATAGTTACACTTCTTTGTATAACTCCTAAAACCATTAATGACCACATGGACACTTCATGATAGGATGTACCATACCTAATGTTAGATCTTGGGCTCGAGTTATAACTATATACTTGATAAAGTTCCCCTCACTTGTTAGAGATTGTGAACATGTATACATTAGAAAAAGCTATAGAAATTAAGTTAGAACACTAAAGTAATGTCAAAAATTTACCAACTCAACTATGAACCATTAAGATAAGAGATAAACAAGATCTACTCTTATGCATGTATTATAAATTTGACAAAACATCAAGCTAACATGTATATACTACTCTTTACTCTTTGAATGCTACTAAACATAAACCTATGAAGATCCTAGTGATCAAAATTTGATTTTTGATATGCTTCTCAAGCTTTAAAGAATGGAGTTCCATCATTAATGGCTACAGGATAGAGTTGAAGGTGCAATGGTAAAGATGATAGCTCAATACAAATGAAGAAATGCTCAAATCCTAAATGCCTATATTTTATGCTAGAGGTGGGAAAGTGTTCTTAGAAATGAGGAGGAGGAGGAGTGTTCTATTTATAGTTTTCCGATTTCAAGAAAGGGATGTTTTGGATGTATGTCAGACAAAAAGACCCAAAAGGTAAAATCCAAATGAAATGGACTTTGGAAATTGAAATGCACTTTTAGAAAGCTAAGTGTCTTTTAGAAAGTGAAAGGGGATTAATTAACCCTAAGTGGCTTAATTCATAGGGATAGGATTGTGGAAGTCATTTAGAGGGGTCTTTGTGTGATTAAGGGATTGGAGAGAGTTATGTGGGCTATTTAACTAGCATAATATAGTTAATTAACGAGGATTAGAATAGTTAGTGCAAGTTTAGTAATAAAGTTGCTTTAATCAAACTATAGGTGTCTACATTTTCCCCTCTTTGGGGTGGCGTAAGCTACGTCACTTCAAATATAGTAGACAAGCATAAACAAGTAAAATTTTTGATAGGGGTAGAAGAAAAATTAGTAGAGTGAAGGATGCCCCTCGAGTGTCGATGGGGTGATGAAAGAGGTCGATCGACGATCGAAAAGAAGAAGGAAATAGATAGAAGAATGAGGAGGGACATGATGCCCCAAGTGAAACAATAGAATAGGGAAGAAAGAAGAAATGAAGCCGCATTATTCTTATGGACATTGAGTACTAAGTACCCATGAAATCTAATTCTCCTACCTTCATTGGCATTTCTCATCTTCCACGTCATACTGAATAACCAAGTTGATAGGGGAGTTGCTTGCTTGAATGAAAGGCACCAAACATTTGATATTTATATTGAGAGTGTAGACACCTAAATTTCACTTTCACAATCTTATTACTCACTCTCATTCTTACCAAAAGAAATGACATTATTCTTGTGGACATTGAGTACTAAGTACCCATGAAATCTAATTCTCCTACCTTCATTGGCATTTATCATCTTCCACGTCATATTGAATAACCAAGTTGATAGGGGAGTTGCTTGCTTTTCAATGGCAAGGCACCAAACATTTGATATTTATATTGAGAGTGTAGACACCTAAATTTCACTTTCACAATCTTATTACCAAACACACACAAATCACTCTCATTCTTACCAATTCCATTATAATTAGTGATTTCCACTAATTAACTAACGTTTCTTACCATTTTGGTCAATTAACAACACTTTTTTGGTTACCAAACCTCTTTCGCATTTAGATGCCACTTTACAACAAATCGTAAGTCAAAATCCTCTTCAAAACAAACAATTAACGATTATTAGCTAATTAAGCCTATTTTTCCCTTGTTTTGGTCAATATACCCTACTATTGGCTCAAACCCCTCTTCCAACCACTCAAAATCACCCCACTTCTCTCCACAATGTCTTAACAAGCTTCAAAATATTATCCTAGCCTCTTAGTTGACCCTAAGTGGTTGATTAAGGCTCCACACATCTTAATCACTTGGTAATTCACTAATTATGATTAGCAAAGCTTAATCATGATTAAAAATTCTAATCTAATTTGGGCTTTTAGTCCCACATGCACCAAAATACAAGTTTTCCCCAAATGGAAAACTATAAAAAGGATTCACCTCATACCTTAATACTTTACACCATGCTTTGATTTGCATCTCATATAATAAATATGATTTATAGCCAAGCTCAATCCTTACCTAAAGTCTTCAATGGGGTTAGTAGATGGATATCCAAAATGACCATGTAGTCATTTGGAGAGGCCATTTCACCTTGTCCTGGAGTAAAGAACCATACCGATTTGATTTCCCTCTTAGATCTATTTAGGTCTTTGTTAGTTTAGCAATTCAATATATTAGTAGGCATGATTATCTAGATTTTGAATTATATTCATGTTAGTTAAGAATTCCATTAAGCTCTTATCTTTAGTGTTACATTCCTAGACTTAGAGCCTTGACTAGAGGTGGCAATGGTGTTAGCCTTCCTTAGTTATTCATGCAATTTGCTTTGTAAAATTTTAGGGTGCTTTCGAGAGAGGAGTGTGCATGAATGTAGAGGAAAAATGGCGAAGCTAAGTGTGATGGAGAGAGAAGAAAAATTAGTATGATGAAGGGGGATTGAGATAAAATCCATCCATTTCCTTTTAAGCAACTTTATTTTCATCATATTACTAGTGATCTTCATCATCAACCCTTATTAAAAATGTAAGCATACGATAAAAGTGTAAAATGACATGAAAAGCCAGAATATAAACAATTATCCATTGCTAAAATTCCAACTCCATGCAACATACAAAATGCAATGCAATACGAGAAGTAAACAAGCTAATCTAACAGGGAAACAAGTACAAACACACATACTCAAACCAATAATGTTCAAGATAGTTGCACAAATGTTTTGTTATCAAAATTTAGTCCCCAAATGTTTGTGATAAATAAAAAGGTTTAAAAGTGGTGCCCCAAGCAAGGATAAATGTGAGGGGAATTGATGAAGGACACATGGTCCAATGAGAAAGCATTGTGTGCTACTGAAACAAGCACTGCACAACTCGTTGTGCCCTAGAGTACGATTTAAAGCAAGCAGATCTAGCTTTGTAAATGGTTGTAGATCTAGGTGATCCATGAGTCATTTGTTCCAAAAAACATGAAAATGCAAGTGAGATATGAGATGAATACCATGTGTTTAACACAAATTTCAAATTGCATACCACTTTTACCAATTTTTGGATTTTGAGTATTTTTTTGAAAAATATTGATTTTTTAAAATTGTTTAGTGATTTTTGACATAAGTAGTTTGGAATAGGGGATATCTCCTAAAAGCATGAAAAATTCCCCATGGAGAAGAAACATACACCGTAGTAAAAATATGCCCCGATGAGTTGAAAAAGAGTCAAAAATAATTATTTGATAAAAATAATCATCACGACAGGAAATAGAGGAAGTTCAAATGATCACGATGGGTAAAAATGGCCTTTAGCCAAATAGGGTGAGAAAAAAACGCAGCGCGACGGCTCAAAATGACCTTATATACCCTCCCTGGGGGGTAAATCATCGTGAATAGTTCATTTGTTACCAAACCTCTTGTTGATTTTTACCGTGAGGTGTTTTGAGCTCAAGAAGAGAGATGACAAGAGTTCGTGAGGCATACCAGAGAGGAGACGTGGTCCGAGAGTATGCATGGGAGGAGGACGATGGACCCTTCATGAGTACCCTATCCTTCTCTATCAATTTTTTCATTTAATTGCATTTATTAGCGTAAATAGGGTAGAAAAAATGTGTGCGTACACCCTAGGGACACGCAAACGCGTCATTGGGCACGCGAATGCATCAAAAAATAATATGCACGCATACGCATATGTTAAAAAAATGTGTGTGCGTAAGCACGGGTGCCAAAAGAGGCACATAAGCGTGGGGGAAAAAACAGTTTTGCTTAGGCACATGTGTGAAATCATGTGTGCATGTATTTTGAGGGACACACATACACATATCGGGAGGGTGAACATTTTTGCTAGCGCATGCGTCATGATTGATCGCGCGCATGCACCTGGAAAGATGATAGACACGTTCTAGGTGTGCATGTGTCAACAAGGGTGCACAGTGTCCTTAGGGGCATGCATGCACCGAGAAATTTTTTTAGCGAACACTTAGAAGAAAATAGGAAATTTGTAGAAGAAAATATGAGTTAGTACTTAGAAGAATGTTAGGGATAAATAAGAAGAAGATAGCCGAAGAAAGTCTTAACTAGTGTTGTGGTATCTTGCGAGAGATGACGACCATCTCATCTCGCAGACGAGAGAGCGACATGGCCGTCTAGCCACCCTAGAGGTGAGCTTACCTCGATGAGACAGGAAGATCATGGATATCTTGTTAGAGGTTACATGCCTAGCCTACATGGCGTGGATGCCATAGATTACCCTAGACTGTGGCTTACTCACGAGACTTAGCCGAGAGATGGAACACCGAGAGCAAGTTCTTCTCGAATCTTGACTGGGAGATGACTATTACTTTGGAGGATGTATGGTGTATACTATGCGTGCCTATCCAGGGGCAGTTGATAGAGTATATCAACGACAAAGTTTAGATTATTGATCGCTTAGACGAGTTATTTGGTCATGATGAGATACCTCATTGAGGTATGATGGTGCGGATGTACCAAGACATTACGTATCCGGGACTATCTAGAGTGGTAGTCTATCTTATGGAATTTGTCAATGGCATCATACTTACTGACAATACAAGGACATATTTTCCACTCGGCCTCATCGGTGTGATACGAAGATTGATTTGTGGCAAGAGATATAGTTGGGGCAGCATGCATGCTACCACATTTATATTGGGACTTGCATTTGATCACATAATTCACCAAAGACCATAGGTCCAACCACATTGTTACAAATATGGGTTTGGGACCATATAGATGTTGGTCACCCTGCAGGTGTGCTACGATTTCAAGCTCCTAATGAGCCATCCTTGATGGGATGGGTCCCATACAGTGATGATGTCCATGGACATATGGGAGATACGTGTCATTATTGCTGAGTTTTTGATGAGATTTAACAACATATGATAGTATGGAGGCCATATCGATAGTATCTGTGGGTAGAGGATTCTCATGAGCTAAGCATATGCATGGTTGAGCACTTCTTGATTGGATCATGGATATATTATAGAGTACTACAAAGAAGACTAGTGCCAAAGGCGCTTTGGTGCCATACAGATGTCTGGGGCCGTAGATATTGGTATGCATGTTGAGCTTAAGAGACATTTGATATGGGGCCACAGATCTAGGTAGATAGGGCTCGAACCAATTTTGATCAAATGGTACCATAGGTATGGGATCCATTGAGATAGATCATAGATCCCGAATTGATGCCAACATATGCATCATGGTATTTATAGTTTTGCCTCGCTCGTCTCACCTTTTCCATAGGCCACATGGGATGCAGGGGTTAGGCCACCATCGATCAATTGAGTGGTAGTGATGACAATGATTCGATGATGATGGATTTGATGGATAGGGTCATGATGGTGGTGGTGGACAGGTCCTCCATGGGTTCAACCAAAGGGACAGGGGCTAAGACCGAGACAGAGACAAATCCATATAAGCTCCACATATACGATACCCCAAGTGGGCATACCAGTTAGGATTCAAGAACCATTATAGTAGGTTACTTCTACGAGATTAATGCCACATGATCCTCCACCGTGAGGTGCACTATAGGGGCCAATTCCTAGCCCACCACATAGTCCAGGAGGTGGCAGAGGAGATGGCTGAGATGGAGCAGCACACAGAGCGCAAATACATCAAATGGTAACTCGGATGCTACATGTTACAAGCCTACTACAATATTCCATGGCCTAGGTTCAGAAGTTGACTATAGAGAGAGACCACGCTAGGGCACAAGTCCAGACAATCACTGCAGAGAGAGATTAACTTACGGTCGAGCGGACAGTGGGACAAGTCGAAATTGTCAGGCTGTCAACGGAGGTGGCTTCATTATGGAGTACCGATGGAGTCATGGTGACACCTCAGATGCATATGGATTTAATGAAAACCAATGGGAGGGATTCCTATTATCAATCTTTGTATTTTGAGGCTGTCCCAAAGGGCCGAGAGAGCACCGATTTTAGCCAAGTAGTCGATGAGCAGGACTGCGAAGAGAGCATAGAGCAATGACATTTGAATCGGTTAGATCGGTTGAGCATCTAAGAGATTAGTAGGAAAGGTATTGAGTATACATATAGGGCAACAAAGTACTTAAGTGATGGGACCCCCACCATCTCAGAGACCACCTATTCCCCACGAGGGATCAAGTCAGACATGACTCACTTTTTTATGTATGCACATATGTATGTACCTTTGATAGATGCCTTGATCACTGAAGGATCATTTTTTAATGTATGCATGTATTCTTTTGAATATGCCTCGTGATGAAGGCACATTTTTTATTCATGCCCATGATGGCGACTTTTGATCCTGGATGATGTATGCTTTGAGACACATATTTGTATATGGACATTTGATTTTGACATGTTATATGATGATGATTATGATTATGGATCTATTCATGACGTGTTTATGATTATACATGGTTCTTGATTGATGAGATAACATTGTAGATGATATCACATGTTTTGATGCATTAATTCATGTTCTACTTATCATATATTGCATATATGAGATAGTAGTAGATGTTATTATGTGATTTTACATGTGATATTTATGATGATTATCCACGTTTTATTATGATCTATGTTCGAGGGGGAGACAGATGATCTAGAAGATTGTTTTGAATGTTTAGGATTTCCCTGAATATCCCTAAATCATGACCAAGTTAGATAATTTCAAGAGCTTTCCAATGATAGGTGGAAAGTGGATTTGAGCTATACGCTATTATGGTTAGTCAAAGTCCAAGTTTGGGACCCGGTCAATGGAGGTCAACGTGCGACCAACGTGTCCCCACGTGGCAATTTGGAAAAGGTGGAAAGGGTAAGATTTTGTGTTTTTAGCCTCCTATTCACACACAAAAAAATGTGGGCCCCACTATTTTTGGCTAGAGGGCCCTCATCCAAGTTCAAGCCACTCTTTTCTCGGTGGGGTGCCTTTGCCGCCACAATGTCACCACAACGAAGGTGCATCATTTTCGGTTAGGTGCCTTCACATATTACATTATGCATTGATGTATTTTATCCAACTTGAGATCTATTTTATTAGCTTGGTGGGATGATCAACTCCCCACCGAGGCATCATTTATATTACCACATTCATTGAGCCCATGATGGTTAATCACATTGTTTGTGCTTATGGCTTTATGATGTATTTCCTACCTTGGCGACACATACACCTCGTATATGGTCATTTGATGATTCCTCACATGTTACATTCCACAACTGACACCGTATGATTAGGACCACAAGACTTCATGGCCATTGTTTATGATTAACATAGCCTTCTTGATTGAACCCAATGGACAACTCGATACCATATCTACCATGGTTCACGTTTACTTATACTACACTCCACCTCATTATGAGAGCCACGAGCCAATGTAACTTCCCATTTTAACTCTGTTGTGTAAATAGAAAAAACACCAAATGATTTGACTTCATTATGTGGCCTCGACAACTAATGTGGGGCAAAATGTGGAGGATTTGGCCCATGCCATGAAAGCCAATCCAAGACTATTAAAAAGGCTTACTTATGATCCCATGTTATAGGGGGAAAGGCACATGATCTCCACAAACTCAAGTCCCAAGTTTTGAATGATTTAGCGAACTTCCAAAAAGAAAATGATTCCATAAATCCCATGTACACAATGGACAAAGAATTTCAAGAAAGCCACATGGTGGCAATAAAAAAAGCAAAAGCATTAATAAAATGTGAAGTGGGTAATGGTTAAAATGTCAAAATAGTTCAGGATTTGAACCCCCACCTTTCATATGGAAACAAACACAACCCACAAACATGCCATGTTGGTGAGCCATAAAAAGGAGCTCCCTGACATTTAAATGGGGAGAATCCGAGTTTGTGCTAGGGGAGAATAGACCCTTGTGAAATGTCCAATTTTGGAGCACTTACGCTCGTATTCGACACACAAAAAAATTGAGTAAATCGATGAAGTGATTAGAATTCAAATACACTCCTAATGGTGTAGTTATTTTCCTATTTTAGAGAATCAGTGATGTTGTTTTAATGTTTTAAAGTCATAGTTGTGGATTTCAAGGAGATACTCTTTTCTCGGTGGTGAAAGATGTTTCCGAGATCTTTCACCTTTAAAGAGCTGAAAGCACATTTTTCAGATTTTATTATCTATTATGTTGGTTGGGTTATTGACTTACAATTTTACAAATTTATGATTGATTCTCTTTTTAGAATCCGAGATGAGCCCTAGTTGGGTGAACTCCGTTGTCATTTTTGTGTTTCGATGCGTTTATTTCATCAATCTTTTGAAAAGATTAAATCGGTTATAGATTTGATTAATTATTCATTAAGTATATTGACTTAGTATTTCCTTTCATATTATAATCCACAACAAAATGGGCATGTGCACATTTCATGGTCAGAGTTAAGATTATACTTGGTGCATGTGTTAGGGACTAATCAATTTTGCTTATGAGATATAGTCTTGATGTTCCTACTTGTGATACAGTGGAATTGAAAAATTATAATCCTCATTTTTGGATCAGTGTATGGCTCTTGCCTATGATATTATATGATGTTAGATTCCTACATGTTTGTTTTCAATGTTCCATGATGATCTAGCTTCACATTTATTGATATATGATGTATAGATGTGATGATAGATGATAGATGATATGAGATGACAACAAATTATACAAGCAAACAACAAATACAACTTAATCAAATCTAATTAACACAACACAATTATATACAAGTATGCAAGATAAAATGAACTCAATGCCTATGTACAAAAGATTAAAGTAACACTTTAAACTAAGCAAATGAATCCAATTTAAAACACACAACATGGAAAGATAATGCAATCAAAACTCTACAAACCAACAACTAAAAGTAAGAAAATCACTACTTTGTTTTTGTGGGACAATTTTGAAACGTTTTCTATTGTTTTTGGTGTTATCTCAAAGATAATTTTCAAGGTTGTTCACATTTTTTCAAATTTCCACAAGATAATGTTATGTTGTTTTTGTAGCTTCATCCCTAAAAGGGAGTTTTCAAAATTTTAGGAATTTCTAATATTTGAATGTTTTTGTGTTTTCAAATTTATACGAATGTTTTTGGAGTTTTTAAAGGTTTTCTGAAGCTATATACAATAAATGAAGAAGCGTGGATGCCCCCAACGTTAGATGGGAATATAAAAGGCGAATGCCACACATATGTGCAAGATTGTGAAGATGTGAAGCTACCCCCAGTGTTAGACGGGAATATATAAAGATTATTCCTTCACATAGATACAAGAATAGATTAGCCAACTCAAGGCCTTGAAAAATAGGTTCAAAAGAACCCCTAAACTTTAGGAAAACTAGCCCTAGATAGAAGTGATAGTTACCTATCTATGTGAGAATTGCTTGTGAACAAAAAAATTCTCCTTAATTTTTCACCTAAGGACTTGCCCAATGTGCCACAATTGTGTGGTTTTCACAAATTGGACGACTCGCTTTCTTTTTTACTTTTTCTTTTATTTTTTAAATTTTTTTGCTTGTTTTTTGTTTCTTTTCGATGTTTTGAGGAACTCCTTGCTCAAGCATAGAACCACTTGAGATGCATTGTGTTTATTTGTTCCTTTAATTGCTCCCAATCTGATGAGCCATTTTATATGCCCCTGAACCATACTTAGTGACCACCACATATGGTCCCAACCAATTGGGTTCAAACTTTCCTTTCTTTTCCGGTCCTCGACTCGTGTTGAACTAGTTTTCTTTCAAAATGAGATCCCCTACCTCAAACTGATGAGGTATGATCTCGCTTGTTATATCTTCGTGACACTCGCTTTGATAAACCTTAAAATTATGGAATGCTCTCATACGCTTCTCATCCAAAGAACTCTAACTATGCTAACCAAGCTACCCTGCAGTCTTCGTCTTTGTCTAGATAGTCCAGAAGAGATATTCTCATGGAGGGAAGCTCAATTTCAAATGGTATTAAGGCCTCGGTTCCAAAGACTAATGAATAAGGAGTAACACCAATAGGGGTGTAGATGGAGGTTTGATAGGCCTAGAGGGTGGGATGGATCTGTAGGTGTTAATTACTTTCAGCTTGCTAACCATCTTCTCCATGATATGAACAAGGGTTTTATTAGTGGCTTCAGCTTGTCCATTACCTTGAGGGTAATAGGGGGTTGACCACTTGAGTTAGATTTGGAAGCGTTGGCATAACACTTTGACCATCTTTTTCTTAAAGGATTTACCATTGTCTGCTACTAATGGCAGAGGGGATGCCATAATGGCAAATGAGATGGTTCATTATGAACTTGGAGATTTGCACACTCGGTTACGTAAGTGAGAGGTACAACCTCTACCCATTTGGTGAAGTACTCAATGGTGGTGATAATATGAGTGTGGCCATCTGAGGAAGTTGGAGTGAGCTTCCCTATGAGATCAAGTCCCCATTTTGAAAATGGCCAGGGTATTGTGATGGGCTGCAAAGCTTGTGCTAGTGCATGTATCAAGTTTCCATACTTTTGACAAAGTTCACATTTCTTGAAAAAGTTGCAACAATCTGCTTCCATTGTAGGCCAATAGTAACCTACTCTTAATAGTTTCTTAGCAAGGACCATTCTACTTGTGTGTGCTCCACAAAACCTCCATGTACTTCTCTAATTGCTTGGACTAACTCGGTCACATCAAGACAACGCAATAGATTCCCATCGTAGCCACGATGATAGAGGGTGCCTCCTAGGAGGGTATAATAGGCTATATGGCGGATAAGGGATATTTTCTCAGTATGGGAGATATTCGGGGGAAAAGTGCCATCTTGTAAGTAGTTAAAAATGGGATCGTACTAAGGGGATAGAGGACCAACAACTTCACATGCTAGACAAGATTTTGGCATGTCATATGTAGGCACTCGCAAGTGTTCAACAAAGAAAGACATCTTGTTTGCCTAAGGTGGAATGCATAGTAAAGACCCAATTGTAGTCATGGCATCTAGCTAATCAATTATGTGATCTTGGCCTTTGTTCAAAGATAATCTGTATAAAGTACTCCTTTAGAGTTTCAACCAATTTCTTGTATGGAACAATCTTCTCATCTTTAACTTTGTATTCATCATTAACTTGCTTAATGATCAATTGGGAGTCACCAATGACTCGTAGTTGTTTGATGTTCCATGTGATAGATAATTTCAAGTGGCGATGAACGCCTCATATTCTACAATATTATTCGTACAAGGGAATCCCAAATGAAATGCATGTGGAATGACTTCTCCAATGGGAGTGATAAGTACCACTCCTACTCCTGAACCATGATAGGTGAATGACCCATCAAAGTGGACTTGCCACATGATGGATTCTTCAATGTACATTATAGATGCATCTGGCAGATCTAGACACAATGGTTCCATTCTTAAAAGGGAGCTTGAACACCTTGATATGCTAGTATATGTCCTTTAGGGATTTCTAGTTAACAAATTCAATGTCAAACTCATTGAGGAGGATGATCCAATTAGCCATTCATCCTGTAAGGGTAGGTTTAGATAAGAGGTATTTGAGAGGGTCAACTTTGGATATTAGCTTGGTCTTATTATTAAGGAGATAGTGGCGAAGCTTCTAAAATGTAAAGACCACAACTAGGCATGCTTTTTCAATCTGAGGATAGTTCAACTCATAGGCAATTAAGGTGTGACTAAGGTAAAAAAATTGTCCTTTCTTTGTGGTTAAGATCATATTGGGAAAGCAATTGCACCAATAGCAAATTGGGTGGCTGAAATATACAACAATAGGGGTTCACCTGGGTAGGCGACATGAGAACAGTGGATTTTTCAGATATTGTTTGAGCAATTCAAAGGCCTTTTGATAATCAAGTCCCCAATTAAAGGTGACATCTTTCTTCAATAGATGTGTGAAAGGATGGCACTTATCCACAAGCTATGATATGAATCGGGGTTGCATGAATATTTCCTTGTAGACTTCGTAGTTGTTTAAGGTTTTTGGTGGAGGCATCTCTGTAATAGCTGCAACCTTGGTGGGATCTACCTCTATCCCTCTTTGCAAGACAATGAAACCCAATAACTTTCCCGATTATATGCCGAAGACATACTTCTTAGGATTCAAGAAAAGCTTCTAATATTAGAGGCATTGAAAGATATGCCTCAACACTTTTGGGTGCTTTTCTCTAGTATTATATTTTTCTAGGATATCATCTACGTAATCCTCCATGATATCACTCATCATGTCATCAAATATGATGGTCATTGCTCATTAATATGTAGCCCCGACATTCTTGAGTCCAAAAGGCATTACCTGATAGCAAAAATGTCCCCTAGGGGTGATGAAAGCAGTCTTATGTTGGTCTTCCTTTGCGATCTTGATTTGGTTATAGCCTGAAAAGCCATCCATTAAGGACAACATCTCATAACCAATAGTTGAATTGATAATCATGTCAATGTTAGGTAAGGGGAAGTCATCTTTGGGGCATGCTTTGTTAATGTCTCTGAAGTCGGTGCATATTCTGATGCCGAATGGCTTCTTCTGAATGGGACTATGTTAGATATCCAATCTGAATAGTCAATAGGTTTGATAAAAATGTCGCTAATAGTTTCTCCACTCTTCTTTGACAAGTAGTACAACTCTTGGGTGTATCTTCCTTAGTTTCTACTTGATAGGTTTGGCATCTAGGTTACAACAAGGTTATGTACGCCAACACCGGGTCCAAATCATAATATCTACAAATGACCATGCAAATATATTTGCAAGCTCTTGTAATAGTGTTACAAAGGTTTTTTGTTCTTGTGCTAAGAGTGAAGCTCCCAGCTTTATCATTTTAGGATCCTCTTCTCGACTTGATGTTGACAATAATCATCTCTTTAAATAACATCTTTGATGTGTCCTCCATCTATGTAGGATCAGGGGGAGAGTGAGATCCACTTCTATAGGTGGCTCAAAGAGAGTCTTATCTTCACATGGTGGAACTATCTTTTCTATTGATTTTTTCATTTGTTCATCCACAAGCGCCTCAAAGAGGTTTTCACTATACAACTTATGCTTATTCTTGCTGCAAAGATTTTTTGTATTACTTTTGCCCTTTCTTACTTTTTTTTTCTTAAGCAACCACACAATTCAGCCTCTTCCCCAAAGTACGTGAATGTGTCCAATTTAATGGAGAAACCCTTCTTATGGTCATTGTTTGGAATGGTATCTTTAAGTCCCATGAACTTTGTGATTGCTTCATAGTTTTCAAATAAATCAACTGACACGTGAAGTTGTTGATCCCAATCAATGAGGTCAGGATATACAAGGGTGACTTAGAAATTGGTTTGGGAATTGGATCCGGAAAGGGTGAAGATAGTTGAATCTAGAAATAGATTGGTAGAGGCAAGGTCCTCGTATAAGCTACATTGGAAATTTGTGTTGTTTTCTGAATGAGACGAGCTATCCTCATGTTTAGAAGAGGTAACATTTATCTCTCGAGGGTGGATCATCATGAGTTTTGATCCCAAGTTCATTTTTTTACTTATAACAGGGAATAGGAATAGACTCTAATATGCCTTGTGCATTGGCGTCGCATCCGAATCCCGTATAACCCATGACATGCATCATTCGGTGAACTTTAATATATCAGGAGCTTGGTGACATAAATCCAAAGTGTTCCTTTAGGTTCCCATCGGGTAGGTGTATCTAACATCTTTTCATCTGACAAGAGACCACTAGGAATAAACCTCTCAAAGGGTTCAGAAACTGGCCCAAGTGCTTTTGAACTGAAAGTATGGTCTACCACATGTCTTAGGTGACACTGAAAGATCGAGATATCAAAAGGGCCTGTTGAAGATTGAATTTATCATTTGGGCCATATTTTCCAAATGTTGCTTCCCATGAGGTAAAGGGATTGACTAATGAGGGAAAATTTTGATTGTAAGGAGTCAATGTATCTAGATCTATACAATCCTTCATAGCCTCAGTTTGTAACGGGACAACAATATCGGTAGAAGGACACTCATATGTTGCACGAGAAAAATTGTGCAGTGCTCTACAATGTGTAAATGGTTCTGGATCACCTAGGATGGTGATCATCTGTCTTCCATGACATAACTTGATACACTGATGAAGGGTCGAAGGAATGACATGCATGGCATGAATCCATGGGCATCCTAGAGCATGTTATATGGAAGGTCCAAGTCAAGGACATGAAACTTTGTATCATGATATGTTGGCCCCACTTCCATTGGGATCACTATGGTACCTATTGACTCACGCTCTTCATTATCATAAGTCATGATTGTAATGGTCTTAGCATCTAGATCTACTTCTGTATGGCCTAGTTACCTAACAAGATTCAATGTACAAATATTCAGACTAGATCCGTTATCTAGACACACTCTTTTTATCTTACGATGAGTAACAAAGACCTCTATGTATAAAGGTAGGTTGTGTTCAAGATTGTTACATGGGATTTCATTCCAATCGAAGGATATATAGTCATTGGGATTAAGATTTGTAACCATTTCTTGAGGTGTGTAGGATCTACATCTATGGATAATCCTGATCCCTAAAGCGTTTATATAGTATGTTCTTATGAGAATTTGAGATTTTGAGGAGGTATAAGATTGAGATCTTAGCCATGGTTTTCTCCAATTGTTCTAATAAGTCATACTGACCTTCCTGAGGGATAGGTAGAGGAGGTTCCGAATCACTAAGCGAGCATGTCATGTGCCCATAACGCAACTATTACCTAAGATCCTAATAGTGTTTACTTGTTCACTAGATGAATGAATATAACCTATGAGGGAATCAAAGGGATTATCATTTGATGGATACACATAGTTAGCAGTTCTATAGTCATTAGAGGACTGACCTGGATTTGGCTTCTTGTTTCCTTTGTTATCATGTTTGGGAAAAGGTTGTTTGAATATTCCCATCTTCTCGTTAGGACCTTGTCCCGATTCAGGTGAATCCACCTCAATCTTGCCTTCTTCAATAAGGTCTTGGATGAAATGTTGTAACTTCAGACATATGTCGGTCTTGTGTCCTTTGACATGGTGAAAGTCACAATATTCATGTTCCTTAAACCATATTGGTTTAGGTGCATCATCTAGATAAGGTACTATTACGGTTGGATACTGCACCATGTTTATAACATCTAACTGTTTAAGGATGCCGAGATAATGATTTTGTTAAAGGTGTAAACGTTCGTTTCGGAGGTGCTTTTGGGTGAGGTCCTTATGTAAGCTTCAAGAGCAAACCCTTTTCTACATCCTGACACTTTTGGAGTCTATGATTTCATCTCCAATGACATTCTTATTTTTATTGAAGAACTTGGGTTTTTCTACGTATTTAACACTATTTGTTTTGAGAAAAATGAAGAGAAAGGCATCAAGGGAGGCTAGGCACGTGTAGCACATGACCAACACACATTTACACGATCATTTTTCATGAAACACAACTAGAAAATGGTGATGCAAGGAATGTAAAATGACACAACAAGAAAACAGAGTAAAAGAAAGGAAAGAAGAAGGAATGTGAACACACTAGGACAAAGAATAGCCACAAAATGATGCTTCCATTACTTCCAAAAATGCACAAACTATTACAATGGTGACTGAAGGTTGATATTCACATGCACAAGTCAGATCTAGAGGTCTGCAACTCAAAATACAAATATATGAAGTCCTTAGAAAATGCATAAGGATCCAAAATGTCCAACATTAACAATGAGCCCAACTCTTACATTTATAGATGAATCGATGGAAGAAGAAGAGAAGAAGGAGGGAAAACCCAAATTTGAAATACAACCACCAACAAGAAGCATTCAATGCCTACAAATCCACCTAAAATCTATCAAATGCACTTCCCAAGTTTTTGGCATGTTGGAGAAGGAAGGAAGGAATCATCATCAAATCTAGGTGGTTGAGCAATCAAATCTACTCATCAATGCCTAGAAAGATGTTTTCCCATTTCTCACCTACTAGATCTACCAAGAATTTGAATTTGAATGTCTAACACTATAGCCTACATCAAAAAATATCGATTGAGACTAGTGCACACATCGAGCTCTAGATAGAAAAATATATGGTTGTATTAAGATTTTCAAAGCCACCGTTTATGCATGAGACACATGGCACACGTGGATTGGCTGAAAGGATGACCAACTATGTAAATGTTCTTTTCATTTTTGCCATGTGTCACTCATTGATTTGTTGCAAAGGATTCGGCACCCTGTTGGCATGCTTTGATTGGTTACGTGTGGCACACTCAAGTGTGTCAAAAAATGACATGGCATGATGATGGCACAGAGGAGGGAGAAAAAGGTATGCATGTGGAAGAATGAGGTGCATGGGAGGATGATAGAAGGAAGGCATGTGCAAAGGTAATGCACACGAAGGGAATGGGGAAAATGGGTGAGAAGAGGAAATATGTGGAAGGGTGTAATCATTACATAATGATGTGTGGGCATGAGAAAGGGTGTAGGGGATGCTCGAAGGACTTAGCCAATTTTGGGAAGTAAGGCAAGGCATGCGGGGGTGAAAGCAATGCAATGCGAAGAAGGTGAAGCAAAAGAATGCAAGGGGGAAAAGGATGAACAAAGAGGAAAAAAGAAAATGGAAAAAGGAAGGAAGGAAAGTAAGGGATGCGTGCACAGTAGGCACATGGAGGAATCTACAACATGAAATGTGCCAAGTGAACAAGTGAAGTGCACACAACCTACATGTAGAACCATAGAGCCAGAATGGGGAGATGAGTTATCCAAATAACTAGGAGAGTTATTATGGATAATAGTTTTGGTGACTTTTGGGCCATCTTCCTTGCTAGAGATGAAGGAGATCAAGTAGCTTGAAGCATCCATTGGGCATGGAGTCTTGTATGAATATGAAATTTTGATCTATAATTTTGAAGAACTACCCTGAAGTCACTTTGAAACATATTTTGAACTCTATTCTTGAATCCTACAAAACTACAAAACTACTAAAGATAATCGATCCTCCTGAAGCAAAAAAAGAGCATGCAGAAGCACGTGAGAAGAAAGAACTATGTACAAAAAAAAATGTGTGCACAATGCACTTGGAGGAATTGAAACTACTCTAATATTTACAAAATGATGCAAAAAAACTTAATGGAAGGGTTTGAGATAGATCCCATTTATTGGGATTTGTAACGCCTCCATCAAGATGAGTTAACTCAAAAGAGTTAGCCTCCTTGCATGAACTGATAGTATACATGGGCCACTCCAAAGTGCATCAAACTTTGCATGGCACCCTGGTTTAGCTCTTTTCAACATCCCATTTTAAGACCAAGTCCCCAACTTTGAAATCTTGAGGCCTAGCCTTTCTATCAAACCACTTCTTTTTTGCTTGTTGATGTTGTTCTAGCTTGATCATGGTAGAGTTCCTTGATTCTTCAAGACTAACCAACTCTTCCATTCTGATTTCTCTCTAGTCTACACCTTCAAATTCTAGTTTGTTGGGAAAGTGACAAAGAGTTCAACTCAAGTGTCAAAGGAAGTGTAGCCTCCTTTCCATAGAAAAGCTTGTAAGGAAAAGTTCCTATTGATTTCTTCATTATAATTATATCTTCTTCCAAGAGTGCACGTGAGACCTTTGTATGCCACTATCTTTGGCTGATATTCATTGTGTGCTTCATGATCCTGATCAGGTTCTTGTTTGTTGATTCTTCCAAACCATTTCCTTGAGGGTAATAGTTGGAAGAAGTATTTAAATATATCCCAAGGCTAAGAGCCCAATCAATGATTTTAGTACCAAGGAAGGCTTTTGCATTATCAGAGATAATGGTTTGAGGAATGCCAAACCTTGTTACTATACCTTCGAGAAAGTCAAGGATGACTGACTCGGTTGATTCCTTGAGCGTGACAAATCTCTATCCATCTATCTGGTGAAGTAATCTATAGCTATCAACACCCACTTGTGTCCAACACTTTGAAGGTGGATTGATCATGCCTATGAAGTCAAGACCCCATTGCGCAAAAGGTTGATCCACTTGGATTGGTCGAGGGGAAGCACTGCATATTTCTTCTTTCCTACCTAAAAAAGTGCATTCTTTACATTTTTTATGACCCACTTGTGTGCATCATCTAAAAACAAGGTAGGCCAAAAGATACTTGCCATTATGATCTTCATTGTTGTAGTCTTGGAAAGAAGTGTCCACCAAAGAATCCATCATGAAATTTGCTAACACTTTTTCAATCTACACACCATCAATACACCTTAACAACACACCATCAAGATTATTCTTAAAGAGAATTCCATCAATCAAAACATAAGGAATAGATTGTAACCTTAGATGTCTTCTCTTTTCTTTGTTTAAACCAAGAGGGTATGCACCCTCGAAAGGAATGTGATCATGTCCTTCATCCAATCATGTGTGCACAGGATTTGCACTCTATTCAAGTTCTATGTGGGAGAGATCTTCATCCAGAAATAATGAAGTCTCAAGTTCATTTTGTGCATCCTCAACAATTTCTTACAGAGTGCACTACCTCTTACCAAATTTGGTGGCTTTGATTATCACATCATACTCCATGATTTTGGTCACCCATCTTGCTCTCTTCTCACTGATTTCTACTCCCATGATGAAGTCTCTAACACTAGAGTGAGAAACTAACACCTTGATGTGATTTGTGGAGCATGCTCTTGAATTTCTTGAGCACACATATGATGATGAAGACCTATTTTCTCCATGTGACTATATTTTAACTCATAATCCTTCAATGTCTTTGATAAAGAAAGCCACTAGTTGTTCTAGTCCTTTTTCATTTTCTTGTGTTAGGACAACAACAACACTTGCATCAACGCCATAAGCATAAAGGATGAAATCCTTGAATAATCCAGGTTGATGAGTGTTGGCACAAAAATTTTTTGCTTGATCTTGTTGAAGCTCTCTCTTCCTTCTGTTGTCCATCTGAAAGCTATGTCCTTTTTGAGCATCAGGTGATGGGCCTGAACTAATCCTACAAAAGTTAGGAATAAAGTGCCTAACAAAATTGATCTTACCAAGGAAGGACTGCAAGGCCTTTTTGTGTGCCGGGGGAAAGAGCTAGGATGGCTGAAATGCATGCTCAGATCAATTGTGATGCCATCCTTTGAAACCACATGGCCCAAAAATATTTCCTTGCACCACTACTAAAAATTACACTTCTTGGGGTTAAGAGACACCCCATACTTTGCATCTCTCAAATACTTTCTCCAGGTGCACCATGTGATCCACACTCTACTTTGAGAAGATTGTAATGTCATCAAGGTAAACCAAGATGAACTCATTGATGTAACCTTTGAAGGAAATATCCATGGCATGCATTGAAATGTTGTGCCTATGTTTTGACAAACCAAAGGGCATCTTCTGATATGCATATGTCCCCCACTTGGTTGTAAATGTTGTTTTGAATTGATCCTCTTCCTTGACCAGATCTGATTGAAGCCTGAGTATCCATCCAACATTGAGAATCTTTGTGCACAGCCACAGTTTGTAAAATATGCTCTCCATAAAGGAAAAGGATAATGATCCTTTAAGGATGCCTTGTTCAAATCTCTCAAAATCAACACAGAGTCTAATTTCACCATTCTTCTTGCACTACGAACTAGATTCATGACCCAAGTAGAGTACTTGATGGGAAAAATAATCTTTCCTCAATGAGTTTTGGATAACTCCTTCCTCATGAGGGGCTCTATCTTTGGATTGACTGGTCGTTTTTTTTTTCGATAGGGCTTGATACTAGATCAAGGTCAATGGAGTGTTGAGCAACACTTGGATCAAAACCTTTGAGGTCTTCATACTCCCATGAAAATATCACTGTATTTTTGGCAGAGAGATATGAAGGCCTATTTTTCATCATGCACACAAGATTTATTGAGAAAAAACTCCTTTCCACACGTAATCCCGATCTAGAATACAATCTTCTTGTGACACACATATATTTTTTTTTCACCCTTGAACTCATCATCAGGGATAAACATTTTCTCTAAGGTGACCAAAAATTTAGGAAACTTGTTTGTCTTTAATTGTATCACTTGGTCACCATAGTTGTCATGCAAGTCAACTTGCATGCTTGATGAGAGAAATCTACCTCATTTTGAATGAACTGATGATCTACACATCATTTTTTCAACACTTTCCAACTTGGTGTTTTTATCTGGAATGGATGGTCTAATCACCATCTTGATGTGCTTGAGTGTTTCCTTTGACAAAGTCCTCAACATAGAGAGAAACTATGAACCAAGTGCGGCCATCTGATCAGCTTCTTTATTCATTTTGTGTGGCACCACCTATAGATTTAGAGCATCAAATATCTCAAGGAGGTCCCAAACTCTATGTTTATAAGATTTGAGAAGCTTATTATTTTTCATGCATTTTTGGTGACTTGGTGGATAACCAATTTTATATCCCCAAATATCTGTAGTGCCTTAATCCCTTTCTTCTCAAAGAATGAGAAGGCCATGCACCAATGCTTCATATTCTACTACATTATTGAGCATGTGAACTACAACCTGTGTGTGAAAAATAACCTCTCATCCTTAGGATAAATGAGAACAACTCCTGCGCCCACACCATTTCTACTTCTAGAACCATCAAAGTATAACTTCCATAGACCAGGTTCTCTTGGTCTTTCTTGAGCACGCACACATGAAACACAAACTTCTTCTTCAAGGATGTAATAAGTACCAAGCCCAATTTTAAAAGCTTCAAGTATCTTCAACATATGGATCAAATTTTTGGTGCCTTCCACCCACTCATCTAAGTACTAGATCAAGAATAGAGGAGGAATAGGATGCTCTTCAAAAACTTGGTCTTGACTTTCTTGGATTAAAAATTGGCTTGGAGAGGGGATGGACATATGACTCTACATGATAGGAAAATATTGGCTCAACTTGTATGGTAAATCGGGTACCATACCTTGTCTTGAGTAACATATGGGACCAATCAAAGACAAGTAACCACCCACTTTTAGTAGTAAAATCTCTTGATAGACATAGGGAAAACAAAGGAGGTAGGTCAATGATAGACACATCTTGAGTTATGGTAAGGCTTGGACATGCATGGAGGGTTAACTCAAGATCCTTAATGACTCCTAAGGTAGTGACAGTTGAACCATCAAGTTATAGGACTCCTTTGGACAAGGGGTTATACTTAAGACCTAAGACATCAACAATTTTCTTAGGCATAACAAAGTACTAGCGCCCGAGTCTATCATGTAATTATGCACTAGATGTTTTCCTATGATCAAGGACATATAAAAGGGTGGGGTTTTAACAAATTTACTTACTTTTTCTCCTCTTCTTGATAGATATTGATAAAAGTGCATGTGTTTTGAATAGTTGATCAGTGCACGTGAAGTTGAGCCAAAGCTTCATGTAATAGTCACACTGAGATGGAATGGTCAGGGCATCCCACATTGTGACATTTATGTTTTTCTTTTTCATCTGATCCACAATGTTGAATGGAAGAACCCACTTGACTTGTGCATTTGAGGCACAAAACATCCTTTTCTTGATTGTTCAGTGCAGAGGTAGGAACCTTAGCTGAAATAGAGGCTTGACCTACCAAAGGAGGGGCACACATGCTACTTCAGAGGAGCTTTGTGTGGAGCCTCACGTGTAGAACTTGAGCATTTTTACTACTGGATGCCTTAGCTACATCTTTTTTTTTTGAGGGTCAACTCTTGTGTTGGAATTGTGACCTACGTGCCAGACTCTAGCATTCTCCTTTTATATCTTGTGTTGTCTGCAACTTGGGTGCACAGTCTACTTGCATCATCTGTAGCTTGGTTGATTACACAAAAGTCCTCAGCACCAAGAACATCAAATTTTCCTCTGGAGGAGCTTCTGGCCTTTCTTGGTTTCTGCTTTAGTGCACTTGTTGAAGGCTCACAACTAGAAGCATTTTGGATCATATAGGCTTACACATGTGTAGCATTAGTGCACAATGATATTAACTATGAGGCATGTTGTAAGGGAAGCACCATTTCAATTCTCTACCCAAATTGTTTTAAACTGAACAAGTTCTTGACTTGTGATTGGGGCACTGAAGAGAAGGCATGGGAGGAATAACTTACAAGGGAGATGTGCATTAACATGCCATCTATCATTCTATTGGTTTTTCCACATATATCTGGTTTCCATATTGATTCCTCCAAGGTTGATTTTTTGATTATGCACCTATTAGAATTATTTTAAGGCTTACGCATTCTTTTTCTCAAGAGATATGACTTTATTTGACAAGTTTCTAATCAGGGCCTTCATTTCTTCATCTTCTTTTTTGTGCACGAGAGAGAGAGGATGTGATGATGTAGTTGTGTGTTTTTCTCAGAATAAGAACAAGAGCAATAAAAGGTTAGGGTGCTTGAGACATTTCTAGGATAAGGGCATAAGTGGTCTAGGAGCTAACTTTCCCACCTAAATAAGACTATTTTTTTCCCTTATTAATATTGATAAGTAATGGTAAAGTCCTACCTCCCATGGATTGAATCATGACTGAGATGTCACTATTCAAATGCCTTTAGATAATACAAGAAAGCATGTTGAGTTGTAGGCCTTACCACAAGAGGAATTATGTCCCAAGTCTTTTGAAATCTGATATTGAAATCATCATCTCTCTCTCTCATGGGTGGCCTCTTGTTGTTTGTTGTCGTTTGCTCCACCAAAGATAGGTGATCTGATTTGTCTTCAAAGTAATTACAAAAAGAGTTGTTCCCAAGCTCATCCCAAGTGGCAATAGATCCAAGTCTCAAGCCTCGGTACCATTGAGTGCTTTACCTTTGAAAGAGGCTATAAAAAGCCTAACTACTAACATCATCATGTGTGATCAGGTAGAGTGAAAACACATTTTCTATATCTCTGATATGCTCAATAGGGTGAATTGATTCTCACCAGTAAAGTATGGAATACTTTTGAGTGCACACCATTTTTGCATATCATGTTGCATACATGAAAACAATCGAGGACTTCCACCAATGAAGTTGGAAAAGTTCCTCATGGAGGAGGTGGTCATGATGTGCCATGGCAAGGGCAGGTTTGTCTATTTTGAGGAGGAGTAGAATGTGCACAATGACACACAATGAGATGGAGATGCATGCATGGAAGATCTATTGTGTGTTCTTCTTGGTGAAATATGGAGATATTCAAAGGATCCTTTAGCAACTAACACTTTGTCTAGTATGCACTCTTCTCATAAAAGGTGCTCAAGACTACTAAAACAGAGATCTAGAAATGTTGGGAGTCACCATATGTGTTGAAATGAGCCTCCAAAGGCTGGAAATACTAAGTCCACACACCAAAACTTAGCAATATGAAATTTAAGCTTTCAATACTTGTCCCACTGGCATGCCATAAAACTATTGGTTGTCAAACTTGCACCCGTGTCTCAGATCTGGAAGAACCGAGTCATTTGAGACAACAATGGAACCATCTCCAAGTTGTGGGACCTTGCACTTGAGATGGATCTCCGAGAAAGGTCCGGTTCCTCTATCTATTTCTATTTCTACTACTACTACTACTCCTAATGTTGAAAGGGAAAACTAAGCTAACAATGCCAAGGGACCAGGGATAGAAGGATAACAAAATGGAAAACTAATCTAAGGAAGGTGATAACACCAGAAAAAAAGAGGGATGAACACTATCTTTTGAGTGAAAATGAAGAGAAAAGGCATCAAGGAGGCTAGGCACGTGTAGCATAGACCAACACACATTTACACGATCATTTTCATGAAACACAACTAGAAAATGGCGATGCAAGGGACATAAAATGACACAACAAGAAAACAAAGTAAAAGAAAGGAAAGAAGAAGAAGAAATGTGAACATGCTAGGACATAGAGAATAGCCACAAAATGATGCTTCCATTACTTCTAGAAATGCACAAACTATTACAATGGTGACTAAAGGGTCGATATTCACATGCATGAGTCAGATCTAGAGGTCTGCAACTCAAAATACAAAGATATGAAGTCCTTAGAAAAATGCGTAAGGATCCAAAATGTCCAACATTAACAATGAGCCCAACTCTTACATTTATAGATGAATCGATGGAAGAAGAAGAGAAAGAGGGAAAACCCAAATTTGAAATACAACCACCAACAAGAAGCATCAATGCCTTGAAAATCCACCTATAAATCTATCAAATGTGCTTCCCCAAGTCTATTTGGTGTGTTGAGAAGGAAGGAAGGAGATCAGATCAAATCTGGGTGGTTAGAGCAATCAAATCTGCTCATCAATGCCCAAAGATGTTTTCCCATTTCTCACCTACCATATCTACCAAGATTTGAATTTGAATGTCTAGCATTGTAGCCTACGCCATCAACTATCGATTGAGACTAGGCGCACATGCGATCGATCAAGCTCTATAGCAAAAATATATGGTTGTTAGAAGATTTTCATAGCCATCTATGCACACAAGAGACACACATGGCACGTGGATTGGCTGAAAGGATGACCAACTATGTAAATGTTTTTGTCATTTCTGCCACGTGTCACTCATTGATTTGTTACAAGGATTCACTTCCTGTTGGCATGCTTTGATTGGTTACATGTGGCACACTCAAGCATGTTAGAGAATGATGTGGCATAAATGGCACAGGGGGTGAAAAGGTATGTGTGTGGAAGAATGAGGCACGAGGATGATAGAAGGAAGGATGGGTGCATGAAGGTAAAATGATGGGGTAATGGGTGAGAAAATGATGAAGAGGGCATAATCATTACAATGATGATGTGAGGAAGAGATGTATGTCAAGGGCGCAATCATTATAGAATGATGTGCAAGGGCGTGACAAAAAGGGTGCGCAGGGAAGGTGAAGCAATTCAAAGAAAAAATGGAAGATAAGGGAAGAAGATATGAAAGGGAAGGATGCACGTAAGGCGCATAGGGAATCTGCAACCATGGAAATGTGCCAAGTGAACAAGTGAAGTGCGCGCAACCTGCATGTAGAACCATAGAACCATAGAGATGTGGAGATGATTTATCCAAATAACTAACATGTCTCTTTCGAAGGGGTAAGGACATAGTTCTTCGTATTGGTACTTTTTACTATGACCTATGTTACTCTCTTGGAGAGTTGTGAGCATGTTCTTCATGGATTACAACTCTTATGTAATGAGTTTCTCTTTCATAGGGTGATGATGTTCTATTCACTTGAGTAACCTTTAATGTTTCATCATCGTAAGTTTCGGTGTGAAATTCACCAGATTTGGATTTAAGTTTTTCCTACTTATATTATTTCTCGAGGAACCTAAGTTTGATAACTTTTGACTAAGCTTCAATATCTATCTTTGTATAACCTCTTCTTTGATTGAGGATCATCTTCTTCGTCATATTGAGGAGGAGGTAACTCCTTGTGTTCATGTTCGATCTTAACTTTGCGTGAGGATTTAAAGTATGGTCTCTGAGAACCATCTGTTTGTTTTGGCCCTTCACTCTCAAATTTTTATTATGAGCACCAGAAGTGGAAGCGTATCCTCGCCAAAAGGATTATCCATGTTGATAAGGGAGGTCATTGTGGTTCTTCCCCTTCTTAGTTAATGGTTTTGATAGTGCTTCACATTCTTATGGTAATTTGGCTCCTAGTTCTAGGACTCGTGTAAGTACTTGATCTCTATTATAGAATAGGAGTTCATTAAAGTGAGAGAGATCAAGGGTGTGTTTCTCTTTAGACGAATCAATATCATCCCCACTATGGTCAATTAATAATTTCGTGTCTTTAACGTCCAAAAAGAGGGGACCCAAGTTATGACCACTAAAGGGATATGTTGAGGTAAAAGGATTTAACTCTAATTCGCATTCAACTCTTTTAGATGTCTTTTTGTGATAGGTGGCATTACTAGTCTCTTTTATACTAGGTTTTTTCTAAGTGTAATCAGAGTGTAGTAAACCTAGGTGCAACGTGGTATAAGTTGCCTAAAGTCTCAATGTTTTACCAATCAATGTTTTAACAAATAATGGGTTAAAGAATCCAATGATTTGTCCTAGATATAAGTCTATGCAATTGTTATCACACAAGGAAAAATCATGCAAGTCTATGAGTAAACCAATCAATCAACCAATAGTTTACACCTTATGTTTCTCAATGGTAGTTTGACGTATAAATGATCAACTCGATGTCAACACTTATGTCAAGTTCAAAGTGAGCACGATGTAAGTATTAACAAGGGGTAGATGCGACTCCCAATCAAAGATACTACCACTCGTTTAGAAACAAACACAACCTAAAATCCTAAAAGGTAGAAATTACGCATGTAAGCAACACAACAATACTACTCAGGTATGTTAACCAAGTTTTAAGAGAAAGCAAGGTTTAACACCAAAATAATATGATATGATATACAAACAATGTAACCACCACTCTTCAATATTTGAGGTAATGTTTGAAATAAAACTAAGTGCAAGTATGCTAAGGATTTATTAAGATGTAGGTAGCGTAACGTCATAATGCGGACACTTAGAGCACTTTCATGAGGAACGAGTCACAAGTATCATAATTGTGTCGATGTAATGCAGATAAAGTAACACGTTTAAGGGAAATCAAAAGGTGAATCAAGCCTAACTACATTGACAATGTGTCTTAATATGAGTTTGAGACATAGGGCCTATTAGAACATGATGGCGTACCATTCACACTTTCAACACTTGCATTCTGACAGTGCAACCTAGTCATGCAAGTAGACTACAAAAGTGGTGGACACGATTATTTCTAGCGGTATCCATGCGTGTTGTTTCTCTTTTGTCCCAAATGGGCAACAAGATAACAAAGGTGTAGACCAAGTGATGATGAAACAAACTAAGTATAACTTTGATAGAGTTTTTCCTTACCTTAGGGTAAGTGAAAAACTATGACAAAGTGACACTTTTGTAAGTTTCGTGATGAATAACACTTAGCTTCAACTTAAGTGGACTCTCACCTTGTTTGAATAACAAGGTTTTGACTCCAAGCAAGTCGTCACTTTGTGAGAGCTCTATAAAACATGATGGCTTGATACGACAAAGTGGGCTCTAAGACGATATGGATTTCCTAGGTGGTTCCCTCAACTATGTGTCACAAATTTATCTATTGCGAGCTTGATTTACTAAGAAAGTCACACTGACTAGTCTTGGAGTATCTTGGCTTTACTTTACCCCCTTCAAATACAATGAGCAATGAATGCGTTCATGTATATTCTCACTAGGGTTTGATATGGATAACTTTGACTCTAACTCACAAATGTAAAACTAGTCAAGTGGGTAAGTGGAGCACTTCTCGTTTCGTCCACAAGGTTCCCTCTTGCATGGACTACTTTAGGGTTCCTAAGACCACCCCCTTTGTTGTAGCTTAAGGCTTATGCCAAGGGGGTTATGTCCTAGTTTAAAGTGAACAGGGTGTACCCTTATCCGAACCTGCAAATCAAGTGTGTTGAATATGGTGTTTGTTTTTATCTTTTGAGCTTAATGTGGTTTTTGTCGCACATCGTTTGGCAACCTACAAGAAATGAGTTAGCCTTCGTTTAGACTTTGATTCTTTTGCAAGCGATATTTGGTCCTTCAAACAAAGATTAGTAATTTTCCAAGTGATCAAAACATCATATAAAGGAGATAGAATGTCATTTTTGATTTCCTAGATCGTCCTAAGATGCAAGGAAAGAGCATACAAAACAAAATATCTCACTAATCTTTGTGAAAATGGAAAACACTCAATAAAATTACAAAAAGTAAGTTCTTTTTAAACCAATTTTGAATTTAATCCCTTTAGAAAACTTAATTGAAGTGTTTGTGAAAGCATAAAGAAGGTTTTTGAACCATTTTTGATTCCCAAGATCACCTAGAAGGTGCGAGGGAAGAGCATACATTTCAAAACCTTACAAATAATAATGCAACATTCATCAACTCAACTAAGTAAAATTTAGCACAAAACTACAATATTATCAAAGTAACCTGCAAAACCACTAATTAGTATCAACAAAAACTTGCAAAGTGTTAGAACTCCAAAGAATCAACCCCTGCAAGTGTTAGAACAAAGCTTGATTTTAAACAACATTGCTGCGCACACCTTTATGACATGTGCATGCTCCTAACAACATGTGTACGTCTAAAATGACAAGTGCGCAACTCTGTGGAAAATGTAGTTAGTAATTACACATGCATGGGATGAATGACACCTACGTGTTCTTTTAAGCATGTATGCACTTCGGAAAACATATGCACGTGTATGCAAGTATGTGTGTGTTGTTCATGACATATACGCGGCTCTGGTTTAAACTCTTGACAAGGGGTAAAAAATACAAGGTAATAGGTGCATGTCTAGGGAAACGTATGCACGTCCCTAGGGACATGTGTGCGTGCTATCAAACAGGTGCGCATGAATTTTGACGTGTGCCCGCCCCTCAAGAACACTGCGTGTTGGTCCGAAAAACCACAAAAATGATGAGAAAAAGAAATCTAAAACTACAAATAGGTTAGATTTTTTTCCTTTTGATTCAATTTCTAACATAAACCCAATAAATTTGCATGCAAAAGGAAGATTTACTACACCTAAGTTAGTAAAATGCTTGAATCCAAACTAGTTAACCCTCAAAATGCATGGAAATGGTTAGAAACTGAAATAAAAAGCTTGAAAGTGACTTCTAATGGACTATGGAGTAAGTCCCACTGGGCGTGCCATATGTGAACATGTATAAGTTAGAAAAGCTATAGAAATGAGGTTAGAACACTAAAGAAACCTCAAAGCTTTACCAACTCAACTATGAACCATTAAGATAAGAGATAAACAAGAGCTACTCCTATGCATGTATTATAACTTTGACAAAACATCAAGCTAACATGTATATACTACTATGTACTCTTTGAATGCTACTAAACATGAACCTATGAATATCCTAGCAATTAAATATGATTGTTTGATATGCTTCTCAAGCTTTAAAGAATGGAATTCCACCATTAACGACTACAAGCTAGAGTTGAAGGTGCAATGGTAAAGATGATAGCTCAATACAAATGAAGAAATGCTCAAATCCTAATTTCCTATAGTTTATGCTAGAGGGGGAAAGTGTTCTTATAAATGAGGAGGAGGAGTGTTCTATTTATAGTTTTCTGATTTCAAGAAAGGGATGTTTTGGATGCATGTGGGACAAAAAGACCCAAAAGGTAAAATCCAAATGAAATGGACTTTGGAAAGTGAAATGCACTTTTAGAAAGGTAAGTGCCTTTTAGAAAGTGAAAGGGGATTAATTAACCCTAAGTGGCTTAATTAATAGGGATAGGCTTGTGGAAGCCGTTTAGAGGGGTATTAGTGTGATTTAGGGATTAGAGAGAGTTAGGTGGGTTATTTAACTAACATAGTGTAGTTAATTAACGAGGATTAGAATAGTTAGTGCAAGTTTAGTAATAAAGTTGCTTTGATCAAACTATAGGTGTCTACAGAGATGCCTCATATATTAAGACTATATACTTGATAGAGCACCCCTCACTTGTTAGAGATGCCTCATAACCTATGGAAGTTGGAAATTTATAATGAGAAAATGAAATGTCTTGTGGATGGAAGTTGAAGCATTTTAATTTCCCTAACAATTCTTAGGAAGTTAGGAAACACCTTGATAAGAAAATGAGTCCCATTCAAGATGGAGTTCAACTCGGTTAGCTAGAAGAGTTTGCTCAACAACTAGAGGTTTGTGGAGATAAAGTTATTCTTTAGATAGTTAGAGAGATGCAAACAAACTTATTATAGAGTGAGTGGGGCTGAGTAAAGATGTAAGAGTGAACACTTTCCACAAATG
This sequence comes from Taxus wallichiana var. yunnanensis, assembly GCA_018340775.1. Lineage (NCBI taxonomy): Eukaryota > Viridiplantae > Streptophyta > Pinopsida > Cupressales > Taxaceae > Taxus > Taxus wallichiana. Next base: position 801,633,224 of record CM031242.1, read on the forward strand.
GATTGATATTGTAACACTGCAAGTTTTGTAGTCTAGAATAACACTAGAAGAAAGCTATATGTGTGTGTTTTGTAATTTCCACTTTGAAAACAATACAAATAATTATTTTTCCATTTTGTATACGAGATGTATGTGTATGTCATAGTTGAGTTCTAAATTCCTACGTTTGTTCTTTATTAGGTCCCTTAACCTCAACTAATTAATTATCTTACAAATTTTAATTTCCCTAACACTTTAATCATTTTCTATATTCCTATTAAATTTTTATTTACACATTTAAATCAATATTTTGATTTATATGTGTTTAGAGTTGAATTACAATAGGTTATAATTAGTTAACCCATTTGTTTACATAGACTTGAATAATAAACTACACACTTATGTGAATGCGTGAAATTTCCTCTATTTTCAATCATTCATGGACTCTAAAATCCTCATTCATTCATTTTATATAGGGAGCCAAATGTTTCTTATTGGAATGAGAGGTGAATACAAAGACATCAAAGGGTTTAAAAGTTTTCTATGGCAATGGTCCATGGAAGGGGGCTAATATACTATTCTTCGTAGTTTATGAAACACAATTTTTCATTCGTTGTATTGAAATTTCTAAATAAATTTATTTTCATAAAATTTCACGAGACATCTTTCTATTTCACACAAAATTTTCTTAAATTTTCTTAGTAGTACTACAAAAATCTAGCCCCTACCTTTCATGAAAGAGGTGGAAAGTCTCCTCTTGAAAACCATCTCTCTTCACTATTTATGATGAAAATTCTTTTTATTCATGCAACAAGTTCAAAATCCCATGAGACCCTTGAACTAGCTTTGGCCGTCTCATGCAGCCTTCGTGGCTTTTTTTTTTTGGTTGCCTTTTCGACGTTTGTTGTTTTGCCCTTTGGGCTTCGACTCTTTATGGCCTCTCTCGGCTGCCCCCTTACTATGTAACACTTCGCATTCTTTTGTTTATAATATAAAGGCGGTTCGAACACTAAAATCCCATGGGACCACCTACAAATAAAAAAAATAGTTTGTAGTAGCCCTTCAATAAAACCCCATCCTAATTATGTTTAGGTTTAGTATTTGTCAGATTAGGGTTACGGTTGAGGGTTTTGTTTTGTTTGGTTTGGTTGGAAGTTGAGCGGCTTGATAACCCGTCTTATATCAGATACACCAAGTTTTCGCCAGAATCGTTGCCCCTCACTGGTTTTCTTCGAATCTTATCTTCGGAGGTTTTGTCAAAAGGTTTGGTTTTATCATCTGTATCTTTTTCATTGCGCTATTGATATTTTTGACGGGGAAACACCAAATGTTACATCTCAAACAAGCGCTCCTGTGATGATGGAAACTTTCGATACATTTTATATGTCGTTCCAATTACTGAATATCAATGTGGAAGTGAAGAGACATCTGAGGAGCAAATGCTTTTTAACTGAAAGTTTCACTAACCCTGATGGTACGCTTTTGTTTAGTTTTCTGATCCGAGGGTTTTCCTTGCTATTTTTGGTGCCCATGTTTCTATGATAAAAATCTCTTCAAACTCTGCTTATAAATTAATTACATGCTATCATATAATTTCTGGCAATTGTTTTTATATCCACATATACTTGTGTCATGTTTCCCGAAGAATTTCACTGGGCCTGTAATTTGTTAGAAGATTATTTAATCATGGTCAGTACTTACAAAAATGTAGGCTTTAGCCAATAATATTAAGGACTCTGCCCTTGCGTGAAGGTATTAACAGTGTATTTTTATTGAAATCATAAAAAACTATGAACACAGAGTATATTTATGCAGCAAATGTAATCGTCTCATATAAGGAATAAACAACTGCAGAGTCCATACCGAGTTGCATTCATCCAATGCAGGATGTGCCAATTTCCACACTCCAAAACTATGTCAAGAAAATGGTCATTACTTTTATTTTCTGTGTAAACATATCTTGGTCCCAGTTCCTAGCTCTACTTCTAACTCCTTAAAAGTGACAACATTTATATTTTTGAATTTTATTTGCACGCAGGACAGATTAATTAAAACTGCTTTTTGCTATTTTCAACTTCAGTAGGAAAAAGAGTTTTTAGAAAGGGTCTTCTTGTTAAAAGGCATGCTCATTGAAAATGCAGGCCTTACACAACATATTTTCTGACTAAATTCTTCCTGCATTCAGAGTACTACTTTCTATTAATTTGTGTTAGCCAAGTGGCGATTCATCCACTTGAGTAGGTATCTGTCTCCAGATTCATGCTATGGAGGCATTTGTTTTTGATTGGTAAATTTCCCTTTTATAGATCAATGCTATGAAGCCATTTTTAAATTTGTAAATTTCTTTGTTTTTAGGGGTTCCAATTTGAAATTCCATTTATTTGTATCTGTATTCTTTTGGGCTCATCTTATATTTTGAAGTCATATAGGAGTGGGGAAGCCTGCGTAAATAAATATATTTATCTTAACCAATCAACTATCATGTTAGTTAGAGGGCTACTTCCATTATGATATCATTTTTATCTACATAAGGATTATGATTTATTATTGTTTATATGTTATTGTGGACCAAACCTGTCAATTAATGTGGAATTTTTAAAAATAAAAAACAAGTCTAAGATGCATTAAAGAGACATGTCCAACTAAAAATAGTAAGATTTGTATTTAGGAACAATTGAATAAATTTTTTTATTATGAAACTACATGGTAAGGAGAAGAGATAAAAGACCAAACAAATAAACATTTCCACAGATTTGTTTTCATGAAATCAATCAACTAAATACTTAAATTTGCCAGTGAGGGGATTATAAACAAAGCTATATTAAATATCCAAGTCGGTTTCCTAACATAAGCTAAGGAGTTTGCCATAATGACTTAATAATTTTGTATGCCTACCAATATAATAGCAAGAGACTACCCTTCAAACTCGAATGCTTCTTTGGAAAAAGGTCTTAACCCATGTGATGCATCTACATGTTTATTAGAAGCTTTGAGATCCACTGATTTGGAGAAGTAATGACTCGAGAATGAACTATTGTTTTTGGTTCCCATATTAAATAACGGGACTGATTTTGAAGAGACCAGTTAAATACATTGTTCCTGGGAAAAGATACCCCGATGTAAATTTTCAAGAGACCGATTAAGCACATTGGTTCATATGTTAGTTTAGGAAAGATATCCAAGTATAAATCCAAGTTGGTTCCCTAAAGGCTAACATATTTCATACAATTTGCAAAATATGATGCAATAATGAGTTATATTTTTATCGGCATGGTTTACATTTGATGGTCTTTTACACGTGTCTTTGTGTTTTTAACTGTGAAATAGTTACTGGTTTTTGGAATAACTGTCTCATTCAACTTGTATATTTATAATATAATCTCACCTTTTAATATATATTTACGCCGGCGTTCCCCTATGGGAAAGGTCCTTGCGGACGTTTCTGTGACTGTGTTAAATTTGACGTCCTAGACGTTTTTGTTTTTGCTGTGTTTTGACAGTTTGGACGTGTTGTGACGTTTTTACTTTTTAATGTTGTTTTTACTGTTTTTATCAGGGTGAACTCCAGTTGCATGCCCACTTTTGAGGAGCGATTTCGGCATTGTAGCTGAGCCGGGCAAGAATAAAAACGATGTTGTTTTGATATTCGTTTACTGATATTTTCTATGAATTGATGCATGCACAGGCGAAATACAGGGATGATTTTCTATAATATTGTTCTTCGTTAATTAAAAAAATCCATCAAAAAACACTAAAATTAGCGATATATTGTGTTTCTTAGAATATTTGTGCGTGTACAGCAGGTCACATTGCAGAATGGGGCAACCACCGCTCGGGGAGCTCCTGTTTTTCGTTTTTCTCCCAAAGAGGTTAGCTCTTAATCTTTTTCCCTTTTTTAAAACCTGCCATGAACGCTCATTTAACTCATTTCTCACTGAATGTCGCAATTTTAATCCAAATATCGCAATAATTGAACATGTGATCGGTTCTGTCAGATTTTATATTCAAATTGATCAATTACTATGTATTTGAAGAACTTCTCTGTTGATTATTCATATATTTGCGGGATCCTACATGGGAGAAAAGGGATATATTTACTCTCTTAAACTACCTATGACTTTTTTCGGGTATCTTCAATTTGTGTTGGATCCCTTTACAATGGTTGTATATAGTTTATATTTGCACTATCGCTGTAATGAAGCTAGACACTTGTAGATACGTATAACTTGTGGAACATGAAAATATGTACACCTTAAATGATGGTTGACAATTAATGATTAATTAACATGGACAAGTGCAAACATGCCAATCCCATGTGTTTCCAGGAACCCTACAATGATTAGGCTTTACAACATATCATTTAATGTATTCCTTATATTTTCAGCTCATCAAAGGTAATTGTTGAAGGCAAAATCAACCTAGATCTCAGTTTTATTGATGTGTTAAAAACCCCGAGTTATTGGATGTTGACCTGGTGGAATGAGGATTAGGATCTTGTTCGCTCGGCTTTGTTGATTGTTTCTTTTGACAAGGGGCCTTCTTTTCACAATATTGTTTATATTATATGGCTTTTGCAGATACTGACTTGTCTAGGGTTTACCTGTTGACTTGTCAAGCACGTACCTGTCAGGGCTTATCTCCAATCAATCCCATCCGTCAAATTGAATTCTGTAGGTATGCATTTAAATTATGTTTATACTTGTATGTAGCAGTAGAACTATATTTCTTAGCCTCCTCTTATGACCAGTTCTACAGACTTTGGTTCTTGGTCAATGAGGTTTTGTTTTGTGTTGTGCCTGTTTAGCTTTTGAGCCGTTTTTACCAGCGTGGTTATACCAACCAGCCACCCTCTTATTGTAACCATCTGTACTTTTATCTTTTTTTATTAATATATATTTATCGATGTGTTCCAATAAAATAATTCTTAGCCTACTCAAGAAAACATTAGCTTGGAGGGCTGCATGGAGTGAGGTTTACCAGCGAGGGATTAACAAATTTGAATTATTAAATTTCCAAATCAGAATGCTATCCAAATCTTTGCTTAAATTTGATCATCTCCTATTACTTTAGTTCACAAACAAGTTCCCAAGTTCATGTCTGTTTGGAACCCCTGTCCGGCTTACAACCGCTTGGATTTTGGTCACAGGTCACTGCTACATGACCCTTGTTTGCTAGATACAACAAAAATACTATCCTCCTCCCCACATGTAGACCTTGAAGAACTGCTTAATCATGTTCAACACCACACAAAATGTTTAGAACAGACATTCCTGTGTAGAAAGCAATCACAGTTGTAGTGTAGGTACAATGCACCATGGGCCACGCAACCTACTTCATCCTGCTCATTAAAAGTGATGGGAAAATTAAGTACCTCCCTTTGAGAAACGATGATAGACTGAACATACACAATCAAACTATGATATCCATATGGAGAGAAAATGTTGATTGCCAACCGGTACTTTCCCGCCATGCAGTTCTAAAGTATATTGTAAAATATGCTTCAAAAGCAGAGCAACGTTTAGAAACCTATCACCAAATGCTATCCAGATTTTCAAGAGATGCTGATGTGGATTCACCAGCACACATTGTGATTCGAAAAATTCTCACAAAGAGCATTGTTGAACATGACATAAGCACACAAGAAACATGCCACATGCTGCAAAAATTGCCACTTGTTATGTGCAACCGTTCGTTTGTATCATTAAATGTTGGTAAAAATCTTGAGATGTGTTGTTGAAAGTGACGCTGATGTACAAGAAACAACCACTTTCTTGGATGCATATAGAGTTCACCCTGCAACCATGGAACACCTACCACTTATTCAGGTTGCTCGAGATTGGAGCTACAACAGGAACCGTAAAGGAGATAAATGGAAACTGTGGTCGACTAAAGTAATTGTTCGGGTCCACCCGAGATTTGTGGATGTACCAACTCAGGATTCAATGTGATACGACATTTTCTGTTGGTCAAAACTCCTTTTATACAAGCCTTTCAGAAATATTGCCTCCAAATTTAGCTCAAGCCCACATGACATCAACGACACTTGGGACATGTTCAAACACAACTACAGACCATGGCATGTTTTACGCACTACCGCAAACACATGACATGAAATAGATGTTAGTTCGACTCTGAGGTTGAATGCAATATTCACCACCAACCATTACAGTAAGAAGGATAGGTCTTCGTAAAATTTCGTCAGAAAAACAACATGGGTCTTGCCGGTCTTGAAATGTTGGGGAAACGAGATTTTGACATACACAATAATTGGAACATATATGGCGTTACACATGATTTAAAGATAATTGGTTCATCGTTCATTGAGAGAGAAAAGGCAAACACAAATAACACCAGCATGCAAGCCACACCACCATCTACTACACTACCGTTGTCTTGAACAAAAACTAGCTCTTGATACCATATTGTACCATTCATTAAACAAAACACTTCTACCTCCACTAAGATTGATAATTCAAGGAACAACTACACAGGAAAATCATTTCTTATAAATAAAATCTCGAATTCATTTATACCAACATCAACCACATCTCCCTTGCCTCTCCTTCTCGCTCTTCCCTACCGATATTTCAACATTCAAAATCTCTCGCACCCATAATCCATATAGCCCTACATATTCCAATCATAGAATTAAAACCCTTGAAGGCCATGCATTATCGTCTTTTCAAGAGTCACTAAAACATATAGAATATGTTCTTATTGATGAAATGAGTTTCATCGGCCCAAAGTTGCCAGGAAAAATTGACAATAGGTTACGCGAGGCTTTTCGACACTCAAAAACATTTGAATTTGGAAACAGATCAGTCATCCTCCTCGGAAACCTCGAGACAATTACCACCGGTTATGGACAGTCCTCTTTATGCAAGTAAATCCTATGGAGCCACCCTTTGGAAGGGATTTCATTCTTCCATTACATTGCAAACAATATTTCGGCAACAAGGAACAACCGATGCATAAGTTTCATTCCAAAATTTACTGCTCAACATGCAAGATTCAACCCCTCTTATTGAGGACTAGGAACTCCTAATGTCTCGCACAGACACACACCTAACTCAAAGAAGATCTCAAAAATTTTAAGGATGCACCACATTTGTTTGCAAAAAACAACCTCGTGGACTCCCACAACCTTCAGATGTTTGAAGGAATTGAACGTTCGATCGCCCAATCCATTGTTGAAAGTAACAGGCAGGCTGGACCAAGAAATCTTGATGATGATCAGTTGGAGCACAAAGTTCTGTTGTGCAAACAACAAAAAATCAAGATTATTGCAAATTTATGGGTTGACGCAGGCCTCATAAATGGTGCTACAGGAACAATCACCAACATTGTCTATGATGCATCAATTCCACCACCAGCATTACCTTTATTTTTGTTGTCAAATTTGATAGATACAATGACCCATGTTGGGATCCCTCCAACCCGTTACATATTCTGATACCCCCTATTTCGAGAGGGAATCAAAGACAATTACCGCTTAAAATGGCATGGACATTAACTATCCACAAGTCCCAGGGACTTACTATGCATAGAGCGATTGTCGACATTGGAACCAATGAAATGCAGTCCGACATTCACCGCTTTCTCGAGTTGCCTCGCTTGCAAATATGTGCATGTAGTAACACTTCGACCAAGAAGACAGGAGGAAGCAAGACTACTATCACTCAACCCTTCGTACATACTACACTCTACTTTGATAACACCTCCGCTACTACTTTACTCAACATTTCTTCTATCCTAGAAACCATTTTTGTTCAAGGGGTATCAAATATACTCATGTTTACTGAAAATAAAATTATCCTCAAAAGGCTACCATTCATGATATAATTCTTCTCATGTTAAGTTCCAATAAAACAGTCCACAAAATGATACCACTCATGATATGAGATTTGTAAACCTTTTTATTGTTTCATGTTTCTTTATGTTAACAAAAAATACATTTTTAATGTCTTCATCTGCACACAAATACCTAAAAATTTAAAATGTCAAGAAAGGACCATGCAAATTATAGTTGTTTCCATCCAAAGCTTTGTACATTATATCACTTTTTGGCATTTTGAATAGTTTTAAGGGTAAGATCACTTCCTGTTTGCGCTTTTAAAATGAAGCGACTCACCTATATTTCTACACATACAAAATCGATCACCCATAGTTTAAACAAACACAACTACAAAAAAAAACTATCCCTATAACACAAATAACATATACCATTTTTTGTTTGCAAAATGCCTCAAAGAAATGTGGTCTCATGAAATGCTATGATTGTAAGATATGCACAAAATAGCTATAACATTGATGCTCTCAAAATCGTTGAGGTAATAAAGAAATTTGGAATGTACCATAACCATTTCAGATTTTTTTATATATAATTGCATATTCTGTCTCATTTTAGTTTCATGAAGAGATAATATGTTAAAGCTTAGTCATTCTTTCAATCTACTTTGACAACAACACTTCACATTCACTACATTCTTGAGAGTGAGTATTAGCAAACTTACATGTCTCACTTGCATTTGTATTCAATTATTACACAACTAACTATTATCTAACATCCCTTCTAATGTATTTCACAACATTTGTTCTGGCTTTAATAGAAAATCAATATTGTCAATCACACCCCTTATCAACATCAACTACAAAAGTAATAATTATCTTTCTAAATCTAATAACATATACCATTCGGCGTTCACATTGCATTGTACACATGCGATTGCTAGTTTATATTTATATGCAAATATTTTATTGATATGCATAAATAATAAATATATATTAAAAATTGATAAAATAAATATATAATTGTCTATTAATTTTTTCTCAATAATATATAAATGGTAATATTTTGCATGTGTTGAAGGGTAATATTGAAAATTTGTCTTTTGAAAATTTGTCTTTTAAAGAAGGCCTAACAGCATTGGATGCATCTCTATATTTATTACTACCTCTGGAATTGACCATCTCTAGAAAGGGCTATAGAACAACAATTATAGTATCATCTCCTTTTGACTTAATGGTAACCTCGACTCAAGAGTACATGCTACATTTAGTTGCTTTCATGATTATATATTGATGGGCTAGTCTTTCCTTATGCCTATTACCTTTATATTTCTGTACATTATTTTTTTCATAATTTAAGTGTAAATAAATAAAAACATTATTTAAATTTATTTTGTTGTCATATCCATATATGGTGCCTCATCCTCTTGAGTGCTTCTGTCACAAACTTATTAATAATGCCCACATCACTGTAAGTGCTACCAAATATTTTTAATACAAGCATACAAGCAACCCACTATTTTCTATGCTTAACTGGTTGAGATATGTATACCAAATGGAAGTTTTATAAAAAATACATTTGCCATGCTTTATTTGGTATTGGACAAGTTGGCAATTGACAGATTTTGTTGCCTTACCATTTTTGTGATTTTGCTTAGCAATGAGCTGCATGAGGATTTTATTCCTCCCAAAATATCCACCGAGGCATCTGACATGGGCTTCATGCATAAGTGTCTCACATGGTACTGTAAGAAATGCTCAATTGCTTCATATGTAGCTTCTGTGTCCTCTAATTGGTCCTTACTCTCCCTTTTGCTGCTTCAAGGTTTCTATCGTTTTTAACAATTGCTTCACATGTAGCTTCTGTGTCCTCTAATTGGTCCTTTACTGTCCCTTTACTGTCCCTTTTGCTGCTCGAAGGTTTTTATCATTTTCAAACCATGATTGAGTTCTTTAAATCATTAGTGATAGTTTTCAAAAACTGTCTTGGACAGCTTAGTGTAATGGCTGTTATATTTTCTATACCTGTTTAGTGCTTTGTGCCAAAAGTGAGCTTCTGTAAATACCAGAGCTGTATGGCAAGCTTATCCACCTTTCAGAATATAAGGCACATTATAAAAAGTCCAAATGGCATAACTAGTCATTCATACAAGACACCCTTGGTTCAAAGTGACAAAGCCTGTTTTAATGTCATATATTCACATGCTCCAGATTTGGAGATGGCAGCTTTTAAATACATCATAAAAGAACCTGATACATGTAGTACACAATGCACATACTGGATCCACCATGGGAGATATAATGAATTAATAAATAACTGCGTCTTGGAAAACATATACCAGGTTCCATCTTTCTAGGTATTTTAAATGAGCACACACTATATAATGTGATCTTTCTCAAAATTGTTTTTCCAGCTTACTCCTCTTTTTTATTTTTCCAATAAGGATGGCAGCTTTGTTTGGACAAGGAACCAAGAATAAAATCAACTTGATGAGATACCTTCCTTTAAGCAGACACTTTAGCTGGAAGTTCATATAGTCAAAGATCATCCATAAAGTTGTCTTTTTACATCCGTTTTGGCAATGAGAAGATAGCAAGATAAAAGACTGTGCAGAAAGCGTAATTCATCTTCTCTCTCTTCTTTGGCTGGAATAGCTTATGCCTCTTTCCATCTCTGTTAAATGCATAGATATTAGCGCTCTCATCATGCACAGTACTCTGATCATATCGCCATGGTAAGACAACAAATTCATTAAGGCTTACCAAACTTCATAACAGTATTTTATTCATACCTATTAGGAAACAAATTTGTAAAGGCCTTAACAAACTTCTTAGGATATCATTTATTGTAGTGCTTTGGTGGGAAATTATTCTGGACATAAGCTGTTGTTAGTCCTAGATTTATTTAAAAACATGTTTTTGTAAAACATGCATCTAACACTTTCTATGAGTGATCTATTCTCTCTTACCCATATTTTATTGTCATGAAACAGTGTTTCATAATATTACGTGTGCACTTTTAAAATGTCTTAGAGAGGTGTTTTGCCTCTATCGTCACAGCGCAATTCCATCAGTGATGTTCATGAAATCATTAGGGTATTTGACTGTTTCTAAGGCATATATGATTTCCTTTTAAGAAAGAACACAATTTTCTATAAAGAAACAAAAAATACAGGCAATGGGAAATCCGAAAACCTATAACACTTTGAATATTTTTCTACAAAATGTTTGGCCAAAGCCTTAGCCACAAGGTTTGGACTTATTCCTAAGATTGTGGATGGGAGATACATCTTAGATTACCTTAATACAAGTTGGGAAGGAATGGAATGGGTTAGGAAACAAAGCAGAATGTATGCCTGAAAAAGCATATGATAGAATTAGCCGGGTTTTGTTGATTATGATGAAAACAATTGGTTTGGAAGAAAGATATGCAGATTGATATAATGATTTTGTTCAAGGATGCTTCAGCCCAAGTGGGAGGTAACGAGTGACTGACATACCCCTTCGACTTGCAGAGATCTATCAGTCATGGATTCCCTCTCGCCCTTCATTTTTGCCCTTGCATTAGAAACTATACATTAAATGTTGAGAGAGAAAAATACGGTCCACTTGTCAAGGGGCTAGTTCTAGCAAATGAAGAGCAGCATCTTGAGGTTCAATTTGCAGATGACCTCTTTTTCAAGTGATGGAATAGGAGAATTGACCTACTCTAAAACGCAGCTCGACATCTATTGCAATGGCGCTTACTCCAAAATTTCACTGCACGAATCACATATCTTGAGCTGGCAAAATGACCCTCCTCCTTGGCCAGATAATCAAATTTGGGGATTCATGTCTTATGCTATCTAAATAAGAAGCTTTTTCCCTTATGCCATGTAAATAAGAAGCTTGCTAAATGGCAAGGCTATTTTTTTGCCTGGCACAGAGCTTTCAGTTATGTCAGAAAGTTCTTGGATCATACAATTTTTGTTGGGTGTTCACCGATCATCAATCGCCAGCAGTTGCTCAGGATTTTAAAAAGGACTTTTTGGGGTTAGATGGACAGGGTGCTAAAAAAGAGGGATTAGCTATAAGGTATGTTGTGACTTGGATATGACTGGAGACTCTACCTGGCTGTATCCGCATACAGGTCACTCACTGGATCACGTTAGGTGGGCCTTCCATAGCTGTATTTGATTTAAAAGTTTGAAGTAATTAATGTTTTAAAAACTTTGAAAAGGCTGGAAAAACCGAAAAAATTGCTGACAAACCCTTCAAATGCATTTTAGTGGCAGCAGCTGAGAATGTGGAAGTGAATGAATAATTAAATATAATTTTTGCACATATAATATATATGTAACCCATATATTTCAAAATTAATTGTTGCTTATTTGAATTTGTAGCCAATGTGACTCTTTAACCATGGCTTAAGGATTTGCAGCTCTAAAAGCTCACTCTTGCTCTCATGAGGGTTTCAAAGTGTTGGTATAATGCATGTTCTAAAGGGAAAGGAGGATGGAAAAGTTTGATGTTGTTGATCTTATGTTTGGTCTTGATTTCTACTAAAGTTGAAGGATCCTTTAGATCAATCTAAAAGACTTGGGAGTAGGTAAAATGACTTCGTCTACCTTTTGCGGATTTTGACCTACAAGAATGGAGTTATCTTGCATTAGAATATGCTTAACGCTTTGTGTTGCTTTGATTCTAAAGAGGAATGCTGAGTTTTGTGGACTTTTATTGGTTGGGAAGTGTATTGACTGGTATCAACTTAAAGCTCGGTGTAAACGAATTGAAAAATGAAGAAATTTGTTGAAATGTCGTTGAAAAGTATCAATAGTGCTTTTCTTGAGCACAATTGAAGAGGCCTATATGAAATTTTGAGTAGGAAAGAGATTGTCATTCATAGTTGAATAATACTTGGCCAGTGTCATATGCATCCCATGTTTGGAGGTGGAGATTTGACCTATTGTGGAAAATTTTCTTTCCTGTGGTCATCATTATGTAAAAGTATTTTGAGAAATGCTAAAAAAATGGGCAAGAAAGTATTCGATTGTATGGTTTGTAGTCCGAAACTATCTAGCATGTTATCTATCATTGCCATTTTGCTAACTTATCTTAAAGTATGTTTTGCATGACTAGTTTATTTTTGTCAACAAAAATACCATTTCTAAGTTGTTCCAGACGTGAACAATGTCTCTGGGAGAAGGGCCAGATGCTGCCCCCACACAACCAAACAACAGAAAAAGGGGATGCCATTGAAATGTCCACTTTACAATTGTTTTTTAATTAATTAATTTAAATATTAGTACAAGTATTTTAAATATATCTATTTGAAAACAACCAATATATATCAAACTTGAGGGTGATTATTTTGGATTTGTTACATTATTTTTCCCATAAATTTCTTGCAATCTAATTAAAATATGCTGTGTATTAAAAGAAATAGGCTATAAACTCCATCTTATGCCCAAGATATCATGGTTTTTGATCGCCTCCTTGAAGTAAGAAAAAGTTATTGTCTTGCCATCTCACACTGTTACTCCTCCTTCCATCTTTGTTGCTGTTGTAAATTTGATTAAACAATTTAATAGACGTCACCCTTTGTCTACAAAATATGAGATTTTTTTCTTTTGAAATTGAGTCTCCACATCCACTGCCCCTGAGACTTGTAACTATTGAAATATCTCATGGAATGATAAATTGACAAGGCCCATTGTCGATAACAAAAATACTTGGTTCTTTGATAGTTTGTGGCTTGTTCTTTCAACTAATGTGCCTTTTTAGCCCCAGAAATGAGAAGATTGAAAATGTTTTTTAAATGAGGGTAGAGGGGTTTGCCAAAGTGGGGATGCTGATATAGGTTAGGATTTGCAGTAGGCCGGGACAAAGGATTCTAGGGATGAAGAAGTTACAAATGAAGAAAGATATTGAAAAAAATGAAATAGGGAAGCATACAAGAGCACAAACAAATACAATCAGTTCCTTTGATGGTTTCGAAAATGAAATAATTGGTGAAAATCAAGATATCATGTTCTTCAGAATGGGGAAATGGATTGACAATGATGACAATATAGTTTCAACCCATGAAACAATTGATAAGAGATTTCAGGAGGGCCAAGACAAACTTTGGGCGTCGATGTCAGCAAATTGGTCAAGAAAGTATTACAATACAGCAATCCAATGATGTCCAAGGTGAGTTCGGTGCAGTCTCAAACCAGCAACAGGGTAGAATGCATAGTGTATAGAGTTATAAACATGAGAGAGTTACTTAAGTTGCCACTAGCTCTAGAGCAATTCACGAGCGTTTAAATAAGGATTCGGTGATGGAAACTATACAAAATTCAACAACAACAATGGAGCTGGCCATTCAATATAATTTAAGCTGAACATGTATTTCCTCCCATTTCAAACATGATTATGTGTGGGTCTCCTTGCAAATATCTGTAGATTATGGATAAGCCGTGTGACAAATATCGGTTGTCTTTGTTTGTTAATAAAAATGTTCTATATGCTTGTTGGGTTTATCTTCCATGGCAAATATTTATTGTAGCGAGAAAGTACACATTCCTAATGAAGTCTTAAGTTCTAAGCTAGCAAAAGCATTGAAGTTAAAAAGAATATTTAGGTATCATAGGGAGTGGTCAAATCTAAAGGCTGGTACAAATTTCAATATGAAGGGCACATATTTGATTAGTCCTTTCATATGAAATTTTACAAGAAATAATTTTATTTTAATTGACGAGCAAACTAAGTACATACGTCACTAAAAATATAGCTAGTTAAAGAATTAAACATTAAATCTCAAGAATAAAACAAGTTGCAACAACAAATTAGGAGTTTTAAAAGACACCATGCAACAAAAATGAAAATCTACAACTAAAAAGAATCGTTGCAATTGCATGATAAAATATGATGTTATTGTGTGTAGAAACATTTATTAGTGTTTCATGAAATAAAAATGACAAGCTAGGTTGAGTCCTACCAAATCAAAACTACCAAGCCTTACCTACAAAAGGATATAGAAGTTACCATCGTGATAAAAGGGAGATAATAGAGAAGACAATGAATAAGAGAGGAGTAAACTATGTTTGCTTGTGAGAAAGAACAACCATATTGTTGAGTTTAAAATAGAGTTACAAAGATATTAAATCATACATAATGACACCAAAATATGTCCAAAGAAATTTAATTATGTTAATTGCATTTGATATGTTGTTCATTGTAGTACACCTTATAGGCTCTAAATCTCAAAATCAATTGAATAAATAAAAGTTTATCAGGCCATTACCATTGTGATAAGAGGGAGATAATGGTGAAGACCATGAATAAAAAGAACAAACCATGTTAACTTGTTGCTTGTGAGAGAAGAACTAGTGTTGAGACTAAAATAGAGTTACAAAGATATTAAAACATATATAGTGACATCTAAATATTTCTAGAGAAATTTAATTTTGTTAATTGCATTTGATATGATGTTCATTATAGTCTATCTTACATGCTCAAAATCAATTGATTAAATGGAAAAATTTTAGGCCATTAACACCATTTGGTATGTGAAATTTAAATAGTTTATCAATCTATTGAATAAAAAGAACGGTTTGTAAAGTCTATTAACACCATTTGGTATGATCCAAAATGGAGATCAAGATGTTAATTAATTGATTGGTAAAGTTCTTGACATTCTATGTTGTAGGATCACAAGAAATTAGCCACTACCCAATCTCTCCTATTCGAAAAGGTTAATACAAATGTTATTTGACCGTATATTTAATATCGTTTTTCACACCAATTTTGAAGTCAACAATACTTTCATTGACCCATTCATACCCAAGCACTAAATATTCGGATGCAAAGAATAAGAATCGTCTCTACTTATTTAGAAATCAACCATTTCTTTATTTAAAAAAATATATATTAAAAATTAAAATAAAATAAAATTGGTAATCAAAACAAAAGTAAAAAAATTAGAAAACAAGCCTACCGAAAATAGATGTGCATTAAAATACCAAAGCCAACTCGAGTCAATGTAAAAAAATAGGTATTGTTGGGTTTTAGATTTGCACTTGGAATGAAACCACATTTAGGGGACAAGCAAGTCCCTCCTCTTTAATGGGAGAGGTTCCCTTATTGAAAGTAGGGGCAAAACCTATGTACAAATGCACAGTCTTTCATTCAATGGTGGTTTCCCGATATCCTGAAATGTGTTTTAAGCTTGGAAAGTTATCAATACATGAGGATAGAAGACTTTGAAGAGAGGAGGGAGGCAAAAGAAGACAATACTTTTAGGGAAAAGAGATGGCAGAGAAAACCCTTATATGTATTGTGTAAATGAGATATAAAGTAGAACCATCCACGTTTATAACAGACACAATTCGCAGACTCAAAGTTCTGGAGATTGTACAAACTAGAACACAGTTTCCAAGCATGCAAGGATTAGATGATTCACAAATCAGAACTAGAAGGAAAGAGAAAGTAGAAGAAAAAGGGAAAAACCTTTGTATTGATTTCTTCCAATTCAAATTATAGTTCCAGAATAATCAAAATTCCAACCCTTTACAATGGCTTTGAAAGCTCATGATATAGCTCGCAAGAGACAGTTACAACTTCCTCGAGCAAGCAAGAAACAATTACAACTTATTCCAATCATCCACGCCCTTTCGAATTCTTGATTTGCAAAGAAACGTTAATGGTGGAAAAAATAATTTTTAAATATATGACCGTTACATTATTTTTCCAGTTAAAACATGGGCCATTCGATTTGCTTTTACAACTTCAAATTTGGGCCACCCACGTGGGAGAAATTAATTGGAGCAGGCTTGCGGACGCCTTCTACATTTTTTTGCCTTTGAAGCTGCGCCAGGATGACACGTGGAGAGCTCCGTTGGTTCCTTCATACTTTGCTCGATTCGGTCTATTTCCTGCTTGACCTATGTTGACCCCTAGACACGTGGAGGGTTGGCACTCATTTGAGTTTCCGTTTTGGAAAATGCCTCTTAAAATCGTGCCGGTGACACACGTGTCTCCTTTCGCGGTCTTGGACTTTTTAACGGCCAACTCTGTCTCCTTATTGACTTTAACCACGTGGCGAAATGGGCGCTACTGGAGATCGACCGCTTGATTTCACTTCGAAATCGCGTCGTTAAGGCACGTGGCGGCTTCCGCTGAACCTTGAAATATGGCCAAACCGCATCCAATCAAAGATATTCACGTATTACCCATGGACTCTAGGGCAAAATTTAACGGGAAAAAATGCCTGTCATTCTCGACTGTGGGAAGAAAATAAAAAGGAAAGGAAAGGAACTTCACCATACGCCCGACTTTCAAATTGTTCTCCATGAACAGGAAAACTGCAAAACAATGTCAAGCTCGACGTGATTTGATACTCCAAGACACAGACTCAAATTTTTTTGAAACTTGACTTCAAAAGAGGGGAATTTTGGGGCCGACAACATGTATGTTATGCCAATTTTATGATGTTTTTAATTTTTCGTGAAAAAATCAATTTTGATAAACCTATAAAATGTTTTCTAATTTTTTTTGTTGGTTTAATGTATTAAATATGCAATTGTTAGCACATTTGTTGTTGAGGGAGTTAGACACAAAACAAAACCAAAGTCAAAGCATATTTTTGCAATAATAGATCGATCGTTGTTATTTGTATTTTAGGTATATCTCTTTGTTTGTTTATTTTATGTTGCGTTTCAATTTTTGTTTTTCGACTAAAATCCTAACGAATATTTTGATACACTTACCATTTATTTCTGATTATTTTTGTTTGATATTTTAGTTTTTGTAGTTGTATTTAACACCTACACTAGATCGATCAAATATTATATTCCATAGAAGTATTTTTTTATTTTCATACTTTTTAAATTCACTTTTATTGGTTTAAAAAAATAAATAGTGATTATATTTTTAATGCTTTCAAATTCTTTGTGATTAGTCATGGGTAGTAATTTAGAAGTTGTTGAGGTATTGGAATGTTATGCTAGTACATGCGGTACAATTAGAGGTATTGGAATTCTAGATAATGCTTCTCTTTGGGACTTTTATCAACAATGAAAGAAATCACAACAATTTGTCATTACTTCGAATTAACAACAATCAAATACTCATCATCTATGTTAATAATGAGATTGAAGATGATATTACTTTCTTGTAGTATTTGCAAGAAAGAAAAATGTAGAAAATTTCATTAGTAGATTGAAAAATTTCCTTCCCAAAACATTACATTTTGATTTGGCCATGATTCAAAAATTGAAGGAAATGAGAAGCACATGCCATACAATTTTCGTGTTCGTCCGACCAACCATTATTTTGCTATTGATACCTAGGGAGAAGGCCCTAGCCTACAAAAAAATTACATTAAGTTCTAGTCCATGATATTATCAATCATCAATGGACTCTCATAGTTTGTGTAGGCACATTATCGTGCATATTACATTTTAAAAACATGGGAAGAACAATAAACCTATGAAAGCCCCATAACTACGCCCAATCTTATTTACAATATATATTTTCATAGGCATTATAATTCAGACTCAGAAAACAACTACAAACCTTAGACCCACGTGCACAATAAACTTGTGGACATCATCAAAGAAAGGGCACAGACCGAACTAGCTACTCCATCCTTCCACCCGATGGCATCTTAGCAATTATTTCTACATCTAAATTGTCTAGGCTTTGCGCAGATGAAGATGACGGCTCCACGCAACAATCGGGGATTTCAACCTTGACACCCTCTGGAAAGCACTAACTCCCTGGTTCTCCACCAAAGCTTCCATCCCCCGGGCAATAACCTGCACACCTCTAGCCAAAGCATGAATATGAAATTGCATGCTAATCAAGCGCTCCTCCAAACTCTCATGCTCTTTATGTAGAATGAATTGCCTAGAAGAATTAGATACAAATATTGGCCGCACTCAAACCCTGAGCCATATCGAACACATTCCTTCTTCCAATTGATTGATTCGGGTCAATCATCAATTTCTTCATACTTTCGCAAATGTCCACCTCCTCATCCTCTTCAAAGTTTTCTACCACAGACCACACCTTTTCCAACCAATCCCTCATGGTGACATTCCTAATATTTCCATCCATCCAGGCAGAGGACTCTCTCGCCGCTTCTTCCGCTTAAGGCTCTCTTCCTTTTTGGCTTGGACTCGCTTTCAACCTCTCGCATTCCTCATTGACAAATTGTGAACCACCCGATGGAGCCTAAAAGCACTATCCAATACTAAGCTTGAAAAGATCATGTGGAAGTGACAAAAACCCTTCCCGACCCAACTTATAAAATCTCTCCACTAATCTCCTCGCACATATGGAGGATATGGGAAAATACTATGAATCCTTGAGAAGATATCTCCTACTAAATCATCATCATTCCAATAATAGTTATAAATGCTCCCTACCCTCCCCCTCAATGCCACCCACCAACCTTGCATCCCTCGACAAAAGGGACATGATGTCATTGCGATAGAACTCCTCCCATACTTGGCACTTTAAATGGCCAATGACCCACAACTCGACACCCCTGTTAGCTAAGCAATTAGCCACCATATTCCCAGTCTTTTTGACATGGGAGAATCTAATCTCAGAAAAGGAAGAGAGAATAGATTTAATTTTTAGACATATTGGCTTCAAGGACCAAGCTTTTGAAACTTTACCTTGGGCCAAACCAATAATGGTTTTTGAATCTCCTTCAATCCACAAACGCTGCCAATTCTATTTTTTTGCCTCCAATAAACCGAAAAGGAGGGCCATACCTTCCGCCACATTGTTGGAGGAGACACCACAATCAACAGCCAAGGCCAAAACCGGTTGGCAGCTAGAATCTTTGAAAATACAACCACATCTTGCGTTACCAGGGTTACCTCTAGAAGCACCATCAAAGTTTAATTTAATCCAACCCTCATCAGGAGGTCTCCACACGTCTAACTTATTTTCCTTACTCCCCTTATTAGAGAGTCATTAACAAACTTCTAGGGAATCAAGGCCATTTTCCACAAAAATCTATCTTCACATCTTCTACATCTAAATTTTTGTTCCAAGATTTAATGATTAAAAAGAAGACCTCATCATGTTCCAAACTTGATGCATGCGAAGTTTATTTCCTTGAAAAATCCTTCTATTCCTCTCAAGCCACAAACTCCAAATGACCACCGTTTGGAGTTAGGTTCCAAAGGAGTTGTAAACCTTTATGAGCAATTTTCCAATGCCATTGAGAAATAAGATCAAAACCGAGCGAGGAAGGACCCAGGAAACACTCCACTGATGCCACACTATGTGCCGATTTGAAGAGCAAAAGGACAATGAATGAAAAGATGATTACCAGATTCATCCCATTCTTCACAAAGAAAGCAAAGGCAGGACCATGAAAACCTCTTTTCATCAAATTATCATACGTCAAACATTTACCTAAAGACACCAGCCACAGGAAAATATTTGCCTTAGGTAAGCCTTCCTTTTGCCACACAATATTTGCTTTGAAAAGACATAGACTCTTCCTTGTCCTCATAACTATCATATAGTTTTAGGTACATTTTTTAACCATCATGGACCTAGAGGTTGACCCAACCCAAATAATTCTATATTCCAAAGCTTCTTAAGTAGGCAGGGGAGGACCCTAAAATCCTGAAAAGCAATTCAACCTTCCTTATTTTCAAAATCATCATAAGGAGGCGCAATCCAACTTTTGACCCCATCAACTAAACAAATATAGTCCTCAACTTTGACCCCCATTGATAATAGCTTCCTCTTTAAAGGATTTCAAAGAATCTACCGCAGAAAAAGGGCCCATCAAATGCTAGTTATCATCCTAGAGATTCACCCTATTGCCTTTTTGAGGCTGCCATTTCAAATCTGGGAGCACAAATTTACGACAACTTTTAATGAAATTCCAAATGCCTGATCTTGAAGGGAGCTCTGAAAAAATATCTCCCTCGGGTCCCTAAACATCCAAGTATTTTTCCATAATGATTCTCCTCCAAAGATGCCCTTTATCTTCATAAACTCTCAAAGGAGTTTGCATCCCAGAGCTTTATTAACCATCGAACAATTTCTAAAGCCCAAACCTCCATCCTTTTTAGGGCGACAAACATCTTCCCAAGCGACCAAACTAAATTTCTTTTTGTCTTCTGCACCACTCCACAAAAAATTCCTTTGCATACCTATAATGCACATGGCCACTTTCTCTAGTAATTTAAAAAGAGACATGAAATATGAAAGGATCGCTTGAAGAGAAGATCGAATCAACTCAACTTTACCCGCCAAGGTCAACCACCTACCCTTCCAAGATGATAATTTCTTCTAAATCCTATCCACAACCGGTTTCCAAAGGTCTTTCCCAGCCACCCCACCAATCAAGGGCATTCCCAGGTAAGAAATGGGAAAAGAACAAATTGAAAAGCCAAAAATATTTGCAATCCTTCGTTGTAGCTTAAGATCAACATTGATAAAATAGATTACAAATTTAGGAGCACCCACCTTTTGACCCATAACCTTTTCATATTTGTCCAAAATATCCTAAAATTTCTTCACCTCAGCTATCAAGGAATCCCCAAATAACGTTGTATCATCCACAAATTGAGAATTAGTCACATGATCAATATTTGAAGATATCTTCAAACCTTTAAGCTCCTCCTTCCCATAGCACATTGAATCTCTTTGGACAAACTTTCTGCCATAATGATAAATAGAAAAGGAGAAATAGTATCTCCTTTCCTGAGACCTCTAGAAGAAGAAAAATGCCTAGCTGGCGACCATTATCAAAAAAGAGAACTTTGGAGTTGAGAAACCGCTCCTGATCAATTGCACCCAATCAAGAGGAAAGCCAAACTTAACTAGCACAAGCTTCCAAAAATCTCCAATTCACCCTGTCATATGCTTTCATCATGTCTAACTTGATAATCATACCTAGATTCCTTTTATGACTTAGAGAATGAATAGCTTCATGTGCAACCACAATTCCATCCAAATTTCTTTCCTTCTACAAATCCACTTTGACTATCCGAGATGAATAGAGCTTAGAAAATATTTTAACCTCAAGGCAAACACTTTTGAAACAATCTTATAGATACCATTACATAACGCAATTAGGCAAAAGGCATCAAAATACTGAGCATCTTCTTTCTTAGGAATAAGAGCTAGAAAACTATTCCATTATTTTAAGATAGCTTTCTTCTTCCCACATTCCTCCACCGCTGCCCAAACATCCTTCCCCACAATGTGCCAATATTTTTGAAAAAGCTAATCAAAACCCATCGGCCCCGAGGCCTTGTCTTCCCCTAGACAAAAAATTGTCTCCCAAACTTCCTCCTGAGAAATATGAAGCATTAATCTTTTTGCTTCCTTCTCCTCCAAGATTATGAGGATATAAGAAAGCAAATAATATTCCTCCCCTTGCCATAACCCTTCCTCCTCAAAGAGTAAATTCTTAAAAAAAAGACACACCTTCCTCCCTAATCCTTTCCAAATCAGAAATAACTTATCCAGAAGGAAGGGTAAGTTTCTCAATTCTATTCTCATTTCTCCTGATTGTAGTAGAGAGATGGAAGAATTTTGTATTCATGTCACATTCTTTTAACCACTTAACTCTAGATTTTTGCTTCCAAAAACCTCCTCCATTCGTAAAATGTGATCCAAATGGGCAAGCCCTTCCTTTTCTCTTGAGAGAAAAATCTTAGAAGCTCCATCTTCCATAATATCCTCCTAGACAGATTCCAAGTCAAAATACTCATTTTTATTTTGGAACAAATTTCCAAAAGATAGTTTATTCCACTTACGCGCTTCTTCTTTCACATGTTTCAATTTTCTCATCAAACAATACCTCTTCTTTTCCACTTTAATCCCCCACCAAGATTTTAGATTTTCTTCAAAGGAGGGATCATGAAACCACATAAATTCCATTTTGAAGGGGATACCAACAAGATGCCCTTTCGCAGTTAAGGAAAAACTAATGGGGAGTGATCATCCTGCCACCTTCAAAATATCTTAATTTTCCAAGATAACATCTATCCAATCTTTCTAGTTCTTCCAGTTCTTCTATTATTCCAAGTGAAGCAACCATACTTAGGTTCCACATCTATTAAGGCTAAGACTACTTAAAAATTCTTTGAAATCTAGGAAACTCTATGGAAGGAACTTTTACCCGCCTTTCTTTTATTTTAAACTTAGAATTGCATTAAAATCCCCTCCATTTTTTTTTTTACTTTCCTCCTCCTTCAAGAGGTTGCTCAACGAATCCTAACATTCTTTTTTTCTCGGCCAAAATAGGTCCATAACATTAACTATCACAAACCTATCATTAGACTACGCAAATCAACACATTCTAGGATAATAAACCACTTACATTTTGCCATGATACTACCTCAAATTCTGCTGGGGTTCTAGATTTTAGTAAGCCCTCCTAAGTTCCCCATCGCATCCACAAAAATAGCTCTTCCATTAAACCAAAAATCTTTCCTTACCTCTTCAAATTATTCTTTGGCATCTTAGTCTTTTCGCAACAAGAAAATATCTGGGCTTTCCAATTCTCTAAGTCGCTTAACCAAATGATCTTTGTCAAAGGATTTAATCCTCTGACATTCCAACTTAGAACTTCATGGCCCTCGGGTGGAAGGAGAATCCCTCCCACCAGATACAAAATCCTCTAAGGTGCTTTGATTGCCTATATCAATATTCAATTTTTCTTCCAATTGAGTTTTAAGAGCATTAGATCACCTACTAGTTGATTTCACACAACCCGTATCCGGTTGGGGGATGGAATGAGATGAAGCTAGCCTCTCGATTTCTTCAACAGAGTGACATCAATCTTCTTATTCATATCCAATTATTTCAAGACCACTTTTGAATCATTATGAAGAGCTTCAGGATTTTTTTGTTCTCCTTATTAGACTCAGAATTTGCCTCTTCCCAACCAAACCCCCTGAATCTGCTTTGGAGAAGCCTTCTTGTTCCACTTCCCACATCATTGAAAGCTTCCATCAAAATTTCCAAATCCTCCTGCTCCAAAGGAATTTGATGGGATATCTCCTTTTCTTGATCAAAGACTTTATCCACATCTGGAAATTTTGGGCCTTTCTCTGAGTGACGGTTCTCTATTCAACTAAGAAAATTCGACCTTTTCCTCCTTTTCTAAATATTCCTCTACACCCTTTGTGGTCATCCCTCATAATTTCTTTCTCCTTATCCTGAGTAGAGGCTTCACCCTCCACCCTAGCTCTCCAATTTTCTTTTGGAGCCACTTTTTCTAAAGGTCTTTTTGCATTCCCATTTCATTCATAAGGCATTTATTCATTTTGTGTCCTATTTCCTACATTTAAAACATATGAATGACAAACATTCATAGTCTATAGGCCAAACCAAACCCCATGGGAGTGTTAAGCTTGATGGCTTGAACCAAAGGTCTTAACAAATCAAAATTGACACAAATCCTCGGCATAAGAAGAGAAAGTGGCAGCCTTTGTTTCCTCCCAATACCCATCATATCCCCAAAGGCTTCCGCAATGGATCTTAAAGTCTCATGGCCCCATAATTCGGAGGGAACTTATACAGTCTCACCTACAAAGGAACCTTCTTAACCAATCCTCCTCGAGGTTGAAGAGCGGGGACCAGTGGTCTAAGGTAGAGCCCCGCATTTTTAAAAAATCATGGTCCCCCAAAAATACTTTATCTTTATCTTCTGAATTTCCAAAACATACCTAAAAAAAAACTTTAGTCAAGAATCTAAGACCTAGACATTCACCGCACTCCCAATATTTTTCTATCCAATTCCAGAGCTCATCTTTTGAAGGCCAGAGACCGATAAATTTGTAAATTAACACTCTATTCCCCATTCGATCACAAATCTCTTCCAAAGTCAAGAACTAACTTCGACTAGTTTAACAACCTTCGATACTTTAATCTCCAATTCTCCTAATCTTACAAACGCAAGGGAGTCCCCCAAAACTTATAGGCTTCAAATTGGAATCTCCTTTTCCAGAGCCACTTTTGGCTCAGAATTTCTTCCAAAACAACGTTCTTCGGAGAAAACCACAAACTAGTATCAATTTTCTTATCAACATCCAAATCTTTGATATCCCAAGCCTCCTCCTCTCTTGGAGTTCCTCCAATCCTTTCGGCCCCCTCTTAGAGGGATTACATTTTCTCCGAGAAAACAACCTTTCTTTAGCCCTAAAAGATGACGAATTCACTAGAATCCTATTCCCCAAACCTCAAAACTTCTTTTCTCTCACGACCAACCATTCTCGGCTTCTATCATTGTTCTTCCAGAATCCCAAGTCCCATCGCCTTCATTCCTCTCCAAAGACCTTCACCTCTGAAGGGATATTTTTTTCCCTTTTCGCTATCGAACCCCAACACATTTTCACATTTTTTGCCATGTGAGCCCCTCGCTTTTATTTGTTTGTCGACCAATCATTATGTCAAGGTGTTTATACCAACATTTGATATTGTTGCTTTTTTAAAGATGATGAATATTTTTCACTTTACATAATTATCTATAAAGTTATTCATGAATCTCACATAGGAAACCTTGATTTGACACAATTGGATTGTTTAGGTGATGATCCAAACCTTTACTTCCTTGGTATGAATGATTCATGGACAACGAGTATCCAAAAAATCTTGATTGTGCATATGGTTTATGGAAATGAAGATGGAACATTTATGCTACACCATCATTCATATGGTGAAATCAAGTCTCCATTGATTTTATTTCGATTTAAAAGAATCATATTACAACACATATAAGAATATCGTAACAATTAAACAAGGGTATTACATGAAATCCAATTTAGATTTTCCCAAGCAATTAGAGAGAGGAGATTGTTTTTTCATAGGAAGAAATTCATTTCTTTAGAGGGTCTTGTGATACCAATCTCAAATCTAGTTGATGTTATTGTCAAGTTGGGTGCGTTGTTAACATTTGTTATGAAAATTTTTCAGTTTATCTAAACTAATATCATTGGCCATTCCATATCATGTTAGAAGGTTTCTAGTATTTATCATTTTTAGTAGAAAATATTGTTGGGTAAGAATCTTTGAGATTCGCAAGGATGTTATTAGTAGAGGTTACAAATTTCTTGAAGCTATGAATTTACATTTATTGGAGGTGTTTTACACAAAATGAGGGTTATTGATACTGATTGAAATCATTGATAGTATACAATTGTATTTATTTTATAATATATTTTATTTTGTACATTCGAATTTATGATTTATTTTGATATAATCATTATCCAATTTTTCCCCTTAGGCAAAATTGAACAAACATGACTTGCACACTGAGAAATTGAAGGGATCATTCGGCCATGGGAGCTCACATTTCGATTCTAAAAATTAGGTTACAAAGTGCGGGCTCGAAAATGGCTATACAAGGTCGGCAAAGGAATGGACAAGGGCTACCTTGGCCAAGGGAATGTATAAGGAGATCGGAGCTCAAGAAAGAAAGGATCAGATCAACTCGGTTGAGCTCAGAGGGAATTCGGGTTGGGTACACAAGTAACTTGCTTAATGAGTCAAATGAAAGAATGGAGGCCTAAGCCTGAAGTTTTTAGACTTTGGGCATTCGACATTTCGGAGACAAGTCGAAGGGAAATGAAATGGTGAAGTGAAAAATCCTCAAATCTCGAATCCATGAAGTCCGAAAGGTCTCGGCACTTTGAGGTCAACGCCAAGTTCGAGGTCAACGCAAGGAGCATGTCGGGGTTTGTTTCAGAGTTAAAGAAATGAGAAGCTCCTGAAATGGGATGGGAAGAAATATCGAAAACCTAAAACTCTAAGTCCAAAAGGGCTCGGTGTTTCGGGGTCAAACTTGAGTTCGGGGTCAACATGGCGGGTATTTCAGACTTTCGAAGGTCCCAGGCTTGAGGGTTTATTTCGGGCTTGAGACAACGAGAATCCCGAAAGGAAAAGGTCTGAAACCCAAAGTTTGAATTTTAAAATTCGGGGATTCGAGTTTTAGAGGTATCGACGGACGACGGGATGAACAATGTCGCAAGTCCGAAAGGGGAAAGGTCTGAAACTCAAAGTCCAAATTTTGGAATTTAGGGTTTCAGAGTTTTAGAGGTTTCACACACCTAGTCAGATGAATAGTAACATCAACCTCTGAAGTAAAAATGCCCGAAATTCTAAAATTTCAGATTTCGGAGGTTGCGATGCATTTCACAACAAGAAACAGAGCCAACCACTCGTAATTAATACAATATGGCACTCCAATCTTCAAATGGCCGTAACTTTTGACTGGGAGCTCGATTTTCACAAGAAAGGACTTTTTGGAAAGCTTTCGGTGTACTATACACAACTATGACCAATTATCTTAATTTAAGTGGGACTAAGTTATTTAAAATGAAGAAATATAACTCACCATTTTAGGGGTTTTCTAGTTTTCTCACCTACCCAAATGATGAGGTATGGGATTCCTTTCTTTTACAACAAGGCAAAGTACATGGAGGCATGGGTTTTGCGGTGGTGACCATCATTGTCTGCAAGTGAATTCAATGCATTTTAGGGTGGTTAGGGAAATATTTCAAGTTTCTTCCTCTCTCCCTTTTCTCATTCTTCATATATATTATAATGAGGGGCATTGTTATAATGTTGATAATTTTTCTTTGTACTCTCCCTTCTTCTCTTGTCTCAGAAATGAATCTATGGAGTTCAAACCTCCCATTCAAGCTTTAATGCAATTTTTTGCATCTTGGCCATCAGTAATGCACTCGTATCGAGATCTTGGACCAATAATATAAGTCTCAGTGGATTAATTTCAACCCTCTCTTGTGTTCATTGTTTTACATCTGATCTCTCATTACAATCTTGGTTATCTGTGCATGGTTATTGTATTACATGTTTAATGATTTGTGTTTAATGGTTAGTGGATCTCATCATCAAATTGATCTATGGTGTGTTTTCATCCTTTTTAATCTGATTGTGGTTTCCATCTCCATGCGAAGAAGGTGTTCAACATTCCCTTTGGTGCATCACCTCTATTAGTTTAGGTTTAATTTCTTGTAACCTTCTTAACCCTGTCTCCTTGGCAAGTTAGAGTAGATTTTAGAGTAGATCCTCTACAATTTGGATGCATGCATTAGAATAGAGGAATAGGAACTCGAACTTCATCCAGAGAGTTATCCCGATTGCAAAGTCCCACACTTTGGGATAATTCCATGTTTGACGAATCACACTGACTACCTCAACAATTCACTTGCGAGCATTTAGGGTGTTTGTGATTACGCCATAACAATAACATTCATGTCAATGAAATGTTCAATGTTATGTGCATTTTTTTATGCAAGTTCTCGTTGATGTTTTTATTGTTATCTCTATTAGAAAGCGAGGTCCAACTAATCGATTGAAGAAACATTCTTTTGTTGCTTTATCAAAATGATTGAGATAAATTATAGTTTTTAGTTTTTCGCAATGAAAGATGATGATGATGTTGTCACTACTAAATTAGCTACCTCTATATAATACAATACACATAATGCATTGCTTTCATACCTCCAAGTCTTGAAACTGCATTGAGTGCATCATCACAATATTAACCTTTTATCAAAAAATTTTTAATCACCTAAGTTGCCATAACATGGTTCACAATGATTTTTTTAGAAATACTTTGTTTGGATGAACGCTTCATGGATATGTATGAACTTATTACGAATGATTTTTGTTGCATATGGTATTTTAAACCATAATAACTCATTGAAGTTCACTTTGAAAGGTTATAAAAGTTTGAAGGAAGTAATTTTCTACACATGACCAACATTTCTTAATAGATTTCATGCAGCTTCAGGTTCTGTTGATAAAACCTAATATCCTAGCAAGTGGCGTGTAGGACCATCATCTAAATTTTAATATCTTCATAAGAGTATTTAACCTCGTGTTCTTGTGTACCTTGCTCGAGATGTGTGCCAATGAGACCCAAGTTATAGTTGTTACGAACTAGGCATGAGCAACAACGTCCCACTTAGAGTTGTAAATTTGTACTTATTCGTGTTGTTAAGTGTTTCTTACGATAAATGTAGTCCAAAATTTATCATCTTCCATTGCTAGAACATTTTGTTACAACCTTTTATGTGCGCATGTTCATAAGTATTTTTTATTCATATCAATTTTATCACTAAATACTTAAATCAAGTAATCTCAAATCAACATTGTCAAATTAAAATGTAATGCTTTATCTTTTTTGAATTGGTGTTGGCATTGAATCTTGAATTTTTTTTATACTTATAATTATTGGTGGCCATTGAAAAGGGCATGGTAGTATAAATCAATGTTTTCTTTGAAAAGATGTTGTTGTCCCTTTAAAAGGACTACTAGTTGGCCTTGGAAAACCCCGATTTCTGGGTTCCATTTTGAGCCCTTTATATTCTATGACCACTACTTGTTTAGGTATGGTAAAAATTCTAGGGTAAATAACTAAGAAGAACCCATTATTCCCTCAAGGAGTAGGGTGTCTTTGCATTCATGGTACATGGCCATGCAAATGTTTTGTCATACATAATTTGTTTGCTTCTAGTTGTATTTAAGTTATGTTTAATTTTTAATTATTATTGATTCTAAAATATGTTTTTTTGATATGGATTATGCAAGTATGTTTTGTTAAAATTGTACAAAATATATGCTTCTAAATAAAAACTTATTATAATTGCAAACATCTCCGTTACTATGTGTAGACTAGAAATATACTATTATGTCATGATTTCAAAATTGAAGTACATCATCTCATTACTAAATAATTATATTAAATCACCCTAAATTTTCATTGTTATAATTACTTAACACAATACAAGATTCAAAATAAGAAATATATTTCATTTAAGATTCAATAAAATTAACTCAATCTAAAAATGAAACACAATGGTCACTAATGATAGGAATGCGTCCTTTATAAAACATTACAATCAATATAACATTAAATTATTCGAAGATCCACTACTAGTATGTGAATGATGCCCTTAATGATGTACTCTATTGACCTTACATTCTATGAATTGCTTCACTACAATGGGCATCCTCTGCTACATTGCCCATGAGTAATATTTTCCATTAGTTCTATTTTTGGAATTTTTCTTGCATTTATACTTATTTTACTTTCAAACCATCAATGTTTCCATTTAAATGTATCACTTGATAAGTTTCCATTTAAATGTATCACTTGATAATAACATTTGTCTATCTCAAAAGATGAATCCTTAAAGTTGCCCAACATTTGTTGTATCATTTCATCACTTTCTTTGCTTTGTTGTTCCAACTCTACTATCGCTTTTGTTCTTTTCTAAATTATATTTTTCCAATCTATCTATCCTTTGGTCCCTTTCTATAAAAATTTCATCTTTATATGTCATCATCCAATTCAAGGTCTAAAAATGTTTTTTCCAAAATATAATATTTGTTTTCACACAACTTCCAATATTCAATATCATTACCCATATAAGTTACACTCTCCTCCAACTCCAACATTTTTATGTTTCTATCTTCTATAGTTTTCTTAAGGAGTCCAATAATCTATTCTCCGTGAATCTTTAAACTATTTTCTTCGATGAGGTTATGTTTCAGTGCCTTCATTTTTTGTTGCATTTCATCTCGTGTAAAGATGTTATGTTTTGCTTTGAACAATTTGACACTATTTTAACTTTTACAATGCAACATTAAAGAGTCACTTGAGTGAAAAATAAATAATTTCATGATTACATACAATGAGGAATTAGAAAGGGGGAGAGAAGAAGGGATCTCGATTAACTACTTGATGAAGAAGCCTCCTTTGATGAAGAATGATCCTTTGAAAACTTTTCCCCTTCGAGACCTCCCTAGAATGATGCACCTCTTGTAGCACATTTGGACTCATTGAAAAGAGAGGTGATGAAAATTTGACCACTTTGAATATAAAAAATTATTCATTCCCTCTCTTGATAAAGCATTCTAAACTTTGAAACACTGGCATGCCTCCAAACTACCAAGTTCTTGATGCAACTTGAGACCATTTCCCGCACAATTCAACATGATGATCCCGACCCTTGGGAAATGGAACAACCAATGAGATGAGGTAAAGAAAATTTTGACCATGAGATGAATGAAGGTGGGAGATTGGATGGAATATTATTCTAACCTTTGATCAACCCATCTGATGAAGTGAGAAGCACATCGAGACCAAAATGCACCATCATGACCAAAATTGGGGACCGAGAGGGTTTTCTTCCTTGTTTGAGCCATGAGCCCACTACCACTCCTTGAAGATAGGACTCAATCTTGAACCAATCCTATGATGCATACTCCCTTGAGATGATTACCATGTGATTTTGGGTGGGAATCTGTAGACTTTGAGAAATCCCCTTTGGTGTCAAGACTACCAAGAGAGTTTTGTCCTCCGCAGTGATAGTTTTGTGGTAGTTTTATAATGTCTCACACATGCCAAGACACTATCGTGCTTTGAACAGATAGGGTTTCCTCTTGATAGTCCTCTAGTGAAAATATTTTACTCAACATGCCCTCTTGGTTCTTTCATCATACGTGCTCTCATATCTTCTAGTCTAGATGTGCAACATCATTTTGTCACCCACATGTGGATATTTAGTGTTCAAGGTGGAAATGGGATCAAATCCAATGAATTTTATCTTCATGATGCTTGGAATGGTGTTATAATTATATGAAGAAGGTTTGGTGAAAATTTCAAGTCAATCCGAGCACAATCTATTTTTAGTAGGTTGCAAGACAAGGTCTATTTTTAGTAGTTTTTTTCTAATTTTCAATTTCTCATATTTCTTGTCTTTTGAACATGGGGAATTGAATTATGAAGTTTGAATTATTCATTTTGATGACCCTTACCACTTTTAGAATGCATCTGGTCATACTTTCTATAAATGGTAAGTTGAGCTATAGAGGTCGATTGAATTTTATTCACTTCCACCGGCTTAGGAATTTAACATTGAGGTGTTTTGTAAAATTTCAACTGATTTGGCTCGAGGAATGAATGGGAAATTAAAAAATAATATGGAGGTTTCGTAGGTTATCAATGGCTTCTATAACTGATTTAGAACATCAATGGTACTGGTTTTTGTTTCCTTCTTTTAGTTTTGATAGCAAAAGGGGATGTGCAAGTTCTAGGTGCAAAGATGGAGGTTTGTGCGAGGCATGCAATATTATTTGTCTTATTCAATGGTGGATGCTAAAAATTTTGGAAGCATAACAGTAAAGGAGCATGTGAGGGGGTTTTAAAATTATAAAAATGATCGAGGATAACCTTTATACCACCCCCTTCATTTCCCTCTTGAAACCTAGTTAACTCACCCTAAACCCAACCCAAGTCAACCCAACTTAAGTGAAACCACATATGCAGATTTTTACCCTTAAAAATAGGGGAAAAGGGACATGGGGACACCAAATCCTCAAAAATGCACCATGGGTCTGCATGTCATGAGGAAGGGGCCAAACTTGAAAGTGAGTTGATAACTTTTTCAACCACCAAGGTTGTCACTTAAGTGACACAAGTTGTATTTCTCATGTGGTGGTGCAATTTTGTTTCCCACATCTACCTTTTTAATAATTCAAAGGGGAAAAAGGGACATCAAGAGCTCAAAGATACAATTCTTCTATTTTTAGAACATGCTCTCACCATTGCACTGCTAAAAATAACATGTCGGAGTGCCTTTTTTCCCAAGAGCTTTCCTTGGTGTTTCCTAGGAAAAAATTATATAATTTTGAGTGGAAAACACCCAAGAAATCCAATTCCATAATTTTTAGGACTTTATTCTACCTTCTCTTTTAAATTTATCCCCCTTTTCAATTCTAGTCATGAGTGATTCTCTAAGGTCAAACCGCCACCGAAGAAAAAACCTTTTCACCGTAAACCTATGGAAAATGTATAGGGTCCCATTTGATCCAATTTGGCCTTTGAATCAGCTTATAACTCTCCTTGGAACTCCTATAATCCTCAATTGAATCTTCACCAGGATCGAAGGTCTTTATCTGCAATGTCGAGCCAATATCCTGAAATTTTCTCCTCAAAATCACTTGAAACCTTTTTCAAAATGAATGAGAAACTATTAGATTTCCAATTCCTATATTTTGAGCTTTCAAAACCTTTGGATCTTCCCAAACCATTTAAAACATGAAAAGCTACTTTTTAGGAAAAATAATTCCCATCACCGCCAAAAATAACTCGGTTTTGGAGAATATTTTCTCGAGGTTCCAAATATTTCCTAAAAATTCCTAAATCACTTCATTGCATCTTGTATCTCATTTTCAAAACTCACATGTGGGTTTTTCCTCAACAATCAACTTTTAAGGGGTGTCCACCAATGTGAAAAATCCTGAAAATAGGTCTTTTTGGGCTTCCAGAGTAATTCCTTCAATGGTTCTCATAAATCCATGAAACATATCCACACATAAAAAAACTTGAAAATCACATTAGCACACTCCTCCTGGCCATTACGAGGGTAACACAATAACTGAGTGGGCTGGAGGACATGTTAACATTGACCGGAGAGGAATTTTCAAATGTGGGTTAGGTTGTCATGACATTATTTTTTGAATTTTTCATGCTAAACATTTAACATGCCAAAAATTTAGTAAACATATGATCATTATAATTTCAAAGAGACTTGTTCCAAGACATACATTTGAAATCTATGGTCGTGGTGATGCTTTGTGAAGAGGGATAACACATATATTAACAACATGAGGCATGGAATCTATCAGTAACATGATCCATAGTAAGAAGGTGTTGTAAGGGAATTATATTCTATGACATGGGTAGAAGAAATTGCACGCATAATTTGTAACCTAGGATGATCTATAATGATATTATTATTAAGATTAATAGGCATAACATGACATAAAACATTAAGAGTGCAAGGTCCTACAATAATAGGTAGAAATATTTCTTCCAACACTTTATTAGGTGTGTTATCAAAGCCACAAATACATAGAGTACATGGAGTTGAAAGGAACGATAACCAGATCGTACCAAGCCAAGAACATAGATGCTAATCAAACATCACGATCAATAAGATGAAAGTAATTCACCATAATAACTTTACATAAACCTTTGCAAACAAATGAGCAACAATATCATATATTATTATGGAACTCAATGCAATACATTAAGAATGGGCCTTGCTTAAATAAGTAAGGAATAACAATCTAAGAACCAAATCGAGGTCGTAGATCAAGCCATAAATTAAGGAAATAACTAGTCATCAAAGAACTAATCAAACCATAGATTTAGGAGAGAACTAGACATCAAGGATCTAGTCAATACCATCGATCAAGGAAAGAACTAGTCAATACCATAGATTAACGAAAGAACTATACCTAACAACTAGATAATATCTCCTAATATCTAAATAAGATAAAAGAAATATCCACACACATAAGTGGGTGAGGATAAATACAATAAAGGTAAATAAAGTACGTAGGTGAACATGAGCTAAGGTAAATACCTACTCTAATAGGAGTTAGATCAATAACATAAATTCTTATTTGATAGAGAAAGGAAACCCATTATCAACCAAATCCATTATCCATTATCAACTAAAGCACACTTGATAAGCATATTACAAATGTGAACATGAATATAAAATGAGTGGGCATCATGTCAACTATTGTTTGGGAATGACATATAGACTCAAGGGCTTATGTGCTAGATGAAGATGCATGGGAGCTATGATAGCTAGGAGATGTGGGAAAGCTAGATAGATATTGATAATGATCCTTGAGAGTTGGCATGATGAATGAAATATATTGAAATCCATAACCAAAGAAAGAAACCCTAAGGTCACTAGGGTTAGGGCTACTATGTTCGATGAGAATATCACGTTCATCAAATGATTTAATGTAATTTAAATATTATATTAGAGGAATACGATCAATAATATAGTATCGAAACATGTAAGATCTAACATGCATTAGATAGTAAGTACAAGTAACTAGGAGATTCAAGTGACTTAGCTTATATATGAGTGTTTGTGTTAGATCCGGGTTGTAATATTGATGAAACAAGATGGATATAGAATACATATGCTTCTTTTAGAAAACAGGGATATGCAAGTCTTTTGGATAGAAACAACTAGAGGACATGACCTCCTTGGGTGCTTAGTGTCCTTGCAAATGCTTACAAATTTGGTCTTTTTAGGGTTTGATAATGTCTTCTTCACTTCACTCTTTATCACTCGACTTTGTCTGCGGGTTTCCATTTCACACCCGAACATGCAAAACAAACCCTAAATATTTGCACAAGACTTAAACACACATTAGATGGAATAAAATATGCATATGATTGATTCAAACTGACCTCAATAGTCACCCTAATGTGATTATCATCGAGTGTTGCACTACATTTTAGATTCAATGTAGTTTTGTGTGTGTGTGTGTGTGTGTGTGTGTGTGTGTGTGTGTGTGATGTGAATTTATGGAATTTAATTTCCTTCCTATGTAGTGAATGATGTAACCCAAATGCAATCCTTGAATGTTGCTCTCTTTCCCAAGTAATAGATAGGAAGTAATAGCCCAAATTTCCCAACCCCTTATAATAGTAAGTCATGTATATATATGATTCCTTTTCTTGAATTTCATTGTTAACAACTAAATTTTTTTCCCCATAGTGATAACTAATTTTTAATAAAAGATAACAATCAATGTGGAACTTTAAACATGAGAAAAAGAGGGAAAAGGATAGAAGTTCCCAAAGGGGATAGTAGCGCCTGAGTGCTCCTATCCTTACTAGGTGCTAATGTCGAAGAGGATATGAATATATGAAAGAAAACAATGATATGGGTCACATGTTGTGCAACATCCAAAAGTGAAGGGATAGTTCTAGAAAAACACAAAAAGAAAGTATAAAAGATAAAACAATGTAAATGCAAAGCAAAATAAGTGTTGTTAATGTCTTT
This sequence comes from Taxus wallichiana var. yunnanensis, assembly GCA_018340775.1. Lineage (NCBI taxonomy): Eukaryota > Viridiplantae > Streptophyta > Pinopsida > Cupressales > Taxaceae > Taxus > Taxus wallichiana. The sequence goes on from CM031242.1 coordinate 801,668,857, forward strand.
TTGCTTAGGAATCATGCATATAATGACATACTAGAGGCGTGATGTAATAATACTAAGTGCTTGATTTTGTGTCTACATCTTCCAAACCATATGATGATAATATATGACTCCTTAACTCCTATATATACCCTACTATGCTATGTAAGGCACCAAGGCCGACCTATTAAGAATATGAAAGCATAAATAAATATGATATGACATGTTAGGAGATCATATATATATATATATATATATATATATATATATATATATATATATATATATATCTTGATATATAATAAAGGAATAAGGTCCTAACAAGATCCTAGGGTTATCACGAATGAGGAAACTAGTGGAAATGATGTAATATATTACAATATTAAGAGTGAATAATTTGTGTAGATTATAAAGTTTGAAAATTTTAAGGAATTTTTGTATTTCACTCTATAGCTAAAATACATGATCAATTTAGAAATATTGTAACATGGTTCACCCCCATTACGATGACCCGACCCATTGTTATTTTCATACCTTCCTCACTTTGGATGATGTAGTGGATGAACATCGAGCCATTTCCCACTCTCTACAACCTCCTACATTTTCATTGTCACAACCCTCAGTCTGGTCATCGTTGCATCCATGATGCCAATATTTAGTAAGGAATCTCTCTTGAAGAAACTACTTAGTGTAATCTACCACATGTTTCCTCCGGTCGTGTTGACTACCAAAATAGAAAACACACACGCACACATAATTTTTTTATCAAAGTGGGGCATTGCCTTGAATTAGGGATAAAAATATTATAACTTATACCGCCTAACATTACTATGTTTTCTACCTTAGGCATTATGCAATATATGTTAATATTTATCGTTTATGGTTATACAGGCTTACCCACTTCCAAATAAGAGAAGAAAGGGTGGATTTTATGCCTCGTTATATTTTTTTCATCATATGGGTGAATTTTCATTCATTTTAGAGATAAAAAAAGATGAGGATGACCGATGATGGATTGCCACATCTAACTCTATACCAGGAAAAAATAGCCATATATGCATGTTTTTCCTTGTGAAGTGAAGTTTATCCATCTATATACATCAAGGAGATGCTTGGGGCATGATTGATAATATAAAATTTAGTCACTTTCCATAATTTTCATCAATGCAACATATATTCCTTGATTTCCACCTCAATTCATTGATAAAATGCCCATAAGAAATATTGCCCCATCATATCTAAAAAGTCTTACTTTTCAATGGATTTGTAACTTTTTGAGACTACTACAATTACATTATTATATGTTTTAATAATATAAGTATAGAACAAATACAACTAAATTTTTTGTAAACATAATGAAAATTAAAAATAACTTAGGAATAGACAAACATGGTATATTAAGAATAAATTTCAATACATATTGTAAGAATGGATTTTCTAAGGTTGGTAGAAAATAAATAAATTTAAATATTATTAATAAAATATAAGCCTAATATATTGATTGAGGGAACCTTCCATTTGGAAATATGCATGCTAGTGTAATATTTATAAATGATAATGATTAAGCTAAATATGGAAATATAAGCCTAATTTGAATGCAAGATTACAGTAAATAAATGAAATAATAAAGTACTTGAAATATATCTAAGCAATTAAGTAATAAATAATGAAAAACCTAATTGCAAAGAGAAGGTAAGAAGCCTTAGCTAGTTCGTAGAGTTCTAGAAAGTGCACAGAGCTAGAAAATAGAGAAACTAGAAGCACCGATTACACACATGAGTTGGTAGAATTATAGATTTGGAGGATTTAGCTGGATCTGGGTGCTTGGAGAGGGATCGGGTGCCCGTGGGTGCCCTAGGCATTTTTTTCGGGAACCTGGATCTCGCTTAATTACTAAGAAACCCTTGAATTCTCAGGGTCATAAGATGTTCACTGATGCTTGCCTTTTGTCGATATGGACTCGCACAATGATTTTCGAGGTCTTTGAAACTTGCGAATTAAGAATAGACCTACAAAACCTCAAATAAACATCAAATCCCAAAAAAGAAAGATTTAAAATGAGGGGTAAGATTTTCCTCATCCGCCACAATGATGGACTTAGAATTGAGTGATGCACTACATCTCAAACCCAATGTAGTTCTTTGTGTGTGTGCATGCGTGAATTGTGCCCTAGGTCACTCTTATGCATGTCACACTTAGAATAGCAAGCAAGTAGCTAGATGTAGAATGTAGTAAATGTGTGTATGGAATATAATGAACATCCCTCCTATGAAGTGTGATGCAAAAACCAACCCTTGTGTTCCTTGTGATGGAGCTAGATGAATGCAATGAAGCTCTTAGATGCCTTGATGAATGCAACCTTAGGTGGAGATAGATAGTGCTTAGTGTTTGGTCCTTTATTATGATCACATAACTTTATATTTATATGATTCCTTTGCTTGAATTTCATAATCAACCCCAAAAAGGCCGAATACCAAAAATATAAGATGCTCCAATGGCTAGAAAGGACCCAAAATTGTGAGCAATATATAAAGAGGACAAGGGCGCCTGAGGGGATGAGGGCACTTGGTGCTGGTGTCTTGGCTTAGCGCCCAAGTCGTAAAGGGTAAAACTGAAGTATAAAAAGAAAAACTAGGCAAGTAAAGATGTAAGACCAAAATTAACAATAGAAAATAACAAAAGGTGGCCAAAGACATGGGTTAATGATTACTTTCTTAATTAGGAATCATATGAATAGTAGTATGTAATCAGGACTAGATAATTACCCAAAGTGCGTGATTGTGTGTCTAATTTTTCCCCAAATTTATGTTGGTGATCGGAAAGTTCAAGAACATAGAGTAAATAGAGATGTGTACCGATATCCATGTAGATTGATGGTGAAAGCGTGCTTGGGGACTAGACAAAGCGTGGAATGATAAAAATGTGAAGCATGGATGCTAAGGATGAGGAAGTGTAAAAAGTGATGATGAAAATGAACCTAGGGTGGAAACGCATGTGTAAATGTCATGATGTACCTATTTTCAATGTCGATGTGTGTGTTGTTGTTGTTGTTGTTGGTGTTTTTGACTACCACTTCCCATACAAATGGAATTGTAAAAGAGAAGTCGGAAAGTAGTCAAATACGCATGTATATGATCCAAATATGCAAAAAATGTGTAAGTAAAGTATGTAAAAATGATGAAAATGTGAAAAGAAACATGTGCAAATTATCTCGTGATGAGAATAGGGTGCGAAAGGATCCTGTGGATGATGTCGATGATGTGTGTGTTTTTTCTGGGTGAACTCATGCCGAGTGTAATGGAAGAAGTGTAGGGAGAATTTTTCATGTTGTCTCGCAAATCTTTAATTGCTTCCCGATGTGTTAAAAACCATTGCAAATGGTGTGTATGTGCTAAGGACTATCTACCTTGTAAAATCCATTGTGTATGAGTTACGTAGATCGTAATGAACCTAATCGGTGTGTAACTATCCCCGGTCTCGGGTAATCTAGGAAAGACCACTCGTATTTGCCCCTAGTCTCGGCATCTAGGAAAAATAGATGTGCTAAGGACCTAAGTATGATTTTGAGCCATGTATGAAACTAAAAATGTGTTGTACCAAAGATTGTGGTGTGTATAATGTTGTATGGGGTGAATGATTCACTCAAATGATGCCCCCTCATTTGGGGTACATGCGACATCGTCAAGGAGTATGTGACCCAAAAGAAAACCAAGTCTTTGTGCTTAAACTGCTTCCTTACGGGAGAAGGGAATGTGTTTGGTAGAAACCAAGGAACACACAAACAAGTGGCTAGAAAAAAAGTGTTAGTACAAGAAAAAAAAACACTAATGAAAATATAAAACATAATCTAAGGAGATAATGTGTAGACATTTTAAACATGCAAAAAGACAAAGTAGACAAAAAAAAAGTGGGTTACAAACATGGGATGATGGGACACTACTCTCGGTGTCACAAGACAATCAATGCCGTAGTGGCCGCAAGAAAACAAGTGTGCACAAAAGACAAAGGGAAAAGCCTATAAATAGTGGCAAACAATGACGAGAAAGAATAAGCAATGTAATAGACAATCATGGAAGCAAATAGCCCTACATAACAAATGCTGCACATGAAACACCCATTAACATGTTAGAAAGATAAAAAGTATGTCAAAGTGTGTATAATATGATAAAGTAATGTGCTATGAAACAAAATGAAATAATAACACTTGTAGTGTACGAAAGTGGATACCCTAGGAGCCAATGTGGGACTAGTAATAGGTACTGCACAAAGCATCCATGTTGCGTGACTTTGAATATGTGATGATTCATCCTAAAACATATATCACTAGATGGGTGAGTAAGATGCTAGTACATGTGATGATGTAGCACAAGGCATATATCATGAGATGTATGAATATGATGATGGTATAAAACACGATGATGTAGCATAAAGCGTATATCACGAAAATGAAGTAATATGAAAGCTAGAAAGGGGCGATGATTTACTCTAAAGGCATATATCATGATATGGGTGGAGAAGGCACTAGCTAGGAATGTTGCATTGTGTGATAAAGCGATTGATTGATTGGTCATGAAGATCAAAGTGTAGAATAATGTAAGTGAGATGAGATGATGTCCATTTGATTTATAAACCCTCAAAGAATCGATTATGGACCAAGGAACTAAAGTACGTCATAGGGTGGTGTATTGTGTTGGTTGTGTGAGAGTAGATGAGTAAAATGTGTGATATACATGTAGTGGTGATGTAAAAGCATAATGTGTAGTATAATGTAAGATGTATGATAAAAAGAGTGATGAGTAATGGGGTGTATAGTGCGCAAGATGTAATGTGTAATGTCTAGTGTGTAGTGTGTGAGGTTCATGTGTATAGGATGCCCTCAATAGTCAAGTGTGAACTGAATCACAAGAGTGTGTCATTAGGTAGTGATGATACTAAAGTTTGATTGAAGATGTATATGTGAGAAATTACGTTTGTGAGAGGATGAATTTTAGATGTGTGTTGATTCTAGGGGTGAGAGATAAGTGTAATGCCCCCAAGTGTGTGTTAATGGATGGGCTATCTAATAAAATTAAAGGATGAAGGTCCTCCACCTAATGTTGGTGGTGATGAAGGTGTGTGACCATGTTATAAGAGTTTTGGAATATGAGATAGATCCCGTGCAGTGACTTAATTCTATATGCATGCGATGAATGAGCATATGGTGGGCACCTTGGTGCAACAAAATGTGTAGGTGATGGAGACCTATGTGGAGCATGTAGTAAAAAAATCATGCACTTACTACTATTATTATACCGCAAATTATGTTGTTTTATATATGGATCTTGTGTAAGAAAAGTATTCACTAATGACCCATTCCATTGTCCAATTTCCTTTCTTGTTAGTATTTGTCGTTGTTTATCTCACATTTTTCACTCACTCGCACAATTATGGTAAGGTCTTAGGGAGTCTTATCTGTCATTACGCACTCGATGTTGTCACTAGTCTTTGACTAGGGAGCTTAGATAGGGATTAGGGCACTTGGGGCACCTTGGTCCTAATTTCTAGGTGCCCTTGTCCATGTCACACTTGGTTTTGTTTTAGAAATTTGAGGTCGGTCTTTATGGTTTTATCTCTCATCTCCCTAGGTACTAGTCGATATGTTGGGTCATTAGTGTTGAAATTTGAGCAAGAGATCCTTATATAAACACACCATACTTACTATCTTATGGGAAGACTATTTGTACTAAGGTCTAGCTATCTACATAGAGCAAGGGACTACATTTGGGAACTATTCTGCATTACACACTGCATAAAAAGGGGAGTCTATTCTACTATATCCACTATTTTTTATTTTTATCTAACTATTGCCTGCTATCTCTTCATCATTGGCACTAGGGTAAGCTAGGCACATAATTACACACACAAGCACACATAACTACATTGGGTCTGAGATGTAGTACAATGCTTAGTTGTAAGTCCACCATTGTGGCCACTAAGAACAGATCGACCCCTTCATATGCATCTTTATTTTTTAGGGTTTGATACTTTGTATGGGGTTTTGCAGTGATTCTTCATTGCATGTTTACAGTGACATCAAAGAAATAAGTGTGCCATTAACGTGAAAAAGGTGAAGTATTGTGAAGACCTAGTGACCCTACTAGGATCGGTTCCAAGCTATTCCACGGACTGGGCATCCAGATTATAGACCAGTGGCACCCTGATCCTAGCCTTGATATGTCTCTACTGCAATTTTTTGAGGTTTGTTATGACATTATGTTCTACCATTTCATCATCCAGTTGAGTCCCAAATCATCATGCAGGTAATTCCAAATCAGGTAAGTACCTTTCCCCTTTCATTTTATTTCATTTAAAATATCAAATAAATTACTTAGCATTTACATTTTAGTATAGTTCATTTATTACATTGTTGTACTCTTAGATTCATAATAAAATTTCAAATTTTATAGAATCATTTTGGTGAACCCGTAGATTAGAACATGTTGCCATAGCCATACAACTGTAATGGCTATCTCTTCTCCTTCTTGGTTCATCATGCCTCATGTTAGTATCAATCCAATATATGATAAGGCCCCTATCATTGAGCTCAAATGAGGTTAAATAACAAATCTTAGCTACCAAATGCCATATGTCTACTAGCTTTGAAATTCTTCTATTGGCCTTGTTACTAATGTGATGAGCTTCACTCGTTATACACCATGTTATGTGGCTACTCATGATCCTCCTTCTAAAATTTCCAAAGAAATTTTAGATGATTCTCTTATTGATTTCATGCTTGGTCTTGATGATAGTACACATGTGCATACTGATTCTCCTCCTAGTCGACCACTACTATAGCTGCATCTCATGCTTCTCCTATTTCTGATACTTCTTCTCATGATCCATCACATACTAGTTCACATACTTCTTCATACTATGTTGATGATCCAATTGATAATACACTTAATGACATTTTCATATCTGAGTCTCTATCTGATTTCGATGAAACAATTGATAGTCATGATTCTACTACTTTACATACTTTGCTGAGTGTGAATCTCTTGCTCCATTATCATCTTCTTCTAAGGTTATATCTAACACCATGCATGAGTCATCTCCATCTATTAGTTTATCTCCTACTCTCATCGCATCTCCATCTGTCGATTCATCTCCTAGGGATGTTTCTGATGCTAGTCCTACCACTTCTATGGATGTTCCATGTCCTTCATCTCCTATAGCTTCTTTGGCACCTACACCTAGTGTGCCTTTAACATCAAAATCTCCTTTGTATCCTCTAGATGTCCCTATGATTACTCATAATGGAAAGTTACAACCGCTTAACACATTATTTCCATCCTTTACTATTCCTTCATAGGACATCTTGTCTCTCATGCATGTTGTGGGTCACTTATAATCTCAAGTTCAATCACTTACATTAGAAAGCAAGGCCTACTATGCTTCCATTGATAACAATTCATTGCATGGAAACCCTATTCCTAAGAAGATTCATAACTCAACGTTTCCTAAGGACTTTATCATGCCTACCTTTTCATGTTTTGATGGTACTGGAAACCCTTACTTGTATCTAAAACATTACCGCATGCTATGGATTCATATTCTAATGATCGATTATTGCTTCAAGCATTTTTACATAGTATTACCGATGATGCTTTACAATGGTATACTCACCTCCCATTTGGATCTATTAGCAATTATTATGAGATGGAATAGGCTTTTCTACATAACTTTATCATCAATAATGACCCTAAAGTTACCTATTACCATCTACCTACCTTACATCGTGTAGGGACACAAAACCAATCATGGATTGCATCTTACGATTCAATGCTTTTATGCACCAATTAGTCTTCCAACCTATTGACTTAGAGAAGTAATTCATATTCTATCATGGTTTGATTCTTGCACTAAAGTAAAGATTACAATATGACACATGTGATTTATTCACACTTCTATGCTATAAAGTCATTGATATAGAACAAGACCTCATTGCTACACATGTTATAGATCCTCCACCTATTGTTATCACTGCTACATCATCTAGTTCTTCTCCATTTCCATCAACTGAGCATCTTACACAATCTCCATCTCCTCCTTGTAAGAAATATCAACCTACTACATCACATAAGAATCCTTCTTCTCCTACTCTACGTCAGGATACACATCAATATTATACACTTGTTTTGCATGAGCCATTGCATTTATTTCATCATGCTCGACCATATGATGTGCTGCACACTTTTCTCGACAAGCATTTAATTTGTTTACCCTCCGACCAACATCATCTACAACATCATTTACAACATCAACATGATCGACCCTATTGTAATTATCATCATATCAATGGCCATAGGGACAATGATTTCTTTTCCCTTCATGATCATTTGCAATAGTTAGAGGATAAGGGAATCATCTCCTTTGGCTCTTTCTCACGTGAGTGGTCCATATCTCCTCTCCCTCATCGACAAGTTACTACTCTAGTTGAGTTGTCTCCTCCATTTAATGCTAAGGTCATTATTCATCCATCGCCACATGTTGCTACTCATATGCGCTCTCCATTACATCCATCCATCGCTACACCATCTCATCCATCTCATCCACCACATCATGTTTCTGCCTCGCATTGGCTTCCACAACCCTTGGCATTTGCACCTCCCGCCTCCTCTCCATATGACATTTAATTTGGTTCATATGCTCACACTTCTTCCATTCCACTTTCTTCCACCACTTTGCTCCACCTCGCTTTTGGTAGGTGATTATTATCACCTTACCCTCGATGACACACTCATGTTCTTATAGTTCTTACATGACTATTGATGGATCTGCTACAATAAGAACCTCTCTTCACATGCTTCATTGATTCATCTAGCACACTCTATCGAATCATTTCCCGATGACACACTCTTGCTTTACATGGTTCATTATTGACTGTTGAGGGGTCTTAACTAAATGAACCTCAATATGTTGGGGACATCAATAATCTTATCCCCCTATACTCATCACACTAACATATTACGATTGCATCACATATTTACACATCACCAAGAATTCATCACAACATGTTAATTTTAAAATCATACATTATCTATCATCACATACATTATACTATCATCATTACACTAACTACACATTACAAATCCATTCAAAAATACGAACAACACTCAACTCATCAAGCATCATATATAACAACAAAATCACATACATAATCATCACATTATGCAACAACTACACATCACGAGTAAATTCAACAAACATGGACAACATTCAATACATTACACATCATCACAAAAATAATCCAAATATCATATATCATTATCACATCAATAAAAATGAATACAATCATCATATGTCACTAAATCCATCTATATATATCGAGTACAATCATAGTTATAAAACATCTCATCACTAGGGGAAAATCCCCTACATCGAATACATCAATACAACTCATATCTCATCATCATTGTCACTCTTTGGTACTACAAGAGCTCTAGAACTTGATGCTTTACCACTAACTCTGTGCCATTGATCATACTAGTGTTACCCCGTAGACTAGTGTTACCCCCGTAGACTGCTTTCTGCAACTCGTAATTCGATGAAACATGCAAACACATCCTGTGCTAAATGACCGCCACTCACCGCCTCTCTAGCTCGTTGTGTCTCCTCACATGCCTCATCCCTCTCACTTAGTAGCATGGTACATGTCATTGATTCTATGGCCACTTGGATCAAACAAATGGGCATGCTCTCCCATAATGTCATCCACACGCTCCAACATCCCTCCACCTCGTAAGTATATCGATGGGCACATTCTCGCTTCAATGATGTGCGATGGATGTGTCCATGAATAAGGACCAATATGTGTCACCTAAAATCAATAACACAACACATTAGACAACCATAACCATCACATAAACAAGTAACAAACCATATAACATAACTATATAGATACTCACACTCTGCTATCGCCACCGCTACGCTATCCGGGAAGCTCCTTACCCCTCTACTCCTTCTCCCCATGGTAATCCTACGCATTCATGAACAATGGAAATAAAAACCCATCAATGTACTTCCCACCATACATGATATGCCTTTGTACACCCCACACTATCTCCATCTATTGGATCTACCACCGCATCGGCCTCGTATGGCCCGGGAGGTACTAACTTCTCTCCTATGGCCCTCGGTCTATCTCCAATCCTTCTCGGTTCTCTAATAACTCTAACCCAAACATATAGCTATGGGGGAACGTCATGGGACATACCAAACTATCAAGATACTTAGTCAACCTAAAATAATTTGATCACCCTCGAAACCGTTCCTCCAACCACATAGTCCTCCGTATGCACCGTAGCTCTACCACATATTTAGAAATCCTCCATAGTGTCGGTATGGCCTCCATATCATTTCCTCCGTGCCATCTGATTTATCAATGCTATATAGGTGTCATTATCCATCTTCTGCCCAAGTACACCAACACACCTCCTAAAGAAATATGTTTGGCCTAGCCCACTCTTGTCGTGGACCACCATCTCGGCCTCAATACTGCTATATGCTCATAAGCCCATACATGCAATAACGTAGTAGCTACAATCCCACCTCCATGCTACTCCTGTGTGAATTTGTAGAGATCTCTATATAGGTGGGCTAACACACATCATGCCCATGCATATCTAGTACTCCCCTCCTCTATCCTACAAAAATATTGTGCATATTATATAAGATGCCCACACCACCTCCCTATACTGTAATCAATGATGTAATAACCACAACTATAAACTTACGCAAGTGTGGAACCCCTTATCTCAAAATCACATCCAAACTAATATGGGCCTCGGAAGGTACTCGAGTCCCCACAAAATACCACCTAAGCAGCCCTCATCTGTCTCTCCATGTTCTCCATAACCATGACATGTACCCTCTCGCCAAAAATTAGTAATCCCAATATGCAATATACATCCTCTAATTTGACTATCATCTCACTTGTAGGTAGCTAAAACATACAAGTGTCTGCACACCATCTCTCACACAACACTATAAACATAGACATATTATGGGGTACATCCCCCATCCTCTCTATGTGCCACAAGCTGACACATTCTATAACCTACCAATCATCGTTTGATAAATCCAACCCAAGAAAAGTACTCAAGTGGTGACCACCACAGAAATCCCTCGAATGGATGTCCCTCTACACACCACAAAACAACACCAAACACAATGTTAGAACACCATACAAATACACACATGATCAATCATGACATCGCTACACATAAAATTGCACATTTACACTACTCGGAAAAAAAATCATACTTTCTCGGATAGGGCTCCTAGAATCGGCCTAGGGCACGGATGAGCAGGACACCAAAGCCCAGTGTTTGGACGCTTCCGTCCCGAAGGCCACTAGTGCCTTCACCGCCTTGTCTAGGTATAAATCACCGAGAAAAACAAAATTCACAATTTTGCAAAAATTTCACCAAAACGACTATTACAAACACATTTTTCAAAAAAATCTCACTTACTAACTCCGCCATCGTACACGATGCCACGATGGTCATTACCATATTGAAACAAATTGACTAGGTCATGGTGCTCTAACTTGTGACATCCTTACACACTTAGAGCTCACTCTCACATGATAGGTATTAGACAAGCTATACACAACAATATTGATATCTCTGTATTATTATTCTACTTCAAATACAAGAAGATACAAAGCAAAATATATAGGTGAGGTTGTTCCTAATATTTAGGAAACAACTCACAACAATATACCATATATGTATGTTGTTTAAACCTACATAACAATCCATAAATACAAATATAATTTGTTAATAACAACTTATATACCCATAAAATATAAACGTGATTTGTTATTACAAATCACTCACTAACTAATTAATAACTATCTACCATGAATAATTACCATAGTAAATACTAAATCCTAACATTCCCCCCTTAGTGTTTACATGGTAACAAAAGAAATTTCACACTTCCTCTGCAGCCTGCCGCTCGTGCTTGCTCATGATCTTGGTACAACACTCAAACTAAAGATAGAAGAAGGAACACATCAACTTCTTATCAACCATGTGCTGTCGGGAACACATCCGATTGATGAGGATGAGAACACGCTCATAAATCATCTACTTATCAACTAGTCAATCTAGGGAACACATCCGACCTATTTGTGTGGGAAATCAAACAGAACACATCTAAACAACCTTCGATGGTTTTCTAGAGGCTAACCACAAACCTAGGTATTAACAAGAACACATATGACTATTCAAACTCTTCAAGACTCATGATGCTTTGCATTTCATTATGCCATCTATTCTTCACTATGTTATTGCATCGAGGAATGATGTAGGAATACTCACATATACCAAAGTGAACAGAACATACCAAATCTGTTCTTATTTTTCACGCGACAATCGTAAATCTGGAAAACTAAAATCCACACCACACAAATGAAAACACAAGTCACCATACTGGAAAGTGCGACCTCATCGTTGGGTGACGACGAGAGGTAGATGGTTTTCCTCCACCTTTGATTCCTCCATCCTCCATCATCATGCTTGCTAGCTCTGCTTTGGATTTGATTATGAGGCACATATATTTCCACATTGAGCTTATTCTTCCCTCCCACAATGTGAAACACTTTATTTTTCTCGGACATCGAGTAACTCCAAAAATGCGTTCATAAGGCATTTTTAATTTTTTTTTTGACAACTTGACTATTTTGACTAATAAAAAAGACAATAAACAAATATTCTAAAATCACCTATTTGACAACAACAATACCATTAAGAAAAATTATGACTCTTTTACATGACCTTGATAATACGACTCAAATAACTTACGATTGACAAGACAAAATGGTGACAAATGACTTTTACAATACAATACATTTGACTATCAAGACTCTAAACAAAAACAATTATGAATAAAAATAAATGATAATAGATTTTAATTTAATAATGACACATATTTATGCAAAATGACGGCACACTACTTGATGAGACTTACTAACACAAAATAACTAAAGCTCACAAATTTTATACTAAACATTTGACTTATAAATAAACAACATAGACACGTGACTTTTATTAAACACAAACATAACAATCTGTATGGTTTGACTAACCATATGACATAGTTCTAAACAATACAAAAGACAAATCTGCAATCTCTCACCAAGGCTTATGGATAATAAAGACAAAAGAATTTTTGACAAGTTATTTGCGCCACTAATTTTGATGAGAGGGCCTATTTTGGAATGGACCAATTTTGTATCACCACTACTGAGAGAGAAAACCAAAATATATAGTGTATATGAGGATGACGTTGATGAACCATCAAATGCAGATTTGGCAGAATAAATGCATGGATGGTGTCAACAGTTTAGCAGAGGCAGATGGGAAACAAGACAACTATAAATTAGAGACAACTTGTGGGTGTGTTTCAAACGTCGTGGGATTCCAATGAAAAATGGTGGAAAAGTTAATGGAGAATGCAATCGGTGAAATTTGAATAATGCATAACTTTTCCCAATGCTATGCGTCCTCTACTCAGGATTTATTCACTTGCCAAATCAAGTGTTCACGTGTGCAGATCAATGAAAACGTGGGCCACTTAGATCGCAAGTGTACATGAGATCTAGGAATCTCATGTTTTTGTAGAAAATGAAATCCATCACCAATGTCTCCTTTTGGCCACTGCGAAGGAGGAGAGCAGCTCGATAGAAGGGAACACATCATATTTCACTTACTACATTACACCAGACGTCAGTGCAAGAGTGTTGTGTAGACGGTCTGAACGGTAATTGTTTAAATGCATAATTTATTTGAAATATAGATATCACAGCTGCTTAGATCATACACTACCGACGTGGAGAGTATACAATGGCTACAAAGAAGGCTCAATTCTCAACCAATGGAAATCAATGAGAAATGTCGATATTCAATCAAATCTGAGCATGCACCAGTGTTGGCAACAAAAAATGCTTGAGATAATTTTAATGGATCTGAATCCAGGAAAGCCTAAATATTTTTTCCAGTCCCCGAGGTTGAGACAATAGACCAAGGAACACAATCAAATAGAAAAACAAGTATCTACAGTAAACCAGTAATGCCTAGATAGACTACCGAATTCATATCAAATAATTCAAGTCATGGATTTGAGGCAACCATATGGATTATAACATTGCCCCAAAAGGATTTCTTAGTATTTCATTAGAGGAATGAGACTTGGACTCACTCTGATACCAATGATAGGTATTAGACACGTTGTACACAACAATATTGATTTCTCTCGTATTATTATTATGCTTTAAATATAAGAAGATACAAAGTGAAATATATAGGTGAGGTTGTTCCTAATATTTAGGAAACAACTCACAACAATATACCATATATGTAGGTTGTTTAAACCTACATAACAATCCATAAATACAAATATAAGTTGTTAATAACAACTTATATACCCACAAAATATATATGTGATTTGTTATTACAAATCACTCACTAACTAATCAATAATTATCTACCATGAATAATTACCATAGTAAATACTAAATCCTAACATCACACATGCGTAAAAGACAAATGAGTTGACTAATCACTTTTTCACTTTACTATTTATAGTCACTTTTCATTATTCACTCTACTATGGTCATACTTCACATTTACTACACAACTAATACACGTTGCACAATTTTACTAATATCTTGAGTGTTTTTACTCGATTTCTATCCCGTTTGTGGCATTCTCTTTGTAATTCCACCCATCATCGTATCATACGCATGACACACATGATATTTCTCCTTGACATTTTCTTTCACTCAATCTACACACATTTTTGATATCCATCATACATTGTCTATTACGTTCTTACTTTCGGCTCAACGTTCGTTCTTATCATCACTTTCACTTTCATCGAAAGGGGGCATACAATTGTGGTCATCCTATAATTCCCATTACACCACTATGTGATCATTCAACACCTCTAATTTTTCATTTTTGAACATTTACTAATACACCATGCGACATTTCATCATTTTCTATCGATTCCCCTAATGACCTAACTTAGGGGCAACACACGTAAAATATCTCGATGAGTAAAGGGTAAGTGCACCAAGTTGGGGGACAATTAAGTGGACACCAAAGCCTAAATTTTACATCAAAAATAACAAAACATCAAATTTGTCTTCCGCGGACTTCAACCATGCTGAAAAGTTAAAAATATGTCATAAAAATGGTACTATCACGTAGGGGAGACAGTTAGATTTGTAGAAATATTGATTTTAAAGTGAATAGAATAGGATAAATATCATTTTATAATTTTTTACTAATAGTAGGTCTTTAAGACACTTTTTCTTGTGAATGTTTATGTCTACGTTTAAGACTAAATTTTTGTTTCACTTGTCAAAATGTGATAAAACTTATACCATCCCAACCGTGGTGAAATTATATACATGTTCAAATTTTTTTATTTGATTTCAATATTTTTTGATGAAGTTATGGTAGGCAAATGGAAAGTGCTATGTTTTTTATGTTTTCAAACCACTTTCACAAAAAAATCATTAAAAATAAAATATTGCTAAAAATACAAAATAAAATCTATCCCAAGATAGATAGTGGCATATAACTTCTCACTAAAGGAAAAATATATATATCAATTTTTGGTCATCCAAATCGCGGGAAAACGGACTACAATCTTATAGGCGTTTAAAAAAAAAAACCAAGTCATTGAATTTTGAGTGTTTAATATAGCTAAAATTGTCCATTTAAAAAAAAATTAATAGTTTAGAAACTAGATTCTGAATGCTATGATTCATATTAATATAAGTTTTTCTAATTTTGAGTGTATGCATTGCTAATAATCCCTACAAGTTGATATTATGTTATTATTTGCAATATGACGTCCACTTATGACCCCTTTTTGTCCCCCAACTTGTTGCACTTACCCTAAATCAATAAAAATAGACAATCAATCAACCAATAAATACGTTCAAGTCTCTAACAATAAAAATCATACCATTCAATCAATACAATACAACACATTTGGCCTCCTAGATGACCTAACTTAGGAGTTACATGTAACCTCCCATATGACCTAACTTGGGAGTTACATCTCGTTACTTTCCCAGATGACTTAACATGGGAAGTTATTCTATATTTTACATTTGCTTCCAGATGACCTAACTTGGAAGCCATCATACATTTTGCATTTGCTTCCAGATGACCTAACTTGGAAGCCATCACACACTTCACAACGACACCCTTGGAGTGGGGGAAATGGGATGTCATTTCCTTTCATATATTGCTCCTATATGGGTCAACTTGTTTTGATCAAAATATTTGGATAAAAATCACCGATAATTTGATTTGTGTCCATCTGTAGTGGCTATAGGATGTAGTTCTGGGTTGGATAATAACACATCTTTCTCCCTACACTCTTCCTTTGCGGTAGGATGCCCAAATCCCATATTTTTCATACACATGCAATCGGGTTGGGAACTGATCACTCCCTACCCCATCATATCGTCATCATACAACATTTGAAATCGTCAATCATTTAACATCACAATCATCACTCTTGTTTAGTGCACTTCATCACAATTTTACATCTTTTTCTACGCTACATGAATCAACACGCTGATCTATGGTTCGTCATGCTATATGGTTCATTCAAAAAAATTTCTACCACACATCTACATTCTTCTACAACATGGGATTCTCCAAATTTCTCTCAGGTACACATCTCTAACTACTTTATGTTACCAAGATTTCACTCACCAACATAAAGTGGGGGAAAATGTAGTCACAAAATCATGCACTTACTATTATTATTATACCACAAAGTATGTTGTTTTATATATGGATCTTGCATAAGAAAAGTATTTATTGATGACTCATTCCATTGTCCATCTCTGCCTTGTTGGTCTTTGTCATTGTTTGTCTCACACATTTGTCACTCACTCACACAATTCTAGTCAAGTCTCAGGAGTCTTATTTGTTAGTAGGGAAAGTGCATGGAAATGGGGGCCAAAAGGGGGTAAAAAAGGGACACCTTTTTCCTGAAATCAACAAAACTTGAACTTCATCTAATAATTCGCATGCATATACTCAAAATTTGACAAAGTGATAAGAATGAGTACGGTAGATCTCGAATCTAGTTTCTAAACTACTATTTTTTTTAAAAAATGGTGGAGATTAAGAGGGTCAAATGTGGTGCACACACAAAGTATGTCTATTTTTTGTCATAAAGATAAAAACCTATTGTGTGTGCACCCCCATTTTTGAGTTATATAATTTATTTTTAAAATCCCTTTAGTAGAAAGCTAGATAAAACCATGTAAAGGTTCCACTTATTTTTCATAATTTTTGGATGAATATATAATTTTTAATCAATTTTCAAAGTGCACACATCCCAAAAATAAAAATTTATGTGTATACTCTAGTAACTTTTAGAAAAAAGTCATTTCTTTGTTTTTTTCTTGCGTGTATGTAGAATGGAGTTTTGAAGAGAGTTTTGTTTTTGAAATTTTGTTGAAAAAATCATAAATTGTGTAAAAACATATGCATACGTTTTGACAAGAAAAGAAGGCACTAGTAAAAGAAATTAAGGATGAAAGCCTTAAACTAATTGGATTTTAGAAAGAAGCATATTGTCACCAAGATAAAATCGAACTTGATGTCGTAGTATAATTTTTTTGGAATATTACGTTATAAAACATTTAATATTGGGGTGTACACGTGAGATTTTGATGTTTTCTTGCAAAACATGAATCCATTCACATATTGCACAGTCCAAGGCTTAGGGTGGGAGATCCAAGGCAAATCCAAGCCTATGGGTCGGGATTTTCAAATCAAAATAAGGTGAAACATGGTCGCGTTATAACACAAGCGTATTTGTATTTGCTATGTGGTATATGTGGATATGGGAGGGATATATTTACTAAAATAAATGGTTTAAGTATAATATTTTTATTTATCAGATCTTTATACTTTATTATTTTTATTTTAGTAAATATAAGAAATTAGGGTCACTCAAAACCTTATGGAACTAGTCGCACGAGATCCATCTCACATGGTTTAGAAGATGGTTTTTCATATTCTAACCTGGTCAATACATATGTATTTTTCAGGATTTCAACATTCAGCCTAAAGATTTTAGGGTTTACATTCTACAATCGATATCTATTTCGGGAAATAATATAGTCATTGTTTAGTTTTGGGGCCTTCCATATTTTTACTAACATTTCTAAAAGCGTTAGATGTGACAAAACTATATTTTTAGGAGTGTTAGGAGAGCTTCATCGAGATTCAAATCATGAAGGGAATGGTCATCAAGAGCATGATAAGAGAAGCTCACCATGCTTGATGGTGGAAATCATCTTAGGCTCACAAACAATGCATATTTTATGAGAGTGTTTCTAAACACTTAATCAATGCTTGGTAATGGAAACACATCTTACAAGTCATGGAGGTGGAATTTGTAGTGTTTCAAGATGCAGGTGTGGAGGTCAAGAACATGGAATTAATTCTCGTGAATTGATCCAAGTTTCATTCAGGGATCATCCTTCTATTAGGAGGAGGAAACTTACCTACGTGAGGAACAATTGAGAAAGAGGACGTGTAGACATCATAAGCATGTTTCCACTCGGAGACCATTGTGTTGAAAGGTGAAAAGTGAGGCTCAATGAGTGAATTGATGATCATCATATCGCGACTCTACCATTATGTCTAAATCTCTTCAAGAAACAAATCAAAATGAGCTAGTCAAGCTAGTGAGGCATCCAATATCATCATGTGTGAAGGATCAAGAAGTCACCTATTCTCATGAGAGGGATGTGATAAAGAAGTGTATGAGCATCCTACATTTTATTCCATTCAAGGATGATTTTGAAAACTGGAAGGGTAAGAGGATAACCCAAAAATGCAAAACTTAAACCATGAAAACCAAACCATAATGTGTTCAATATTTCTCCCAAATCTTCTTGAATCCCTCTTCGGGCCCACCTACCTCCTGTGTCATGATCACCTTGTCCTTAAAGGTATTCCTAATGCATTGGGTGAACATGTATAAGTTTGCAAAAAGGTTTAAAAAGGTCCATTATTCCATTCATTGAAGTGCAATAAAAGACTAATTCATTAACAAGCCTAAAAAGGCCAATTTTGGCCATTTCAGAGCCTGTGTGCATCCCATATGAGTCTTATGAAAATGTTTTTAGTATCTAAAGGTGGTGTTATCATTGAATCAAAACACCTCTGATTTGCACAAGTGTGTGTGCTTGAGCTCACGGTGTGATCAATAACATGGGTACTATCTCCAAGTTGTGGGACTTGCTACTTGAGATAGACCTCCAGAGAAAGCTGGTTCTTCTTCCTAATCCTAGTGCAAACTAACTCTACTAAAATGAAGCTACTAACTATCTCTATCCTACAATTTCCAAGGGACCAGGGAGAGAGAAATAACATGCAAATGAAGGAAAACTACACTATAGAGGTGATGCACCAAAATAAGGGAATGAGAATAACTTTCCAATGTGTGAAAGATGGAAGCAAAGTACATACTAGAGAGGGTGATAACAGTTCTCCACAGTCTAGCAATTGCATTCACAACAATATTTCATACACACAATGATAATGAATCCTTGCAAGAGCATAAAATAGACACAATATATTTGCAATAAGGTTGAAGAGGCAAGAAGAATGTAAACAAACACAACAAGGGAAGATACATCCACAAACTTGCATCTATTGCTTCATGATATGCACAATTCAATATATTAAAAAATAAAGGCCTGAATCACCATGCAAGGATTCCACTATAAGGGCCTACAACACATTTGCTTTCACAAAACCAAAATGATAGAGTTTTGCTACTCAAACTATCCTCTTTTTATAATGAGCCCACACTTCAATTTATAGAGTTTGGAAGAGAGAGGATTGAAATCCCGAAATATTCCTTTCAACCACTTGCAAGAGGTAATAAATGAAGTGAAATGATGGTATGTTGCTTGCAAAAGGCTCCCCATGCTGTCCCATAACCTGCAGTTGGAGAAAATGATGACCATGCCTCTTAATTGCACTCCTAACTACCAATTAAAACACTATTCTAAACCTGGTTCATTTCCCTCAAAAAAATCTATGCCAAATCTGCATCAAATTCTAGATTTCATAATTTTTTTGCATCATCTTGGAGCCATAATTCCAATGAGACAAATTTTGCATGATTTTGTTGAGAAATACAAAAGATATGGCATTCTGAGTGTGAGCAGCTATTTGCTAGGGTTTTCTTGCGTTTCTACGGACCGAGCATTTACTTTTTGGAGCTGGAGATGTTTCTTTTCTTTTCACCCACCTACCCTCATTAAAATCCTATTTTTTGGCATAGAGGATGTCATGTAGTTTCCAAAAGTTATTTTTTTGTGAAAATTGGAGTTCTGAGTCAAAAGTTATGCCTGTTTGAAGTTTGGGGTCGGGATGGGTCATGTGGGATCTCACAATCCACATTTAACCACTTTCCTTTGTATTGTGGGTTTTGTGGGTTTTTCAGAACTCATGTCCCCGCGGTACTTGGACCGCGTGGGCCTCCTTTCTCTGCATTGCCTAACTCAGGCTCTTCTATCCTTGCGGATCTCGCCATTGACCGGGCCGGGTAGGCCGTTGACCCCTAACATATCCACATAGCCCTACGCGGGTGTTTTAGTAATTTCGGGTTCACGTGTCCCATCTGTGCAGGACATTTTTCTCTGCCATCTCCACACTTCATTAATTATGCGGCTATTTTGAATTTTTTTGGGCCCGCATACTTTTGTTTCAACTCCCTCGATCGCTCGAGACATTTTTATTCGCTTTTTCCACATTTAATCGGTTGCGACCAAATCAGCTTTTCAACATTTTGGGTACTTTTGTCCCAGCTATCCTATGGACCGTGCACACGACATTTTTATCCACTTTTTCACATTTTTTGTTGATTTTTCTAAGTATTTCCTCTTTCTTCTCTATAACGCCCCCTTCGATCAACCTTGTTATATTTTTTCCGGTCGGTGTGCATTTGCTAGCTTGCCTAATTATCAATTTCACTGGGAGAGGGAAATTAGTAACAATTTGGTGACTCGCGGGGGCATTTGCTTGCTAAATGGAGTATGACTAGTTGTCTAAAGCTATCCATTTGGAATGGAGTCTGGATTATCATTATGAACTGATTTGAACTATGAAACCTAATCCCAAAATACTTAAGATGACACCATCTTCTTCCGGAGATGGCCCCCACAACTTTCACTTTCAAATTTTATAAGAAAATATTGAAGTCAAGGTTTGTGAGAGTAAAAATTGCACGAGACCCGAATTCTCCCATTCCTACAAGTGTTATCCATAAGGTTGAATGATAAGTACCTATGAATGCTGCCTCAACATCTGATTTTAGTTGCTTTGCATTTGTTTGAATTTAAAATTTGTAATTGTTGCAAACAACTATGAGCTTCCTACTGCGGCAGTTTCTCTTCCGGAAACATGATGAACTATATACAAAGCATACACTAGAAGCAATAGAACATGTGCACCATAACTTAGGAAATTAAATCCTATTCTAATAACAACAATGTGCACAAGCACTTAGAGGGTTTGGAAAATCCTAGAATAATATGTACAAGGGTGATAAATTTTCCTTCTAGTAGCAATGTTTGAGATAGATTCCATTGAATGGAATCCGTATCTCTTCACCATCCAACTTAGCCAGCCGGAAGGTATTGCTACCTTTGCATTTAGTGATCATATATGGACCACTCCATATGGAATCGAACTTGGAATGATTGCTTGGCTTTGCATGATCGACATCCCACTTCGATACCAATTCTCCTCCTTAGAATGTCCTAGATTTAGCTTTCTTGTCAAAGCTCTTCTTTATCAATGTTTGATCCATTTCCATGGTCTGCACCGCATGTCCTCTTGCTTCTTCTAATTCCATCAGCTATGTATACCGATTTCCATGGGCTCAACCTCAACTAGTTCCAATCGCTTTCATGAGTTCCATTGCTGGAAAATCAAGTGATATAGGTAGCACTACTTCCTTTCTCGTATACAAGCTTGTAGGGAGAGCTACTAGTAGATCTCTTGGGTGTGATTCTATTTTCCCATAGAGCTGATTTGAGCTTCGTGTGCCAAGTTCTATGATTCTCATCAAGATTCATTCTAATGATTCTCGGTAAGTTTTTGTTTGTATACTCTGCTTGCCATTACCCTGGGTAATAATTTGAAGAGGTATTGAGGAATACACCATTCTTGACATCCCATTCAGTGATTTTTGTGCCAAGAAATGCCAATGCATTATCTAATATGATAGTGATAGGGGCATAAAACATTGTGACTATCCCTTCATAGAAATCCAAGACGTTTGATTCATTTTCCTCCCTAAGTGCCACTACTTCAATCCACTTGGTGAAATAGTCTATTGCTTTGTAAGTATCCACTTGTGGCCTTGACTTGAATTTGGGCTGATAACTTCAATAAAGTCTAATCCCCATTGCATGAATGGCTGAATTACGAGATTGGATGAAGAGGAAATGTTGCTAACCTTTCCTTCCCTGTGAAGAATAGGACTATAGATAGGTTTTCACTTGAGATTACTGATGGGGAGTACATTTTCATGTTATTGATGAAAGGTTGAAGCATGTAATTTAGCACAAAGGGTGCTTGAAACCCCTTAAATCTTATAAATGCATGCAAGTAAATGTTTCCAATATGATCATTGTCATTGCATCAAGAACACCTCTAGAAGGGTTGTGGTTTCTCAGGATAAACCATAGCATGATGACAGATAAACCATAAGTGTATAATCAAAACATGATTTTTGTCAGATGTTGTAGTCGTGACTACCTTGATAAACATGTATACAAAATGAGGAAGTATACAAAAGGCACATCAATTGTTTGACAAAATGACACAACAAAATGTGATCTCATGGAATGTTATGATTGTAGGATATGTAAAAAATGTGCTTGTTGATAAGGCAGTGGAGATTTTTATGAAAATGTTATTTGTAGGTGTAAAGATAGACTCGACAAAATTTGCCAACATCCTTCCAACATGTGTAGAAATAGGGACTTTGGAGTAGGGTATGAAGATCCATTAGAAAATAAAAAAACTTGTTTTTTGTTGGATGTTATTGTTGTGAACACCCTGATAGACATGTATGCGAAATGTGGACATATACAAAAGGCACACCAGTTGTTTGAAAAATTCTTAATGTAGACAATGTCGCAGGGACTGCCATGGTTATAGAATATGTACAAAATGGTGCTCTAGATGAGGCTTTACCTACTAAATTTTTACCATTTTAAATGCTTAATGCGGACTTGGTAATGTATAAAGAAAAACACAAAATTTTTTGCCTTGATTGGTAACAAAGAAATGTGAATGATTCAATGGTAATGTATAAAGAAAAACAACAATTTTTTTCTTGAATTGGTAACATCCTCATTCAAAGGAAATGGATAAAGGGTATGGGCGCTTACTGTTGTTGTGGGATCCCACTCATTCCCTAAATAAAAGTGATTGCTCCTTCCTCGTTCCTTGGCTATGAGATTCCTTCAACCCTTTCACAAAATGGATTTTCTTTCACAAAAAAGATTCTCCGAAATTTCTCCTTCACTTGGACCTCCTTCTTGCTATCAAAAATTGATGAAGAAAGTGACAAGGCATGACATCACGAGAAACAACGTGATTACCATGCGTTTGGGTGATTATGGGAGATTTTTTTGTTGATTACCATACAGACGTTGGGCATACAATAGCGTGCGAAGGAAGGGGAATGGCGGGGGAACATTGTTTAATAATTCAAATTTCTCCTCCTACATAATCACCATGCCACGTCAAGTATTTGTGTTGGGTACGCCAACCGCTTCCCTTTTGGAGTAGTCGCCTTCCCACTGTGTGACATCACCTATCCGGCGACGAGTATGGGTGATGGGCCGTCGATGGCATGCCCGAAACCGCACCATACATGGGTACAAAATAAGTGAAGGGTAGTGGGCTAGAACCATGAGGTAGATGTTGGAAACCACGAGATAGGTTGTACCTCATACCCGGGGATTAATACTAGCATGTAGAACATTGTTTTCAAGGTCGGTATTGGGAGTTGGCATCATGCCGATTAAAATGGATTGTCTAGGAAAGTGTGTGGTAAAATGGCATTTTCGAGATGGAACTAGTTAACGGTCTATTTGAACATGATGTTGTTGCCTTCTTGAGATCTATACTTAGCTGCATCATAAAGAAAATGGAATAGCTCACTCTTGGAAAAGAAACTAGAATGACTCACTTCATCGTAAAAAACTCAAATGTCTCTCACAATTTCCGTGGTGTATTTCTATATGTGGTTTTCACTTTGTTGAAATTTTTGGTTTGTTTATATTATTTTATTTTTATATTGAAGTTGATTTATAAAAATTCTCGGGAGATTGTTATAAGCTTTGAATCCATGATGTCGCTATAAAAAACAAAATTATAAATAGATCGAGTCATGTTGGTGATTGAATTTCCACCCGCATGGGCTTCATATCACATTGCTCTTCTACCATCACTCTTTTTACGGTCTCACAACATTAACTGAGTGGGCCAATGAATTTTTAGTTTCTCGTATGGATGGAAATTGAGATTAATGTGGAGTGCATTCAAAACCTTCACTGTTGATGTTGAAAACTACTACATACCCTATGGTATTGCCACATTGCATCATGCAATAGCTCTTTCCAATTTTTCTCAAAATTATCAATATTTATTACATTTGTTTCTCACCATTACTTTTTATTTTTTTGCTTATTATTATGCCAAACACATTTTTCATAGTTGGGAACCCCGGTACTTATAAGAATGTATAGTTGAAATCAATGGTTGCAAGTTAATCTATATATAGACATCGATTGAATTTATGTGAACTATTCAAATTCTAGTGCCTTTGCCATGTGAACACTTTGTTTCTTTACTCTCACCTAGGAGACCATAAACTTGTGCATCTTTAATTAGCCATGAGGATAGATGGACCAAGGAGTTGAGGGCTTGCAATGTTGAAAACTCATTAGAGTTGAGGTCATTTTGGCATCCTATACCTTCTACATAGCCACAAGTAAACTCATCCTTAGAAATGTGAAGAACAGTTGGTCATGCCTTGTGCACTTGTTTGGAAGCCCCGACACCCTACTAGATCCTTCCATTTCCATCAACATACATATTAGGGCACACAAAAACCAAACTTCTATGTTATTCATCACGTTTGGTGTATAGATGGACGTTTCTTAAATTTATGTGAACCATTCAACTTCCATCACCTTCGCCACGTGAATTTTTCCCATTGTAATCTCACCTAGGAGATCATAATCTTGTGCATCTTCAATTAGCCATGAGGGTAGACGGACCAGAGGATGCAAGCTTGTGACGTCAACCTCTCATTAGAGTTGATGGAATTTTAACATCTTTTACCTTCTACACAACAACGAGTAAAATCATCCTTAAAACTAGGAAGAATAGTGGTTGTGGCTCGCGCACTTTCTTGGAAGCCCCAAAACTCTTCGACTCCTTCCATTGCCATCAAAATAGGTATTAGGGCACACAACAACAAAAATTTTGTGTTCTTCATCATGTTTGGGTATTGTAATTAAGGTTTCGGGAAAAATTATTAGGATAGATTGTGTGTACATATTATTTTAATGTTTAGTTCTTGAAATGTGGTAGATATAAACCTTTTTAAAATGAAGTTCATATGGTTGAGATTTTATCACCGTGCTCACTAGAGTTGACACCAATTTGGCATCTGTACCTTTTACATGCAACGATTAAAATCATCCTTAGATTTACCATGAACAATTGGTCATGGCTCACGCATTTCTTGGAATCCCGACACCCTCCTAGCTCATTTTGTTGCCATCAATATAGGTATTAGGGCATATAAAAACCTAACTTATGCGTTATTTTTGTGTTTGGGTATTGCAATTAGGGTTTCAAGACACATGCTTGGGATAGATTGTGTGTACATATTATTTTAATGTTTAGTTCTTGAAATATGGTAGCTATAATCCTTTTTAATATGAGGTTTATATGGCCGATTTTTTATCACCACTCAATATTTATGTCGATGGCATTTTTCATAGTGAAAAACCCCTGGAGGAATTTGAACAACGAATGGTGCACAAATACATCAAGGAAAACAATATTATATTGGAATAAAATTTCATTGTCAAGGTAGGCAATTTTGGTCTAGCTAAAGTCATGGGACATTATCGGGATTCTATTGTATGACCGATTTAGCGGGAAATATGGGTATTTAACACTAGAGTATGTAATAACTAAAAACGTGAGTAAAGAGCTAGACATGTATAGATTTGGGCCGGTGTCCTTAGAAGTTGCATTTGGGCGATGAATGGTGGATCAAAGCTTGGATAAAAGACTGGTGGAATAGGTTTGGGATTTGCATGGACAAGGGGTACTTTTAGATGTTGTTGATGAAAAAATAGTTGGGAGTTTTAAAGTGAGGAAATCATGCACCTAATGTAGGTGGGATTATTGTATTTTCAACCTAAGTCAAAATCTTGACCAACAATGAGAGAAGCAATATAAAAATTGAAATTCAAAACTAAAACACCATATGTTCCTCTGAGTTTTCCTGCATCTATTTTCAATGACACTCTTCATCATGTCATCTTGAACATCGACTAGGTATGGAACTTCCAAATCCTCCTTATCATCAAAGCCCTCCACTGTGTGCATCTAATTATTGTTTTGAGAACCAAATTCATGTCAAATCCTCTATTATATCACTATGAAGCTCATTATTCAACTCCTCATCGAGCAATAATGATGTTGTCATATTATAACTTCTCACTTTGTGAATCAATAAAAATAGACCCACCATTCAATCACTCAAATTGAGTATTAGCATATGCATGAATCAAGAATATAAGGAGCCCTAAATGCATAATTACCGTATTTAACATATATAAAATTTAAAATTTAAAAATATGCAAATTTTCCTTCAAACTATTCATCGCCCTTGCCTTGATTTTTGAAATATATCTAGAGTACCTTACGTCGATGACCTACACACCTTACCCCTTTCTACTTGAAATGTTTGACTCAAATCACACTTGTTTTGTACGTGCATGATCGTAACAAAGATGAATTATTTATTTACTTCCCCTAACATAGATTCCCCACACTTTCACTTCTCCTCCCTTAACACATTTCTTGATGCGCATCCTCTTCCCTAAATTATTCACTCCCTCTAATTTATCTTTTCCTTTGCATCTCCTTGAAGTTGCCATCACACAATTCACGTGTGATTGCTAATTATAATAATGGTTGACCTATGACATATTTATAATATGTTGATGTTTTTCATCGGTGGATTTAAGTGAGTCGATATCTTATCGAGTCTTTCTAGCATCTTCCTTTATATTATTATATATATTTTAGAATATTTATTAGTATATTGTTGTTTATGTATTCGTGAGTTTATATATATATATATATATATATATATATATATATATATATATATATATATATATATATATATATATATTCGTTCTTGAATATATGTATATATTTCATAACACATGTATATATGTAAATGAGGGAGATTTATCTCATGATGCCTAGGTTTTCAGCAATGCGAAAATCTAGCCAACAAGGTGGATATATATAATATAATTTTTTTTGTTTGAGTTTAAAGTACTACGCAGGAATAAATTTGGCGCATAATGGGTGTTGTCCAAAAGTATGGCCACGGACCCAAATTTGGGGTTCTATATAATGGGGGACCGGGGGGGGGGGGTGTCACTACCATGCCCCCATCCTCCCCTTCCATTAACCCACCTTGTTTTAATAAATTGGGGACGGGGAGGGGGATATTTAAAAAAATTAAAATAAAACCGAAAGCCCTCCTCCATACCACAAATAATTTTTTTAGTGATTTTATTTATAACCTAAACTAATTCCTAATAAGTTTTTTTTTCATATTTAACTTTGTTTATTATATATATAAAGTTGTAGGACTCATTTTTTTAGAGATAAATGCACAAATGGAGGGAGAATAATTTCTTTCTTAATCAAAGAAACTAATTGTATGTTTTTAGTGTAATATTATTTCATTTATATCAACAATAGTAAAGTTCTATCAATTTAAAAAAGAAATAAATATAATCATCAATCAAATATATGTCCCTTTTCTTTTATAACAAGAATGCTAAAAACATTTCAAGAGGAAAGCAAAACATATATTCTATTATATTTCTAGTTCAAATAAGAACAAGTTCCATTGGTAAATAAAATGTACACTTGATTTAAGTTTCAAATTTTAATGAGATACAATAATCAATAAGATGTAACATTCAATGCCTTACTTTAAAACATATACATTTCATGACTTGATATTACATTTCAAATTTGAACAACTCCTTTGCAAAAGCATAAACTTAAAATGCAAGCATATAAAATCCCTCCACTCAAAGGTGGAGACAACATGTTAAATTTTAAAACAAACTCTCTTATTTTGTTCCAAATGCACATATATCTTCATCGGAAGGAAGTAACCTGCAACACCATCATTAGATTTTCTCCTTCTTGAACACAATAACAAGGAAGAGAGCATATGCACCACTCACCTCCCAATCTTAATCCAATGAGAAGGTGAAGCCAACCTTTTCATTGGCCCCAACCTCAATAATGCAGAAATAAGGGGTGTTTAAAACCATGGAAGCTTCATGAAATGGATTCACATAACAAATACATACACACAAATATGCAATACTCAAGAAGTAATAACAAAAGACTTAAATTTGTAACATATTAAAAAACCACATAGGCTCGAAAACTAAGCCAAAGAGAAGAGAATATGGTAGCCATATCCTTATGCCTCCAAAGTGGGATAGGGGTCCACCCAAGCCTCAGTACACAAATCACACACACACACAAGTCTCGTATCCCTCCCTCAAGTCTCTTATCTATCCTTCATGCAAGATACATATTATCACCGAATCACAACACCCTATTGTTTGCACAAGTGTGTGTGCTTGAGCTCACAGTGTGATTGGATAACATGAGTACTATCTCCAAGTTTTGGAACTTTCTTCTTGAGATAGACCTCCAGAGAAAGTTGGTTCTTGTTCCTAAACTACTTGCCACAATCTACTCTAATGCAGGAAAAACTATCTATCCTAATCTAACTTTCCAAGGGACCGGGAGAGAGAGTGCATGAAAACAAAGCCTACACTAAAGTGGTGATACACTAGAAAAGGAGAGTGTGAGAGTAGTCCCCAATGTGTGAAAAGTAGAAGCAAAATGTAAACTAGAAGGGGTGATAATAGTTCTCCACAATCTAACAACTGCATTCACAACAATATTTCATGCACACACAATGATAATGGATCCCTACAACAACATAAGATAGACACAATATATATGTAATGATATTGAAAGGGCAAGAGGAATGCAAACAAACACAACAGGGGAAGATACATCCACAAACTTGCATCTATTGCTTCATAAGTATGCATAGTTCAATCTATTACAAGATAAGGGCCTAGATCACCATGCAAGGAGTCCACTACAAGGGCCTGCAACACATTGGCTTCACAAAACAATTTTTAAAAGAGTTTTGCTACTCAAAACTACCTCTCCTTACAATGAGCCCAACACTCCAATTTATAGAAATTTGAGAAGAGAGAGAGAGGGAAAATGAAAATCCCAAAATCTTTCCTTCAACCACTTGAAAAAGGTAGTAAATTTAATGAAATGATTTTTTTCTTATAAAAGGCCCCCATACTGTCCCATAACTTGCAGTAGTGAAATATGTCAGCCCATGCTTTATTAATGCATCCCAACTACCAAATAAAACACTTGTTATGAACCTGGCCATGTTTTTCTACAAAATATCCATTGGTCCCTCATCAAATTCTGATTTATCAATTTTTATTCATTAGGATTGGAACCACGATTCCAACGGTACCAATTTTGTGTGTTTTTGTTGAGAAACACAAAAGTTATGGCCTTTTGAGTGTGGGTAGCTATTTTGGGTCTGCCAGACATTTCTGTCATTTAACGGGAATAAACATCTGAATTTATTAGAGCTAAGGATGTTTATTTTATTTTAGTATATCTATCCTCATTAAAAATAAGAAATCTAGTTTTTGTGGTGTAGAGGATGTTACGCTCCGTTCGAAAAGTCAAATTTCATGAAAATCGGAGCTTGGGGTCAAAAGTTATGGCCATTTGAAGTTTGGGGTCTAATTTGCATTGTTTTCCTTTGTATGCAGATATTTCGGCTAAATTGGGTCCTTGTTTCTTGATGTCCCTTGTGTGACTTGGGCTGAAAACCTCCACTTCACCCGCATCATACCTAACCCACTTTGTAAATCGAGCAAATAAGCCACACCTTGAACTCGTGTCCCAGTGTGTCTGACCATTGACCGGCCGTGAGGGCCGTTGATTCCCATTCACCACATCCCCTTATAGTCAGCTGTTTTAGCTTTTCGAGTCCCAGATGTCCTCCACATACCTATGCGGTATGGGACACTTTGACCTAATTTTTCTAACTTTCTCTTGCATGCGGTGATTTCAATCATCACGGGTCCCTTTCGCCTCGGCGTCCCATGTGCGGCTTGGGACACTTTGACCCGATTTCATAGATTCCCACTTTGTCTTAGATAATGGCCTTTTCAGGTTTTGGGTCTCAAACATCCCCCACGTACTGTGTGGTCCCGGGCCAAAACCCAATTTACCCGCAATACACTAGTCTTGAGCCATTTTTTTAGATTTTTTCCATTTTTCCTAACTCCTTGAATTTTTTCCTTGGATGGGGAAGTTAGAGAGAAACCAGAGGGGCCCCCAAAATCCAATTTTTGTCCTTCCATCAATTCTACTTGCTCCAGCATGAGGAAATTATGCAAGTTATCCAAATTACCTTGAGGGGTGAATTTGGGATAACAATTTTGGTGACTCAGTGGGGTTATCTACCTCTGCAGATGAAGTTTGGCCAGCTTCATGTAGCAATCCATTGGGCATGGAGTCTATCTAGTAGTCTCACATTTGATCTGGGACTTGAATACCTACATCCTTGAGTCGTTGAAACAATGCTTTGTCCTGAGCCCAGAACTACCTTCCACTATTTGCACTCTCATTTGATAAGAGAATAAGATTTGTGAGAATAGAAAATTTCTTGAAACCATATATCACCCATTCTTGCAATTGTGATCCATGGGGCTGAATTTTGAGTATCTATGAATGCCTCCCCAACATCTGATTTTAGTTACTCTACACTTGTTTAAATATGAACTTTACAACTATTACAAGTAACCATGAGCTTTCTATTACAACAGTCCCTTTGGAAGCTTGATGAACTATAAACAAAGCATATAATAGAAGCAATAGAGCATGTGCACCATCACTTAGGGAAATGAAACCTATTCTAACAACAACAACAATGTGCACAAGCACTTGGAGGAATTAGAAATCCTAGACTAATATGTACAAGGGTGAGAAATTATCCTTCTAGTAGCAATGTTTGAGATAGATTCCATTGAATGGAATATGAAATTCTTCACCATCCAACTTAGCTAGCTGGAAGGCATTGCTACCTTTGCATTCAGTGATCATGTATGGACCACTCCATATGGCATTGAATTTGGAATTCTTTCCTGGCTTTGCATGATCAACATCCCACTTTAGTAATAAGTCTCTAACTTGGATTTTCCTGGCCTTAGCCTTCTTGTCAAAGCTCTTCTTGATCAATGCTTGATCCTTCTCCATGGTCTACATTGCATGTTCTCTTGCTTCTTCTAATTCCATCAGCTCTACATACCTGATTTTTAGAGGCTCAAACTCAGCTAGCTCCAACTGTTTCATGAGTTCTAATGCTGACAACTCAAGTGATATAGGCAATACTACTTCCTTTCCATATATAAGCTTGAATGGAGAGTTGTCTGTAGACCTCTTGGGTGTGATCCTATCAGCCCATAGAGCTGATTTGAGATTTATTTGCCAAGTTATTTGATTCTCATCAAGATTCCTTCTGATAATTCTTAGTAAGTTTTGTTTGTGGACTATGCTTGTCCATTACCCCGGGGTAATAGTTTGAAGAGGTGTTGAGGTATACACCATTCTTGATAGCCCATTCAGTGATCTTTGTGCTAATAAATGCCAATGCATTATCTGATATGATAGTGGTAGGGACACCAAACCTTGTGACTATCCCTTCATAGAAATCCAAGATGTTGGATTCATTTGCCTCCTTAAGTGCCACTGCTTCAGTCCACTTGGTGAAATAGTCAATCGCCATGAGTATCCACTTGTGGTCTTGTCTTAAATTTGGGTTGATTATTCCAATGAAGTCTAATCCCCATTTAATGAATGGCTGATCTACTGAAATTAGATGAAGGGGCAGGGATGCTAACCTTTCTTTCCCTATGAAGAATGCACACTTCTTGCATTTCTTGATCCATGAGTAGCAATCATTAAACACCATAGGCCAATAGTAACCAACCTTCATGATTTTGAGAGTTGTTACTCATGGAGCAAAGTGACCTCTTGCTTCATCGTCATGGAACTCATGTAATACTTTCCCAACTTGACATGTTCCAATGCATCTCAATAGAACACCATTGATGTCCTTCTTGAACAAGACACCATCAATAAGCACATATGGAATGGCTTGTAATCTAAAGTATCTCCTCTTTGCTTTTCTCATTTTTGGAGGACATAAACCTATTTGGAGATAATGCACCAAGTCTTGAGTCCAACATGGAATGGGAGCATTGTTAGCTAGATGTTCTTGATCATTTTGCAGTAACATGACAACCTCTTCTTCATTTGTTGACTCAACTTGTTGTTTGGAAGCGAGCTGCTCACACAAGCCTTTGCCACGAACCAACTTGGTCACTTTGATTTCAATATCATACTCCATTACACGAGTGATCCAACATGCTCTCTTCTCATTCAAATCCTTGTTTAGGAGAAAGTCCTTGACACTAGCATGAGACACTAGCAATTGAATCTTATTGTTTAAGACCAAGTGTCTGAACTTATTCAAACTCCTAATGACAATAAGGACATGCTTTTCAATGAAAGAATACCTTACTTCGTAATCTTCTAGGATTTGACTAAAGAATTCTATGGGCTGTTCTAAACCTTCTCTATTCAGTTGTACCAAGATAGTGAGATTGTGTCGATCATCTCCAAATCATACAACATGAAGTCCTTTGAAAAGTCTGGGTTGATAAGAGTTGGAGCTTGTGATATTGCATGCTTGATAGCCTCAAAAATCTCTTTGCCTTCTATTATCCATTTGAATGCAAGACTCTTATTTAACATCATTGTTAAAGGCTTCATAAGAGTGGAAAAATTAGGCACAAATATGTAGACAAAGTTTATCCTTCCCAAGAATATTTGGAGAGATTTCTTGTGGTGTGGCAATGGAAGTGTTCGATGGCTTCAACTCTTTCAGGATCAATTGTTAACCCTTCTTTTGAGATAATATGGCCCAACAATTTTCCCTTGTGTGCCAAAAATACACACTTCTTTGGATTCAATGACACTCGAACCTTCTACACCTTTAAAATACTTTCCTGAGGTGAAAGAGGTGGTCTGCTGAATTCTTTGATAAAATGGTGATATCATTTAGATATACCAACACTATCTTGTTGATTAAGCCTTTGAATGCCATATCCATAGCTCACTAAAATGTTGCTCCAACATTTGACAATCCAAATGACATCTTCTTATAAGCATATGTGCCCCATTTCATGGTGAAGGCTGTCTTGAATTGATCTTATTCTTTTACCATTATCTGATTATAGCCTGAGTAGCCATCTAACAATGAAAACCTTTCGGAACCAACTATAACCTGTAAGATTTGTTCCATTGATGAAAGTGGATAATGATCCTTGAGTGAAGCTCTATTTAGATCACGAAAGTCTACACACAATCTGATTTCTCCATTTCTCTTCCTCATGGCACCAAGTTTGTAACCTAACTTGAATGTTTGATAGGGAATATGATGTTAGCTTCAATCAGCTTGTTTAACTCTTTCCTCATGAGAGGTTCAATGTGAGGATTTACCCACCTTTGCTTCTCACTAATAGGTTTAGACCACGGATCCAACTCTCAATAGTATGTGGTGCTAAATTTGGGTTGAAACCTCTTAAATCCTTATAAGTCCAAGCAAAGACATTTGGGAATTCTTGACAAAGTTGAAAAATTCAGATTTCTCTTGTGGGGTACTTTTTTTCCAATTTTCAATGTCTTGCCTTCATCTATTGAAATGGGCTTTGAATCTTCACCCTTTACTTGAATGTTTGCCTTCTCCTTCCATAACTGATCATTTGGGTTGAAAATTGATTCCAAAGTTATTAGGCCCTTTGGTAATTTGTTTGTTCTTAGCTGCACCACTTGGTCACCATACTACTTTGTTCTAACTTTTCTAGTTTACGGTAGAGAACTCAACTTCTTCCTTTAGAAAATTGACAATTTGTTGATCACTTGCCAACTTGTATTATTATACTCGGAACAACTAGCCTCACAACCAATTTGATATGGGGCTGATATTTCTCACTCTTGATACTTTCTACAACATCAAATGCAGCCCCAATTGCTGCTAGTCTATCTACTACTTCATTCTTCTTCCTTGGGATGGAATTGATGCTAAAAGCTTTGAAATATTCAATAAGATCCCATACCCGATTCTTGTATTTCTTCAACAGATCATTCTTGGCATTATTTTTTTCCTCTGACTTGGTTCATGATCAGCTCACTATCACTAAATACTTGCAAATTCTTAATACCTCTCTTTCTTGCCTAGTGCAATCCATGAATTAAGGCTTCATACTAGGTTGTGTTGTTTGAGCAAGCAAACTAGAAACAGAAAGCTGAGTAATATTTTGTACCTTACCAACTTGTATTGTTATTTGGAACAACTAGCCTCACAACCACTTTGATATGGGGCTGATATTTCTCACTCTTCATACTTTCTACAACATCAAATGCAGCCCCAATTTCTGCCAATCTATCTGTTGCTTCATTCTTCTTCCTTGGGATGGAATTGATGCTAAAAGCTTTGAAATATTCAATAAGATCCCATACCCGATTCTTGTAGTTCTTCAACAGATCATTCTTGGCAGCATTTTTTCCTCTGACTTGGTTCATGATCAGCTCACTATCACCAAATACTTGTAAATTCTTAATACCTCTCTTTCTTGCCCAATGCAATCCATGAATTAAGGCTTCATACTCAGTTGTGTTGTTTGAGCAAGCAAACTGGAAATAGAAAAGCTGAGTAATATTTTGTACCTTGTGGTGAAATGAGCATAGCTCCTCCTCCTGCACCTTATCTACTTCTTGATCCATCAAAGAATAACTTCCATACCTCATTATCATCCTTTTGGTCTAGCTTGGTGATGCTAGGGAGAGGATGATTCTCTTCATCAAGCAATATACTCCTGGCTCAGATTCTTCCATTTATTTGTAAGGGTCAAAAGCATGTCTCTTGTTTTCCCACTCATCAAGAGTCGGGTCTGGATGCATTTGACCTTAGTATCTGCCTCATAGGTGCTTGGAAGATCCTCTTGATCAAAAGATGAACAATTCACATTGATTGGACTCGGTGTGTGAGGCTCTATGTGAAAGTTTGCAATGGGCTCAGATTTGATTGTAGCCTTAGCTCCATACCTTGTTCTGAATAACATATGTGACCAATCAGCAAGACAAATAACCTCTAATTTTAGCAGTGAAGTCTCTTGACAAGCACAATGCAAAGAGTGGTGGCAAGTCTATGGTGATACATCTTGCAAGCGGTGACGTTGGGACATGCATGCAATGTGAGGCCCAAATATTTGATTAATCCAACCGCTGTTATTCTTTGCTCCCATCCAATTGCACCACACCTTTAGAGATGACTTCATATTGAAGGCCCACACGATCAACTATTTATTTCAGCATGGTGAGCTACTTGCTCTGAATAAATCATGCAATTATGCACTAACTTATCTCCAATGATCAATGAGATATAGAATGGAGGGGGCTTCAAATTTTTACCTTGATGGCTTCCTTGATTTTCTCCTTGTTGAGATGCATTGGTAAGCACCTTTTCTTGTTGATTGGGTGGCTGATTTGATGCTGACCAATTATCCATAACAACTTGCAATAGGTCTCTTTGTCCTAGGATAGCTAATGACTCCCACATTGAGATGTTTACATTCATTTTCTTCATTTGCTCAATGATGTTGAATGGAGATGAACTATCTCTCTGTTTCCCCTTGCCTTGCACATTCTTCTCTTGCACATGGAATATTATAACCGACACCTGAGCTAGTCTAGAAGGTGGCTTGGGATGACCTTGCATATTAAGAGCTACACTTTGATTACCCATACCTTGTGGAGCTGTAGAGGGTTGTGGATCACTTGAATTTGATGATTGTCCTTCTCCAATATTCCTTTTCTTGGACCATGTATTGGCTGCTACACTTTGAGAAAAGTTTGATTTATACCACAGAAATCTTCAACCTACCAATTGACAAGTGTGGTCTCATTTGGAGGTTCCTCTTGTTGAGATGCTCCCTACTACTAATTTCCTTCTTGGCTTACCTCTTGTTCCATGCCAGTTGTTGTCACCATAAGATCTTGATTCAAAGCACCATTGAAACACATTGACTAGTTATGGGGTTGATTGCATGGGAAGCACCAGTCATATTCTTGAGCCATGTTATTTTCACTGGTACCAAGGCTCTAGATGTGGATGCAACATTATAATTTTAGAGTTGAAATGGCATATTAGCGGTAGGATTTACTTGGTTCTAATTTACAATTTGAATGGGTGGCCTATTAGGCTGATATGGAGGCCTATTGGGTTGAGTTTGAGGTTGATATGATCTAAAATTTTGAGCTTGCTACCTCTTGAGTGTCACCAAATCATTACCCAAGTTTTTCAGTTGCTTCATGACTTCTTAGAGCTCATTTGAGGTATTAGAAGATGAGGTAGAAGCTTCAGTTGAATTTTGATTTCTTGGAGCAAGAATGTGAGCTAATGTGGGTGCTTGAATAGTGCTTAGAGCTCCTAGTTCTAGATATAGAGGCATAGGTGGCCTAGGTGCAAGTTTACCAGCTTGAATTAAGTAATTTTCAACTCTAATAACAATGTTATAGGTTGCGGGTAAATTTATACCTCCCATTGATTGAATCATCATGGCAATATCAAAATTTAAAGCTTTAAGGAAGTATAGAAAAGAACCTTCAACTATTGGTCTCATGACCAATGGAATTCTATCCCATGTTCTCTAAAATCTGAAGTTGAAATTTTTCAGCTGTTCATTAGGAGCCCTCTTAATAGTTGTCAATTATTCCAACAAAGACAAATTATCCCCCTTTTCTCCAAATTGATTGTGAAGAGCTGTGCACAAATGGTCACAATTCTGGATAGACCTTCTGTTAGGATTCTAAACCATTGCAAAGCTTTTCTCTTGAATGAAGATGCCAATAATTTAACAACAATGTCCATTTCAGTAATTTCGTGGATTACATAGACATTTGCAATGTCTTGGATGTGGTCAATCGAAGTTGTTTTGTTCTCTCCAGTGAAATATGGAATATTCTTTAATGCTGCAACTGGAACTGGATTTTGTGCATTGAGAGCAAGTGGGATACTACCAGTGAAGTTGACGTAGGGATTAGGT
Organism: Taxus wallichiana var. yunnanensis; assembly: GCA_018340775.1. NCBI lineage: Eukaryota > Viridiplantae > Streptophyta > Pinopsida > Cupressales > Taxaceae > Taxus > Taxus wallichiana. The sequence continues at coordinate 801,706,541 of CM031242.1, forward strand.
TGTGCCATCCTGATTGGTTAGAGAACTCTAGTTGATTGAATAAAAGGCCTTCCAGGTGGAGGTGTTGATAAGGTTCTATTCGGTGGAGATGGAGACCTTTGAGCTCTTCTTCCTCTTCTTGCTTTATCTGGGGACAAGTGCAAATAGATAAATAGTCCCTCTTCTCTAGTTCTTGACCTTGTTTGGATTCTTCTCATGAATCTTCCAAGCTTGGACTACTGAAACCAGTGGATTCTATCTCTTAGGAGTCACCAGATGTGTAATTTTAGAGCTTCTCACAAGCTAAAAACTTACAACAAGTGCACATCAATCTTGCTACAATTAAAATGAAGAACTCTTGTCCCACTAGGCATGCCAAAACTATTATCAAGCAATGAAGGCCATATGGTGGCTATTGATTTCTGCTTGGAGTGGAACACCTCTAAAAGATGGAACTCTAACTTCTATGATGTCCCACAAGTGTGTTGCAATGTTGTTTTCACTAAATCAAAACACCTATTATTTTCACAAGTGTGTGTGCTTGAGCTCATAGTGTGATTGGATAACATGGGTACTATCTCTAAGTTATGGGACTTGCTTCTTGAGATAGACCTCCAGAGAAAGATGGTTCTTGTTCCTAAACTACCTGCCACAATCTACTCTAATGCAGAAAAACTATCTATCCTAATCTAAATTTCTAAGGGACCAGGAGAGAGAGAGCATGAAAAAAATCCTACACTAAAGTGGTGATACACTAGAAAAGGAGAGTGTGAGAGTAGTCTCCCAATGTGTGAAAAGTAGAAGCAAAATGCAAACTAGAAGGGGTGATAACAATTCTCCACAATCTAGCAACTACATTCAAAACAATATTTCATGCACACACAATGATAATGGATCCCTACAAAAAAATAAGATAGACACAATATATATGTAATGAGATTGAAAGGGCAAGAGGAATGCAAACAAACATAGCAAGGGAAAATACATCCACAAACTTGCATTTATTGCTTCATAAGTATGCAGTTCAATCTATTACAAGATAAGGGCCTGGATCACCATGCAAGGAATCCAATACAAGGGCCTAAAACACATTGGCTTCACAAAATAATTTTTGATAGAGTTTTCTACTCAAAACTACCTCCCCTTATAATGAACCCAACACCCCAATTTATAGAAATCGAGAAGAGAGAGAGGAAAATGAAAATCAAGAAATATGCCCTTGACCATTTATAAAAGGTAGTAAATGAAATGAAATGATGTTTTTTTTCTTGCATAAGGCCCCCCATACTGTCCCATAACTTTCATCAGTTAAATATGTCAGCCCATGCTTTATTAATGCATCCCAACTACCAAGTAAAACACTGTTCTAAACCTGGCCACGTTTTCTACAAAATCTCCATTAGTCCCTCATCAAATTATAGATTTCTCAATTTCTATGCATTAAGATCAGAACCATAATTCCAACAGTACCAATTTTGTGTATTTTCATTTAGAAACGCAAAAGTTATGGCCTTTTGAGTGTGGGCAGCTATTTTGGGTCTACCAGGCATTTCTATCTTTTAACGGAAATAAACATATGAATTTATTAGAGCTAAGGATGTTTCTTTTATTTTAAAATATCTACCCTCATTAAAAATAATAAATCTAGTTTCTATGGAATAAAGGATGTCGTGCTCGTTCTAGAAAGTCAAATTTCATGAAAATCGGAGCTCGGGATCAAAAGTTATGGTCATTTGAAGTTCGGTCGATTTGCACTATTTTCTTTGTATGTGGCTATTTCGGCTTAATCGGGTCCTTGTGTAACTTGGGCTGAAAACATCTGCTTCATCCACATCACACTTGACCCAATTTGTAAATCAGGCAAATCGGCCTTGCGGTGAACTCGTGTCTGCATCATGCGTCGTTGGCCGAGCCATGAGGGCATTAACTCCGCATTTACCGCATCCCCTTATAGTCGGTTGTTTCAGATTTTCATGTCCTAGATGTCCCCGCCTACCTATGCGGCATGGGACACTTTGACCCGATTTAGCCGACTTGCTCTTGCTGCGGCGATTTGATCATGCGGATCCGTGCGTCAGACGTCCCATGTGCGGCTTAGGACACTTTGACTGATTTTGTTGATTCCCATTGTCTGTGGACTTTTAGGGTTTTCAAATCCCGAGGGCGTCCCCCATGTACTGTGCGGTCTGGGCTCCAAAACCTGATTCACCCGTAATACTGCTGTCTTGACCATTTTTTCAAGTTTTTTCCATTTTGCCTAACTCCTTGAATTTTTTCCTTGGATGGGGAAGTCAGAGAGAAACCAGAGGGGCCCCCAAAATCTAATTTTTATCCTTCCATCATTTCTTCTTGCTCCAACATGAGGAGATTATGCAAGTTATCCAAATTACCTCAAGGGGTGAATTTGGGATAACAATAGAATGATATAGTTTCCTTTTATCTCCACATAGGTGGATCACCCTTCCCACACTCCTCCAAAAATCCTCACATACTCCCTTTTACATCGACAAAAATGGCTCCATTTCTATCTCCCCACACCATCCCTATGACCAACTCTACCCAAATCTATACAAAATCACATTGAATCCATACATTTGCAACACAATTCGAAACAATAAATGCTTAATACAAGTATAAGAGCCTACCTTGCTATTACTGAAACTCCTTATATCCTCAAAAACAAATTAATTATAAAGTTCTTTCCAACTCCAAGCCAATTCCCAAGTAATCTTTCCAAAATCCCCAGAATGCAAGTAACCCCCAAAACAACCAAGAAACTCTAATAAATAGAAAATGGTGGAAAGGATAGTGAGGTAGATCCATGTAGGATGCCACATTCTTTCCCTCTAATCCACCTCACAATTTAAACACATAAACCAAGACTCATAAATGGGTAAGGTGAAGGTATGAAACTTCCATTCTTGCACACAATCCTCCATTCCATACTTTCAAGGACATAATTAAGAGGGTAAGTAAAAATGTGGCATTAATTTCCCATTTTTCCTTCAAAAACACATAATGAGGGCTAAATTTGACCCCTCATATCATAGGCTGGGTTGGTGGGAGAGTTTAAGGAGTATGGGACAAGTATAACTTGTCCCACAAGCCTCCAAAAATGGGCTCAAAGCCCAAATCGGAGATTTGAAAGGTAAGGAAGGGTACACAATCAAAATAAAATAAAATCCAATCAAAACCATGAAATTAACAAGGACCATAAATGACATTCATTGCCCCCTAAAGTCACATCACCCAATTAGCATTATGCACATAGTTAATTAACTAAATCAAGAACATACTAAATAAATACAATAAAATGAGAAGCCATTACAATTCCATAAAATCACATCCCTAACTAAGATAATAAAATAAAAGGGAAAATATAATATTCACACCCATGGTTACTTGTGAGGTTGCTCCCCCATGGAGACCTCCTAACAAACACAACAAGCAAAATGACAATGCACACACATGCACATAGCTGCCAGGTGAATGTTATGGTGAAATCACATCACCCTTGAATGCTCGCATGAGGAGTTATTGAGGTAGTCTATGTGATTCGTCAAACATGGAGTTATCCCAAAGTGTGGGACTTTACAATTGGGATAACCCTCCGGATGAAGGTTGGTTCCTATTCCTCTATTCTGATGCACACATACAAATTGTAGAGGATCTACTCTAAAATCTACTCTAACTTTCCAAGGAGACAAGGTTAAGAAGATTACAAGAAATTAAACCTAAACTAACAAAGGTGATGCACCAAAAGGAATGTTGAACACCTACTTTGCATGAAAATGGAAACCACAATCAAATTAAGAAGGATGAAAATACACCACAGATCAATCCATTGATGAGAATCCACTAACCATTAAACACCTAAAACAACCACAATGCATAGATAACTAGGATTACAATGAGAGATCATGAATATGCAATAGACATAAGAGAGGGTGAAATCATCCACAGACTTATTTTATTGCTCCACAAGCTTGATACAATGCATTCTGATGGACAAGAGGAAAAAACTTGTATCAAAAATGAAAGGGAGGTTTTAACTCAAAAATTAATTTACTGAGATAAGAGAAGAAGGGAGGGTGCAAAGCAAAATTATCCAACATTAGAACAATGACCCTCCTTACAATATATATGAAGAATGAGAGAAGAGAGAGAGGGAAGAAACTTGAAATATTTATTCAACCACCCTAAAATTCATTGAATTCACCTGCAACAATGATGGGTGCCACTACAAAACCCATACCTCCATGTAATTTTCCTCGTGGGAGAAGAAAGGAAGCCCATACTTCCTCATTTGGGTAGGTGAGAAATCTGGAAACACCCTCCAAAATGGTGGACTTTATTTCTTCATTTTGAAGAAATTAGTTACACTTAAATTAAGATAATTAGTTATAGTTGTGTAGAGGATGCTAAGGGATTTCCAAAAGTCCTTTCTTGTGCAAATCCGAGCTCCCAGTCAAAAGTTATGGCCATATGAAGATTGGGGTGCCATACTACATTAATGGCGAGTGGTTAGCTCTGTTTCTTCGAGACTTTGAAACACCTCGCAACCTCTCGAAATATGAAATTTCAGACTTTCAGAATTTGGGACTTCAGAAATTGATGCTTCAGAAGTCACTGACACTGTTCACTGGAAAATTGGCTTGAGAGTTTTGAAACTCCAAAACCTGAACCTTTAAACCAGGATCTCCAAAAGTCCAAAATCGAAACCTCGAAAGAATGAAAATTCCCGCCGTGTTGACCTCGAACTTAAGTTTGACCTCGAAAATGATGAAACCTTTCAGACTTTTACATTTTAGACTTTCGGGATTTGACTTGTGTTTTTGCACTTTTCTCGATGAAGACCCCGAATCTCCGAACCTCCGAACCTTCGAAGTCCAAAATTCGAACCTCGGAGTTTGAACTCTGAAATCCCTGATCCATGGCACCGTTGGCCACGAAAGGAGTTTGACCTAAAAACCTCAAGCCTTTCAGATTTCGGGCCTTTTTTCTTGTTTTTCCCCTGCTTGGCCGTTGAAACTTTGAAATCTAAAACCTCTGAAGTCTGAAAAATTCAGACTTCAGAGTTTCCATTTTTTCTTAGCTTAATTTTGGGCTTGGGTTCTATCTTCATCGAGTCTACCATGGCCAAGTTTTATCGGCATTTACCGACTTCATTCAACTTAGATCTTCCTGTGAACTTCATGCCGACCTCGTGGCTTGACTTTCAAAAACTCATGTGATCTCGATATGCAAGATCGACCAATGATGAGCCATTCTTCCATATCGACAAAAGGGGATATGAGACAACCAATGAAAGAATTTTGGGTATGGGCAACTGGTCACCTTGACAACTTGTGTTTTTGTATGTTTTTGGTTGTTGATAAATTTGTTAGGAGGTCCCCATTGGGGGTGGCCTCAAATGTGACCATGGGTAGATGTGTTATTTTCCCTTTCCTTTTAAATTATTTTGTGAGTATGTAATTTATTATTGTAATGTGATCTAATTTATTATTGTTAGTTAAATGTGCTCTAATTAAGTTGATTAATCTTGATTAATTATTGTAAATTTGATGTGACAAGAGGGGTATTAAATTGTGGTAGGTTGTCCTTGATTTTATCATGGTTTTTAAATGATTTTCACTAGTTTAACTGTTGTGTACTCAACCTTGTATGTCAAATTCACATTTGGGATTAAGGGCCATTTTGGGAGGCTTGTGGGACAAGTTAAGCTTGTCCCACACCTCTTAATTTTACCCACCAAATATGCATATGGGTTAAGGGGTCAAAAATATACCCCATTATGTGATTTGTAAGGTAAAAGGTGATATTTATTGCACCTTCTTACATGAGTTTTTAATTTTGTCCTTTAGAGGTGTGGGTTTGAGTTTGTGTGTAAGAGCTTGTCATTTCCTCAACCACCAATTTATTGAGATTTGGGTTTGGGGTTTGACCATGTGATGTGGAGTTGAGGAGAAGTGATGTGGCATCCTACATGGAGCCACCTCACCCTCCTCTTCCCTTTTTCTATTTATACAATTTTATTTGATGGTTTTGGGGTTAGATGTTTTATTTTCACTCTTACATTTTTGGAGCAGCTTGTTTTAGAGTTCTTGTTGAGAGCTTTGAAGATTTTGGAGCTTGTTTTGGACTTGGAAATCATGGAGCTTGTTCTTGTGGATTGGATAATCTTACAATGGAAAGGTAGGGACTTCACCCATGCATTTTTATTTCTATGTGTTGTGAAAATGGTTGTAAAAGAATGAATGTTTTGTATTTTGGTTTTTGGGATTAGAATGGCCTTAAGGTTGTTTAGGAGAAAGAAAATGGGGAAAATATTAAGGGAGGGATAAGAGTTTATATTATGATTTTTGAGATATTTTTGGGGTTGGGTGTTCCACCTTTTGATAATAAGAAAGATTTCTTATTTATCTTGATATGCTTATTGAGGGAGGGATAAGAGTTGAGGAGACATAAGAGAAATTGAGGGAGGGATAAGAGTTTGGTTGTGGTTGTGTGAATGAAGTTTTGGAGGATTTTTAAGGTGGAAACCTAAACCTCTTGGGAGGCATAAGTGATTCCCATGTTTCTTCTCTCCCTTGGCTTGAATTTGAGCCTTTGTGTTTGGGAAATTTTTATGTTTGTTGTTATTTTGTATTGTGCTTGTGTGTGGAAAGTTTTGTGTAAATGGTTATTGTTGAAGCCTTGTGAAAGTTGCCATGGTTTCTTGATACCCTTCATTGCTTCATTTTTGGGGCTCGGGGCCAATGAGGAGGATGGCTTCTCCTTCTCATTGGATTATAGGTTGGGTGGAGAGCATTGCCTACTCCCTATTTTGGTTGTTGTGCTTGAAGTTTAAGATTGGAGGAGTCATGCTATGTTGGAGCCAAAAGGATCACCTTTGTAATGTTGTTCCAATGTTGAAAAGTGAAAGTTGTAATCTTGTAAATTATTCTTTCATATTGTTGGAAAGAAGAGCTTTTGTATTATAAGAAAATGAACTATGCTCATTGAGAAAAAAATGCATTGTTGCCTTGTTGAAATTTATATTATTGTAAAAATATAAGTTCTTGTAAATTTTATTATCAAGTTTTGTTGTATTGAAAAAGGGTGAAAGAAGAACTTGAAGTTGTAATTTATTGAGAATGTATTCCTATCAAATCTGGAAATGTATCATAGTTACTTGTGCTTTCATTTGGTAAAATGGTTGTGTTTGTGTTGGAAGAATGTATGAAATTTATACTTGAATTTCCTTATTGGAATGGTTATCACTCTTGTTGTGTAAAGAAAAGAAATGGCACTTAGTAATTGGTTGAATTTCATTTCTCTCTTTTAGAGCTCATTTTTTAAGTATGCAAATCCATTTATGGGTACCCAAATTCGTGTAAACTCATAGATCTATTGAAATAGGGTTTCTCCCAAATAATGAATTGAAATAATGTAAATAACTAAGTAGCAAAACCAATTTCATAGTGGAATATATACAATAAAATGAATGTATAGCCTTGCAATATTAAACCTAGGAATAAACCCAACTAAATGAAGAGAATAATGGAGTGGAGGAAGATTTCCCCATTTGCAAACTTGATCCAAAGAAATTTCTCCATGGTTTCACTTCTTTCTTCCATGGCTTCCACTCCTCCAACCTGCAAAATTAAAATGGAACAAATGAATGAGTTAGGGTAAAAGAAAGAATAAGAAGACCCCATAAGGATGTTTAGGGTTCATTTGAAAATACCTAGATCTAAGGGTGTATATCCATTTAATCTAAGGGTTGAGGATCAACCCTACACTTTTCAAGTTGTGGCACTTTATGGGGTTGGGTAATTTTAAAAGTATGGGTATTTGAGTTGAATGGGGATAATTAATGGTTAGGGAAAGTTGAAACTCGACCTTAGAAAGTTAAGTGAATATATGGCCTGGGTCCTTTAAGGATAAATTAAATAATTTTACAAAGAGTAACTTGGTTATGATTTATAAGGATTAATTAATTGGAATTTAAAATGTTTAATTAGATAGCCTATGAGGGGAAATATCGTTAATTGTTGTGGGAAGTAAGAATTAAACTAAATTAAGAACTATTAACCCCTTTGATATTTTAAATAAGATGAATTAACGGTTACCCTAGAAATGTGTTTATCCTCAAGTAGCATTGTGTAAATTAATAATGGTAATTATTAATTTAGTAATCGACCACGCTTCATATGTGTGAAGTTTAATAAACAAGAAACAAATTAAACCTAGTTTTTAGTACTTGATGTAACCCTTTTTAATAAAAAAATTTATTCATTATTTTTCCTAGTTAAGTATTGAGTTTTGTCTTGGGATTTGTGCATAAAAAATGTGGGTGTTACACTTGGTATCAGAGCCATGGGTTCAATGCTTAGACCCTTAGGCACACTTGGAAACACAAATAGTAAACTTAGCGAAACTCTAACTTAGAACACATGACATTGTGGATAATTGAAAACATAGAAAACTGAAATGAACCTAGATGATGATGGACTAACTCTTGCCTTGGTCTATGCAAGAGGTGTGGACTAGATGATGAGTTCTTGCACATTGAGTTAGATCTACCATCCCCAGAACAAGAAGTTGTTTTCATACTACCACAGATCCTATTGAACTTGCTTTGAGGTCAATGCCGTTATACGAGGTGGAGCAAGTAGGGGAACAACCTAGCCAACATGATATGGAGCCATCACATGAGGCTCAACACCCTCCACTGCATAGTGAGGAACATAGAGAAAAGTACTCCCATGCGGGGTCAGTGAGACCAGATTCACCATTGAGAGGGCATGGAGATAGGGATGAGGGACATAAAGAGAGATCTAGGAGCCCTAGACAGAGAGATGACCATGGTGAGAGACCTAGAGGTAGGCATATGACATCAAAAATCATATCAGAGAGATTATGAAGCTTCATCCATCTCATTTTTGGGAGACACAAGTGGATTTCAGGCTAAGGCTTGGTTATTTAGCTTGAGCGGATGCTTTAAGCTATGCTTGTGTACTAGCAACACAAAATATCGTGTTCCGATTTATATTTTGAGAGATGAAGCAAGAGTTTGGAGAATAAAATTATCCAAATGGCTTACTCATCGAGAGGATCAATGAGTTTCATGACATGTGTTAGACATCTATGACAATAGCTGAGTATGAGAGCCAATTTTTGGACTTGCTTTAGTATGTTGAGTACATGCAGACCAGAGTAGGTCAAGATTCATAGGTTCATCGGGGGCCTACATTTAGATTTGGGTGGGGCGTAAGTATGCATTATCCACAAACTTTAGCCGAGGCATGTTGAGAAGGCCTACATTGTAGATGAGAACTAGGGAAGACTCGAAAGGATAGAGATAGAGTGAGGAGCCGTATTCAGTAGATGTAGGAAAATAGATCAAGGGGACATCTCCTCCTCATGGAAGAGATGGCTCAACATAGTCTTCCTTAAAGCCACAACAGAATAAAAAACAAACCCATCCATCATTTAGACCTCCACAGATATTTGATGCAAAGAGGGGAAAGAGTATGGGTCCTCCTCCTAGAGGACCCGCTAAGATACAGACAACACCTAGAGCCGAGTCAGGTGGAACTCATCCTAAGTGACCACAATATTCCACATCGGGATCATTAGGATCTAATCCATAAAGACAACTAGAATACCATGGGAGTCGCTTCTTTTTGAAAGAGCTTGATAGTTGTTATGGATGTGGTGTACATGGACATCATTGGAGAGAGTGTCCACAAAACCCTAATAATAAGGGTAAGGGACATGTTTTAGAGCCTACAGTTTGTGACATGAAACACAGTCACAAGATTTATGTAGTAGTCAAGAACCGTCGGAAGAGCATCATGGTACAGTGATAGAGACTTCAAGTAGCATTGGTGGTATCCCTACCTCTATATTGTTTGATTCTGGCTCTTTTGATTCATTTATTGCACCATCATTTGTAGAGAGGTGCAGGTGGTGGCAGCGATTAGCGGGGCCTTAGTTGGGATGTTGAGATGGCTTCTGGAGCCAAGATCACAATGGAATCCTTAGTCAAGGAGTGTGTAGTTGACCTAGGACCCTTCACTACGACTTTGGATCTTCATATCCTTCCCTTGGGTTCATATGGAGTCATTTTGGGTATGGATTGGTTATCTACACACAGAGCTAGAGTGGACTATTACAACAAAGTTATCACTTGTGTAGATGATTTGGGGTTAGATTTAGTGATAGTTGGGGTTAGGAGACCCATCTCTATTTACACTATTTCCTCTATGTAGCTCAAGTGGCGTGCACGACGTGGATGTCGAGTTATATGCTTTGATTAGTGACGCAGTTAGAAAACGAGTCTAGTGGACCATCACTTGATGATCATCATATTTTGAGGGATTTTGCGAGATGTTTTTCTAGGTGAGTTACCGGCTTACCTCTCCCATGTGAGATAGAATTTTATATTTATTTGGTTCATGGAGCAAATCCTATCTCACGCGCGCCATAATAGATGATCACCCCTAATCTATGTCAACTCAAATTGTAGTTAGAGGGCCTTTTTAGAAAGGCGTAATCCATCCTAGTGTATTGTTGTAGAAATAATGTTGTTATAAGGATATGACACATGAACAAGGTGCATTTGAACGCACGAGAAGATAGAAAATAAACGCACTAAAACACTTTGGATCGGGAATTAGTCATTTTTGTTAGATAAGGGCTACTTTTGGAGATAATGTGTGGAGCACACACAAAGATAAATAATTGCACTCCACGCAATGGTATTTTTGGAAAAAGTGGCGATAAGCACCATGCATAGTTTAAACTAATAATAGGATTTCTACTTGGAGTTAATTATAGGAAATCTATTATTAGAGAACTTGCATGTTGTGCATACTATTGTAAATGCACATGGCTATTATCAGCACACGACCTATTTTGAGAAGTGCATGGGTGGTGAAGGAAAGACCCCACCCTTATAAATATGTATTGATTTGCATGGTTTAGGATGGTGAATTATTGTAGAATTGTGTTGCTGGTTTTTATGCGCACATGACTCATGGAGATACTGGTATAAGTGTAAGAAGATTCTATGTTTTATAGTATTTAATGCAATGGAGAATATTGGTCGATAATGGCATTATAAATAACTCAATCTGGCTCTTGTATGGTTAATATTATCATAGTTTTTGTTTAGTTTGTCTTTCATATAATCTAAGATCTAGATCTGGTTTATGCATTGTGGGTTGTTTACTATTAGTTGTGAATATGAATATGTTTAAACATCATCATGCTAACATCCTATGCAAGCAACTATAAAGAGGACCTGGTGCCTTTACGTGCTTCGGGTGAGTGCTCAACATAGTGCTAAGAGATGTACCAATGCGTCTGGTTATTAACAGTAAATTATAGGTTGCATAAGTGGTTATATTACTGGGACCTCTTTTTGAGTTGTTTTCAGGATGTTTCATGATGAAGATGTATCGGTTGACCTTATCAAGTGTTGAGGAGTGGATAGTAGATCTGGAAGAAGAAAACGCTTGAAGATTCATCACTGGATCTCGAGTTTTATGTGCACACATGGGTGGAGCGAGAACTTGTGTAATCTGTTTATATGAGAGTTTCTTTGCTATCTTTCTCGATAGAGTCTGACAAGTGGTTGGTTGCTTATGCATCTAAAATAAATTGGAGGTTTCACACATTTTTCTGGATGTAGGAAGAAATTCAAGCCCTCTTTGATGATGATCTAATTTGGATGTGCGTTGTGGACACTTGATTCTGTGGTGTTATGAATATCTATATTTTGGAGTACTCAATTTCCACTTATTCTTTCCCGGAGGTAGTTGAGTTTCAATTTATATGTTATCCCAGGGGAACCTATCTACAAGGCATTCCACTAGTGATCAAAATATTGATGGTAACCCTAAATTTGGAAGAGAAGTCGATGGCTAGCTAAACCCCACCATGCGCGGGGGCAAGAGTAGGTTTGGTGAAAGATGGTGGACTTGGTGGCAAAGAGACAAAGAGAAGAAAGATGGCTCAAGTTCAATGAGGTGTGTAAGAGGGATTTACAGAAGCAACAAAAGGTTACGAGAATGGATGGCATTGTGGAGAGAGATGGCTCATGAAGGATTTGACACTCACACAATGGACCTAGAGCTAGAGCATTTGGAACTCCCCCATTTGGGAAAGTATAATAGGGAACCCTCATCTACCTCTTATGAGAGTGTGCCAATGGAGACGACATGGGCCACGAATGCACATATGAATCTACCTACAACCTATTCCTTGTGCTTGGTTTTCTAGTTTGTAGTATAACCAGTAGTCAACAAGCTATTTTGGGCAGTAAAATAACAAGAGTGAATCAAATAACAAGTACATTGATGGTCATGCAGACATCTTCCTTGTTATTTGGAGGTACCTTTTTCGGGCACATTGCCGATGCGAAACTTGCATGTAGAATTTTGGACTCACCTCTCGGGAAGAGTACCACCTCATAGAATGTTGGAGTTCGAGTTTAGTACCACCGTTGGGACATAGGGCATTACATCTTCTAGTTCAATTCCTGCTACTGGTGGAGGACCGGGGGCACCGGTGGCTCTGGTTTTGGTGGATCTAGTGGGTTTGGAGGTAGAGGTAATACAAGGGGTTACGATCCGGTGGGCATGATCCTCACCAACCCTAGAATATTTACATGGAGATATCACTTCTTCCGAGTATAGGGGAATAGAAGATGTTTTGAGTGTGTTCACATGTGTGAGATATTGCGGCACACAAAAGGGATCACAACTTCTAAGCACAAGGAAAGTTAGTTTGTAACTATGTTGCAGGGATGCGCATAGAGTTGGTACAAGAAGTTTGAACTTGATCAGACTTGCGTAGATTATACAACGTTACAGGATGATTTCCTTAAGGAATTTTATATCCATGAGTTTGAGAAGAAGAGTATAAGTGCACTCAAGGATATTAAGTAGAGCACTACTGAGAGTATTCGGGAATATGATGCCCATTTCAAAACGCTTTTGTTTAAACTTTCGTATGATATCCATACAAGCCAACATGCACAATGGTTTGTCAGAGGCTTGATCACACCTTTTAGGAGGGTACTGTCACATAAGACATACAAATCCACGTGAAGCACTTAAAGTAGCATTACATGCTAGGGAAGTCAAAAGTATAGACATTGGAGACCATTCTTGGAAGCTCAGATTGTAGCTATGGAAAAGTAGTTGGAGAAACTATCGGCCAATTCTACACATGAGATGCGCACTGGGATTTGGTGTACAAATTGTGAAGTGGAGGGGCACACTAAGGATAGTTGTCCCCACAGATCAATGCATTCATTGTTGCTAGACTGTGAGATATGTCATTTAGACCATGATGCAAGCCGCTGCCCATTATTACAATATGTGATAAGGAAGAACATATCTTGCTACTGTAAGATTTGTTGGTCCATGAATCACAATACCGAAGACTGTAGGTTGATTGATCAGATCCATGATGGCATTGGTATTGGTATACGGCAGAGATATGAGTTTCGATAACTTTAAAGGTAAAAGTGAGCACCATGATCATGATCACACTCAAGGGTGCTACGATCAGAACAAAGGGTGATTTGAAGGAGGTCATGGTAGAGGCCGAGGATATCATGGTGGATTTAAGGGCTGAGGCCATGGTGGTAGATGAGGTGAATTTCCTCATGGAACATGTTATACGTGTGGATCTCTTGAGTACTACAGCACACAAATGTCCTCGAATATTACTTGTTCTTTTTTTGGGAAGAATCATAGCTATGAAGAGTTCCTAGAATTATATGAGCATCTTAACAAGTAGCATAAACAAGAGAACAAGGGCGTAGGGATGGTTTGAATACAACGCACCATGGAAAACCAATGGATTCCAAAGTTAGGATCGGAACCTGAGGTAGTACTTGTGAAAATTACTACACGCGCTAAAATGCTGCGTGCGCCGTGAGAAGCTTTGCAACAAAATCCTACCATTACCAAAGAGGAGATCTTACATGCAAGATACCCAGATCCTACACATCAAAAGGAGGTTTATCAGGAAACCATGGAGGTGATTAAAATCTTCAGGGTGAAATACAATGTTTAAAGGACAATTGTGGAAGTTAGAGAAAAAGAAGGCAGGGAAGGTGGTCCATTAGATGTTGATGATCTGGGAGAGGTATATAGGATTCTACGCTAGGAGAATATTAATCCATTACTAGGGAATTGGTTAAAGGGAAACACTCTATGCACAAATATTGAGAATGGACGATAGATCTTGCATGCTAATCTCCCTCCGCATAGCTTGGATTATGACAAGGAGATCACCAGAATGCTATTTTGGATGGGTGGCTTTTGAGAAATATATTGATTGACACAAGAGAAAAAGTTAATGTGCTTACTTTAGATGCATGGGTGCACATGGATAGACCTCCATTACAACTATCCTCTAATGTACTATTTATGGAAAATCGAACTAAGGCCACTCCGATAGGATTTTTAAAGGATGCATCCACTACTATACAAGGGGCCAAGTTCACTAGGGACTTTGAGGTTTTAGCGCTTGTAGAAGCGGACAAATTCCCAACTCTACTTGGGTGCCCTTAGTGTTATGTAAATAATGTTGATCTATGGTTCAACAAGGGGTATATAAGTTTTGAGAACAAGGAAGAACACATTATTATCCCTTTTCCAGATGAGAAATATGCACCTTATGTTGAACCTTTGAGTGAGGAATACCTGAACATAAATTATGTGTGCACCATTTGAGATCTGGAAGTACTTGAGCCATCTAAGGAAGGAATCTTCCAATGGGAGGATGCACAATCTATTAGTGATAATACAAGTATTTCTTGTGATAATTGGGTGCATGGCACCTACGAGATGGTTAGGTGTTATGCTCATGTATAATTAAGTAAGCTATAGATTAAAACTAATATCTACATAGCTTCAAAAGAAAATGCTAATTAAACAATGAACCATCAAGATAAGAGCTTAAAGGAAATACTTCTTCAATGCATAAATAAAACTACATGCTAAGCTATTTCCTACTCTATATGATTGCTAATTTAAACTATGAACCTATGAAGAACATAAGCAATCAAAGTGGATTGTTTTTTGATCTCAAGGATTGAGAATGGAATCTCACAAAGAATGGATACAAGGCCATTTTGGATCTTCCCATATTACTCAATTTTGAGTGAAAGGATGCAAGAGGAGAAGCTATTTCCAACAATGGAGAATGGGTCAAGATCAAAATGCTTATAGTTTTCACTATTCAAAGCATGGTGTAAGAAGAAAGGTAAAAAGGAAGGTTCTTTATATAGCTTTCCTGAAGAGGCAAGGCTAACAAATTGATGAATGTGGGATAAAGGTAAATCAGGATTAGGAATGGATAAGGTTTCTTTATAAAAGGTAATATTGATCTAGAAGAGTTTAATTTGTCATTAGTAAGTCATGGGAGTTGAGGGATGTTTTAATTAATCAAAGGTGATTAATTAATAGGTAGAGGTAAGCCTATCAAAGAAAATTAGAGAGAAAATTAGTATGATTTGTGGGATGTATTAAAGGAATTTGATTGAATAAATGGTAATTTATTGATTTAGAGTTACGAGTGTAATCAATTAATAATAATTAATTAACCCAAGTAGAAGTGAATATTAATTAACAAAAGGTTGTTAATTGACATCCTTAATGATATGAAGGATAATTAATTAACGAAAGGTCGTTAATTAATGAATATGAAGAGGAATGTTAGCTAATTAGTAGAAAAGCACTAATTATTACGGAAATGACAAGAAAGAGGATAATTAGTGCAATCTTAGCATTAAATCCTACGTAAGTGGATTTTAGGTGTCTACATTTGCCCCTCTTTGGGGTGGTGTAAGTGATGCCACTTCAAAGATAGTAGACAAGTACAGAGACAATTAAAATTTTTGAAGAAAAATTATTAGAATGGAGTATGCCCCCTCGAGTGTCGATGGGACGATGAAAGATGTCTATTGACACGTGAAAATATGAAAGAACAAAATATAAGAAATAAAATAATTGATCCCTATTGCCTCAAGTTGATTTTGAAGAAACCTGTTGATAGAAGGAGAGTGATATAGAAGAAAAATGAAGATGAAAAGAGATGGATATGGCTATTATCTTTCTAATGTAAAAACCAAATTTATTTCATCATCTTGCTTATTATCAACGTCATCGGTCCTTATTAAAAAGAATGAAAAGAAGTGTAGTATGATATGAAAATCCATGTATGAACAAATGTCGTTAGCTAAAAACACCAACTCCATGCAACACACAAAATGCAATGCAATACGAGAAAGTAAACAAGATAACCTAACAGAGAAACATAATGCAATGTTTTTGTTATCAATATTTGATTCCAACCTGTGTGAATTAATGACAAGGGTTAAAATATTATGCCCCAAGAAAGGATACATGTAAGGGGAATAACGAAGGACACTTGGGTTCTATGAAAAACAATCATACACTATGAAATAGTACCAAGCCACTCATTGTTCCCGGAGTATAGACATAGTAAGCAAGCAAGATTTGTTAATAGAGGTAGATCAAGATGATCTGCGAGTCATGCACAAGAACATGCGAGAACCAAAGAGTGACACTTTGTAGGATGATTTTTATTGTTTTTATTTTTAGAAACATATTTGAATGTTTTTTATTTTGAAGATTTTCTAAAACTATGAGCAAGAAGACAAGAAGCATGGATTCCCTAGTGATAGATGGAATGTACAAGGGAAAATGGCAGCGTATGTGCAAGAAAATGAAGATGCAAAAATTCCCAGCAATTAGGTGGGAGTATTCAAAGGAAAAATCTTCACGCACTAAAGGGGGATCAAGGACAATATAAAATAGGTTCAATCATGAGGGAGCAAGGATTCCCCTAGCGTAAGCTAGCCAAGAAACACATGATAGAAAGGAAGTGGGTGATTGATTTATTAAAGGGGGAAAAAGGTGTCCACAAACATAGAAAAAATCCACCCTATACACATGGATGTTCTAAATTATTTTTGAAGAACAAAGGATGTTATGAAAATATTTAGAAGGTGGTCGATGAAAAGTGATTATCCTAAGGCACAAATCATGAGACAAGACATGCACTAAAGAAAGAGTTTGAACAAGGTCTAGACAAAACCTGGTAACATACTAATCTTTTTTCTCATAGAGATCCAGTGTGTGCACATGGAAATGAATTACCTCTTGAAGGAAAGAGTTGATAGACAACAAGTGAAGACACTAGCCAATGTGTATGAGTTATTTGGTTTGAAAGGTGATTTGTGAATGGATTGTGGAAGGAGGTTCATACATTGCTCACTGCCACCTAGACATCCATAGCCTTGACAAAGATGCATTTGATTCTAATTACAACATTTATCTACTTCCATTTAGGTGTCCATAGCCCCGATAGAGATTATTGGAAATTCCCTAAGAGAGAGTTATATAACAATTTGATTTTGCTTTTAGCTTTTTCTTTTTGATTGATTGATCTTGATTCTTTTGCTTTCTAAAAACTTATTTCAGGTCTCTTGTTTGACAAGGGGTTAAGAATCACTGATGGCTTGATAGAAGGATGTGGAAGTGATTATGATGATGACATTGGCTAGTGTCAACAAATACATCCAAAATTTCTTCACAACAATTTTAATAGATGATAATTGTGATATGATATCTAAGAGGCGATCGTTCATTAATTTACCAAGGTGATAAAATAATAGGGTCAAAATAATCAGATTATTACTACCTGATCTCGGACCCTTGTAGGCTTTAATTATTTGCCGATAATTTACTCCTTTTAAGTAATCAATTTAAAATAATGCAAGACAATAATGACAATTGCACACAGATTGATTACGGAGTTCGGCAATTGCCTACGTCTCCGGTTCGTGATCGAACCGTTCCACTAGTCAAAACTTGTAAGTTACAATAGTACTTTCACAAGAAAACCTAATGGAATTTTACTTGCCTACCAAGACACCAAACCTCTTCGACGACAAGGGTGAAAAATAGCACCCGACTTCCACCTTCTGGCGTGCATAATCTCCTTCGGCTGTGATCGGCCTTCCCGACGCAAACAATGCGAAGCTAGCACTCCGGTCGACAATCCAGGATTTACAAGTACTTGGTGTGGCTCAATGGGCCTATTGGGTAGTTTACATTTCACTCCCAATCACAAATATTCCATCTAATATTGCCTAAAATAATAGGCCAATAGACAATACTTGTCGACACATCCCGCAAATAAGCTTAACAAATAATAAGCTCGGGATCGGTGTCTCCATTGCACCGGTGTCCACTGTTCCGTGCTCTAGCAATGAGCTTCTCCATTTGGCATCCAGTGTGTCATGTGTGTCCACAACAAGCTTAACAAATAATAAGCTCGTGTTGTGTCCTTTACCATGCACTAGGTACCCTATTTATACATTTTTAGGGTCCTAAAAATATGCATTTAATATCATCCATAGGCTAATATTAAACCTAAGCCTTACCCGAACATAGAAAAATGGGATTAAATCCTATGTGGGCGGATTACACGTTTTAATGGGATTAAATATTCCCATTTTAGCCGATTGAATATTTTAATAAGGGATAAATATCCCATATATTTTTAACCTTAGCGCTTACATTATACATATTTAAATGGATTAAAATCCATAAGGAGTGGCATTGGTTAAGCCCCCACATATTTTGGCGGTGGAGAATAATGTATAAGGCTTTAAAGCCTTTCCACGCATGAAGTGGTCTAAGACCACGTTGGGCTTATAACCGCCCCCCCTACCACCGCTTCACCTCCCTCTCCTCACGTGGAATATTCCACGCATGACAATGCATGCCTTTACCACATGGACATATGTTTGGTGGCTATGTAGGAGTTAATATTAATGTATACACATTAATATATACATGTGGCTTTTGGAAAGTGGCCTTACCAAAATAATATTATTTCGACCCATACAATGTGGAATAGAAATAATCCTGTAGTCCACTTGTCGTCTCCCGATAGGCAAATCGAGCGAATTCGATGAGTGTTTGGCAAGCCACGTGTCACAGTGCAATTCGGTCCAATATTGACCAGTTGACCATAGTTGACTTTCCTGTTGACCGAACTTTGACCGAACATATCTAGAGCTCCCGATGTCCGTTTGTCATGTTCTCACAGTCGTTGGAAAGCTCTCGAGATGATCTTCTGCACTGACACCATTTAGAGATGTTTAGGGAACTTTTGAAAATGATCCCCTGATCACACCTCCCCACTGAGAAAAGCTTTTTGTCCCAAAAAGCTTCCATACTATCCTGAATCTGAAAATCTCCGCCTCCTCGGAAGTGCTGCTGTAGTAGACCCTTGGGTCTTCTCCTCCAACCTTCTCACTTTCGAAAACTCTGCTCCGATCCTGGGACTTGTGGGTTATGGGCCCATGATGCTTCCGCTGCGCCACTTTGATATCCGAAGAAGACCTCCACGCCTCCGCTTTATGGTGCTAAGTTTCTGAATGAAACCTCAACGCTCCTTCTGTGCGGTGCTAAGCTTCTTGATATCTGACAACAAGGATCTTCTTTTACTCTATAACACATAGCTCCTGGCTCCGAGTTGATTCCGCAGAATCCGAACTGGTTTGAAGGAACTCCATGTTACGTAGAGCTTTGATTGATCCGATGTCAATGATGGACAATGCCTTGTCCCTTTACAGACCTCAACGCCTCCGATGCATGATGCTAAGCCTCTTTCAAGACCTCGAGCCTCCGATGCATGATGCTAAGTCTCTGTAGACCTCAACGCCTCCGATACATGATGCTAAGCCTTTTTCAAGACCTCGAGCCTCCGATGTATGATGCTAAGTCTCTGTAGACCTCAACGCCTCCGATACATGATGCTAAGCCTTTTTCAAGACTTCGAGCCTCCGATGTACGATGCTAAGTCTCTGTAGACCTCAACGCCTCCGATACATGATGCTAAGCCTTTTTCAAGACCTCGAGCCTCCGATGTATGATGCTAAGTCTCTGTAGACCTCAACGCCTCTGATGCATGATGCTAAGCCTTTTTCAAGACTTCGAGCCTCTAATGCATGATGCTAAGTTTGTTGATCAGCTACCATTCGTATGTGTGGTCGCAATGCCTTGACATCGAATGACATTCCGAGCTGATCCTTTGAGAGCTCTTCTTGTTGACATACTAATATCAGGTACCATTCTGACTGCACGGTCGCAATGCCTCTACACAGAATGAAGTTCCGACCCGACATCAATGCCAACGGTGATTCAGCTACCATTCTGCTGCACGGTCACAATGCCTCTACACAGAATGAAGTTCCGAGCTGATCTCTATGAACTCTATTGTCTGCACAAATGGCAGATCAATCTCCAAGCTTTATATGAGTCAAATCCTATATCCAAGTCAGTAATGTACTCACACGCTGATTAGGAGATATGTTAGGAGCATTAATCAAATTTTCTAAGTAAGAAAATCCACTGAGTATTGTAAACCTTTCTCTCAAAGATTTTCTCATAATATTTGATCTCCAAACTTAATACCGCATACGATCCATCAATCAATTATGCAATATATAATTGAAAAATTGTTGACTTACCCATTTTAAAGGACTTTCACTTTCAGGTATTACCTAGTCCTGGGTTGACTTGTCAACTGGTGGTGGAGTAGAAACTTCCTTTGCCTTTTTGCAATAGGCCTCCATTCCATCTTTGGCTTGCCATTACTCTGATGGCGAGATGGATGCAATTTCCAAAATTTTCCACCCGATGCCCATTCCTCTGGAAATGAGCACAAAAATTCCTCTTAATCTCCTTCTTCTGGGATGAGGAACTCTTTTTGCCATTTCTCGACTCTGCATGACGAGATTGGTCTTTCTCCACTGTATTGCAATGTGGATTGACTTCATTTGTCTCCTCCCTGCGTAACAATGACTAAACAAGGAAAATATACTGCATTTTATGGTGTTAGCAAAATCACCAAAATAATTGCCCTCCGGGGGTCTTACTAATGCAAGTATAATAGAGTACAAACATTGCCCAAAATTGGGTCTTTAACTAATGTGCCATGTATGGTTAGATGTATACAAACGTTGCCCTCAAAGGGGTCTTACCAATACATTCTACCTAACACAATAGTTTATGGTTTTATCTGCATATGAGATATAATGGATTCATCCAAATAGAAATGAGAAAATTACTGAGTATGTTAAACCTGTCTCTCAGTCTATCCCACCAATCTGGAAATCCAGAAGTACAAGCCAATGCCATCCCTGTCAAAGCAACCTGTACTGATTAACCTGCTCCATACCAACTTGCTTCAAGATTAGTAAGTTTGCAGGTGTCGATTACCAGCTCTGATACCAAACATGATCCGAAAATAATCAGATTATTACTACCTGATCTCGACCCTTATAGGCTTTAATTATTTGCCGATAATTTACTCCTTTTAAGTAATCAATTTAAAATAATGCAAGACAA
Source organism: Taxus wallichiana var. yunnanensis (assembly GCA_018340775.1). Classification (NCBI taxonomy): domain Eukaryota; kingdom Viridiplantae; phylum Streptophyta; class Pinopsida; order Cupressales; family Taxaceae; genus Taxus; species Taxus wallichiana. The sequence goes on from CM031242.1 coordinate 801,727,978, forward strand.
TAATGACAATTGCACATGATTGATTACGGAGTTCGAAATTGCCTACGCCTCGGGTTCGTGATCGAACCGCTCCACTAGTCAAAACTTGTAAGTTACAATAGTACTTTCACAAGAAAACCTAATGGAATTTTACTTTCCTACCAAGACACCAAACCTTTCGGACGACAAGGGTAAAAAATAGCACCCGACTTCCACCTTCCCGATGCACAATCTCCTTCGGCCGTGATCGGCCTTCCCGACACAAACAATGCGAAGCTAGCACTCCTATTCGACAATCCAGGATTTGCAAGTACTTGGTGTGGCTCAATGGGCCTATTGGGTAGTTTACATTTCACTCCCAATCACAAATATTCCATCTAATATTACCTAAAATAATAGGCCAATAGACAATACTTGTCGACACATCCCGCAAATAAGCTTAACAAATAATAAGCTCGGGATCGGTGTCTCCGTTGCACCGGTGTCCACTATTCTGTGCTCTAGCAATGAGCTTCTCCGTGGCTTCGGTGTGTCATGTGTGTCCACAACAAGCTTAACAAATAATAAGCTCGTGTTGTGTCCTTTACCATGCACTAGGTACCCTATTTATACATTTTTAGGGTCCTAAAAATATGCATTTAATATCATCCATAGGCTAATATTAAACCTAAGCCTTACCCGAACATAGAAAAATGGGATTAAATCCCTATGTGGGCGGATTACATGTTTTAATGGGATTAAATATTCCCATTTTAGCCGATTGAATATTTTAATAAGGGATAAATATCCCATATATTTTGCGCGCATTACATATTTAAATGGATTAAAATCCATAAGGAGCGGCATTGGTTAAACCCCCACATATTTTGGCGGTGGAGAATAATGTATAAGGCTTTAAAGCCTTTCCACGCATGAAGTGGTCTAAGACCACATTGGGCTTATAACCGCCCCCCTACCACCGCTTCACCTCCCTCTCCTCACGTGGAATCTTCCACGCATGACAATGCATGCCTTTACCACGTGGAAATATGTTTGGCGGCTGTGTAGGAGTTAATATTAATGTATACACATTAATATATACATGTGGCTTTTGGAAAGTGGCCTTACCAAAATAATATTATTTCGACCCATACAATGTGGAATAGAAATAATCCTGTAGTCCACTTGTCATCTCCCGATAGGAAAATCGAGTGAATTCAACGAGTGTTTGGCAAGCCATGTGTCACAGTGCAATTTGGTCCAATATTGACCAGTTGACCATAGTTGACTTTCCCGTTGACTGAACTTTGACCAAACATATCTAGAGCTCCCGATGTCCATTTGTCGCGTTCTCACAGTCGTTGGAAAGCTCTCGAGATGATCTTCTACACTGACACCATTTAGAGATGTTTAGGGAACTTTTGAAAATGATCCCCTGATTAGAATTGTAGAGGAATATGAAAGAAAGGGAAGAAATAACATCCATCTATATGCATACACTGATTTCAATGTTTGACCTTTGTATCGTTGATTTTTAATTTTTTTCTTTTTTTTTGTATTTTTGATTTTTTATAAAAAAATTTAGTGTTTTGGTAGATTTGGACCAACCATGCCACTCTACGTGATAGAATCCAACACTAATTTTTGTCTCTTAATAAACAAAGGAGGAAGGGTTTGTTGAGGTGACTGATAAAAGAGGTCCTACGAAGAAGGGGAGGACCGTGGTTGAAGAATCACATTAGATGTTTTTATAAAGAAGGTCCTGCGAAGAAGGGGAGGACCGCAACTTAGGATTCGAATTAGATGAATGATAAAGGAGGTCCCATGAAGAAAGGGGGGACTCAAGAATCATAGTAGAAGTATGATGAAGGAGGTCCTACGAAGAAGGGGAGGACCACGACTTAGGAGTTGAATTAGATGAATATGAATAGTATTTTGGATCCGAATCATTAGAAGAATCGGAGGAAATATTTGGATTGGAATCCTCATAAGAAGAGAAAATGTTTAGATTAGAATTATAAGAAGAGTGGGGGAACCCAAATAATAATTTGGATCAAAAGTTTCCAAACCATACCATCGACTATGAGATGAACGTGGGGAACGGGTTACCCGGATGGGTTCTCTAGACGAAGAACCAAACATGGTTTAGTCATGATGGTTGTCTTTTGATGTGAACACCTAAATTTTTATTCTTTATGGTCATAAGTATAAGGAAACCTGCGATAATCAATCATGGTTGGTGTTCACTAAGTTCAAATTCCTAGACCTAGATAGTGTGATTGAATTCCTTCAAATAGAAGGAAGTTCCATGTCGATTTGGGTAGCATAACAATAACCAACTAGACATTTTGCAAATAGATAGGGGATGCTTATGTGATTTTCCAAAGGGAATATAAGGAAAACATACATCATGTTGACATAAGATTGATAATCCAATAAGGTTTGGACACCAAGTTTGGAGGCGTAAATGTCAAAGGTTTGATCAAAATTTTAACAACATAAAGGATACAAATGATCTGAAAATAGACCGAACTTTTTATCTACTCGATCTTTAGACCCTTGTAGGATTATCAAATTACCGTTTAATTTTTACCCCGTAAAATCAACTTAAAATAATGCAATAAACATGACACTTTGCAAAAATGTTGATGACAAGTTCGACAATTTTCTACGTCTCTGGTTCTTATCGAATCGTTCCACTAGTCAAAACTTATAAGTTACAATAGTAATTTCACAAGAAAACCTAATGGAAACTATTAAGAACTTGCTTAGAAGAATATCCAGACCTTCAGATGACAAGGGTGAAATATAGCACCCGACTTCCCCTTTCCTGGCGTATTCGGCAAGCTCTATGGCACCAACTCCACTATTCGGAATCCTCCGGTTCTCGATCGGCCTTCTAGACGCTTCGTAACGCCCTATGGCACTCCGGTCGATATTCTAGGATTCACAATAATTTGGTGTGGCGCTATGGGCCAACTAGGTAGTATTAATAACTCCTAGTCACAATAATTTTAATTTACTATTGCCTAAAAATAATAGGTCAATAATAATTAAAATAATAATGCCTAAATAAATTAGGACTTCACACAACTATGTCATTGACATAATATCTAACTCTCATATTAGCTCGATATCTACCTCTAGGAATGAGCTTCCAAGTTGTGTTTGTGTGTCTTTACAAAGAAACAGGTCCCCTATTTATACCCAAATAGGGCTGTCGACACTAAAAATTTCCTCTGTAATTTCTATTTCATTAATGTATGTATTAGGAATAGGATGTTGTTAAGTATAATTAGTAGTAGCGTCTGATAGAAGATAACGGCGCTGCTAGTACGACACCACCAATAATGTATAGTACGGTAATAGTCAAAAGTACAATAGGAATGTTGTGGTAAAAAGTAAATATTTGTCGTAAGTGGTCCGGTAATGTTAAAATGTCAAAGTTGGGGTAAGTAGAGAAGTAGGGTCTACATGATTAGGAATTAGAAATATTATATTGGTAATAAGGACAAGGAGTGAGGTCATAAATATTTTGTGTAAAAAGTCTAAAAATGTGGAACCCATGTGAAATGATAAGGTTTATCTTATCTTAAAAGATAAGCTTACATGTACAGATAAGAGTTAAGGTATGGAATATGATTCGTCAGAGTGGATTTCTTATCCTATCTTAGAGATAAGATGGATAAGCCTAGAAGTCTATAAATAAAGAGGCTAGCCCCCATTTAGCATATAGAAGGAAGTAGTGAGAAATATTGTATGAAGTGTGTAAAGGAAGCCATCAGTTTAAAGGTGTGTTGAAGAAGCCATTAAGAGGTGTAATTGTAAAGTTTCTCTCATAGTCTTGGTGAAAGGCAAGTGAAGTCAATAACACTTGAAGTACCTCATGGGTGAGATTGTAAAAATTTCATATTAATATTATAATTTACTCGATATTTCAGATTTATCATTATTCCTTCTTATCATAGTCTATGGTATTCTTGTGTTATGTTTGTTTTTGTGTTTCCAAATTACATCCACCAAACTAAAGGTCATGCATTAGTAAATAATCATAAGACGAGAAGTTCCCGTGAAGAATTATCATAGTTCCGGATTGGTGATGACAGGCCCTTAAATAATGCATTTAAAAATATCCTTAGGCTAATATTATCCTCAAACCATAGCATTTGGATAGGATATTAATCCCATAGAGGGTGGCTTGGCATGATAAATGGAATAAATCCCCATGTTGGTGGCTAAGTTCAAGTGGGTTAATCCCACATTTGGCGGCCTTTTGTTTTTGCTAAGGTTTTAATAAACCTTAGCCTTCCACCTATCACGTGGACTTCTCCACGCATGTAAAAGTGGTCAAAGGACCACTTGAGGCTTAACCGCCCCCTCCTCCTTCTCACGTGGAAGCTTCCACCATGGGCTTTGCATGCCCCACCACTTCACCATGTGGTCTTTGGCATATGTGTGGGTTGGCATTTTGTTTTTCGAGTCATGTGGTGTGCTTTGTGACTGCCGAGATATGTGGGAATGTGGTCTCACCAAGATTCGACCCAAACATTGCAAATTGAAATTGTATAGTAATATGGTGAATAATATAAAATTCAACCATATAATACTATGATATTCAAAATGAAATATGGCTAAGTGGTGGTAAGCCATGTGGTGGCTTGTGGACCCACCACGTCGGCGATAATGCCGTAGTCCACACGGCGTCTGAGCTCCCCTCCGTTAAAAAAAGTTGAGCCTTTTACTCCCATGAGTTATTTAATTTTATGACCATCGAAGACCGGAGGTCAAAACCAACAAACGACTCCCTTTATATTTTTGCCACATATCACAATGCCTTTGGCCCAATATTGACATGTTGACCAGAGTTGAATTTCCCGTTGATTGAACTTTGACCAGACATATCTAGAGCTCCCGATGTTTTTTTATTGCGTTCTCATAGTTGATAGAAAGCTCTCGAAATGATCTTCTACATTGATATAATTTAGGTATGTTTAGAAAATTTTGATATCAAAAATTATCCCTTGATCAACAAAGGAAAGGTTTCTAATGTTCGATTGATGCAAAAGTTGCTTGATAGGAAATTATCTTGCTAAGGTTTGAAAGATATGTTCAAAAATGACCATGAATTTAGGCAAAAACAAGAAGATCAAGAGGATCGAAAGTCCCAAAGGATTGTACTATAAATGAGTTTATAAGATGGATAAACACAAGGAACAATCACATAAGTTCAAAAGCAAATCTACAAGAAATAGTCCTTATGTAAAATGTGTGTCGAGGTAGGTTGGTTTAAAATGATCAACATAATTTCACCACTTATACCAAGTTCAAAAATGAACAAGATGTAAGAAATAATGAAAGGTTGATACCAAATAAGGTATACTAAAATAAAGTTTAAGTCTAACCAAGACCTAAATCTTAAAAAAAAGTGGAAGTTATGAGTATGAACAACGTAACAATACCACTAAGATACGTTTACCAAACTTTAAGGAAAAGTAAGGTATTAGTATCGAAATAATATTAATACGATCTACACAAAGGTAATAACAACACCTTAAAAAATTGAGGTAATGTTTGAAATAAAACCATGGCTAGAGTATACCAAGGAATTGTTACGATGTGCGTAACAAAACGTTATAATCTAAACACTTAGGTCAAGTTTGCAAGAAACAAGACATAAGTATCAAAATTGTTGTGATACGATACAATCAAGATAATAGTTCAAAGGAGAATAAAGTGATGAACCAAGCCTAACTATGATGATGATCTTGACATGGGTATCAAGATCAAAATGGATGCCAATGATATGAGAACGTTCCCACACACTTTAGATGTTTAACAACCCATCCGTAAACATGGATGAGCGTAAACGACATAAAAGTGGTGACACAATCAATTGGCAATACATGTGTGGTCACTCTTATTTTGATCAACAAAGTGTCAAAAGAAAGTGAAGTAGTACAAGTGAGGATGAAAAATGTTGGCCTCACTTCAGTAGAGTTTCACCTCGCCTTAGAGTGAGTGAAAAACTAAGAAAAGTAACGCTTCACACATTTCGTGATGAATGATAGCTCTTTACAACAACGAATTGGTCAAGTTGGTTCTAAGAACTGAATGGATTTCCTAGGTGGTTCACTCAACTAGGTGTCACAAGTTATCTAGATGCAAGCTCAATTTAACAAGAAAGTCACACTGATTAGTCTTGGGTTATCTTGTTTTTACGTTACCCCACCAAGTAGAGTGAGAAATCAATGTGTTCATCATGTACTCTCACTGGGGTCCCGATATAGATAACTTTGATGCTAAATCTCATAAAGGTAAAACTAGCCAAGTAGGTGTGCGGAGTAGTTCCCATTTTGTCCACAAGGTTCCCTCTTGTGTGGAATACTTTGGGGCTCCTAGGACCACCCCCATTGTTGTAGTTTAAGGATTATGCCAAAGGGGTTATGTATTAGTTTTTAGTGGACTACCCTTATTCAAACCTGCAAATCAAGTGTTTTGAATGTGGTGTGTTTTTTTATCTTTTAGAATTAATATTGTTTAGTCATTTGCTACTTAGCAACATGTAACACACGTGTAGTTAGAAAATTTTGTTTTGAACTCCTTTATTTGACAAGCGTTTTTAGGTCCTGCACTCAAACGTTAGTAATTCTCCAAGCAAATCACATTATTTGAAAGAGGATTAAGAGTTTCTTTTGATTCTCAAGATCATCCAAGGATGCAAGAGAATAGCATACACAACAAATAATCCAACTAAAAAGTAAAGGAAAGCTTTGTAATTAATGAACCATACAAAAACTTGATAAATGTTCATTCCCTTAAGCAAAAATGAAAGATGAAGTTTCCAATTAACCAAATGTTAGAAAATGAAGACTAAAGTTTATTTTGATTCTCAAGATCACCCTAAGGTGCAAGAGAATAGCATACAAAAACTTTATCCCAACTAGATAGAAATGGAAAACTTCAAATCAAAGGACCATAAAAATGTTTTGTAAAAGGTTCATTCCCTTAAGAAAAAGGAATAATCTAATTTCCAAGTTAATAAAAATGTTAAAAAGATAGAGATCAAAGTTGTTTTTATTCTCAAGATCACCAAAAGGTGCAAGAGAAGAGTATACACAAGCTTTGGTCTAAATCAAGTAAAGCATGAAAATACAACGTTAAACATGTTAAAAATGACCAATTTTACAATAAAGGAAAACCCTACAATTTCTATAAGTATAAATTCCAAATTTATGTTTTCATTGCATATTTCACTTCAATACCTTTCCAACGCAAAAAATGACTCATTTTGATTTCGAGAGAAAAATTTATGGCCTTTGCAAGATGAGTTATACACATGCTCTTCTCGCTCACAGGTATGCATTTAACATGTACCCAAAAAATGTCAAAAAAAATGTCCCTTAATATGTAAAATGGTTAAATTTTTCTAACCAAGATTCAATTTTGACAACAACCCATCACATTAATATATGAATAGAAGTATCAATGCTACAAATATTAACATTCATGATAAAAATTAACATTTTAAAGAAATTGACAAAACTAACACATAGAATGTTGAAAAAGTAAGCTCTAAAAATGAAAACATGATGAAATATTGAAAATTTCTCACCAAGCTTCAATTTTGACATCAACCCACCACACTAATATGTAAATAGAAGACTCAACACTATCAAAACTAACTTACATGCTCAATGATTTACTATTTTCAAGAAATTGATGAAACTAGCATGTAGTATGTATAAAAAGTAAGCTCTAAAAATGAAAATATGGAGAAATATTTAAATTTTTTCATCAAGATCCAATTTTGACAGCACTTCCCTCTTTTATATCTACAAAGAAGACTCACCACATGCAAAATCAATAAAACAAGTTAAGAAAAAAAAAAGTTATGTCAATATATGTAAAAAGAGGGTTAGTAAATAAAATTGAAACTTAACTAAAAAAACTTGAAATTAAGTGCAAAGGACAATGGAGTAGGTCCCACTGTGCATGCCATATGTCCTCATGTATACTTAACTAAGATATAAATTAAAACTACTATCTACATAGCTTTAAAAGTAAATTCTAATTAAACAATAAACCATCAAGATGAGAGCTTAAAGGAAATAATTCTTCAATGCATAAATGAAACTACATGCTAAGTTATTTCCTACTCTTTATGATTGTTAACTTAAACTATGAACCTATGAAGAACATAAGCAATCAAAGTGGATTGTTACTTGATCTCAAGGATTGAGAATGGAATCTCACCAAGAATGGCTACAAGGCCATTTTGGATCTTCCCATATTACTCAATTTTGAGTGAAAGGATGCAAGATGGAGAAGCTATTTCCAACAATGGAGAATGGCTCAAGATCAAAATGCTTATAGTTTTCACTATTCAAAGCATGGTGCAAGAAGAAAGGTAAGAAGGAAGGTTCTTTATATAGCTTTCCTGAAGAGGCAAGGCTAGCAAATTGATGAATGTGGGATAAAGGTAAAACAAGATTATGAATGGATAAGGTTGCTTTATAAAAGGTAATCTTGATTTAGAAGAGTTTAATTTGTCATTAGTAATTCATGAGAGTTGGGGGATGTTTTAATTAATCAAAGTGATTAATTAATAGGTAGAGGTAAGCTTATAGAAGTTAATTAGAGGAAAATTAGTATGATTTTCGGATGTAAGAGAGGAATTTGATCCAATAAATGGTAATTTATTGATTTAGAGTTACGAGTGTAATTAATTAATAATAATTAATTAACCCAAGTAGAAGTAGATATTAATTAACGAAAGGTCATTAATCGAAATCCTTAATGATAAGAAAAATAATTAATTAACGAAAGGTCGTTAATTAACGAATATGAAGAGGAATGTTAGTTAATTAGTAAAAAAACACTAATCATTACGAAATGACGAGAAGAGGATAATTAGTGCAATCTTAGAATTAAAGCCTATATAAGTGGATTTTAGGTGTCTAAATGCATGGAGTAAGAAGTACATCTGTGAGAAGAGGAAGATCTTTCGTATTAGGAGGATAAGTCACAACCTTGTACCCCATTACATCTTTGGTGAAGGAGACCCTGAGGTATTCTTGCATGCCATGGAAGAATAGTGGAAGGATCAAGTGGACAAAAGAAATATGTTAGTGTACAAGTTTGTGTGGGACAAAAATGAACTGGTGGATGGTTCACAGGATAATCTCATAGAATAGAATGAAGTGAGAATTGATCTAACAACTTGATTTCTCGGGAGTAATGTGCTGCTCAAATCTACACATATCATGGTAATCATCTTGTTCAACACCACGTTTAGTAGTGTGAGAGACTATGGACAGAGGGGAGTGAAGATTTACCATCTTCGTTGTGGGTGCACAAAATTTATTTCACTTTACGTAGTTGTGCACACGCTTGGTATTTTTATGCGGAGATATATAGGGAGACTGGGAATTGGTAAAAATTTACCGTGGAATGATCCAAATTTTTGACTACTTCTCCACTAAACCTATGGCAAAAGAGGCATTACGGGTTATGGAACGATTGACTATGGGAGAAAGTGTAAAGGATGAAAAACTCATTCAGGAGTTATTTAGTGAGGCGGAGACCCGGAGAACATTTTGTTGAAGTAGATGAGACAAATTCTGAAATACTTGAGCATTCTTTCCTTGAGAAGGAGAAAGGAAAGATGGTCTACATAACAGATGAGGAAGAAGTGGAAAATTTGGACATATATCATTTAGAGGGTACGCGTAAGGTCTTAGACAAAGTGTATAAGGAGGTGCATGCCTATCATGAACCTATGAAGACCAAGAAAGTGAACATTGGCACAAATGGTGAACCTAAGGAGGCCATAATTGGAGACTATTGGTCTTATTCTGAAATGGCTAAAATAATTGAGTTACTACATGATTTCTAGGAATTGTTTCCTAAGAGATACCATGAGTTAAAGGGAGTTCACGAGTCTTTAGGAGAGATGAATATTAAGTTAAAGGAAGGTGCGTACCCGGTTAGGAAGAGACCAGGATGAACCCTAACTTACGCGTAAAAGTTAAAAAAGAAATTGACAAGATGTAAAAATATGACATCATTAAGCCCCTAGAAGAATCAAAGTGGGTTAGCCCCATGGTAATCAGTATAATGAAATATGGTAGGATTAGGATTTGTATGGACTACGTGAAGTGAATGTTGTATGTGTGATTGATCCTTTTCCTACAACTTTCACCGAGGAAATACTAGAAGGCATTGTAGGGAATGAAATTTACTCTTTTATTGATTGATTCTCTGGGTATCATCAAGTAAGAATTACAAAGGAGGATCAAGAGAAAAACTTTCACCAATGAATGGGGAAGTTTTGCATACATAGTGATGCCCTTTGGATTGAAAAATGCACCTATAGTATTTTCGCGCATTGTGGTTCAAGAATTCTAGGATTTTATTCACAAATTCTTGTAGGTTTACTTAGATGATTAGACAATATATGGGTTTGTCAAGGATCATTGTGTAGACACCCTAATTTCACATCTGTCCTAAATCAATTAATTCCCTTCGTCATTTCCCACAAAATATTCTTCAAATTAATCAAATATAATTTGATTAATCATCCATTTCAAAATCTAAAAATAACCCAATCCTCACCACATGTCATTATTCTCCATATTTTTCTACTATTGAATTAAAAATTCAAATTCAAATCCTCACCCACCCTTCGTGGTCCCCAATCACCTAAAATCCTCCACTTATGAATTAAAAATCTAAAATCAAATCCTCACCCATTCTTCGTGGTCCCCACTCACCTACTATTGCCCACATTTTCAAATCATGATTACTTAAATTACTCTAAGTTAATCAATCCCCGAGGCTATAAATACAACCTTACCCCTCCCCTCTAAACACATGGAGAATAAGGTTGAATGCCATACCTAAGTTCTCACATCCTTTGAGAAAAGAACATCCTCATTCTTTGTCCTAATGCCCAAATAGCCTCATAATCCTTTTTCCCATTTGGTGCAAAGTAAGAGGATCATTTTTGTAGGAAGGCCTTGCTTCGTCTTGAATAAAAACACCTACATATCACACAATCAAGGCTCAATCCAAGTTTCCTAGCCCATTCTGAGGTTTGCTACGGAACGCGAAGGAGGTATGATTATTGGTATTTTACTTCCTTGTTAGTAGTGTATTTTTCCTAGCTTACATTTTGGCACGCCCGGTTACTTTCGATCTGTTACCATTAATTTTCTAATTAGTGGTTTTATCCGTTCTTTGTTTATTATTGTTCCTTATTATTTCCTTTTCTGTTCCTTATGGCCTTCTTTGGTTAACCTTCACGCTTTTGGTAGTGTTTTTGTTGTGCGGTATCTTGTGGTGTATCTGCGCAGTTATAACAACAATGAAACTATGACGCTCATCTTGTCTTTGATCTCCGCAGTGCTTGGTGTTTAGTTCATAGTTCTAATTTTTCTATTCACTCGTAATCTGTAGAAACACATGAACTAGTCATTAGTTTATCATCTTACTGTCATGGGACAACCAATCCGGAAAATACATTTATTTATTTACTTTTGCTAAAATAATTGCTTTGTAGGAAGTTTATTATTATTATTATTATTTTCTTTCTTTCATTTTAGTTAATAATTTTGTGATCTAACTCTTTATTTCTGTTTATTGTTCTTTTTTAACCTTGTTGTCAAAATTTTAGCTTCTCAGGTGAAGTACAGAAGTCAGAAAATAAAAAAACTAGCTCTCGGGACGTTTTTCTCACGTTCAAAATTTTCATTCAGAGTGCTACCGTAGCCCATCTTCTGGAAGCCATAAATTTTGCTCCCGAACTCGGAATGACTTCATTTTTTTAATGGAAAGGTATCGAAAAGATCTATGCAATGGAAAAATAATTTTTAATTTAGACTTACAATTTTTTTTTGGTTTCATTTCTTCTAACACCTGTCTTTTTAACAAAAACAACAAAATTATAGTTTTTTTTTTTTTAATTTTAATTTTATTTTATTTAACGTAACAACCTCATGTGTATGCTCTTTCCTCACACTTCAAAAGTGATCTTGGAAATCAAAAACGTGAGGCCACTTGGGCTCCGCAAAACAATTTTTTTATTTTTATTTTTTTAATTTTTGCCTTACATTTCAATTTTCCATGACAACACTTCTAGGTAACGTTTTCACACTCTTCTTTCATCATTTTTCTTTTTGTGAAAATAATCATTATCGCTATTTCACAATCATGATTAATTGCAATAATTATTAACATTTTAAAAAAAAATTCCAATTGTATCTGCGTATGCTCTTTTCTTGCGCCTTCGAGCGATCTGGAAAATTAGAAACGGTCACAATTTTTTTAGTTTCTTGTTCTAACATTGCAGGATCCTCTAGCTTTGTTTTCCAACTATCATTTCAATCATTATTTTCCTTTGTCATATTATTAATATTTTTTGGTCGTTGGTTGTGTATGCTCTTTTCCTATGCCTTCGAGCGATCTGGAAAATAAAAAACAACCACGATCACTTTTCTAACATTTCGTTTGCAGGATAACTACTAATTTGTTTTCTATAGGACTGCGTCACTAGAATATTGTAAAAAAACACAAAAACAACAAAAATCCCGCAAAAATACCACCATTCAAAGAAAATTGCTGAAACAAAAAAGTATGCTCAGGTACGTAATTATTTTCTACTAGTGATTTATTTCAAGTTGGAAAGAACCTGCGTTTAATCAATTTATCATTTTGTTTTTACACGTAGACGAGGTGGATTTCATCACCACCAAAGCTACACTGGTGATGTAGACTTGAATACCATGCACCAACAACATTTGCATCTGCATTACACTTTGAGACCTAGTCTCATCACAACGTTTCGGTATTTACCTCACCCCTGCTCTTCACTTATAGGTAATGTTGTCATGCGGTGCATGCGAGTCACGCCTAAATAGTGTAACAATGAAGCCTGGGCATTGTCCCTATAAATCTTCGAGGGAGTTATAAGGACACCATACACATTCATTCCCCCATCACCTTCCACCTTTTCACAAAACCTATTTTGGACGTGGTGATTCACTCCAAAACAGCAGGCAAGTAAGAATTGGTGAGTCTCCTCCAGTGCTCTAAGGGTTCCTCGTACCAATTTTGTCCCCGTACAAAATTAGGTATATTAGGACTAGGGTATATCGAAGGACACATCTTCTTGGAGTAATAAGAGTCTGCATCCACCATTTCACAACATACTTGTATGATTGCACAAAACAATGATCATTCCCGAAGAATTTACCTCCTAAGCTAAAAAAATTTGATCCACATGATTGCTTGCTGTTTGTAAACAAAATAGTTTAGCATTGTTTCATCATAAAACTTGGCTGATATCAATGTATTCATTATAAAAGTTAAAACCCTAGTTTTGTTCCACAAAAAAATTAGTTCTCGACCAATTCAATACTAAGCGAAAACATCCAAACAATCTAATAACACAGACCAAAACATCGCACCAATTTCATTAGCTTGCTTCAGCCAACATTACATCTGCCATAGCTTGTCCTTGGCTATATCTAATTGATATTGAGTGACTAGCATTCACTCCCCATATCGTCAATTGTCAAAACATCCTTTATAGCTTATTTCCAGCTATATCAAACTAATATTGGGTGACTTGTTTGAGTTCACTCCTTATTTTGTCCACCATCACGTTTATCCAAATCACAGCGAACATAAATCCTTTCATAACTTATTTTGAGTTATATCACAACCATATTGAGATTAACTTGTTCAGGTTACTTTCCCTGTCAATAATCCCGAGCTTGTTTAAGCCAAACCAATCAACATCTTCATCATAGCTTATTTGAGCTATATCCCATTTGTATCGAGTACCTTGTTTGAGTGTACTCCTTACATTGTCTTCTGATAAGCTTGTTTAAGCCAAATCAAACCATTTTCATTATAGATTGTTCGAGCTATCACATATTTCTCCCGAGTATCTTGTTTAAGCTTACTCCTTATAGCCTTACTTGTTAACTCGATTGAGCCAAAACAAAGATCACAATCAATAGGTTGAGTTCTTCATTGCACCTTTCTTTGTTCTCCCTCTCTTTCAACCACGATGAATTCACAAAAAACATCACACAATGAGCTATTAGAACAAATTAATAAGATGACAACACAACTCTCTCATATGGCTACCCAAATCAGTGAATGATCACCCAAAAGGCTAATCATACAACCTCACGAAGACATCAGTTCGCGTAAAGTCCAACGTCAGTTTACCCCCTTGGAGAAAGTCTCTCTAGTGTTTTTCATCAACTAAAAGAGGCTAAACTGATAAGATATCTAATTACAAAACCCTTTGTCAAAGGGGAAGCTAAACCATGTTGGTACAAACCTAACACATACTATGACTTTCATCGCATTGATAGTCATCACACGTATAAATCATGCGATTTAAGAATTACGTCCAAGACTTAATTGACAACAACATCATCTTCGTATAACTTGATAAAAACGCTATTGCAACCAATGACACATCCAATAACATAACTTTCCATGAAGATTTGACTACTGTCGAAACTCCTATATATACTAAAATTCCACGATATCATGATGACAAAAATCAAGACTCTCTAATTCCAAACCAATCCATATCTTCTTCAAATTTCCTTCCATTAGTTCAAACATACATTGAACCTATTTTGGACAACAACATTCTTCCAACATCTACTGAGCACTTGAACTTATTTCAAGACTTTCTTTCAGCCCAAACATACATTGAACCTGTTTTGGACAACAACATTCTTCCAACATCTACTGAGCACTTGAACTTATTTCAAGACTCTCTTTTAACCCAAACATATATTGAACCTGTTTTGGGCAACAACATTCTTCCAACATCTAACAAGACCTTGACCTTGTTTCAAGACTCCCTTTCAAACCTTGATATTACTGTAGACACTACAGAAGAGGTTCCATCAACAAGTACCATTAAGTTTGATTCTATTATTCCAATATTGGCTCCTATGCCTAACATCTCTAGCCTTGTTGTCGAAACACAACCACATCGAGTTTGGACACTTGTGAAAATGCAACCTGTCGTGTCCATCATGCTTTCAATGATTGATCTTATAGGCATCTCATCACTAATGATTCTCACCTATCAAGACTTCTACGTGCATACATTCTATGAGGTACGTATACCCAGGAATATCTTTACGCCACCTTTTCCATCTTTAATTGTGAATCTATCCTCAAATCAATCAATTAATGGACAAACGAAGCAACAAACCAAATAATACAAACCATCATTGTCAACACACATGGAAGCTATTGGCTTAACCAAATCTATCCCACTCTTTGGGCTTACCACACATCTTATCACACACCTACTAGAGCCACTCCCTTCTCCTTTGCTTATGGTTGGGAAGCCATTTTACATGTCAAGGTTGAATTTCCAGCCTTCATAATATCCTTCAAAGATGTAATCAATAAAGATTATTATCGACAATCACACCTTAATGAACTCGATCTTCTTGATGAAAAATGACTTAATGCCCTAGATCATCTTCAAGTATATCAAAATTGGCTACGACATAGCTACCATAAAAAATTCCAACCTAGAAAATTTAAGGTCAATGATTTCATTCTCAAATAAAATCGAAATAATACACCCAAAGAATGAGAAAAACAAGAAAAATTTGAGCCCAACGAAATCATAGATAATTTTGGGTTTGGAGCTTATAAATTGGCCATTGACACAGGCCAAGTCCTTGAAAAACCCATGAATGCATTCCATTCAAAGAAATTCTATTCTTGAAAGCACTCTCTATTCCGGGAAACAACAAAGTGTACATTGTTCCTTCTGTCTTGCTTATCTCTGAATAAATTTATTTATTTCCATTGGTAGACATTTTCATTATCAAAATCACATCTTCATATTTATCATCATGAGACAAGTGCTAATATAAATCCTATTAAGTTTGTGAGCGTCATACTTCTTATAATATCTCCCATTTTTAGTCACTTTCACCTATGGTCATACCTAGAAGCTTACTAATGGTAATATATTCCCTTCAAAGACATTCTCTTTTTCATAACAAAGCTCTAAACTTGTTTACCTAGTTTATTTGGTCATCCATCTCGAGTCTTGGTGTTGAACCTTCGCGTCTACTAGTCGTATGGGGCTGAGATTGGGGGTAGATGTTCCTTCCCAAATACAAAACGCTATTGTAAAAATCCATCAATTCAATAACTTATGAATAATTCATCATCACATCTTTCATCCTTCATAGTCTTTGGTGTTGAGCCCACACTTCTTCCTGGTAGTGTGAGACTGGGAATGGAGGAAGGTGCCCTTACTCGTCTACGTCTTGTCTTTGGTGATAAACCCTTGCCTCTTACAAGTGGCATGGGGCAAAGCGTAGAGGGTCATTCTCATAAAAGCATAAAAATAATTATTAACATTAAAAAAAACAAAAAAAGAATTCACTCACCTATATTTTGCCTTTGGTGATGAGCCCTTGCTTCTCACTAGTAGCATGGGGCAAGGCATAGGGAGTCATTTCAACAAAAAAATAAAAAATCTTACAGTGCTTGCAAATTATAACATCCCCCAAGAAGTAATTTAGATGCCTAAGTGAAGAGAGAACTATCCCTTCACCTCATATCTTACCAATCAGTAGGCCACATAACTGTCTAAGTCTAACATGTGACTCATAAAGTGAAAGCCATTTTTGAAACTGGTTCATTACCGTTATGAAGAATGAAGTCACAATTTCCCAAAGGGATTGTTGTTAGCATTTGTCTCCATATTCATTATCTACCTCCTACATCCTTCTTGATTCTCGGTGATGAGCCCACACATCTTACTAGTTGTGTGGAGTCAAGAATGGAGCTGGACTTCTTTTCATCATATCATCACCACCATATCTTGCCAATGGAAAGAGAATTTGTGTTATTCTGAGCATAAGTTACCACACGGAACATGGTACATACGGATAATATCCTGGTTTATCGCCTCTCAAAACTAAGTCTGCACTTTGGTCCATAAATTGCCAATCACAGTGTAAAAATCTAAAAACAGTGTGAAAATCATCAAAAATCCAAAAACAGTGTAAAAATCTAAAAATCTAAAAACATTTGAAAATCATCAAAACCTAAAAACATTAGAAACAATCGTCCAATATCAAAAAAATTAGAACTCCTCGAAATCCAAAACATTATAAACACTCGTTAAAAATCCAAAAACATTAGAAAGAATCGTCAAAAATCTAAAAATATTTGAAAATCGTCAAAAATCTAAAAATATTAGCAAAAATCGTCAAAAATCCAAAAACATTTGAAAATCGTCAAAAAAAAATAAATTTGAAAATCATCAAAAATACAAAAACATTAGAATATATATATATAATAAACAAAAATAAAAAATATTGTAAACTCCACAAAATCGTAAAAATTCTAAAATAACTAACAAATTCAATCTTTGAACTATTATCCCCAACGAATGATCCAATCACCTTATAACTACCAAATTCAAACCATTCCTCCTCGCTTTGAATCCTCACTTGGGGCAAATCCGACTCTCATTGTTTCCTTGTTTGAGGATAATGACCCAATACTTTACTATGTCCTCATACCCCTGCTTGGGGCACATCCAATCAATCCTCACTGTGGAACACGTTAGGGACATGTTTATTGGTTCTTGTGTTGCATTATTAGTTATAAATTATTAATTACTTTCTTATATCTTGATATATTATAGGGGGCATCTTGATTTTATGTATCCTGGTGTTCTCTCTAATATTCTTATGTTATTTGATTACATGTCGTACTGGGGCATCATACTTTCTTGATGGCCTCTGTCTATGCTCTCTTCCATTTGCATATCGTACTAGGGCATCAAACCTTTTTGATGGCCCTTGTCTATGTTATCATGCATATTACAGTCTAGTCATCCTAATCTTTTATATCATGATGCATCCTGTTATGTGCTATATTAAAATTAAGATGCTTTTCGTCACGTGAGTATCTTCCTGCATGATCAACATCTTACTTTACACCCCATCCATTCACCCATACTAATACATTCCCCAGTTTGGGAATCCTACTTGATCACCGTTACATTTTGCGAATCCTACTTGACAATCTTTCTCAAGTAGCATTCACTATCTAGCAGCTCCTTCTCCCCACCATGATCACCATGTATTTGATCCATTCATCCTCACTCCTCATTTTTACTCCTCCGCCACTTATCCCCATATTACCCTTCTCACCATTCTTGTCCCCTCTCACCCATTTGTATTCTTTCCTTTCACCCTTTTGCTTCCCGCTTGACAATATTACTTAATAACCCCTTCTATATGGAATCCTTAGTGGAGGTTTACCCTCTCCCTAAGATCTTCCCGCTGTAGAAACTTCTTCACCACATCCCCTCTCATCAAACAACACTTACGATTGCACACATCTTCCCATTCCACCTCTTCTGCTTCTTCATTCTCGCATCATTACTCTCACCATGCGGGCATCCCAATTAAGGATTCCCTTCACACTCTCCATCATTTACTACATATATTCCTTCATCCATTCATTTTACACTCTTTTGTTTCATTTCTTTCTTGTTATCACCTCATCTCGTATCCTATTCCAATCAGGCATACCTCACTCACTCTTTTCTCATCCTTCCCCAAATCCATCTTATGCCTGGTCATCCTACTTATACGCTCTCATAGTATGGAAAATTCACTTGAGGGTTCCCCTTCAATCCATTTTTTCATACCCTATTCCCACTAACTCTATCATCATCCTTCTTCTTCTTCAGTTTGGTGATCTTACTTAACCATTCCAGCCATGCATGACAATCTTACTTAAGACTTCCACTTAAGGTTGATTTGCCCTATGGCCTTTCCCCATTCCATCATATTTCCCCATCTTATTTCTCCTTCCTCTCATCACGATCTTCTTTACCTACCATTCCACCCCTGTCCCCAATATCATCTTGTCTTTCTCCTTGCATATCATCCCTGTCGGTTAGGTGATCTTACGAAACCTCTCCGGTAGCATGACGATCTTACTTAAGAGATTCTCTTAAGCATGACATGTCATCTTACACTCGCCCATCATTCTATAATCTCACCATATATCTTTCCTCTTCATTCCCCATCATCACATCTTTTTACCACCACTATCACCCTCCTCTGCTTGGAAATCTTACTTAACCACTCACCCGACATGGCGATCTCACTTAAGAGTCCCTCTTAAGGATGATCTGTCTCCTTGCCTTTCCCCATCACTACACACCCTTCACCCTTCACTTTTTCTCAGCATTCCCCATTATCACATCCTTTCACCTCCTTTTCCATTCTCGCAAACACCACTTCTCGCTTGACCACTTGTCATCTCTAGTTTTGCTCGCTTGGAAATCTTACTTAACCACTTCCGTCACATGACAATCTTATGTCAGGGTCCTCCCTACGCTTAACTTGTCATCATGAACTTCTCCCTTGCCTCATTCTTCATTCACTTTGTTGATCGCTTCTTCCACCTGGTATCTCCTACTACCCACTTTTTCCTCCTACTATTATCCTTTCTCCACATATCCTCTTACAACATACATCTAATCTCTTCCACCTATAATCACGTTCTTTTCCCCCATTTTCCCCTTCTTGATCCATCATCCTTCATACCATTTCTTCCCATTCTTTTCATGTCTTGGTTCTTCATCCTCACCTCGTTCATCCTCATCACCCGCATCCTCTCCTCACTTTCACCTAGTCCCAACTCATCCCTCCCATTTTCTTTACTCTTTCCACTTCATCTTCTCAAATTCCCCCCACATTTCTACCCACACATGCATTCACCATTATTGTTAACATTCCTCTATCATTCTTTCATCATCATCTTCTATTCTGTGCTAATAATTGTAAGTGCTATTTCCTAAAAATCATCAATCCTCATTCCACACGACCTCATTCACTCCCTTGGACCTTATAGAGTTTCCCTTAATTTCTTCCCTCCTCTAAGCCCACCACTCATTGTAAGGTGGATTTCCCTAACGCCCATTTTTGGCGTTACCCTTTCCAATCCTCGTTAGCTTTCTCCTTTTCTTCATTTTTTCTCTCACCCTTCCCCACCACTAATTATAAGGGGGATTTCCCTAACGTCCCCTCATTAGCATTGCCTCTTCTATCCCCCATTCTCTTTTCTCTCCTATTCTTTTCCCTCAATCCCACCCTTTCTTGTCGCTTCTTACCCATCTCTCCATCTTCTCTTTGCCCTCTTCAATATCTTTATTGTCTTCATCATACATCCTTTTTCTATTTTCTCGTCATCCTAGTATCCTCATTTCATGCATCTCCACATCTTTTCCAATCGATGTCATTCCTCCCCTCTTTCTTCTCTGAACATTCCTTATATTGTTCCCTTTCCACTTATTACCCCCTTTATGTATTTCCTTCTTTCTACATCATTTTCTTTGTTATCCTCTTCTCTCTCCCACCCCTCGTCTTATTTCCCTTCCCCTGTATCGTCTTCTTCCCCTTTTTCCATCACGTTTCCTCCTTACTTCCCCATCGATAACCTAGCTCTTCAGCGTTGTCCTGTCTTTTTTATCATACCACCCTCCACATGCATCTCCATACAGTTTTGTTTTGTATTCTTTTCCTTGGTATTCCTTGCAATGACATGATTCCTTCAATATTCTCCCCCGTATTCGCTCTATCTTCCTTTCCTCTCCCCTAATTTCCATGTTTCTTCCGACCACCTCTACCTTTTCGTTCATTTTGTATCTTTCTCTTCTTTTCTCTATTCTTTTCACACTCTCCTCACCCCTCATAGTTTATTTTTTTTCTCCATTCTACTTCTTCTTTTGTCCTCTTTCCATTTTCATCCATTTCACCCCTACTCCCACCTCATTTTCTCCTTCTTATTTATCCTTTCCCATTTCATGCTTTTCTTAGCTCTATCATTTCTTTCACTTTCACGCATCCCTCTTTACTATCTCTATTACTTCCTTCATTTTGCACATCTCTCTATTTTATCCCTTCACCCTCTACTTTGTCATTTTCCTATTTTGCCTTGTTTGTCCTTCATCATTCCCTTCTTCCCCTATCATCCCTCTCTCTTATTTCTACCTCTTTCATTCCTTTTTTCCCCCTCCCCTATCTCCCTTACTCTTCTCGTAATCAACCCCCAATCATATCCATTCCCTTTTCTCTTTCCCACACACCCTCACACCTAGCATTCAAGGCTGATTGAATCCTTTCTCCATTTGCATCATGTGGTCATTCCAGTCTCTTCAACTCCATTATCGTCCTCTTCTCTGTAGAATTCATTTCTCTTCTTTTTGAGAGTTCTGTAGTATATTCAATTCTCGTTAGTCCTCTCGAGGGGGCATCACCACATCTATCCATAATCACATCTTCTCATGACATTTTTGTCTTGGAGGATACTATGACATCCATCACTCACCACTTTCTATTCTCTCCAACAAACATTCACTCTACCTTTTTCTTAAGAAAAGTAGATTGAAATCTTCCCCCATCCCGTCTACTTTCTTTGAAAGGACACTACTTTCATAGTACCCTTTCAAAGAGGGGAAAATGTAGACACCCTAATTTCACATCTATCCTAAATCAATTAATTCCTCTTCCTAATTTCCCACAAAATATACTTCAATTAATCAAATATAATTTCATTAATTATCCATTTCAAAATTCAAAAATAACCCAATCCTCACCACATGTCATTATTCTCCATGTTTTTCTACTATTGAATTAAAAATTCAAATTCAAATCCTCACCCACCCTTCATAGTCCCAACTCACCTAAAATCCTCCACTTATGAATTAAAAATCCAAAATCAAATCCTCACCCATTCTTCGTGGTCCCCACTCACCTAATCTTGCCCACATTTTCAAACCATGATTACTTAAATTACTCTAAGTTAATCACTCCCCAGTTATAAATACAACCTTACCCCTCCCCTCTAAACACATGGAGAATAAGCTTGAATGCCATATCTAAGTTCTTGCATCCTTTGAGCAAAGAACATCCTTATGCTTCGTCCTAATGCCCAAATAGCCTTATAATCCTTTTTCCCATCCGGTGAAAAGTAAAAGGATCATTATTACGGAAGGCCTTGCTCCGTCTTAAAGAAAAACACCTACATATCACACAATCGGGGCTCAATCCAAGTTTCTAGCCCATTCTAAGGTTTCTTTATAGAATGCGAAGGAGGAGGTATGATTATTGGTATTTTACTTCCTTGTTAGAAGTGTATTTTCCTAGCTTACACATTGTGACAGCTTGCAATTAATGTTTGAGAGGTGTAGATAGTTAAGCATCTCTTTAAACAAGAAGTGTGTATTTGCTACACCTTTTAGAACTCGGTAGGGAATATCATCTACAAGGAGGGTTTGTTAGTAGATCCACCAAGGTTGCGTCATCTTAGGCACAGAAGGAGCCTATCACCGGTCGAGTGAGGTGTCATGATTCTTGTGCTGTAGACATGGTATTATAAAAAATTTATCAAAGGTTATGCTAAGATTGTTGCGCCCTTGCAGGAGTTATTAAAAGGTAAAGTGACCTTCTATTGGGGAGAACCACAATAGCACACATTTTAAGTGTTGAAGGAGAGGCTTACTAGGGTTCCTATTCTATGCTTTCCCTCATAGAACCGACCTTTTCATGTACTTGTGGAAAACTCTAGCATCACCATTGGCGTAATATTAGCTCAACTTGGAGAAGGTATTATAAATCATCCTATTTATTTTGCTAGTAGAAAGTTGACTCCTACAGAACAAAATTATACAACTACAGAGCACGAGGCCTTGTCAATGATCTACACGCTGCATAAGTTTAGAAAATACTTGCTAGCAACACCTTTTATGTTCTATACAAATCACATGGCATTGAAATACTTGGTAAATAATCCCGTTTTACATGGGCGCATATGTCGATGGGTTATTTTATTCCAAGAGTTTGATTTTACAATCGTGGTAAAACCAGAGAAAAATAATTCTGCCTAGACCACTTATCAAGAATTTAATCATGGCGGGACATGCGACAATTTAAGATACAATGCCGGATGTACAATTGTACTCATTAAACTGTGTGCCCTAGGAATTGGAGGATATTGTTGTCTTTTTACGCACATGTATGACACCAAAAGGCATGAAAGCCTTCGAAAAGAAATAACTTGCAATTCGTGCCACACATTTCATATAGATCGGTGGTGAGCTATGAGCTATTCAAACTAGGACGAGATGAAATATTACGCCGGTGTGTACTAGAGCATGAGCGCGCATGATCATGGAGGAGGCTCATGGCGGTATTGTAGGAGGAAACTATGTAGGTCACCCCACCACATGTAAGATTCTACTTGATGGTTTATGGTGGGAAACCTTGTACAAGGATTGTAAGGAGTATTGTAAGGTGTGTGATCACTGTCAGCACCTTGGAAAACTTGGGAAAAGAGATGAAATGCCTTTAAGGCCTATTACTAGTGTAGAGCCATTTGAAAAATGGGCAATAGACTTTGTGGGTCCTATTTCCCTAACCACAAGTAGAACTGGTTCGTGTTACATCATTACTTGTACATATTAGCTTACACGGTGGGTAGAAGCAACACCTATAAAGGATTGTACAATGGCTATAATAGCAAGGTTCTTATCGGAAAATATTCTTACTAGGTATGGATGTCTGTTGAGTTTGAGAAGTGATAGGGGCACACATTTCTTGAGCAAGACAATCATGATATTATTGGATGAATTTATGGTCACACACCACAAGACCACACCCTAGCAACCTCAAGAAAATAGGACTATTGAGGCCTTCAACAAGATATTGAGCTAGACCTTGACAAAAATTTGTATTTTGGAAGGAAAGATTGGGATGATAAAGTTTCATTTGTACTTTGTACATATCAAACAACCTATAAAATGTTGAATAAGGCCACACCCTTTTGATTGGTGTTAGCGCAGGCGCTTCTTCCCATAGAATTTATGTTACCTTATTTGCATATTACGCACGTGGGAGGTCTAGTCAATGAGAAAACATTGGAAGAAATAATTGACAAATTAATATAGCTAGATGAGAGGTGCACCATAAAACATTGGATTCAGAAGTAGGAAAATGCCAGACAAAAGGCATGACACGACAGACACATCATGGACAAGAAGCTTTGAGGTTGGGAAGATGGTCCTTCTTTATGATTCAAATTTTCTGTGCCACCCAGACAAGCTTAAGGTGCATTGGTTGGGACCGTATGTTATCACTCACATACTTGAATCAGGCACTTGCCAGTTAGAGGTACTTGATAGAACATGGTAACCCGATTACTTCAAAAGGAGTAATCTAAAGCCCTATTATAAATAAGCCTTCTTGGTATTTTTAATAAGGCACTATTGCCATTTGATATAGATTTCTCTTACTATATTTCATTTAATGTGTTTCCTTCTTCATTGATATGCTTTTCCAATTTAGTTCAGTGTTTTGTGTAATAAGCGTGTTTGCACAATGAAAGAAGATGATCAAAATATAAAGTGTTTTTATGCGCGAGAGGACTACACATACCCTTGGTGTGGGGTGGTTTTAGTTCAAACATGGGTAAACATAAAAAATATTATTACAGGTGATTTCTCTTGTTTAAAAGTACGAGATAGGATGGAAAGGTCTTTGGTAGAAAGAAAATTATTCCTAAAGAAGACCATAGTTGGAAATGAATGAATGCACAAGTATAATGCGAGGTGAGCTATGTCCGTAAAAACTACTACAAGAAGGCATAATGGTGAGGTAATTTGGTGCATGGAAGCATGCGAGAAGGGGGTCTATAGCCAAAAGGTAGGAAGGCGCGCTAGAAGGTTATAAATGTGGCATGTACGTGTATCACGTGGAAATTGGGAAAATGGTAAATTAATGAAAGGATCAATGGTAGGTAAAGGAGATATAAATGTGACAAATTTTCCCAAATCTATATAAAGACGTGATAAAGGTTAATTTTTACCTTTACAATCATGAGTATTCAAGTGAGCTAGCTACAACCAAACTGAGAAAAACACTTCAAGGTGCAAAGAGTAGATTTGTGCACAAAATTGGATTGCACCACCATTAGAGAAGGGTTTGAGTGAAGCAGAGCATGTAAAGAGAAGAAATAAAGCTCCGTGGTTGAAAAAGAGCTAGGGCATGTGGTTTCAAGCTAGGGCACGGGAGCTTGCTTAAAAAAGGAAAAAGGTGCAACTTTGTCTTATCATGGCACCGAGGAAAGCACCTGAGGAGGAACAAAGGGGAAGAAGAAGGTAGAAACCAAGGTCGAGGATGCTCTTGAAAGTAATTTTTCAGAAATGTAGTATCCAGAAGAAGTAATTATCGAATGGGATTGGGATTCCCATATCCACAGTGCAAGGTGTGTGACTACAAACATCACACCATTGAGAACAAGGATGAATTGGATGCATTGCTGAATAGAAAGACCAATAAGAAAATTGTTGATGACATGTCAGTTTATGACGATGTTGGACAAAATTTTCTCAAGAAGGTAGGGGTGTCTAGGCATTTACGAACTCCAATACTTTGGTAAACAAGAGAATCTATACCGATGGCTTATGAGCGAGTCCATAAAGACTTCTTGTAATTTTTGGGTAGCGGGTGAGGATCACAGGTGCCCTTAATTACTACGTTGACATGATTAAAGGGAATAGGGATAGAGGTTAGCAGTGATCTAAATGATAAGGAAATTGCGCCGTGGCCACCAATAAGGAGTTGGGATATATGAAGGGTCTACGCGGGATGGATATTTACAAGTTGAGGAAGTACCCTGTGATACAGTGACCGTGCACTTACTCACCAAGTTAAATGATTAGAAAAGGTGGTCACAAGTGAACACCATGTGGCTACATGTTGTTAAGAAGATTTCACAAGGAGAAGCTTACAACTTAGTAGGATACATAGTAAATACATTCATTGAGGAAGTACGGACATGTGAGAAGATAAGTTTTGGCACTATCCTGTTATCACTTGTGTTTGTAGAAATTAGAGTGCTCGATGGGCCAAACAACAAAATATGGGAATAGCACTGTGGAAAATAAGTCCCTCACAAAGTGAGGCTTGAAAAGTATTTATGTGAAGGATCAATTAGTGGTCTGTTCAAGCAAAGGATAGAGTTATGGTATGACCGACTTCATACGACCTTGAATGAGGAATGACATATTTCAAATCAGCTACCCTCGGTGGTGGGAAAGGCCGTGTAATTCATGGTATATCAACATTTTTGCATCACGCAATTTGTAATGAAGGATGGGACATGGAGTCCCTGGTGAAAACTACCATATGCCTTCACAACGTGATTCTTCTAGGTAGCAGTACACATGTTTACCAATGTGTGCCGGTTAAGCTACAATGTGGACAAGGTTGTTGTGACTACCATACCTTAAGAAAAACTTATGTTTATCCAGGTCGATATTCCTACATTGAGAGGCTTATTTATGATGTTATAAGTATGAAGCCAGTAAGTTTGGCCATTGGACATAGTGGGGCCACGCTTATCTATCTCTAGCTTAAGCCTAGATTGGAAAAGGGACAATACGTGGAGAACGAGTTCATGCTCCCAGGCCTCGCCTAAAGGCAAGCATATAGTTGAAAATGTGGTAGCTCTAAATCCTGCCTCAACCTTAGAGGAAGATGAGGAAGGAGAACTCAATGAGGATAGTGGAGGATTGAACTATAAAGGCTGAAGGTAGCCCACTCACAAAGCAAAAATTGAGTGCACAGATAATCTTCCACAATAGCAATTAGAAGAGGAAGACTTAGACGTAAACATAGTCCAGGAGGAATGTCACTTCAAGAGGGTGTTCAAAAGAACTAGAACCCAAGGCGCAGGGACATCCCAACCTTTACAAAGGTCACCTTGACTCTCCCTTAAAACATAAATGCCTAAGAAAAAGAAGCAAAAAAAGTTGAAGCTTTAAGATAATGAGGAGGAGGAGTCAGGGGAGAGTGTGCCGAAACCCCGATTCAACTCCGAATATGAAAAAGAGCCCCGTGGATGAGGAGATGAGAGATGATGAGGAAGGGGTGAAAGAAGTAGAGGAAGTTGTGGGCAAGCCACCCAACACACCCATTACTACTCAAGAAGGAGAAGGGCCAACTCCAGACCCTGGTGCCCAGGTTCCTAAGGGGCCGAGGACAAAAGAGAGAGGACAAGTGAAGAATATGTTGTCCCTAATATGGGTTATGCTAAAGACACGAGAAAAATCATCTGCGCCCATTTTCATAGCATTGTGGGCCTGAAAGAGTTATATGGGTGGGAGCTGATGGATCCAGATATGGATACTACATGCACAAGGAAGAAATTATCCTGGTCCATGCAGACTCATATGGATGAACCAGATTTTGATGTGTGCGAAGAGTCTTGTGTCTCATGTAGAGTGAAGAAGGCACCAAAAATAGGCACATGATGATAAAACCTACTATGATGTCTGATGAGTAGGTCAATAATGCCTTGGTCAAGGTATCTACTTGAGGTGGTGTGGAGGAACATTGATAAGGCCTCCAACATTCAAGTGCTACTTGAAGATAACAAAGATAAGGATGCAGAGATAAAGAACTTATAAGAAGAGAAGGAACGATAAGAGGAAAAGAATGAGGCCTTCGTTTACATGGCTGAGGATCTTGGTGATCACATTCTTAAAGAAATGCCTCATCTAGAATCTCAGGTTCCTAAAAAATTTCTTTCTGTTATGCATTATTTGTGCACTTTGGTCAATTTGGTATTAGATGATGGGTTAATTGGAATGTCCACACCAAAGATTACTGCACAAGAAGCAACAAGAGAAAAGGCCAATATTGTTATAAAAGTTTCAACTTATGAGGCTTTGCTCGAAAACTTTAAAGATGAGATGAAGAAAGTTGACCAAGCTCTCAATTTATGTGTGGCGCCAGGAGCACCATAATAAGGATTAGAACTATAATATAGGATAATGAAGTTATGAAGGCAATGCAAGATGAAACACTTGGGCACATATAAAGGTTAACACTGGTGAAACAAAAGCACGAGGCCCTCGCAGTAGCCCAAGATTTGCATAAGGATAGAATTGATGAGATTTGGAAACTCATAACACAAAATATGGATCTCATGGAAGGAATGTTGTCAAGTATGGCCAATGTTGTTCGGGTGCTAAAAATGAGAAAGAGAAGATCACTTTGGATGAATTGGATGCATTGCCACTGATATTCTGGAGAAAACAAGGAATGTGCTAAGTGACTGGAAACCTTGGAGGATAAGCTCAAAATAGAATACCCGAGAGTAAATCCTTCCAGTCAAAGAAGAGGGTGCTGAAGAGTAAACTTGATTCTTTTGTATAGTGTTTCATTCATTCTTTCATTACTTATTATTTATTTTTGGAGACATCAGAAATAATTCCCATTTTTGGGATGGAAATGTACTTTAGTGTGGGGTAATGTTGAGTAGAAAAATGTTGTTATAAGGAGAATACACACAAAGGATGTGCACATGGGAACAAGGCTCATTTGAAGGTGTGGGAAGATAGAAAAGAAAACGTGTGCCAAAACACTTTAGATCTGGACTTAGCCATTTTGTTGGATAAGGACTATTTTTGGAGATAACATGTGGAGTACACATAGAGATGAAGATTTGCACTCCATGCAATGGTATTTTTGGGAACAAGTGGAAGATAAGTGCCATTCATAGTTTAAGCTAATAGTAGGATTTCTACTTGGAGTTTACTATAGGAAATCTATTATTAGAGCACTTGCATGTTGTGCATACTATTGTAAAGGTGCATGGCTATTATCAACATGTGACCTATTTTGAGAAGTGCATGAGTGGTGAAGGGAAAGTCCCCATCCCTATAAATATTTATTGATTTGCATAGTTTAGTATGGTGAATTATTGTAGAGTTGTGTTGCTTAGGTTTTACATGCACATGAGTCATGGAGATATGGGTATAAGTGTAAGAAGCTTATGTGTTTTACAATATTTAATGTAATGGAGTATATTGGTTGGATAATGGCATTAGACATAACTCAATCTGGCTCTTGTATGGTTAATATTATCATAGTTAATGTTTAGTTTTTATTTCATATCATCTAAGATCTGAACCTGGTTTATGCACTGTGGGTTGTTTACTACTAGTTGTGAATCTGAATATGTTTAAACATCATCATGCTAACATCCTATACAAGAAACTCTAAAGAGGTACTTGTTTCCTTTGCGTGCTTTGGATGAGTGCTCAACATAGTGATGAGTGATGTGCTAATGTGCCTCAGTTATTCACAAGAAATTCTAGGCAACATCATGTATCCCCTTGGGGTGCACCAATGATTTTTGTGAAGAAGAAGGATGGAACATTTGTATATTAATTATATACATGTAAACAAAGTAATGATCAAGAATCATTACCCCCTTCCACACATCGATGATTTCCTTGATCAAATGAAAGGGGAAAAAATGTTTTCCAAGATATACCTTAAGTCAGCTTACCATCAACCGAGGATTGTGGAGATTGATATTCATAAGAGAAATTTTTGTACAAGATATGGCCATTATGAGTTCATAGTTGTGCCATTCAGTCTGAGGAATGCCCCAAAATTTTCATGGGTTTGATGAATGAGGTATTTAGGACATTTTTAGATTGCTTCGTGCTCGTATTCCTTAATGACATATTGATATACTCACGCACGCGTGGGAGCACAAGGAACACTTTCGACATGTTCTGCGGTGTCTTCATGAGCAATAACTCTATGGGAACCTGGAGAAGAGTGCATTCTATCGATCGAGGTCCAATATCTTGGCCAAATTATTTATGGGGAAGGTATCACAATCGATCCTTCCAAGATTAGAGCTATCATAGATTGGCCAACACCTACCAGTGTGACCAAGGTGTGCAGCTTCATGGGATTGACAAGTTATTACAAGAGATTTGTTCAGGATTTCTCACGTATCGTGTATCCCATCACTTCCCTTCAGTAGAAAGGGAAGAATTTTGTTTGGTCAAATAAATGTGAACATACCTTTAGGACATTGAAGGAATGCCTTATGACAACACATTTTATTGCAAAGATAGATCCACAGAGGGATTTATTCATGTGTATAGATTCTTCTTTGGAAGGATTAGGAGGTGTTTTGATGCAAGATGACCATGTAGTAGCTTTTGAATCTTGCAAACTCAAGGATTATGAGATCAATTACTCGACTCATGACCTTGAGCTTGTGGCGATTGTGCATGCTTTGGTTTGACGGGTACATTTCCTATTAGGCAGGAGATTTATTCTCAAGACATATCACTTGAGCCTATGCCATCTCTTCACACAACCCAATCTCAACACCCATCAACAATATTGGATGGAACTGTATGTGAGTATGATATGGAGATAAAACATGTGAAGTGGAAGGAGAATGTGGTTGCATACGCTTTGAGTTGTCGGAGGCATTTGGTTATGGCTACAACAATTGGTAAATACTTGAGGAGCATGATCATACAACAAATTCTACATGAAAACTTCTACCTTTCACTAGAGTAAATATCGAGTCTCGAGACCCCAGTTGATCATATTTTCTTACTTCTTGTCCAGTTAGAGTACGAGAAATCACTAAACACAAAACAATGTTGATTATGCAAGGGCTTAGTACCTTGGATATGGTGATACATGATACATGCACAATATCAATGATGAAATCCTCATTGCGATCTCAACAAACCCAGTAGCTCACGAAACTAGAGAAATATTGTTTAAATATTTTATGTGGGTGCTTTGCCTAAAAAAAAAGATCTCGGGAATTTTTAACTTCCTCAATGGTCACAAACCTTGTGTGATAAAGAATAATGATAAAATAGAAGATAAACAGATAACATACAAGCTGATGAACAAAGGAACCCGACGTTACTGCGGTATGTAGATGGTGCTATTGATCTGATCCAAACACAATGTGCAACAAGAACCACACTCTGTGAACTAACAAATCATGAGCAGAGTATTATGGGGATTACAATGTCGTTATGAGGACATCATGAGGATATAATGATAAACAAGAAGCTTAGAATTCAAAACAACATTTCCCCATATTTTCTAACTTTTTATTTCGAGGGAGGGGGAACCCATATTTATAGCCTAATGGTGAGGTTAGAATGCAGGTTAAAAGATACTCATGGTTGGGTAAAGTAACCCTAATTAAAAGAGGTGATGTGATTTAGTGGGGTCACAATTTGACTTATGGTTAAAAAGACAAGTATATGATATGGAGTGGGAGGATGAATACCATTTTTAGGTGAGATAATAGATTCCATTCTTGAAATTAAGAGTGGAGTGTCGATGGGTGTATTATTGCCCATGAATTGAATAATTTGTGAGAGATGCCAAAATTCAATTATTAAATGGGTTTATATGGAGCCCATTTAATAATTAATTAAATTTGGGTGAATAAAAGGATGAGATTTATTTAAATTTAAGAAAAAGAAAAGTGAGAGTGAGAGTTGAATGAATGTGAGATGACGGAGGGGTGCTATACCAAAAATTGGTGTCTACATTTGCCCCTTTTTGTTGAGTGGTTTGCGATAGCAAGCCACGAGAAAAAAATAGAAAGGGTTAGATATAAAGGGATGGGGATGAATAAAAACATGACCAAAGGAAAGATTCCCAAGGTGAAAAAGGATCACAATATCTATGAAAAATATGGCGGTGACTCCAATATCACATCGGTAGAGGACAATTGCAGTCTCAACAGAGACATATGAAAATGTTCTACAGACCAGTGAGTGGGTGAAGATCACTAGTAGTATGGATGTAAACCATGATGACCAATGGGTCATAGGAAAACATCAAAATATGTGCAACCAATGTAAAAGGTATGCGGAATCTTTTGTCTCGAGGAATCAAGTGAAAAATCATGCATCCGCAAAAGGGACGAGGATGAAAATAATGATGCCCCAACACAGGCACAAGAAGGAAAAAAGTGAGTTATATGCGTCGACAAGTACAAGGATGAAAAGGTGCCCCATCATAGGGCACGAAGATGTCATAATCAGAGATGGGTGTTGAAATAAAATATCCCATGGGGAACGAGTATGGCCTTGAATGTGGACATGAAGAAAAGATTGGATAAAATTCCCCAAGAGGGTGTTAAATAGGATGTTGAAAACATGTTTCTTAAGAAAGGTTTTTGTAGTTGAAGTTAGATGAACAATGGGGTGAAGAAGAAGGAAAGGAGTCCCACTTCTTTGACAAATATGAAAAGGAGCCAAAATACTTGTGTGAAAAAGTGGAACAAACGTTTGTGGAAGAGAACGATCATCGAGATAGATGATGGTTGTTATGGTATCCTCCAAGAAAAAAATTTCCCATGAAGATGGGATGAAGGATGTAGATGATAGATGACAGAGATAAGAGAAAGAGGACATGGTTGGAGTAGAGCAGATGTGGTGGAGGAGAGGAATCAAATAGTAGAGAAGGATGATAAGAGAGGTGAGAAGATAAATGAAATCAAGAGAGAGAATGATAGTTAATAAGAAGGTAGTGGGAAAAGATAAGGGGGAAATAAATAGGGAAGGCATGATGGACCTGAAGAAAAATAAAATAGAGAAAGAGAATAAGAGAAGAAGGGAAGGAGGAAGATCAAACAAGAAGAAGATGAGATGAGAAGGGAAAGGAGATTAGAGGGGATGGTGAATGTACATAGATGTACCATAGTAAAGAAGCAAAAATATAATAAAGAGGAGAGATGGTGGAAGAAAGAAATGATGAAGGACAAATAAGAAGACAAGAAAATGACAAGAGGGGATGAAAGGGAGATATAGATAAAAAAAAATGAGGAGAAAGAATGGATCACGAAAGAGACGACAGAGAGAGAAGGAGAAGAGGTGAAGAATATTAGAGAAGGATGATATGAGATATGAATAGGAATAACATGATGGAAAGATGAAGGAGATGAAGAAAATGAAGAAGTTAAAGAAGATGGGAGATGAAGTAGAATAGAAAAGAGAAAGAAAGGAATAATGAGGAGCTAGGAGACTACAGAGGAGATGAAATAATGGAAAATAAACTAATGTATATGGATGGAATAAGATAGGGGTGGTAGAGAAAGAAGTTTGGTAATGGGAAAGTGGAAATAAGAGGGAAAGAAGAGATGATAGAGCCGAAACAGGAAGGAAATTGAATCCAAGGGTTAGGAGTAAGACCCAGGTAAAGAATATGAAACATAACACATGGAAATGCATGTGGATGGTGGGATGATTAAAAATATGGGACAATGCTTTGGTGAGTCGGGTTATCAATGGATAAGTAAGACGAAAGTGTAAGGAGAAGAGGAGATGAAGATGATACGGAGGAAATGAAAGAAAGACAATGGTAGAAAGGAGGAGAAGACAACATAGAAAATGATGAAAAGGCAATATATGATGAAGATAGTAGAGATATTGAAGAAGGAAAAGGGAAGATGGAAAGGCAATGCCAGTGGAGGGATGTTAGGATAAATCCTCGATAATGATCCGAGGGCACAATATAAAAAAGGAAGGAAGAGAAAATGGAGGAGGTAAAAAGGAGTGAACAAGAACATGTAGAATGGGGATAAATTATATTTAGGAGAAGTTTACCCATAAATATTAGCATGAAAATGGAAGATGACTATGACATAATGTTAGGAGATGATCAATGATAATGATGAGTAAGTATGGTGGTCGATATGTGGGAGTACTTTGGAAAATGGAGTGGAAAGAGTAAAGAAAGGACGAATAATTATTGATGTGGAGATGATGATGAGGAGAGGATGTAATGGATGAGGATGTGGATGAAGATGAAGGAAGTAAAGATGAAGGAACAAGACATAGCAGAAATGGTATGAAGTGGTTAAATTATATTTCTAAACGAGGAATGATGGGGATGATATTTGAGGAAGTCTCGAGATATTTTGTGCGAGGAAGAAAGAGGAGGGAAGAGGATGTGTTTATGGGGAAGGAAGAGAAAATGCAAACGTTGAGAAGGTGGAGCGAAGGGGAAAGGAAAGGAGATAAATCATTCTTAAGAGAGAGACTAGTAAGATCACCATGCCGTAAGAATGGTTAAGTAGAATCGCCAATCCGAAGAAGAAGAAGAATGATGAAAAGACAGAGTGGTGTATACCAAAATGGATCAAGAGATGAAAGGAGGTGATAACCAGGAAACAAAGGAGTGTGATATGAGTGGATGGAGGAATGTATGTGGTATAGGATGGAGAGTGTGAGGGGAATTATAATTAAAATGCCTATGTTGTGCGAGTGATGATGCCAGAGTGTTAAGAAAAATTTATGGAGTGGTAAGATGTTTCTCGTGTTTAATGGAATAGAAAATAGTGGAGGAGTTTCTACAATGGGAAGGTTCTCAAAAGAGATGCATTGTGATTAAGAAGCTTGCATGAAATGGGTGGTTAAGTAAGATCATCAAGCCGAAAGAAGAATGAAATGGAAATGGAATGATAGAATAGATGCCGAAAAGAATATTAAGTGAAAAACACAAAAATAATTACCCGGTGGAGGACATGTGAAGTATCGAAGAAATAACAGAGAAGCATGAAGTGGGTGAGAAGAGTCACAGAGAATGATATGGGGTGAATTTTAGGAGAAAATTGGGTTGACAAAGGAGTCTAGGAGGAAGGAATGGTCAACAGACGTGATTACGAAAGAGACCTTGTCCGAGAATGACAAGTCTACCTCGAGTAGGATTTTTGTCTTTGTGTGGGGAGTTACGCAGACATGCCGAATGGGGATGAAAGGCCTATGATGGTGAATAAGATGATGTCCACTGCACTAGATAATAGAAAAGAGTAAGAGTGATGAGAAGGGTAATGGGTGGATAATTGGAGAGAAGAGAAGGAAAATGCGAGAGGATGGATGGAGAAAGGTCCCATTGGTCATGGTGGGGTATGAGAAGCAGCTGGATAATGAATGCTACTTGAGAGATAATCTCAAGTAGAATTCACAAAAATCAATGAAGATCAAGTAGAATTCCCAAACTAAATAGTGTATCAAAGAGAGTGTGTAGAAATAGTAATGATTTCATGGATTTATGGATGATGTTAATAGGGGACATCTTTAAGAGTAGAAATATAGATGCATATTTTATGATATGACATTTGATTTCTAAGAATATAATTGTGATAAAAGATGAATTTGATGAGATGAGTGTCACATAACCATATCAAGGGCCATGTAAGAAAGTTATGCTTTTAACCGATAGGAAGTAAACAAGAAAAGGCAATACTCAAAGCATTGCACTTGTATCGATATCAGTGTTAGTACATAACCAATGGCATGTGATTATACCAAAAGACCAAGAGGGAGATATGGATGAAAGATTCTCATAATCCTAATATTGACATGACGAGGATTTGAGATGTAACTTGTATGTAAGAAGAAGGTTCTCCCAAGGTGGCATTCCTTAAGTCTATGCCCCATCTCTCGGGAAAGGGAAAGAAAAATAATAGAAGAAAGTTGATCAATGTGGGAAGATTTCTGAATTCCATAACAAAAGAGTAGCCATCCTTCGAGGGACCAGTTTATTTATTTTGATTTTGCTTTGATTTTGATTTTGATTTTAATTTGCATGTTTTTCATTTTATTCTACCTTTTATGTTTTGTATGAATAACTGTCCTTCTAGGGATTAGTCTATTTTTGGATAACTTTGATTTCTTTTTACATGCTTGAATTTTAGCTTTATATGGGGGAGAGTTGAGAATAACAAAGTAGTCCACTTAGGAGGGGATAATGAATGTACAAGAGACACCCTAGGACCCTTTACATGAATGTCATAGGAAAATGAGAGGGTAATGGATGTAATGATTATGGGGTTCTTACCAAATTGGAGAACTTATCCATAATGAATATGCTATGAGTAGAGCTGTGGTACTCATATTAAAGGTCATATCAAAGAAGTGACAGTAGACCACATAATTCATATCATTACAATGATAGGAGGAAGAGGATAATGGTGGAGACATGGTCTCAAAGATAGGACTATGCTCATAAGTGCATGTTCTAACAATACAATGACAAGTAAGTGCAATACATTAAGGGGTTCAATCTCTAGTTTACCATCAAGGGAAGCAAAGAGATAAACCCAAAACCATACTTATGCATATAATATATGGTCCGATCCAGTTGGGAGAATTTTTTTCCCATTGGCTCCTTGATTAACGCTGCGTCCGAGATAAGATATGAATTTTGGGAGGATGAGTGAAGCTAGAACTATGCACTACCCTTTCAGAAGAAAAAATATGCATCCCTAATGAGACAAATGAATGGTCAAAAGGGTGGGCTTAAGAGGCAAAAATCATGGACACAAAGGTGGATTTTGGTGAAAAATATGGTCCTTATTGGAAGGACAAAGATGGCCTTAAAGGAGGACTTTGATGACACAATCATAGCCACTAAAGTGGACTTTCATAAAAAGGATAGAAATATCGTCTCTTAACGGAGAAACAAACATGGTCACTGTT
This sequence comes from Taxus wallichiana var. yunnanensis, assembly GCA_018340775.1. NCBI lineage: Eukaryota > Viridiplantae > Streptophyta > Pinopsida > Cupressales > Taxaceae > Taxus > Taxus wallichiana. The sequence goes on from CM031242.1 coordinate 801,764,372, forward strand.
GCGGGGTTAAGATGAAAATAAATGGTTCCCTAAGGGATAGACACATATGGCCACGTAGTGGGCTTCAAATGAGATGAAGATTTGGATGGGGTTAGTTTAGATTGGATTGATTTGAATGAGGTAAATAAAATAATGTCAAGGATTAAATTCTCTTAGCGTAAAAGGAGAATTTTTAGATAGGAAATGCGTCAATACAAATGATATGATCAAGGACGAGGGGATGCTACTTCCTAGCGAAAGATATTGTATCACCGTAGGCAAATTAGATGTGGATATGTGAAAGGGATTGGATGATTAAAACCTTAGATTTGGATTAAGTATATGTGTTGGGGATCATAGGAAAATAGTGTTGATAAATAAGGGAGGACCTTCTATATGAGTAATAACATGCGAAGGAGAGATGTTAATGAAGGATGGAGGAGAAAACTTAGAGACTTTGATAGACATGGAATTAGCGGCATATAAAATGGTAGAGGGACAATCCTCTAAAAATTCATCTCTTTCTATGAGATCATGGATGAAAGTTTGAAGATCCTTACAACACTTAGTGCTATGACCCGGGTGCGATGGTACACACAACCGAGGCGAGATCAAACCATGATGAATTCTTACTATTTGGGTCATATTCCTTAACATGTGGAAGTGTAATGGCATAAATTTGCAATAAGTGTTGAAGGGTTTCCAAATATAATTCAATTGATACATTAGTATATGTATTTTATTGGGAATCCTTTGACTTAGATCTTGACGAAATTGCTTGGGATGTGGTTGTATGAGCTATCTTGGAGGATTGTGTCATGTCATCCCACAATTTTGATTATGATTTAGTGACACTTGAAGATTTAGAGGAAGATTCAAATCTCGAAGGAATGCTTTGGAAGTTTTGATTTTGGTTGGTGGAGTGATTGTAGTGCCTTAGATAGAGATTGATGTTGCCCCAAAATAGATAATACATATTTGGTATTTGTTGGAGAAATGTCTATCTTATTTTGGGGACACACAAGAGACCATTGTGGAAGTGTACCAAGGATCTTAGATTTGGATGGCAAAGGAGTGTTCTTGGAAGGGATGATACTAATTTTAGTCGAAGGGTCTAAAGGTTGTGTTGTAATCGATACAGGTGGAAAAATTAGTGTTTTCATGGTGATTTCTGATGAAGGTTGGTTTTTGTGGAAGCATCTATAGATGAGGTAAGAGGGTTATTTGAAGTTGTTATAAGTAGAGGTCCTATCCAATATTATTCAAATGGTGTGGAAGAATAGGAGAGTGTGTTTGACACGATTAGAAGGGTGGAAAGAGGAACTGAGAGAGAATTCATAGATGGTATGATAGGTAAAGATGAAATGGATGTGGATGGGGGAGTGTTAGGAAACCCGATGGAAGAGGATGTAGAAAGATGAGTTATATTTTTGTGGTGGGGAAGGATGTTCCCCATGAGTGAGAAATAATCTTCCCGAATAAGGTCATGGACGATGGTCTAAAAGGCCCTACACTACTCAATCTCATGGCCCGTAACACGGTGATAGGCGGAAATGAAATTGGGATCGAACCATGGAGTTTTTTTGCTATAAGGATCCTTAGTTCTAATGGGAGGGAGCATGATCGCAGAAGTTTGAATTAGATGTTGAAGGATTTCTACGTAGGACCCAATCGAGGTGTCAAAAAGAAGGTAACTCTTATGAGTTTTAAGATGATGGTTTGGCTTGGATTTTGACGTGGGAGTCTAGAACCGATGTAGATGCTGAAGATAGGGATGGATTGCATTGCAGTTTTAGTGTTTTGGTTTCAATTTTAATGTTAGTTGATGATTTAGGGTCACATGAACCAGAGTGAGGAGGTACTCAAATAAATTTGATTGAGAATGAAGGATCCTCTTTAAAATATTCTCCACTTGGAGGTGACATGGTTGTGTAAGTGTGTGAAGAATGAGGGACATTTGCATTTGGATAGGTGAGGTCAACAATGCATATGTTGAAGTGGAAGGAATAGATTGGTTTAGTTTGGGAAGGATGCATCCTTAATGAAGTTATGAATAATGGATTGAATTTCTCTCGCAATGTCCGATATCATGTCCAAGGGTATGATGAAATGTGAAGACAAGGCTTGAATCAAACCACGATGGCTTATTTCTCTTTGGGGTCAAAGGCCCTAATAGATGGAAGTGCGATTGCAGAAATTTGCAACAAGTGTCGGAAGACCTCCATACATGATTCGACTGAAACATTAGGAGGTGCTTTGTCTGTGCAAAATCTCTTGGTCTTTGGAGAAGGAGTGGATGTTTGAGATAATTTGGATGTTAAAGACAAAATTCAAGTATGTACATGTCTTGATGGTTGGAAGCCAGTCGTGATTTTCATAGTGTTGGATGATATTAGTTTAAGGGGTGTGGGGTTGGATTGTTTAGAAGAAAGAATACTAATTTCCCGCATAAGTGAATTGTGAAGCAATATTTGAGAGGTTGCATCCTTGGGAGGAATGAAAATAATTTCTACTGGAGGATCCGTGAGGTGGTACTGATAGAGGTGTATGAAGGAATATTTGTTCGTTGGAATCTAAGGAAGGTGGAAATTGATTTGGTTGTGTTGATGGGGTAGAAATATTATTTGAAGTTGAATCCATTTGAAGTTATTTCAAAGGTTCTTTAAATAATGTAGGAGGGGAGGAAAATGTGGATGTGGTCTCAATGACTGATGTAGTAAGTGTAGGAATTGGGATTGGGTCTGGGGTTGACATTATGGGTAAATATGGAATAGATGCGGATGATGGAGTGTATGAGGTATATTCAGATGTGGAATCAATGGTGGATGTGGGAAGAGGTGCTTTGAGGTGAACGTAGATAGGACCAAGGTTGGTATGGGGGTGAGGGTTAATGGATTGAAGAAAGGAGGAGCTTCCAGGTGAGGTGGATATGGTCGTTGATGAAGAAGGTAAATTTGTGGATAGAATTGGATTTATACTAGCAAAGATATATAGTATTTATGGTGTGGGTATTCGAACTTGCGATGTAGAATTAGTGGTGTTTTGACTTATTGATGTAGATGTATGGTTTGGAAATGGTTGTTTAAAAATATCTAATGGTTGATTAGGCGAAGCATTTAGATTATCTACTTGAAGATATCCCCGATTGATGAGTCTTTGGACTGAATCCTTGAAAGTATGACATCTCTCTATGTCATGTCCTCGGACTTGATGGCATTTGCAGTAATGGTACTCACGATACCACATAGGTCTTGGTCTAGATTCGTTAACAAGTTGGATAGGCAACAACATGATCAAATGTTTTGTTATTAATTTTTAGAGATGGTGTTGTATGATTCTCCCAGAGGATTATAATCGGCCATTGGTCATGTGAAACATTGTTGGGCTATTGTAGTAGATGTAAATGGAGGAGATGCTTTGATAATGACAGCATTGGTAGTTTTCTTTAACTTATCATTTGAGGTGGATGGTTTGAAAAATTCTATTTTGGGATTATTTGAATTTAATTTTAAATGCCCCTATTCTAGGGCATGTATCTCAAGCTTACCACCATGGTGAAAGCTTCCTCAAAGTGCAAAATGAATGAATTTTCAAAGTCAATGAAATATGCTTCACACAAGAGTGTGCGCAGATCTCAATGAGGTCGGTTTGAGGAAGAGGAAAAGATAATTAGTTTATAATATTGCGCCATCGTGCGATGAAATATGTGATGGATTCATCTTTGAATTGTTAGATGGTATATAGATTGTTGATGGTTACCTTGTGCGCAATATTAATTGAGAAATGCTTGAGAAATAATTGTGCAAGATGAGAGAAAGAAAATATGGAGTATTGAGGAATATTATTATACCAATCTAAGGCAGGGCCAGCCAAAGACATGGGGAATGTACAGAGCATCAAATCTTGGTCGTGTGTGATGAGATAACACACATGTTTGAATGCTCGAAGATGTTGTTGAGGGTCCTCCTTGTTATTAAATTTGGTGAACTTTGGCAATTCCCAGTGTGGAGGATATGGTTTCATTGGCACATATGGATGAATGGGTTCATTACATATTTGTTTGTAAGACAATGTAACTTTGGACCCTAACGTAGCAGCCTCTAGATTGGCTAACCGACTTATTAATATTTGCATGGGATCATTAGGAAGCACTTTGTTGAGAAATGAGAGGTGGTGGTTGAATTTGTGAATGCGCGGTGTCCGAGGAACTTGGTATGTGTGAGTGTAAATTATGGGTTGTTGATAGAATGTGTGTTGGTGAGAAATATGGGCATCATACAATTGTTGAGATTGTCCAAGTTGTTGTGGTAACTATTGAGTGGGGATATGAGTATAGATGGGTTGATAGACTGGAAGTGAAACGCATGTTCAAAGGTATTCTTTGAAGGAGGTTGAGAAGCAATGAAGTAGACTTGTGATGTGAGCGGGACTTTCTGTTCGGATAATGGATACGACACATGGGGAGGTTGGACAAGAGCACTGGTGATATTTGCGGCTATAGTAGTGATGGGGAGAGTAGTTATAATGGTTGTGTTGATTTGGGGAAGATTAAGCGGAATGGGTGTGACTATCTGAGTAGTCTAATGGGCTGGAGGATTAGTATAGGATGAGGAAAAATCACGTATGGATGTGGATGGAATAATTTCAGAACTAGTACTATAAGGATAAACTTGCTGGAGTGGTGGACCATCTAGAGGAATGTGTATGTATTTTTAAAAATATAGTCTTGAAGAACCACGAGATTAGCGTCAATAATTTATTGAAATTTTGGATCACCGAGAGGGAAGATGAGAGTACCAACAGGCTCTGATTTGACAGAAGGTGGAGTGGTTGGCCTAGATGGGATGGAATGTTGGTGTAATACCACAGTATGACTGAAATATATTGGATGAGGTATATTGGTGAGAGAATGGGTGCTTGTGAGAGAGGTAGGGAGAGGCATGAAGGATGAAGATGTTGTGGTAATTAGTTGGGATAAAGCACCATGTGAAATGGAGATGTGTTCCATCTTCTTAGTAGTGGATCGAGTTATTATGGGAATACAAATTTCTTGTTATCTTAACAAACAAGTGAGGCAAATAATTTTTTTTGTTTTTTGTTTTTTGATTAAAAACATGTGTGAAAGGAAAAAAAAAATGGTTGTAATAAGACATAGAAGAAGGTAAACTATGTTTGGTTTCAGGTAAGTTGTGGCTAGGAAATGTCTGAAACAATTTCCTGTTGGGTCATCAAATCCCAATTAGTGAACCAGGTGAAAGGAATGCCCTGGTGTGTTGATTAATTTGTAAGGTTTCAGGTAGTGTGTGGTAAAATATTTGATGCAGAGAGTTAAACCCCTATTTAAGCTATATGAGTAGGTAGGATGCACGAGGTTTGTTTTAGACCAAATTTGAAATATGAAATTCGATGCAAACAATTACCTAGAGAATGACATTACCATGCAAAAAGAGAAAATAGGGAGAACTGAAAAATACATGTATATCACTTTTCCTTTTTATCTAACAGCAAGTTGAGGCAAACAAGAAGTATGCTTCAAACAATCAAGTAAAAGGTTGTAAAGTGAGAAAATGACAACAAATGCTAAAGAAGCACTAGAGAACGCTTTCCCCTGTTATTGGATTGTACTTGATAACGTGGTGTATTTTGAAAGCGCTAATTAGTGGCAGAACGTCCGTGCAGGTACCCTAAAAGTGCACCATGTACAATTATGAAAGGGGTTGGTGAAAAGGATTCGCTAGTGTGTTTATGTTTCAATGGTTGTCTTTGATGACATAATTTAGTGATCGTAGTATCACATATTTCACTTGCAAAAGAAAATAAATGTAATTAGTTGATGTGATTAAACTGATATAGTTGTTGTAAACATTTTGTGTATAAAAATTATTTTTATGAATGTAGACACCCATAATTACGCTCGAGCAATTTAAATACTTAAATTGCGCTAATTATCCCCCTTCTTGCAAATTGGTGACATATCGTCAATAACACTCATTTTCCCTCATATCGTCGTTAATTAATTACAATACGCTAATTAGTTAAGTCACCTATCCAACTAACATCTTGATTAACGACCTTCCGTTAATCATTCAACCCTTCTACCTAGACTAATTAATTATTATTAATTAATTAGTTTTCCCTTCCATTTAACCAATAAATCAATATTTAATTGATTTAATCCCCTTCTAATGGCCTAAATCGTACTAATATTCCTCTAATTAGCTTCTATAAGCTTACATCTACCTATTAGTTAATCACCTTTGATTAATTAAAATACCCCAACTCCCATGACTTGCTAAGCATAAATTAAACCCTTTTAAAGTAAGGTTACCTTTTATAAAGCAACCTTATCCATTCCTAATCATGTTTTACCTTTATCCCACATGCAAAGGGATGAAGTGTTTCCTTTATCCATTGGGCTATATAAGGAGCCCTCCTTCTACCTTTATACCTACACCTAAACTTCTTGAGAAGACAAATGCAAAGCATATAGCAAAATAGACTAAAAGATTTCCTTTGTTTTCTTGAGAGTTCATCATCTTGGAGAGTTAAGCCTCTTTCCTAAGTGCTTAGGTCATATGGGAGGTGTCAAAAGGGTCTTGTAGCCCAACTTTGACAAGCCCTCATTCCTAGGTTCTTGGAATACCAAAGACAACCATTTTTTATTGCCATGGAGCCTACATAGGTCCATTCATTTATTTGTTGTTAGAGAATAGAGGATTTAGATACTTAACATTGTTAGTTTAAAAGTTTTGAATATGATGAATGTTAGTATCTAACCCTTGTTTAATTCTTATCTTGATGGTGCTTAGTATGTTGTTTAATTTTTGCTAATTAAGGCTATTTAGGTGTTAGTCTTTACTTATATTAGCATTAGTTTAAAAACAACTCATGCACACAATAAAAATAAAAATAAAATAAATTAATCTAATGGATTAATAAAAATTAGAATTCAATGTTCGTATTTAATTAGGATAAAGAAAGCTTAACTATGAAATAAACTATTAAATAGCGATGAAATAGATTGTGAGATAAAATTATGATAAAATGCCATCTAACTATGATATGAGATAACCTATAAATGACAAGACATTAACATGTGCATTTTGTGTTTATTTCATTTCTTTACATGAACTATAAATAAGAATAAACATATAATATGACTGAATGTGGACTTTAAGAGGTAATGACAAAAAGTAGATGGGGAGAATGGTCTTTTATTGTAATAATGAAGACTTTAGGGAGGATGAAAGCAATTTGATTTGAAATTTGTAATGGAGATGGGAGAAAATAGTGGACCTATGTTTTGGACTTAGTTGAATAAAGGAGGAAGAGATAAGTCGGTAACCGAAAAAGTGAACGTGAAATTCAACGATGCCAAATCCGGCGTGGCAGATTGATGGCTTTTCACATGGACGATGACATATTGAGAATTACAGAGAATTTAAGTAAGAAATAAATGGTTAGCTATAATGCCAATCGCTATAAGGAAACTGTACCATAGCGAACCCACGAGCTAGCGTGAAATTGAAACGAAGTTGGAAATAGTAATTAGAAAGCTAGTTGATTGTTGTTTTAAAGGATTATAAGCCACCGCTATAAGGATATTGTATAGTTCTTGCCTAAAAAGATTGCGTGAATTTGAAATCGAGATGGAAATCTGTTGGAAGCATTAAGCATCAGAATCTTATGAGTTTGCATGGATATTCACCGTCCCCACATAGAAAATTTTGAGTAGTCTATGCGAGCTCAGCGCTGATAGGATTAAAGACCTTTTGTGCTTTCGTGGCATATTGTTACCTCCTCTTAATCGAGTTCCACATACATGATTTACGATTTGCCTTCCTTTTCTGAATAAACTTAGCTAAAATCATACCACTATGCAGAAACCTGTTGAGGAGGATTAGACAAATATGTGGATGAGGGTGTAAAACTTTAGGTGGATTTATATACTCGGATCCATAAGATAATTCCATGGATGATAGTTTTGGATGTGTGTCTAAGTGGATCTGTGGCTCGGGCACGGGCGTCGTATTTAAGCGGTGCAATTAGGAGCGATCTTGATTTACAGCGCAATTCAAGGTGGAGGAATATTGACGGGGTTGTTGGGAGAGAGGATGTGAACACCGGGAGGAAGCCCGGTAAAATGGATAGCTTGTGGATAGGGAGAGGAAAAGGAGAAGATACGTGTGGAGTTGGCAATAATGGATATTGGTTGGAAATGTGGTAGAGCTGAGCCGAGGCTCGATGCCCGAGATGGGTGTATGTGTGGGGGTAGGTAGAGAACAGTGTAGGAGGTGTGGTGAAGGAGTTGTGGGGAGTGAGAATAGAGAGGTGGTGGACAGTCGGCATCGGGAGTTGAGAAAGTGGAGGAGGAAGTGGGCTGAGAGGAATGGAGATAGAGTGGGGAGAGGTGGTGGATGGAGTGGGTGATCCAAACGGCTCACGGGTGAGATGGAGGTGGTGGCGAGTTGGAAACAAGTTGAGAGGAAGGGAGATGGGTGATAGGGAGTGGGAGTCGGGGAGTGAATCGGGAGTGAGGTGGTTAGAAGGGAAATGAGGTGAGTGGAGAGATAATTAATTAATTTATTATTATTAGTTTTTATTTATTATTTTTTTATTTTTATATATAAATTTTATTTTTATTAATTATTATTTATTTATTTAATTAATACTAATATCATTATTATGATTAATGATAAAAATGCACTTGATACGAACTATAAATGGCCAAATAACAAGCCAATTCAAAATTGATGACATTTACCTCCAAGGCGACAAAAACCACCGAATGCAAAGACACCACATGGAGGAAAAATACTAAACCCTATAAATAGGTGAGTCGGAAAACAAAATATTTGCAAGAGATATCTAAATTGACGCTTCTTTATGAATAACTATTATACTTATGACACCTACGCAAGAGGAGTAAAAAAAAGTGACCAGAACTTGGGTCTAGTCCCACCAGTAAGTGCCAAATTTTGATCAAAAATTCTTGCTTCATATCTAGATTAGAGTACGTGAAATCACTAAACACAAAACAACGTCGAGTATACAAGGGCTTAGTACCTTAGAGATGGTGATGGATGATATGGGTGCAATGTCAATGCTAGACTCCTCATTGCAATCTCAACAAACTTGTAGCTCACGAGAAAATAGAGAAAGATTTTTCGAGAGATTTTATGCGGGGTTACCCGAAAAAATAGATCCAAGAAGCGTTAACTTCCTCGGTGGTTGTCAACCCTCGTGTGATAAAGAATAATGATAAAATACAAGATAAATAGATAATATGCAAGCTGATGAACAAAGGAACTTGACACTCACAGGTGTGTATATGGTGCTTATTGATATGATCCAAAGACAACATTCAACAAGAACCATGCTACGTGAACTAACAAATCATGAGCGAGTATTGTGGGGATTACAGTGTCGTTCAAGGACATCATGAGGCTATAATGATAAACAAGAAGCTTAGAATTCAAAACAACACTTTACCGATTTTCTAACTTTTTCTTTCCGAGGGGGAAAACCCATATTTATAGCCTAATGGTGAGGTTAGACTGCAAGTTAAAAGATACTCATGGTTGGGTAAAGTAACCACTGATTAAAAGAGGTGATGTGATTCAATAGGGCTCACAATTTGACTTATGGTTAAAAATACAAGGATGCGATATGGAGTGGGGAGGATGAATGACATGGTTAGGTGAAATAATAGATTCCATTCTTGAAATTAAGAGTGGAGTGTCGATGGGTGCATTATTGCCCATGAATTGAATAATTTTGAGAGATGCAAAACTTCAATTATTAAATGGGTTTATATGGAGCCCATTTAATAATTAATTAAATTTGGGTGAATAAAAGAATGAGATTTATTGAAATTTAAGAAAAAGAAAAGTGAGAGTGAGAGTTGAATGAATGTGAGATGATGAAGGGGTGATATACTAAAAATTGGTGTCTACAACCCCTTAAGGGGAAGTTTGATGGATTTAAATTGCAGCCATATGGACTTCTTAGACACAAAGGTCAGATTTCTGTACCTACGGATGGAGGTTTGAGGTAGGATATATTGACATAGGCTCATCGTGCACCTTATTCATCCAATCCAGGTGTTAAGAAGATGCATGCCACATTGAGACAGTTGTACCATTGGAGAGGACTACAGAGAGATGTAGCTTGTTTTGTGTCTCGATGTTTAGAGTGTTAGAAGGTTAAGGCCAAACATCAACATCCAACTTGCCTTCTCTACCCACATGCCCTACCGTGGAAAAGGGACACCATTTACATGGATTTTATAGTAGGGCTACCTATCTCAAGATAGCACCATGACACGATCATGGAGCTAGGTGGATAAATTGGTAAAAGTGGCTCATTTTTCTCTGGTGAAGACCACCCATACAACTAGTGCATTGACACGAGTATATTTTGATGAGATAGTGAGGTTGCACGGGGATTCTACAAAAGATCATTTGTGACTTCAATCCATTATACACCTCACATTTTTGAACGCCATGTAACATGCTCTCAGACGAATATCAACTTGATCAACCTATCACCATGAGATAGATGGATAGACAAAGTAGGTGAATAAGATTTTGGAGGACATGCTTCGGATATACGTCATGGATCATCAGTCGAGATGGGAAGAGTATTTGTACTTGGTTGAGTTTTCTTATAATTTTTTTTTCAGAGTTCTATTGGCATGGCTCCATTTCAGGCGTTATATGGAAGAGAGTGTAGGACACCATTGAGTTGGGACAAGTTAGAGGACAAGGTATTGCTTAGGCCAACTTTATTACAGGATTTGGAATAGTAGGTTGTCATGATTAGACATAGATTGCATGAGGCTCATGATAGACATAAGAAGTATGTAGATCGAGTGTTAGGAAATTATTATTTGTTAGTGCTTACATGAATTAGTTTGGTTGGTTAAATTGTTTTACCCGTAATATTATAAACAAGTTATTTGTTCCGTATTTTTAGGAGGTAGTTTTCCTACCTCCATGGCTATATAATAGCCATTGTAATAACACAATAGAATATACTATTATTGTGTTTATTCCATTCACCTCTCTGTTCTACCTTCACAAAGGAGAGTTGACCACAGTTATGAGGCTGACACGAAGGTATTTCTTCATGTCAGGACTCATAAGAGCCCTATCCATTATAGAAAAGGCTCTATGATTGCTCTTAGATTTGTGGGCCCCTTTGAGATCTTGGAGTGGATCGGTCCCTTAGCCTACCATCTAGCATTACCACCCAACTTGTCTCATGTCCATGATGTGTTTCATGTTTCTGTTCTTAGGAGATACATTCCAGATCCTTCTCATGTATTGGATTGGACCGCATTACAGGTGCAAGAGCAGGGGAATATGATGGTGGAGCCCATGCACATTTTAGAGTGCAGGACCCTAGGACTTTGAGGCCGAGAGATTGATCAAGTGTGTGTCCAGTGGGATCGATACGATGAGACAACAACTACATGGGAGGATGCCACACCTTTGAGAGCACAGTTCCCACACTTTTTGCATTGACTTCTAGGAGGAATTCGAGTCTAAGGGTAGGAGGATGTAGTGCCCACTCCTCTTCGATGTATATCTTACTGTGTTTCTTTATTACTTTGGATTGGAGGCATGGACCTTGTTATTATATATGATTGGTAGAAATTGATAGATGGACATTACTATATTTGATTAGTATTTTTAGGCATTATAGATATTTTGGTTTCGGATATGTGGTGAATTATGGTTTGAATTATATGCATAGATTGACATTTCAATATTTGATGACGATCTAGAATTACTACTTTATATATGTACTGAAATATTTGATTTTTCTACATAGATTTTGTTAGACAATATAGCTAGTCTCGTGATCTTATTATTGATTGATGAAATGATAGAATTGAAATGTTTTGGAATTATAAACAAGTGACAAAATTGCTTGATTTTAGAGATGATCTAGTTATGTTATTTGATGATGTGTATTGATATGTGTATGTGTGTTTTATTGTTTCGATGTTATTGATATGGCCACAAGGCCAGAGAGGTATTGTTTCAATTTTGCAGGAAATTGTAACACAAAAAACAAAAGGGGATAGGAGATAGAAAATGAAAGAATTTCGGGTATGGGTAGCTAGTTACCTTGACATGACTTATGTTTTTGTATGTTGTTGGTTGTTGATAAATTTGTTAGGAGGTCCCCATTGGGGGGTGGCCTCAAATGTGACCATGGGTAGATGTGTTATTTTCCCTTTTCTTTTTAATTATTTTATGAGTATGTGATTTATTATTGTAATGTGATCTACTTTATTATTGTTAGTTAAATGTGCTCTAATTAAGTTGATTAATCTTAAGTAATTATTGTAAATTGGATGTGACAAAAGGGGTATTAAATTGTGGTAGGTTGTCCTTGATTTTATTATGGATTTGAAAGGATTTTCATTTGTTTAAGTGTTGTGTACTCAACCTTGCATGTCAAATTCAGATTTGGGCTTAAGGGCCATTTTGGAGGCTTATGGGATAAGTTAAGTTTGTTCCACACCTCTTAATTTCACCTACCAACTATGTCTATGTGTTAAGGGGTCAAAAATACCTATTACATGATTTGTAAGGTAAAAGGTGATATTTATTGATCCTTATTACATGAGTTTTTAATTTTGTCATTTAGAGGTGTGGGTTTGAGTTTGTGTGTGTAAGAGGTTTGTCATTTCCTTAACCACCAATTTATTGAGCTTTAAGTTTGAGGTTTGACCATGTGATGTGGAGTTGAGGAGAAGTGATGTGGCATCCTACATGGAGCCACCTCACCCTCATCTTCCCTTTTATATTTATACAAGTTTATTTGATGGTTTTGGGGTTAGATGTTTTATTTTCACTCTTAAATTTTTAGAGGAGCTTGTTTTTGGAGTGCTTGTTGGGAACTTGGAAAATTGTTGGAGCTTGTTTTGGACTTGGAAAGCTTGGAGCTTGTGCTTGTGGATTGGATTCTTTTGCAATGGCAAGGTAGGGACTTCACCCATGTATTTTTATTTCTATGTGTTGTGCAAATGGTTGTAAAAGAATGAATGTTGTGTATTTTGGTTTTGAGATTAGAATGGCCTTAAGGTTGTGTAGGAGAAAGAAAATGGGGAAAATATTGAGGGAGGGATAAGATTTTATATTATGCTTTTGGAGGGAGTTTTGGGGTTGGGTGTTCCACATTTTGATAATAAGAAATATTTCTTATTTATCTTGATATGTTTATTGAGGGAGGGATAAGAGTTGAGGAGACATAAGAGAAATTGAGGGAGGGATAAGAGTTTGGTTTTGGTTGTGTGAATGAAGTTTTGGAGGATTTTTAAGGTGGAAACCTAAACCCCTTGGGAGGCATAAGTGATTCCCCATGTTTCTTCTCTCCCTTGGCTTGAATTTGAGCCTTTGTGCTTGGGAAAAATTGTATGTTTATTGTTATTTTGTATTGTGCTTGTGTGTGGAAAGTTTTGTGTAAATGGTTATTGTGGAAGCCTTGTGAAAGTTTCCATGGTTGCTTGATACCCTTCATTGCTTCATTTTTGGGGCTTGGCGGCCAATGAAGAGGACTTATTCTCCTTCTCATTGGATTATAGGTTAAGTGGAGAGCGTTGCCTACTCCCCTATTTTGGTTGTTGTGCTTGAATTTGAATATTGGAGGAGTCATGCTATGTTGGAGCCAAAAGGATCACATTTGTAATGTTGTTCCATTGTTGAAAAGTGAAAATTGTAACAATGTAAATTATTCTTTCATATTTTTAGAAAGAACAGATTTTATATTATAAGAAAATGACCTACGTTCATTGAGAAAAAAAAGAAAGTACATTGTTGCCTTGTTGAAATTTGTATTATTGTAAAAATAGAAGTTCTTGTAAATTTTATTATCAAGTTAGGTTGTATTGAAAAAGGGTGAAAGAAGAACTTTTGGAAGTTGTAATTTATTGAGAATGTATTCCTATCAAATATGGAAATGCATCATAGTTACTTGTGCTTTCATTTGGTAAAATGGTTGTGTTTGTGTTGGAAGATTGTATGAAAGTTATACTTGATTTTCCTTGTTGAAATGGTTATCACTCTTGTTGTGTAAAGAAAATAAATGGTACTTAGTAATTGGTTGAATTTCATTTCCCTCTTTTAGAGCTTAAAAATAATTTTATTAGAAAGGAAATCTTGTAGTTGTTTCTTATACACTATTACAATGGAAAAGTTATGTACTTAGTGATTTAAGTCATGAAATGAAGAAATGACATCAATCTATCAACTATTGAATTGTAGGAAACTTAATTAAAGTTAATATTACCTTAGAAACTAACCTAGGTAGAAAACATTTTGGAAAATTCTTGAAATTGAGGTTATGTTTTTGGGAAATAGAACCACCGCCTGCAATGCAGAGCAGCAACAGCTTTTAGGACCGCCACCCTACCCGTATCAATGGTTTCGGGACCGTCACCTGGACAGGTGGTGGTTTCAGATCATCACCTAGACGGGGTAGTGGTTATAGGACCACTAACCTACTTATGGTGGTGGTTTCGTCACTTTTGGTGGAAAAATAAAAATGACAACTATGCAAATTATAGAATGGATTCAAATGAAATATGAGCTTTAAAACTACAAAATGAAACTACCAACGATTAGTAAATGAAAAAACTCATTTGTTTAAGTATGTAAATCCATTTATGGGTACCAAAATGTGTGTAAAATCATAGATCTATTGAAATGGGGTTTCCTCCAAATAATGAACTCAAAGAATGTAAATAACTAAATAGCAAAACCATATTCATAGTGGAATCTCTACAATAAAATGAATGTATAGCCTTGTAATAATAAACCTAGGAATAAACCCAACTAAATGAAGAGAAGAATGGAGTGGAGGAAGATTTCCCCATGGTTTCACTTCTTACTTCCATGGCTTCCACTCCCTCAACCCGTAAAATTAAAATGGAACAAATGAATGAGTTAGGGTAAAAGAAAGAATAAGAAGACCCCATAAGGATGTTTAGGGTTCATTTGAAAATACCTAGATCTAAGGGTGTATATCCATTTAATCTAAGGGTTGAGGATCAACCCTACACTTTTCAAGTTGTGGCACTTTATGGGGTTGGGTAATTTTAAAAGTATGGGTATTTGAGTTGAATGGGGCCAATTAATGGTTAGGGAAAGTTGAAACTTTAACCTTAGAAAGTTAAGTGAATATATGGCTTGGGTCCTTTAAGGATAAATTAAATAATTGTAAAAAGGGTAACTTGGTTATGATTTATAAGGGTTAATTAATTGGAATTTAAAATGTTTAATTAGATAACCTCGAGGGAAATATTGTTAATTATTGAGGAAGTAAGAATTAAACTAACTTAGGAACCATTGACCCCATTGATATTTTAAATAAGATGAATTAACAAAGTGACCCTAGAAAGGGATTTATCCCGAATTAGCCTTGTGTAAATTATGTAGAAATTATTCTGATCTAATACAAAGAATCCATGAAATAGCTACACAGACAATAATTGAAATCAACAACTCTATATTATTTTTATTATTATTACACTCCATTATATAGGAGATGTAAAATAACAATCCTTACAACAACATTTGTCTTCATATACAACTATACACCCATATGGTTTCAACCTCTCACCAATATAATAATAAAACAATACTAATTGTTTTATTATTCTAACTTACTAACTTACCACATACTAACCACATTTTACATTTACTATTTACATTTACATAGTAAATGTACTTTCACTAATTTACCATAATAATAATTACACATGTAATTATTATTCACCCATACAAATGGAGCACTAAGATATATTTCCTAACATTCCCCCCCTTAGTGCGAACATGGGGAAAACCTGCCTTATACTTGCACCTGCTCATGATCTGATGATTTTATAGGATGATCATAAACCTAATAGATGGTTTTTCATAGGGTTGACCATAAACCAAAAATGATGGTTTTGCAATTGGTTTACCATAAACCAAAAAGGGTGATGGTTTTGCATAGGGTTTACCAACAACCGAAAATGGTGGTTTTGAAGTGTACCACAAACCAAAAGGGTGATGGTTTTGCATAGGGTTTACCAACAACCGAAAATGGTGGTTTTACAACTGGTGTACCACAAACCAAAAATGAAGGTTTTCAAGTGGTTTACCTACAACCACATCATGATATGCCAAGTATTATTATTAGCCCTCATCACATCTCACTGCAGGGAATAACATAGGAAATTCTGCTGAAATCTGCTGCATATATAGAAAATACCAGAAATGTAGAAAACTAGAAATGGAACATTGAGATCATGTTCCCCCCTCAATGTGAAATTTCATTTATTCTGAAAACCACAATAGGAACACTGCAACCAAACACTCTACCAGAAATACAAAGAAACAACAGGAACACACTGTATTAAAAAATAATCACCATAGGCGATCGGCCCGTCGTTGGTGGTGATTGCGAGAGGAGGTGAATGACCTCCAACCTCCTGTGCCTCCTTCCTCCAAGAACTTCACTTAGTATAGAAATTCTTCATAGTTATAGTCAATTTTATCTGTTATTTTTTCATCTCTAGTTTCCCATTCTACAATTTTGCTTACATCTGTAGGTTTTTTTTCTTTTCCATCTACTATCCTCCATAGATTTTTATTCATTAACTGCATCTGGATTTTTACCCTCCATGTATGGAATTTCAGCCCATTAAATTTATCTAATGGTGTATCCATTTTACTGAATCTAAATATCCAAAAAAAAATTGAATGTAGATTTGAATTACCTTTGATTCTCTGATTTCTTCAAAAAACAACAGTGATCAATGTGCTGTATAGTAAATTGCATGTTTCTCCCAAACTACGAACTGGGTTATGCTGAAATTTCTCTTGTAGCTTCCTGTATAATAGATCGTTCCACGCACAAAATTTTGGAGAAACCCAGATCACGAAACAAAAGTTACAAGATCATCTTCGAGACAGATTTAACCTGCTCTGGTACCAAATGTAGAAATTAATCTGATCTAATACAAAGAATCCATGAAATAGCTACACAGACAATAATTGAAATCAACAACTCTATATTATATTTTTATTATTATTACACTCCATTATATAGGAGATGTAAAATAACAATCCTTACAACAACATTTGTCTTCATATACAACCATACACCCATATGGTTTCAACCTCTCACCAATATAATAATAAAACAATACTAATTGTTTTATTATTCTAACTTACTAACTTACCACATACTAACCACATTTTACATTTACTATTTACATTTACATAGTAAATGTACTTTCACTAATTTACCATAATAATAATTACACATGTAATTATTATTCACCCATACAAATGGAGCACTAAGATATATTTCCTAACAAATTAATAATGGTAATTATTAATTTAGTAATCGACAACCCTTCATATGCTTGAAGTTTAGTAAACAAGAAAAAATTAAACCTAGTTGTTAGTACTTAATGCAACCCTTTTTAATTAAAAAAATATTCACTATTTTTCCTAGTTAAGTATTGAATATTCTCTTGGGATTTGTGCGTAAAAATGTGAGCGTTACAGATCACATGGTTAGTTCAATCACCTAAACATAAATATCACTGTAAAAAGTCCAAGATGTAAGCATATAAGTAAAACAACGTTAAATCAACATGTACTGTAATATCTATCAGTTTTGGCTAGGAATCCATACAATCCAAAATACGAGTCACAAATACACCGATAATCATAATGTCCATACAACAGATCTAATAGTCTAACAATATCATACGATCTAACAACAGGATATCAAAATATCATAATAATATCCACGTCACTAAGCAAATAATAAACATGATCATAGAAAAATAGGTGTCGAATAGGAGTGGGCACTACATCCCCCTCCCTTTAGACTTGACTTCCTCCTAGAAGTCACATAAAGACTAGGTAAGAAATGCATATGAATAGATGTCATGCCTTCTGCTGGGTTTATTTACTTTGAAGCAAGGCATGTCTCTCATAACCCAAGTCCGGTCCAACACTATGGTAAAAGAGAAGGGAGACTATAAGGCACATATACTAACCCCTTCCAAACAAGATTGTTAGCATTCAAAATTACTTTATAATCTCTACGAGGTTAACCAAGTTATAATATAGAACATTTAAACAAGAAATTTTCAATGGGATCCTAATGAATGACGACTAAGGTCCATGAAGAATAGGAAAATTTATGTACATAAGGTTTCCACGTAGCCACACATGGGTGTAGCACACAGTAAAAAGGAAGGATAAGACTTCCACTTAGGTTGCACTACATTTCAAGGTTTGTTCTTTTAGAAAAAAATAATAACTAATAATCATGACCTTCAATTTTCATGAGAACCCACACCTTTTATAGGCCAAAAATTCAGGGCCACACAAAACGAGGCTTAACAACAAGGAAAACACCTAATTTTAACAAAAGCATTTACAAGGATGCAAACTATTCATTGGGAGTACTTTATATAATTCGAAAGAATTCCCTTAAATTTTCATGGTAACACTAAGCATGATCTTGGCCACAAGGTTTCCATAACTTGAATTTGTACCCAAATATCGTAACACACAACCACTAATCCTAATTTAGAATACCCAATCAATTAGATAACATTCCAATTTTGGTGATAGGCAGTCTTTTCCCCTTACTATCATATCAACACAAGAGATACCATTCACTTTATAAATGAAATTTACTAATTTTAGGCCCACCCTAGCTCAAATAATCTTAAAACGAATAGAATCTTAATACTCTAACACAAAGGTACATACAAGTGAGCTAGGAGAAAAATAGGCTACAAGAGAGGTCCAACTAGAAATTACTAGAAGAGCACACCAAACATTCTTGTAGACCCTTACGAAAACAACCTATTTCTTCTCTTCCTAAGGACAAGGGGGACAACATCATGTTTCCCCAAAAGGTGTTAGGAAATAAGAGATAAAATATGTGGAATAATCCCTTACAGAATCGCAACAATAGAAACTAATATGTAGAAAATATTACGAGATCTCAAATAAAAGTGCAAAATAAACAACACAACACGAGAGACAAGATTTAACATGGTTCACCCAATTTGGGCTACGTCCACCAAGAATCACTTGCTCAAATTTTATTACAAGCCCCCACTCTCTCAATACAATACCCAGATCCGTTTAGAGCTATGCTCAACAAACTAAATAAATTCACACCTGAATTCAAAACACATCTGAAATACATTTGCTTGTCTATCTATCATATGCATAAGACCATATAAATAGACAATCGCTTAAGTAGTTTACATACAAAACCATGGGTATCAAAACCATGGGCAAAAAAGCGTAGTATCATCAAACAATGGGCAAAAAACCATGGGTATCAAAACAATGGGTACCAAAACCATGGGCCCAAAAATATCCCATAATAGTTACCCATTACCCATGGGTTAATAAACCACCCATGAAAATTTGGTTGGGGGCTTCGCCCGAGCCCCCATCCATCGAGGGGGCTTCACCCCCACGAACCCCCGACCTACTCACCGGTGAGTAGTACCACCGTAAAAATACCCGAGTGTAACACATGTAAGGTGTACCACACTCTAACATGAAAATAGGCTCTACAAACATAACAATCTCCCACTTGGTGACTGATTTCCACCGAACAAGCTTCTCAACCTTTCACTGTCATCCGCGGCCAACCAAAGCTGAATATAGCTTTAGTTTATCCCTCGTGACCACCTTGGTCATCATGTCTACAGGGATTTTGACTGTGTATGAATCTTCTCCAACTTCAACTTATCTTCCTCCAAAGATGTCCCGATGAAGTGATATCTCAACTATATATGCTTCATCCTCGGAGTGGAAAGAAGATTTCTTATCTAGGTGTATAACACTCGACTATCACTATGTAGCTTACATTCCTCCCGCTTATGCCTCAACTCCTCAAGCAATTGTTGTAACCAAATCATCTCTTTGCTTTCCTCTGTGGCAGCAACATACTCACCTCCGTGGTCGATGTAAGCCACCACTTCTGTAGTCGTGAAATCTAGCTTATTGCTGTCCCACCTACAGTGTAAATATAACCTGTTGTGCTCCTCCTGTTGTCTACATCTCCAGCCATGTCTAAATCTACATAACCACGTAAAGTGGTGTCTGATCCACTATAGCATAAAATTGTCCCCATGGTCCCTCTCAAATACCGAAGGATCCACTTTACTACTTGCCAATGCTCTTTACCTGGATCACTCATAAATCTACTCACAGCTCCTACTGCATGGGCAATATCAGGCCTAGTGCATACCATAGCATACATCAAACTACCAACCGCTGATGAGTAAGGTACCTTGGACATATGGTTTCTTTCTTGCTCACATGGGACACCGCTTCTTTGATAACTTAAAATGGCACCGCCAAAGGAGTCCTAACCGGTTTAGCATCCTGCATGTTAAACCTATCCAATACCTTCTTAATGTACTCTTCCTGAGATAAAGTCAGCTTCCATTCCTTCCTATCCCGAGTTATCCTCATACCAAGGATTTTTCTGGCAGCCCCCAAATCCTTCATATCAAAGGATTCACTTAGCTATTTCTTGAGTACTTTTATTTCCTACATGTTTTTACCTACAACCAACATGTCATCAACATACAAACACATGAAGTGTGGATAGGAGTGGGCTAGCAAAAGGCCGTTATTCACATATGCGAACTTCGCAGCTCGATCAGCGAGACACGCGGATGTTCGTGGGAAGAGCAACGACTCTCATTTTCAACATTGTGCGGATTACAACAGTAAAAAGCAGATTGGCTTCAGTGCTCTCAAGGATTTTGGAATTTGTTGCAAACAGTTAAGCACAGTGAAGATGGGGGGTCCCCCTTGCCAAATTGAGCCTAGTGTGGACCCGGATTGGAAGGATAATGTAGAGCTATGGAATATACTCAGCAAGGGTGGCATCACCAACTTCATGGAGAAGGTTCAGGGACATGATCAAAGCATCTCAGTGCATTTTGCAAAGGATTGGAAGGAGCAAACTGTGGAATATGGGGGGCAGAAGATCTTGGTCAACGAGGAGCTTATTGCTGAAGTGACCGGCCTTGGCATGGAGGGCTACCATTTTTTTAACAAAAGGGTCGACAGAGATGCTGAAGAGAGGAGATTTGTGGAGGGATCTGAGAAGTTGATCCATGTTACCGTGGGCCTGCTTGTTAGCTCGATCCCTCCGCCTTATGATGAGGTTACTCGCATGATGATACGATTCATTTCTTTGGAAGGGAGGTTTGTCACCGTACCTGCTAAGCACCTTATCTTTCTCAACCACTTCCGTAGGAATCGCATGGTTTGTTTCCCCATTATTTGCTTGAACTCTCTTGAGCGCTCCATTTTGGAGTTTCAAAAGCATACCTGGCAATTCCTTTACACCAGGGGCTTATTTTTCTGCTGCATAAATTTTGTCTTCTTCGGTATCCTAGTCTCCCTTCCTCCCCTAGCTCAGTTCCCCCTCTGCCGGGTTCTGCTGCTGCTAGCCCCGTTTCTCCACTCTCTGCCCCGCCACTTCTGCTTTGTTGTCACCCCCACCAGCCTCTAAGATTCATCTTCCATTCCCCCTACTGCTGCTCCCGCCCCACTTTGCTTCCACCTCGGCCAGACTAGTCACCAGGTCATCTAGAAGGCTTAACCTCGATACTCTTGCTGTGGGGAAGGGTCCTCATGAAATTGAAATTGCACATGACCTCCTGAATATTAGCAGTGCTAGTCCCCGGGATGTGCATATGGAGAGCTCTACAAAAAGGCTGGAAGCCTTAGAAGCTGATATGAAGCTGTTGAAGGATGAGGTTAAGAACTTGGCAAAACAGAAAGGTAAGAGGAAGGAGGAGGAGGTGGTTATTGATAATAGCCAGATTGAAGATATCTACAAGAAGTTGAACTCCTTAGACTCCCGTTTAGGGAAGGCCAAAACTCATCATGATTACAATATGGCCATTTTTAGTGTGATTGAGGAGTTCATTGAGCAGCATGTCAGAAGTGTCTCCAATCTCAGCGGAGTTCCGGCAACACTTTGGGGCAATGATAAGGAAAGAAAAAGGACCATTGATCAGCTGGATAAGACTGACGCTGCCCACATGACAACTTTGGGAATGTTCAAATCCTGGAAGAACATCAAAACCAGCATCGACAAAGCTACCAAGAAGTAGTTGTAGGTGCTTTAGCTACTCTTGTATGTTTTTATCTTTGTTTTTGTAGTCTCTTTTCTTTACTTTTTTGCAAAGTTTTTCTTTATTATGTCTTGATTTGGTAGTCTTTTTTGGCTACTTTGGGCTTCATTGTCACACTTGGATTCTGATCCTTTTTTTTCTAGTTTTCATTCCTATTTTGGCGAAATATTCAAGTCCCGAGCAAATTGATTGATTGAGCAAACATCATGTTTACGAGGTTCTCTCGAGATATTTTTCTAACTCCCCGGCCAAAGAAGGAGGGAGAAAGCTTTGAGAAAATGCAAAAAAGTTGCGAGAAGGCAAGTAGGTTGATCCGGAAAAAAATCGTGAAAATTGGCTAAGTCTGCTCAAGGTCGCCTTTGGGACGTGTGGGGAGAAAAAGACGCGGATCGGCCGAAAAGCCTCCAGGCGGCCCACTAAGCATTTGGGACAATCGGTGGGACAGAAGTACGTGGCGGGCGCGAAGCCGATCCGGCCGAAAAAGAAAAATCGAAAATCGACTAGCTGCTTCTTTGGGACAAAAGGACGATTCGGGACAAATGAAACACGCGAAGGACCCAACCGACATTTGGGACGAGCTTGATTCCTTGAAATGGGAACAAAAACGAGTCAAAAGCATTTGGGACATCTGGGACAAAAAGGACAAATCCCGAACCGCCGAGATCGGCCAAAATCAGCATAAGGAGCACAAGGAAAAAATGGGACGAAGGGACGCGCGGGGCGCTGGATCGCCGAATGCCGAAGCCGAAAGCCAATCACGGCGCCACGTGTGTCATCGGCCGAAATCAAGGGACAAGGAAACCCATTTCGGCGGATCGGAGGTTTATGTCCCAAACGGTTTGGGACATCCGGGAAAAAAAAGGGCGCGAAAGAGAAAAAAGAGCGGGCCGAGGACTCAACGCATGACACGTGTCACGAGGAAAGGTCGAAAAAGTCAAAGGGTGAGTTTTCGAGCACTGATCCGAACCAATGAAATAGCGCCACGTGTCCCAGCTAGGGCCCACAAGGAAATTTCAAAAGAAAGCCCACCGAAAGGTAGAGGAGAGAGAATCATGCGACCAATCAATGCGTGCCACGTGTCATCCAGGTGGCGAAGCGCGGGAAATATTTCAAAATCCGTTTTGAGTGCATTAGTGCCTAAATCTTGAGATCGCCATATCTTTTGATCGAGCTCGGATTTGCACGTTCTTTATATCAACGGAAAGCTTGTGAGATTCTCTACATGATTCTGGGATCAATCTCGAGTTTTGGTGTAGTCTGGAGAGAGAAAATTGAGAAACAGATCTGACACGTGATAATGGCCAGAGGCGACGTTTCAACAACCTGTTTTAATGCTAATGGGTCGCATTCTTCTTCAGCACGGCCAGAAGTGACATTTCAGCGGCCAAATTAATGCAAATGGGTACATTCTCCTCCAAATCAGTCAAAGATGGCAGGGTATGGGTTGGTAAGATCCTCCATGCTGATTTAATGCATTGGCATTCAATGAGGAATGGGCTTGCACGTTTTCCCACATTTCTGTCCCCTGGGCTCGACCCATGCAATGTAAAAAGCCAGATTTGGCTCAAAAAAAAAAAGTGGTTCATCTTTTCTGCTCTGCCCTCCCTTCTTTTCTTCTCTAGGGTTGAAAATGGAGTTCGAGCCTCCTCCCTTGCTCTGTAATGGCATTTTTGCCTCTTATTAATGGAATGATGTTCTGTGCAAACTTCAGGAGCAACAAAACGTGTTTTGTGATGCATCTGTCCATCCTTGCTCATTTTTGCTTGTTCTCTTCTTGCCTCTCTTCATTGCAGGTATTTGTGCATGTTTGAATGTTCATTGCAGGTTTGGAGTTGTGTTCATGGAGTTTTGGGACATTTTCTGTGTGAAATCTATCCTTGGGCTGTGATGCATCTCTCCCATCCTTCCCATTGCTCACCTCTCTTTGTCCCATGGCAGTTTTGATAGATGTTCAACATTCTCCTTCTCTGGTGTATCACCATTTTAGTGTAGGCTTTTGCTTTTTTTCCCTTCTCTCTCTCTCTCTGTCTCCTTGGCATGGTTAGATTAGGATTAGATTAGCTTGCCTGCACTGGAATAGCTTGTGGCAGGTAGTTTAGGAGCAGGAACCAGCCTTCTCTGGAGATTCCTCTCTCGGTTTCACAAGTCCCACGCTTGGAGAGAGGTTTCCATGTTGTGCAATCACACTTTGGATGCCTGAGTGATCAACCTAGAAGCTGCATGATCTGCATCCGGGGGTCTTTGTGATTTTGCACTCATTAGATTTTGGCACGCCGGTGGGACCTTAGAGGTCTTTCACTTCATCTTTTGCAGGTTGGTGTGTTCCTGTGAAGATTTCAGCCTTTGGAGGCACTTGCAAACACATCTGGCGACTCCATCGATCAATGCACCCATTTCTGAGCTTGCGAGACCCGTTTCCATCCATTTTCATCCATCTTTCTTTCCATCCCTTTCATTCTTTTCCATTCCATGAAGTTGTGCAATCATGACTTCATTTCCATCATGGAATTCACATCAACAACAACATATATATCCACCTCCACACATTTTACAAATCCTCCAAATCAGCATTTTGAGCATTCAAGATCATATGCATACCCATATGAGCAGCGTGCAAAATCGGTTTGGCTATGGAGCTTTCGAGCAAGCAGAGTATGCATACAATGAAGACCATCGAGATCCAAGATGCTTTGAGTGCATTGGAGAAAATCCAAAAATGGAGGTGGGGATGGTGCGATCCAGGGCTCAAGCACAAATGAAAGCTTTGGAATCGGTTGTGGAGCACCCTGTCCATGGGTGGGACCTTTTCCAAGGCATTACAGCCCTCAGGAGAAGCTTGACTTCATGATTGCAACGCTGCCTTTGCTTGCAAAGTGGATTGAAGAAATAGAGGTGTATGAGAGGAGTATTCAACAACCTTGTCAACGGGTAAGCACACCTTCTCATGCCTTTTCTTTTCCTCTTTCCCAATCTGTTTCATTTCAGCAGTGTCAAGTTTCAAACCCTCCATCTGCTGTCCCAAGTGTTGAATCCATCTCTCCATCTCCTAGTCTTCCACCTCATCTCAATTCTTCTTTCCTTTTTCCTTCTAGACAGTCATCCCCTCCACAAGAGCTAACAGAAACACCCCCTCCTCCAAAGAAACAAGAGGTTTCATCTCCTCCACCACCACAAAAAATTGTCAAATCGGTTGAGTTTCAACCCATCCCTCCTCTTGCATTCCCAAATCCATGTTGGGAGGATGAAAATCAGAATGCCAGTCAAGGAAAACAACAGCAAAAAGAGAGGCCAAACAAAGATGAAGAAATTCAAAGTCTGAAGAGTTGGGCTCTCAAATTTGGGATAACAAAGATCCCCTTGATGGTTAAGCCTACAGAAGAGGCTAGGGTTGGAGAACAAATGGTGGTTAGGACTGATTTTGTTGCAGCAGAAGAAGAAGATCTTGCAGTCCCAACTTGTCCTCTAGAGCAGCAGAATGAAGAGTTTGACTTGACAAACTTCATGCTAGAGGAAGAGTTTTATCAAGAGCAAGATTCTCTTCAAGTAGTAGAGGAAGGAGAAGCTGCTCCAAATCCAAAAGAAGAGGAGCACAATCTAGCTGTGGAGGAGAAAAGTGCGAGATCCAAGGGCTTTGAGCACAAAGCGCGAGGCTACGGGAGAACCTTCGAGTTCTTCTTTCCACTTCATCTCTCTCAAGTTCTAAATCTTGAAGAGGAGTTTGATCTCTCAAACTCAATATTGGAAGAGTGAAGAAAACCATGGTGGTCAAGTTGCGAGATCAAGAGGACACCATGGAGGAAGTTGAAAATGAGCGGCGGGACAATGATGAGGCGGTTTACCTGCCGATTTGGAGGACTGTTTTGATGGAGAAGAGCCGGTTGAGTTTTCACCATTCTCTCTTTCATCATCCACATTCCAAACACCAGAGCCTGCTGCCATGAAGGAGAGCATTCATTTGCAGCAGCCTGCATCTTATAGCAGCCCTTTGGAATCAAAATTGGAAGATTCTAATCTTCCCTGTTCTTCATTGGAGGAAGAGAAAGGACAGAAGAATTTCACCATTTCTTCCACATCATCCATTCAGGTGGGTCTACAAGAGGACTCCATTCTTGGAGTTGAAAATCACAGCAATGGGCATATCAAACGGATCAGACCTTGCCCAATCAGGTATTTGGCTTCATTGGAGCCAAAGGGGAAGCCACAACTGACCGGTCATGCTTGCTTGGCATGAGGATGAGCTCTGAAAGTACCAGGATCAGCTGCCATACCTCTTGATCAAATGCGAGCAACTAAAAGAGGTATTGGATTTTTTTGATTGATACCTTGATGATTTGGATAGAAGACCACTTCTTGTTGATTTTCCATCCATCGAAACAGCCATGATCGAGTGCGAATCAATTGCATGGCTGCCAATTTTGAAGAAAGGAAGCTATTTCTCACAACCAGTTGTAGGGTTTGTTTAGCTTGCCTTTGCTTCCAGTTAGAGTAGAGTAGCTAGGTTTGCTTTCAGTAGAAGAAGTGCTTGTGCACACTCTGCATGTTCCATTTGGGGCATGTATGATTTTCAGTTTTGTACATAGTTTTTGGTGTTGCTGGTTTTGCTCTTGCACAGTTCTTTTCAATGGTTTTTGGTGAGAACAACTCCATGTCCGGTGGGTTTCAAGTGGCTCGAGAGGAAGTTTTCAAAGTTCAGATCAGTTTTCAGGATACTACTCATGACTCCATGCCCAATGGATTGCTTCAACAACTGGTCTTTTCATCTAGCAGGCAGATGACCCCTTGAGTCACCAAAACTGTTATCCAAAATTCACCCCCCAGGGTAATTTTGATAACATACATCAGAATATTCAAGTCCCAGGCAAATTGATTGATTCAGAGCAAACATCATGTTTCTGAGGTTCTCTCAGATATTTTTCTAACTCCCCTGGCCGAAGAAGGAGGGAGCAAGCTCTGAGAAAATGTGAAAAAGTTGCAGAAAGGCAAGTAGGTTGATCCAGAAAAAATCGTGAAAATTGGCTAAGTCCTGCTCAAGGTCGCCTTTGGGACGTGTGGGACAGAAAGACGCGGATCGGCCGAAAAGCCTCCAGGCGGCCCGCTAAGCATTTGGGACAAGTGGGACGGGCGAAGGGACAAAGCGGCGGGCGAGAAGCCGATCCGGCCGAAAAGAAAAAAATCGACTAATGCTTTGCCGGAAGATTCGACATTTGGGACAAAAGTACGCGAAGGACCCGAACCGGCGGTTCGATCGGCGAAATGAGAACAAAGGTCAAAGTCAAAAAGCATTTGGGACATTTGGGACAAAAAGACCGAGCCGGATCGGCGGATCGACCGAAAGGCAATCAAGGGACAAGGAGAAAATGGGCTGGACAAATGGGACGAAATGAGCAGCGAGGACGGAACATGGGGGCGAATCGCCAAGGCTTGAGGAAGCGAGGGATCGCGAAGGATGCGAAAGCCAATGACGCCACGTGTCATCCAAATGAATGGGACAAGGAAGCCCATTTCGGGCGGATCGGAGGTTTATGTCCCAAACGGTTTGGGACATCAAGGACA
The DNA here is from genome assembly GCA_018340775.1 of Taxus wallichiana var. yunnanensis. Lineage (NCBI taxonomy): Eukaryota > Viridiplantae > Streptophyta > Pinopsida > Cupressales > Taxaceae > Taxus > Taxus wallichiana. The sequence continues at coordinate 801,792,114 of CM031242.1, forward strand.
TCAAAAAAAGCGCGAAGGGCGCGAAAGAGCGGCGGCGGCCGAGGACGACCAATCAAATCATGACACGTGTCACAAGGGAAAAGGTCAAAAAGTCAAAGGGCGAGTTTTCGAGCACTGATCCGAACCAATGAAATAGCGCCACGTGTCCCAGCAGGGGCCCACAAGGAAATTTCAAAAGAAAGCCCACCGAAAGGTAGAGGAGAGAGAATCACGCGACCAATCAATGCGTGCCACGTGTCATCCAGGTGGCGAAGCGCGGGAAATATTTCAAAATCCGTTTTGGTCTGTTCCGTGCCCTAAATCTTCAGATCGCCATATCTTTTGATCCAGAGCTCGGATTTGCACGTTCTTTATATCAACGGAAAGCTTTGAAATTCTCTACATGATTAGGATCAATCTCGAGTTTTGGTGCAGTCTGGAGAGAGAAAATCAAGAAACAGCTCTGACGTGATAATGGCCAGAAGCGACGTTTCAACAACCTGTTTTAATGCTAATGGGTCGCATTCTTCTTCAGCACGGCCAGAAGTGACATTTCAGCGGCCAAATTAATGCAAATGGGTCGCATTCTCCTCCAAATCGGTCAAAGATGGCAGGGTATGGGTTGGTAAGGTCCTCCATGCTGATTTAATGCATTGGCATTCAATGAGGAATGGGCTTGCACATGTTTTCCCACGTTTCTGTCCCCTGGGCTCGACCCATGCAATGTAAAAAGCCAGATTTGGCTCAAAAAAAGAAGTGGTTCATCTTTTCTGCTCTGCCCTCCCTTCTTTTCTTCTCTAGGGTTGAAAATGGAGTTCGAGCCTCCTCCCTTGCTCTGTAATGGCGTTTTTGCCTCTTATTAATGGAATGATGTTCTGTGCAAACTTCAGGAGCAACAAAACGTGTTTTGTGATGCATCTGTCCATCCTTGCTCATTTTTGCTTGTTCTCTTCTTGCCTCTCTTCATTGCAGGTATTTGTGCATGTTTGAATGTTCATTGCAGGTTTGGAGTGTGTTCATGGAGTTTTGGGACATTTTACGTGTGAAATCTATCCTTGGGCCTGTGATGCATCTGTCCATCCTTCCCATTGCTCACCTCTCTTTGTCCCATGGCGTTTTTTGATAGATGTTCAACATTCTCCTTCTCTGGTGTATCACCATTTTAGTGTAGGCTTTTGTTTTTTTCCCTTCTCTCTCTGTGCAAGTCTTCATTTGCCACTATTCCAAGAACAATTCTAATAAAATTCATTTTTACTACGGAGAAAAGATCTCATCAAAATCTATACCTTGTTTCGTTTAAACCCCTTGACCACCAACCGGGCTTCATATCTTTTCTTTCCTCCGTCATCTTTAAATTTGTACACCCACTTGTTCTACAATTCTCTTTTACCTTCCGGTAGCTTCACCAAATCCCAAGTCTGGTTCTCCATGAGAGACTTATGCTCCTCATCCATGGCTTGCTCCCACTTCTTACTAGCATCTACCTACATTGCTTCATCAAAGCTCTCTGGCTCTCCACTATCAGTGAGTAATAAATAATAAAGAGAAGGAGAAAAACGTTCAGATTCTTTTCTTACCCTAGAAGACCTCCTCACTGTAGGAGTTTGGGGTTCCTGTTGAGTAGGTTCCTGAACTGATTCATGGGTCACTTTCCCATCTGGAAGATCCTCTACCACTGCATATTCTTTCTTGGATTCTTCCCTGTTTCATGTAACTGTTGCTTATACATGACTTTCTCATTAAAGACCACATCCCTAGACTGAATGATTTTCTTGTCTTTAATACTCCAACATTTAAATCCAAAGTCATCACCACCATAACCAATAAATTCTGATTTAGCCTCTAGCTTGGTCCTATTATCCTTGTCAATATGAACAAGAAAACTCACATCCAAATACTCTAAGAAATGATTAATCAACTTTGTTATCGTACCAAGCCTCCTCAGGTATGCCTCCATCCAAGGCACTTGAGGGTCCTCTATTTATCAAGTACACAACTGTGCTCACCGCTTCTGCCCAAAAATAAAGAGGCAATCTTGCATGTATCCTCATGCTCCTAGCACATTCCATTATTGTTCTATTCATCCTTTTTGACACCCCATTCTGCTGCGGGGTTCTTAGAACTATCTTTTGCCTACAGATTCCATTCTTAGAACAATAATCATCAAATTCATTGCTGTAATACTCCCCTCCATTATCTGACCTGAGACATTTTAACTTAAGGCTTGTTTCATTCTCTACCACGGCTTTTCATTTAACAAAAGTATCAAATACATTAGATTTGTTTCTAATACAATAAACCCAAACTTTCCTTGTTGCATCATCAATAAAAGTAACATAATAACTTTAACCCCCAAGAGATGATACATGAGCTAGCCGCCACACATCATAATGTACCAACTCTAACTTACTCTCTTTCTTCGTAGGTACAACCTTGAGAAACCTTACTTGCTTCTATTTCCCATATATGCGGTTCTCACAAAATCCAAACTGTTTCGTATGTCCAGAAAATTCTTCTTTATGATGTCCATGCCCTTATGGCTCATATGGTGAGCCTATAGTGCCATAATGTTGTATCTGCATTTGAAGCCACAAGATTACAATCATTAGTACTATCAGGTGGTAAAATACAAGGTTCCAACCTTCTTACTTCTTGCCACCACAAGAACACCCTTGGTGACCTTCCAAGAGTCACCAAATATCACAAGTCAACCATCACTTCCCAATTACCCCCTGATATCAAATTTCTCCTTAATGTAGGCACATGTCGACATCCTTCAATAGCCATGTATTCCCATTCTGCATCTTAACCTAAACAGAACCTTTTCCAACTATACTGTAAGGCTCATCATCACCAAGAAAAACATGCCCAAAATCCCCTTGAACATAATCAACAAAATAATGCCTATGTGGAGTAGCATGAAAAGAAGCCCCTAAATCTAAAACCCAAGATTCATTAATATTATGCAAAGAAAGAATCAAAGCATCCTGACATACATTACCCGATGCCACATTTGCCTCCTTGTTTTCTTCCTGTTGTTTCTTCTTGTCTCAAAGCTCCCAACAATCCTTCTTTGCATGCCCAGACTTTCCACAGTTCCAACATACAATCTTGCTCTTGGATTTTGACCTTGCCCGATCTTTCGATTTTCCATGGTTTCCTCTATTCTTCTATCTCCCTCTAGTTTCCACTGTCAAAGCATTCCCTGAAGTAGAAGATTCCCCAGAGATTTTTCTTCACATTTCCTCACTTAGAATCACCCCTACAACATCCTCAAACTTCAACTTCGAGTTAGTTGGGCAACCGAGTTGCTTCGCTTTATTACTAGGCTATTCCAACTTTCAAGTAAAGAGCACATAATTAATAAAGCCCTAACTTCTTCATCAAATTCTATTGCAACCAAAGCTAGCATATTCACAACTGTATTGAAATCATTTAAATGATCTGCTACTGAACTATTCTCATACATCTTCATATTAAACAACTTTTTCATTAAAAATATCTTGTTAGAGGCAGAGGGTTTTTCATACAACTTCCCTAATGCATCCATTAGATCTTTTGTAGTCTTTTCCTTTGAAACATTAAATAATACCAAGGTGCAAGACACATCCAAATCATTCCAAGTGCCTTCCGATCCAACAAATCCCATTCCGCATCTGTCATACTCGAGGGTTTGTTCACCTTCTCAGACAATGGAGTATAAAGATCCTTCTAATAAAGGTAATCTTCCATCTGCATCTTCCAAAGACTGAAATTCTGCCCGTTGAATTTATCAACCCTAGATCTTCCATCATCTGCCATAGCTCCCACTCAAGATAAAACTTTCCCTGTGATTCAACACTTCAGCAAACCAAACCAGGCTCTGATACCAATTGTTAGGAAATAAGAGATAAAATATGTGGAATAATCCCTTACAGAATCGCAACAGTAGAAACTAATATGCAGAAAATATTACAGATCTCAAATAAAAGTGTAGAATAAATAACACAACATAGAGAGACAAGATTTAACGTGGTTTACCCAATTTGCGCTATGTCCACCAAGAATCATTTGCTCAGATTTTATTACAAGCCTCCACTCTCTCAATCTGATACCCGGATCCGTTTGGAGCTAGGCTCAACAAACTCTACTGAAATTCACACCCAAATTCAAAACACATCTGCAATACATTTGCTTGTCTATCTATCATATGCATAAGACCATATAAATAGATAACTGCTTAAGCAGTTTGATACAAAACCGTGGGTATCAAAACCATGAGCAAAAAACCGTGGGTATCAAAACAATGGGCAAAAAACCGTGGGTATCAAAACAATGGGTACCAAAAACCATGGGCCCAAAAACAGCCCATAATGGTTACCCATTACCCATGGGTTAATAAACTACCTATGAAAATTTGCTTGGGGCTTTGCCCTTGAGCCCCTATCCATCGGGGGGGCTTCATTCCCCGAACCTCCTAACCTAACTCGCTCACCGCGAACGGGACCGCCGTAAAAATACCTGAGTGTAACACATAGAAGGTGTACCACAATCTAACATGAAAAAATGCTCCAAAAACATAACAAAAGGGAGGAGGATTCCAAAATTACTCCATATCCTTAACATATGTTCCCTAAGCTTGCCTGAACAAGCCTAGGTCATAAATGACCTATTCTAAATACAAGAAGGGTGCTTCTTTTAAAGCGAAGATATAGACTCTCTCCTAAAGGAACACAAATAGTACAAGCTGTTGAGATAAGAGGCAAAAAGGGTACGATGGCCTGAAATGCCCCATCAAGGAGGAAATTACACACATTTATGTTCAAGGGAGAAAAACACAACTAGAGCATATCACTATCAACCAAGTAATCCATTAATCGGGATATGCGAGATAGATTTAAAGGTTCAAATATTTTCCACCATTTGCAAGATGGACATAGGGTCCATCAATATGAACATAACAATTAATCCATTCTAACAAGGTGATAATATCCTTATGCATACTTCTAAAAATTTCATACTAACCAATGAGAGGTCCAAAAATGATCTAGTATGTAACTTGTGTTATAAACATGTTTTTTGTTTGATATAACAAAGGGAGGTATGGGAAATACTCAACCATTTCAAAACCCAACATTTTAGGATGCAAAAGAGATTAGATACTCACACAATAGCTCAAGGGAACCTTTCAATTAGTTCAATCATTCAGATTATGTCCTTTATAAATTTTAGGGCATGCAATAACAATTTATACAATTAAGGTTGTTTATTTGTACATTCTACTTGTGTTCAATCTCATAAAATTAACCCATTCCATATTCCAAATTATAAAACACAAGTTATAGTTACATTTGCTAAACATATTTCTTATAAGTTTTCTAATTAATGCATTCCTTATATTATGATATCCCATATCTTGTGTCATTAAGGGTCATCACCAATGTTGGCATGATATCTCGCCACTCTATATGGGTGGAAAAATTATTCATTTTACTTCTAGGGAGAGTATGAGAGGATTCTTTGCTATTTTTCACATATAGGTTTTTTTTGTTTCTTCTATTAAACTACAAGGTTAGAGTAAGGAACCATTTTCCTAATGTCCCAAATTTACTTATTAAGTTTTGAAGGTCCAAGCCTCCCAATTAGAGTTCTAATATGCTCAGGTTTATCACAATACCAATTGAATTTTAATGATTAGGAAGAGCTAATATTATCACATTATTAAGTTCATAGAAAACAAGAGGTCATTAACCAAAATGGAACACACCAAGTTTATTGTAGCGCACACATCTTACACACACAAATACAACACTAAAATACCAGAATAATTTTTTTACTTACATTGTAGTACACATGACACTACAGGAGATCACTCAGGACTACGCGATACATTTTTCAGGAACATTAACCCACATAGATAACATGAAAACATGTGATGCACATCAAGACCATTTTTTTCAAATGACAAGGCACAACATAACGATTCAACTACAATATAAACTTATAGATAAGGTCTTCTCATGACATGATATTTTTAGGATTCCATATTTATTACAATTATGTTTCAATCTTTAACTTAAGTTCTAGAAAGGCTCGTAATATGCGAACCATACATTTCTTTTCCTTTTTGCTAGATTTCCTTTATATAATTTAACATTTAACTTATAGTGTATCTCATTAATAAGGATCATCTACATTATTTCGATTACTTGTTTAGTTCATTCGTTAGTAGGATATTTATTTACACACAAGGCTATTCACATATATACAAGGCTACTAGGTATTATCCCTAGGATTCACTCCTAAGGGCATGCATATTGATATTTTATCATACCTTCATTACACAACGGAACAAGTGTAAGTCCAAAGGATGTGAAGTTCACATTTTTTTTTTAAGGATTTAGGGTCACATTTCTTTCACTCATTTATAAATTGATAGTTGATTTAGTACCTACTATGGATTATATACGAAATAGGTTCTTTATCCACAACAAGAAGGTTTAATCACATTACAAGGAAGATCATGTTTCACTTTCCTGTGGAATAACATCCCACAATTACACTTCATAAGGTCAAATGTCAATTATAGTTTTACTATAGTTATGCTCCAATAATTAATTAAGGATTTGAAGGAACTTAACATGGCAACATACTTCCTTACTTTCTTTCTAGATTAGATAACCTTGAGTATTGTTTTCTTCCAACTCAAGAGGTTTTTCCCTAACTAGGTTCATATGCATTTTTGTAATGAATTGTGTAACATATTTTCTAATGGGGCATTTGAATCCTCAATGAGACCACTAGTCCCTGTCTTAAGGGATTTGTCTCCAAGAACATGATCACATAGTTTCACATCATACATCCATTACATACTAGGACAAGTGGGAGAGCAAGATGGAGTAGTCCATTGTTTAAAGGGTTAAGGTTTGCATTAGATTTTACACAATGTGGATCCATTTTCTCACAAAAAGATGGTTTAAACACATTATATGAGTGATCTAAATTTCACTTTACTCCTAGCATACCATATTATGGTTACATTTCCACCAACCAATCATAAATTAAAATGTTGTTAAGTTTCACAATTAACTCTTAGTATTGTACCCTAGAACCAAAAATAATAGAAATTGGGTATCGAGTTCATTTATGATCCCAACTCTTAAAGGTGAATTCCAAGGTTAGTTGGAAATTTTCGCCACTCAACACGTGTGTTAGTCTAGGAGGGTTTTACACTATGTTTAATGTTGGTTTCCCAAGGAGTACTACTTTAAGAGAACACATTCTCCTTATTACACACACTATTTCCAAAAATAGGAGGGATTCACATACTCAAGATAATGTTTAACCATGTCGTGCCTACCATCAGTTGAGGATTGTGGAGGAAAATATTTATAAGACAAATTTTTGCACGAGATATGGCCACTTTATGAGCTCACGGTGGTACTATTTAGTCCACAAACATCCCTACAAAGTATTCATGAGTTTGATGAATGGGGTGTTCGGGATGTTTTTGGATTTATTCATTCTTGTGTTTTTTTACGAAGTTATGATATACCCACATACACATGAGCAGCACGAGGAGAATCTTCCACGGGTTTTGCACAGGTGTCCTTATGAGTAGCGCTTATATGGGAACTTGGAGAAGTGTTCCCTTTTCTAGTCATATTTTCGGTACTTGGGTCACATCATTTCGGGAAGGTATCACAACAACCAACCCTTCCAAGATTAGAGATATTATGGTTTAGCCGCACCAACCAATGTACTGAGATGTGTCATTTTATGGGATTGGTAGGTTACTACAGGATATTTTTTTAGGACTTCTCTCGTATTATGCACCCCATCACTTCCCTTCAGCGGCAAAGGATAAAGTTTTTGATCTAATGGATGTGAGCATGCCTTCAATACACTGAAATAATGCCTTACAAAAGCACTTGATTCTTGTAGTGTGAGAACCTCGAGAGGGATTTATTTGTGTGTGTCGATGCTTCCTTGGCAGGATTTGGAGGTGTTTTGATGTAGGAGGGTAGTGTAGTACCCTTTGAGTCTTGTAAACTCAAGGATTATGAGCTCAATTATCTGACTCATGACCTTGAGCTTGCGAGAAGTGGTGCATGATTTGGTGCATTGGTGTCATTTCCTTCTTAGTAGGAGGTTCATTCTTAGGAAATACCATTTGAGCTTATGACACCTCTTCACGTAGCTCAATCTCAATACTCGTCAATGGCGTTGGATGGAGTTGGTATATGAGTATGACATGGAGATAAAGCTTGTGAATGGGAAGGAGAGTGTGGTTCCAGATGCTTTGAGTCGACGAAGACATTTGGTTATGGATACTTCAATGGGTATAAATTTACGGAGTAGGATTTTATGACAGCTCCCACATAACATCTTTTACCTTGCAGCTAGATCGGACATTGAGTCTTAGAGACCCCTTGAGGGGAAGTTTGATGAATTTTCACTAGGGTCAGATGGAATTCTCAAACACAGAGGCCGGATATATGTACCTAGGGATGAAGGTTTGAGACAATATATATTGACAAAGGCTCATCATGCACCTTATTCGGCCCATCCAGGGGTGAAGAAGATGCACACCAACTTGAGACACATTGTACCATTGGAGAGGTTTTGGAGAGATGTAGCTCGGTTTGTGTCGCAATTTTAAAGTGTCGAGGATAAAGGCCAAGAATCAACCTCCATTTTTACTTCTCTACCCACATGATATAATGGAGTGGAAATCGGACACCATTTCAATGGATTTCATAGTATATTATACCTATACAAATAGTGTAGTGGCACAGTATACCTAGATTAGTAAGGTGTATACTTTTAAGTTGGTTTTTCTTTGGTGAAGACCACCTATATAACTAGTGCAGTGGTGCGAGTATACCTAGATTATATTTTCAGATTGCAAGGGATTTCGCGGAAGATTATTTGTGATTGTGATCCCTTATACACCTCTCATTTCTAGACTACCATGCAACATTCCCGTGGGACAAGTATAAACTTCACTATATCATATCATCTAGAGACGCAGATGTACGGATGGAGCAGATGAATTAGATTTTAGAGGACATGCTTTGGATGTACGACATGTACCATCGATCGAGGTGGGAGGAGTATTTGTACGTGTCATCCAATCTTGTAAAATGTTGCTCAAGATCCCTCATTATTCTTTGGTTGGGGCTCGAGGGCCAATAAGGGGATGGATTCTCCTCTTATTGGATTAAATGTTGGGTGGAGAGTGTCGCCTATTCCCCCTTTCTTTGTATTGTGATCCAATTTTTTGAAGAATTGAATAATGCAAGATTGAAGCTATGAAGTTTGGAGAAGACATTGCAATGAAGACTTGTGTTTTGGCCTTGTTGAAGAATCTCTATGTTGTAATTGATCATATTATTATTCCCACTTTGAGTGGAAGTTTGTAACATTTGTATGTTTGAAAGAAATTTTTGTAATATTTCATTTATTCCAAGTTGAAGTGATTTAGTGAATGTAGAAAGAACTCTTGGTTGTTTACCTTGTTGGAAAGGACTAGTCTTAGTGAAAGAAATAGATTTGAATTCCTTGTATTGTGCAGAATTTTATTGTAACTTGTAGTTATCATATTTGTATTTATGGTTAAAAGGATAAATTTCAATGTTCAATAAATGAAACTTTACATTTCATGTTTTTGAAGGTTGTATAATTGAATGGAAAAAAAAACTATGCATTTGTAATTTTGAGTTATCAAACTAGATATACTATCAATCTAGAAACTAATGAATGGAAGACACCATAGTTAAAATTATTATTGCATTAAAAACCGACTTAAGTCGAAAATTGTTAATAAAAATTCATTAAATTAAGGTTTTCTTTTCAAGGAACAAAACCATCGCCCTATGTAGAGCAGTGGTTTCAGAACCACCGCCCAACATAGAGTGGCGGTTAATAAACTGCCCCCCAGGTAGGGCAGCGGTCATAGGACCGCCGACCTACGTAGGGGCGGCAATTTTGTCACTTTTGACAGAAAAATAAATTTTTGGACCGTGTAAACCCAGTTTGAAATTTAAGTGAAATCTAACCTTTAAACCATTAAAAGGAAGTTACCATCAACTAGTAATTAATTGTCAATCTCTTTTATGGCACCCAAATGTTTAAAAATCATATATTTAATAAAAATGGGGTTCTTCCCCAATTGTTGAACTCAAAAAGTAAAACAAGAAAATGTTTTCATTAAATAAAAAAGTAGATCCATTGTAGGATCTCCATTAAACAAAAGAGAAATATTACAATGGTAAAATATTTACAACTAAAACCAAGAGAAATTTTTCCATGGATGCTCTTCTTTCTCTCATGGCTCCTACTTCTTACCTTTTCCAAAACCTACAAACAAGAAAAGAGAAAATGAGGTTGTTTGGGGCAAATAGAAATTAAAAGGAAACCATAAGGAAATTTAGGGCAACCTAAATCTAAGGGCTAGGATAGATTCAATCCAATGGCCCAAATTAAACCCTACCTTACTTGAGGGGAAGTTATTTTGTGTGAATATATTTTAATTTTTTTAAAAGAACATGGGTAATGGGGTGAATGGGGCCACATAGTGGCTAGGAAAAACAATTAAACCTTTGAGTTAGAAAATAATGTAACCTTTGCTTGATAATTAATTAAACTAATGGAGCTTAGTAGATGCTTTAAATTGTAAATATTTCTTAGGAAGAAATTTAATAATAATTAATTATTAATTAAATTCTAACTTTCACAAGCTTGTGTAGAAATACTTTAACCAAGAAATTTATTAATTATGGAAATTTCTAACTTTTGCAAACTTTTTTAAAAATGTTTTACCGTAAACTTGACTATTAATTTATTAGTTCTATTTGTTTTGAGAGTAGTCATGTTAATGTCGTTAAGCATACATGCTATGACGATAGAATCAAACTTGGGATCTTATTTATTAAGCTAGATGGTGTTATCAAGTGTAAATATTTAAGTTCATTCTAAGGTTTTAGTTTCTTCTGTATGAAGAAAGATCATGCGAGAAGGGTAGATATGCACAAGTTTTAAACTAAGGTTGACTATTATATTTAGGTTTCTTTTCTATATTTGCTAGTTAAATAACATAACAATCTAGAGATTTCATCATAAATTTCACAATGAGAAAGCACTATAAGATGTCAAATTCAATTTCATTTAACATATTTATCCAACTTTTACAATACAAAATTTGGGATCAAAATAACACCCATGTTTAGATGAACATTTCCCTTAAACACTAGCATCTTAAAAATATTACAAAACTTCATTAATAAACCTTTCAATACTTCGCAAAATGTTGAATTATCCTCTACAACTTCATTTAACATATATATCCAACCCCCTTTTTTCAACCATACGTAAATTTGAATCAAAAGACACCTATAGTTAAATGCACATTTCCCAAAGCACCCTAAAACTAGCATCTCATACATATTACCAAATTTCAATAACAAGTATTTCAATACATTACAAAAGTTGGTTTAGCCTTTACAATTGCATTATTTCAAATAACATGCAAAATGATATTTTTAGTGACACTTCACCTCCTCCAAGTCTCGATACCTACAACCACCGCATGGTCAAAAAAATGCTGGCATGACATCCACCTAAATCTAGCATAATTAACCTTATTTGTTTTTCATTTACATTTTAGTAATAATACACACACAACAAGAGAGGGTTAGGGATATATTCATTTCAATTTAGAATGGTTTTCAATTGGTGGTGATATTTCCAAAGCCACCGATCGTAATCGGTCTAACTTGACTTAGTCAACAATGACTAAAGGCATACAAAACCCCCTTTCCAAATTGGCCAGGAATGTATTTTTACCAAAACTGAAGGTTCCATGTAATTGTCTAGTAAAAATAATAGAGGTTTGTGAAGGCGGAAAAATATTTTGTTATTATGGGTCCAAATAGAGAGCCGATATGAAACCCAAATTTTCAGTTTTAACAGCTTCCTAAAAGTGCAAAATAGGGTAATAGGGTTCCTAGAGGAGAAACGAAGAGAGTAAAAATAATCAAATAGGGTCAATCTAAAGCTTGATGCGACTCTCCTCATAACAAGGAACACATACGATGTTTGACATCTCTTTTATGGGCTCAGTATGTTGTTTTGGACATCTTTGAAAATTGCATGTTTCTTACTTTGCAAGGTAGACATATGGTTGTTTTAGTTGACGACCCATCTAGCTCTCACCAATACCAACAACACGAGCACCAAGTTTTGATACCCTAGGTCTAACAATGCATAAGGTTGTGGTCACGACATGATTGATAGTCAAATTGTAAGTCGAGTAGTATAAATTACGAGGTGTTGTTTTATTGATTGCACTAGTCGTCTAGTTAAAATATCTAATTGTTTGAGTATCTAATAGTTTAATATTTCTATTATATTTCAAATGAAGAACCAATCATATGAAAATTATAAAATATGTAAGGAGACCACACTTGATAATATTAGCGTTCGTAGTGTAAGAAGTGCTCTAGGTGGGTTCACCAAAGATTCCACAAAGCTCAAACTCTCTCTCTCTCTCTCTCTCTCTCTCTCTTCCATTTACAAGAGATATTTCATGAAAAATACAATGCATTGTACAAAAATACACTTTGGTCTTGAGCTTAGGGTTAGGATGACTGCACTTAGCTGAGAAAAATAATATTCCTCCAAAGAAAACAATAATATTCCTTCGTCAAACAATATCTCCTACTCAAAATGAGTCTTGTTGCTCAAAATTAGTCTCTTTTCCACTCTCCACACCTGTAACCTTACTCACCGGAGATATTCAAATCCATCCTGAGGTGATCCAAAAGAAAATTTGGCCTCTCCTTCCACAACTAATTCTAGTTTTAGTAAGCTATCAAATTCATCTTCACTGCTTTCAAAATCCCTCTCCTCCTCAAATGAGCACTTACTACTTTTTTTTGGAACTCTACAGCTTCCATTCCTAAAAAATAGAGCAAGGTAGCTCTTCATAGCATTGTTCTTTTGTTTTCAGCAACAACACTAAACCGGGACTTATTATTTCCATATTATTCGCCGCTTATTTATTTTTATGGGATCTTTGACACCTACCGTATTTGTTTTGCTGCCCAATATTCTTAGAGAATGTAGCTCATTGTCAAAGGGCCCAAGCATGCATAATATTTCATTCCATTTTTATTCATTTATAAGGAATAGATTAAATAATACTTCTCTTTCATATATTATACTCAAGCGATGGTCGTTATCATCGAAAAATGGAGAAGTTGATAAATAATCACAATGTCGTCTATTTCTTCTTCTTGTTTTTCTTCATATTCCATTGCAGAAGTAGGATCCTTAATTGCCATTTTGATTTCAATAATTTCCTTCTTTTTGATGTCTTGAGAGTAAATAATAAACTCGGATCCTCCACCATTGAATCCTTGGAAGCCATAAATAGTTAGGGTTACACTTCTTAAAGCCTTCAACACTTCCATGTTTTTTAGACATTTTGTCAATAGTTCACCTGCCTTGTGTAAGGTTCCACATTTTGTATACATGTCTACTAGAGAATTTGCAACTACAACATCTGACAAAATTCCTCTATCTTTTATAATTTGATGGATGTCCATACCCTATTCTAGAGCTTGTATTTTGGCACAGGTCGGGAGTTCGTAGGCAATGTAAACTGATCAAGTTGGATACCTATTTTTTACATAGGTGAAACAATGTGACTGTCTCACGAGGAAACCCATGTATTCTTTACATTGCCATAATTATAATCAATGAGAAGTTATCCCATTCTTCTTTAGCATACAATAAACATAACAACAACATGTAGTATATCTTCCCGAGACTTGAACCCCTTCGAGACATAGAGTGCAGATCCAAATCAATCAATTTGTATATAAAAATGAGGAGGTATTGGGATTACATATTTATCCCATGCATAGGAAGAATTGAACCCATAATGGATCTGATTTTGGGCGGATACTAGTTTAGAGCTATGTTAAACAAAACGTCCTCACACCGCCCTTAATGTAGCTATCCAAATGATGCTTAAATTTGAAATGTTGAAATGGGTTTCAACGTGATTAACATCTCTGGATCTCCAATAAAGAGATTGTATTATTTTTGCAAGGAAAGAATGACATTTTTGCAGCTAATTATTATGCCCATGTGCTTGATGGGCTGCCCATACCCATGCCAATCCTCCCCCGAACCACCTACAATCATAACCCACCAAATTCATTCTCCCTCCACCATCCAAATTCAATTCCGTTACCCTATTTTAATATCATTATTTATTATTACTACTACTATTTTTTTTTTTTTTGATGTGGGCACTACATTTACAGGGTTTTCCCAAGAGTTACATGCATCATTGATGCATTCCAAGTGAGTCTCCATAAGTATCACTAAGAGCCATGATGAAGGCGTACATTATGAAGTTATAAATTGATTTTTACGAGTTCAAGAATTTTAGATCAGTATGAGAGAGAAAACAATGTTTTTGGTTTAAACCCAAAATAGGCTCACTAGATGAAGAGAGAGAGTTCCAAAATACTTATACCTCCACAAAGATATCCTCAACTAAGCAACCAAGATGATAAAAAGGGGGTTTACCCCATAGACACCACACTTCCTAACCTAGAGGGCATCAAATAATCAAGAGGGAAATCAAATGATTTACTCAAAACATAGCCTCTAAGGCAAAAATTTATAGCCATGGATGAAATATCATGACATAAACACAACCACGGTCGTAAAATTAAGACCTGTAAAACCAAAATCTCTAAGCATAAGGTCCAAAGGAGCCCAATACATCCATATCTACCTAAGTATAACTTGATACTAACAGATCATAGAGTAGTATAAGATTAACAAGTCAAAATATTATGACAAGGGTATATCCATCCATGGGTCCTCGAGATAAAACAAATCATACTTATTTAAGCACAAATATCAAAAGAGCTTGAGTATAACCAAAATTTTCGAGGGGTATTTATAGTACAAAATGACGATCTTTCCTTAAATAACACAAAGTGTCCGAGTTAGGACACCAATATGCCCATCGTTGGACCATCATATCCCAACAATACACTATCCACCAGAAACCTATAATTATCCAAGAGTTAATCCGTCTCTGACATAACCCAAAAGTTCATGGTGAGTATCACATCTACCCTGACGATGAAAAAAACTCATACTAGGGTGCAAGAAGAACATAGTCAGCTGTCAAACCGCCAACTATATTACATGACACATAGAACCCTCTCCCTAGGAAAAGTTGAGTATCGAAAGGGTAACTCAAAATTACTAGACACACAAATTCCTATCACCCCAAGGCCAAAGATAGGACTGAAGTGCCCGAGAAATTAGTCATGTCACCTAGGGTGTACCCCCATACGACGAGAGAACTCAATAAAAAAACAACATAGAATCAACTAAATCAATAGACAACGAGTAAACCACATAACATCCGGAAAACATTTAGCCATGTGTCCTTCAGAAAACAACCTCTTTGTTACCAAACAAAGGTAAAATCTAAGAAATTTTGGCAATAAAAATATGGCTAAGTATTCGCATTTCAATCATCAAAAAAATCTTGCAATAAGACAAAAATAATAAGAAAAGCCTCAGAGCTTCTCAACAAATCCTTAAATAAAATGCTAGTCCTTGATAAAAGAACTTAAGTTTACAAATATAAAACACATGAAATATCCACATCACAATCGGTTTACGACCTTCGTGGGCCTTCGGTAGGGGGTACTCTACATCAAGCTCACATCTAAGAATATACATGCAAAACTGGATCTAATATGACATCATGTCATGATAACTCTCCCATATGGGGATTAAGTCCTCAAAGTGACAAACATCACCAAAGTCTGCGACCACCACAAACCATACCTAATTTTCCTAACCACTTTGAAGAAAAAGGGGGAGTTATAAATAGCTAAAACATCTCCGGATTTCCTCCATAATGGCCCCTAAATGTTACCTCTAGCACTAATTCCCAAGAGTTGCACCAAACAATAGTAATCCGAGGTAAGGGAGGGTTTCATAGGATCAACTGACATCACACAACCATAACCAAGAGCTAGGAACCCATTAACCAACATCTTCACAAGTAATCCAAATTCCTATCACCGAGAAGGTTGATAAGAATATAAAAGCGAATTAACATTTCCTGTTAACTTAGGGTTAGAAAAGATGCCCACTTAGTAATACAACAATCCAAATAAATTTTATTATCGTTATTATTATTTTAATCCTAGAGGTTCAAGTGTCCTAGGTTTAAGTTTCGCTAAATGGTTTTCGTGTTCCCATGTTTTCCCAAGGTCCAAGTGTTGAACCCATGGCTTTGATACCAAAGTGTAATGCCCACATTTTCACACAAGAAACCATGTCAAACTCCATCAATTTCTTAGAAACATTGACGGTTTTTTTGTGTTTTAATACATTTATTGCGTTTAAAATTGCTTGGCTGTTTAATACAATACTCCTCTAAATAATTTAAATTTAGTTTCCAAATTTTATCGCGAGTTTTAAAGTCCTTCCTCTAATCCATATTGAACCTATTTAATCAATTCCTAATTTTCTACTAATCTCATTTATTTTTGTCCACTTAAACTTTTATTAGATTTATTAAAAATTATTTCCTAAGTTGAAGTTAATTTTATTTCACTAAGTAATAATGCCCATGCCCACATATATTTATTTAACTACACATTTACCTTTAATTATTTTAACCCCTTAATTAATTTATTATAATGTCACATGTATAACATTTGTTTATTAACCCATAGTCAAAATGTCATTTATTTATTTATGGTTCCATAATTTGAAGCATCACAACACAACCCAACCCACAATACCCATGTATTAGAATTCCCTAGGTGACCCCATTAATTAAATAGCCCCATTCACTTTTAAAACATCCATTCCCATCAAATTACCCACAACTTAAAAAGTGTAGGGTCTAATCTCCACCCTTAGATTAAAGATCAATAAGGACCCTTAGATCCTAGGTTTTCCTAAAAACCCTAAATATCCTTATGTTTCCTCTTTTATTCTCTATTTTCCCCTAATATCTTCATTTGCACATTTGGGTTTGCAAGGTGGAGGAAGTGGAGGCCATGGAAACTTGAGGGGAAACCATGAAGGATTTTTCTTGCCTAGCTTTCGAAAATGGGGAAGAATCTTCTCCCCATTTTACTCTCCTTTCTCATTTATTTTCCTTGGGGCTTGTATTTCCAAGTTATTATTATTTTTTTGAAAAAATACAACCAGATTTCCTAGTTATGGGTATATGTTTACCATTGTATTTTTTTGAAAACCCCTTTGCTTTTGGGTGGATATAATGTGAGTATATATATATATATATATATATATATATATATATATATATATTATGGGTCAAATTTCTTCTCTATAACACCTTAAACTCAAAACAAAAAAAAAGTATATTGTGTGTGTGTGTGTAACAAATTCATATATATATATGAATTTGTTACACACACACACAATATACTTTTTTTGTTTTGAGTTTAAGGTGTTGCATAGAGAAGAAATTTGACCCATAATATATATATGTGCAAAAGTATGGTCGCGGACCCAAATTTGGGGTTTTATATAATTGGGGAGGCTTAACCCACTATTTTAATAAATTACCCCCACCCGCCACCCCTTAACCATTTTTTTAATATGTTGGAGGGGGCGGGGAGTGGGCACCGTCCCTCCTTCCCCCTCCCTCCACATTTTTTTAAAGTTTAAAATAACAAACCCGCGGAGGGTAGGGGTAGCCGCCCACCATACCAAAAATAATGTTTTTAGTTCTTTTATTTATAACCTAAACCGATTCCTAATAAGTTTTTTTTTGTATATTTAAATTTTATTTTATTTATATATATAAAATTGTAGGACTCATTTTGTTTTAGAGAGAAATGCACAAATGGAGGGAAAACAATTTTTTTCTTAGTAAAGTTCTATCAATTTAAAAGAGAAATAAATATAGTCATAAACCAAATATATGTCCCTTTTCTTTTATAACAAGAATGACAAAAATATTTCAGAAGGAAAGCAAAACATATATTCCATTATATGTCTAGTTCAAATAAGAACAATTTCTATTGGTAATATACAATGTACACTTGATTTAAGTTTGATTTTAATGAGGTACAATAATCAATAATATGCAACATTCAATGCCTTACTTTCAAACATATACATTTCATGACTTGATATTTCATTTCAGATTTGAACAACTCCTTTACAAAAGCTTAAATTTAAAATGCAAGTATACAAAATCCCTCCACTCAAAGGTGGAGACAATATATTAACTTTTACGAGAAAAATCTCTCTTATTTTGTTCCAAATTCACATATATCTTCATCACAAGGAAGCAACTTGCAACTCCATTAGCTTTTCTCCTTCTTCAACACAATAACAAGGAAGGGAACATAGGCAACACTCACCTCCCAACCTTAATCCAATGAGAAAGTGAAGCTAACTTTCTCATTATCCCCTGAGCCCCAACATTGGAGAAATAAGGTGTGTTTACAACCATGGCAAACTTCACGAAATAGCTTCACATAACACATACATACACACAAATATGCAATGCTCAAGAATCAATAACACAAGAGTTAAATTTGCAACATATTAAAAACACATAGGCTCAAAAACTAAGCCAAAGGAGAAGAGAATATGGTAGCCATCTCCTTGTGCCTCCCAAGTGGGATAGGGGTCCACCCAAGCCTCTAAGTGCACAAATCACACACACACACACACACACACACACACACACACACACACACACACAAGTCTCTTATCCCTCCCTCAAGTATCTTATCTCTCCCTCATGCAAGATACAATGATATAGTTTCCTTTTAACTCCACATAGGTGGATCACCCTTCCCACACTCCCTCCACAAAAATGGCTCCATTTCTCTCTCCCTACACCATCCCTATGGCCAACTCTACCCAAATCCATACAAAATCACATTGCATCCATACATTTACAACACAATTCATAAACAAGAAATGCTAAATACAAGTATAAGAGCCTACCTTTCCATTGCAAAACTCCTTCTATCCTCAAGAAACCAAGTTCTAAACTTCTTTCCAAATCCAAGCTAATTCCCAAGCAAACTTTCCAAAATCCCCAAGCAAGTAACCCCCAAAACAACCAAGAAACTCCAATAAATAGAAAATGGTGGAGAGGATGGTGAGGTGGCTCCATGTAGGATGCCACATCATTTCCCTCCAATCCACCTCACAAGTCAAAACATAAACCAAGACTCAATAAATGGGTAAGGTGAAGGTATGACACTTCCATTCTTACACACAATCCTCCATTCCATACTTCCAAGGACACAATTAAGAGGGTAAGTAAAAAGGTGGCATTAATTGCCCATTTTCCTTCAAAACACATAATGAGGGCTAAATTTGACCCCTCATATCATAGGTTATGTTGGTGGGAGATTTTAAGGAGTATGGGACAAGTATAACTTGTCCCACAAGCCTCCAAAAATGGGCTCAAAGCCCAAATCCGAGATTTGAAAGATGGGGAAGGGTAAAAATTAAAATAAAATAAAATCCAATCAAAACCATGAAGATAACAAGGACCATCTCACATTCATTGCCCCTAAAGTCACATCAACTAATTAGCATTATTCACATAGTTAATTAACTAAATCAAGAGCATACTAAATAAATACAATAAAATGAGAAGAGATTACAATTCTATAAAATTACATACCTAACTAAGATAATAAAATAAAAAGCAAATACAACATTCACATCCATGATCACTTGTGAGATTGCTCCCCCATGGATACCTCCTAACAAACACAACAAAGAAAACAAAAATGCACACACACACACACATCTACCAAGGTGGCCTTGTTGTAAACATACAGTATTCTTCCATGGTTAGTTCCTAGCCCCTTCTTTTTTTTTATTGTGATTTCATTTCCAACAACAACTAAGATAATACCACCTTTGGCCTCAAGGCCATATCAATACATCAAGAAATTAAAACACATATATCATTTATTAATTAACATCATCATACAACGTAGCTATATCATCATCAAGGTTAAGCAATTCTATCAATTATTTACAATTACTAATCATCTCAATTCTACCATATTCACTAACATTCACTGTCACCCTACGATTATGCATAACCATTTATCACAATTCATATTTTACGACAACCATGCAATTCACATACTTACTGCAATTTATACCTACTTAGATGCATTTGACAACATACTACTGATCACCTATTAACATCACATTATTAATAATTCACAACACCAATGAGATCACATGGCTATTCTAATCATCTAAACATAAACATCATCATCAAAGTCCAAGATTTTAGCATATAAGTAAAACAATGCTAAATCAACATGTACTTTGCAATATCTATGAGTGTTCGCTAGGAATCCATACACCCCAAAATACAAGTCACAAATTCACCGATAATCATAATGTCCATACAGTCTAACAACATGCTATCAAAAATATCATAATAATGTCCATGTCACTAAGCAACTAATAAACATGATCATAGCAAAATAGGTGTCAAAGAGGAGTGGGCACTACATGGGACGATAAGAGCTGCTAAGAACCGGAAAGAATAAGCCTCCTAATCAAAGGCAATTCTAGATTTATTCAGTGATTTGTAATGAAAATAATTGAATTTGAAATTTTAACATCACAACATCAAAGCTCTAGGGTTTGAGGACAACTATTTGACAAATTTTTAGAAGGCATTTACTTGTTTTCTATTTACATGGAAAATGATTAAGTATTTATGGTTGTTGTGCCAAAGTAAGTATGTAGTTTTGATTTATTTGTAAACAATTTTAACTTTGATTTATGCATTTTTGGTTCTTGAAACTTTTGAATATTAATTTTTCATTATATATCGCTCGATATTGTAAATACTTTGTCAAGTTGTCAATAAAAATGGCATAGAATATCCCAACACTATATACTTATAGAATAGTTGTAGATGTTTACAAATTTTTCAAGTAAATTTTCTTCTTGTTGTGGTAAAAACCTCATATTGCTTGGGGAGATATATATGCCCTTTTAAAAATATTTCTATAAGTTATATCTATTATGAACCGGTTGTTATTATTTGATGATTAATCACTACAAGATTTGTCTAGTCATAAAAATATATTATTATTACTTTTTCCATTTTGGAATGTCCACAAGTTTAAAAATGCAATTTTTTTATGAAGTAAATATAGTAATATTTAATATGGTAACTAATGGATGAAATAAATTGAAATCTTATTCTACCATTCACTTTATTTGATGCAATTAAGTGGTGAAAAAGTCAATAATAATAGTGACTCAAATAAACCTTTACTTGTAGCTTAAAAATTCCACAAAAATACTCTCATATTGTTGAATGAAAAACACATGTTTAAATGTTGATAATTTGGTGTTTTGGTGTGGTCTTACATTTTCAACTTAATTGACCTAAGAATGAAAATAAAGAACCACATTGCATACTATTTTTAAGCATGATAGTTACATTACCATTTTGCACATTATGCAAGTTAGCTACCTAGATTATAGGTTAGTATGTTATAACAATTATATCTTTTTTTTGTTTCACTTTAAGAGTGAAATTAAATGGCCTTGATAAAATTTAATGTGCATTCAAAAATAGCCAAAGGAAATTATTAATCACATTGCATTTTCAAATTAACAATACTTTTGCATCTCTTCGTGTACCTTGTACTTACGTGCAACTTATAATAATATGTTGATTTATTTTTAGGTGGGATTAGGTGAGTTGATTTCCTAACTATTAGTAGAGTATCCCAAGCAATCCATTTAAGGTTCAAACTTTCTTGTATTTATATGTGATTTTTGGTGATGTGCCTCTTAAAAGGAAGATTGAAGCCCCACTTTGAAAGATAATGTTCACTTTTTTATTTCTATTAATGTAAAATATAGCTTGTTGATCTGCATTATAACTCGACTTGAATCCACATTTATGAACATTTATTCAAATTCATTAAACCTTTGACTTCATTTACGTCGATTTGAGAATTTTTTTAGGATTTCTATTTTTTAAAAACACATATTTAAAACACAATTTGAAAATCCCTCCAAAATTTAAATCTATACAATTCAAAAGATCAACGTAAATTTGAATTTAAATGTCATAGAAAATTATAAATTTAAAGCATGAGGATGTCCAAATATTTCATTCAAATACTTCACTTCTCTTGCTTATCATCAACCTTTGCATAGACCACATTTTCATACTATCAAGCATTTTAAGTTTTCTATTCGGAGGATTGATAGAGTCTCAAATAGTTATCAATAACAAAGTTGGAAAGTAGAAGACCTCCTAATGGTTTAAAATTTTACATTTTATTTGCTAAATTGTTTTGACATGAAGGGGATTTAAGCTATCCACTCTTTAGGTTTAAATGAGGTTTTTTTAATTGTTTTGGAATGCGAGTTTCTAAAAATATTTAAATTATATTGATTTGTTTTTCAAATCCTATAAAATAATTTAAATCATATTAATTTGATCCATGCCAATCACATGGACAATAATATTGTCCATAACATGAAAATATTTAATCAATAAGAAGAGCAAAATTCGATATGAGATAGTATAGCTTGCACATTTTGGCTATAGTAAATGGCTTTATGATTGTGTTTGGACTTGTGTAGATGGCATTATAGAGTGATCTCCTTCATATCCCATTTACCATGGATTGCTTTGCATTCTTTAAAACAAGAAAATCAATATGTTTGATTTACTTACATGGAATTTGCACTTCCATGACTTTTGTGAGACATTCATTATGACTTGATGAGTTATGGTGATACAAAATTTTGATGGAAGTTGATTTGTTCAAATTATAAATTTTTGTTTTCATTCTAGTGCTTAGTATTATGTAATTTAAGGAGAGTTGGCATTCATAAAAATTAGAAACATGTCATGTATTTCAATAGTTTGCATGTCAACAATCATGTGAATCCATCACAGTCTTAGTTTCCAATTCATTTGAATATTTTGTAATTTTACCAAAGAGGTTCTAAACTATAACCTAATAATATTGTAGTTAGTTATTGTCCTTTGTTATCCATGAATTCCTTCAGTGCGTTTCTTATCATTGAAAATTTATTGCATTTTCTTTATGGAAACAATCATGAGCATGGGAACTTATCAACATAGTCATTAGTCATTCAAACTAACCCTTATTTAATAGTAAAATTTTGACAACCATTATTGATGTATGGCCATGTATAACATAATTGAAGTGGAAACAATGGGAGTGTCACATAATTTCAACATAGCTTATACTATAAGTTGATTTTTTAGGTTGATTCAAGACTATACATCGAGAATTACTTTGAAATAAATAAGATTTTAGAGATATTGCACTAGTTCATCTATTAAAATTTCTTAATGTTTCAGGACCATCTTTCCAATTTAATATCACGGGAAGAAATTTTATATTACCTAAAAAGGATTCCAAACATTTAGTTAGTCATTTCACTAGGCTATGGAGCTCGTGAATTTTTACTCTCCCATCGTCTTCATAGTCTAAGTTGGTTTCAAATGTTTTCCCATTATACCCTATTTTAAATTAATTTATTAGATATTTTCATGATTCACTTAATAGTATCTCCTCATGCAAATTTAAATTTTGTGGATTCTTTTCAATTACAATAGTCTTTTAATTCATGCACTCCTCAAAATGGTTTGACTTGGAACTGAATTTTAAAGGGCACAAATTTATACTCAATCTGTGATATGTCAATGAAATGTTCCTCCACTCTAGCTTGCAACGACCTTCACATGTATCCAATACATTGTAAACCATACAAGTGTAAAAACTAGAGTATATAATTAGATCATATTCTTCTCCCAATGATGGGTTCTATATAAATATATCTAATTCACAATATATTATAATTGAACATCCTCCATTTGACAACATTGTTAATGATAGTTCATGTTGAGAGGCTAACTTGAAACCTACAACAATTATTCTAAGCCTTACAAAATATGGAGAAAAGATTTTAAATTAACAAGAAGTATAATATAGTTATAGAAATATAAGAGTGCAATGCCATAAAGTTAGAAAGCTAGGGCTTAAATATTTAGTTTACTCTAATTTGGAATGTGTTTGGAGCATTAGTCATCCCAAAATACATTTCATGCAATTCTGATGCCATCTTAGCTCAATCTTGATTTAATACTCTAATTTGATTCTTATGAACATATTCCTTCTTCATGTTTTTTTATAGCTAGTCTTGAATCACATTATTCTTCTATTGTACCCACAATTGTATCATATATTCTTAATAATATCAAGACTCAAATTGAGTAATCATTTGATTTCACAATACTGATTTTATTCATACATGTACCTTCCTCCTTATACCTTCTTATACCTTGATGACAAAATTATTGCTATGCTCATGTCTTTGATGCCATTTCTAGATGGGCACTTTACTCATGAAACCATCTAACCTTCATGCAAATCATGCATTAAATGAACTAGTGTCATGTATTGAAGTAAACTCCTAATATGAGCATTATTCCATATAGACTATCCAACCTTTCTATAATACATTCAATCAATGTCTTAGGTGTCTATTTTATGTAAACCATCAAGCATTCACTTAAGGATACAATCTAGGTGCATACAATCAATTAGGTACATAACTCATCATGAGTCAATCTCTCCTTATATAAGAGGTCTAGACTTCTATCTTCTACCAAATACCTTCTTGACGGTGGTTTTAGAGCTCTACATTACTGTTAGAACCCCTCTTAATTGAGTCTGAAATCTGATATGAACTATATTTAAATTTCCTTTCTCCTCGATTGAAGAAACTAAAAAATTGTAATTGTTCCTTCTGGTTTTGCTAGTACTATGTGATGAAGGTCAGCTCAAATTCGATTTTAAAACCTCAAGAATTTCATATACATCTTTATAAATCTCAAGACATCTCACTTGTACGATTATTGATCTTTGAAATATGTAAATTGACCAAAAATTTCTCATATTACCTTTCTGACGGTGACTGTTCCTCTACTTTGTTTCCTGAATTTTCTGCAATAGAGAACTCGACCTGAACAAATCCATTGGCCTTGAAATTTTGTGGGCTTGGGAGTATAGATGTGGCAGAAATTTCCTGAAAATTTCATCCAATTTGGTTGCACAAAACAAAAGTTACATCGATTTTCTCATTCATTCATTTCGTCAAACAATTTGCGGCATTCTCATTCCAGAATAGAAAATTCATCATAACTCAAAAAATATTTATATTCAATATAAACTGTTCAAAAAGCATCTGGAGAATGACCATGTTTACCTACAGACCAAATTTCAGAGCATTTGGATTTTATATGCGACATTTATCATCGCTGTCCCAAAACTCATATTTGAAGGTTCCACAGAGCCGAGAAGGTACTAGTTTGATCTAATTTTATTTAGTCAAATTCTCAAAGCCTCAAACTGATTATTTTTAGCTCTGTTATATCTTATTATGGATTCTTACTCATCGAAGGGTGTTAGGAGTGTTCAAAAACGTGTCCATCATAAAATTTAGGTAGAATCCCACTAAGCATACTAGTAAACAGTCATAGAACTTCCTTCACAAAACCTTACTCATAGTTTCATATGAAAATATGCTAATGATCTGTCAACAGGGTTATACTGTTTGATTTAATTCCTCTTTCCTGCCTTCATAAGCCTCCAAGTCTTGATGGTTGTATCCTACCTGCCTGCACAATCTTAAATCTATTTGAAAGCCTTAGAACTTCTCATTGAAGCATTAGTAACATCTAGATTATCTCTGTTTTATCATGTCAATACCAAACAACACTTAGATATTACTACATGCAACATGCACACAAAGAATATCATTGACAATGTAAGAGAATTCAAACTTTTATTCAAAACAATCTCGATCTTACAATTTTATGACTGTACAAAGGTTTGTATTGACAATGTAAGAGAATTCAAACTTTGATTCAAAACAATCTTGATCTTACAATTTTATGACTGTACAAAGGTTTGTATTGACCTTCATGGATCCTCCCACCTAAGATACATAGACTCCAATTCTTCCAAACTCTACTCTCTCTCTCTTGATAATCCTAATGATTCACATCTCTTTGAAAAGCTAACTTCCTTCCTACATACGTAGGAACATTGTGTTTATCTTAATCAACAAACATTCCAAACTTAATATTTAGTTCCTAAATATCCTCATCTCCTCAACAAACATACTAATTTGACTTTCTCATGCACTAGTACGTACTTAGCCTATTATGAGGTGGCATTACAGCCATATTACATCTTATATTTCATAATTACACACTCCCACTATGATAATGTCCTCTAAACCTCAATTAAGACTTTTCAAGTAACCACACACCTTTGAAAGGTGACTTAAACTATGAAACCTCCTAATGACAACCAAGACTACTTATTTGAAAACATAACTTAGGAGAAATAATCCAATTCACCCTCTTATGGAGCTATTATGGACACACTGAAGCCACAATAGGCTTCTTATTGCAAATAGGACTCTATATACACCACGGTGGTTTGATTCCCATGCATCAAATTCATTTCATAGATGATAAGTTCTTAATTTAATACTTGGTAGGAATCATCACATGTATACATATTAATAATTACTTTGTCTTCAACACTTTTCAAGTATTTAATGATGGCTTTAAATTCATCTTGATTATTGGCTACAAGGTCCTCTTATATTTTTCAATACCAAATCTTAAATTTTTACATTTTTGAGCATATGCATTGATTCGATTTCCATGCAAAACTTCATAAAAATCTATTCATATATTCATTTGTTAATGTACATTGTTATTCAATCTACTTATACATTAATACATTTATACTTGAAACCTTTCAAATGTTTCAAATGCACATATATTGAAGGGAAGAATTATTATGCTATTCATTCCACTAAATAGTCAATATTACCAAAATTCGAGCATTTTGAATAATGTAGCAATGTTTTTAAAGATAGATTAACGCTTTTGATTGGAGCTTAGAACCAGGGGATTGGAGGGATCCCACTCATAGAGCCCAAATAGAAACTACTAAAAATGACCAAAACATGCAACTAGGCCACACAACAAAAGACATGAGAAGCCGAGAGGCTAGCAAAGACTAAAAACTAGCAAACAACTAGCATATATCTACGAGACCAAAACCGTAGAGATCCAAATGCATGGTTAAAAGGGCAAAAATCACCGAGGATGGCGATTGGAACCTTCCGCTTTCATTCCTCCAATAGTAGCACCCCACGTGTGAAACGAAAGAGGAGATTATATGAAAATCCCACTGCGATGAAGATGAGCCGCCTCTCCGAATCCATGGCCACCAACACTTTGAAAGACCAGTAAATCCAATTTTTTGATTCTACAACCCGACAGAGAACTAGCTACGCAGCACCATGAACATTTAAAGCAAATTTCATCAACTCAACATCATGAGACGACAAAAATGTAATAACCCTTCTAACTTCCACTAGGGATCAGTGATAACTCGCTCCTCCATAGGGAACAAATGCTCTCTGTCAAAATCCACGAGGGCTTCTACCATATTGACACGGTGTTGAGGCCTAATGAAATGAATGGCAATGACCTTCGCCTCTTCAGTGCTACGCTTAACCCGCAGTCAGCCTAAAGACGAACCAAGAAGCCATCTCCAAATTGACTTGCGCCCAATGCCTTCTTCCATATACTCAAATCCCAACATCATCTCAATCGCGTCAAAAATAGAACAAGACTTAACCCTAAAATGAGATGCGGATGAGCCCTGGTGATGTTCTCGAAGAATGCCATTTCCTTTTCTCACTATGAAGCAAAAAGGAAGGGCAAGTGGAGCAGAAGCCATCGAAGAGGAGGGCCCAAACCACCGCAACATGTAATGCCAAGAATTTGGACACACAAATACAACATTAAAAATACTAGAATAATTTTTTTTTGACTTTAAATGCTCATTACACAATACCACATGGGATCCAATAGATAAACTTAACACCACATAAGACACTTACATAAGTCATCGAATCACATTGACACATGACAACACCATATACATGTCGATGCCACACTTTCCCCAATGAACTAATGCTAGCAATGACCCAACCACAAGAAAAGGATGCAAGGATTGGCAAACACACAATACATCATTACCATGATTACATATTAGTTACGATTAACATTCCAAGAACATTATTATGCAAGGATAATTTTATCTTCTTTTTTCACCTACAGATTCTTAAATTCATTTCACATTCAACTTATAGTTTGGCAATTTAAGTTGGCTCTTTATCCCTTACAAATCTCTATAACTTACATAATTATTTGTCATATTTCAAATTATATACATCGATCCTAATTCTCTCGTTCTTAGGTTAAACTTATGCTTCTCAAATGTTTATTCCATGTTTAAATTTTACCCTTACTACATAAGTGAATCTGGCGTGATGTCAAGAAATAAATCTTAGGATTTCAAGGAGATTTAGATTCAAGATACCTTTTCCCAAGAACATTCTTCGATCATGGTATCCTTATTTCCCTATCATAGTTAATATAGTTAAATAACTTGTTGAATCCATTCAACATTTCCACATCAAGAAATTTTATTTAGAATTAAATACATCTTTTGTTTTCTCTAAGTTTGATCTCGCCAAGGCAACTCATATTTTTTTAAAACACATGAAAATGTCTAATTGAGTTATTAAATGCAAGTTGCAAACAAGACATCCATTTGTGTCCCTTAAATTCCACCAGATCAATCATAGGAATATCACCTACTACCTTTGTTTGAATTTTGGCCACTCACTAGGGTACAAAGGGAAACTAGGCACATGGGGTAAGGAGACCAATTTTTTTATTTCTACACTTCTCCTAAGTCAAAATATTTCAAATCAATTTCATTTGCAAAGAGTTACTTACAATTTTCTACCCACAAGTTAACCTATTAATCAGCTAAGGTTTAATTTAATTCCAATTTGCACTCAGTATCTATGACCTATTATATACCGATTAAGGTGTAAAAATATATTTACCCTATAAAGCCTCCGAAAATACCAAGGCACTATATTGTCACTCGACTGTGGTAACACATTTAGTCATGAGGAACTAAAGAT
Organism: Taxus wallichiana var. yunnanensis; assembly: GCA_018340775.1. NCBI lineage: Eukaryota > Viridiplantae > Streptophyta > Pinopsida > Cupressales > Taxaceae > Taxus > Taxus wallichiana. The sequence continues at coordinate 801,821,259 of CM031242.1, forward strand.
ATCATTAACAAGAGTTTAAGTCATAGTAAAACTATTTCACTAGCTCCATTTTTATCGTCCAAATCCCACACACCAGTAATTCATTTAATGATCAAGTTAATTTCTAGGTCTAACTTCGTAAGACTTGGTAGTACACTTGGATACTAAGAAAGATCATTCAAGAAGGGGTAGATAGGCACTATATTTTGACCAAGGTTGTCTTTATTGTGGTTATATATTTCTTTATTAATTTTTAAGGTAAAGAATGCAACACACCATTTATTTAATCATCTATTGCACACTAGAAATGCACTACAAGATATTAAATTCAAATTCATTTAACACACACACACACACACACACACACACACACACACACACACACACACACACACACACACACACACACACACACACACACACACACACACACACACACACACACACACACACACACACACACACACACACACACACACACACACACACACACACACACACACACACACACACATGTCCAACCTTTTTACCATGCATAAAATTGTATCGAAAAGGAACCTATGATTAAATGCACATTTCCCAAGACATCCCTAAACTAACATCTCATACCTATCACCAAGTTTCAAATATAACCATTTTTGTAACATGGCAATACATTATACATATATACATTTTCCAATAACATGTATATTTTACAATAATAAAAATGAATCACACCACGCCTTTTCACCATCTTACTTAGATCCTGCAAAACCATATGAGCATGAAATTAACAATAATTTGTTGGCATGGTATCCACCTAAATCTAGCATAATTAACGTTTTTCTGTTTTTTTATTTACATAATAGTGATAATTTGCATTTGAAAGGATAGGGTTAGAGACATGTATTGATTTCATTTCATTTCATTTCATTTCTTAACCAAGGAAAGAGAAAGAGATAGGGAAGAGAGAGAAACATTATTTTGCCAAAAGTTCATTTTCACACAACAAGTCACATGATGGAGTTTCAAATAGTTATTTACAAGTTTCGACAAGATTCCATGGTGGTTTGGTAACCCGATGGGGGAGGGGGTCCTACAACTTTCTTTTTACATTTTCTTGCTAGTTGCAAAAACATTCAATTTAGACTCAAGGGATAAGAAAGTGTGTGTAAAAACTATCTTTCAAGAAAGAAAATTCATCATGGAAGAATTCCTACATGTCCACCTATATACACAGAGTTCAAAACAACTCGATGAAATTCGAACTAGTGAATGGTTTACGATTGGCAACTAGGTTTTAGAGGTCATTGGTCATAATTGCCCTAGTTGTAAATGATCAAAAGTTATCTCAAGGGCTCAAAAACCATGTCCAAAACTGAAATTCGATGGATGAACACACAATGAGAAACTTCCTAGAAGTTCCCTAGATATGAATAATTCACTAGAGTCGACAAGATTAAGAACTAGAAAATGGTTTTCAAATGGCGACATATTTTCTAGAGCCACCGGTCGTAATTGGTGCAGTTTAACCTAATCAAAATGCAATCGGAGGCCTACAAAATGGCTTTTCCAAACTATCAAAAAGAGTGTTTTTCCCCAAACTGAAGGTTACAAGAAATTTTATAGTAAAGATACTAGAGGTTTGCAAAGGCGGATAAGCATTTTGTTACTCAGGGTTCAAACGGTGGGTCAAAATGAAAGCTAACATTTTAGTTTTAACATCTCCCTAAAAGTGCAAAATGGAGTGACAGGGCTCTTAGAGAAATGGTGAAGAGAGTGAAAATGGTCAAACAAGGTCAAGCTAATGATTGACGTGACTCTCTACATACAAAGAACACATATGACGCTTGACATATCTTTAACGAGGCTTATAATGTTGTTTTGCAAGCCTCTTGAAATCACATTTTTTCTAGTTTTGCAAAGTAGACAAATAGTTGTTTGATTTGACGACATCATCTAGCTCTCACCAATACCATTAGATACAAGCATCTAATTCAGATACTCAAGTATCATCATATAAGGTTATGGTAGTAACCACAATTAATGTTTAAATTGTAAATCGGTTTCAAAAATCACAAGGTGGTTTTTTATTTTTATTTATTTATACACTATTTAAATTTGGCTACATATCCATTTGTAAGATTATCTAGTGGTTTAATGTTTCTATCATATTGCAAATGAAGAACCAAATTTTGAAAATTATAAAAGAAAAGGTAAGGAGACCATGCCTGATAATATTAACGTCCACAGTGCACGAGGTTCTCCGGTAGGTTCACCTGCATTCCACAAGATTCATCTCTCTTTTAGTATCCCATCAGTCCGCATGCAACAAAAACCTCTATTTTGGACCTTTCAAGACACATCCTTGCTTAAGATATTTGAATCCTTCTAACAACCCCGACCAACACTTGTCTTGTTAATCCAAGTTGCCACATTTAGTACACATATCTCATTGCAAAGCTCTTATTCTGCATGGGTTAGAAGCCTAACGGTAGTGAAGAAATACATTCTCCCCTCATACTCCAAGGGACCAAAAATCAAATAAAACTCGGGCACCAATAGTTTGATCCCCATCTCAAGCTCCTTAAAACAACTTGAAGCCAACTAGCTAGAAACCATGCCGAGATGAGTATTAGGAAGCAACAATTCAGAGATGAATAACATAGAAAAATGAGGACATCAACAAATTATGAGAGGATCTGGCTTTAAATCTATCATTTGTATTTTCTTGAAATTTCTAAAGTCTTTTTAACAAACCCACTTCATGCATAACCTATAGATCTGTATGCATAAGAACACCAAAAAGGGTTGGGAATCTAGCTCTTTACTTGCTCTTTACATTTTTGAAATTATTTGAAGCCATTTCTACAAAACCAATTTGTGCATAGCCTACACTCATTTCCTCCCAAGGAAAGACGTCGCCCCCTAGAGGCATTTTGTCAAAAGCTTGCTTGCCAGAAACATGCTTCCACAAATCAACACTGAAACAAATAAAATTATACAATTCCAAAACCACTCACCGTTAATCTCAAACTCATGTCATTTTTCGCATTCCCAGCTAGAGGAGGTATAGTGAAAAATGTTTTGAAATGGGATTTAAGCGTACCATACTTAGACTCATGCCGTCATATGCAGAAAACATGGAGATAAAGAAAAATAATAATATAATAATGGATTTTCCTTTTACTTTGGCATTGAAGGTGCTGGCATAACCACTTCTCTTCTACATAATGTAGTGAGATTAATATTGAAAATTGAAGGCTCCTTGTATAATACTTGCTATAAAAAAACCACATTTTTCATCCATGTAAGCTAGAGAATTTACGACTACAACATCTGACAATAAAATTTATTTTTATTATGTTTTGATGGATATCAATACCTTGCTCTAGAGTTCCCATTTTAGCACACACTGGGAGGATGTTGAAAAAAGAGATGGAATCCAACTTCACACAGATAATTGCATTTTCATACAAGATTTAACAACATTTTCAACAAACCCATTTATGCATATCTTGCATTCAATGTTGTTCACAAAACCATGCTATTTTTTTAAAGACACTCTGTCAAACAGTTCATATGCCATACATATGCTTCCATGTTTTGCATTCATGTGAACTAGGGAAATTCAAAATACTACATTAGACAAAAATAAAACTACTTCAATGGATGTCCATTCCTTGTTCTAGGCTCGTATATTGGAACATGATGGGAATGTTTGGCAAGGTAGATTGATCAGGTTGGAGACTTGTTCATTGCATATGTGAACTAGTGAAACTCTCTCATGAGGAAAATCTATGCCCCCATGCATTCTTCCATCATTGCAACTATCCAAACTGCTAAATTTCAACGTGAGCTAGGTTTGTGTGGGTAGAGTCTCCGGATCTAAAATAAATTGTAGTTTCATTATGCAATGGGAAAAGACAGTGTAACATGCCATTAAGGATGCCCATGTGCCTTCACATGGGGGAGGGTCACCTACTCCCTTCACATCCAACTCCACACACCCCACCTTCTCTATCTTTATGAATTATTATTATTATTATCTTCTTGTCGAGCACTACATTTCCCTCCCCTTAAAAGAGCATCATCCTCGATGCGACATAATGCCAAGGGTAGAAAAAGTGATAAGTAATGAAGGAAGCTAATGATGACAAGTTCCGTCTAGGGATAAGATCTTTGTTAGAACACGACCACAGGGAAGTCAAGAAAGTTTAACAATTTCATTAACTCTTAATGTTCTAGTGAAGATTGGTAGTTCTAGTTTACCTTATTACTTAGTTAATGTTTTACTTTACATTACTTCTTAATATTAATTTATTAATATTCTCTATTTAAAATTTCAATTGTCTTATGTTCATGGGTGCCCAACAGTAATTGGCCTCAAGGTGTCACATAAAACTCAACACAACACAAATGACCCACAAGACATATTACTACATACTTTCATGATTGTATCACATCACAAGACCTTTAATTCCACCATGGAAAGACAATAAGTAGTCCACATAACAAAGAATTTCCAACAATTATGTCATAGGAATAAATCCAACACACACACATGTGACTAACAAATAAATACAGTGAATCATGTTGCTTTGATATAAATACAAATGGTATACCATGACCCAAATACCATGACTTTACCCACTTAGTGCCAAGATAATATCCAATAGTCCATACCAACCAAGGGGAGCGTTAATCTAAAAGGAATGATAAAAAGATCGTACTGAGCCAAGAACACAGATGCTAATCAAACACCATGATCTATAAGATGAAAGCAATTCACCGAATAACTTTACATAAAACCTTTGAAAACAACAACAATATCATATATTATTATGGAACTCAATGAAATACAATGAGAATGGGCCTTGATTATATAGGAAAGGAATAACAATCTAAGAACCAGTCAAGGTCATAGATCAAGCCATAAATCATGGAAAGAACTAGTTAAGTCCATAGATTTAGGAGAGAACTAGAAATCAAGGATCTAGTCAATACCATAGATCAAGGAAATAACTATACCTAAAAACTAGATAATATCCCCCTAATATATAAATAAATAAAAAGAAATATCCACACACATAAGTGGGTGAGGATAAATACAATAACGGTAAATAAAGTACCTAGGTGAACATGACCTAAGGTAAATACTTACTCTAACACAATCCTCAATCATAACAATATGTAACAAGATTCACAAGAGTACACATATCTCATAACCCCAATTCCACACATCACAAAAAAATCTCCATATATCTCTTAAAGCATCACAAAAACTCCACATACCTCCCAAAGTGTCACAAGACAACTCCATACACCTCCCAAAGCATAAAAAAACAGCTCCATATACCTCCCAAAACATCACCAAAAACTACATAAAAATAAAACTCCAAGTGCACTAATCAAACCCACACAAGTCTCTTATTCCTCCATCAAGTCTCTTATTCCTCCCTCAAGTCTCTTATGTCTCCCTCAAGTCTCTTATACCTTCCTCAAGGCATCACAAAAACCTCCATATACCTCCCAAACAATAAAACAAAGATAATTTTTCCTTTTCGCTCCCCAAAAGAGGTTGGTCACCCTATGGCCCTGGGCACATAAAGTCTAAATACATCTCACCCAAGTGACATAATAACTCATGGTTCAACAATCTGCTAGTTATTTTTAACTCCTTGGGGTGTACCCCCATACAATGAAGCGGTCCATAAGTCCCACCACTCCATGGTGAATCCCATGACCCTGATCCAACACATTACGACATTAGAACCAACATAACAATCCATTTTAAATGCCAAGTGGAAAAAATCCCAAGCCTTGGGCTAGGCTATAAAAAAATTTAAACTTGATACGCAAATTTAAAACTAAGAAAAGAAAATGGCTAATTAGCCATGGTTAGTGCAAAAATCTGCATGTTAGTGCAATAACCAAATAAAATACCCAAAATATAAGAACACATCAATCAAGAAAACTATTGGTTCAAGAAATAAAAGGGAAAGTGGTCAATTTATAAATAAAATATGTGTAGAGAAATAAGACATCACAATAACTATGTGGCCTTATACGGCCACCAAAGGGGTACTCAACAAGTTGTTGGCACTCGGACATCAAGCCTCAACTCATAAAATAACATATCAAATAATACAACTGTCATCATCTCTATCTGAATCATCCCTCCACCGCTTCCACAAGGCTCAACATATTCATAACTACACTTAGGTTTAATCCATACGATAACCATATAGGGAGAGAGAAAGGAGTACAAGTTGCCATCTATTGAGCCTAAGGTGTCTGCGAAACACAATATGCATGACACCCATTGAGCAAGTGTCATACATACCAAACAAACAAAAGTGGGTTTTTAGCCTATGTAAGACTCCACTTCCTATCTCATACTCGGCTTGAGTGACTAGTTAACTGTACACATTTCCTTACTCCAAACATACACCTTTTACCAATTTCCGTTACGGTCGGTTAGTGTAGGGTTCACAACATAACACATAACTAAATTACTAACACACAATGGTGATTCATACACATTAACCATAGTGTTTTACACATCGTATATATACATGGTATAACACAATAATTTCTTTCACAGGTGACGATACATCACATTACCACATACTGCACCCAAAGTGCAATCATTGTACAATAGGGATCATACGTTCACCATATGCCCCTAAATCACGACATGAACAATCACATATTACATAAATAATACGTATGATGAACACAACGAGTAACATTACAACATAAAATTAATTTCTATATAACATGGTGACACACACAATTCATCACAACACGGTGGAAACATCACGATATAATCCAATTCACTATACACCAATTATGTCATGCAACACATCAACACACCTACATACCATAGAATAACAAGAAACTCCAACACTCCACAATCCACAATAACATTATTTTCACACACACCAAGGAGGAACATTACACGTGAACTCCTCATTGAATCCATGAAAAAGAGAGTGAATGATCTCATCAAAAGCACATCAACATGGTAAAAATACACACTAAGTGACATGCACAACATGTGCATTCATAATATCACAATTATGAAGTTGATCACTTAACAACATATATCACATTACTCTTCCAATCTCCACCACCACCATGTAAAATCATCACTACTCCAATCCGTCCCAAAGTTTTGAGAGCATGAACCCCTACTCTGATACCAAATGTAAAACCCACAATTTGGACACATAAATACAATAGTAAAAATACCGGAATAATTTTTTTTACTTTAAATGCTCATTACACAATACCACATGTGCTCTAATAGATAGAATTAACAATGCATACGACACTTGCATAAGTCATCGACTCACATAGACACATGACAACACCATATACATGTTGATGCCACTCTTTCCCCAATGAACGAATGCTAGCAATGACCCAACCACAAGAAAGGGACCCAAGGATTGGGAAAAACACAACACATCATTACCATGATTACATCTTAGTTATGAATAACATTCCAAGAATAGTATTATGCAAGGATAATTTTATCTTTTTTTTTCACCTACAAATTCTTCAATTCATTTGACATTCAACTTACAATTTGACCATTTAAGTTGGTTTTTTATCCCTTACGACAATCTTCATAACTTACATAATTATTTGCCATATTTCAAATTACATATGATAATCCTAATTCTCTTGTTCTTATGTTAAAATTATGCTTCTCAAATGTTTATTCCATGTTTAAATTTTACCCTTACTACACAAGTGAATCGACGTGATGTCAAGAAAGAAATATTAGTATTTAAGGGAGATTTATATTCAAGATACCTTTTCCCAATAACATTCTTTGATCACGGTATCCTTATTTCCCTATTGTAGTTAATATAGTTCAATAACTTGTTGAATCCATTCAACATTTCCACATCAAGCAATTTTATTTAGATTTAAATATATGTTTTATTTTCTTGAAGTTTGATCTCACCAAGGCAACTCATACTTTTTTTTAAACACATGAAAATATCTAATTTATTTATAAGGACTCCAAGAGTGATGTTATTCCTAACCTCAAATATCATTTTAATATATTATGCATTACTCTTACATCCTACTATGGTCTCATTATTGGCATTTTTTTATAACAATAGTAAACAAACTAACATATACTTTTCACTAATGGATTTGCTACTACTGAAAGAGTGTAACCTAGCATGAGACATCCCAATTATTTTCCCTTATACAATGTAGTATTAAACGTAGGATGTAACCAAGACATCCACTTGTGTCATTTGAATCCCACCATGAGATCAATAATAGGAATATCACCACTACCTTTGTTTGGTTTTGGACCACTCATTAGGGTACAAAGGGCAACTAGGCACATGGGGTAACGAGACCAAAATTTTTTATTTCTACACTTCTCTTAATTCAACATCTTTCAAATCAATTTTGTTTGCAAAGAGTTACTTGCAATTTTCTACTCACAAGTTAACCTCATAATCAACTAAGGTTTAGTTTAATTCCAATTTGCACTCAGGGATCTACACCATATTATAGATCAGATTAAGGTGTAAAAACATATTTACCCTATAAAGCCTTCATAAAAGACCAAGGTGTTATATTGTTACTGGCCAAGGTAACACATTTAGCTGTGAGGAACTAAAGATATCATTAACAAGATTTTAAGTCATAGTACAACTATTTCACTAGCTCCATTTGTGTCGTTTGGATCCCACAAGGAATTCATTCAATGATGAAGTTAATTTCTAGATCTAACTTCGTAAGACTTGGTAGTCCACTAGGATATTAAGAAAGATCATGCGAGAAGGGGTAGATAGGCACTAACTTTTGACCAAGATTGTCTATTGTGGTTAGATTTCTTTATTACATTTTCAAGGTAAAGAATACAACACACCAATTATTTAATTATCTATTGCACACTAGAAATGTACTACAAGATATTAACTTTAAATTCACACACACACACACACACACACACACACACACACACACACACACACACACACACACACACACACACACACATCCAACCTTTTAACCATGCATAAAATTGTATCGAAAAGAAACTATGATTAAATGCACATTTTCCAAGGCATCCCTAAACTAGCATCTCATATCTATCACCAAGTTTCAAATATTAATTTTTTTGTAACATGGCAATATATTATACATATATATACATTTTCCAATAACATATATAATTTACAATAATAACAATGAATTACACCACGCCTTTTCGCCATCTTACTTCCATCTTGTAAAACCATGTGAGCATGAAATCAACGATAATTCGCTAACATGATATCCACCTAAATCTAGCATAATTAACATTTTTCAGTTTTTAATTTACATAATAATAATAATTTACATTCGAAAGGAGAGGGTTAGAGACATGTATTGATTTCATTTCATTTCACTTCATTTCTTAACCAAGGAGAGAGAAAGAGATAAGGAAGAGAGAGAAACACTATTTTGCCAAAATTTCAATTTCACACAATAAGTCACATGATAGAGTTTCAAACAGTTATTTAAAAGTGTCAACAAGTTTCCACGGTGGTTTGGTAAGTCGATAGGGGGTCCTACAAATTTTGTTTTACATTTTCATGCTAGTTGTAAAAACATTCAATTTAGGCTCGGAGGCTAAGAAAGTGCATTCAAAAACTATCTTTCAATAAGAAAATTCATGATGGTTGAATTCCTACGTGTCCACCTATATACCAAGAGTTCATAGGAACTGATGGAATTCAAAACTAGTGAACGGTTTACGAATGATGACTAGTTTTACGAGGTCATCGGTTATAATTGGCCTAGTTGTAAATGATCAAAAGTTAGCTCAATGGCTTAGAAAACCACATCCAAAACTAACGATTCGATGGACGAATACGTAATGATAAACTTCCTACAAGTTCCCATATATATAGATAATTCACTAGAGATGATGGGATTGAGAACTAGGAAATGGTTTTCAAATGGTAATAGGTTTTTTCGAGCCACCGATCGTAATTGTAGTTTGACGTAGTCAAACTTTTATATGAGTCCTATAAAATGGCTTTGCAAAACTATCAAGAAAAGTATTTTACCCCAAAATGAAGGTTACAAGCAATTGTATAGTAAATATACTAGAGGTTTGCAAAGGCGGATAAGTATTTTGTTGCTCATGGTTCAAACGTGGGTCAAAACGAAAGCCAACTTTTTAGTTTTAACATCTCCCTAAAAGTGTAAAATGGAATGACAGGGATCCTAGAGAAATGGTGAAGAGAGTGAAAATGGTTAAACGAGGTCGAGCTAATACTTGACGTGAATCTCAACATACAAAGATCACATACGACGGTTGACATCTCTTTAATGGGGCTCAGAATGTTGTTTTGCAAGTCTCTAGAAATCACGTTTTTTCTAGTTTTGTAAGGTAGACAAATGGTTGTTTGATTTGATGACATCATCTAGCTCTCACCAATACCAAAGCGGTATGAGCATCTAATTCGAGATACTCAAGTATCATCGTATAAGGTTATGGTAGCAACCATAGTTAATGTTTAAATTGTAAATCGGTTTCAAAATCACAAGGTGGAGTTTTATTTTTATTTTTATTTTTTTAATTTATATTTGCACTATTTAAATTTGCCTACATATCCATTTGTAAGATTATCTAGTGGTTTAATGTTTTTATTATATTGCAAATGAAGAACCAAAATTTGAAAATTATAAAAGAAAAGGTAAGGAGACCATGCCTGATACTATTAATGTTCACGGTGCACGAGGTTCTCCAGAAAGTTCACCCTCATTCCATAAGCTTCATCTCTATTTTCGTATTCCATCATTCAAAGATGCAACAAAAACCCTCTATTTTGAACCATTCAAGACACATCCTTGCTTAAGATATTTGAATCCTTCTAACCATCCCGACCAACACTTGTCATGTTAATCCAAGTTTCCACATTTAGTACACATATGTCATTGCAAAGATCTTATACTGCACGGGTTAGAAGCCTAGTGGTAGTGAAGAAATACCTTCTCCTCCTCACACTCCAAGGGACCAAAAATCAAATACAACTCAGGCACCAATAGTTCAATCCCCATCTCAAGCTCCTTAAAACAACTCGAACCCAACTAGAAACCATGCCTAGCTGAGCATTAGGAAGCAACGATTTAGGCGATGAATAACACAGAAGAGGAGGAAATTGACAAAAGATGAGGGGATCTGGATTTAAATTTTCCAGTTGCATTTTCTCGAAAGTTATAAAGTCTTTTTAACAAACTCACTTCACACATAACCCGTAGATTTGTACGCATAAGAACACCGAGAAAAGGGTTGGGAATCTATCTCTTTACTTGCTCTTTACATTTTTTGAAGCCATTTCTACAAAACCAATTTGTGCATAGCCTACACTCATTTCCTCCCAAGGAAAGACGTCACCCCCTAGAGGTGTTTTTTCAAAATCTTGCTTGCCAGGAACATGCTTCCACAAATCAACATTGAAACAAATAAAATCATACAATGCCAAAACCACCCACTGTTAATCTCAAACTCATGTCATTTTTCCATATTCCCAGTTAGAGGAGGTGTAGTAAAAAAAGTTTTGGAAATGGGATTTAAGCATACCATACTTAGACCCATGGCATCATATGCAGGAAAACAAGGAGATAAAGTAAAATAATAATAATAATGGATTCTCCTTTTGCTATGGCTGGAGGCACTGACAGAACCACTGCCCTTCTACATAATGTAGTGAGATTAAGACTAAAAATTGGAGGCTCCCTTGTATAATACTTGCTTTTAACAAAACCATGTTTTACATCCATCTAAGCCATAGCATTTGTGACTACAACATCTGACAATAAAATTGGTTTTTATTATGCTTTGATGGATATCAATACCCTGCTCTAGAACTCCCATTTTAGTGCATGTTGGGAGGATGTTTGAAAAAGAGATGGAATTCGTCTTCACACTGATAATTACTTTTGCTTAAAAGCTTGAACAACATTTTCAACAAACCCATTTATGCATATCTTGCATTTAATGTTGTTCACAAAACCACGTTGTTTTTTTATTGACACTTTGTCAAAAGTTCATATGCCATACGTATGCTTCCACGTTTTGCATTCATGTGAACTAGGGTACTTGAAAATACTACATTAGAAAAAAAAAAACTTTGATGGATCTCCTTTCCATGTTCTAGGCTCGTATGTTGGCACATGATGGGAATGTGTGGCAAGGTAGACTGATCAAGTTGGAGACCTGTTCGTTACATATGTGAACCAATGTGACTGTCTCGTGAGGAAAACCTATGCCCCCTTCATTCTCGCCATCAGCCAGTAACTATCCAAATTGCTAAATTTCAGCATGAGCCAGGGTTTGCATGGGTAGAGTCTCCGTATCTCAAATAAATCGTAGTTTCATTATGCAATGGGAAAAGACAGTGTGATCAAGCCATTAAGGATGCCCATGTGCCTTCACATGGGGGGGTCACCTACTCCCTTCACATCCAACTCCATGCACCCCAACTTCTCTATCTTTTTCTAATTTTATTATTATTATTATCTTCTTGTTGGGAACTACACAACACACCTTCGAATAGATGAAGAAAGACGAGAGCCGAAGGATGATTAAATAATCACTGACCTCCTTGAATGCCTTCCCTTATAATGAAGGCATTTAAATCTTCCCACGTGTCCACTTGTGCGGAAATGACCGAGCCACCCTGTTTTATAATGCCTTGATTTGCAAGATAATCGGCGATGATATTGCATTCTCGATAAACATGACTAATGTTCCAGTTTGGAATTCTACTTAGCCAGTATAGAATGTTTTTGATGTGGAAATCCAATCTCCAAGACATGACTTTACCTCTGTGAACATCATTAATCACCACTTGGGAGTCGCCTTCTATAATCAAGGCCTCGCAACCCACCTTGACAGCTAATTTAACCCCTTCGAGTAATGCTTGCACTTCCGCTGCATTACTCGTTCCTACCGACAAGGGAAAGGAGTCTGCAATCACCAACTTACCAAAATAATCTCTAATTAAGCACCCCACTTCGATAGGCCCGAATTACCTTTCGAGGCACCATCGAATTCAATTTTTGAAATGTGGGAGGGGGTGGGAATAATGTACCAATGTTATGTTGTATTTTTCAATGAGAATTGAATATCAATATAATGTTTCACCTCAAATTTAATGCATATCATCTACTAAAATTTATTTATTTCCTTATATTGGTAGCATTTATTATTTACATATAAAAAATGCAGAGTCATCATGGTATATAAGAAGAAAGGGAGGAAACCACTATGCAAGCCACAAATGAGCCCTAAAAAAGGGGTGTCAAATTTGCATATGTACAGGACTACGAGGAAGAAAATGATGTTGTAAATAAAATGGAAACAATTGAGTCCAATCTACCTCAAGATCCTAAGCCCAATTTTAAGCTACATGCACAAACATGGGTTACAAAAATTAGATACATTTCTAAAATAACAATAACATGTACATGTCTTTATTAGTAACATGTACGTGTTATTTTTACTAGGTTTGGAAATTACCAAACCCATAATGCATACACATTATGAGTTGATATAAAAATAACTACATCATTTCTCCCCATCCCTCCTCCACATCGCGAGATTGAAGCCAATGAAAATGATCACATTTTTTCCTAAAGGGCAAAAGCCAAATTCTTTGTCAACCGGGCTTGCACCCATTCATCAATTGTCATTGATGACACACCAAATAAGAGGTAGAAATTGTTTTAATTTATGAATTTTGTCTTTAATTCAATTATTTTTAAATTATTTTCATTTTAAAATATAGGTTTTGTTTTTTCAATAGCTTCTCAAGACCCTCATGCAAACTATCCTCAAATTATAATACTCACTTCTTTTAGGAGATTTGTCAATGAAGCCTAGAAATAATGGTGTTTTGATAGTACACGAGATGATGTACTATACAAATATGGTGGCCCCGCCATGATGTATATTAAATAAAACACTCTATGATTATATTTGAATGTAACATTTAAGAATATAACTGAGAATAAATATTTTAATCAAATCTCAAGGTTAAGTTCTTCTACTCCAAAGATAAAATGCTCACTAGATTCTTCAATAGATCGACTTAGCGAGATGCTTCACCCCAAGGACAAATTTTGGATGGTTAGAAGCTACCTTACACTACACAACAAAACACACAAAAATTCATTTCTCTAATCGAATGAAAGTCAGCCTCCTCTTTCATTTTTAATATATCCACTGTGACCATAAGAAAGCATGTGACTAAGAGGGGACTATGTTCTTTTCTGATTTGTGGTGCGGTAAATCGAAATTGTCTTTGAGTACATGAAATAGTGTATAAATTTGGAAGCCTTTGGATGTAATATTTTGCGCATTTCAGGATTAAATCATTAGAATACCCTTGAAGATGGGTTGCAATTCCTTAACTCGCCATCATGCCGTTCTTATTTTCATCAAATCAATTTCTCCTCCTATGCATAGTTGAACAAGCATTGAGAGCAAGTTTCTAAGGAATACGGTTTTGTGGGAACTTAAAATGTTAAATATTTTCTAAATCTCCAATGCCAACACTATATAAACATCTATCATTAAAGAATACATGACCTATTACCTTAAAGTTCCCCACATCATCCATGAAATTTGCCATACCCAGAGTTGCTTAATCTAGTGAATTGTGGTGAAGATCCCGACGAGCTATTTTCATCACCATACAATCTAGGGAAGACCATTGTTTCTTAAAGTATATACCTATAGTGCACTTATTAAAAAGGTTGAATTAGATATTTCAAATATCCTTATCTACAAATTGAAATTGCTACAGAATCGGTTACCAAGCTTGAAGTCAATTGCTTCATCTTTCCCCCAATTTTTCCCCAAAGAAACTAACTCCTGAACCAACACAAATAAGTTTACTTTCTATTAATCACTTATTAATATCATTTAACCATTTATAAAAATTTAAATTGTGTTGATGTGTGATCTACCTGCCATATTTGGCTCTCTCAAAGTTAATGCCCTTTCCGCCAAGCATGTACTCATGAAAAGAACAAAAGCAATAAATCACTTTATAAAGTAAACGACAGGTATGCGAGAGGAGCCGGTCATGGTGCGGGTTAACTTTGGGAGATTATTCCTAGCACTCTGGTAGGGGAGAGGAGCCAGTCATGGAGCATTACCCAATAGTTGTGAGGGTAGTTGACATCCTTTACTCCAGTTTTTACACATTTTTATATTAATAATTGAATGAATACTATCCTATAAATGTACAAACAAACTTCAATACTGATGTACATGTCACTTTTCATGTACAACCATGAATCTATCAACAGTAGAATACTTGATATCATTTTTAAACATAAAATAACATATATTATACTTCCATGATTGCCAAATTTAAAGTCAACCTGTATTTAATACATGGATATATAATTATATTTCATCCCTATACAAAAATGATACCACATCATCATATCATTTTGATGTCACTTTTCATATAATTTAAGTTCCCTTTTTACAATGTTAAAGATCTTGTCATACACAGATTTTGGGGCAGGTTCTCACAAAAATAAGTCCAAAGTGCACCATTTTCAAATATGGACTGTCTTTTAAGCATTAACTTTCTCACCATTTTGACAACCAGCTACTCCCATAAATGATGTACCTATATATTTTCACCAAATGTGAGGCTCAAGAAACAAAGATTGAATTGAAATGAGAAATCAAATCAAATTGAACTTCAAATCTGAGTATTGAAATAAAATATCATAAATCTTGATCCACCCCAGTCAATTTCACCCAATCAAAAACAAACACAAGGATCAACCAATTTGGCCCAATCACAAAAAAGCACAAGGATCAATCAACTACAACACTTTTCATATCTCCTATAAATCTAGTTCCTCAACTAAGCTCTGAAGTTTTATTCAGTTAGTATTATTTTGCTAGTGCATGAAAAATAGAGTTCCAAGCTGCCGTGTTCATCTGTTATTTTCCTCCTACTGCCACATAGTAAGTTTTTAACTCTTTGTTATATTGATGCACATTCATTTAATTTTATAAATATTTTTGTCAATCTATATATTTTATGGACTGCTTTGACAAGGAGAAAGACTTGCTTGATTCAAGTTATTTTGTTGTTCAACCCAGCTGTTAATTGGGATTAACTGGAAATATTCTTGGAAATTTACTTTATGTTGCCTTTTCATGAAGATGTATATTAACAAGTAACTCTAGGATAAATTAATGAAATTTGTAGATGTATATTTACAAGTAATTCTAGGCTAAATTAATGGAATGTGTAGGTGTATATTTACAAGTAGTTATAGGCAAAATTAATGAAATATGAAATGTATATTTACAAGTAATTCCACGGTAAATTAATGAAATCAGTAAATGAATACACATCTACTTGTAAATATACAACTACAAAATATACAACGACATGAAAAGGCAGCATAAAATATACAACTACATGAAAAGGGAGCATAAAATATACAATTACATGAAAAGGCAGCATAAAATATACATCTGACATGTAATTACTTGTAAGTATACATCTACATATTTCATTAATTTAGCCTGCAATTTTGTAAATACAAATCTACATGTACACATACATCTACATGTTTCATTAATTTAGCCTGTAATTACTTGTAAATATAAATCTACATGTACACATACATCTACAGGTTTCATTAATTTAGCCTGTAATTACTTGTAAATATATATCTACATGTGCACATACATCTACAGGTTTCATTAATTTAGCTTAGTAATTACTTGTAAATATTCATCTATGGGAGGGGAGCCAGTCATGCTGCACCCAAACTTTGGGAGATTATACCAAGCACCTGGTAATCCCTAAAATCCCAAAAAACTGTCAATTGAAGCGCATGAGAATTCTCTACAGCTTGAACTGCTTTCCAAACAAATCTGCCACGTAACCCAACGTGCATACTTGATGGAGTGAGAGGTGTCAATTTTATTGTCTTCCATGTGATGTTGGCCCAATTCATGCGACTCAATCACCCCACCTATTAATATTTAATCTGCCACTTATTACAAAGGCATCCGTGATTTTGGAGGAGTGGGAAATCTATACATGTTGATTTAGTATTAAATCTGCCAAGGAATGTCATGTTATTTGAGCGAAGCATATCTTGATATGTACAAGTATGCTTCATTTATTGTCATTGAAGGCGCCAATAAACACCTCGCCACCCTCCATTAATTGGGTGGAGTTTCCTGCTGAGAAAGATGAAACAAAAGAACAAACGGAAACTTGCAGCAGCGTGGAGAAGAAACCGTATCATAGAGTGCCCTTTCTGTAAGGACAATTACAACATTGTTTAGCCTATGTTATGTACAGTTGGATTTTATATTTATATACATTGATGTGCTTCAATTGTGAGAAAGGCGCAGTGTATGAGGCATTAGCTTACACATTGATTTGCCTTTTTCATGTACATGTATATCTTGATATGTGCCTTTTTCATGTAGAATATAAAAATGTGTAAAAACTAGAGTAAAGGATGTCAACTACCCTCACAACTATTGGGTAATGCTCCATGGCTGGCTCCTCTCCCCTACATGTATATCTTGATATGTGCCTTTTTCATGTAGACATATATTTGGTCATAAATTCAAATCTGTATTTGTTTCAATAACATTGCCTTCTTCTGTACTAGACCCATTTTGACCTTTGATCTTTCAAGTATCCATTGCTCACAATATAGGCACTCACATCAAATGGTTGCACTTCCTTTTATGTGAGTTGATTCAATATTATTTCTTCTCGTTTTGTAAGTTCATCTATTCATTTATCTTGGCAGGTTTTTATTGACAGCATGAGGAGAAGGCAGCTTCCTAAAAGATTAAGACCTGCATGTGCCAAAATTAGGGGAGCAAGATTTCCGCCAAGTGAAGAACATGAAGAAGGGGCTAACAATACCACACCTCAAGATGCCAATGACACACCACATGAAGAAGAAAATGTCCAATCAATAACAGTGAGCCCTTCACCCCAAAAAGTGACAAAGCCAAGAGCTGCTTGGAACAAGTCTGATATGGATAATGCCATAAAAGATGTTGAAGAATATGGATACTCTACACGTGCTGCTGCAAAAAAATGGGGTATACCAGCGACCACCCTTACTTCTTGGCTGATGGGCATTACCACTACTAAAAGAAAGGGTCCACCAACAATTCTAACAGATGAAGAAGAGATGGAGATAGTGAGTTGGTGTCATGAAATGGCTGACATGGGCCATGGGTTAGAAATTATACAACTTAAGACATGTGTGGCACAAATATGCGAAACAAGGTCTAACCCATTCACGGATGGTTTTCTAGGTAAGTCATGGTGGGCGGTTTTTAAAAAAAACCCCGGATCTAACATTAAGGACAATGAAGGCCTTGATAAGGATCGAGAAATGTGTTTGAGGCCATCAATTATCAGTTCCTTCTACATTACTTTGTCTAAAGCTTATGAGGCCAACCCATATGGACCAAACCGAATATGGAATTGTGATGAAATTGGGTTACAAGCTAGAAGGAACTACGGTATGAGAGTGCTTGCTAAAAGGGGTAGTAGGAGTGTCCCATATATCATCCCAAAAAGTAGAGAATGGATTACCACATTGTGTTGTGTAAATGTTGCTGGACAAAGCATTCCAGGATTCTATCTTTTTAAGGGGAAGCACCATCTAGAAAATTATATTGTAGGTTGTGAGCCTGGAGCTTGCATGACAACACAAGCACATGCATGGATGAAAAAATATTTATTCATGAAATGGTTACATCACTTTGCATCATCTATACCTGGTGGTGTGTCTCCTACAAATAGGCATTTACTAATTTTTGATGGCCATGGTTCACATGTTGCTTTGGGGACAATTCAAGAAGCAAGGAGTTTGGGGATTGATTTGTTAACATTGCCTACACACACCTCTCATAAATTACAGCCATTGGATGTGATTGGTTTTTCTCCATTCAAAACATACTTCAAGGAGGAGAGACACAAATGGATAATTGCAAACCATGGGATAGATGTGAAAAGGGTTGATTAGCTGAGTTAGGGAGAAAAGGATTCATAATGGCTCTTACACCTATCAATATTAAATCGGGATTCAAAAGAATAGGGATATGGCCTCTTAATCCCAATGCCTTGGAAGGAGACATGGGACCTAGCGAAACATTTGACACAACTTTTCAAGACGATGATAGTGCAATGGAAAAATATGCTTCATCTATCTAGGGTTGATTTAGAGCAAAGTGAAGATGTTGAGATGGTGCCTAACACACAATTGGAGAAAGAATCAGAACCTCAGCAGAAGGAGATAAATATAAATGAATGTGTTGAACAAAAATTGCAAACTCCAAACGGAATTAATCAAATTGATGAGTCACTATCTATGCCCACAGAAGAAAGCCCTCCTGATTGGATGAAAGAAGCAGCTCTTAATCTTGGTGTAAACTTGAACTTCAATAATGAAGAGGTTAGCCTCTCTTTACCCTCTCATCCAACACTACTTCATGGCTCAGATTTGGTGCACTACTATGTTGGTAGTCAAGCTGAAGAAAATGATGCAGAATCACAGGTAGAGGCAACAGGAGTATTAGGGCTAGATTCAAACCAAACCTGTGAGGGAAACCAAGGACAAAGAACTCTTGGTAGATTCTTGAAACTCCCTGTGGAAAAGGTTAGAGAATCATCAAGGTCAAATAGTGCTTCTGGTATAAGATTGAGTAGGGAATCTCAACTAATCACCGCAGATCAGTACATGGAGCTTTTGGTTGAGAAAGAGAACAAAAAAAAAGAAATTGATGAATCAAGCAAATAAAAAAGAAACAAATCTAGGAGAAGAAGGAAGAATGAATTTTTGAAAGGGAAAGGAAGGAACAGGAAAAGATTGAAAAAGAATATAGAAGGAAAACAAAGGAGCACCAAAATTTGATTCAAAGGCAATAAAGGGAACAGAAGAAAGGAACAGAACGGATTCAAAGGGATCAAGAGATAAAGGAGAAGGAGTTTGAGAAGGAAAGAAGAGAGTTAGAAAGGAAAAGGAGATTGAGTAGTCCAATTAATCCTTTTCCTTATCAACACCCAATGTTAAGAGAATTAATGGGCATACATTGCCCCCTATCAGTTTCAACACACAATTTTGTAGTTGGAGTGAATGCTTCATCAACTTCTAATCCATTCCCAACTACACCTGCGAGGGATGTCAACATGGGGAGGCAACTGCAAATTAACACCCCAACTTCAACCTCAACTGCAGATTCACCACCCTTCCCCGGATTTTGGAAATGATATTATCGAAAGTAATTATTTCTTTTTGAAGGCTGAATTTTTTATGTCTGGAATTGGCCTTTCGATTTAAAAACTACAATATAGTGATAGGTATATGGCCCAAGTATATTGTATGGCCATGTTTTTGTAATGGACTATGGTAATGTTTACTGAATGAATATATGTCGTCCAAGTTATGTGATTATATTTTGCAAAGATTTAAACTCATATTGTTTCTGAAAATTACATTTTTGAAACTGAAAAATAGTAAATGGCAGTTTGCAATTCGCCAATAAACTATATTGGTCATTAATGTAACAACCAGAAGCCAATAACACATTCTACCAGTACAAAAGAAAATTATGAAATAGTTTCTATCACTGCCTCAATGAGGGTAAAAACCTCACCGTCTAGATATTCGAAGAGAATCAAACAATTTCCAAACTTATTTGATGTGTTGATAAACACAATTAAAATGCTGCTCTGCATCTGCACTTCCACTCTGAGTCACTCCAACAAGCATAACAACCCCGCTGCAACACATGTACAAAAAATACTATCACCAGTTATTATATAAAAAAATATATTACCTGAACTATAAAAAAATACTATCAGTTTTTAATAATACTATCAGTTTTTAATAATACTATACATAGACAGCCATAATATTATACATAATCCACATTACAAAAAATACTATCAGTTTTTAATCTATGTAAAACATCACCTGCAAATACGATGGTGATGGTTCGTATTCTTGCAAGCAGAAGCTTTCAAACGAGTATTTTTCATATTTTGTTTGGTTGCAGTGAATGGGTGTCTCAACCAGCGGCCCAATCTGAGGGTCAGAACTCTGGACAAAGTTGGAGACAGGCATTTAGGTCAGAGACGCTAGATAAAACAAGATCATTTAAGAAAAAACTAAATACAAAAAACCATAGCTGATATACAAATTAAAATTGATATTCTTCGTGCTATCTGCCACCAAGCTATGAAATGGGTTTACCTTCTTCGCCATAAGATCCCTATGCATTTTTATGCCAATGATTTTTCATGATATTTTCAGAAACAATACAGAAGGGAAAAAAACCTTGCGCGGCCAAATAAACGTCTCAGGTCAACCTCAAATAGAACGGTTATTTCATCAAAAATTTCACTTGCTTTGCTACAACCTCTCTATTTCTTTCCCCACTCCAAATCCATAAGAAAACTTCTATTTTCAGCAATCCAAATTATTCCACTGTCTTTCCAAATGAATGATAAAATAAAATTTGACCAAAACACTTTCATAAGGAAAACTTACCCTTACGGATGATTCTTGACCAAAGTGACAAAGCCTTGCCGATTTCCAAGAAAAATAGGACTATACAGTCATGCATTACATGTGTTTCCTCTATTGCCCTATAGAGTTTGTAGGCATCTCAGTCTGTGTTCCTGAATACCCACAATGTCCTTAATGATGTTTTGCAGACCGACATTTCTATACCATATTACCCGAATGACATTTACCGAGTTTTAGGCATGTCTCGTGTTTTTTTGATTCCAAGAAATGGCGTTAACGTTGTTTTGCTTTGTTATGATAATACCATCATGGCCTTGTTGAGTTTCAAGCATGTCTATGTGTGTTTTTTCCACGCTTTGAAAGGGCGTGTTTCTTCTCCACGCTAAGCGCCTGAAGTTTTCTGTTTCTTCAAGGATGAGGGGAGAAAGTCGGTGCAGTTAATGGAGGATGGTGAGGTGTTTACTGGCGCCTTCAATGACAATAAAGGAAGCAGATTCGATGCTCTGAAGATATGGTTCGCTCGAAAAACAAGGCGATACGGTGCAGATTTAATACGAAATCAACGTATATAGATTTCC
The DNA here is from genome assembly GCA_018340775.1 of Taxus wallichiana var. yunnanensis. Lineage (NCBI taxonomy): Eukaryota > Viridiplantae > Streptophyta > Pinopsida > Cupressales > Taxaceae > Taxus > Taxus wallichiana. The sequence continues at coordinate 801,843,392 of CM031242.1, forward strand.
CTCTCCTCGAATATCACGGATCCCTTTGTAATAAGTGGCAGAATAAATAGGGATAGGTGGGGTGACTAAGTCGCATGTAATGGTCCGACCCCAGAAATGGCCAAAAAAGTGACACCTCTCACTGGCTCAAGTATGGACGCTGGGTTACGTGGCAAATTTGTTTGGAAAGCAAACCATGCTGTAGAGAATTCTCATGCGCTTCAATTGACATATTTTTTGGAATTTTTTGGATTACCAGGTGCTGGGAATAATCTCCCAAAGTTAACCTGCACCATGACTGGCTCCTCTCCCATAATCCAAAAATTCCAAAAATATGTCAATTGAAGCGCATGAGAATTCTCTACAGCATGGTTTTCTTTCCAAACAAATATGCCACATAACCCAGCGTCCATACTTGAGCCAGTGAGAGGTGTCAGTTTTTTGGCCGTTTCTGGGGTCAGACCATTACATGCGACTTAGTCACCCCACCTATCCTATTTATTCTGCCACTTATTACAAAGGGATCCGTGATATTCGAGGAGAGGGAAATCTATATACATTGATTTCGTAGACAAATCTGCACCATATCACCTTGTTTTTCAAACGAACCATATCTTCAAAGACATCAACTCGCTTCCTTTATCATTATGAAGGTGCTTAGAAACACCTCACCGTCCTCCATTAATTGCACCGACTTTCTCCCCTCATCCTCAAGAAACAAAAACTTCAGCGCTTAACATGGAGAAGAAACTCCTTTTAGCGGTGTGGAAGAAAAACACGCATAGACATGCTTGAAACTCAAGAAGGCCATGATGGTATTATCATAACAGTGCAAAACAACGTTAACGCCATTTCTTGGAATAAAAACACAGACATGCCTAAAACTCAGTAAAGGCCATTGTGGGTAATACGGTATAGAAATGTCAGTGCAAAACATCATTAAGGACATTGTGGTATTCAGAACACATCATTGAGACACCTACAAACTCTACAGGGAAATAGAGGAAGCACTATAATCTAACAATAGTCCTGTTTTTCTTGGAAATCGGCAAGGCTTTGTCGAATCGTCCAGAAGGGTAAGTTTTCCTTACCAAAAGTGTTTTGGTCAAATTTTATTTTATCATTGATTTGGAAAGGCAATGGAATAATTTGGAATCCTGAAAATAGAATTTTTCTTGGGGATTTGGAGTGGGGAAAGAAATAGAGAGGTCAGAAGAAAGCAAGTGTAATTTTTGATGAAATAACCGTTACGCTTGAGGTTGACTTGAGACGTTATTTGGCCGCACAAGGTTTTTTTCCCTTCGTATTGTTTCTGAAAATATCATGACAAATCATTGGCATAAAAACGCATAGGATCTTATGGAGAAGAAGGTAAACCCATTTCATAGCTTGGTGGCAGATATAAATAGATTTAAGAATATCAATTTTAATTTGTATATCAGCTATGGTTTTTTGTATTTAGTTTTTTCTTAAATGATCTTGTTTTATCTAGCATCTCGACCTAAATGCCTGTCTCCAATTTTTTCCAGAGTTCTGACCCTTAGATTGGGCCACTGGTTGAGACACCCATTCACTGCAACCAAACAAAATACGAAAAATACTCGCTTCAAAGCTTCATTGCAAGAATACGAACCATCACCATCATATTTGTAGGTGATGTTTTACATAGATTAAAAACTGATAATATTTTTTGTAATGTGGATTATGTATAATATTATGGTTGTTTATGTATAATATTATTAAAAACTGATAGTATTATTAAAAACTGATAGTATTTTTGTATAGTTCAGGTAATATTTTTTTATATAATATCTCGTGATAGTATTTTTTGTACATGTGTTGCGCGGGTTGTTATGCTTGTTGGAGTGACTTAGAGTGGAAGTGCAGATGTAGAGTAGCATTTTAATTGTGTTTATCAACACATCAAATAAGTTTGGAAATTGTTTGATTCTCTTCGAATATCTAGATGGTGAGGTTTTTACCCTCATTGAGGCGTTGATGATAAAACTATTTCATAATTTTCTTTTGTAGACCGGTAAATCTGTTATTGGCTTCTAATTGTTACATTAATGACCAATATAGTTTATTGGCGAATTGCAAACTGCCATTTACTATTTTTCGCCTAAAAATGTAATTTTCAGAAACAATATGAGTTTAAATCTTTGCAAAATATAATCACATAACTTGACGACATATATTCATTCAGTAAACATTACCATAGTCCATTACAAAAACATGGCCATACAATATACTTGGGCCATATACCTATCATAACTATATTGTAGTTTTTAAATCGAAAGGCCAATTCCAGAAATAAAAAATTCATCCTTCAAAAAGAAATAATTACTTTCGATAATATCATTTCCAAAATCCGGGAAGGGTGGTGAATCTGCAGCTGAGGTTGAAGTTGGGGTGTTAATTTGCGCTTCTCCCCCATGTTGACATCCTCGCAGTGTAGTTGGGAATGGATCGTGGTTGATGAAGCATTCACTCCAACTACAAAATTGTGTGTTTAAAACCGATAGGGGCAATGTATGCCCATTAATTCTCTTAACATTGGTGTTGATAAGGAAAAGGATTAATTGACTACTCAATCTCCTTTTCCTTTTAACTCTCTTCTTTCCTTCTCAAACTCCTTCTCCTTTATCTCTTGATCCCTTTGAACTGCTTCTTATTCCTTTCTCTGCTCCCTTTCTTTCCTTTGAATCAACTTTTGGTGCTCCTTTGTTTTCCTTCTATATTCTTTTTCAATCTTTTCTATTCCTTCCTTTCCTTTCAACAATTCGCTCTTCCTTCTTCTCCGGGATTTGTTCCTTTTTTCTTTGCTTCAATTCATCGATTTATTTTTTTTGTTCTCTTTCTCAACCAAGCTCCATGTACCGATCTCGCAGTGATTAGTTGAGATTCCCTACTCAATCTTATACCAAAAGCACTATTTGACCTTGATGATTCTCTAACCTTTTCCACAGGGAGTTTCAAGAATCTACCAAGAGTTCTTTGTCCTTGGTTTCTTTCACGAGTTTGGTTTGAATTTGGCTCTAATACCCTCATTGCCTCTACTTCTATGATTCTACATCATTTTCTTCACTTGACTACCAACATAGTAGTGCACCAAATCTGAGCCATGAAGTAGTGTCGAGGAGAGGGTAAAGAGAGGCTAACCTCTTCATTATTATTGAAGTTCAAGTTTACACCAAGATTAAGAGCTGCTATTTCATCCAATCAGGAGGGCTTTCTTCTCTGGGCATAGATAGTGACTCATCAATTTGATTAATTCCGTTTGGAGTTTGCAATTGTTGTTCAACACATTCATTTATATTTATCTCCTTCTGCTGAGGTTCTGATTCTTTCTCCAATTGTGTGTTAGGCACCACCTCAACATCTTCACTTTGCTCTAACTCAACCCTAGATAGATGAAGCATATTTTCTGCTGCACTAGCATCATCTTGAAAAGCTATGTCAAATGTTCTGCTAGGTCCCATGTCTCCATCCAAGGCATTGGGATTAAGAGGCCATATCCCTGTTCTTTTGAATCCTGATTTAATATTGCTAGGTGTAAGAGCCATTATGAATGCTTTGCTCCCTAACTCAACTAATTCAAATTTTTTCACATCTATCCCATGGTTTGCAATTATCCATTTGCGGCCTCTCCTCCTTGAAGTATGTTTTGAATGGAGTAAATAAACTCACATCCAATGGCTGTAATTTATGAGAGGTGTGTGCAGCAATGTTAACAAATCAATCCCCAAACTCCTGGCTTCTTGAATTGTCCCCAAAGCAACATGTGAACCATGGCCATAAAAATTAGTAAATGCCTATTTGTAGGAGACACACCACCAAGTATAGATGATGCAAAGTGATGTAACCATTTCATGAATAAATCTTTTGTCATCCATGCATGTGCTTGTGTTGTTTCCATGCAAGCTCCGTGGTCACAACCTACAATATAATTTTCTAGATGGTGCTTCCCCTAAAAATATAGAATCCCGGAATGCTTTGTCCAAAGAAAAGATTTACACAACACAATATGGTAATCCATTCTCTACTTTTTGGGATGATATATGGGACACTCCTACTACCCATTTTAGCAAGCACCTCATACCGCAGCCCTTCCAAATTGAACCCGCTTTCATCACAATTCCATATTTGGTTTGGTACATATGGGTTGGCCTCATAAGCTTTTGACAAAGTAACATATAAGGAACTGAGAATTGATGGCCTCAAACACATTGCTCGATCCTTATCAAGGCCTTCAGCTGTCCTTAATGTTAGATCTGGGTGTCTTTTTTTAAAACCTGCCCACCATGACTTACCTAGAAAACCATCCGTGAATGGGTTAGACCTTGTTTCACATATTTGTGCCACACATGTCTTAAGTTGTATAATTTCTAACCCATGGCCCATGTCAGCCATTTCATGACACCACTCACTATCTCCATCTCTTCTTCATCTGTTAGAATTGTTGGTGGACCCTTTCTTTTAGTAGTGGTAATGCCCATCAACCAAGAAGTAAGGGTGGTCACTGGTATACCCCATTTTTTTGTAGCAAAGCACGTGTAGAGTATCCATATTCTTCAACATCTTTTATGGCATTATCCATATCAGACTTGTTCCAAGCAGCTCTTGGCTTTGTCACTTTTTGGGGTGAAGGGCTCACTGTTATTGATTGGACATTTTCTTCTTCATGTGGTGTGTCATTGGCATCTTGAGGTGGGGTATTGTTAGCCCCTTCTTCATGTTCTTCACTTGGCGGAAATCTTGCTCCCCTAATTTTGGCACATGCAGGTCTTACTCTTTTAGGAAGCTGCCTTCTCCTCATGCTGTCAATAAAAACCTGCAAAGATAGATGAATAGATGAACTTACAACAATGAGAAGAAATAATATTGAATCAACTCACATAAAAGGAAGTGCAGCCATTTGATGTGAGTGCCTATATTGTGAGCAATGGATACTTGAAAGATCAAAGGTCAAAATGGGTCTAGTACAGAAGAAGGCAATGTTATTGAAACAAATACAGATTTGAATTTATGACCAAATATACGTCTACATGAAAAAGGCACATATCAAGATATACATGTAGGGGAGAGGAGCTAGCCATGGAGCATTACCCAATAGTTGTGAGGGTAGTTGACATCCTTTACTCCAGTTTTTACACATTTTTATATTCTACATGAAAAAGGCACATATCAAGATATACATGTACATGAAAAAGGCAAATCAATGTGTAAGCTAATGCCTCATACACTGCGCGCCTTTCTCACAATCAAGCACATCAATGTATATAAATATAAAATCCAACCGTACATATAACATAGGCTAAACAATGTTGTAATTGTCCTTACGAAAGGGCACTCTATGATACGGTTTCTTCTCCACGCCGCCGCAAAGTTTCGCTTTGTTCTTCTCGTTTCATCTTCTGTTTCTTCTTTCTCAATGGGAAAATCCACCCAATTAATGGAGGGTGGCGAGGTGTTTATTGGCGCCTTCAATGACAATAAATGAAGCAGACTTGTACATATCAAGATATGCTTCGCTCAAATAACACGACATTCCTTGGCAGATTTAATACGAAATCAACATGTATAGATTTCCCACTCCTCCAAAATCACGGATGCCTTTGTAATAAGTGGCAGATTAAATATTAATAGGTGGGGTGATTGAGTCGCATGAATTGGGCCAACATCACATGGAAGACAATAAAATTGACACCTCTCACTCCATCAAGTATGCACGTTGGGTTACGTGGCAGATTTGTTTCAAAAGTAGTTCAAGTTATAGAGAATTCTCATGTGCTTCAATTGACAGTTTTTGGGGATTTTAGGGATTACTAGGTGCTTGGTATAATCTCCCAAAGTTTGGGTGCAGCATGACTGGCTCCCCTCCCATAGATGAATATTTACAAGTAATTACAAGCTAAATTAATGAAACATGTAGATGTATGTGCATATGTAGATATATATTTACAAGTAATTATAGGCTAAATTAATGAAACTTGTAGATGTATGTGTACATGTAGATTTATATTTACAAGTAATTACAAGCTAAATTAATGAAACCTGTAGATGTATGTGTACATGTAGATTTGTATTTACAAAATTGCAGGCTAAATTAATGAAATATGTAGATGTATACTTACAAGTAATTACATGTCAGATGTATATTTTATGCTCCCTTTTCATGTAGTTGTATATTTTATGCTACCTTTTTATAGGTCATTGTATATTCTGTAGTTGTATATTTACAAGTTGATGTGTATTCATTTACAGATTTCATTAATTTACCGTGGAATTACTTGTAAATATACATTTCATATTTCATTAATTTTGCCTGTAACTACTTGTAAATATACACCTACACATTCCATTAATTTAGCCTAGAATTACTTGTAAATATACATCTACAAATTTCATTAATTTATCCTAGAGTTACTTGTTAATATACATCTTCATGAAAAGGCAGCATAAAGTAAATTTCCAGGAATATTTCCAGTTAATCCCAATTAACAGCTGGGTTGAACAACAAAATAACTTGAATCAAGCAAGTCTTTCTCCTTGTCAAAGCAGTCCATAAAATATATAGATTGACAAAAATATTTATAAAATTAAATGAATGTGCATCAATATAACAACAGAGTTAAGAACTTACTATGTGGCAGTAGGAGGAAAATAACAGATGAACACGGCAGCTTGGAACTCTGATTTTTCATGCACTAGCAAAATAATACTAACTGAATAAAACTTCAGAGCTCAGTTGAGGAACTGGATTTATAGGAGATATGAAAAGTGTTGTAGTTGATTGATCCTTGTGCTTTTTTGTGATTGGGCCAAATTGGTTGATCCTTGTGTTTGTTTTTGATTGGGTGAAATTGACTGGGGTGGATCAAGATTTATGATATTTTATTTCAATACTCAGATTTGAAGTTCAATTTGATTTGATTTCTCATTTCAATTCAATCTTTGTTTCTTGAGCCTCACATTTGGTGAAAATATACAGGTACATCATTTATGGGAGTAGCTGGTTGTCAAAATGGTGAGAAAGTTAATGCTTAAAAGACAACATGTATTTGAAAATGGTGCACTTTGGACTTATTTTTGTGAGAACTCGCCCCAAATTCTCGTGCATGACAAGATCTTTAACATTGTAAAAGGGAACTTTTAAATTATATGAAAAGTGACATCAAAATGATATGATGATGTGGTATCATTTTTGTATAGGGATGAAATACAATTATATATCCATGTATTAAATACAGGTTGACTTTAAATTTGGCAATCATGGAAGTATAATATATGTTATTTTATGTTTAAAAATGATATCAAGTATTCTACTGTTGATAGATTCATGGTTGTACATGAAAAGTGACATGTACATCAATTTTGAAGATTGTTTGTACATTTATAGGATAGTATTCATTCAATTATTAATATTTTAATGTGTAAAAACTGGAGTCAAGGATGTCAACTACCCTCACAACTATTGGGTAATGCTCCATGACTGGCTCCTCTCCTCTATGAAATTTAAAACGACGGCATAAATCATGTTTTTGGATTTTATCTTACATTTTTGTTTTCATTTTTTGATAGCCATTTATACATGTCAAATAAAGAATAATTCTGTGATAAAATACAAAACATTTTTATTTTTATATATTACCAATAAATTATATAGAAAACTATTTTATATTGTATCTAATGTTTTAATTTTTTTAATATATTATATAAATCTATATAAAAATAATGGTCAAATATCAAATGTGCAAGTTGTATATGATAATTATTTCAAATATTTGCAAGTATTCTATAGTAGAAATCATGAAAACATTCAAACGATCGTCAAAATTAACCATGTATAACATTTCTCCAATATAAATTTTCATAATAAATACTCAACATTTTGAAGATCAATTTATAAATCGCTGTGCTCTAAAACAAACACTTTATCATCAATTGATCTTTTCTATGTGTTAGAGGGGTTCCCATACCTATGTAATAAAATTCCTAAAAAAAAATTCCAAAATGTATTAAAACATATCTATGATAACTACAACATATATTTGTATATATTTATTATAAAACTCCAATCTCTCCAATGATCACACTAAGATATTAGACATTTTACAAGAACTGGTGTTGATAATAAACATGTAATTATATTCCAAATAAACAAACAATATATAAAAAAACAAAGAATTTGTTACATTAATACAAATTACATTGATGACTCCATAATCTTCTCATCATAATCATAATTTTTCAGATTGTTATGAGAAAGGAAGCTCGGTGAAGAATGCCTCCACATTCACATTCCTCGTCCACCAACACATTGCTTCCATAAATCTCCATTAATTCGTAACATCCCCACATTATCATGGGAATATGATTTCAGTTGAGGAGAAATATATTTCATTACATTTCTGAGCGAGGAGGAAGAGATATCATAATTCATCTCAAACAAAGAATTACAGAATTTACTTTCGACCTGCTCTTCGCCACCATGAAATTGTACCCACCTCTTCTGCATCTTCAAATATCTCCGTTATTTCACAGAATTGCAAATCCCTTCACAAACGAATCCGCAAACCACAAATTTGTCGTTTATCACACACCCACCAACAAAATGCTTGGCGTGCATCATATCGGACAGGGGCGTCCACGTATTTGTCAGCGGATTGTATTTTTCAGCTGATTTTAGACAATTACAGTCACGCTCATAATCTTCTTTCTCATCATCATCATAATTTTCATCGCCGGCATCAATAAATCTGTCTCCGCCTGCAACAAAAAGGTTACCATTACGTGCTCCACAGGCGAAATTCGCCCTGGCATCAGACATGCACTGTACGCAGCTCCACAGGTTAGTTCGGGCATTGAACACGCTCACTTTGTTTGTCGCCGAAAAATGAGCGCAATCTTGTTGCCACTCGCACCCGCCCAAAACATAGAGATTTTCCCCGACTACCGCACAGCGGAATCCATGGATTGGCCTGTGCTCTTCCGCCATTAACGGCAGCGGCCACCACCGTGAGCCTTGTGTAGTGCTGGCAAACCAGAGGAGAGAGGGTCGATTCTCATGCTCGCAAACTAGGGCGCTGTAAAGACACGATTCCGTTACATGTAGCCGTTTTCGCAGTGCAAAGAGATCGGGACTCGTTACAGTCTCTCTCCAGGAGGAAGAAACCCTACGCATTGCTTGATAATAATATTCCCGAGGAACTCTCGCCAGAATTTGCAAGCTCACATCGTTGGGCAATCCAGGAATGAGAATCATTTCCATTGTTTCTTTCACCCAAACTTCACTAAAAGTATTAATTTTTCAGATCCAAACGTTCGTTTAAATGGAGGAATGTGAAGAAGTTGCGTTGTTTTACGAGAAAATGACATTTTTAATGAGAAATAATCGATTCCACAAAGGTCTAAGCGGTTTATGGTGGAAATTAAAGTATGAAAGTGTGGGCCTGTAATGAGCATTAAATTTTTAGGGTTAACGTCCCACCTGGCAGCAGGACAGAAAACGACGGTGTTTTTAATTGTTGGAGTTGGAAAAAGATTGAGCCGGCCCAGCTGACGTTCTTTTTATTTATTGTTTTGATGATTTGTTAAATATGAAAAACGCACAACAAGCCCGGCAATTTACCAAATATGAACTTTTTTTTGTTTTGTTTTTTTAAGGTGCGACTCCTTAATAAGTAGAACGTACTTGTTTGCACACAAAGGAATACATTTATTTAATGGTTCCCACTACAAAGTTGCATTAACGTATTGATATGTTAGAACAATAATGGTTGACATTTGACATATTTATAATATGTTGATGTTTCTCATAGGTGGATTTAAATGACTTGATATCTTATTAAGTCTTTCTAGCATCTTCCCTTGATATAATTATATCTTTGAAAGAATATTTATTCGTATAGTATTGTTTATGTAGTTATGAGTAGTTATTTTATATATGTATATATACACATGTTCTTGAATATAAGTAGATTTAACTTTACAATATATTCACTTTGGCCTACATTTTGTATCATTGGTCGTACGCTCCCATAAAAAATTAATAGTGTTTTCTCTATGAGATTGCCCTACGATTCTAACAGACATTAGAAAATGGGGCACTGCAGAGGGATATATGTGTTGAAATCTTAACGTTTGTAAGTGATCTATGTCTTCGATCCGATTTTTTTACTCCCACTTGTGCTCTGCATCTTTGTCGGAGACAATTGAACCCGCTTGATAAGCCTACGATTACAAGTCTTTTTTTATGCTTTCTTGCAGTGTGGTTGTACACTTCGTATCTCCCTAATTAAAAGCGTTTATAAAATTTCTATTGTGCATTTCTAAGGGTCTTATTTGTTTGCATCCTTTTTTAGGTGTGTTGTGGGGATTCGAACCTTGGATTTGTCTATTGTGTAATATTCTTTTGATCTCCTACAAGGTTCTGTTGAATGTGAAGCCATCTTTTATGGGGCTTAAGGTAACCATGGTAAGCTTGACTTAACCCTAGTTGACTGATGCCCTTGATTTTTTATTTTTGCCCTTTTACATCTCGGCATTTTTGTTTTTGGGCATGTGAAACGGGCTGATGTAATTTGTAGTTATAGCATGTGATTTGTTTTGATCGCTAGGTTTTTTTTTTTTTTCGAGCCTGCAAACTCAAGATTTTAGATTTTGGTATTTAATAATAATAGATCTGTGGTTTGATATATTTTGGGATAAGGTAAGTGGAGTTTTTGTGGCTTTGCATTAATTATTCAAAATTTGGTGTCTTTTTATTATCGGATAGCTTATTATCACGCTTGAACCACCATTTGCTATGAAAAATTTCTGGTAGCTATATGGTGGAATTGAATTAAAGTCATTGCTCTTTGGGAAGCTTGTGCAATTCTTTTTTGAACCCCTTGTATTTGTGGTTCATTTTGGGCGACTTTTCTTATTTGTCTGTAGTGACCAAGTAGAGTTGTGCCATGCCGTTTTGTACGTGTAATGTGATTACTGACAAGAATGACTCCTAATGCTGCCCCTCGACCTCCTAAAGTTGGTGAAGTGCTCTATCCATGATCTTCTAAAGTCAATTTAGTGTCTGCAAAGCCTCAATTTTTGCAAGAAAAACTATATTATATCATACCGTAACACCCACATTTTTTATGCACAAATCCCAAGACAAAACTTGTAATGCCCCGTTCGGGCGTTTACTCCTAGTTCTTGTCGCAATGACCCTCTTGTGGAGCATCGAACTACACTGAGTAATTCGATGTCTTGCCCCATGGTCGGTCTTTGCTTCGTGTTCGCCTTCGAACGTTAACATCTAGTTTATCCCCTTGGTTGCTTAGTCCTGTTCACATGTTGTTTTAATCATTGTGAGTAATGGGCAATTCGATTCTTACTTCCTCTAGCTTGCTCGCCTCTGCTTTTGTGATTTAATCTTCTCGGGTTGAATAGTAATCATACAAAAATTCATATACCTTTTTAGCTTATGGGAACTGTTCAGGTAATCTTGTGACTCCTTTTTGCATTTGTATTAATATATCTTCTTTCGTATGCTTTGTGAGCTTACCTTAGTTAGTAGAGATTTTGTTATCCCGTATCTTTGCTGAAGGAGGGGCTCATGGGGGCGCCTGGCGATGGGGAGGAAGTGTGATTTCAAATATATTTAAAGAATCTCATTAAAAATCTAGATTATCATAAATATGGAATTTTTTTTCAATATCTATTTTGCAAGACACTTAGTCAGTTCCCATCATTTATAAATTTATTTGAAATCATTAAAAATCTTGATTATTAGAATATGTATAAAAATTCAAATGCTATTCTGTAAGACACTTAGTAGCTTCCTCTAAATACATTCATTGATTTATTCTAATTGATTCTTCTTGAATTCAGAATTGAAGTAACATACACATTACAATTTTCTAGAATTGATGCAACATCGAACTTCTTTAATTTTCATGTTTCCAATTGATTTTCAAGTCCTATCTTATAATGGTCTTGAAATCACAAACTTTAGGCCACCGATAGAATATTTTAACTCCTCAAATTTTCATTGTTTAATAAAGCTTACTATCCAAAAAAAGAGACATCCAAAAGTTTGTACTTGCTTCCATTATGGATCTTCTAAGTTAAGTGGTGTTTTCTGTGCCCGAAAAGAAGACGCTCGCTAGGTCGCATCCATTGCGAACAACCCGAAATGCGACTAATTTTTTTTTTTTTTTAAAGGGTAATGGTTCACTGACTTACATCACTTTGAAGATAAACATGTACGATAGAAGACACCATTTTTTTTTTTTTTGTTCCATCAGTGCATTTAGAAGTTCCTGTCAATCGTCAAGGGTCACTTTTTTTTGAACAAAGTGGGGCACATTTACGCTCTTTCCTTTTTTCGAGAAGTGGGCTTGGTACAAAAGAAAAGAATTGCATTCGAGTGACTTGACTTGTCCGGGAAAGAACCTTTCTTCCCGTTGTTTTCTTCCACATAACTTGACTGGTATTACAATGATTGTACCAACTTAACAATGACTCGGCCATGATGTAAGGAATTCAGAGCACAATGCACGAGGACCATAAAATTGCACCACTCGGCCCCGAAGGGTGATAGGATTTTAGAACGACCCACGTATTGGGTGGATAAACTAACAAGCCACCATTTGCATATGGATTGACAAAAAAATAACTACGTGGCAGCTCAACGCCACGACCACATCGACGTGGTAAGAAACAAGTCCACCACTCCATTGGACAAGAGGAGAAACATAGCTTGCGTTATCACGTACTAGATTGACCGCATAAGAGGATAGGTGACGATAGTAAATGCGTGTATTATCATTTTATTGTTTTTTGTTTTGTTATCCATTTTCATTACGTTGTCTCAAGAATTTAATACATTCCATTATGTTATATATATATATATATATATATATATAGGGAAAACATACAATAAGATATATATTTTGACATTATATTACTACATTGTATGTCTTTATGTGCTTAGTTGTACATAGGACCTTATTTATATCCAGTTTGCTTAATATAAGAAGGTTGTATTATGTGTCATTAATATTTTTTAATAGTGCTTGACACTTAAACTAGCCCATACAGCCACACGTTTTTTTTCTTAAATAGAATAAACATATACAAAAAACAAATGAAGGACCAAAGTCTTGTCACGTCTATCTAGATATCACTTAGAAGAAATTAGATACTTTTTAATTTAAGTGAGACATAAGTATAGGTATATTATAAAAAATTCATACTCAACTAAGTCTATACGCCTACTCTTACATTTGCAATTTGAAATTTGGTAGGAATAGGAGTTAATGGGGGGAAAGTATTTCAAACAACGCTTTAAATATTACGGTTGGGCGGTGGAGTGGCTCATCGACCCCCGCCATCCATTAAATACCTTCATTCTTTTCAAACTTGCGTGTATGTTCTCTCGTACACCACCACCTACAACATGAAGCGCGTTATTTTGCGCCCGGAAACACTGTCATCGCCTGTGCCGCGTGGGGAGAAAAGGGAAGAGGTAGGAGGAGCTACGGAACAATGGAGCAAAGGTGAGGGATGTCTTTTTAAACGCCTAGGCCGCGCGTGAGGCTCACCAAGAGTTGGGAAAGGAGCAACAAAGTAGTTATCAGCGCCTTTCCTTATTCCTCTTGCCTCGGCCGCATTTAACTGCAAGGAAGCAAAAACCAGGTCATGGGCGCGTGGAGCGGGCAGTAGTGGGGGCGCAAGCGGCAGCGATTGTCCAACTAAGTTGTTATCTGCTCAAGATCATATGCATTCTCGATTTGAGGTTCTCCTTCCTTTTTTTTATTTCTTTTTGTTTACTCCGCCGTCTCTCGGCGCGTGAGGAGACCAATACCTCCGCTTTCATTGGGTGCAGTAAGGCAGAAGCGGGGAGACAGGCTGAAAGGGCGGCCAAATGAGCCGGCTGTTATACTATGTTGTTATTTGTTCAGTATTAATTGTATCCTCAAAAAAAAAAAGTCTCACCGTCAAGATATTTTATCAAAATCGGGGAAAAGTAGTGAGGGGCGCACAAAAAGAAACTGAATCGATTAGAAGACCGGGAGAATGTCACCTATGGGAGAAAATCTCACAGAGGTGGATCTGTTTCGAGCCATAATATGCAAGAGGTGCCATCTGCTTTGTCATTATACGCACCAAGACTACGTAGGTCCATGCATATGCTTCATTTACATTATTAATCGAATGAAGTTTATTTGCATATATCACCGTGATAGTATGCTGAGGTATATGTATATAACAAAATAATTATTATTGGTACTTTAATTTTGTTATAATTTTCTATTAATAATTTCTCTAATTTTAGTATTACTTAAATAAGAAGGGGACTCAACTATTAGTGCTTTTGTTAGACAACAAGGAGTGTTGTATATCGAACTTAATGAGTTTAGAGCACTTGCATTAAAATTAATTTCTAACCGACTTGAATAAACATTGCGTGGATTTTTATTTTTATTATTTTTTTTTTTGCAAGTTGATTTATTTCCTTCTACAATTTATCAATAATTTCACAATGGGCATATAGATGATGAAGGTCATGAGAGAGTTAGAGCTTGGAATATTTCATTGTCTTACTAAAACCATTTGAAAAAAAAAATTAAGCCCTTCCTTCAAGTATAAAATGAGGACTAATGCTCTATCTTCCAAGCTTTACAACTCTTCACTTTCAAGTTTCCAAACAAGATTTTAATATATTTTCTTTTGTAATTTCCTTTCAATATTTCACCAAAGAATTCAACAACTTTTCAATAAATTTCAAAGTAAGAAATACTATTATCTCAATACAACCTTTCCTTCCATTTCTCTTACAACACATCCTACTTTATGTGAGACAAATTGCATTAATGAAAGCTAAAGGAAAACAAAGCAATATTACATTTTTATTTTTTTTTCCCCACTCAAGGTGGTTGATTACATGATGTTTTAACATTGTCAACAACAAGGTTCTTGTGCTCCAAAGTGTTCTCATCCATGCTCCATGTTCTAAGCGTTTCAAATCACAACCAAGATAGGGGGAGAGGCAACACTCTCCTCCCAACCAAATCTCAATGGAGAAGAGAAGCAATCTCCTCCATTGACCCCCGAGCCCCAAACACAACACAATGAAGGATGGTCTCCAACTCAAGGCAACAATACTTGCTTCCACAATACAAGTTTCATTCACAACAGTCAAGGTAAAAGAGAAAACAACAAGGAAACACAAATAGCACAATACTTTGCACAAAAGGCTTTCAACCAAGCCTACAAGAGAAGGAACTATGGGAATGTTTTCCTTATGCCTCCCAAATGAGATGAGATGCCCATCCAAAACCCTCCACAATATACACAAGCCCCTATGACTCTTATGCCTCCCTCAAGTACCCCTTTTTCCTCCCATACTCTTATGCCTCCCTCCTCTTATGGCTCCCTCAAAGACAAGGTAGAATGTAAACATTCCTACCCAAGATGGGCATCCCTCTCAAACTCCCTCCACAATATCCTAATCTACTCTTTTGCCTCCCTCATGAGTATTCCCATAGACCTCTCCTATACTACACAATAAGCATACTATCCAATTTTCACAACACACCAAAGTACACATGCATTTTTCAAAATTTTAGCATAGAAGCATCAATAATACGAAAGCAAAACAAAGGAGAGGGTTCCCTACCTCTCCATTGGAGAAGCCTAAACCAAGAAACTTGTCCAAGCTCCTTCCCAAATCAACCCAAGCATGCAAGTCCAAGCACTCTTTTCCTCTTTCTCTCAATTCTTTTCTCTCCAAAATAACAAAGGAAAACTCTTCAACCAAAACAAGAACAAAACTCCAACCCCCTCAACAAGAGAGGAAGTTTCAATAAATAGACCAAAGGAAAGGGTGAGGGTGATGTGGCTCCATGTAGGATGCCACATCACACATCCTCAAACCAACTCCCAAGGTCAACACAAATCCCAAAACACCATAAATGGGTGGTTGGGTTGAATGACAACCCTCTTCCACATTCAACCCTTTCCCATGTGCCTTAAGGCACAATTAAATGCAAAATGAGGAAAATGCACTCCAAAGTCATATTTTCCTTCCCAAAACAATAAATAACCCCATTTTTGGATTCCCAACCCATAGCTATGGTTGGTAAGGGGTTTTGGGAAGTGTGGGACAAGTTTAACTTGTCCCACAAGTCCCCCAAACTTGCCCTCAATCTCAAATTCGAGATTCTAAGAACATGGAGTGGTCAACACTCAAAACCAAGCATTCAATACAAGAGGACACACAAGGCTCAAGGAGCCAACAAACAAAATTTATTACACCCACTTGACTTCCCTCCAAAACTTAAAATTTAAAGCAAGATGTTAATTTAATCCTAAACATACTTAACAAAAGTAATTTAACAAAAAGACATTACAAAAGAAATCACCTACTAAAGCAAGCTAAAACAAGTAGATAACATTCTTACCCCCTTGGTCACATAGGAAAATTTCCCCCTCATGGAAATTTTCTCAACACATAAAAGGACAAAGTTAACACAATACAATTTACAAGTTGCCTTGACGACCAAATGTTGTAACCACCCGACATTCTGTTGTGTTTGGTCCCCAATCCCCCTCATGGTTGTGATCAATTTCCTGCAAAATCTAACAATACCTTCTGGCCTCGTGACCATATTAGTGACGTCGAATTAATAAAACACATGCACGTATACATAACAATTTACACCATTGAACAACCTAATTAAACCAATGCTAGAATCAATTAATTCACCCATTGTTTAATTTTCTAACATTTCGATTATAACAATCCATCACTTGCACTAAGATCACAACATCAAAAATCATCTAGAAATACCCATAATTTATGTCTAATACATCCGTACAGTAGTAACAGTTAGAACATCGAATACTGATTTAGGAATCAAGCATATAAATTTATTGCAATAGTCACAACGTGTCGCAAGTATAACATGTATGTACTGTCTATCCAATAAGTAAAAATGAGTGTATCAATTTCCATCTAGAAATGTTTTATTTTTATTACGATATTCAAGGTCTAGAGATCTAATAAAGAGTGACCAGAGCCTAAACAATACAACAATAGTAATGACATAACAATAAGTCTTTAACAAGATAACTATTTTAGATCATCATCATCATATCGTTAAATTAACATCAAGGTCCACGACACGACATAGAGTCAAGGTAATAATAATAATCAAAACACCATATAAATCTTGGTGTCCACACCTTTTAATTTTCATGCTAACTAGAACACAGCAGTCATGTTTACGATAATAAACAATTTAGAAAAGATGCTCATGGTTCATTTAGTATCGAAGGGAAGTGGGCATTACATTTTCGAAAGGTTTTTTTTTATTTCTTTAACACACTTTACCACAAGTACATGCCAAAGGAGGATTTTGTATGAATTTAGATTGAAGTTCTTGCTTGTGGATAAGGAAAAATAATTGACAATGAGATTTTCTCAAGAATTTTGAATGGCCAACTAATTTCTAAATGCTAAGAATTCATTGAAAAACCCGCAAAAATATTTTTAACCTCTACCATTGAATTAATAGGTCATGGTGAGGACTCGCCCATTTTTTAATCTTTTAAACTCCTTTTACCTACCCTCCACTGCCACCTTGGCCGACTAGGTCCATTCGCATGTCTTGTTGCAAGTGGATGGCATTAGTCTCCTCCCAACCACCTACCCTGCAGACCATAATGGCCATTATGTTTCTACCTTGCGTGAGGGAGATGGGAGTCGGTGGAGGCCTGTTTTTCTTCACCTGGATCTCTTTTTGATTCTTTTGTTCAATGCGTATGGGCGCAGTAATGGTTTGACATGATGGCTAGATGGAGCTTCAAGCTAGTGAAGCAGGCGTGTTACCTCCACTTTCATTGGGTGCTGCGAGGTGTGTTCTTGTCAGGGATCCACAACATCGTCCCCGCAAAGGTAAGTAGCAGCCGTGCAGCAGGCATGTTGCAAAAGATAGTAGGAACCTTTTCTGAGCACTTCCAACAAGCAGGTTGTCCAACTATGTTGTTATCTGTTCAATATCGAATGCATCCTCAAATTCGGGATTCTCCTTCAAGATATTTTTTTATCAAAATCGACTATGTGACAGTGAGAGTGTTACCAGGAGACCTGATGAAGTTTATTGCAAAGATTCTCTATTGAGACCTTACTTGTTTTACGATGTAACTCATGGAAGAGAATCTCATAGGCGTGGATCTGTTTCATATCAGAATATTCATGAAGCACATTTTGCTTTACATTTATGAACTTGCTGGAAAACGTGGCAGACTGTTTTGCTTCGGCTCTTGTGTTTTTTTTTGGAAATCCTCCTCTTCTTACCCTGCGCGCGTGGATGGATGCCCGCACCTGTTCCAGTCTGTCATTTTGACCTGGTTGCATGGGCAGAGAGGCCATAGAAATCTTTTCTGTCAAGGCGTTTTCTTGCACTCATGGCCCTCGAAGGAGGGAAGTATGTTTGGGTGTTGTTCTATTTCCCTCTGCTTAGTTTTGTTCCTGTTTCCTGCAACGAACCCTCTTCCTTTCATTATCTTCTCCTCTGTGACTTGGGCGATGGATGCCTCTTCTCCTCCCACGTTTCCAGCTTCCACTGGCTTCCTCTACAGTCTGGCATGTTTTGTTGGGTGTGGGATTTCGGGAGGGCGTCCAAAGCAATGGAAGAGGCGGAGGGGCGATGTTGAATCTGGAGAAAAAGGAAAGATATTTCTACACTTTTCTACTGTTACTATATTTAAAATTATTGTGAAATCGAACCACCTTTTCCTTGCATTGATTTGTCAGTTGGATGTCATGATGGGAGATCTCCCCTTTCTGCTTGTTTTCTTCTTGTTTTAGCTTTTATCGTTGTCAGTATGTTGGTCGAAAGGATGCGTGTGCCCTCTCCTCTAGGTGTTATGTTTCTCTTGCTCGAGTGATAGACCTTCGTCTGTTTGTTTATGTATTTATTCTTCTCTGCGATTGAGTTGCAAGTTATTATGTTGATCAAACTAGTATTTTCGATATCATGGAAGTAAGTTTACGATAACTATGAAGCTCCTCCCTAGCACCCAAGTTTGTCTTTTGACGTTTTTTGTTAACTCCTTCTCAAGTCCCTTTGATAACCTTTTGGCATCGAGAAAGAAAGGTTGTAGGATTAGTGTGATCAATGCTTGGGCTAGCCAGCTTAGAGTTTCGGTATTAAAACTTTTAGAATGAAAAGGTTTGTGTGCAATGTGTTTTTCGTCTCACGTGTTTAGACTCTTATATTATCTTTCATCTTGTTTCTAGGCTTTTAAGGCCATCCTCAAGAAGTACCTTGACCATCCCTATCAACTTGAACCATAACTAGCTTTTCGGATCAACTAAGCTCGAGGTTTCATTGTGCGAATCCGATTACCTCATTGACACTAGAATAGTTTTGGTCTAATCCCCCTCTTTGAATTATTGTTGATGGCGCTCTTCTATTTTTCATAACTTACATTATTTCTCCTTTGTAGTGTTAATGCTATTAATTAATATTGGTCGGTTTTTATGCACGTAATTACCTTAATATTTTGTGATGGAAATTTCCTTAAATGTGATTAATCTTCAGGAAAAACTCATCTTTCATTTGATAGTCTTATGGATTCATAGCGGAAGGTTTTGTTTTGATAATGTCACTTAGAAATTATGTTTGTATCTTTGCGTGACGGTTGACTGTGTTACCAAGGGTTGCCTTAAAATATTGTTGTTTTGGGAAATAGGTAATTTATTTTAAATTAACCAAACATTAGTATTGTTGTGGAGGTTTGCAAATCTTTAGTGTTATAAAATTTGTTGATGACATTTTTGTATACTCTTGTTTGACGGAACTCCCTTCTTCTCTTGCGTGTTTTTCTTAGCTTTGTAAGGCATCGGCCCTTTTGAATGATTGGAAAATCTCTTGGAGTTAATGGTCAAAACTAGTATACTTTTCCTTCGCTTCAAACTTATGTTGTGTGTATACTCTATTTGATTTCCGTTTGAAACTCAATTATACATGGCTTTTTGTGTTAATTTTTGAAACCCGTGGTTCCCCTTTCTTGGGCCGATCAACTCTTGTTCTTTTAGAAATATATTATTTTAGCCTATGCGTTTGGTACCTTTGATAAATTTCTAGATGGTTGGTCTATATATCAAATCTCAATCTTGTAATTATTATTTAATTATTTACTTGATGGGAATTCTGTTTTTGCTAGATTGTTTATTTCTCCTTATAGGGCCAAGGGCCGCCTCATACGATTACTATACTTTCGTTGCTTTTACTCCTAACTGAAGTACAAGGTATTCTCCTTCTTTGATTGGCATGATGGAGACTTTATTATAACTTGATGTGTTGATAGTGTTTAGAGGTTTGACCCAATTCTTGTAATAAAGTGCTTCCTTTTTGTGGTATTGTTAGATAATAGTTATGGTGGTTTTGTGTAGCCTTATCTTGCTCAGTTCTCGCGAACTGACTCTTGTGGAAAATTTGTTGCAGATGGATTTTTGCGAGTAGATGAGGGATAGACTTGTAGATTTTTACATCAACCTCAGTTGAGAAGTTCTTTTGCATGAATCCTTTTTATATTGTTCAACTATTGATAACATCTAGTGGAAAAATTTAGAAGAGGATCAATGTCTTAGTATATTGTATCGTGGATTATGTCGTCTTAACTTTGGAACCTTGAATTGTCTGTCTATCTTGGAAAATATAAGAAAGTTGGATTACCACTTGTTGAGTGACCTTAATGGATTATCGGTATTCTAAGAGTTGATGTAACTTTTTTTTGTGTTCGTAAATGAGTATTGTTAAACTTTATCCCTACGATTAAATGTTGAGTTAAATCTTTCTAAGACTTAGTAATAGTGTGTTATAAGTAAAATAAAATGGGTTGTTTAATACTTATAGAAGTTAAACTAAAATTTATATTGCAAATAAATTAGTGTAGAGGTGACCAACTTGAGAGCATGTAATTCCATAAGTGATCAAAGATGAAACTATCCTTTGTTAAGTAACATTATATAACTTGATATCCCTAGCTACACTAGTGAACACTATCCCTTTCATGGTGAAATTCTTAAACGAACTTAAAGGAAATCTATGGTTAGTTCTGGAAGATAATAAGATTTAATAAGCAGGAGAAAATAATTTAGAAACCACGCAATCTATCTCTCAGCCATTGGAAGGTAAATTGTTTTATTTTTATAAAACTCATTTAGTAAAGCCTAAGTAAAATCTTTAATAATTCTGGTTAAGTTTTCAAGTTTCAATTATATCTTGGTAATAGCTAATGAGGCCTTGAAGATGATTTCAACTCAACCTTCTCCCTCTAACCTTTTTCCAAGGTGCCTTGTCTTTCTTCTCTTAAGTTTGTTGAACGCAAACCCATGTTGTCATATGGGCATGAACAAGTTCTAGTAGCGTAAGTGTAAATAGATGGCCTTGTGGGATTAAATCACCCCTTTCTCTAAATAAACGAATTAAGCAAATAAATGTCATAATAGAGAATATTTAAAGATGATTACTCAAGTAAAAAGAATAATCTTAGCTTGGTAAGATGAATTGTATGAATCATATCTTGAGCCTCCTTGAAAACGTAAGCTAAGAATTGCAAGATGTCTTTTTAAAATAAATAACCCTCAAGAATATCTCATTGTGGTTGGCCCTAATTGTAAGTGTGTTCTGTGGTTGGACTTCTATGTTGTCATGTCAAAAAAGAAAAGTGTATTATCCTTTTGGGTGTGAACGTTTCCGTGCTGACCTTGTGGTCATCCCCGTAACAAGTGGTTCCTAGAGTTGGTTGAACTTTGTGATGACATGCTATGTCGTGTTATTTGTCGAAGCAAGTCAAAAAAATCCTGTCTTTTCTTGTGTTGTTCGTGTGTGAATTTTTGGGTCGTTACAAAACTCAATACTTAACTAGAAAAAATAGTGAATATATATTTTTTGATTAAAAAGGGTTGCATCAAGTACTAACAACTAGGTTTAATTTGTTTCTTGTTTACTAAACTTCACACATATGAAGGGTTGTCGATTACTAAATTAATAATTATCATTATTAATTTACACAAGGCTACTTTAGGATAAATCCCTTTCTAGGGTCTCCGTTAATTCATCTTATTTAAAATATCAATGGGGTCAATAGTTCCTAAGTTAGTTTAATTCTTACTTCCCACAACATTTAACAATAATGCCTCCCATGAGGTTGTCTATCTAAACAATTAAAAATTCCAATTAATTAACCCTTAAAATTCATTACCTATATTACCCTTTTTGCAATTATTTAATTTATCCCCAAGGGACCCAAGCCATATATTCACTTAACTTTCTAAGGTTAAAGTTTCAACTTGCCCTAACCATTAATTGGCCCCATTCAACTCAAATACCCATACTTTTAAAATTACCCAACCCCATAAAGTGTCACAACTTGAAAAATGTAGGGTTAATACTCAACCCTTAGATTAAATGGATATTGTAGAACGCCCACAAATTTCCTATGTAAACCCAATATAAACCATATAGAAAACCATGAAAATTATGGAATAATTTAAAAAAAAAAGTTACAAGGCCTTAGCCAGGATTTTAATTAAATCTTGATTACAAAATTTTAAACAATTATATGGCATTCGGGACTAAAATAATGACTAATATTTTTAACCCAATTTCAAATGATTTTATGATTTAATTCTTTCTCTTCTAGACTCAAATATTTTATTTAAATAAACCTCATTTAGATTTTCATTATTTACCTCCATTAATCCCTTTTAAAAATAATTTATTTCAGGTTCATAATCAATTTTAAATTAAATCATATAAGGATAATAATCTTGCATTGTTAAATGCATGGAATTTATAATAAGTTCATTATTCTAAAATAGCAAGGTGCACAACTAAGTCTAACCCTTTAGGCACCATTTAACATTAAACACACATCTTTTATTTATTTCATTCCCACCTAAATACTCTGTCACTTAAGTAATGTAGGGTTAATCCTACACCATTGGATTTAATCTATCTAAGCTATTAGATCTAGGTTTGGCAAAAATAACCCTAGATATCCTTATGGGTTCTCTTATATTTATTTTCTAAATATAATCTCTCATTTCCTCTTGTTTTGTGTTGCAGGTGAAGGAAGGAGGAGAGGGAAATGAAGCCATGGAGGCCATTGGAGAGGATTAGGGGTTTGGTCTTTCTTCCTTATTTGTTATTATTATTATTTTGAATAAAAATCTACTCGAAGGTTAAAAGAATAGACAACGCATACACCCATTTGGGGAAAACCCAAACCCTACGTAGTTATCACACACACACACACACACACACACGATATATATATATATATATATATATATATATATATATATATATATATATATATATATATATATATATATATATATATATATATATATATATATATATAACCCAAAGTAACCTAAAATTCTTTAATATATAAAATTTAATAAATATGGATAGATACAGATAACTACATATATATAACCTTGAAAACCGATGTGGTACCAAACTATCACATGTCACATTTAAATTTCACGGGCCGAATAGACCATGAGAGTCGCCGATGGGATAAACAAGGGGCGGATTTAATGGTGCGGTTGTAGTGTTGGGGGAGGGGCACCGATCCGACCCATAACCCATGTAAATATTATATGGGTTGGGGGTGGGGTTAGCACCCTCGCCCCAACCATATTATTATACCAAGCCATAGCGCAAGCAAGAGTGGCCACAACCACTATTTCAACGCATACAAACCGTTTTTCATTTTCTTTTGATTTTTCCATGCTTTTTACAATTTGACTTGCATTTTTTTATTGTTTTGGATTTCCATTTTAATTTTAATACCAAAGAAGTATGTATGTATGTATGTATATATATATATATATATATATATATATATATATATATATATATATACATTATATTATATTATTTAATATTTATTAAAGACATTTAAATAATGATTTTATCAATTTGAAAATAATAATGTATATTATTAATATATATCTATTATATATTAATAATATATATATTTATTTATTAAAATAAGTTCCCATAGAAATAGGGGATTCAATAAGAATAAACAAATAGATTGGTGTGTATAGGTTTAAATCTATGTACATAGGTACAAATGAAAGAGCTTATAGTTGTAAAAGATGGTGTCTCATGCTTTAAACCAACTAAATTATCAAACTCCAACTCATTTAGATAACATTTAAGAAGGTATAATTGATTTTGGTTTATTCATTTACATAGTGCAAATTTCTATTGCAACAAGGAAGGAATTATATTAATAAATCAATTTTATCTAATCCTTTTATACATCTAATTGGATAAGGTAAAAAAACCACTCTTAAATGAGATTTATTTCAATATTCAAGTAAACAAAGATTGTCAATAATGCAACTAATCAACATTTTTTCCCATCGAAGAGCTCTAGCCTTTGAGAGTAATAGATTTTCAATGTAACTTCTCAACAAAATTTTTGGTTTGTGAGAGCTTAATTTCTATTACAAGATCATTTCAAAGTTTACATTCCTATGAAATAGTGTAAATCACAATAAACCATTTCAAAGAATGAATGAGATTACATTCAATAAACTATTGGTACAATTTACAAGTAGTAGAATCATAATAACACAAGTTGCAACTCCACATGTCTTTCTCCAACAAGAGAGCTTCCTCCATTTAGCTCACCATCTTCATCGAGACAAGCACACAAAAAAATGAGGGAGTAGGAAAAACTCTCCATCCAACCAAATATCCAATGAGGGAGAGAAGCCTTCTTTCTCATTGCCCCCGAGCCCCAACAAGGAAGCAATTAGGCATGTTTAGAAAACCATGGGAAACTCAAAATGGATTCCACATATATATTCATTCAAGACACTCAACACAACAAACACATTTCCAAAATCACAATGAAACCAACAAGTTTCCAAAAATGAAGGCTTCATGTTAAATCCAAGGAGGAGAAAGGAACATGAGGGTTCTTCTTATGCCTCCCAAGGGCTTGGGTGTCCACCTATGAGCCTAAAAACTCCATCAAAATACACACAACAAATATTATGCCTCCCTCCAAGATGATACATGACTCTTATGTCTCCCTCAAGAAATCAACTCACTCTTATGCCTCCCTCAAGAAAATAACAAGATAAACACAAATCATATTTATCAACAAGGTGGACATCCCAACCCAACTCCCTCCTAAAATACCCAATAACATTTCTCTTATGCCTCCCACAAGTTTTACCCCATTTCCATTTCTCCCACAACCTAAGGATCAAATCTATTTCCCACAATCATAAGAAATACAACAACCATCATCCACACATATGAGTACAAAAAATAGCAAAGTAAATACAAGAGTGAAGATCTACCTTACAAATGAAGAGGATCAAGCACAAAAAGTTCCAAGCCTTCCAAATTTCTAAGCAAGCACCATCCATTCCAAGACCAAACAACAATTATTCAAGAAATATCTCCCAAAATTCTAAGCATCCACCCCCAAAATGAACAAGTAACCCCCAAATCCTCACACAAAATGAAATAAATAGAAAAGAGGGAGAGAGGGTGATGTGGATCCATGTAGGATGCCACATAATCTCTCCTCCAACCCACATCACCAAGGTCAAACCCAAACCCCAAAGCATAATAAATTGGTGGTTGGGGAAAAGACCACCCTCTTACACACTCAACCCAACCCACACCCCTTAAGGACAAAATTAAATACCCATGTAAGAAAAGTGCACATAATTGCTCTTTTCCTCCATAAAAACATAAAATAGACCTAAAATAAGTCCCTCACATCATAGGCCTAGTGGGTGGGTCACTTTAAGAGGTGTGGGACAAGCTTAACTTGTCCCACAAGTCACCAAAATGGCCTAGAAGGTCAAAATCCGAATTTCACTTGAGATATTGAGTACACACTACTTCAAAACAAATTTAATTCATTCTCATCCAACACACATTAAGGCTACCAACTCACATTTATTCCCCCTATTGTCACATCCTAATAAGCACAAGTTAAACACTTTTAAATTAATTTAAGAGGGGTGCTAAAAAAATAATAAAACTAACTCTAGATACAAAAAAATATAATAACTCATAATTAAATAAAATCAACAAGACAAAGTCACAACTTACCCAAGGTCACTATTGAGGCCACCCCCAATGGGGACCTCCAAACAAACAAAAACAATACACAACATATGAATACATGAGTTTCCATGGTGACCTATTGCCAATACCCCACATTCCTTCGTTGTTGGTCTCATATCCCCCCGTAGTTTGTTGTGCTATAATTTCTGTAAAATCTAACAATACCTTTACGGCCTCGTGGTCATATTAATGATGGAAAAATCATGAAACACATTCATGTATACATAAGAATTTACATCATCAAATGTGATGCCCGCTAAAAACAACCCACTTGAGACCCAAGAATAACCTAGGATTAGTTAGGAAAATTATGGAATAATTTTTTTTTGTTTTTGTTTAAAAGAGTCTACAACTAGGTTATAAGACAACATTTGTCATTAACAAGTTATAGATCAATTTTAATCCTCTAGAATGTAATTCTCTTTGGTTAATATATATTAGAGGTCACAAGGTCCAAAATTTAGGGTTAGAAGGTTCAATTAGGTTCAGAAGGTAATTCCTCACCATACCCACTCCCTAACAGCTTAAAGGTTCAATTGATTTTTCTCAAGATTAACGCATTAAAAAATGCCCTGAATCATTTCCATTGGATAGGAAATTTCCTCACCTTTCCAATGATATAAATAAGTCCTCCTAAGTCCTCATATTTTTCAAGTTATGGGCCGGCGGGCCTTGGGCGAAAATTTTCCCCAAGAGCGGGCTTGTGGGCCTAGGGGAGAAAATTTGCCCAAAGGGTGGGTCTACGGGGCCACGGGAGATTTTTGGAAAATTTCCCGCATGGGGTGAAAAACCACCTTTGCAAGTCTCTGAGTCCAGGGACAAGTGGCACCTCCCAAGTCGGTGCGAGGAGAGCGGGGCGGGCGGGAAACATTTTCAAAATTCTTCCGCGTGGGGTGAAAAACCAACTTTGCACCGTAAGTCCGCAAGGGACATGTCGCGTCTCCAAGCCAATGCGGGGAAGGTAGGGCAGTGGGGAGAAAATTAGTTTAACGCCCCAAAGGGAAAAAGGAACACATTCATCCGCGCCTCCACCGACGCCTCGTGATGCCACGTGGTAACTCCTGATTGGCCACGGGTCGGTAGGGAAAATTTGAAAAAATTTCCCAATTATTTTTAAAATTCCAAAGGAAAAAAGGAACCCACTCCTCCACCAAAGCCTCATGACGCCATGTGGCAGCTCCTCATTGGTCACGAGTCGACGGGAAAAAATTTGAAATTTATTCCCAAAATGTTTTACGAAGTGCTAAGTTAAAATGTGATCCGCCCCTCTACCAACACCTCATGGTGCCACGTGGCAGCCTCTCTCGATTCATTAGTTTTAAATTTTGATAGAGTTTAAGGGGTCAATTTCGTGAAAACGATATGCAGGGTTTTACAATTCGAATTGGTAAATTTTAACTTATAAAATTTTGTTCAATTTGTTCTTGTTCCTCTCTCAACATGTCAAATAGACATGGAGAATTGTTCTTAGGTGGATTTAGGATAAGTTTGTGAGGTAGATCTATTTGATTGAATTCCAATTCAAAATTTTACAATTTTGCCAACAAAATGACTGTGAAAGCTTTGAACTCAATTTTTCCAGGTTTTGGAAGATTTCCTTTAAGTATATTTGTCTAATTGGATTTGTTTAGGGAAAACTACTTCATTTTAATCGTTTAGTTTGTTATTTCATTATTGCAGGTTCGATTTGTGCATTTTGGATTAAATAATTGCCAATTTGAAAATACAAGATAGAGATCAAATTTTTAAAGGGTTTATTTGCCATTTTCTTCTTCCAAGTATTATAATATGTTCCAATCCTAATCTAATACATTTAGTTGATTCAAACCAACTATTCAAAACTAAGATACATCTCTGATTTCCAATTTTCACATATTTCAAAAGACAAAGTATTACACATTCCTTTATACGCATTTCTTCCTTACAAACAGAGATTTCAATTACATTTAAGAGATCAAATTCAATACCACAGGGTAATTTGAGGAAGGTAATACATCATTCATTGATTCCAAAAGACAACTTTGTAACATCCTTCTTTTATTCTTTCCAAAATCATATATTATATACAGGATAGAATAATACATTTTCTTCTCACGTATTTCACTTTTCCACTTTCTAAACAGGGATTTCATAGTGCATGTTAAACACAGATTTCCAATGGAAATAATATCATATGAACAAGGAAAACACTTCCATTAATTCAATGAAACTCCTACAACCTCCTTTCCATTTGATTTCAAAATACAACATACAAATTACGTATCATTCTTTCCAAAACAAAATACAGAGTATAACTCTTTTACATTTCAAATTTCAACTTTCATTGTCAATACAAAGTATCTTTCCATTATAATTAATACACAGATCATCCACTTCAAGTGGGAAAGGGGCTACAATAAGATTTCATTTCACAAGGGACTGTCAAACTGTCTTTTTCCTTGCTCCAGATAACAACATCCATATTTTTCATTCTCCAAATTGTGATCACAACAAGAGTATGGGAAAGGAAACACTCTCCACCCAACCAAGACATCTAATGAAGAGGAGAAGCCATCCTTCTTCATTGGCCCCCAAGCCCCAACCACAATGCAATAAAAGATGTGATCCAACTCATGGCAATAACAGGCTTCCACAAACACACAAGTAGCATTTTCACAATAAAACACAGTCTAAAACAGAATGTAGTTTACAACTACATTAAAACATGACAAAAATATTAATGCTTCATCAAGTAAGCCAAAGTAGAAAGAAACTATGAGTGATTCTTCTTATGCCTTCCAAAAGGGAAATGGGTATCACCACCTTAATTACAAACCACGTAAATATAGCATATATAAAAACCCTGACATTCCTTATGCCTCCCAAGTACCCCTTATTCCTCACATTTCCTTATGCCTCCCCAACCTCTTATGGCACCCCATAACGAGTAAAGAAATGCAAGTTATTTCTTTGTAAGGTGGAACCCAAATCCCAACTCCCCACCCATATACCTCCCTAAAACACACTTGTGCCTCACACAAAATAAACCCCATAGTCTTCTCCTACACCATTCCTAGGCCATCTACCCAACAACCCACAAACATGCCAAAACATTCACACATTAACATTTTCATAAACAAAAGAAGCATTTCAAGAGCCAACCTCCTACCTCTCCATGATGGAGTTGTTCCAAGTTCCAAAACAACAAGCTTTATCCAAAGGCAAGCAATCCAAAACAGCCAAGCACAAACATGCAACAATCTTCCAAAAACGTCTTTAAAGTAAGAGCTCCAAAATAACCAAAGAATTCACCCAAGAATGAAGTCTCCAAAGTGAAGCAACCAAAAACAAGGCAAGAAGTTCAAATTTTATAGAAGAGGAAGAGAAGAGGATGAGGTGGATCCATATAGGATGCCACATCACACATCCTCAACCCCAACCCCAAAGTCAACTTCATTCTCCAATGCACAATAAATATGTGGGTGAATAATATGACAGTTTACTTACACACTCAAATCCAACCCACACCCCAAAGGACTAAAATTAAATCATGTAAGAAAAGTGCAATTAAAACCTACAATTTGCCTTCTAAAAAGGCATTATAAAAGTCAAATTTCAACTCTCCAACCATAGGTATGGTTGGTAAATAAATTTAAGAGGTATGAGACAAGTTTAACTTGTCCCACAAGCCTCCAAAATCAGCCTCCAAGGAAAATTCAAATTTCCAAGAAGGTGGAGTGTTTCACACTCAAAAAATTAACTTACACATCACTTACATATTACTTACACATTATTAACTCATTCTTACAACACTTTAAATCATATCCAACAACCATATTAATTACTTTCTTATGACATATTTTATTTAATTAATATTAACAACATGCTTACCCACAATATTAATACAACATTTAATAAATAAAGAAAGGGGCAATGCATCACAAAATAAACACATGCAATATTAAACAAAAGGGTCAAATAAATAAATACACATAACCCCTTGGTCACATTTAAAGGTGATCCCCCATGGGAATCCCTAACACACACAAACATGCACAAACAAATACTAGTTGCCATGGTGACCTTGTTGAATTCATCTAGAATTTCAATGTGGTTGGTCTCCAATCCCCGATGTTTGTTGTGATATTTTAACCTACGAAAAATAAAAATACCTCCTTCGGCCTCATGGCCATATCAGAACATCCAAAATAATATAAATATAATTCCCAAAATCATCTAGATATATGAATCACAACAACATCAAAGCAATCTAACAATATCATTTATAGTTTTATCAACTATATCATCATCCAATAATTTCCATTTCTAGGTCTACTCACAATATCCAAATATCACAAGTTCGAACAACATCCATAATATAACCATGTCAAATAGTATATCATCATCAACATATAAAATGTCTCTAATAATCATCATGCATCATAACTGAATCAAGTCAACAATAATCCATGATCTAACATCTAACATCATACTATAATAAGGTCCATAATCATGTCATAATATAATCAACAAGTATCATGATTAGTATCAAAAAGGTGTCAAAGGGAAGTGGCACTACATCCCCCTCCCCTTAGACTCGACTTCCTCCTGAAGTCACTGAAACAAATGTGGAAACTAAACTCATAGAAAAGTATCATCCTCCCATGTAGCTGTAGTCTCATCATATCTATCCCACTACACCCAGACCTGATCAACCTCTCTGGCCTCAAGGCCCAGGGTCCTGCGATCTAGGATGTGAACGGGTTCCACCATCACCTGCCTCTGATCCCACACCTGCAATGATGTCCATTCTAACACATGAGAATGATCTGTAATATCTCCTAAGAAATGAAACATGAAACATATCATGTACGCGAGACAAACTAGGTGGCAATGCTAGACGGTAGGCCAAAGGGCCGATACACTCCAAGATCTCAAAAGGACCCATGAATCTAGGAGCTAACTTAGAACCTTTTCCATAATGGATAGGGCTCTTGTGTGGTCTGACATAAAGGAACACCTTCATGCCCACATCAAAACTATGGTCCGTCCTATGCTGATATGCATACTTCTTCTACATGTCTTGTGCCTCTTGTAATCTCTGTCTGATCAAAACCACCTACTGCTCCATGTCCTGTAACAAAGTTGGTCCAAGAGAAACCCTGTCCTCTAACTCTGTCCTAACTAAGAGGTGTCTGCACTCTCTACCATACAAAGCCTGAAAAGGAGCCATACCTATAGAACTCTAAAAACTATTATGTAGGCAAAACTCCACCAAGTACATGTACTCCTCCCATCTAGACTACTGATCCATCACATACATCCTGAGCATATCCTCTAAGATCTGATTCACCCGCTTAGTTTTCCATCTATCTCTGGGGTGATATGTTGTGCTGAAGTTGATTCTCATCCCCGAGGGCGTTGCATGGTAGTCCAAAAATGGGAAGTATACAAAGGATCTCATGGTCACTTATGATCTTCCATGGAATCCCGTGCAACCTGAAAATCTCATCAAGATATACCCGTGCCACTACACTAGCTGTATAAGTGGTCTTCACTAGAGAAAAGTGAGCCACTTTTGTCAATTTATCAACCGTGACCATGATGGCGTCATGGTGATATCTCGACATCGTAGCCCAACAATGAAGTCCATGGAAATGGTGTCCCACTTCCATTTTGGTATAGCATGAGGAAAGAGAAGGCCAATTCGATGCTAATGCTCAGCCTTCACTTTCAAGAACTCTAAACATCATGACACAAACTGAGCCACGTCTCTACACAAGTCCTCTCCAATGATACAACTATGTCTCAAATTAGCTTGCATATTCTTCACCCTCGGATGGGCTTAATAGGGTGCATGATGTGCCTCTGTCAAAATGTCCTGCCTCAAGCCTCCATCTCTGGGAACATAATCCAGTCTCTATGCCTAAGAAAACCATCTGCCTCTAAGGAAAAACCAATCAAACTTCCCCTCGAGGGGTCTTTGAGACTCGATCTCTGCTCAAACTATAATGTAGAAACTGTCAAGAGGAAGTTGTTGAAGAATCCTGCTCTGCAAATCTGTGCTCACTGAGGTGGCCATAGCCACATGTCTCCATCTACTGAGAGCATCTACCACCACATTATCCTTCCCTTTCACATGCTTTATCTCCATATCATACTCACAAAGTAAATCCATCCAACGCCGTTGATGAGCATTGAGATTGGGCTGCATGAAGAGGTGGCGAAGACTCAAATGATTAGTCCTGAGTGTGAATCTCCAACCAAGAAGAAAGTTCCTCCATCAACCAAAGCATGAACAACTGCCGCAAGCTCAAGATAATGAGTCAGATAATTAAGCTCGTAATCTTTGAGTTTGTGAGACTCAAAATCCACTACTCTACCCTCCTGCATCAACACACCTCTAAGCCCTACTAAAGAAGCATCCGTGCAAATGAAAAAATCACCCTGTGGATCCGACACTGCAAGAATAGGTGTTGTAGTGAGACATTCCTTCAATGTATTGAAGGCCTACTCGCACCTGTCGACCAAACAAACTTCTTCCCTTTCCTCTGAAGGGAAGTGATGGGGTGTGCAATCCGAGAGAAGTCCTAAAAAAATCTCCTGTAGTAACCTACTAGTCCCATGAAGTTGCACACCTCAATCATAGTAGTGGGTGCTAGCCAATCCATAATAGCTCTAATATTGGAAGGATCGACGATGATACCTTCCCTAGAAATGATATGACCCAAATACTACCTCCATATGAAAGAATGCACACTTCTCCAAGTTCCCGTAAAGTTACTACTCCCTGAAGACACTGAAGAACTTGGCGAAGGTGCCCTCGTGCTCCTCACGTGTACGTGAGTAAATCAAAATGTCATCAAGGAAGATGAGCATGAAGCGATCTAAGAAATTATGGAATACCCCATTCATCAAACTCATAAATACTGCAGGGCATTAGTCAAACCAAAAGGTACCACTGTGAACTCATAGTGGCCATATCTCGTACAGAAGGTAGTCTTATGAATGTCCACCTCTGAAATCCTTAGCTAATGGTAGCCTGACTTAAGGTCTATCTTAGAGAAAATTGTGGCTCCCTTCATCTGATCAAATAAATCATCAATGTGTGGAAGGGGATAATGATTCTTGATCGTTACCTTATTCAACTGGTGGTAATCAATACACAACCACAAGGATCCATCCTTCTTCTTTACAAATATCACCGGTGCACCCCAAGGGGATACACTAGGATGAATTAGGCCCTTCTCCAGAAGGCCCTCAAGCTGTAACTTGAGCTCGCAGAGCTCTGGGGTAGTCATCCTATAAGGTTCTCGTGAGATAAGCTCTGTCTCCCAGAAACTGATCTATATGAAAATCAATCTCACATGGGCTGGTAACCCCGGTAGCTCCCCTGAAAGACATCTACAAAATCTCTCAAAATGGGATGATCATCTAGCGATGGTCCACTAGACTCATCCTATGATATTTCACTAACTGTAACAACATACATTTGATAACCCCGTTACACACACCGCTTAAGCTACATAGTAGAGATGGTGCAAATAGAAATGGGTCTCCTGACCCCTGATATCACCGACTCAACTCCCAAATCATCTGCACAAGATATAATCTTGTGGTAACAATCCATCCTGGCCCTATGAGAAGATAACCAATCCATGCCTAAGATGACTCCATAAGAGCCCAACGGAAGGATACGAAGATCCGAGGTAGTGGTGAAAGGTCCCAAATCCACCACACACTCCTTAACTAAGGATTCTACAAAGATATTGGCTCCATAAGCCATCTCAACATCCCAACTATGACCCTGTCTAACTACCACCAGCCTGCATCACTCTACTAAAGATGATGCAATAAAAGAATCAGAACAACAAAATCAAAAATGGAATGGGTAGGAATACCACCAATGTTACCTGCAGTCTCAATAACTGTACTCTGATGCTCTTCCTGGTGGTTCTCAACCATTGTGTACATCCTATGACTGCACCCCATATCACCAACAATAGGCTCTGAGATCTGTCTTACCCTTGTTATTAGGGTTCTATGGGCAATCTCTCCAAAAATGTCCAGTAACACCACACCCAAAACAACCGCCTGATCCTCTCCCTTGTGTAGCAGGTCCAGTCGGTACTTTGGAGGTCTATGGTGTGGATCCTGATGATCCGGCTATGGTCTGCTGAGGTCTCTACTGGTGAGCTCCTGCTGAGTGAGCTCTCTGGGCACCCTGTGTCTTGATGGGACCCCTAGGAGGAGGCCCCATACTCCAACCTCTCTGTGCATCAAATCTCTGTGGAGGTCTATAAGGTGGGTGAGACTGTTGTTGCTTTACTACTGTAGTCTAAAAGATGACTGTATGAACCCTATCCACCACGAGGAAGAGGTACGACCCCCGATATGTTGTCCTACATTGCTGTGTATGCGGTTCCGGACTCGGTCTCTAGCCTAGCCTGATGGGTCTTTCCTCGAGTCTCCTCTGCTATATAGGCCTTCTCGACGGCCTCAACTAATGTCTATGGACAATGGATCCGCACTACACCTCCAATGTCTAGGTTTAGGCCCCAGATGAACCTGTGGATCCGCACCTGCTCATCCTACATGTAATCAACATACTAGAGTAGATCAAGAAATCTACTCTCATACTCAAATACTATAATATATGTCTCTGAGGTCATGGAGCTCATCTATCCACTGTTGTATGAATCTCCATGACAAATATCTGCTCCAGAAGCACTCCTCAAAGAGCTCCCAAGTAATTTTCTCAGAATCAACATGGAGCTTCTACTCCTCTTCATCCGCCACTGCAAACCAACTCCATCCCTCAGTAGATGGATCACAACATGAGCTTTCGTGTTGCTAGAACAAGGACAGATCTTGAAGCATCCACTCAAGCTCACTAACCAGGCCTCTGCCTAAAATCCACCTATGTCACTAGAATAATGTGATGGCCAAAGCTTCAGGATCTCTCTAATGTGATCTGCAGCTGTGGTCTGACGGCCTTTAGGCTTCTCTACATGCACATCCCTAAGCCTAGGGCTCCAAGACCTCTCTCTATGCCCCAAAACTCGGTCTCCTTGTTCCATGTGGTGACTCTTCTCTAGCTAACTCTGCATGGAATTTCTCTCCTCCATGCTCCTCACTGGGTCGAGGTGATACATGACCCTTAATGGAAGTGACTCTATCATGTCTGGCTGCATGTCCTCCTACTGATCCTCTGCGTAGAGTGGTATTAACATCCTGAAGAGTCTACAAAATTCGGTGTAAGATGGTTGCTACAACATGATCTCGATGTGGTGGTATGCTTAGGTCTATGTGAAAGGCTCCTCATCTTGTCTCGCGCCTCCTACGCATGCAGAGCAAGACGAGAGTTAGTTCCTTATTCTAGGTTTTACTTAGTTTCCATGTTTACTAAAATATATAATTTCTAAACTAAGTTGTCTTCTAGATTTAAAAGTGTGTTAGGTTTAAGGTTCATGTCTCAAGTTTTCTAGTGTGCCCAATGGCCCAAGCTTTTGAATCACTGCTCTATGATATCAAGTGTGATGCCCGCTAAAAACAACCCACTTGAGACCCAAGAACAACATAGGATTAGTTAGGAAAATTATGGAATAATTTTTTTATTTTTATTTAGCAGAGTCTACAACTAGGTTAAAGAAAAAATTTCCATTAACAAGTTCCGATCAATTCTAATCCACTAGAATTTACTTCTCTTTTTTAATATATATTAGAGGTCACAAGGTCAAAAATTTATGGTTAGAAGGTTCAATTAGGTTCGTGAGGGTAATTCCTCACCATACCCACTCTCTAACAGGATTAAAGGTTCAACTGATTTTTCTCAAAATTAACACATTCAAAATTCCCTAAATCATTCCCATTGGATAGGAAATTTCCTCACCTTTCCAATGATATAAAGAAGTCCTCCTAACTCATATTTTTCAAGTTATGGGTCGGCCGGCCTTGGGGTGAAAATTTTCCCCAAGAGCGGGCCTGCGGCCCAAGGGAGAAAATTTTCCCAAATGGCGGGTCTGTGGGGCCACGGGAGACTTTTGGAAAAAATTTCCATACGGGGTGAAAAACCACCTTTGCACCCATGCACCCGCAGGTCCGCAAGTACATAAGGGACACGTGGCACCTCCCAAGTCACGGGGGAGAGCAGGGCGGAGACATTTTAAAAATTCTTCCCACACAGGCAAAAACCAAGTTTGTGCCCACGCTCTTCCAAGTCTGCAAGGGACACGTGGTGTCTCCAAGCCAATGCGGGGAAGGTGGGGCGGCGGACATAAAATTAGTTTAACACCCCAAGGGAAAAAAAGGAACACATTCACCCGCGCCTCCGTCGACGCCTCGTGATGCCATGTGGCAGCTCCTGATTGGCCGCGGGTCGGCGGGGAAAATTTGAAAAAAAAATCCAAAATATTTGTAAAATGCCAAAGGAAAAAGGAACCCACTCCTCCACCAAAGCCTCATGACACCATGTGGCAGCTCCTGATTGGACGTGGGTTGGCGGGAAAATTTTGAAAAATTTTCTGAAGTGCTAAGTTAAAAAGTGATCCGCCCCTTCAGCAACACCTCATGGTGCCACGTGGCAGCATATGATTGGCTGCGGGTGTGGCGTGGGATAATTTGAAAAATTTCCAAAAAGTTTTCAGAAGCTCTAAGGAAAAAAAATCGGGCCGTGGGCACGTAAATGAAATTTTTTTCCTAAATGTTTTTTTGACGCCAAGTGAAAAAAATTAGAAGGCCATAAATTTTGATAGAGAGCTCGGTTTTGGGAAAACAAGGACTTTCTAGAAATACCTCGACATCCTCTTTGTAAAAAATCATTAGTTTTAAATTTTGATAGAGTTTAAGGGGTCAATTTTGTAAAAATGATCTCAAGGATTTTACTGATTCAATTAGTAAATTTTAACTTATAAAATTTTGTTCAATTTTTCTTGTTCCTCTCTCAACATGTCAAATAGACATGGAGAATTGTTCTTAGGTGGATTTAGGATAAGTTTTTGAGGTAGATCTATGTGATTGAATTCCAATTCGAAATTTTACAATTTTGATGCCAAAAAAATGACTATGAAAGCTTTGAAATCGGTTTTGTCAAGTTTTGGAAGATTTCCTTTAAGTATATTTGTCTAATTGGATTCGATTACATAAAACTACTTCATTTTAATCGTTTATTTTTTTATTTCATTGTTGCAGAGTTCGGTCTGTGCATTTTGGATTAAATAATTGCCAGTTTGAAAATACAAGACAAAGATAAAAATTTTAAAGGGTTTATTTGCCATTTTCTTCTTCCAAGTATTATAATATGTTCCAATCCTAATCTAATACATTTATTTGATTCAAACAAACTATTCAAAACTAAGATACAACTCTAATTTCCAATTTTCAGATATTTCAAAAGACAGAGTATTACACATTCCTTTATATGCATTTCTTCCTTACAAACAAAGACTTCAATTACATTTAAGAGATTAGATTCAATACCACAGGGTAATTTGAGGAAGGTAATACATCATTCATTGATTCCAAAAGACAACTTTGTAACATCCTTCTTTTATTCTTTCCAAAATCATATATTATATACAGGATAAAATAATACATTTTCTGGACTTTGATGGTGCCTCTAAGGGAACCTCGAACAATGCAGGATGGAGGAGGAGCAATACGGGACCATAAAGGTAATTTGATTGTTGCATATGCTGGAAAAATGGGAATCCAAACCAATCATTTTGCAGAAGCTTTATCATTCTCTCCGGGGTTTGAGAGTTTCTCGGGCCCAAAATATCCAGAACCTCATTGTTGAAGGGGACTCCCTTAATATTATTAATCTGCTTAATCAGTCCTCTTCTCCTAGCTGGAATATCAAAGATTTTATCTCTGAGTCCATAAGCATCAGTCATACCTTCAACAGCATCAGAATCATACATACTTACAGGGAAGGAAACAAGCTGGCCGATGCAATGGCCAATTATGGCATTAATTTAAATTTCACTATTTGGGATAATGATAGTATCCCTAATCAGCTTCACAACAGCATACATGCGGACCTTCACACGCAAACAATCTCTAAAGATATGCTTTAATCTTTGGAGGAAATCCATAAATTCTTCCACAGGTGCTGTTTTAGTTTATTTGGCGTGGCATATGATATCTACTCCAAATGATAGCAAGATTTTGTTTAGGAACTTCAAGTGGAGTTGTCTAAATTTAAAAACAGCGCACGCGGGAAGTACAATAGCTGTTGATATTCGGTTGCCAAGCTCCGCGAAAACCGAAGATAACTACAAGGTGAAAGCTGACAGGATAAGGGTTTTCACGCGCGACTTCACGCAGACTCAGATCGGCAATCCTACAGCCGTTCGTGGGAGGACCAACGGCTACAGTTCCCATTTTTATGCGACCCGCAACGGTGAGAAACGAACCACTCTCAACGCCCAAAGGTATTTTGAAAATTGTTGTAACCAGCACATCCTTGTGAAGATGGGAGGGCCTCCCTGCCAGATTGAGCCGTGTGCAGACCCTGACTGGAAAGATAACACTGAGCTCTGGAACATTCTTAGTATTGGCGGATTCACCAACTTTGTGGAGAGAGTGCAAGGGCATGATCAAAGCATCTCTGTTCGCTTTGCCAAGGAGTGGAATGAGAGGATGGTCGACTATGGAGGGCAGAAGATTCTTATTAATGACGAACTCATAGCCGAAGCGACTGGCCTCAGCTTGGAAGGATACCGCTTCTTCAACAAGAGGGTTATCAAAGAGGCTGAAGAGAGAAGATTTGTGGAGGAGGAGGAGAAGCTTATATTCAACACCGCGGGTCTGCTTGTTAATTCAATTCCTTCTCCGTATGATGAAGTCACCCGCATGATGATTCGCTACATATCCTTGGAAGGCAGGTTTGTTACTGTCCCTGCCAAGCACCTTGTCTTTTTGAATCACTTTCGTAGGAGTAGGTTGGTTTGCTTCCCCCACTATCTGTTAAACTCTCTTGAGCGCTCCATTTTGGAGTTCCAGAAGCATACCCGGGCGGTTCCCCTTCACCAAGGGCTTATTCTGCTTATTCACAAGCACTGCCTTATCAAATTCCCCGGTCTCCCTTCCTCTCCCAGGCCTTTGGCTTTGTTGGGCTCCGTTCTGCCAGTCCTGTCTCCCCCTGCTGTCCCTGGCTGCTCCCCCCGCCTCCGGTGCTGATGCCCCCATGCAGGCTGCTCATGCTTCTCCTTCTTTTCCTCCTGCTGCTGCCCCTGCCACCCACACTGTCTCTACTTCTAAACGTGTCACCAGGGCTTCTAGGAGACTCAACCTTGAGTCTACTGCTGAGGGGGATGAACCTTTGGATGACATTGCTCGTGATCTGCTGAACATTAGTAGTGCCGGTCCAGTGGCACCAACGGATAACCCTTCTAGAAGATTGAGGCCTTAGAGGCCGAGCTTAAATTTTGAAGGATGAGGTAAAAATCTTGCTAAGCAAAAAGGCAAAAAAAGCATTGAGGGAGAAGGGAGCATTGGCAATAGCCAGCTTGATGAAATATACAAAAAACTGACCTCCCTAGACTCCCGCCTTGGGAAAACGAAGACTAGGCATGAGTATAATATTGCAGCATTCAGGGCCATAGAGGAATTCATCGAAGGTCATGCAAGAAGTGTTTCGCATCTCAGCGGTGTCCCGATTACTCTTTGGGGCAATGAGAAAGAGAGTAAAAGAACCAGAGAGGAGCTCGATAAGACGGATGCTGCTCATATGACCACGCTGGGTATGTATCATGCTTGGAAAAAAGTAAAGATGAGTATTGATCAAGCGGCCAAGAAGTAGTCCAGTTTTACTACTGCTTCTTGGCTGTAGGCTTGCTGTTTTGTTGCCGTTGTTTTGCTGTTAAGTCTCGTTTGTGTTGCTGTTTCTAGGCTTCGGTGTTCTTTGCTGTAACTTTTGTGCTTTGATACAGCTTCTCTGCTCCTCTCTCTTATTCAGGCTTTTAGGCCTCCTTTTGTACACAAGGGTATAGTCCCTTTCAAAAAACTATTTACCAATATTAAAAAAATAATACATTTTCTTCTCATGTATTTAACTTTTCCACTTTCTAAATAGGGATTTCATAGTGCATGTTAAACATAGATTTCCAATGGAAATAATATCATATGAAAAAGGAAAACACTTCCATTAATTCAGATGAAACTCCTACAACCTCCTTTCCATTTGATTTCAAAATACAACATACAAATTACGTATCATTCTTTCCAAAACAATACAGAGTATAACTCTTTTACATTTCAAATTTCAACTTTCATTGTCAATAAAAGTATCTTTCCATTACAATTAATACACAGATCATTCACTTTAAGTGGGAAAGGGGCTACAATAAGATTTCATTTCGCAAGGAATTGTCAAACTGTCTTTTTCGTTGCTCTAAAACAACAACATGCATATATTTCATTCTCCAAATTGTGATCACAACAAGAGTAGGGGAAAGGCAACGCTCTCCACCTAACCAATACATCCAATGAAGGGGAGAATTCATCCTTCTTCATTGGCCCCCAAGCCCCAACCACAATGCAATAAAATATGTGATCCAACTCATGGCAACAACAAGCTTCCACAAACACACAAGTAACATTTTCACAATAAAACACATTCCAAAACAGAATGTAGTTTACAACTACATTAAAACATGAAAAATAATACTAAGGCTTCATCAAGCAAGCCAAAGGATAAGGAAACTATGGGGATGCTTCTTATGCCTCCCAAAAGGGGAAATGGGTATCACCACCTGAATTACAAACCGCTAAAATATAGCATATATAAAAACCCTGACATTCCTTATGCCTCCCCAAGTACCCCTTATTCCTCACATTTCCTTATGCCTCTCCAACCTCTTATGGCACCCCATAACAAGTAAATAAATGCAAGTTATTTCTTCATAAGGTGGAACCCAAATCCCAACTCCCTCCACCCTTATACCTCCCTACTAAACACACTTTTGCCTCACACAAAATAAACCCCATAGTCTTCTCCTACACATTCCTAGGCCATCTACCCAACAACCCACAAACATGCCAAAACATTCACACATTAACATTTTCATAAACAAAAATAAGCATTTCAAGAGCCAAGCTCCTACCTCTCCATGATGGAGTTGTTCCAAGTTTCAAAACAACAAGCTTTATCCTAAGGAAAGCAATCCAAAACAGCCAAGCACAAGCATGCAACAATCTTCTAAAAACTTCTTCAACGTAAGAGATCCAAAACAACAAAATAATTCACCTAATAATGAAGTCTCCAAAGTGAAGTAACCCAAAACAAGGCAAGGAGTTCAATTTTATAGAAGAGGGAAAAGAAGAGGATGAGGTGGATCCATGTAGGATGCCACATCACACATCCTCAACCCCAAACCCCAAAGTCAACTTCATTTTCAAATGCACTTTAAATAGGTGGGTAAATAATATGACATGTTACTTACACACTCAAATCCAACCCACACCCCAAAGGACTGAAATTAAATCATGTAAGAAAAGTGTAATTAAAACCTATAATTTACCTTCTAGAAAGGAATTATAAAAGTCAAATTTCAACTCTCCAACCATAGGTATGGTTGGTAAATAAATTTAAGAGGTATGAGACAAGTTTAACATGTCCCACAAGCCTCCAAAATCAGCCTCTAAGGACAAATTCAATTTCCAAGAAGGTGGAGTGTTTCACACTAAAAAATTAACTTACACATCACTTACATATTACTTACACATTATTAACTCATTCTTACAACACTTTAAATCATATCCAACAACCATATTAATTACTTTCTTATGACATATTTTATTTAATTAATATTAACAAAATGTTTACCCACAATATTAATACAACATTAAATAAATAAAGAAATGGGCAAATGCATCACAAAATAAACACATGCAATATTAAACAAAAGGGTCAAATAAATAAATACACATAACCCCTTGGTCACATTTAAAGGTGATCCCCCCATGGAAATCCCTAACACACACAAACACACACAAACAAATACTAGTTGCCATGGTGACCTTGTTGAATTCATCTAGAATTCCAATGTGGTTGGTCTCCAATCCCCTGATGTTTGTTGTGATTTTTAAACTTGTAAAACACAAATACCTCCTTCACCTCGTGGCCATATCGTAACATCCAAAATAATATAAATATAATTCCCCAAATCAGCTTAGTTATATGAATCACAACAACATCAAAGCAATCTAACAATATCATTTATAGTTTTATCAACAACTATCTCATCATCGAATAATTTTCATTTCTAGGTCTACTCACAATATCCAAATATCACAAGTCCGAATAACATCCATAATATAACCATATCAAACAGGATATTATCACCAACATATAAAAATGTCTCTAATAATCATCATGCATCATAACTTAATCAAGTCAACAATAATTCATGATCTAACATCCAACATGATACTATAATAAGGTCCATAGTCATGTCCATAATATAATCATTAGTATCATGATTAATATCAAAAAGGTGTCAAAGGGAAGTGGGCACTACATCGAACATATAACTAAGCCAATGTTAGTCATGTAATTCACCAACAATTCAATTTTATAACATTTCAACTCTACCAATCCATCAACTTGTACTATGATCATATCATCAACAATCATCCGTAAATATCCATAAATCACATCTAATATGTCCATACAAAGAGTAATGTGATTAGAACATCGACTACCGATATATGAATCAAGCATATCAAAATCATCGCAATAGTCACATCATGTCACCGGTCTAACACATATATATTGTATATCAAATAAGTAACACACGTGTATCAATGTACCTCTAAAGAATGCCTAATATCTTATACGATATCAAGGTCTAAGGATCCAATACATAGTGACAAGAGATATAACAATATAAAGGATAATAAGGACATAACAATCAATTTGTAACAAAGGCAACCATTCTATATCATCATTATATCCTTAAATTCCCATCAAAGTCCTCAATACAACCATATAGTCAAAATAATAATAAAACACACAATAGTACTCATGATGTCCCTTTCGTCTTATAAGTATAATAACTAGAATGTAGCAGCAAGGTTTAATATTATGATCAATTCGGAATTGAAAACATGTTTCAAACAACGTTGAAGAGGAGTGGGCATTACATCCCCCTCCCCTTAGATTTTACTTCCTCCTGGAAGTCACAAAAAGAGGTAGGGAAACAATTCATAAGAATAGAAGTCACATCCTCTCGTAGGATATCTTTTGTTCAAGAAAGAGTGGGTCTACAAAACCCTAGTTTGGTCTCGACACCATTTAATCAAGGAGAAGGGAGAATGTTAAGCATGAATGCTAAAATTTCTTCAAGTAAGGTTGTAAACATTTAATTTTACAGGTAACTCTACGTGATCAACCAAGCTACAACACATAGCATCAAAATAGGAAATAGTCAAAGGAGTCTCAAGAACAACCACCAAAGTAAAAGAATAACAGGAGGATTTCATGAACTTGCTATGACCACATAGTTTCCCATGGATACAACATACTGCAATAAAAAAATTTAAAGCTTTCACTACGGTTGAGTTACGCTTCAAAGTTTGTTATTTAGACAAGGCTAGCAAAATTCAACCATGACCAACAATTTGTATGAGAAACATGTGTACTTAAAGGTCTCACAATTTTGAGATAACACAATATGGGGTTCAACAACAAGGAAGAAACAAGAATTAGAAAAAAACGTTTGCATTCTTGCAACTATTCATTAGAA
This sequence comes from Taxus wallichiana var. yunnanensis, assembly GCA_018340775.1. Lineage (NCBI taxonomy): Eukaryota > Viridiplantae > Streptophyta > Pinopsida > Cupressales > Taxaceae > Taxus > Taxus wallichiana. The sequence goes on from CM031242.1 coordinate 801,887,283, forward strand.
TTACTTTTATAACTTAAAAGGATATAATTAACTTTTTATGATAAAATTGAGCACAGTCATGACCACAAGGTTTTCTATAACTTGAATTTGCACTCAAAGTTGAACACACAACATTGACTGATTTTAGAAACGTCAAACATTTAGATAATATTTCCAAGTTAGGAGCCAATCCTTGCACAAACTCACATATCTACACAAGAGACACCAAATAACACTCATGGAAGCTAGAAGAGAAGAAAGGCAACAAGAGGGGGTCCAACTACAATCTAATAGAGCGTCACACCAATACTCAAGTAACAACTTATGAAAACAACTTACACTTATCTTTGCCAAGGAAAAAAGGGAACCAACATCAACAGGTTTTCCGAAGAGGAGGACAAAGAACTTCCAAATTCTCTTTCATATCCTTAACATATGTTGCCTTAAAATTACAAATAGCCTAGGTCACCTTAACTAAATCAAAACACATGGAGGTTGGTTTTATTAAAAAAAAAAGTCCCGCTCCAAAAAGGCCACACTCACACTCGTCGAGCTACGAGGAAACAAGGTTGCAACGACCCAAAACTCCTACAATGGAAAAACACATACGTCTATGAAAAAGGGAGTACTATGCAACTAGAACACATCACTATCAACAAGGTGTTTCATAAATCCAGGTAGGCGGTAGAACTAAAGGTTCAATTATACATTGCACTCAATACACATAAATTTTACTCATTCTATAAACCAACTATTAAGTCAAAAGTTATAGTTTCACTTGCTAAGAACTCTTCTTACAATTTTTCTTAATTAAAATCTTCCTTCTATTATGACATCACATATTTGTGTTATAAGGAGCACCATTAATGTTGGCATGATATCTCGTCATTCTGTATAGGTGACAGAACTATTTATTTTACTTCTAGGGAGGGTAAATGGACAAAGTTTCCTTTCTATTTTTCCACATAGTTTTATTTCTTCTATTAACCTACCAAGGTTATAACAAGGACCATTTTCCTTTTCCTAATGTTCCAGTTTACTTGTTAAGTTTCAAAGTCCAATCCCCTCAATTAGAGTTTTATTATGTTTAGGTGAATCATCTTATCAATTAAATTTTAATGAGAAGGAAGAGTCAAACATATCACATTATTACTTTTATGGGAATAAGAGATAAATCAACATATCACATTTTTAATTCTAAAGGAACAAGAGAACATTCAACATAACAAACACATCATCAATTTTGTAAGAACTAGGAATTGATCCACCAACATGAGTCACAACAAGATTTCAAGGGTTTAGAAAATAGTTACAAGCATCACTAAACACTCAAAGTGGGTCTCCACAAGTATCAAAGAAGCTACGATGAAAAATCCCATTATAGAAACAAAATTTGCTTTTACGAGTTTAAGAGGTTTACATCAGTTTGGGAAAGAAAACAATGTTTGTTTTCTCGCCTCAATTTTTTTCACATAATAATACAAGGAGAGTTTCCATACTGAATTCATACTTCCAAAAATAACACCAAACAAGCAACAAGATGACATGAAATATTTTACTCCAAGGACACCACATTTCCCATCAGAAGACATCAAATGCAAGAGGACAATTAGCTAATTTACTCAAACATGGACTCTACAACCAAGAGTTGTAGTTTTAAAAGGAGCACAACATAAGCACCACTGAGATTAAAATATTAAGATCTACCAAACTAACATCTCTAAGAGAAAGGTCCAAAAGACCCATATACATCCATACGAGTCTCCACATAACCCAATGATTAATAGGTTATATAGTGGTAATCATAACAATTTAAATAATTTAAGGAAAGGGTAGACCTATTTATGGTTCATTGAGAGAAAAAAAAGTATACTTAATTAAGCAAATCACCTAAATGGGCTTAAATCTAGCCATAATTAACAAGATACATAGAATCCACCAAGAATACCTTCTATAATGAACAAGGAAAACAAGATAAAACTTAGCATGCCATCGATGGAATGTCATAACCAAACAAAAATTATCCACTAAATTCTACAACAATCAAGGGTCAATCCTATCCTAACACAATCCATAAGCCCAAAATCAAACACATCTACTCAAACGGGATCAAAGCTCTTACTAGATTCCAAGAGAATCACCACCACTCGCTATCAAACCGCCAACTAGACGCACGACACAACGAACTTTCTTTCTAACAAGGTTGAGTAACGAAATAGTCACTCTAATATCTTAGACACACTTAAGGTTCCATCCTTCCAAAACCAAGGCATAAGTTAAAGCACCTAAGGATACATTCAAGTCACCTAGGTATACCCCCATATGACAAAATATCACAATATAAACAACATAGAACCAACTCATCAACATGCAAGAAATAATCACATAACATTTAGCTAAGTAGCCAACAAGATAACCGAGATTCGAACCACCAATCGAAATAAAATCTAATAAATATTGGAAATAAACGGAAATGGATAAGTAGCCGCATTGCAATCCCTGAAAATCTCACAAAAAATATAAATAACTAAAAGAGCCTCGAGCTTCTCAATCAAATCATGAAATCATATCGCCGCCTATGATAAAATAACATAAGTTTACAAATATAAAACATAGAAAAAGTCCACATCACATTCACTTTGTAGCCCCTTCTTGGACTGCCAAGTAGGGGTACTATACATCAAGTTTAGATCTAAAAACACATACGCAAAACCGAATCAACTACGAAACCTAGACCTAGTATCCACTCGCTCATACATGGATTAAGTCACCAAAGCGGTAACCAAAACTAACTCATTTGACCACTGAAGGAAAAAGGGGAGCTTTAGATGACTAAACAACTTCTAATTTACTTTGATAGACTCTCGATGACAACCACTATCACTACACCACAAGAGTTACACCACACAATTTAGCATTCCACAAAAGGAGTCTCAATTGGGTCATCACATCACACAACTAAAATTAAAGAGCTAAGGCTCATCAAACAACATCTTTGCAAGGAAACTAAGTTCCTGATACACCGAAGTTCGCAAGAATATCAATCTTATTCAACATTTTCAGTTACCCGGATTTGATAAAATGCCACTAGGTGAGTACAACAATTCAAACAACTTTATTATTTTAATCATGGAGGTTCAAATTTTAGTAACTGGTTTTTCAGGTTTCAATGTTGGCCCAGTGGTCCATGTTCAATCATGGCTTTGATACCAAGTGCAAGGCCCAAAATTTCCTACGTAAAACCACTATAAACCTAAAAAAACCATGAAAATTATGAAATAATTAAAAATAAAAAGGTTATAAGGCCTCAGCTAGGATTTTAATTAAATCCCGATTATAAAATTTTAAACAATTATATGGCATTCAGGACTAAAATAATGACTAATAATTTTAACCCAATTTCAAATGAGGTTACAATTTAATTCTTTCTCTTCTAGACTCAAATATTTTATTTAAATAAACCTCATTTATCTTTTCATTATTTAACTCCATTAATCCCTTTTTAAAATAATTTATTTAAGGTCCATAATCAATTTTATATTAAATCATACAAGGATAATAATCTTGCATTGTTAAATGCATGTAATTTATAATAAGTTCATTATTCTAAAAGAGCAAGGTGCACAACTAAGTCTAACCCCTTAGGCCCCATTTAACATTACACACACATCTTTTATTTATTTCATTCCCACCTAAATACCCCATCACTTAAGTGATGTAGGGTTCATCCTACACCATTGGATCTAATCTATCTAAGCCATTAGATCTAGGTTTGACTAAAGAAACCCTAGATATCCTTATGGGTTCTCTTATATTCATTTTCTAAATCTAATCTCTCATTTCTCTTGTTTTGAGTTGTAGGTGAAGGAAGGAGGAGAGGGAAATGAAGCCATGGAGGCCATTAGAGAGGATTGGAAGCTCTCCTTTGTTAAGATCTTGTGCTTATGACAAGGATCTACCGATTTCCTTTGTGGGTTTTGGTCTTGCTTCCTTATTTGTTATTATTGTTTTTTGAATAAAAATCTACTTGAAGGTTAAAAGAATAGACAATGCATATACCCATTTGGGAAAAACCCCAAACCCTATGTAGTTATCTTACATATAATAACATGTGTGTTATATATATATATATATATATATATATATATATATAATATATCGAAATATATATAAAACCGATGTGGTACCAAACTATCGCATGTCACATTTAAATTTCACGGGCTGAATAGACCATAGAGGCCACCAAGGGATAAATAGGGGGCGGGTTTAATTGTGGATTTCAGTGTTGGGGGGGGCACCGACCCCATCCCCACCCCATATAAATATTATATGGGTTGGGGTGGGGTCGCGCCCCCCCCAACCATATTACTATTCCAAGCCATAAAAGTGCAAGGAGTGGTCATGCAACCACTATTTCAACGCATACAAACTAATTCATTTTCTTTTGATTTGCTGTGATTTTTACAATTTTCCCACATTTTTTATTGTTTTGGATTTCCATTTTAATTTTAATACAAAATAAGTATATATATATATATATATATATATATATATATATATATATATATATATATTAGTAATATGCATTATAATAATATTTATTATAGACATTTAAATAATGATTTTATAAACTTGAAAATAATAATGTATATTATTAATATAAATCTATTATATATTAATAGTATATATGTTTATTTATTAAAATAAGTTCCCATTAAAATAGGGGATTCAATAAGAATAAACAAATAGATTGGTGTGCATAGGTTTAAATATATGTACATAGGTACAAATGAAAGGACTTATAGTTGTACGAGATGGTGTCTCATGCTTTAAACCAACTAAACAATCAAACTCCAACTCATTTAGATAACATTAAGAAGGTATAATTGATTTTGGTTTATTCATTTACATAGTGCAAATTTCTATTGCAACAAGGAAGGAATTATAATAATAAATCAATTTTATCTAATCTTTTTATACATATAATTTGATAGGGTAAAACAAACCACTCTTAAATGAGATTTATTTCAATATTCAAGTAAGTAAAGATTATCAATAATGCAACTAATCAACATTTATTTCCCATCCAAGAGATCTAGCCTTTAAGAGTAATAGATTTTCAATGTAACTCCTAAACACAACTTTTGGTTTGTGAGAGCTTAATTTCTATTACAAGATCATTTCAAAGTTCACATTCCTATGAAGTAGTGTAAATCACAATAAAACATTTCCAATAATGAATGAGATTGCATTCAAAAAACTATTGGTATAATTTACAAGTAGTATAATCATAATAAAGCACAAGCTCCAACTCCACATGTCTTTCTCTAACAAGAGAACTTCCTCCATTGAGCTCACCATATTCATCAAGCCAAACACACAACAAAATGGGGAGAGTAGGTAACACACTCTCCACCCAACCAAATATCTAATGAGGTAGAGAAACCTTCTTCCTCATTGTCCCCCGATCCCCAACAAGGAATCAATGAGGGATGTTTAGAAAACCATGGGAAACTCAAAATGGATTCCACATACACATTCATTCAAGACACAACAAAACAACCAAAATTACAATGAAATAAACAGCTTTTACAACACAAAGGCTTCATGTTAAATCCAAGGAGGATAAAATAACACGGGGTTCTTCTTATGCCTCCCAAGGTCTTGGTGTCCACCTATGAGCAACAAGAAATCAACTCACTCTTATGCCTTCCTCACTCTTATGCCTCACTCAATAAAATAACAAGATAAAAACAAATCATATGTATCAACAAGTTGGACATCCCAACCTAACTCCCTCCTAAAATATCTAATAACACTTCTCTTATTCCTCCCACAAGTTGTACCCCCATTTGCATTTCTCCCATAACCTAAGGATAAAATCTATATCCCACAATCATAAGAAAAACAACAACCATCATCCACACATATGAGTACAAAAATAGCAAAGTAAATACAAGAGTGAAGATATACCTTACAAATGAATAGGATTAAGCACAAACAAGTTCCAAGCCTTATAAAATCCCAAGAAAGCACCATCCATTTCAAGCTCAAATCACCATTCTTCAAGAAAGCTCTCTTAAAATTCCAAGCATCTACCCCCGAAAATGAACAAGTAACCCCCAAATCCTCACACAAAATGAACTAAATAGAAATGAGGGAGAGAGGGGTGATGTGGCTCCATGTAGGATGCCACATCACCTCTCCTCTAACCCACATTACCAAGGTTAAACCCAAATCCCAAAGTATAATAAATTGGTGGTTGGTGAAAAGAACACCCTCTTACACACTCAACCCAACCCACACCCCCTTAAGAACAAACTTAAATACCCATGTAATAAAAGTACACATAATTGCACTTTTCCTCCATAAAAAATAAAATAGGACCTAAAATAAGTTCCTCACATCATAGGCCTAGTGGGTGGATCACTTTAAGAGGTGTGGGACAAGCTTAATTTGTCCCACAAGTCACCAGAATGGCCTAGAAGGTCAAAATCCGAATTTCACTTGATATATTGAGTACACAATACTTCAAAACAATTTTAATTCATTCTCATCAAACACACATTGAGGCTACCAAATCACATTTATTTCCTTCCCTTTAGTCACATCCTAATAAGCACAAGTTAAACACTTTTAAATTAATTTAAGAGGGGTGCTAAACAAAATAATAAAAGTGACTCCACATACAAAAAAATACAATAACTCACAATTAAATAAAATCAACAAGACAAAGTCACAACTTACCCAAGGTCACTATTGAGGCCATCTCCCAATTGGGACCTTCAAACAAACAACAACAAAACAAAACACACGAATACACAAGTTGCCATGGTGACCTGTTTCCAATACCCCACATTCCTTCATTGTTGGTCTCCTATCCCCGTAGTTTGTTGTGCTATAATTTCTGTAAAATCAAACAATAACTTTCTGGCATTGTGGCCATATTAATGATGTCAAAATCATGAAACACATGCATGTATACATAATAATTTATATCATTGAATATAATAATTAAACCAATGTTAGAATCATGTAATTAACCAACTTTTCAATTTTATAACATATTGATTCTACCAATCCATCAACTTGTAATAAGATCATAACATCAAAAATCAACCGTAAATATTCATAAATCACGCCCAACATGTCCATATAGTAGTAATAGTTATAACATCAAATACCGATATATGAATCAAGCATATCAAAATTCATCGCAATAGTCACATCATATCGTGTCAGCTACCACATCTATATTATTTATCAAATAAGTAACACGTGTGTATAAATGTCCATCTAGCAATGTTTAATATCTAATACGATATCAAGATTGAGGGATCCAATACAAAGTGACCAGAGAAATAACAATATAAAGGATAAGTAACGACATAATAATCACCTCAGAATAAGGCAGCCATTCTAGATCATCATCATATCCTTAAATTCCCATCAAGGTCCACTATACAACCATACAAATCAAAATGATAATAAAAAACACAATAGTACTCATGATATCCTATAGGTATTATTAGTATGCTAACTAGAATACAACAAAAATGTTTAATATTATGATCAATTCAGAATTGAAAACACGGTTCAAACAATGTTGAAGAGGAGTGGGAATTATAGATATACACCCTTAGATCTAGGTAATTTCAATGAACCCTAAACATCCTTATGGGGTCTTATTATTCTTTATTTTTCCCTAACTCATTCATTTGTTCCATTTTAATTTACAGGTTGGAGGAGTGGAAGCCATGGAAGTAAGAACTGAAACCATGGAGAAATTTCCTTGGATCTAGTTTGCAAATGGGGAAATATTCCTCCATTCTTCTCTTCATAGTTTAGTTTATTCATGGGTTTGTTTTTGCAAGGTTCTCTATTTTCTTATTATAGAGATTCCACCATGAATCTTGTTTTACTATTTAATATATACATTTCTTGAGTTCATTATTTGGGAAAACCCCATTTCATTAGATCTATGAGATTTTACACATTTGGATTCCCATAAGAGAATTTATATGCTTAAACAAATGAATTTTTCCATTTACTAGTTGTTGGTAGTTTCATTTTGAAGTTTTAAAGCTCAAATTTCAATTAAATTCATTATGGATTTTACACAATAAATCATGATTTTATTTTTTCCGTCTAAAGTGATGTAACCACCACCATGAGCAAGTTGATGGTCTTGTGACCGCCACCCTATTTGGGTGACAATCCTTAAACCATCTCTCTAGGCAGGGTGGTGATCCCAAAACCTCCGCTCTGCACATAACGATGGTTTTGTTTAACGATAATGAGAACCTCAATTTCAAGCATTTTCAAAAACAATTCTACTTGGGTTGGTTTCTAAGGTAACATTAACTTTAATTAAGGTGCCTACAATTCACTAGTTGATAGGTTGATGTCATTTCTTCATTTCATGACTTAAATTACTAAGTACATAACTTTTCCATTAATAGTGTATAAGAAATAACTACAAGATTTCCTTTCCAATAAACTTGCTTTTAAGCTCTAAAAGAGAGAAATGAAATTCAACCATTTACTAAGTGTCATTTCTTTTCTTTTCACAACAAGAGTGGTAACCATTTCAACAAGGAAATCAAGTATAACTTTCATACATTCTTCCAACACAAACACAACCATTTTTTTCCAATGAAAGCACAAGTAACTATAATACATCTCCATATTTGAAATGAATACATTCTCAATAAAATTACAACTTTCAAAGTTCTTCTTTCACCCTTTTTCAATAAAACAAAACTTGTTAACAACTCTATAATAAGTTCTATTTTTACAATAATACAAATTTCAAAAAGGCAACAATGCACTTCCTTTTTCTCAATGATCATAGTTCATTTTTATTCAATACAAGAGCTATTCTTTCAAACAATATGAAAGAATAATTTACAAGTTACAAATTTCACTTTTCCAACATTGAAACAACATTACAAAGGTGATCCATTTGGCTCCAACATAGCATGACTCCTCCAATATTCAACTCCAAGCACAACAAAAAATAAGGGGAGTAGGAAACACTCTCCACCCAACCTATAATCCAATGAGAAGGAGAAGCCATCCTCCTCATTGGCCCCGAGCCCCAAAAATGAAGCAATAAAGGGTATCAAGAAACCATGGCAACTTTCACAAGGTTTCCACAATAACCATTCACACAAAAATTTCCACACACAAGCACAATACAAAATTAACAATAATCATATAAATTTTCCCAAGCACAAAGGCTCAAATTCAAGCCAAGGGAGAGAAGAAACATGGGGAATCACTTATGCCTCTCAAGGGGTTTAGGTGTCCACCTTAAAAGCCTCCAAAATTCATTCACACAACCAAAACCAAAATCTTATCCCTCCCTCAATTTCTCTTATGTCTCCCTCAACTCTTATCCCTCCCTCAATAAACATATCAAGATAAATAAGAAATCTTTCTTATTATCAAAAGGTGGAACACCCAATCCCAAAATCCCTCCAAATGCATAATATAAACTCTTATCCCTCCCTCAATATTTTCCCCATTTTCTTTCTCCTACATAACCTTAAATCCATTCTAATCCCAAAACCAAAATACACAACATTCATTCATTCACAACCATTTGCACAACAAATAAAAATAAAAATACATGGGTGAAGTCCCTACCTTGCCATTGCAAGAAAAACTCCAAACCAAAAGCACAAGCTCCAAGATTTTCCAAGTTAAAAACAAGCTACAAAAATCTTCACAACTTCAAACAAAGACTCCAAAAGCAAGCTCCTCCAAAATGCCGATCGAAAATAAAACATCTAACCCCAAAACCATCAAATGAACTTGTATAAATAGAAAAATGGAAGAGGGGGTGAGGTGGCTCCATGTAGGATACCACATTACTTTTATTCAATTCCACATCATATGGTCAAACCCCGAACCCCAAAGCTCAATAAATTAGTGGTTGAGGAAATTGCAAGCCTCTTATACACACAAAATCAAACCCACACCTCTAAAGGAAAAATTAAAAACTCATGTAAGAAGGTGCAATAAATATCACCTTTTACCTTACAAATCACATAACGTGGTCTATTTTTAACCCCTTATCCCATAGGTATAGTTGGTAGGTGAAATTAAGAGGTGTGGGACAAGTTTACGGTAATAATTTTTTTGTTTAGAAGTGTTAGCAAGGTTAGGCATTTTCTCAATTAATAAATTTCTTGGTTAGAGACTTTCTACACAAGCTTGTGAACAAAGGAATTAAATTAATAATTAAATATTATAATTTACTTCCTAAGCTATATTTACATTTTAAAGCATCTACTAAGTCCCATTAGTTAAATTAGTTATCAAGCACCAAGGTTATATTATTTTCTAACTCAAAGGTTTAATTGTTTTACCTAGCCACTAAGTGGCCCCATTCACCCCATTACCCATGTTCTTTCTTTTTATTTAAAATTTACATTCCCACAAAATACCTTCCCACTTAAATAAGGTAGGGTTTAATTTGGGCCATAGGATTGGATCTATCATAACCCTTAGATTTAGGTTGCCCTAAATTTCCTTATGGTTCTCTTTTAATTCCTATTTTCCTCAAACAACTTCATTTTCTCTTTTCTTATTTATAGGTTTTGGAAGAGGAGGAGGAAGAGCCATGAGAGAAAGGGGAGCCACCATGGAAAAAATTCTCTTGATATTAGTTGTAAAGATTTTCCATTGTAATGTTTCCCATTGTTAAATGTAGAGATCCTACCATGGATCTATTTTGTTATTTAATAAAATTATTTTCTTGTTATTGAGTTCACTATTGGGGAAACCCCATTTCTTTTAAATCCAAGAGTTTTACACATTTGGGTGTCAAAAAGGAGATTGAAGGCTATAACTATTAAATTTAGTTGTTTCCTAGTTGCTGGAAGGTTCCTCAATGTAGTTTTAAGATTAGGTTTTACTAAATTTTAAATCTGGGATTTTCAGGGACAAAAAATTATTTTTCCATAAAAAATGTCTCAACCATCTCCCTACGTAGGTCGGCGGTCCTGTGACCACTGCCCTGTTTGGGGGGTGGTTCATCGACCGCCACTTTGTCTTTGGGCGGCGGTTCAAACCGCCACTCGCACCGGGCAAGGTGGTTCTTTTCACCTAAAACATAACCTTTAACAAAACATAATTGTTTACAAATTTTCCTTCTTAAGTTGATTTTTAGTGCAATATTAATTTTAATGAGGATGTTTTCCATTCATTGGTGGGTAAATTGATAGTATATCTAGTTTCTTAATTTCAAATACAAAACATCAACTCAATCTCTATCTTTCCTTTTGCAATAAAATGTAAAAATTGAGTATAACATTTCTACAATTCATTCTATTTCACATATTCCATTTTGCCAACAAAACAACAAGAATTCAACACACTTCCTTTCAATACATCTTTGTTCTTTTCCAAATATACATGTATATATATTGCAACTTGAATGCTTACAACTTTTAGGAGAGTTTCATTTCAAGACAATAAACAACTTAAGTTTTCCTTTCACTATAACATTACAATGCAACTATAGAAACTACCAATTTTCCAAATCATTATTTTACAATGCAAGACTTTAAATCATTTTCTTTCACTAAGACTAATCCTTTCCAATAAGGTAAGCAACCAAAAGATATTTCTACATTTACTAACTCATTTCAATCTTGGAATAAAAGAAATATTACAACTTTCCTTCAAACATAAAATGTTACAAAATTCCACTCAAAGTGGGAATAATAATATGATCAATACAACATAGATATTTCAACAAGGCCAAACACAAGTCTTCTTTCATGTCTTCTCCAAACTTGTAGCTTCAATCTTGCATTCTCCAATCTTTCACAAACTTGGATCACAAAACAAAGGAAGGGGGAATAGGCAACGCTCTCCGCCCAACCTTTAATCTAATAAGGGAGAAGCCATCCCCTTATTGGCCCCCGAGCCCCAACCAAAGAACCATAAGGGATCTTGAGTAAAATTTGACAACTTAACACAATAATAGCTTCCACAAATAAACTACATTCCAAAACACTCAATACATTTAAATGGATATGTACTCAACAAAATAGACAACTTTCTCAACAACACAATAGGCTTGATATCAAACCAAAAAGGAGAAAGGACTATGGGAACCACCTCCTTTTCCCTCCCAAGTGAAGTGGGAGCTTCACCCAAAGCCTCCATGTGCACAATACAACAACAAAACAACCTTATCTCTCCCTTGCAAGTATGCAACAATATGACCATGTTTTTTCTTTTCACTCCCCATAAGTGAAACTCCCAATCACACTCCCTCCAAAATACATGCCTCACATATCCCTTTTCCATCTCCACACACCCAACCACACAAAAAAACATTCACAACACTCTTGCAATACTTAACAAGCACAAAATTTTCACATCTACAAGCATAACTAAAAAAGAAAAAGGTGGAGAGTCTACCTCTCCATAAAACTTCTAATAAATTTAATCTATAATCTCTTTGACACATTCAATCCAAGCACACTCCAAAAGCAACTCCACCAAGCTCCCAAATCCAAAAGTGCAAGAGAAAGAAAATGAACAAGTAACCCAAATTCCATCAATAAATATAAATGGAATGTGAGGATGATGAGGTGGCTCCTTATAAGATGTCACTTTATCATTTCTTCATTCCACACAAAATTCAAAACACCATGCCCAAGACAATAAATAAACATGTAAAAGTATGACAACCCAAAAGACACTCAAACTTTCACACCATACAAATTAATTGTGGTAAGTAGGAAATTACAATTATTGTCACCCTTTTACACTCCAAAATGGATAAATAAGTGTAAAATCAACTCCTTATACCATAGGTATGGTTGTTGTGTGAATTTAAGAGGCATGGGACAAGTTTAGCTCATCCCACATGTCTCCACAAAATCCTCCCAAGTCAAAATTCGAATTTTGAAGTTGGGGAGAGTACATAACACAAAAACCAACACAAATCTATCATACAACCACAATATTTCAAGGACCATCTACCCTCATAATTATCTCATTGTCACATCCTTATTTTAGTTAACAAATTAAGTTGGATTAGCTAATTAAGACATAATAATAATTGTTAATAAAGTGACAACAATTTCCAATAATTAAATACATGTACACAAATAAAACACACACAAAATTAAAAGAAAGGGAAAACATTTCACCCCATGGCCACACATGTGAGGTCACCCCCATGGGAAACCTCCTAACTAGGCATGCAAAAACAACACAACATAACATTACACAAGTTGTCAAATTTTGGCCACGTTGCACAACACCCGACATCCTTCCATGGTTGGTCCCCTATCCCCTTTTGATGTATGTGATAAAATGTCCTGCAGCAAAACAAAATACCTCTCCAGCCTTACGGTACAGTATCAACAACATCGAGACAAATATACATATAAAAATCAATACTCATCATCTGAAATTAAGTAATTCTATCATCTATCAACATATCAAATAATTTGATTCTAACATCCATGAGATTATAATTCTACTCAAAACATCTAGAGTATAACATGTCAATATAAAATCCAAATAGTGAAAATCAACATATATTGAACTGTCTACCAATGTCATCTAGTGTAACATAATCAAAATGTGAATCACAACATGTCAATAGTCTAGATATTTGCATAGTCTATCATCTACTGATCAATGTATCATAATCAAAATGTCTAAGTATTAGTCCAAAAGTAATATCAACATAATGAAAATAGCATTGAAGAGGAGTGGGTACTACACAACTTACCACAATTTAATACCCCTTTGGTCACATCCAATTTACAATAACTAACAAGATTAATCAACTTAATTAGAGAACACTTAACTAAAAATAATAAAGTAGATCACATTACAATAATAAATTACATACAAAAATAATTAAATGAAAAGGGAAACCAACACATCTACAACTAGTTGAGACCACCCCCCAATGGGGACCTCCTAGAAAATTTATCAATAACCAACAACATACAAAAACATAAGTTTCCAAGGTGACCAGTTGCTAATACCCAAAAAAATTCATTGTTGGTCTTGTATCTCCTTTTGTTTGTTGTGTTACAATTTCTGTAAAATTGAAATAATACCTCTCTGGCCTCGTGGCCATATCAATAACATCGAAACAATAAAACACACATACACATATCAATACACATCATCAAATAACATAACTAGATCATCTCTAAAATCAAGCAATTTCATCAATTGTTTATAATTCCAGAACATTTCAATTCTATCATTTCATCAATAATAATTTGATCACAAGACTAGTTGAATCGTCTAACAACAATCTATATGTCAAAATCCAATGTGTCAGCATGTATATATAAAGTAGTAACTCTAAACCATCATCAACTAAATCACCACATATCCAAAATCAAAATATCTATATAATTTCTAACAAAGTAATGATCAAATATAATAATGTCCATCTATCAATTTCTACTGATTAAATATGATAACAAAGTCCATGCCTCTAATCTAAAGTCGGTAAAAAATCATAGTAAGATCAATGTCGAAGATAAGTGGGCATTACACGTACTATGCTTTATTTTTTAATTTACCTTGGTTTTTGTGATAATGGAATAAGCCAATTTATTGTCCTTAGGAATTCAGGCAAATGCAAGGCTCTATTACCAACAATATCACAATATTCTATTTCTTTACTCCTCGAATGTTTTATATTATTTTTGGCAATACCTTTGTGCTAATATTCAATATGATAGGGAAAAGCTAGAACCTTTTTCTGAGTATGCATAGGTGATATTGTTAAGAAATGCTAAAAGGGATTAAAATGCAACATTTCTATGAAATTTCTTTATTATTTAGTGGTGATAATACAAGGCCATACATGAATTCTTGTTTTAGCTTTCATTTGTTAAAACACAATTGTTGTGTAGGAGAAATCCGTTTAATTTTTCTCCTTCTATGATCGCATACATCCCAAATAAATACACACACTCAAGAGATCCGTCGGGTGGGATTACATTTTATATAGATTACAAAAATTAGGTAAATGTGAGAACATTATTTAATGGCATTGGCAGGTGTACCTAGAGTTGGTTGGCACTTGCGTGAAAGACATGGATGAATTTTTAATTATTTGACCGTGTATAATTACTGTGAAAGGTCGTTATGTCTGTGGAAATTTATTATTAATATAAATTCATATTATTATAATAAACTTGTATAATATTAATTTCATATTGATTTATATTATAATAAATTATAATTAATGTTATAATAAATTTGTTATAATTAAGATTATAACATAAATTTATTATAATTAATATTATATTATTAACTTATTATAATATAAATTATAATTACTATCAAAGATTATATATAATCCATGCGAAAGGACATAGGATCCATTTATTCCTAGCCGCAAATAAGGAACATGCTATGTTGTACTCATGAGGTTGGGTTTCAAACCCATAACCTATTGGATTTTCCCCATTTTTTATTTTGACCCCTTTAAGAAAAAAATGGACTCTCATGAAAAATACAAGCGAGATGGAGATGATAATAAGGATCGCAAAGAAATAAGGAAAACTCCATTTTATGTCTATCCAAATTGATGGAAAAATCATCCGCAATGTTGACAAGGTAAACCCTAACCGCTTACAATCGCAACCCTTGGATATAAGGTCCATCACACATCCTCATCTCTAAAGTCTCCCACGAAATGCACTTGAATTTTCCTATCCTCGGACTCCTCATCCCTCTACCCTCCTCCATCGAATCTTGACCTCTTTTGCAATTTCAGTCCCTCCATTTTTACTTCTTCCATGCATACCCTTTGGCATTTCCATCATACATTTCATGTACGATAGTCATACACAAATTCTCGTTTTGTATTTCATTTGTTAAAACGTGATTTTTGTGTAGGAGAAATCAATTTAGCTTTTCTCCTTTTATGATCACAACTAGCGAAAATAAATACACACACTCGAGCTCTATCGGTGAGATTACGTTTTGTATAGATTACAAAAATTAGGTAAATGTAAGAACATTATTTAATGGCATTGACAGGTGTACTTGGCATTGATGGGAACTTGCATGAAAGACATGGATGAATTTTTTAATTATTTGACCATGTATAATTACTGTGAATGGTTGTCTATGTCAATGAAAATTTATTATTAATATAAATTCATATTATTATAGTAAAATTATATAATATTAATTTCATATTGATTTATATTATAATAAATTATAATTAATGTTATGATAAATTTGTTATAATTAAGATTAAAACATAAATTAATCATAATTAATATTATATAATAAACTTAATATAACATAAATTCTAATTACTATCAAAGATTAGATACAACCCACACATGAAGGACATGCAATCCATTTCTTCCTAGCCACGAATAAGGAACATGGTATGTTGTATTCATGAGGTTGGGTTTCAAACCCAAAACCTATTGGATTTTTCCCATTTTTTATTTTGACCCCTTTAAGAACAAATTGGACTCTCATGAAAATGCAAATGAGATGGAGACGATAATAAGGATCACAAAATAAGGAAAAATCCATTTTATGTCTATGGTTATTGATGGGAAACTCTTTCTAGAATGTTGACGAGGTAAACCATAATCGTTTACTATCGCAACCCTTGGATGTCGTCCTTTACACACATCCCCATGTCTTAAGTCTCCTCCAAAATGCACTTGACTTTCCCTATCCTCGAATCCTCATCCCTCTACCCCTTATCCATTGAATCTCAACCTCTTTTGCAATGTTAGTCCCTCCATTTTCACTTCTTCCATGCATACCGCTTTGACATTTCTATCATACATTTCACGTACCATTTCCATACATGAATTTTTTTTTGCTTTCATTTGTTAAAACGTGATTTTTTTGTAGGAGAAATCCATTTAGTTTTGCTCCTTCCATGATCACAAACAGCCCAAATAAATATTAACACGTTTGACATCTTTTTTCCTTATTTTTTGATGGTCATTAGCTTCCTAGAGACATGGATATTTATATAGTATTTTGGATAATATGTGTTTATACCATATGTGTAATGCCCATTGGTACCCAAATTTAACCTCGTTAAAATATCGAGCAGCATCATGGACTTTGATAGGAAACTCAGAGGTAGATAGGCAATCATGTATGTCATTTTGCAGCCAGGGAAGCAATTTATCTGACTTGTGGCACTCATGCCTTGAAGGAGTGGGTAGCACATTAAAAAGGATGTGATCTGATCCTAACTATTTTAGGTTGTGCCTTTCAACCAAGGTAAGAGAACCTATTTTGTAACCTCTGTTATATGAAAGGAGATATAGGTACCTTTCTTTTGCATAAATTTTATAGAGAATACCTTGGGAAAATATGATCAACACACCAGATCTAACTCTCACAAGTTGTCACTTCTAGATCATGGAGATACTTTCACAACAAGGCAAAGGTTACTAAAGACATTTGAGACCCTGCTTGCTTCTGCATGTTTAGGTGATGAGGATTGTGCATTGGCATACACACATGACAAACAGGGGTAGTATGGGTAGGATTGGTTGTTAAATGAATTTTTGGTGGGAGGTGGGGCAAGGTGAAACTAGATTCACCAGATCCTTGAGGAACCTTACAAAATGGAGAGTCATACCAACAGAATGCCACGAGCAGTTAAATTTTTCTTCAACTAGAATATGTGCTTCAATGAAGGCCTAGATTATCACTCTTTCACACAATCTCTGAGATTCTATCATGAAGGCTCGAGTTAGAAAACCCAACAAAGTATAAATATCTAATTCAAATCATGCATAAGGTACATCCAAAGGCTTATAGACAATTTCTGTCAACATATGAGAGAAAAGTGATTTTAAATCATTTATTTCAATCCCAAATGAAAGCTCTTCTGAGAAATGGAATTGCAGATGCCACTAAAGTGTCACAAGGATTGAGGCTCGTGTGATTGAATAAGATTTTCATACAAGATTTGCAACAGAAACAAGAAAAACTACTTGCAGACATTCAGAAATAAAACAAACACATTTTTCTCAAGACAACACATAAATAACTCAATTTGATTAAGTCTATTAGTAGGGGAAAGTTTCACAGAACAATCTTAGAGCTTGTCAATGGTTGTAAACTTGCAACCACCTTGACACAATAAAACTTAATACAAAAAGAGATAACCTAGCTTCTCAAATGGATTCTCAAAAGACAGGCTTAGTCAAATTTTCCTCTTAGGAATTTTCTTTGACCTTTAGCACAATGACCTCTAACTTCCAACCTCCCAACACTTTTGCACGAGAAATTTGTGCCATTTATAACCTTTACAACAGAGCCCCTTCCTCCCAAAAGACAAAAATGTTTAATGCACCAGTGTTTGCCATGATTTTTTTGTGATTCACAGGATCAGATCTACAAGAAGTCTCCTGGTGTTTGAGAGGGTATATTTCATCGAATTCCTCCCGCATTCAACTCCTTGCTTTGGTAGATCACTCTTTCTTCAATTTTCCAACCACTTCCACCCCTAATCTATCAAATCTGGCCCCTTGCGTGCTCGGGAGAAGAAAAATAGAAAATCAGATTGGGCACGAAAGTCAGACCATTTTAATGGTGAAAGATGTCCTCCAGATCTTCCCACCAAACTTCAGATATCAACATTAACTTCCTTCTCTTCTTGGCATGTAGAAAAGACCAAGAAATCATGGAGACTTGCACTTCTAGACGTGTTTCAGAGAAATGGGGGAAAATAAGATTTAGACTCACAGCTATCGTTGATCTTTACTTTGAATTTGGGTTGTCCACGTGGCAGATTCAAACTTTAGAACAGACCCAGGGGCTTCCCTTGAATTTTTACATTTTTTTGAAAAAATGGAAAAAAATTCCATTTTGCTCCACACCTCCCTCGGATACGAGCCTGACACGTGTCCAAATGTGATTGGAATGGAACCATGGCAAAATTCTACCATTTTACTCTCTTTTTAGAAAAGGAAAATTTTCCAAATTTTCCCCACAACTCCGCCTTCAAGAAACGAGCCTAACACATGTCCAAATGTGATTGGAGTGGTCTGTGCTTCCTTTTTTACTTTTGACTTTTTTTTCTCAAAAGGAAAATTTTCCAAATTTCCCCTAAGAGCCCACACTTCCACCGTTGACTGGGGAAAAACATTGACTTTTACCCTCATTGGGCTTGCGGGCCATTTTGAAATTTTAATCCTTAAGGGGAAAAAATTCAAGTTGCCTTCAATGGCCCGTCTCCCATCCTCTTTGACTTTTCAAACTGTCACGTGTCACCATGGCGCAACTTGAGGTGGTCCCAAAAATTTAATACCTTGAACGAGTTTTGGCTCGCCATGTGTCCTATTTTGGTGAGGTCTGATCAATGCTTGAAGCTCGGATGAAGGTGCCACGTGTCATGCTCTAAGGCAATCTCCATTTGGCCATTGAAAAGTCTAAGTAAAATGTAAAGAAAGTGGAGGCCTCACGTGTCAGCATGGTGCTTCTCTAAATTAAAACTCAAGGGCTGGTCCCCAAACATGTGCGGTTCCTCCACGTGTCTCCATGGCGCAACTTCAAGATGGTGCCCAAAGTAGAGACCCTGAATGAGCTCGATCTCACCACGTGTCCTGTTCTACCAAATTGTTCCAACTTCATGAAAAAAAATTTCTAAGTCCAGGCCAAGTAGCGGAAGCCTCCACGCATGCTCCCGGTGCTTCTCCAAGGAAAAACCAAAAGTAGATCTTCAAATGAGTGTCGTGCCTCCACATGGACACATTTTGAGTTGAGCATTTTCATGATTTTTTCTAAATACCCAATGAGAGTGGTGTCCAACCAAAAGGTGCCACGTCTCCCTGTAGATAAAAGAATGTAAATTTGATTGGGAGAAATGCACTCAAATCGTAAAATATAGAAAATGACCATTTGAGCCTAGGAATGAAATTTTCTTCAAGGACAGAAAGTTTAGAAATGTTACAGGGCTCAAATACATTCTTTAGGGATACATCCATTCATTTTCTTCAAGTACTTATGGTGGAAATGATAAGGAGACAAATCCCAACCGTGGAGAATGAAAAACATGGGGAAACCCGGGTTTTTGATGAACAGAGAATGGGAGACTCAAAATACAGACCCTTAAGGGATTTACAACCTAGGAACCAATTAAAAATGGCCATAAAGACTGACCAAACACAACACGGGGAAGGAGAAAATGAAAGAGGTCGTAAATCAATAAATTTTCAAAGGCAAAATGGGGCGAGATCATTTTGAGCACCAACATAGGCTCCGACTCGGGGATGGGCACTCCCTGTGAGTGCCACAAGAACAAAAGTAGACCAAGTGCCAAAATATCCATTGGGAAACGGAGTCATCTTACAGAGTAGAGAAACAAAACCATCTTCAAAAAGACACGGAGAAACCAAGAAAAATAGATCACCGAGACCGAACAAGAAAAAACGAAGGACAGACAACAAAAATGACCAACTATACACTTTATACGAATACTTTGCCCTAATTCAAAGAAAATAATTAAGGAAAATCTTCAAGTGCCTGCCATCCTGGGTATGACCATGCCAAGAGGCTCTGATATGCTTTCATCAACTGGAAATATATCTCTTTTTCTTCTCTATTCAGTTTGTAAACCATCCATTTTCTTTGAAGCTCCTCCATTGTGTTTAAGTCAAATTCTATAATATTTTTCAAGGCTGAATCATAGACCAAATTCCTAGAAAAAATAACATACTTAGGAGCTCTGTTTTCAACACTTTCATACTCCCTAAAATCCACAAAACTCACAAAGTTGTTAAGATCAAGCATCTTCTTGCAAAACCTCATAAGATGTATCGCTTGGGTCTTCAATCAGGTACAACATCTTCTTCTCTCCATATAATTTCACCAAGTTTCCTTCAATGGGGATAGTGGCATAAGACATTTCCATTTGCACACTACCACCAACATTTGCAGCCCATTTTCTTGATAGTAGCATGCCCCACTTGGCTAGGCAAGTGTACCAACAATGACAACATCAAGTTTTAAGTTTTTACCGGTATCTGCAAGCTGCACCACCAAAACCTTCACACACCCCACTACGGCACTTCCCTAGAGTCCATGGCGGTGCACTTCCCATATGATGCTATCAATTTGATTTAGCTCATTCATGACCTCCAAAGGCATGACATTACATGATGCCCCGAGTCAAATATGTAGTTGTGCAAAGACTCTATCCATTATGATCAAAGTGGTGAAGAATGGATCTACATTCATTTGAGAGTCCACCAAGGATGTCCCCAAATTGACCTCAGGTGGTTCATCTAGCTCTTCTGATGTTGGTGGTGCTTCTAACTCTTGAATGATTGGAGGAGTTTCCACATATTTACATTTCTGCCTAGGCGCCTTCTCTTCTTTCAACCCCAAGTATTCAAATGCTCTCTTTTTGTGCTCAGGAATCCTAAGTAACTCAACAATTGGGACAGAGACTTTGATTTGACTCAACACTTGGGCAATATCATATGGGACATTTTTTGGTAAGGCGGTATTGGAAGGAAAGCCAACACACTCATTAGGTGGTACAGAATTTTGACAACTTGGGCATGAGGAGGGGTATGATTCTTGTTTGGAACTATAGGGATTTTGGAAAATGCCTCTTTCCTAGGAGTCTCTTTAGGAACATTTGAAAGTAAGGGATATTTAGGCTTGGCTTGAGGCCCTGCCCCTTGAACAACCTTACTTCTTGTGTTATATTCCCTCTCTTGAGCAACAACAACATTCATCAGCAGTTGTCTATCCTCCTCAGATGGGATTCCTCCATCATACTTTTTGATCATCAAAGCCCTTAAATATTCAAAATCATTATTGGGAAATTCAAAATCTTGTACATTATCTACTTCTAAAGTATGAGAGGGAGGAAGAATAGGTACCCTATTAATGCAGCCTCCCAAAGGCGGCGATAGTTTTAGCACTTATCACCTCGGTTGAGGTTGCTCCTTGTGAGATGGTACAACATCCCATCATGAAAAAATCATCATCATTATAATTATCAGCTCCTTCTTCTTCTGTTGATCTTCCTCACAAGGAGCATGAGGCATGAAACATTTTTCACATCAATAAATAACACTTGTATCCTCCACCACAACAACTCCGGAACTCAAAGGATCGTGTACCATTCTATTATCCCTAGATAGGGTTATGCTATTTCCAGATCCAATAAGTCCCTTTCCTCTATCATCGGATATTTGGTGGTTTATGAACCTATCTTTGCCTTGTTATGCTGTTGATCTTGTGATCTCTGCCCAATTCCTTCTTAGCTCGGCCGACTAGCTTATAGGAGATATCTTTGACAACCCCTGCCAAAGTTTTCACAACTTCTTCCAAATCAACAACCTTGCTTGTTTGGGTTTTTTTTTTAACTAGCTTTACACCTTCCCTTTTTGGAGGCTTTCCAATTACCTTGATATTGTTCTCTATTTGCAAAGCCATGGTGAAGGCCTGCCTCAAATTTGTGGGGTTTTTGTCTCTTAAATAATATGCAGCCTTTTTATCAAATGCATCAGTATATTTGATCAAACATGACTCATCACAAGGCCTTATTCTAACAGGAAATATTCTCAAGGTCTTATTAAACCTTTTGTTGAAATCATGTACTGACTCATTAGGGTTCTTCTTGATGTTTTCAAATTCTGTCAAAAGAAACCTAGGGTTAGTTCTATCACCATACTGCAATCTAAATGCATTGCTCATCTCAGTCCAAGAATCAATAGAGTTATCTGAAAATGCTTTATACCAGTCCCTAGCATCCTCTTCCAAGGTATGGATAAATAGCTTGATATATACATCTTCATGTTCAATCTCAAAATATTCCATCATATTGATAAAAAGCTTTATATGTTATCACCAATAATAGCATTGTTTCCTTGGAACTTTGGCATTTTTTTCCTTACATATTGAGGGACTACATTTGGATATCCAGCCATCCCCATAAAATTTATAGGTCCAAAGGTTTTTACAAAAGGGGGTCTGGGTTGAGCCATATTGATTTGAGGAGGTGATCCTAGAGGGGTGACAAATTGATGGGAGGCAGAGGGTTCTTGGAACACAAGTATAATTTTCAAAATGGATACCCCCCAAAGGCCTTTTTTCTTGGAAATATCTATCAACCTCAGAAAAGATAGGTTCAGAGTGTGAAGCAAACCTTTAAAAATCAAATGAAGGCACCTCTCCAGCTGGAGAGTTTAATTCCACAAAGAGGCTAACTGATTAAGAGTCACTTGAATGGCAGTCCTCAATGATAGGTCTATCACTTTCATCAATGGAGATCCCTCTTCTTGTTTGCTGACCCCCAACAACTCTCCAAGATTTTCTTCCTTCTGATTTTGATTTTCCTAGCTCTGGAAATAATGTCCTAGCAGGATCCCTAGCAAATAAATACCTTATTCCTTCAAGCTTTGTAAATATTAGTAACAAATCTGACTTTGATGATTTTAAAGACAACTAGTACATATTAAGAATCAAATCAACGAGGAGTCGCCACTAAGGATTTCCACCTTAGTTGTGAAAATGCACTAAATATGATTTGTCAAATGTCATCAATGCTAGAAACTACAAATGGAAATATTTTGACCTTCTCTTTACCAAGATTTATCAAATGAAAGCTAGTGCATTAGGTGTGAAAAATGAAAGAACTACACACAACACTTGGAGCATACAAAAAGTGTTTTACCAGGTTCTTGATTTTAAATCGAGAATCCCAAAGAATGGCACCACCGATGTTGGTTTTTTGATGGGATAAATAGATATGGACTGGTAGTGAACCAACAAATCAATCTCAGCAATGTAAATTATTTCCCATGAATTCAAAATAGTCCTGAAACAACACCATTGATGTTGGCACCCAAATTTAACCTCCTTCAAAGACCAATCAACATCATATATTTTGACAGGACACTCAGAGGTAGATAGAAAATCATGTATGTCATTTTTCAGTTGGGGAAGCAATCTATCTAACTTGTGGGAACTCATGCCTTGAAGGGAGTGGGTAGCACATTAAAAAGGATGTGATCTGATCCTAACTATTTTAGGTTGTGCCTTTCAACCAAGGTAAGAGAACCTATTTTGTAACCTCTGGTTATATGAAAGGAGATACATGTACCTTTATTTTGCATAAATTTTATAGAGAAGACCTTGGGAAAATATGATCAACACACCAGATCTGACTCTCACGAGTTGTTAGGTCCAGATCATTGAGATACTTTCACAACAAGGCAAAGGTTACTAAAGACATTTGAGACCCTGATTTTCGCATGTTTAGGTGATGAGGATTGTGCATTGGCATACACACATGAAAAATAGGGGTAGTATGGGTAGGATTGGTTGTTGTTAAATGAATTTTTGGTGGGAGGTGGGGTAGGGTGAAACTAGATTCACTAGATCCTTGAGGAACCTTACAAAATGGAGATTCATACCAACAGAATGCCATAGAACAACTAAAATTTTTCTTCAACTAGAATATGTGCTTCAATGGAGGCCCAGATTAGAACTCTTTCACACAATCTCTGAGATTCTATCACAAAGGCTCGAGTTAGAAAACCCAACAAAGCATAAATATCTAATCCAAATCATGCCTAAGGTACACCCAAAGGCTTACAAACAATCTTTGTCAACATATGAGAGAAAAGTGATTTTAAATCATTTATTCCAATCCCAAATGAAAGCTCTTCTGAGAAATGGAATTGCAGATGCCACTAAACTGTCACAAGGATTGAGGCTGTGTGATTGAATCAGATTTTAATACAAGATTTGTAACAGAAACAAGAAAAACTACTTGCAGACATTCGAAATAAAAACAAACACATTTTGCTCAAGACAACACAGAAATAAATCAAATTTGATTAAGTCTATTAGCAGGGGAAAGTTTCAAGGAACAATATCAGAGTTTTTTAATGGTTTTACACTTATAACCACCTTGACACAATAAAACTTAATACAAAAATAGATAACCTAGCTTCTCAAATGGATTCTCAAAAGACAGGCTTAGTCAAATTTTCCTCTTGGGAATTTTCTTTGACCTCTAGCACTCTGACCTCCAACTTCCAACCTCCCAACCCTTTTGCACGAGAAATTTGTGCCATTTATAACCTTTAAAATAGAGCCCCTTCCTCCCAAAAGATAAAAATGTTTAATGCACAGTGTTTGCCATGATTTTTTCGTGATTCATAGGATCAGATCTACAAGAAGTCTCCGGTGCTTGAGGGGGTATATTTCATCGAATGCCTCCCGCATTCAACTCCTTACTCTGGTAGATCACTCTTTCTTCAATTTTCCAACCACTTCTGCCCCTAATCTGTCAAATCTAGCCCCTTGCATGCTCGAGAGAAGAAAAATGGAAAATCTGATTGGGCACGAAAGTCAGACCATTTTAATGGCGAAAGATGTCCTCCAAATCTTCCCACCAAACTTTAGATATCAACATTAACTTCCTTCTCTGCTTGGTGTGTAGAAAAGACCAAGAAATCATGGAGACTCGCACTTCCAGATGTGTTTTAGAGAAATGGGGGGAAAATCAGATTTAGACTCACAACAAACCGTTGATCTTTACTTTGAATTTGGGCCATCCACGTGGCAGATTCAAACTTTAGAACAGACCCAGGGCTTCCCTTGAATTTTTACAATTTTTTGAAAAAATGGAAAAAAATTTCATTTTCTCTGCACCTCTTCCCTCAGGATACAATCCAGATACGTGTCCAAATGTGATTGGAGCGGAAACACGGCAAAATTATGCCATTTTACTCTCTTTTTGGAAAAGGAAAATTTTCCAAATTTTCCCCACAGCTCCGCCCTCGAAACGAGCTTGACACGTGTCCAAATGTGATTGGAGCGGGGTCGTGCTTCCTTTTTTACTTTTGACTCTTTTTTCTCAAAGGATTTTTTTCCAAATTTCCCTGAGAGCCCGCACCTCCGCCGTTGACTGGGGGCAAAACATTGACTTTTTCCTCATCGGGCTTGCGGGCCATTTTGAAATTTTAATCCTTAAGGGGTAAAAATCCAAGTTACCTCCGATGGCCTACCTCCCCCTCTTTGACTTTTCAAACTGCCACGTGTCACCATGGCACACCTTGAGGTGGTCCTAAAAATTTCATACCTTGAACAAGTGTGGGCTCACCATGTGTCCTATTCCGGTGAGGTCTCGACTAAATGCTTGAAGCTCAGCGGAAGGCATCATGTGTCATGCTCCGAGGTAGTCTCCTTTTGGCCATTGAAAAGTCTAAGTAAAATGCAAAGCAAATGGAGGCCTCCACATGTCATCCTGACACTTCTTTAAATTGAAACTCAAGGGTCGGTCCCCAAACATGTGCGGTTCCTCCACGTGTCTCCATGGCGCAACTTCAAGATGGTGCCCAAAGCGAGAGACCTTAAATGAGTATGAGATCGCCACGTGTCTGTTCTCGCCAAACCGCTCTCAACCGCATGAAAATTTGTCTAAGTCTAGGTCAAGCGCGTGGGAAGCCTCCATGTGTCCTCCCGGCGTTGCTCCAAGGCAAAACCAAAAGTAGATCTTCAAATGAGCGTCGTGCCTCCACGTGGACACATTTTGAGTTGAGGCTTTTCATGAATTTTTCTAAGTACCCAGCTGAGCCGCGTCCAACCAAAAGGTGCCACGTCTCCTTGTAGATACAAGGATGCAAATTTGACCGGAGAAACGCCCATCAAATCGTAAAATATAGAAAAATGACCATTTGAGCCTAGGAATGAAATTTTCTTCAAGGAAAAAAAGTTTAGAAATGTTACAGGGCTCAAATATGTTCTTCAGGGATACATCCATTCATTTTCTTCAAGTACTTAGGGCAGAAATGATAAGGGAGACAAATCCCAACCGTGGAGAATGGAAAACATGGGGGAAACCGGGTTTTTGATGAATAGAGAACGAGAGACTCAAAATACAGACCCTTAAGGGATTTACAACCCAGAACCAATTAAAAATGGCCACAAAGACTGACCAAGCACAACATAGGGAAGGAGAAAATGATAGAGGTCGTAAATCAATAATTTTTCAAAGGCAAATTGGGGTGAGATCATTTTGAGCACCAACAACGCCCACTAATATCGATGGACCAAAACCATGATAAAACCCAACAATTACTATGGAAAAATTATGTAAATTTTGTATAGGTTTCAAAGGTTGTAAACATTAGTTATGAATCATTAAGTTCTCGTGAATGGTTTCTACGCCTTCAATACGTAGTCAAATTCGAATTAATAATTTAATATTATTAATTTATTTCCGAAATATTTTACGATTTACAATCCTTCCATTAAGTTCCTTTACTTTATGCAAATATTTTCCAAATCAATTCCATTGTTTAATCCACTTAGTTTCCATTAAATTTAATAAAAGACATTTCCTAAGTGACCTTAGTAAATTTCCTAAATACTTAATAATCATGTCCCATTTATTTATTTAACTATACCCTTACTTTTAATTATTTAAACTCCCTTTATCTTAAAGACCCATGCACGATAACTTAATTATTTAACCCATAACTAAATATTCCTCATTTATTTATTAACCCATAATAAAGGAACACAACTTGATCTAACCCATTAAGTGGCCCCATTAACTAATTACCCATACATTTTATTTAGAACCCATTCCCATGAAAATGCCATGACTTAAAATTGTAGGATTAAATCTCTACCCTAGGATCAAAACAACATGAGCCCTTAGATATTGGGTTTTCTCTAAAAGCCCTAAATATCCTTGTTTCCTTTTTATTCTTTTCTTTGCCCTAATCTCTTCATTCGTTCATTTTTGTTTTCGTGTTTTGAGGAATGGAGGCCATGGAGCTAAGGAGCAATTATGGAGAATTTTTGCTTGGATATACCCACACTGGGGTATATACATTATATATACAAATATGCTCGATTGTTTTTATTATTATTTTCAATAATAGTCTACCCACGGATTTGGGGTTAATGTGTGAGCATATATATATATATAACATTTCACCATTTTCTTTTGCGCAGATCGAAATACCCATTTTGAGACCACCCATTATATATATATATATATATATATATATATATATATATATATATATATATATATTTATTTATTTATATTAAAATAATCATCGGGGTTTTTGGCCCAAACCAAGGCTCTTACCAAAAAGGAATGCCTCCATTTTAAAGTTAAAGGTTTATATTATATGGGGTGAGGGCACCATCCCCACCGATCGTGTATTTTGTTTGTTCCACACTTGCGCCTTCCATTATCCATACGTAAATCAACAAAACACGGTGCCCCTTTTAATTTTAGCTTTATTTTTATTTAAAACAATGTGAAGGCCGCTTGCCTTAGAACCCATACGGCTCCAAAAAAACAATTAACTTTCTCTCTAAATGAAACCTACATATATATATTTGTTGATTTCCGTATGGATAATGGAAGTCGCCAAGTGTGGAACAAACAAAATACATAGTCGGTGGGGGACAACACCTCTCACCCCATATAATATAAACCTTCAACTTTAAAATGGAGGCATTCCTTTTTACGCAGAGCCTTGGTTTGGGCCGAAAACCCTCGATGCTTATATATATATATATATATATATATATATATATATATATATTATTTATAACTATAATATATATATATATTGTTTTAACTAAAAAGTTCAATTTTTTTATTATTAAAGTTTTCTTTATATAAAACTAACATTCTAAACAAGTCGTAGCATATTTCTTTTTAAATGATTTTACTTCTTATTACATAACATATAAAGTATATATAATTGTTTTAATATATGAATATCTTATTAATATTTATTTGAATATTTATAATATAGAATATATCTTATTTAACACACACACACACACACACAATTCTATTTATATAATTATAGAATTTTTTATAATTAGGTCTCTCTTTTTATTCATTTTCAAGTGTCTATTGTGAAGTATTTCCATTCGTACAACAAAAATATAAGAACTTATATATGTATGCAATTTGTATCACTACATAGCCATTTAAAAATAGCTTAGTTGTTGGTTCAATTGTCAAGGTATATAATTAAGGAAGGATTTTTATTCAAAAGTATATAAAGGCTTACATTGTTTAAATTGCAAGGTTGTATGCTTATATCCATAATACTAAGATTTCCTAATTGTAAATTCATTTGAAAGAGGATATTGAATATAAAGACAAATCAAATGCAAGTTCCTTTTAAAAAAAAAAAACCAAATTCAACAAATACAATTAAAAGGAAAAAAATGCACACTTCCAAGTATTTCCATTGCAAGATGAAAACCTCCAAAATGCCATTACAATACAAACTTCTTGATAAAGTTGCAAATTTACGAGAGTCACATTTCCATTTAAAATGCACATTCAAATTTTTCCTTTCAACTTACATTCACTTCCAACGCAAAATAATCATTTTCCTCATAAGGAGTCAATGCAACTTTTGATTCAAATTCTAAATTTGAAAAGGGCTACAACTCCGTTAAAATGCAACTTACAACTTCCTTCATTAAACCATTATGATACATGGTATGCTAAATAAATTTATAAGAACTCTTTGAAAAATCCAAGTACATACAAGCCTTGCACTCAAAGGTGGAATCAACATGATAAGATTTACAACAATGGGGTTCTTTTCTTTATCTCAAATACATATGTATTCATCCCATGCACATCTTGCAACTCCATAAGATTTTTCTCTATCTTCAATTCTGCACAATAACAGGGGAGTAGGAAATGCTCTCCACCCAACCTATTCCAATGAGAGGGGAAGCCACCCTTCTCATTGGCCCCCAAGCCCCAACAATGAAGCAATAAGGGACATTAAGAAACCTTGGAAACTCTTTTACAAAGGATTAAACAATACAACAATCGTGCCAACAAAACGTTTACACATGCAAACACAATAACAAGAATAACAACAAGATACATTTTTCCAAACACAAAGGTTTGAAATCTAAGCCAAGGGAGAAAAGAAATATGGGAACCACTTCCTTTTATCTCCCAAGTGAAATATGGGTTCAACCCAAATAACCTCCAAATGCAAATAACAAAATACTCACAATATCTTTATCTCTCCCCTTGAAATATATAAAATGTGACAATGTTTTCCTTTTCACTCCCCATAGGTGGAACACCCTAATCACCTTCCCTCCAAAATGCATGCCTCACAAATCCCATTTCCCTCTAAAATGTTCCCATTTTTATCCTCCTACATCATCCTTAAGTCCATACTACCCCCAAAACCAAACGAACAAAAACATTCATTCATTTTCACATAAAACATATAACAAGTAAAATAAAATACGATGGTATATACCCTACCTTGCCATAATAGCTTCCAAAAATCTTCAAGAACAACTTCAATATTCTTGCAATCTAATAAAAACCCCAAAATGCAACTCCAAAATCTCTCCCAACAAGAAGTCTAATCCAATTCAAAATTATTGTAGTGCCACACCTTTTATAGCTCGGAGCTTATTGTTTCTTTACTCATAGACATGTGTTGATAGTGATTGGTTATATCTTGCACATTATATTTAGAGATTTGATCTTATTAGACATGTGTGGACATTTAGGCGTATAGCGCCAATTTAGCTTAATTTCTATGTTGTCACATTTTCTTATGATGTCATGGATACTAATGGATATGATGTTGTGATTGGAACATAATTATATTAATGGATAGTTGTTGCATGATTGGAATCCTATGATTATATGTCACTCTATCATCTTGTCTAACTTTGGAGAATTAATTATAATTGTGCACATTGTCACATTTTGATTTCAGTAGGATGTTAGGCTAGTTTAGAACGCATTGATATCTTACTATGTCATTGATTTATATTGTATTGGATAGGTACGGTTAATGTGTGCAATGAGTGTGCAGGTGACAGGTTTACAGGAGAACGTGGGATTCAGGCCAGCTACATAATCTTGCACAAGCAGCCCACGGGCTGAGTCCTAGCCATGTTCATTGTGTGAAGCCTTAGTATAGGAGATTATTATTTTGGGCACTATGAGTGACCCCAATTTTTGTAATGTATTGTGCCTTGAATTATTAATTTTGTTTAGGGTAGTTAATGATGTTGTAAACTTGTTTTGGGAGTTAATAATCCCACTTTCATTAAATGTTGATTTTGTTTAATGAGTCACTTAATCACAAGGGTTTAGGGGCACATGTGAGACCCTTGGGTGGTCCCCAAACCCTCTACCCTTGTGCCAAAAATGCAAAACCCGAAACTAGGTTATTTTGGGCATTTTTAGGGACCCCTTTTAGCTTGGGAGTTCCCCTAACATAAAAATGAGCCCTTGGACCCTACCTAATGGGTAGGGGCTTATTTTCAAGGCTAGAGGGAGTTTTCCCTCCCTTTTTACCTCTTGTTTGGTCACATCCATGTAAGGGGTGTGGATTTGAGTGCTTATTAAAAGTTTCTCTTTTTTTTGTCTTGCTAACATTTAGGAGAATTTGGGAGAAGAGGGAAAAAGACAAGTTTACCCTTTCTCTCTTTTATTTTGGCATCTTTGACCTTGAAGAAGGAGAGGGGTGACACATGTAACCCCCATTTTGTGAGGTCTGCTTGCTTGCTCCTCTTCAAATTCCCATTCATGGGAAAAGAGAGGGACTCATGTTGGAGGGTCATCTCACATGGGTTAGGTTTAGGGTTAGGTTTAGGGTTTCATATGTGTCATGCACTAGGGTTACTCAGCACCCTATATGTACCCCTTTTCTATTCATTTATGAGCATGCCAAGACACTCCGCTGTCTTTCCTCTATGCAAGCTTTGTTTCTGTTGAGCAAGTTCTTCCATTACTGATCAATTTTTTCCTTGCTATCGCTGGAGCTTTCACGATTCCGTTGGAGTGCAACTACTTCGTGGTGCCTCATTTCCGATTCGATTCTCGCAAACTCTTTTCATGGTATCAGAGCTGAGATCGGGTAAACGTGCACTCGATTTATTTTTTGTTGCTATTACTCTTACTTGGTTTCGTTATTTTACTCTGCATGCAAGTCTTTTGATCACTATTTTCTGAAATTATCTTGCTAATATCTCTAACAAGCTTTCTCGAAAGTTTTTTGTGTTTTTTTCTTGTGCATGTTGTCTGTGGTTGCAGGATCCTTGAGTTCTTCAAATTGCTCATCAACGAACCGCTCCCTCCGACCTTTTTTTTTTTTCGCTTTATCAAACTTCAAAATTTAATTCATTTCACGTTTTTTAAAATGTGGGTGAATTTTTTTTTCTCTTTGGTTTTTTCTCATGCATTTTTGTTTCGATGCATTTTTTTTTCATTTTTTGATTGATTCAGCGCATTTTTTTTTCAATAGCCATCATTTTTTTTAATCATTCACGTTTTTGTCATTCATTGCGTTTTTTTCATTAGCATTTTTTTTTTTCATTCACAGGCATTTTTTAATCATTTCGCCACGTTTTTTTTTCTTTTTTTCAGGTGTAATCAGCTTTTTTTAATCACATTTTTTAATCATTTTTTTAGCTTTTTAAACAACTCGCACGCTTTTTGCTTTAAGTGCAAGCTGTAAAAATGTAACTGCCACAAACTTTTTTGGCTTGACACAAACAACTCGCCACATTTTTTTCCTACGCTTTTTCCAACCTCCACACATTTTTGCTAACAACGAGCAAGGTAAAATGTTTTTTAAACACCTAAACTCTAATTCCTTTGGCTTTTTAAAATCTTTTCTTGTTTTTTTTTTCAACCATACACCTTTTCCTTTGGTAAGTTTTTTTTAATTTCCTTCTTTTTTTTTCTAAAAAAACCTCGCTTTTTTAGAAAAAACGACTTTTTTTTTTTTTTTTTTTTTTTTTTTTTTTTTTATTTTTTAAAAAAAAAAAACAAACTTTTTTTTTTTTTTGTTTTTTTAAATCAAAAATCTTTTTTATTTATTTAAAAGAAACTTTCTAAAACACCTTCCATCATTATTTATTTAAAAATCTTCTTTAAAAAATCTTCTCTTAAAACTTCTTTCTAAAATTTAGAAAATTTTAGATTCAAAAAAAAAAGTTTTTTTTTTAGTGATTTGCTTAATTAAAGCCTTTTTTCAACATTCATTAGATTTAATTACATTAGATCTAATTTAATTTCACATTATTTAAACTATATTTCTTTGGCATTATAAAATTTGGTCTTTTGGCTTGTTGTATTTCTAACCTTCCGTCGAGTGTCGAAGACGAAGGGTGAGGTCCGGATTGGCAGGTGGCTAATCCCCCTCGCAATACAAACAAACCCTATCTCAAATTCCATGCCATTTCCAACGAGCATACATACGACACCCTTTGCATGCGTTTAGGGCACTTTTTTAATCCGTTTGCAGGCTTATTGGCTTTTTCTCATCAAATTGTGGGAATTGGTTTTTGCTATAACTTTTGACTCGTTGCTCGGTTTTGAGCACTTCTTTAGTCAAAGTTGCATGTTTTTTTCACACTCTAGATGATGGGATCATTAGCTTTGTAAATGCACTAATTTTATAAAGTGCCGCATTCTGGGGGGTGTCTTTGTTTTGCTTAATTCAGCTCATTCTTTTGAGCTTTGTTCTATTCCTTTTTTTTCGTGGACTTGTGAGCGCGTCCACCACAGTCTTACGAAAAGGGATTCTTTCATGTGACGTGAGACACTTTTTCTCACCACCAGGGTTGGCTTTCACCTCCTTTCTATTTTTTGCTTGTGCTTGTTTACGGTGTTCCTCTTTTGTTGCGCTCCACGAAACACTGTTGTGGTCTCCTCTCTTGCGCGTTATTACGCTAATTGCAAGATGAGTTACCAAGTGTTTCAAACCACACGCACGGACCCGATTGTAATCAACGCACTAAACTATAAAGTGCCGAAAGTAGGGGGTTGTTATTGTCCTGGGTGGTTGTGTTTCTTTTCTGCATTTCTTTCTCTCTCTCTCTACACTATGGATGCACTTTCAATTCCTTTTCTTACGCCATTCAAATTTTTCAAATGGAGATCAAAATAATAATGAAACTAAGGGGTAAAGGGTTATACCGCATCACCATGGGAACTGAGATTGAACCAGATGACGAACCTGAAAATCTAAGTGGTTAAACCGTAGTGATGAAGCTTTAGGTCTTCTTTGCATGTCCATTTCTCCTGACTTGCTCTTCCACATTGGCATCTGAAACACCTACATCTCCGTGGAAAATGCTGATGCGATGTTTGGACAACTAGATGAC
Source organism: Taxus wallichiana var. yunnanensis (assembly GCA_018340775.1). NCBI lineage: Eukaryota > Viridiplantae > Streptophyta > Pinopsida > Cupressales > Taxaceae > Taxus > Taxus wallichiana. Next base: position 801,921,450 of record CM031242.1, read on the forward strand.
ATGAGAGCGCATGAGTTGGAAAACGAACTACTAGGGTTAAATCCTAGTGACTTTGAAAACCTACAAGCCTTCTTCTCAAAATTTGTCCACATTAGATTATTGTTAAAAGGATGTCAAGTAGAAAAGAAAGATTCTCAACTCGATCTTGTCGATTTCTCTAAGCTAGGTCCCGAATATTCTATCTTCGTGTCAACTTTCTACGCTACAAAAGTCTGCTTTGGGCGATACTTGGACAATGCCCTCCTTTGACTATTTTTCATCCCAACTCATTCGAGAACAGGACAAACTCATTCAAATGGGGTCTCTCAAGTCCAAGTCACATGCCCTCAGTAGCAAGTACTAGCAAGGGAAAGAAGACTGAAAAGAAGAAAGAAACTAAGGATCAACCTAAGAAAGAAACCAAGATCAAACCTAAAAATGACACAAACACTTCGACTTCTGAGCCTAGGGCACAGAAAAGCAAGTATTTGTGTTCCTATTGCAAGAAGACTGGTCACGACGAGCAACACTGCTTTTAAGAAATAGATTGATCACTTATCTCATTTACTTGAGAAAATAAAATAAGTGTTCCCGAATCAATAAAACAAAGTGCTCCAAGGCCGAGTCTTCTCGCCGCAAAAGGTGCTAGAAATGATAAGAAGAAAGGAAAGGCCCTTAGAGCCAAAGTTGCTCCTTCATCGACATGGATTATAGATTCCAGTGCCTCGCACCACATGGGTTCTTCGCATGTTGAGTTTTCCAACATCGAACCTTGTGGAATGTCCCAAATCACGATGGGTAATGACACGACAAAGTTGTCGGTTTCCTGAGTGGATCGGAGAGATGGATGGGGGAACATTTAACCAAGTGTTGAGTGTTCCTGATCTCTCTACCAATCTCCTATCGGTTTACCAAATTACTCACCTTGGTGAAGGAATGCGAGTGGAATTTGGTCCTAACTCGGTGATTATTCGTGAGCTTAACAATGACACTACAGTGGCTGAGGGAAAGGCAGATCACCATTCACAGTTGTACACCTTCTCCCACTTTACTTCTGATTCTACGCCCACTGCCTTGCTCACTCATGCAAATGAGGTTAGTAAGCTATGGCATGAGCATTTTAGACATCTAAATTATCGCTACCTTGAACAATTGAGTCAAAACGAAATGGTCAACGGGTTGCCTCGCATCAAGTTTTCTAAGGGTCTTTGTGAGGGTCAGACTTGGAAAGCATCCTAAAAGAACTTTGACAAAGGAAAAGCCTGAGAGCCACTCGCCCTCGATCTTGTTCACAAAGTGATGTTTCTTGGTCCATTTCCTTCTCCTTCGTTTACTAGAGCTCTTTATGTGCTAACCTTCATTGATGACTATTCGCGATATACTTGGGTATATTTTCTTAAGCTTAAGTCTGAAGTCTTTGAACATTTTCAGACTTTAAGGCTCTTGCTGAGAAACAAGCAGAACGGTCTATCAAGGTTCTTCGAACCGACAATGGAGGTGAATATGTAAACAATAGGTTCATGGATTTCTGTACTTCTGAAGGGATCTCTCTGCAACATACAATTGCTTATAGCCCTTCGTAGAATGGAGTCACAGAAAGAAAGAACCGTACTCTTAAGGAGATGGCCACTTGTATGATTCACTCGAAGTCTCTTCCTCCGCAATATTGGGCCGAAGCAGTGAATTGTGCAAATTACATTCAGAACCGTGTTCCACACAAGGCAGTAAGAGGGATGACACCCTTTGAAGCCTGGTTTGGACGCAAGCCTGATGTTGAGCACTTTCGAGTCTTCGATCCAAGGCTATGGCTCGGATTCCCAAGAAGAAACGCAAGGCCTTGGAACCACAATCCAAACCTTGTATCTTTGTAGGGTATCCTGATGGCGTGAAGGGATATCGATTGATGAATTCTACTTCTCATGAGCTATATATTGAGAGAAGTGTTAAGTTCGATGAGTCTTCTTCGACTTCTACTTCTCCACCTATTGAGGTTCTTCAGCTCACTGATTCAGATTCTTGACTCATCGATGATGATACCGTTGAGCGTGCTGCTCTCTTCCTGATCCTCCCGACCATCGACCTTTGAGTCTTCCGATTCCGACAAGAGTGATGATGAGGACTATGTCCCTTCTCACTCAAGTGAAGAATCTTCCGACTCGAGCCTCGATCCTCCCGGTCCCCTTTGGGGCCAGAAAACTTTGCAAAGTGCTGAGATTTAGTTGAGATACTTCGATATGAGACGTACTCACTCAGATTTCATTGACCCCACTCTTTCTTCACCTCTTCTTCGATCCACAGCTTTCCGGAGGCTTCTGGTATTCCTGAGTGGGATTCTGCCATGGATGAGGAGTATTCCTCTCTCATGAAGAACGATACTTGGGATCTCACCACTCTTCCGAAAGGAAGAAAAATCGTTCGGTGTAAGTGGGTGTTCCAAACAAAGTATGGAGTAGATGGAGACGTCAAAAAGTTTAAAGCATGATTAGTAGCTAAGGGTTTCTCCCAGATAGCTGGGGTTGATTATACAAAACCTTTTCTCCGGTTGCAAGATGACTTCTATTCGACTGACCCTAGCCATTTCCGCAAAAAATAGATGGAAAGTCCATCAAATGGACGTTAAGAGTGCCTTCCTTCATGGTGACCTAGAGGAAGAGATCTATATGGAACAACCTCCGGTTATGTCCAAGATTCCTCCCTCATTTGTAAGTTAAAGAAGTCTCTTTATGGCCTTAAACAAGCCCCTCGGGCTTGGTATGCCAAGATGGACTCCTTCTTACTTACATCAGGGTTTACTAGGTGTCACTCTGATCCAAATGTTTATATTCTACAGCAAGATGACTCCATACTCATTCTTGTTCTATATGTTGATGACTTGTTGATCACAGGCAGCTCTTCCTCTATTATTGATTCTGTGAAGATCGCCTTAGCCAACAAGTTTTCCATGACTGACTTAGGTCTGCTTCATTACTTCCTTGGGATCCAGATTTCACAATCTGACTCGAATCTTGATTTCACAACCTAAGTATGCTCTTGATTTGCTAGCTCTGGTTTCAGATGTCCGATTGCAAGTCTTCTCCTACTCCTTTTCTTTCCGGGTTAAGTTGGTTTCAGATTGCTCTACTCCCTTGGTTGATGGTACTCTTTACCGACAGTTAGTTGGGAGCTTGATCTACTTGACTCACACTCAACCGGATTTATCATATGTTGTTGGGATCATGTCCAGATTCATGCAGGAGCCACATGAGCTGCATTGGAAAGCAGCTAAATGGATCCTTCATTATGTTCGTGGCACTTATGCTGATGGCATACACTATCATGGAGGGGTTGATATTGACTTGATTGGGTTCACAGATTCTGATTGGGCCGGTGACTTAGATCATCGGAAATCTACTTCTGGCTACAGTTTCTCTCTTGGTTCGGGTCCTATTAGTTGGTCTAGCAAGAAGCAAAATGCAATTGCAATATCATCTACAGAGGCAGAATACAGAGGAGCAGTTAACGCTGCCACAAAAGCTATTTGGCTACAGGGTATTCTGACAGAGTTTGGCATCCACTTTCGGTGGCCTACCATTATCTACTGTGATAACACGAGCACTATCTCTATTTGTAGAAATCTAGTTCAACATCAGCGGACGAAGCACATTGAGATCCATATGCACTTCATACGGGAGCTTATTCATGATGGTATCATCGACATTCAGTACATTCAGATAACTGATCAGATTGCAGACTTATTCACCAAGCCTTTCACTGAGATGAAGTTTCTTCACTTACGGTCTCTTCTTGGGGTGAGGTCTTCTGCAGCTACCCATCTTCTTAGGGCTATTTAGTCCTTCTTTTCTTCTTCTTCTTCTAGGAAGATTGTGTTTGTATATGGGCACCTTATCGTGCCTTTAGTTCCGGCCCCATCGACACATCTTTCTTAGTTGTTTAGAGTGTCTTCCTCTTCCGTCTCGACTCATCACAACCACTACCCCAGCTTCATGAAGGGGGTGTTAGTGTGAGTTATCCTATGTGTCCTCCTCTCATGTTGGAGGGTCATCTCACATGGGTTAGGTTTAGGTTAGGTTTAGGGTTTCATATGTGTCATGCACTAGGTTACTCAAAGACCCTATATGTACCCCTTTTCTATTCATTTATGAGCATGCCAAGACACTCCACTGCTTTTCCTCTATGCAAGCTTTGTTTCGCTGAGCAAGTTGAGCAAGTTCTTCCATTACTCGATCAATTTTTTCCTTGCTCATGATTTGAAATATGAAGTATTGAGGGTGTTTGCAATAGAGATCTTGTAAAATATTTATATTCCTTCCACATGCTTTGTCTTGAATATCATTTTGATAAAGAAAGGTTGTTTATTGAGAAGGTGTTATTACAAAGGAAATAATATTATTTGTTGAAGGTTTTACTTGTTTTAAAATCTGAAATAATCTTTTAGCATTGCCTTTGAAAAGAAAGTATCCCTCTTGTGTTGTTTGTTTGTAATATTAATGCTGGAAATATGACTAGTCCTGGTTCCTTTCCATGTAAGATTTAATGGCTTGTTCTTAGTAGAAAATCAGCCTTGAATGTGTGTGATTTCTTACAAATTGTAAACATTCTACAAGCTTCTTCTCTTTGTGAACTATCATACTAAACTCCCTTCCTTATTTCACTTAAAAAGAGCAGATCTTGGGATAAAGATGTGCTACAAACAATAAGTATAATCCATCATCTTACAACTTGGATGCTTTTAGTCTCTTAGCTTATAATATGAATATATTATAATACATTCATTTAGTTAACAGTTAAAATACAACATTGCAATATCTCTACAAAATATTAATCTAAATGTTTCAAAAAAAATTATTATTATATTTATTTTTATATTATATATATATAAATAATGTGTATATATATAATAAAATAGTAATTTCAAAATTAAAAGTGAGCTATATATATATATATATATATATATATAAATATAAAAAAAAATAAATTAAATATAGTTTGTGGGGAGGCCGAACCCTCCCCCGACTGTCCCACGTCGCCCCCAAACTTGCGGCCCTCCAACCACACCTGCTGCCATCGCACCCACCACATGTCCCTCCACGACCCCGTATCCTGCGCCTACCCCACTACTACCGATCCCGTCCCGCCACCGCGCCTCCAAAGCACCGCCATTCCCCACCCTTGCGCCACCGTCGCGACCAAAGCATCACCACCATAGCCACTCCCTGTTCCTCCACCACGTACAACCCTTCTCCTTCAAATCCCCCTCCTTCACTATATATATATATTATATATATATTTCTCTTTAAAAAAAAGAAACCCTAGCCGTGTGTGTGTGTGTGTGTGTGTGTGTGTGTGTGTGTGTGTGTGTGTGTGTGTGTTTAGATTTGTTTGTATATATAAATATACATGAATTAGAGATGGAGACTCTTCATCAAGATCTCCATGGAAGCAAATATTCAAGCTCCCTTCCCACCTACACCTGCATAAGACAAACCAAAACAAATGAGAGGAGAAAAGAAAAGAAAAATAAGGAAAATAAGAAGGAAATCTTCAAATGATATTAGGGCAAACTTTAGGGTAAATTTGAAATCAAGGGTTTAGATGTGTTTGATCCTAGGGTACCTATTTAATCCTACACACTCTTAAGTCATGGGAATTTGATGGGAATGGGAAATAAATTATAGGAAGGGATGTGGGTAAATTAATTAAAAGGGGAAAACAAATTAGGTTATAAAGGGGTGTAAACTTTTATTTGTGACCCTAGTGAACTTAATGGAGTAAAATAGTTAAGTTATTTTTGGGTTAGTGTTTATTTAATTGTTGGTAAATTAAATTAGGATAAATTAATTATTAAGGGGAAACGGCTAAGTAAAACATTAGTATTAATTGTTCACTTAATTATATATATATATATATATATATATATATATATATATATATATATATATATATATATATATATATATATATATATTCCCAAATGTTAGTGACTTTTGGTGTGTTTTCCGGTGTCTCGAATCAGGGCATTACAATTATGCAAGTGTAAATTCTCGTAAAACACAAAGACCAAGACTAATAAATAGGTGGGTGAGGGAATGACAAGTCCCTCTTACATACACAAACATACACCCATAATTTCAAAGGACACAATAAAAGAGATTGTAAGAAAGTGTATTTACTCTCCCCTTTTCCCCTCTAAAACACATAATGAAGGCTAAAATTAACCCCTCCCATCATAGGTATGGTTGGTGGGGAGTTTAAGAGGCATGGGACAAGTCTAACTTGTCCCACAAGCCTCCAAAAGTGGCTCCAAAGCAAAAATTCGAGTTTGGGTGAGAGAGACAAGTACACATACAAAAAAATAATTCAAATCTAATTAAAATCATGAAAGCTTCAAGGACTACTCAATCCATTAAATGCCCATTTTTCATATCCCACTCAACTTAATCACATGATCAATTAACTAATAAAAGGACATTATTTAAGCAACAATAAACTAAGCATACATTACAATAAATAAACCACATACATCACTAAATAAATAAGGTAAAGGAAATAAAAAACATTCAAACCTCTTTGTTATGTACATGAGGTTACCTCCCAATGGGAACCTCCAAATAACATACCAGGCACATAAAAAAAAGTTTCTAATGTCACCTTGTTGCCAATATCCAATATTCCTCCATGGTTGGTCTCATATCCCCTTCTTGTTTTTTTGTGATATAATTTCCTGAAAATAACCAAAACAATACCCCTTCGGGCTCAGGGCCATATCAATATGTCATGGAAATAAAACACATATCCATCATACAATCATCAACATACATCAATAAATACAACACACACATATATCTATCAATTAACATCATCATATAACGTAGCTAAATCATCATCAAGGTTAAGCAATTCGATCAATTGTTTACAATTTCTAAACATTGTAATTATATCATTTTTACCAATATCAATGAGATCACAAGAGTAACCGGATCATCCAAACATAATCAATGTGTCAAAAATCCAAAGTGTCAGTATATATATAAGTAACAACACTAGATAATCATTAGTACTGAAATGTCTATCCATGCCACTAGAGTCCATACAACCTACAAGTGTAAGTCACAACATATCGATAATCAAAATGTCCATATCTTGAGTCAACAATGATCAAAATCATGGTAAAATAAGTGTTGAAGAGGAGTGGTTATTATATCACCCTCTCCTTAGACTTGACTTCCTCCTGGAAGTCATGGAAAGAGGTGGGAAACAAAGCATACAAATAGCAGTCATGTCTTTTGTAGGGTTTGTTTACTTTAAAGCAAGAGTGAGTCCCTCAAAACCCTAGTTTGGTGCAAAACTATTGTAAAAGAGAAGGGATACTCATAGGAACAATTAGTAAATCTCTCATAAACAAGGTTACTAAAGACAAAACCCTATAAAATAATCTCTATGAGGTTAACCAATTTACAACAAAGAAAATCTAAACAGGAATTTTCCTATGGAATCCCTATGAATGACACTCCGAGGTCCATGAAGAATAAGAAAAACTATATACATATGGCATCAACGTAGATATACATGGGTACAACACATGGTAAAAATGAAGGGTAAGATTTCCACTTAGGTTGAATTTCACTTTAATGTTCATTTAGTTAGACAAAAATTAATAACTACCATTCATCTTTTAGTTTTGCACAAGAAACCACACCTTCGCATTGGTCCAGAAAATTCAAGACCACACAAGATGAGGTTTAACAACAAGGAAGACACCTAATTTTAACAAAAGTATTTACAAGGATGAAGACTATTCATTAGAATTACTTAATATAATACTAAAGAGCTCACTTAACTTTTCATGGTGATACTAAGCATACTCTTGGCCACAAGGTTTCCATAACTTGAATTTGTACCCAAATATCGTAACACACAACCACTAATCCTGATTTAGAAAACCCAATCAATTAGACAACATTTCATTTTTTGTGATAGGAAATTCTTTCCCATATTATCATATCGACACAAGGGGGTACACATCTCTTTATATAACAAAATAACATTTATTGATTTTAAACCTACCCTAGCTCAAAGAATCTCAAAATGAACACAAACTTAATATTATAGCACATAGGGACACTCAATCAAGCTAGCGTAAAATAGGCAACAAGAGGGGTCAACCTAAAAATTTACTAAAGCATCACACCAACCATTCTTGTTGATACTTACGAAAATAACCTAAACCTTTTCTTCCTAAAGGATAAGGGGATAACAACATGGTTCCCTAAAAGGAAGGGGTATTCCAAAATTCCTCCATATCCTTAACATATGTTGTCTAAGTGTTTCAATAAGCCTAGGTTACCAATGGCCTATTCCAAACACAAGACAGTGTCTCTCATGAAACTGGAGAAATAGATTCCCTCCTAAAACACCACAACCAAACACCTATCAAGCTAAGAGGAAAAAAGGGCACGAAACTGAAAGGCTCCATCAAGGAGGAATACACATTGATGTTAAAGGGATTAAAAATGGTTAGAAGACATCATTATCAACAAGCACTCCATTCTAGCAAGGTGACAAAATCCTTAAGTATACTTATAAAAAAATCATATTAACCAAAGAGAGATCCAAATGCTCTAGCATGTATCTTGTGTTACAACCATTATATATATATATATATATATATATATATATATATATATATATATATATATATATATATATATACATATATATATATTGACAAATAAGGGGGTATGGGATGTACTCAAACATTACACAACCTAGAGCCTTGGGGTAAAATTGCGATTAGGCACTCATACAGTAGCTCAAGGGAACTTTTCAATTAGTTCTATCATTCAGATTATATCCTTCACAAATTTTAGGGCATGCAATAGTAATTTATATAATTAAGGTTATTTATTTGTACATTCTACTTTTGTTCAATCCCATAAATTTATCTGTTCCATATTCCAAATTATGAAACACAAGTTATAATTACGTTTTCCAAGCATATTTCTTATTAGTTTTCTAATTAATGGATTCATTATATTATGATATCATATATCTTGTGTCATTAAGGATCATCACCAATGTTGGCAGATTATCTCGCCATTCAATATAGGTGGTAAAGTTATTAATTGCACTTCTAGGGAAGTATAAGAGGTTTCTTGCTATTTTTAACATAGTTTTATTTCTTTTATTAAGCTACTAGGTTAGAGTAAGGGACCATCTTCATAATGTCCCAATTTAATTATTAAGTTTTGAAAGTCCAAGCCTCCCAATTAAAGATCTAATATGATCAGGTTTATCACATTATTAATTGAATTTTAATGAGTAGGAAGAGCCAAACTTATCACATTACTCAATTCATAGAAACAAGAAGTCGTTATCGTAATGAGATCACAACAAGTTTACAAGAATTTTCACAAAGTTATATGCATCACCGATGCATTCCAAGTGAGTCTCCACAAGTGTCTAAAAGTGATACAATGAAGATATACCTTATGAGGTTATAAAATTGCTTTTACAACCTCAAAATGTTTAGATCAAGTGTGCGAGAGAAAACAATGTTTACGTCTTATACTCAAAATAGGTTCACTATATAAGAGAGAGAGTTCCAAATAAAACTTATATCTCCACAAGATATCATTAACCAAACAATCAAGACAAAAAAGGTAAAATTAAGGCCAAGATTTATATCCTTAGATGAAAGAACATGACATAAACACAACCAAGGTCAGAAACTTAAGTCCTATAAAACAAAAACCTCTAAGCATGAGTTCCAAAAATACCAAAGCATCCATATTTTCCTAAATATAACTTGATACTAAGGGATTACAAAGTGGTATAAGCTAAACAAGTTAAGAGATTAAGATAAGGGAATATCTATCTATGGGTGCATAAGATCAAAACAATTAAACTTATTTAAGTATAAAGCTCAAAGGAGCTCGTGTAAAACCATTTTAAACCAGGGTAATTCTAACTCAAAATGTCGAGCTTTTATTAACTAACACAAAAAAAAACCGAGTGTCACATTTATCCTAATGATGAGTAAAAGTCATACCAGTCAAAGAAGAACATAATCACCATAAAAACTGCCAACTATATTGCACGACGTAGAGGACCCTCTCCTTCGGAGAGATGAGAAATAAAAGGGTTACTCCAAGGCCCTAGACACACAAATCCGCATCACTCCAAAACCAAAGGCATGACCGGAAGCACCTAGGATAACAACCAAGAATCTTAGGGCAGACCCCCATAAAATGAGACAACAGAACACAACATAATAGAACCATCTTGTCAAAATACAAGAAGAAAACCACATAACATTCTTGACAACATTTAGCCAAATGGCCTTCAAGGAAAACAAGCTCTGAGTTACCAACCAGAATTAAAATTAAAGAAATCTCGCAATCAAAATAAATGGCTAAGTAGCCGTATTTTAATCCTAAAAAAATCTCGTAATAAGACAAAAATAAAATAAGATCCTGCTATTTCTTGTCAAGCTTCATTGTTTCTGTTTGTTTTTTTGTTGTTTTTTTGCGGTCTCTTTACTACTTTTTTGCAGTAATTTTGTTGTTTTGTCTCGGTTGAGTAGCTGTTTCTGGGCTACTTCAAGCTTCATTGTAACACTCGGATCTTGATCCATTCTCTCTGATTCTCACTCTTATTCCGGCTCTTAGGCCTTCTTTTGTTCTCAAGGGTATAGTCCCTTTCAAAAAACTATTTGCCAATAATAATAAAAAAAAAAGATCCTCATAGCTTCTCAATAAACTATCAAAATGAATATTGTTCCATAATAAAAGAACTTAAGCTCACAAATATAAAACACATGAAATATCTACATCACAATCACTTCACATCCCTTTATGGCCGCCGTAGTTGTACTCCACAACGAACTCATGTCTACAACTATACATACAGATCGATCTAATATGATATCATGTCATGATATCTACTCTCCCACACGAATATTATGTCCTCAAGTGATAAATAAACACCAAAGTCTGCAACCTTTGAAAAACCAAACCCAACTTTCCTAGCCACTAAACGAAGAAGGGAATTTCTAAACAACTAATCAATCCCTTGACTTCCCTAGCATTACCGCCAACACTAATTCCCGAAAGTTACACCAAACACAATAGAAATCTAGTTAAGGGAGGGTCTTTATGGGGTCAAAACATCACATGACCGTAGCCAAAGGCTAGGAACCCATCGACCAACATCTTTGTAAGGAACTGTATACCTAACATCCAAAGGAAATTCATAAGAATATCAAACTGAATTTGCATTATTCGTTAGTCAAGTTGACAAGATGCCCACTTAGGAGAATACACATTCCAAACAGATTTTACTATCATTATTATTATTTTAATTCCAAAGGTTCAAGTGTCCTAGGTTTAGTTTCCACTAAATGGTTTTTGTGTTCCCATGTTTTTCCAGGGTCCAAGCATTGAACCCACGGCTCTGATACCAAGTGTAATGAGTGCTAATTTCAATGGACCCAAACCATGACAAATCCCAACAATTACTAAGGAAAAATTACAAGAATTTTTAAAAAGGTTTAAAAGGTTATAAACATTAGTTCGAACTATTAAGTTCTCGTGAATAATTTGTACACCTTCAAAATGTAATCGAATTCAAATTAATAATTAAATATTATTAATTTATTTCTCAAAATATTTTACGATTTAAAATCCTTCCATTAAGTTCCTTTACTTTATGCAAATATTTTCCAAATCAAATTCATTGTTTAATCCACTTAGTTTCCTTTAAATTTAATAAAAGACATTTCCTAAGTTGACCTTAGTAAATTTCCCTAAAACCATAATAACCATGTCCCATTTATTTAATTAACTATACACCTACTTTTAATTATTTAAACTCCCTTTATCTAAAAGACCCATGCACAATAACTTAATTATTTAACCCATAACTAAATATTCCTCATTTATTTATTAACCCATAATAAAGGAACACAACTTGATCTAACCCATTAAGTGGCCCCATTAACTAATTACCCATACAATGTTTTTAGAACCCATTCCCATGAAAATTCCATCACTTAAAATTGTAGGATTAAATCTCTACCCTAGGTATAATGCCCACTAAAACGCACCCCAAATACAACACCAAAAACTTGGATAATTTTTTTTGACTTGTTTGGAGTTTACATGAAAACACAAGTGACCAAAAAGGGCTACAACCAACTCTCAATAAGCTTGACACAACATTGACCACATAGGAAACAAGGAAACATACAACACCCATCATGAACAGTTCACTTTTCTCTTCGACAAGGCACAACGTAAAAGTCCAACCACAATACACAAGTTTCAGATTAAGGACATCCCATAGTGTAAAATCTTTTAAGGTTATTTATTTACTAAAAATTTCTTTCAAAACATGACTTACGATCTAGAAGGTTTATGTTATGATTCATACAATTCTTCTTACAAAGGTGAACTTCTTTCTTTTATACTATTGACTAATTAGCTTAAGATCAAGTTTTCTGAAGGAGGATCATTCGATAATATGTCAATAACTTGCTTAATTTGTTGATTTAAGAACATTTTCCATTTCTCACAAGGTTATTTATTTATACATAAGCTTCTGAATTATGTTTCCTACCTCCATTGCACAAGGTGACGAGCGCAAGCTCCAATTAAGGAAAGGTAGTGTTTAGCTTCATAATTATAACCTCATTGTGCAAGGATTAAACATTTATCAACACTTAAGAGAAGATTACAAAGCACTTTTAAAAAGAATTTAGGGAATAAGATCAAATGGATTCATCTTTAAGATCTCATTAGTTATCAACTAGGATTTTATTGGGGCTAAGAATTTATCCAGAATGATTAGAAATTTTACTAGGCTTCACTTGACGAGTTTGAAAAAGTATATAATTTACGTTTCAAACGGAGAGATAGATTGCATGGTTTCTTAAACAATTTCCTCCTACTTATTATAACCTTATTATCTTCTAAAATCTAACCATTGATTTCACCTTAAGGTCATTTAAGGACTCACCATAATAAGGATAAGGGTTTATTAGTTTAGCTTGGGGAAAAAGGTATTTTTTTTAAAGATAGTTTCCTCTTTGATCACCTAAGGACCCAAATGTTATCAAGAAGCTCACATCTACATTAATTTACTCATATATATATATTTTTAAAAGGGATTACCCATCCATCTTATTATGCTTAGAATTGCATTATTACCATGTCCTAGAAGGGTTTACAACACAAAATTTTATCCCAAGAGAAAACTTTACCATTACTTCTTTTGAGAAAACTACACATGGATACATCAATTCTTTCCAACACGATGCACAAACCAAAGGGACAAAATAATTCTATGGAATTATGATTAGGAATAGGAAGGTATCAACATTGATCAAACACGCTATACTATCCTTAGAAATTCTATAATACATTAAAACCACTCATAACAACACGGTGTTCAAATTTTATATTCTTCCACGATAGTAAAAATAAGTCAAGGTTTCAGTAGTCAAGACAATAATACTCCACAAAACATAATACTAAGGAACTGACCCATTTCTAAGATTCCACGAAACCCATTCTAGAGTTTTACAACATAATAAGCATTCGTACAAAAATGAATTTCATAACCATGACTAAAGCAATATCCTACAAGTCTTTCCCTCATCTACTCACAAAATCCATCTGCAAAAAATTATCAACCTAAGTCAGTTCACGAGAACTGAGCATGATAAAGAATACACAAGGAAATAATATCATAAAAAGAACCTTTTATTTCATAAAAGGGAGCCAAACTCTAAAACGCTAACAACGCCACTAATCATGTTAGAATATTATACCATATCAAGGTTTAAAAGGAAACCAAAAGAATCCCGTTATGAACATACTTTCAAGGAAAACAAAATCTTAGCCAACATTTGAGTAGGGTCAATGACCCAATAAGATCACAACAAAGTGTTGGGCATATTGATATTTTAGCCATATAATCGCATAGATTATATGATTGAAATCTAATACTCGAACATAAATCAACATTTCCTTAACTAAGTCATAGGATCCAATAGAATGAAAGTTAGAATTCCAACATCATGTACTTAACCACCATTTACCATATTCAAAAAATAACCCCACCACAACCCAACACTTTATCACTAGCAAGGAGCCTACAGAGTAAGTTTTAGAAGACAAGTTGAAAACATTTGATCATCTCGCCATGCCAAGCACAACCATCATACTAAACAATAAAAGAAGTAACCCGTATTCAAAAGTCAACAATTAAATCTAATCTAATGCCATGGTCTTACTAATTTTTCATCAATAAAGTTACACTAGGTTTAATACAACATATATACACGCTACCAATATTAAACAAGGGTTCCATACGAATCAACTACAACCCAACTACATCCCACAAGAACTAGAAAAACTATCTAAGACTACATAATGATGTGGACGAAGGAGATAGGACTTCCACAAGATTACTGAGCCATATCTTAAAACACAAGTTTATTTTCTGTCTCAAGAATGGTCTATAAAGCACAAGGGCCCCAAAATTCCAACTACCACATTACCACGGATGTATCCCTTTTACGGTTAAAACTAGGATTCAACATAAAACACACTCCCCTTTGCAATCCACTACATTCCAGATCTAAATCTCAGAATAGTTTTATAAAAAAATCCTTTTTTATTGAACAAGAAAAACTCAGTATGAACCCATCATTAAAAGTGACCGAACCCTATAAATGGATAAGGGTTATATTTTTTTTAAAATTTATTTATTTAAAACAATCATAAGCTAAGCCCCTACTTCCAATTGACCACAAGGTCGAGAGAAAACTAAATCAATTGTAGCTAATGAGGGAGCCATGGATTTCCCATTTCAGTTTGTAAACCTAAAGCATACACATTACACGGTAAATACAAGTCATTTCTCTACCAACAACTAAAACAAACTAGGTTCGAACCAAGAGCTTGAGGTATCACTGGCATAGAAGCCATAATTTCAAAAGAGTAATCATAATAATGAAACGAGGACACCCAGAAGAGGGTAAATTTTCCTTAGTCAGCCAAATAATGGCATAAATCTAGAATACATGAAACACACTATTCGAGCCAAAGTTAAATCTATCAACAACAAACACCCAAATCACTATTGCGAGGAAACAAAACTAAGATCTCGTATCTTCCCTCCCGGTTCAAGAATACCCAAAAAAAAGGAACACAAATGAAAGAAAGAATAGAAAATATCTCAGTTAAAAATCCGTATGCAGTCCATAAATTGCAAGGAAATTTGTTTAGAACCATAAAAGAAAACAAGGAGAAACTAGAAGTATAACTTGAAGACAAAAGTGACAACATAACAACCATAGAGTTCCAAAAAAACTACCATCTCAACAAGAAAAAGTAATTCATATCATGGTATGATTAAAAGTAGCATAAACGTTAGATGGTAGTATTTATCTTGCACAGTATAGAGCTTCATCTTCTACCAATCGCATGGACACCTCACAAACCAAGCAACAACACTCCTCGGGTCAAATCTCCCCTCTTCACTAGTTGGGCATTTAAAATCCTTTACAATCCACACTTATAACCTGACAGGGAGCTCCATTTTTCAAGTGACATCTGTCGAAAGATTTGAGGATCAAGGACTACCATGACTGCAATAAATACACCATATGGGTTTAATGGAAAGGCCTAGGAGCTCCAAAAGGAAAGCATTATGAAGGAAATCCAAACTCTACAACCTTGCAAACTTATTCCCATCCTACATCAAGATTGGGTGATTAGAGCAGGACATGATATCCATCGCAACACAAGGGGAAACAAGTCTTCCAAATGGAGTCCCAGGTGCCTCAAGGGCCACGTATACAAAATGTGGAAGCATCCACGAGGCATGAAATAGTTGACAAAATGCCTCAAAGTGATGTGGTCTCATGGGAAAAGCCACGACTGCAGGGTGTGCACAAAAAGGGATCTAAAACAAAATCAACCTAGCTTCACCCCCAAAAAACCAATAGGTGCCTAGTCTGCATAGTTCACCATTGCCAAAAAAGTATGCAGCCGACAAAGAGAAATCTTTGAAACATGAATGGACATCCATCGCAGCACAAAGGAAATAGATTTTAGAAGGATGGGGGTCACAGGAACCTTAGAAGCCGTGAATGTAAACGTGGAGGAAGAAAACACAAGGCAAAAATAGGGATCGACAACAATGGATTGTCTAGGTCATCATTGCTAGCATACACATGCCAACACCAGGAGAGGGATGTTTGTAGGATGTAAACAGGAGCCATGAGGAAATAACAAGGATACAATGATCCAAAAGCATGTGGCTAGCATTAGAAAAGCGTTTCATTACCGCATAAACAAGGCCCCAATAAAATAATGAAAAATACCCCACAATCCCACGCCAAGCATGACATAAATGAAAAATAAATAAGAATAGTTTAAGCGGCCAAAAGGTTTAAGTTTGGTGTGAGTAGATCTACAAAAAAAAGTTAGAGTAGATTTGGTGAAACAATAAATAAGGGAATGGCGGTGACCGGTTTTCAAAACAAAACGCATTTCCAAGAAGGACCAACAGGTCATAATAAAACAAAAGGAGTAGTGTATACGGCTAGCAAGGAGGAAGGGGAACTAACGATTGGAGATTCGAAAACGAACACAAGACAACGATCAACCATGGTGCCATAATAGGGTATTCTTCTTTTTTTTTTTTTGTGTGAAACGAGGCTTGGTCTACGGGAGCGATCAAAATGATACAACAAAATAACATAAAGATAATTAATATTAATATCAATAATAATCGAAAATAAAATAATAAAAAATAATAATTGTCGATCGACAAAATAAAATAATAAAGATATTATTATTATTATTATTATTACAACTCAAAATAATTATTAACCATGTTAATAATGATCGCCAGTCAAGCTCGTCAAATAATAATAATACTAACCAATGATCAACAATTCATAATAATTATTATTATATAGATATTCCTTTTAACTGGACACACCGTAACAACACCAGATTGTCATTCAAGCCACCTATCGAATTCAAGAACACGATTCTCCTAAAAATAATAAACACAATGAACGCTACGAAGGTCCAGGACACAGAGGCATCGGCAACAACACACGAGGAAGGTGAGACGACGAGGAAGGATGCTAATCCTTCTCTGCAACAAGGTCGAAGCCAACTAACGAACAACGGGAGCACACACAAACATTCGATGCTTAGCAACAGGGTCACCAAAGCAAGGACTGGAGTAAACGTCAAACGAGACATTACACTAGGATCGAACAACATGATCCCTTAGATGTAAGGTTTTCTCTAAAAACCTAAATATCCTTATGTTGCCTTTTTATTCTTTTTTTCCCTAATCTCTTCATTTGTTCATTTCTGTTTTGCGGGTTTGGAGGAATGGAAGCCATGAAACTAAGGAGGGATTATGGCGAATCTTTACTTTTGTTTTTTCTTGGATATACCCACGGTTGGGGTATATACATTATATATACAAATATTCCCCCTTTTTGTTATTATTTTCAATAATAGTCTACCTGCACGGATTTGAGGTTTGTGTGTGTGTACATATATATATATGTGTGTGTGTGTGAGAGAGAGAAAGAGAGAATATATATACACACATATATAAATATTTCACCCTTTTCTTTTATAGATCGAAATAAACATTTTGAGACCATGACTAAAAATTAAAATCAGGGTACCCTTAGCCGTGGTCTCAAAATGTTTAATATATATATATATATATATATATATATAATATATAAAAAAAATTATCACCAAGGTTTTCGGCCCGAAACAGGGCTATGTGCAAAAAAGGAAGGCCACCATTTTAAATTTTAAGGTTTATATTATATGGGGTGGGGTTGCCACCCACCACCCACTATGTATTTTATTTGCTCCACCCTTACCTGCTTCCATTAGCCATACAACTATCAACAAAACACGGTGCCCCTTTTAATTTTAGGTTTATTTTTATTTAAAATAGTGTGCAAGCCGCTTCACTTAGAACTCATACGGCTCCAAAAAAATAATTAACTTTCTTTCTAAATGAAACCTACCAGGCTGATTGGCATGAAGTTAAAAGATTTTGGTTATATATATATATATATATATATAT
Source organism: Taxus wallichiana var. yunnanensis (assembly GCA_018340775.1). Taxonomy (NCBI): domain Eukaryota; kingdom Viridiplantae; phylum Streptophyta; class Pinopsida; order Cupressales; family Taxaceae; genus Taxus; species Taxus wallichiana. The sequence goes on from CM031242.1 coordinate 801,939,570, forward strand.
ATATATATATATATATATATATTTCCTTTCCTTATGGCTTACACAGCCGATTCCATCCCCTTTTAATTCTTTAATATATATATTTTTGTTTTACATATACAATTTGTTTTAAGTAAAAATTGCAGGTTTTTTATTATTATTAAAGTTTCCTTTATATAAAACTAACTAAACAGGCCGTAGCATATTTCTTTTTAAATGGTTTTACTTATTATTATATATCATATATAGTATATATAATTATTTTAATATATGAATATCTTATTAATATTTATTTGAATATTTGTAATATATATATAAAATTAGGTCTCTCTTTCTTTTTAATTCATTTTCAACTATTTATTGTGAAGTATTTCCATTTGTACAACTAAAATATAAGAAATTATATATGTATCCAATTTATATCACTACATATCCATTTTAAAATAGTGGAGTTGTTGGGTCAATTGTCAAGGTATACAACTACGAAAGGATTTTTTTATTTTTATTCAAAAGTATATAGAGGCTTACATTATTTAAATTGCAAAGTTGTATGCTTATATCCATGATACTAAGATTTCTTAATTTTAAATTCATTCGAAAGAGGATATTAAATATAAACAAAAACCAAATGCAAGTTCCTTCTCTCTCTTTTTTGAAAACCAAGATTTCCAAATACAATTAAAAGGAAAACAAATTGCACACTTCCAAGTATTTCCATTGCAATATGAACACTTCCAAAATGTCATTGCAATACAAACTTCTAAGCCAAGGAGAAAAGAAACATGAGAACCACCTCATTTTACCTCCCAAGTGAAATAGAGGTTCCAACCAAATAAAATAGCCTCCAAGTACACATTTCCAAATACTTACAATATCCTTGTCTCTCCCCTTACAAATACGCAAAATGTGACAATGTTTTCCTTTTCTCTCCCCATAGGTGGAATACCCTAATCACAATCCCTCCAAATTGTATTCGTCACAACTCACAAATCCCTTCCCAATGGTCCCATTTTCTTCCTCCTACACCATCCTTAAGGCCATACTACCACCAAAACCAAACCAACACAAACATTCATTCATTTTAGAATACAACGTCTGACAATGTAAAATAAAATACAAAGGTATAAACCCTACCTTGAAATAATAGCTTCCAAAAAAACTTCAACCACAACTTCAATCTTCTCCCAATCCATAAAATCCCCAAAATGCAACTCCAAAATCTCTCCCAACAAAAAGTCCAAGCCAATTCAAACATTATGCAAGTGTAACTTAAAAACAAGTAACCACGAAATTTCCAAAATCCCTCACATAAATAGAAGATGAAGAGAGTAGGTTGGTTTGGCTCCATGTATGGTTCCACATCACATCTCCTCAAATACCCCTCACTTGGTCAAACACAAATACCAAAACTAATAAATAGGTGGGTGATGGAATGACAAGTCCCTCTTACACACATAAACATCCACCCATACTTTTAAAGGACACAATAACGAGTGCTTGTAAGAAAGTGCAATTACTCGTCCCTTTTTCCCTCTAAACAACATACTCAAGGCAAAAATTAACCTCCCATCATAGGTATGGTTAGTAGGGGAGTTTAAGAGGCATGGGTCAAGCCTAACTTGTCCCACAAGCCTCCAAAGCAAAATTCAAGTTTGGGTGAGAGAGACAAGTACACATACAAAAAAAAAAATCAAATCTAATTAAAATCAAGAAAGCATCAAAGACTACTCATAAATGCCCATTTGTCACGTCCCACTCAACTTAATCGCATTATCAATTAACTAATCAAATAACATTACTTAATAAATAATAAAGTAAGCATACATTACAATAAATAAACCACTTACACCACTAAATAAATAAGGTCAACGAAATAAAGCAAACATTCAAACCCCTTGGTCACACATGAGTTTACCCCTGATAGGAACCTCCAAAAACATACCAAGCACATAACAAAAAGTTTCCAAGGTGACCTTGTTACCAATATCCAATATTCTTCCATGGTTGGTCTCCTATCCCCTTCTTGTGTTTTTTTGTGATATAATTTCCTGCAAATAACCAAAAATACCCCTTCGGCCTCGGGGCCATATCAATATGTCATGGAAATAAGACACATATCCATCATACAATCCTCAACATACATAAAGCAATACAATGAGACACATGTATCTATAAATTAACATCATCATATAACGTAGCTAAATCACCATCAAGGTCAAGCAATTTGATCAATTGTTTACAATTTCTAAACATTTCAATTCTATCATTTTCACCAATATCAATGAGATCGGAAGACTAACCGGATCATTCAAACATAATCAACACGTTAATAATATAATGTGTCGGTGTAAATATAAGTAATGACACTAGATCATCATCAACACCGAAATATTTATCCATGCCTCTAGGAGTCCATACAACCTACAATATGATTCACAACATATCGATAATCAAAATGTCCATATCTCTAGTCAATAATGATCAAAATCATGGTAAAATAATTGTCGAAGAGGAGTTGGCGTTACATCCCCTTCCCATTAGAATTTACTTCCTCCTGGAAGTCATGGAAAGAGGTGGGGAACAAAGAATACAAATAGAAGTCACGTCTTCCGCGAGGTTTCTTTACTTCCAAGCAATATCAAGTTCCTTGGAACCCTAGTTTGGTCCAAAACTATTGTAAAAGAGAAGGGATAATATTAGACACAGATATAAAACCTCTTCCAAACAAGGTTGCTAGCACAAAACCTTACAAAATAATATCTACAAGGTTAACCAATTTACAAAATAGAGCATCTAAATAGTTAATTACCGATGGAATCCCAATGAATGACACCTAAGGTCCATAAAGAATGAACAATTATGTACACAAGGTGTCCACGTTAGCTACACATGGGTACATCACATGGTAAAAGGAAGGATAAGACTTCCACTTAGGTTGAATTTCACTTCTAGGTTCGTTTATTTAGACAAAAATTAACAAATACCAGTCATGACCTTTTTTTTTTGCACAAGAAACCAAACCTTCTCATAGGTCCAACAAATTCAATACCACACAAGACGAGGTTGAACACCAAGAAAGACACCTAATTTTAATAAAAGTGTTTACAAGGATGAAGACTATTCATTAAAATTACTTAATATAATACTGAAGAGCTCACTTAAATTTTCATGGTGATACTAAGCATACTCTTGGCCACAAGGTTTCCATAACTTGAATTTGTACCCAAATATCATAACACACAACCACTAATCCTGATTTAGAAAACCCAATCAATTAGACAACATTTCCATTTTTTTGTGATAGGAAATCTTTGCCCATACTATCATATCGACACAAGGGATACCATTCTCTTTATATAACAAAACAAAATTTATTAATTTTAAACCTACTCTAGCTCAAAGAATCTCAAAACGAATGCAAGATTAATATTATAGCACATAAGTACATTCAAGAGAGCTAGGAGAAAATAGGAAACAAGAGGGGTCCAACTAACAATTTAATAGACCATCACACCAAAAATCTTGTTGATACTTACGAAAACAACCTAAAACTTTTATCCTCAAAGGACAAGGGGGACAATAGCATGGTTCCCTAAAAAGAAGGGGGATTCCAAAATTCCTCCATATCCTTATCATATGTTTCCTAAGCTTTCCAATAAGCCTAGGTTACCAATGACCTATTCCAAACACAAGAATGGTGCCTTTCATGAAACTAGAGATGTAGAATCCCTCCTAAAAGACCACAACCAAACACCGGTTAAGCTAAGAGGCTAAAAGGGTACGATGTCCTGAAAGGATTTATCAAGGAGGAATACAGTTGATGTTAAAGGGATTAAAACATCACTAGAACACATCACAATAAAAAATCACTCCATTGTAACAAGGTGACAAAATCCTTAAGCATGTTAGAACACATCACTATCAACAAGGTGAAAAAAATCCTTAAGTATACTTCTAAAAAAAAAATCATACTAACCAAATAGAGATACAAAATTCTATAGCATAACTTGCATTATTGTGAGGAGGATATTGAGGATAATAATTAGATATAGAATATATCTTACTCATCTTATTAAATCAGAAGCAAGTACAATATTTATATGTACATGAATAAACTATACTCCCGGAATGGATGGAGTAGTTACAAACAATAGGAGCGAATAATGGAATAAATAATAACAACTAGTCCAATAATAAAATCATACGTATATTATGCTAACATTCCCCCCTTATTACATTATTCTTGCAAATGTGACCCCTGAAAAGTTCAAATTTCACTTTTCCAAGAGATTTTATCAGACAACTTGTGAATGTGATGGAGTTGAATGATGGTTCTCTCAAATGAAATGACAATCAATCTCAATATGCTTTGTTCGTTCATGAAAAACTGGATTTTGCATGAGCTTCAACACACTATGATTATCGCAATAGAGAATAGGTGATTGTTTTTAGGAATGCCCATGTCATCCAAAATGTGATGTAACCATATCGCTTCACACACAGCTCCTCGTGCGGTGTGATATTCTGTCTGTGGATGAGATAGAAACAATATTCTTCTTCTTTCTTATCCACGAGATAGGTCCAGATCTAAGATGAAAAATGTATCATGTGGTTGACTTCCTGTCATCAACAGATCCGACATGGTTCGAGTTGATGTATCCCTGTAAGAAGAATTGATCATTCTTCTTATATTCTAGACCATAATACATTGTACCTTGGACATACCTCAAAACATGCTTTTATTGCGTCCAGTGACATTTCTTCGGCTCTTGCATGAACCTGGAAAGATAGCTGACATAGCATAGCATAAGTCTAGTCTAGTATATGTCAAGTAGATGAGTCCTCCAACAAATTTCCTATAGAGAGTAACATCTACTTGAGGTGAATCCTAGAATCGTGAAAGTTGCAAGCCTTTTTCCATGGGAGTGGATATAGGTTTACAATTGGACATATTGTACTTTTCCAGGAGTGTCTTGGCATATTTTATCTAGGAGAAAAAATGTGATGTTCCTTTTTCCATATCTCCAAGCCAAGACAGATAATGTAGTAGCCCCAAATCTGTCATGTCGAAGGTTCTTTTGAGATCATTCTTCACAATATCAACCTAATCTTCTGAACTATCAATGATCACAAGATCATCCACATACACAACAAGAATGAAAATTTCTTTACCTACCTTATTTATATAAAAATTGGAATTTGAGGGGCTACGAATGAACCCATGCTTGCAAAAGGTGATCATCGATCTTGATATACCATGCCCTTGGAGCTTGTTTCAGTCTATATAAAGATTTGATGAGACGACATACCTTCTTAGGATGCTCTTCATCAAAAAATCCTTCAGTTTGGGTCATGTACACTTCTTCTTTCAGATCACCATTTAGGAAAGAACTCTTGACGTCCATTTGTTGAAGTCTCCATCCTTTCTATCTTTGTCGCAAGTGCAAAAACAATTTTGATGGTCTTGATCTTCGCAGTGGGTGCAAAGGTTTCTTCATAGTCAATGCCTTATTTATGAGCATACCATTTTGCTACAAGTCATGTTTTATGTTTTTCAATGGATCCATTTGCCTTATATTTTGTCTTGAAAACCCATTTGCAGCCTATGAGTTTCTTTCCTATGTAGAGATCAAAAGCTCCCATGTCTGATTTTTTCTTGAGTGAGTCAATTTCTATATCCATGGCTTCCTTCCACTAAGGTTGACTAAGTGCTTAAAAAATTATCAGGCTCAGAGCTATTAATCAATGAACTCATGAGTGTAAAGTTTACCTCATTTCTTGTTTAACTCCTTATTTTGACTCCGGATGATGTATCTGGGAGTTGTTGCAAATGTGAGTCCTTGATGGTGCTTTGTACCCACTTCGGATGAGAAATTGGCTGCTTTTGAGAAGAAATGTGTCATTTCTATGTGGATTGATGTGGAGTCACATTCTCCAGTTCTCCAAGGTCAACAAATAACTCTCCTGGAAAACACATCTTTTCTCTGAGTAGTCTCCTCTAGCTGATCATCTGATTCGAGACTAGTCGGTGAGAGGTGGTTTGTAATGGTTCTTCTGTTGTCACTATTGATTCAAAGGATGACTCATCACAAACCACATCCCGAATCTCATATATTTTATTTTGTCTCAGGATCCATGAGACGGTATGCCTTTGAGGTAGTTTTATAGCCAAGTAGGATGCATGGGAGTGTCTTTGGCTCAATCTTCTTTCTCTTATGATTTGGGACATACATGTATGTTGTGCAACAAAATACTCGTAAATGAGAAATTGATGGCTTTCTACCACTCCATACCTCTTCTGGCATTTTATTTTGTAGAATATTTTACGTTCCTTGTTGAGAAGATATACAACTATCTGTACTTTGCTTCAGCCCAATAATGTTCCTCTAGCTTTGTTGTTGTTAGTATGCAGCGAGCCATCTCCATCACTATGCGATTGTGACTCAACAATGCCATTTTGTTGGGGTGTGTAGGGAGCATTCAAATTATGCTTAATGCCTTATTGGTTTAGGAAGGCCAAGAAATTCTTTGATGTGAATTCCCCCTCGATCTGAGAGTGAAGTAGAAGAAGTGGTTTTCCGATCTCTTTCACAACATGATGATAGAAATTCTAGAAATGTTGAAGAGCCTCACTTTTCTTCTTCAGGAAAAACACCCACATCTTGAGAGTGGTCATCCATGAACAGTTGGAAGTACTTGTATCCTGAAAATGAAGCAGGTAACGGGCCATTTAGATTGGTATGAACTACCTCCAGACGCTTCTTGGCATGGAAGGTGCTTGCCTTGAAATGGATCCCTGTGTTGTTTTCCTGCAAGACAACCAGGAAAATAGGAAAGGAACTGGAAAATTTGGGTAGTCCATGGACCATTGCTTTTGAACTCATCTGATGCAATGAACTAACCAACAAGTGACCATATCTAAAATTCCAGAGGGCTGTAGATTCTACTGTTGAGGTAGATAAAGCTACTACAAAAGATGAAACAATATCTAAAGCAAATAACTTATCTTTTAGAAATTCTCTAGCAATAATTGTACCTTGTCTAGAGATCAAGCATGATTTAATGCCATTTTGAACAAGAAATTCTACCTTTAGATGATGATTCAAGAGTTGGTGACTGACAAGAGGTTGCTAGTCAATCCAGAACATATAATACCTTTGTAAGTGTACATTTTTGTGGTCCCAGAGGAATGGTCACTTGGCCTATTCCTTTTGCAATGTACTCTTTGTCATCTACTATCTGAACCCGATCTCCAGTGGGTTATTCATTTATTGAATCAAACAGTTTCTTGTCACCTAACATATGCGTACTTGCACCTGAGTGTATTAGTCAGACTCTCTTCATGGGTTGCGAAGTCTAAGAAACTAGTATAGGGTTCTTACCACAATTGGCTCCTTCTAATGTCTCCTCATCAGATTCATCATCTTGTTGGGTTGCAGATGTCTCTTCTGCTTTCTTCGGCAAGGATGTCATTTGGATTTTTGAAAATCTTTGCACCTAGATGTGTTTGTTTGACTCGAAGACCCTATTTCAAGCCATTGTACTAGTAGTGATTAGTTTCGTGAGTGTTGGTTCTGTAAATATGACACCACCTCTTTGAATTTTGATCTTTCTATTGTTGATTTGGTTGCGCTTGAGTTGGCTTCTCTGGGGACCCTTCCAATTCTTCTAGCCATGGTATGGCTTTGAGAATAGGGATTTATCCTGAGTCTCCTCTTGGGATGAATTGATGGCATCTTCCTGCTGCAGCAAACAAGTTCACGACTTCTTTGAATGCCACTGTTTGTTTAGATATATTCAGTGTCATAACGAACACTCGGGCGAGAAGGGAGTTCTCTCAAGGTGATCACCACGAGAATTTTGTCATCCACCATTTCACCGAGTGCTAATAATTCCATTCACAGCTCAACCACGTGACGTAAGAACTCCTCAACTTTCTCATCTGACCCCATAGAGAGGGTGTGCAACTTTGACTAAAGATGGTGGATCTTGTTCTTATTTTTGACTTCATAAATGGTTGCCAACTTGTCCCAGACCTCCTTTAGTTTCTTTGCATTCCAATTGTGGTTGCACATCGTCACTAATACTGAGCATTATCAACATCAAGGCTTTGGCACTAGCCATCTCATACTTCATTAATTCATCAGGGGTTGTGGGAATGGTCACAGACCTAGTGACAATGCCCCATAATCCTTCAAACTGAAGGATTGTCTTCATTTTTGTTTTCCAGGCCACAAAATTTGGCCCTTTAAGTAATTGAGCATCCGAGAGTAGAATTTTTAGTGCATACATTGTAAAAAAAAAATATTTATTTATTTATTGATTCCAAGAGATATTACAATGTTACTCACTGATGAGAAGTACCAGCTCTTAGATGCTCTCGATACTCGCGTGTTGAGAGACAACAATGCTTTATGGGGCATTCTTCTATGTGTTCGTAATCGGTGTCGTACCCAGCTTCTAGTTCTTCTCGAACTCTCTTTGCTTGGCAGCTGACGTTGAAAAGGAAATAATCCAAGAGTCCTTTGCGAACCAGTTCGTCGAAGACAAGGTTTCCGGTGTTGCGTAGCTTGTTGAGCAGTGCAAAGTAGAACCCAAAGCTTTCAAGAGCTTCTGGATGGGGTTCTATGGCTTGTGAGTTGATGTTACGGCTTTCAACAGTCTCGATTTTTTCATTCACGCTCGTCATTTGGCATGGCTTTGTAGGATTTTCTCCAAGTAATAATGGCGCATTATTTTTTAATTATGCAGGTGACTTTCAGGCTTCTCGCAGCCAATTCTCCTCTCCTCGCGCCATCTATTCTTCTTTCACGAAGCAGGGAGAGTGATTATTATACGCAACCTTTTACACAACAAATCAGATCAAAACAACTGACCATGTTCATCATTTCCAATCGTTGTTCCAGACATCAACATTTGCGGAGGTCACTGGTATATGTCACGTGGGAATAGAGGTTTGTCAGTGCATGATACAACAAATGTTGCAAAGTAGATGCACACGCAAACTTTTATCCCTTACACCCAGACATTATTTTAATTACCACACAGGTTGAATGGAGGAAAGGACAAATCTCTACACAGCATACAAAGACTCAACGCATTCAAACAATAGGCAAAAAGAAACGCAACAGTCTAAAAAGCTCCACACATCAGAAGGTTGTTTCTACATTTCAAACTTGTTATAAATTAGTACATGATTACTTGTGATATCGTTTTTTCGATAGTTAATCAATTTTATAGTTGATGTTGTTAGTTGTGCATTGGTTGTTTGGTTGGTGTTTTGTTGGAGAAATTTTATTATACAATTGATAATGTGTGTGATTGATAGTTGTAGTGTAGGACTTTAGTTGAAACATTACATTGTAATGTTGTATGTGTACATTTAATTATGTTACAGAGTTCGTACATTTAAAGTTGCATATCATATTTGGAAACATCAAATAAATGAAGGTATACGTACACGTAATGAGACATGTATACGTTTGCAGTATTTATATCATGAGTGGTAGCCTTTAGTGGGCCATTTTAGTTTCAATAAACTTGATTACATTTGATATCCCTTGAATGACTTTGCGCTTTCGATAGAAGAATTGTTGAGTATAGTAGTATTTGAGGTGCTATGAAAGCAGAAGCTAGTATTTACGATGGGTTGAGTGATAGTAGTCTTGCTTCCTCCTTTCTTCTTGCTTCGAGTGCTGGTACGTGCGCCATATTTGAGTATCTCTCGAATGAAAAAGCGGGTGAAATGCGCAGATTTGCAAGCGAGGGTACTCTGGAGAAAGCTGTGAATGTCAGACCCTGCCTTTCAGTGGTTCCAATGTCGACGGTTGCTCTGTGCAAAGTAAGTCCCTGCGACTTGTGGATAGTTAATCCCCAGGCCATTTTAATCGGCAACTGTCTTCGATTCCCTCTGGAAATAGGGGGTATGGGAATATGTAAGGGGTTGGAGGGATCCCAACATGGGCCGTTGTATCTATCAAATTTTACAACAACAAATAAAGGTAATGCTGGTGGTTGCATTGATGCGTCGTAGACAATGTATGTGATTGTTCCTGTGGCACCATTCACGAGGCCTGCATCAACCCATAGATTTGCAATAAGCATGATTTTTTGTTGTTTGCATAATAGAACGTTGTGTTCTGTGATCATCATCGAGATTTCTGGTCGATCCTTTGTTACTTTCGTGATGGATTGGGCGATCGGAGCGTTGATGCCTTGACATCGTAGGTTGTGGCATGCCACTTGATCATTTTTGCAAACAAATGTGGTGCATCCTTAAAAATGTTGAGCTCTGCTTTGAGTTAGGTGTGTGTGCATGCGAGACATCAAGAGTTCCCAATCCTCGAATTAGAGGGGTCGAATCTCGCATGTGGAGCGATAAATTCGGAATGAAACACATGCATTGGTTGTTCCTTGTTGCGAAATATTGTTCGCGATGTAATGGAAGATTGAAATCCCTTCGAAAGGGTTGCTCAGGAATTACTTGCGTAAAGAGGATTGTCCAAAACCGGTGGTAATTGCAGAGGTCACGGGAGGATGACGTGATCTGTTCCCAAATTCGGATGTTCTTGAGTGTGGGAAAGCTTCGCGGAGCCTCTTTGTCATTTTGCTTAGCAACTTTGGCCCGATGAAACTCATTTCATCAATAAGAACATATTCTATATGTTTGGCGATTCTTGAAAAGACGATAATGCACTACCTTGAGGGTTTTAGTTCTTTGATTGGAATACGCATGGCTGCGTGGATTGTGGATGCGAGAGATGTTGAATCTTTGAAACACCGGTAGGGCGAGCACAAGTAGAGGAGAGGGAGATATGGTTGATCTTTGTGAATGAATTCCAGGATTTTATTTATCGAAAAATGATTTTCTGTGCAGGTAGTTCCTTGAATTATCAATCTTAGTGGAGGTAGAAGGGATTTGTTTGCTGAATGGTGTAGTATGGTATCAAGAGCTATTTGTTGTTCTGGAGACAAAGGAAGTGTGGAAGATGGTGGTGTGGCTTGCATGATGTTGTTAATTGTGTCTTCCTTCTCTCTCTCGATGAATGATGAACCGATTATTTGCAAATCATGGGGAGCGTCGTGTATGGTCCAATTATTGTGTATGTCAAAATCTCGTTTCCCCACATTTCAAGGTATCTAGACCCGTGTTGTTTCGGGGAAGTTGTGCAAAGACACTGCCATTCTTGTAATGGTTCTTGTTGAATCTTTGCATTCGGGCTCAGTCGAAACTAACATCATTTGCAGTCACGTATGCTGCGGTAGTGCGTAGAACATGCCACGGTCATAGTTGTGCTTGTACATGTCCCAGTGACATTGATGTCATGTGGGGTTGAGCCAAATTCAAGCGCGATATTTACGAAAGGCTTGTATAATAGGAGTTACGACCAACGAGAAAAGGTCATATGACGTTGATTCTTGGCGGGGACATCCACAAATCTCGGGTGGACCCGTCTGATTGCTTGTATCGGTCGTTTTTCCATTTATCACCTTTACGGTGCTTGTTGTAGCTCGAATCTCGAGCAACTTGAATAAGTGGTAGGTGTTCCATGGTTGTTGGACGAACTTTATATGCATCCAAGAAAGCGGTGGTTTGTTGTGCATCGGCGTCACTTTCAACGACACGTCTCAGAATCTTTTTTCCAACATTTAATGATACGAATGGATGGCTGCACATAACAAGTGGCATTTTTTGCAGCATGTGGCATGTTTCTTGTGCGCTTATGTCATGTTCAACAACACTTTCTGTGAGCATTTTACGGATCGCGATATGTGCTGGAGAATCTGCGTCTGCATCTCTTGAAACTCTGGATAGCATTTGGTGATATGTTTCTGAACGTTGCTCGGCTTTTGAAGCATATTTTGCAATATACTTAAGAACGGCATGGCGGGAAAGTACCGGTTGGCAATCGACATTTGCTCTCCATATGTATATCATTGTTCGATTGTGGATGTTCAATCTGTCATCGTTTCTGGAAGGGAGGTACTTTATTTTCCTGTCACCTTCAATGTGTAAGGAAGAAGTAGGTTGCATGGCCCAAGGAGCGTTGTACACTGCTGCTGCAGTGTGTGATTGCTTTCTCGCGAGGCATGTCTGCTCTCGAACATTTAGTGTGGCGCCGAACTCGATTAAGTAGTTCTTGAGGTCCGCGTGCGGGAGGTGGATAGAATTTGTGTTGTATCTAGCAGCAGCAAGGGTCATCTAGGAGTGACTGCGAACGAAATCAAGCGGTTGCAAGCCGGGGCGGGGTTCGAGGCGAGACACGAACTTATCAAAGTATGTTTTGTCGCCTCGATAAGCTGTTGTGTCCTCCCGATCCGGTTCGTCTACCTTTGGTGCATTCTCGAGCCCACGATAAACCGTGGACATGTGCAGAGCCTCTATGTTGCCATTCATACCTGCGAGACGAGGGAACATAAATATTAGATATGTAGTTTGGGAAAAACTTTGAAATAAGTAGATTTGATTACATGTACCAAAAGTCTACTGCTCCAAGTTCCTTTTGCAATATTTCTTCCCGAAATATTGTGAATCTATGATGCAGGTATGTTTGATACTCGATGAGGGTTAGAGACAATGTTAAGTGTTCTCCAACGTTGTGCGGCTCGAGGATCAGTTGGGCATTCACCAGACATAATATTGTGGAGATCTGGCCATTTAGTGTCTGCAACACTTAGAGTGAAGAATAAGGTTGGTGTCCCTAATTGTTCCACCATATCTGAAAGCTCGCTTCTACTTTTTGCCCAGAATGAACGTGTCCCTCGAAGGCTCGATCCAAAGCGCATTAAGCTATCTGGGAGGTTGTCTTTGGGGCATTCCAGTAGTTGTCTTCGTAGCTCTCTAATTGTTGGAGGGATTCCAGTTTGGTGTTCTGTTTCATAAAAACTGCTGCCGTGGACTGGCTTCTGTGTCGCATTATGAGGTTTAGAAGGAAGTAACGAAATCTTGGGTGGGAACCAAAACGCCCATCATGGTAACGCATCAAATGAAGTGCGTATTCATGCATTGGAACTTCTTTAATGCGGGGTTGTTGCCACATTGCTTTTCTGTCGGAAATAAAGTTGGGAAAGCCATTGAGAATAGGCCTTCGTATTATATTCATTTATTGGCGAAAGCCCAAGCTCTGGCCATGGCATGGTAAATGGAGTGTTACCATCGTGGTTGAGCAAGAAGCTGTTCGATTTCCTCTTCTTACATTCTGTATTGTGAGGTGTTGGCACGAAAGACGATGAGTGTTCATATGTTTCATCAAAGTGGGTGGGAACACCACTACCATGAGTTGTAGAGAGCAAGTTTGCATTTGGGAAGTTCCATTGTGGTGTGTTGAGAGAGGAGGAAACATTTGATGATTCGGATGGTAGTGAGGAAAGGGCGTCATCGTCGATTAAGACATCTTTGTAATAGGGGTCGTGTTGGATTTTATATTGCAAGGCTGCACAAACACGAGATCTACTGATGTAGAAATCATAATTTTTTAAATTAGATCCTTCCCTTTGTATGAGAACTATGTCCAAATCTCCAAGGCGGCGGGGTAGGGTCTTTGCTATTGAAGTAATGTTTTGCGGGAAGCTTATGGTGTGTCCTGAGTATTTGTATTGCCCACCACGTACTTGGGCGACTTGCATGAATGGATTAACTCGTGCGATAAGCATCTCCTCGATTTGGGTTAAAGACGCAAGAACGATAGGTTGTTTTTCAGGGTCCATGTTGTTCCATGAAGAGAAGCGGTGGCCTTGTTTTTCACTTTTGCATCTGTTACACGAGGGAAAGCCTTCGGAAAAAAATTGTTTTAATTCGGGGTAATTTTCCAAACAGATTGAGCAAGTTTGGATGTTCGCCAACAAATCTATTCTTTTGCGAAACCGACGTTGGGCTTCTAAATTCAGTGAAGAGAGCGGGGATATGGGAAATCTATGTGTATTAGAAGGGGTGGGGTGTTACTTTTGATCATTTGTGGATTGCAAGGTGGAAAGCGATCGAAGGAGAGGAGAAACCGGTTGTATATGTGGGATGAACTGAAGAGAGAGTCGATGCTTGAGATAGTTTCATGTGGCATCCCGGACATTTGGGGCAAAGTGACGATTGCTAGCAAAGATGGGTTCGTATGCGGAAGGAAGTGGCATGCTCTTGAAAGGTTTTTTCCATGGAAGTTACATGCGGAATGTTGGTTGGCAATTCTTCAGTAGTTGTATTTGATGGAAAGATTGGAATGTTGGGGGATCGTAGGTTGTTGGTCGTTGTAAGTTGAAAGATGTTAGAGATTTTCGTTGTTACATGCTCTAATTTACTGACGCCGTTGCTTGCTCAGCGATTATGTGTACTTTATTTTTGCGTAGTTTTCTCTTCGTTGGGCTCGTTTTGCGAGTCGACATGATTGCGAAGTCACAGGATTATGGAGTACCACCTGTTGGATAAAGATCATTTTGGGTTAGCAAGGAACGATACATAGTTTGATGACAAACAAATACAGAAATAAGTGAAAATGTAAAACTAAATTCAATTGTAATGCATGTGGAGTACCAATGGGAAATACGTATAAGAGGTAACAATTTGAGTTTTGAGAAACTACTTTTTTATTAAGGAAAAGAGTATTAGATATATAGAAACATAAAATGTGTTCACATACTACAGAAGGATGTAAATACGTACATAACAAAATTGAATATTTTTTGTATTTATTTTCTTAAAAGTACTAACAATCCGCATAATAGAAGGAGACAATAGTATATCAGTGTATAAGGGAATTCAACAGTTTTCTTTTGAAGCAGGGAAAAAAGTGAAACATAGATATGAAATAAGAAACATAGCAGTCATAGTGCAAAGTATAGAATGGGATGAGTGAGGGTGTAATGTTTGAAGGGATGGGTGGGTTGGAAATCCTTGCGTAAAGGTTATGGAGGAGTTGCACTATTTTTCGCTTTCTTTGAACTGAGGATGACACATTTCAATCTGTTGTTTCCATAATATGTCTCTTTTTTCAGTGAAAGTGTGAAGCAATATTCGTTTCCGATGACATTACTTATAATTTCACTAGTCGCATCTTCGTCTATAGTCAATATATGGAGGTTGCTAGCTGCAACACCCATGATTAACTCAGCTATCTCATCAAAAGCGGTGGCGATTGAAGTTCTCTGTTGGGTCCTTTAGATCGATCCACGAGTGCATATCTATAATCATAGTTTTGCACTTGTGCATTGCTGACTTGAACATAACCATGAACCATTACCATTCTCTTTCACCTTTTTCCTGCATTGTTTGTCACCTTTTTGAAGAGGACATGCCTTGTAAAAAAAGTTGTCCATGCTAATATTCGTGATTTCTGCAGTAACCATGGCCCATTCATTTCTCTCAGTGTTCCCCATATTTAGTACCTCCGAAATCGTCGTTACAGAGGTCATGCTTTTTGGAGGGCCTAGAAATTGGGTTGTGATAGAGGGCGTCGGAAGGAAGTAGTCATCGGAATCAACCCAACCATGAAGTGTATTTGTTTACGAAATTTTAGGGTTGACGTAACATTTGGTTCTTGAAAGCAGTGTCACTTTGAGCTTCCATTGAAAGCTGGAGCGGGCGGCTTTGAAGGCGAGGACCGGAAGAGGCGGTATACAAAGCATGTCTTGAAGTTCGTTGCTTATATCATCTAAGTGATGTCCCCATGATGTGACACTTACACTGCTGAAACCCGACATGTCCTTTAAGCTGCGGTGTTCTTCTCTTTGTTTCAGACTTGTCATACCGACGAATTGTTGAGCATGGTGACATCGTAACAACAATTCCAATCAAATCAACTATAGAACCTTCAGTGCTTGCAGGTAATTCCTTGATTTTGGTGAAGTGAAAGTTATGGGAAGGTATTGTATCTTCATTTGCTATGAGTGGAGATATGGTTGAGGAAGGTTGCAGGAAAATCTCCAAAGCATTGTTCAAATGGTTATAACATAGCTTTGCATCAGCAATCCTCGCAATCCTCCCATTGGAAATTGTATATAGCTTCCCATTCTCAATCTGCTCATAGAATGCTTCCGCGGCCTCGTTGAAACAAGTGATGTGGATTTCTCCTCCTTCCTGATCAACAAAATCAAACCCAAACACGGATCCATTTCCCCTTGCATTGTGATATTGGCGAAGGGTTGTTTTTGCTAGGGCACGGCCCTCTACGGACCACATGTGCATAGATGTATTCAAAGCACTTATTTTAGTTGGTGTTCTCGTAAAATATTTGTTACCCCGATTTGCACTTGCATCTGTTTGTGGCAACTGACTGTGTTTGAGAGCATTTGTTGGTAGTCGGATTGGAGCACCGATTACCAAATGTGTTTCAACAACAACATCCATTTCAATGATAAGAACGGTGCTGCAATGGAAAAGAAAAACAGGATATAATTAGAACTAAGCAAGGGATGGAAAAAATAAATAGAATTAAATTTTAATTGATATAGCGAGTTTATGTACATTGGTAATTGAGCAAGAGATGAAGCTTACAGTTCACTTTTGATCATTCTAACGAGGGATTTGTGTAAGCACACGATGGAGCCTTCTTGTATTGAATTGTCGGTTACACGACTTGCAAATTTGGAGGGTAGAAGTCTTTGTCTGAAAATGTATCCCATCTGAAAGCTCAACACGATGTTGGGCTCCGTGTTGAGAATGGACCTTGGAGAGCACAAGTGCAGTATCTGAAATGTGGGGTCAACATTGGAACCACCCTCGATCAATTGAGAAATGCCTTCGTGTGTCAAAGTTATTTCCATGGCAACTAAAGATGCTCGAGATTGTGAGAATTCTGCAAATATATGGTGGAAAATGTAAACTTGTAGGGCAGTCAATCATGAAATGAAGGATTTGTTCAGGAAATCATGCATTTGTAAAGAATGAGAACCTTTAAAGTTGACTTCCTTATTATTTCATATTTTCTAAAAAGTGCAAACATGAAGTCTAACCCTTTAACAATTCAATATGCAAAAAAGCGATATAATGTACAAAGCTTTGGTTGAAAACAAGTAAAATTTGTATGGTTGTTTGTCGGCATTTTAAAACTATATGTATTTGTGTGCAAATATTATGAAGTACACATTAAAAATGCGTCGTTGGTTTACATAAAGAAGCGAGCAATTGTATAAAGGAAAGATATAATGAATAACTCATTAAAAATGTGTTGTTGTTGTTGTTGTTTGTTGAAAAGTTAGATTTAGTGCCCCATATGTTCCGCCATGATATATACATGCATTTATTTGAAATGAATTACATATTATTATGTTAAGCAAATAGAATGGAATACAATATAAACAATATGTACACTTGAAGTGAGTGAAAGACAATAGGTATTTGTATGGAAACACAAAGATAAAGAAATTAGGAAAGCATAGTTGTTGGATAACAAAAGCCCGAACATGTGTTTGATAAGTTTGATTCTCCGTCGGATATATACTGCGACAATACATACATGGAATATTTGGAACGAGTTACAGTTTATTTCAAAAATACTTATAAACAAACACTTATAAACTAACCACTACAAGCTATTTTTTAAAATCAAATTTCTTGCTTTTTGCTTGTGCGATTTTCTTTGCGTTTCTTGTAGTTTTGTCGATTGCGAGATGCCTCGATTGGAATTCCCATTCTCCTCAATTTGTGGGGTGGTTCATATTTCAGTGCATCTTCGTTCGAATCATAAATCAAGCAAAAGCCTCGTGAATGATCTGCAATCGTTCGGATTTTGGAGAGAAAAATTGGGGATGTTGGCATCAGGTGGAGGCGATCTCTGATCATTTCAGCTATCAACTTTTTTTAGGTGGTTTCGGTTGCCTCTGATCTGCAAAACATTAACAACACATTGAATACGCTTAAAATTCTCCTCCCTCTGCAAGTGAGGCGTAGTTAATGTCAATCCCGTTGTGGGGAGGGGAATTGTGTTTCTAGTCTGCATCATATTAAACTGGAGAGGAAAATAAGTATGTTAGTCCACCAAGATGTTCTTAGGTATGACGGGCAGCTTTAAAAGCCTTGTCATGATCGATCGTCTAACGTCCAACTTGGGACGCTTCGAAATGGCCTCATTGGGGAACGAACCCCTCAGCACATAACGAATCCTGTCATTGACGAAGGCACGTGCCCCCACATGTCACTTCGGAAAAAGGATTGGAGTCTAAATATAAATGTAACAATCAAAAGAATATAACATGAAAGCTCTTTAAAATAATTTTTTAAAACATAGCATGCAATAAACGAAACAAATGAATAAGCACTTGAATCAATATTAAAACCCACCTCAATTTTGTTTAGAGACGACGCTCTTCTTTACCGCGGGAGAATGAGAATCACAAATAACCTATAAAAAAGTGAAAAAGAAGTTAATAAAACTAAATATATCTACACTGCAAATGTCATATTCACTACATAACGCTACCACTCATGATATAAAATTGGTAAATGTATATGCATGAATTTGTAACAAGTTAGAAATGTAGAGATAGAACATTTAAAACATCCCAATATGTATATTCATATCACAAACATATTGAAATAATTTAACATCAATTTAACACAATTGCTTATTTATTCTAAAACAAATAATCAAATCATAGAAGATTTGAATATTTCTTAAGTAATAATTAAATCATGGAAATTTTCGGTGGAAAGAAAAATAAATTATATACCACTGGCTAAATAACTCATTGCCAATATTTAAAAGATTTTTTAAAACAGTGTGATCCGTCAATAATCCCACTTAACATTGAATATTGTCAAACAAAGCTAGGTAGTAGAATTAGGCAATTTTTTACGTTCTTTCTCTCTTTTCTGGCAAGTCAAGAGACAAAGTTGTTGAGGTAAATTCAATATTCTTCAGCCTAGTGATGTAACAACATAATAATAATCTTTTGCCGGTGTCTCTTTGTTACAGATCTTTGGGTTTTCGCTATTGTTGCTGCTATAATTTGTTCTCTTATGTGCAATTGGTGTATACTTGGTCCTTTATCCTTGTTTCTAACCACTTGCTATTATGAATCGAAAAATTGTTCTGGCCAATTATTTGGTAAGAGAATAATTGTATTTGTCTGAGATCTTGGGTGCCAATGTTTGAGTTTCTTTTATCTGGGCGGTTTCAACAAAAACATTATCAATCTTGTTGGATTTCATAGATTTTATCGCCCTTTTTTTCTTTCTTTGTGTGAAGAAATATTTATTAATTTTAAAAACTAATCGGGATCCCATATGAATGGGCATTGGAAGTTTAAAGCACTATGAAAAGATCATTAAAAATAGCCATTGCATTAAATAACCAAAAATATATCATACCTTATATTCATTAAAAATTTCTAACCTCTGCGAAAATCGAATGGTCGAAAACCGCGCGTTGTTGATGAGCGAAAAATAAAAGATTTTTTCCACATACAGAGGCAAAAATCCTTCCGGCACATCTACAGAATTAAACCCTCGTCCTCTTCTGCGAACTTATAACAGAGTTCTATTCCAGCTTATTTCCTTTATAAGATGATAAGCGCGTCTCCTTCGACTCTGCAAAAGGGCCTATGCAATCTAAAAAACAGCAAGATTAAAAATAGGCGCGAGATAGTGGCGAAAAAACTCCTTATTTATGAAAGCTGGAGCTTAGAATCTAAAAACAGCAGTTAAAAATAGGATTTTAAAAATAGAAACTCAAAAATTGCATGCAAAGTAAAAACGACATGCAAACAGCTGTCAAATTTAATCCCGTTT